>OX438661.1:5643712-8143712 GCA_949316385.1 Globia sparganii | reverse complement strand
GATCGGAGGGGTAATTCTCGTAATTTTAAGAACGTTCACAGTCTGATTTCAGTCTCAATCTGTCAAAAAATACTTCTTATTTCCCTACATTTTGACAAGTTTTTGAAATTTGTTTGTCGCCGAGATGAGACTGGATTTTGAACGTTTTAAATTACGAGAATTGGCCTTCTGTTGTGAATGTTCTTAAAATTACGAGAATCAACCCTCAGATAAATTAGCAGAATGTTAGCAGTATAAATTTTAATTGTAACTAGCTTCCACCCGCGGCTTGCCCGCGTGGTATCTCGATAAAAAGTAGCCTTTGTTCTTCCCCAGGATTCAAAGTACCCCCATATCAAATTTTATCAAAATCGATTCAGTCATTTTGGAGGTCAGCCGGAACAAACAGACAGACAGACAAACATTATTATTTTTTTTTTGTTTGAAGTTGAAGATTCAGAATGGTTTCGAGACCGAGTAGGTATGTCTGTTAAATTTAAATATTATGTTAGAACATTGTTGGAGACGCTGAGGTAGAATACTTTGTGGCGAGAAAGTGGCATGACATATTTTCAATATACACTAGGTACTGAACAAAGTCTAGGGAACAAGCTGACTATATCAACTTCTATAAGAAAACTCTTTAGAAAAAGTTCTGGCCACAAAAACATGTAAATGTTGTTTGAATCTGCATTAAATTATTGTGAGAAATTAAAAAAAAATCTCTATAAAACAAAAGCATTTTGGAATAGTGAGGGAAAAACCTCACTTGGTCGCAGGGTACGGACTTTTGAAACGTAGTAACATTAGAGGTTACTATCCATAAACGTTTGTTTTTCTGCTGTATTATTCTTATGCATAAAATCATACGCATAGTTTTCATAGCTACGACTGTTTAAAATTATCGACCAATCTGTGGACCCGTTTCAAAGGAACATTGCCAAATAAACTCAAAACGATAATTTATTTACTTAGTAAAGGCGTGCCTCCCGCTGTTTCCTTGATTTAGATGTTTTTAACTGAAAACATCATCCAAATAAGTTAAGGTTCAATGGACAGTAAGAATTATGGACTATTCAGAAGTCTAAAAGCAGTTCAAAATGCACTTAAACTTTGTTTAATCTTTGAAAAAGTAATTCAATGCAGTCTGTTAGTATAATGAACGACCCGGCAATAAAAATTTCCAGAGCATTTTACTTCATCGATTTCTTGAAATTTTTTGTGCTTTCCTGTACTTTTTATACTGTTCTCTGATCTTTCTCTGGTCTTGTCGGATTGCCGTCCCATCGGACTATGAGAGCGAGTGAAGAGAGAGCACAGGTGTGTCTGCGCACACACTTGTGCACTAAAATATCTCCTACAACGAATGCTAGTCTCCGTTGAGATGAGAGAGGCCGCCATGGCCGAAGTATGGTCTGTAGGACTATTATACTGTTATGATATAGGTTCGTCGTATCGTCGATCTTAATATATTTCTTTTAAAGTAATTTGTACAAATACTCAAGAAGTTTTTCCGATCAGGCATGTGTGTTAATCAACCTATGAAACACCACTTTTTGCATATCCAAACACACGAAAAACTTACCCTTAGCAAAAACTTTTTTCTTGGACCGAGTACATGTCTAAACGTCCTGAAGCTACAAAACAAACCAATTTATCTCCACATTACCGACACGAAACAAAATATCCAGAGCATTACATATAAATAATGCAAAAACAGTACGGTTTCGTTGTGAATCCCCTCTAATCGGTCCCGCAAGAGCTCTGACCTAAATTCCGTGGTATCTTTGGCTATTTTCACATGATTACAACGCTGAAGATTATGTATGGCGATGTTTCGGGATCCAAAACTGAGTCAGGAACTATGGTCCTAAGTAAACCGGTCAGTTAGCAGTAAATATTTTAACAACAGGGAATCGCGCCCACGTTGCCTAATCCCTGCAAACATTGAATGACAAACGTTTGTTTTGTGCAAAAGTTAATTTTTGGTTCGTTTGTTCTGCGATGTAGTCCGCAGATTTGTTGCTGTGGCTATTATCAATTGCGGGGCAAGGTGTTGACGGAGTTTTGTTTTGGTTACCGGTAACCTTATTAAATTAGGTTTTAATAGAGCAGTGTGTGTTTTGTGGTTTTGTTTTAGTAAATGAACTACTAGCATTGTCACTAACTAGCTGTTGTGTTTGCAACTGCCGCCGTGTGGAAATTGAAAACAATATTGAGTAGCAGGCTATACAGGGTGGTCAAAAAGTCGTGGAACAAACGAATTCAGGAGGTAAAGGAGGTCATTTCCAACGTTTTTAAGGTGAGAAATAATTTTTGGTGACGCTCGAAAATTTTTGGAAAAAAATTAATTGCACTTGAAATTTGGTACACAGAGCCGCAATAGAACTTTTGTAGTACTGATATATTATCTAGTAATAATCAACACCGTTTGTTTTATATCACATTTTTAAAAAAATAGTTTAATTGTAAAGTAACTGGGTATACAAAAATATTCATAAATTTTAGGGCAAATGAATTATGGCCATGCTGTAGAAAGATTTTTTGTTGGAAATGACCTTCTTTATCTCCCTATTTCGTTTGATCCACGACTTTTTGACCACCCTGTATAGGGTGGCATGGACGTCGACGTGCAAACTGTAACCATGAATTCGGAACATGATTCTAGACGCCCCCCCTTTTTTTTTTGTGGATGGGAAATCATCAAATGACCCCTCCCGCTCAGGGTGGAGCAGAAGGGAGTGTCAGACTCTTACTGACTAAAACCCACCCGTGCTCCTCTCTGTATTTGCTACTCTCTGTATTTTGTGGCATTGTTCTTCAGGAGTACTGAGTGATAAACATCTGAGGGGCAATTCTCGTAATTTTTAAGAACGTTCACAGTCTGATCTCAGTCTCAATGTGTCAAAAATACTTCAAATTTCCCTACATTTTGACAAGTTTTTGACATTTGTTTGTCGCCGAGATGAGACTGCGACTAGATTTTGGACGTTTTAAATTAGCAGAATTGGCCTGCTGGTTTTTCCCAAGGCAGATATCCTCTTCACAGTATAATATGAAAGAATAACCGAAAATACAATGCAACTGCATAAGGATGCTGTTGCAAATAAAATGTCTTTTAAATTTACAGTAAAACAAACAAATGCAATGTTAATCTGAGCTTAGGTACCTACAGCGGTCGGTCTGCGAATACGAGATTTTTTAAACGAGATTTTTTGTAAAGCATGTGACTTGAAAATTACTCCCTACCATAAGTAGCGAAGTCTATGATAATAGTTTGTAGAATTTTTGTAGTTATTCAATGTACGTTTTTCTGTTAATCTTACCTAACGAACCGCAATCCATTGAAGTGATCATTCAATGCATAATCAGTCTACAGTCTTCCCAGTGCTGGGACACAGGACTTCTTCAGCTGTAATCTACCACGCAGGCTCAGCGAGGGTTGGTAGAGTCACATCTCTTCAAATTTTTGGTTCTAGGACGTGCCGGTTATTTCACGATGTTTTCTTTTACCGTTTTGAGAGTAGTACCGATGAAGTAATTTACACAAAGGGAAACAACTCCCTGGGTTTAAACACACGACCTACTACTACTCGTATGTCGGTTCCGTTATCACTGGACCATCACATATCCTTCACTGATCATTTATAGGTAACCACGTATTTCGAATTAACATTTTGAAACACATAGATTACTGGCTTACAAATATTAACTTAATCGGAAACAAAAATTAGCAGGGACGTGTTTAACCCCAGTCGATACCAAGTCAGGTACACAATATACCAATCTACTCGAGAAACTTTTGAACGAAGTAATTTACGTAATTTACAACAAAACATGACCCCAGAATACGCTGAATAAAGTTTAGACCACGGACGCGGTCAGTTGCGACCACACTTAACGTAAGCGATACGTGGTCGGCTAAACCTTTGTGGGATACGCCGCAAATCTCTGAAGCTTACACCTACACGCGCGATTATCATATTAAATTGTTTTTAGTTACATGTTGGAGACTCTTTTATTTTTAATATATTTTGTCTATCTGTAAAAAAAAAAAACATATTTGATGATTGGAATTCTGTTCTGGATTTCAATAAGGATGATGATGATCATGCAATTGGTATTAGTACAACCTGTACCTGATTTAAGAGAAAGAGTGAGATTAAATTTCCAAACAGTTGCAATATTCTTACTGATATACACGAAGCATCGGAAAATTTTATAAAATAATTATTGAGCAATCTACTGACAACCAATGAACTCGCTATTAAATGTTTATTTTAAGATTTATGTATTTGTAACTGTGAATCAGTTATTTTAATGTAGAACGATTTTTTTGTTACAATTGTCACGCCTGCAGGAATATTGGGATAAATAGTATCCTACGTGTTTTAAGAGGTGTTTTAGACCATCGAACTGAACAACTTTCTCTATGGGACCAACTCTGAAATCACGAAAACAAAATCTGCTGTTTAATACAAAAGTTCAATACTTACCTACTTGACCAAAATGTATTAAACAGCTGTTGTTATAAAAAACAGCTGTAAGGATAGTAGGATATTATCTTAAACCAAAAATGGTGCACGTGGTGTCAGCCTGTAAGTAATTGTTGCACTTAATGTAATATCAAGAATTTTAATGAAAATGTTTTGTCTAAACAATTGTTGGCTAACCTCAATAAATAAATATACCGAAACCAAGAGTAAATCATCGAATGCCATCAAAATTTATTATGAAATACCAAAAAGTAACCCTAATGGCCACACAGAGGTCAAAATTATGACAAGTGCCGGGGCCGTTCGGGACCACAGCCAACGTAAACGACACACGATGACTATCACATCTACTGGCCAGCCTTGCGGGACGCCGCAAATCTCGGAAGCTTTAGTATAAGCGATATATGATGTCAGTGACCTCTGGCGCACGTTTTGATACTTATGGATTACTTATGTATTTTAAAGTTTTGATTGTAGTTGGATTATAATAAATACCTATGTTAATAAATTGTTGGGAATCGAACCCAACACAACACCTTGCGCGCGGGCTGCTCGCGCACTCAGCGTGATCAGCGCGTCTTCGGCAAGCTGAGGTGCGCGTGCGGTGCGGCGGCGACACGGCTCGGCCCGATGACCACTCGCTTCCACGGACTCCACCGCGACGAACGATAATCCTTTCTGCCTAACTTATTGTTTCTCCGGGAAAGTTATTACTGTAAATAAGAACGGCATTAAACCATTGCTTAAAATACAGTCCACTCTTTATTGCTCCCCGCACTAACAGAATGGTAACAGTAAAAAAATAATGTTGGTATCGAAAAGTGGCGTTACTTGGAAAGGTAAAATTAATTAAGGTAGATCAGGGATTGAATATCTTTTGCTAAGTTGTCATTACAGCAAAATAATGGCGAATCCAAGAATGCAACACTCTGAATGTTGCACTACTGATTATAACCCATTTTACTTACATTACAAGCATGATAATATTATTATTTCAGTTGCTTCCCATTTAAAGCACTAGGTTTTGGGGGACAGTCTTATGTAATTTTAACGTTCAAAAATGTGCCGATTCTCAGCCTAGTTTGAATAAATGACTTTAGACTTTGAATTTCTTGAAAGAACCAGAATACTAAAATGATACTAATTTTATTATGCATTAAGATAACTTTTTTAACTTAAAAAATTTTGCTAGTCTTCTGGGCAGTGGAGATCTTAAGACAGAAACACGCTTGTACGATACGACTGCATACAGAAAGCATGGATAATAGAAATCTCTATTCCTAGACAGCACTTTGCGCTGAAAACTTTGTTGATAGAAAACATTGTTTTTAGATATCTCGGTTCATAGTAAGCACTGTTGACAGAGATTTCTGTTCATGGAAACCACTGTTTCCAGATACCTTGGTTCACGGAAAGTCGACGTAGGATGCAAGAGCGAGCGAAGGACACCCCGAGGTTAGGTTTGGTTAGGTTACTTTAAACCCATTACACAGAAAAAGGAGCCCCGCAAAGCTGTGCTCCGTCGACATAGGATGTAAGAGCGAGCGAATGGGAATACAACTTTACCTAATCGTTTTCCGTAAATTGTTTCTATGAACAAAGTTTACGGCAAGAAGTTCTATCTATGAACAGAGATCTCTGTCAACAGTCCTTCCTATGAACCGAGATATCTATAAACAATGTTTTCTATCAACAAAGTTTTCGTCGAAACGTGCTGTCTAGGAATACAGATTTCTATTAGCCATGCTTTCTGTATGTAGTCTTATCGTACAAGCGTGTTTCTGTCTTAGGTTCCACACTCTCTTCTGGACACGTTTCCGATGACATACAGCGATGCGATGTAATTACATGCCGAAGATGCCTCACTCAATACTCGCGGTTTAGCTCACTACCTCGATGTCACCTCCATGTAAAATAAATGCATGCTTATAGGCTCGCACGCCATGCCATCACTGTGGTAAACCCCCAAGTAGCCCGCGATGTATTGAAGTGAGATATTCTCATAAGTGTTTTTGTATTAATCATTTAATTTATATAGTACCTAGTGTAAAAACGTTCAAAATAAATAATAAAAAAAAAACATAAGTAAGCTATCTTTAACAAATAACATGAAAGACGATGAAATGTCAACGACCAATAATTTAAAGGTGTACTTTATCAAGACATCTTAGATTCTCAACTGTTTTGTATTCCTGCCACGTTTGTCACGATATTGACTCGGGTGTCTCGGTGAATTCAGTCGAGCGCCGCATGACTTATGTTCAGCATAATGAAACAGTTGATTCAAATCTTTTGTTAAGATATAAGAGGTAATATTGTAATACAAATATAAAGGGCCTACCTTCTGTAGCGTCCTTGGTTCTGTCTGCTAATAACAGCAATTTGCTGTCACAAATCCTTCAGCAAAGCGTGGTGAAACCAACTTTGACAATGGCTTCTTTTCCAGAATCAGCATGTACGGTCAGTAACAGAAGTACAATAACATTGTCACTTTTACATATCATCAATATAGCCACAAAATTATTCAATAAACTGCTTTTTAGCTTTCTTTCCATATAATAGCGAAGATGCTCAGTAATTAAGATTTAAAAACTAAAAATGAACTTTTGTAATAATGTACCATGTGAGAACAGTCCATAGCACAGTAAAAATATTAACCAGTCAGTAAGCTACTATATTCGTATAAATAACCGATTAAATCTAATAAACAAATCTATAACGCTTTTTCACATCCAAACGGTCAGTCAACAATAAAGTCATTCATAAAAATAATAGAACGACATTACTCATCATTACCATAATAAACCACATAGGGGAAGCAAATAAAAATAGGGAGAAAAAAGATAAAAATAGGGGAAAGAAAAATAGCAAAAGAAAGGCCCCTGAGCAAACTTGAAAATTTTTCAGATCATTTGTCTTTTACCCCGACCGCCATGATGGCGATGTCAAAGCGGAAAAAACATGGCGGATTTTCCGTAGAGCTTTGGACGGCAGGTAAATAATCCTGATGGGCAGGTCGAATGGAAATGTTATGCTTCACGCTTGACTGATATTGTCACGCCTTGTTGTAAGGATTCGATTTGAAAAGAAGATGAGGTACGTAACGAATAGTTTTTTACCTTTCCCAGAATTTGGTTATTTTAATAATGCACATTGCACACGATATAACTTTTATAAAACTGTCCTTTTGCTAGGGCTAGGTAAATAATCACATTATTTTCCTAGCCCTTCTTAATGTCAAAGGGATAAGAAGCAGTATCCTTCTTACAGGACCTATACGGATTGGCGGTTAGATTGTCTTGATTGAGTACAGCCATTATATATTACAAGTTGTTATCAGTCTGTTAAAATAATAAAATAAACGATTTTAATAAAAATAGAAAACTGATTTTTCAAACAAAATAAATAGCAAAAAATTTATCCCGAAATAAACGACCCTTTATAATAAGGCACTAGACATGCGCGGGGAGATGATATCAACAATTCAACACATACTTTATGGTATGCTAATCACAAATTAATTTTAATGTTCATGTTGTTAAATACTAAAACGAAAAAAAGGTCCCATGGCTAGAATATGAAATGTTTTTTAATTTTTAATTGTGTATGTTTAAAATACATAATGTTAGAATACATGGTTTATATTAATTTTATGACCTAATCGCCACACTGTATAGCGATCAACAAAGGAATATTATCCTTACCTAGATACATAGCATAATTAGCCTATAATGTTCCTAATGCTGTGACACAGGCCTCCTCTCTGTGAGAGTAGGGAGTGGGCTGTAATCCACCACGAGGGCCCAGTACGGGTGGGTAGGTGTCACATGTCTTCGAATGTTTTGTTCTAGAATATGACACGATGTTTTCCTTGATGTTTCTTCACGACGTTTTCGACGTAATTATTTACACAAAGTAAAGCGCATGTCTGGGTTCCAACCTACAACCTAAGTCCTAACCTTTACCCGACTTAGGTTGTAGGTTGACCCAGTGGTCAGCACTGCTCTTACCTAGATATGTACTTATTATTAAATGGTGAGTGGTCATGACACACGTTATAGTCGCTTGGTAAACCAAATCTGAACACGCTGAACACCCTTTCAAAATGACTATAATTCGAAACCAGCTGTCCATAATAGTATGGAGACGCCTAAACTGCCCGACCGATATCGAATAATGTGTACGTGACTTTACGTTATCTCTCTAGTCTATGAATAAAGTAGCATGAAACAACAACAGTAAAATTTCTAGCGAGATTAGCGATTACGGTTTCATAGGGTTCAGTGACAGCTAAATAGACGCTCCCTTAGTAACCAGATCCGAAAATGTAGTAAAGTATGAATGGCTTATTGGATAAATATTCAAATGGAAATATTTACCTGTTCCTCTGAAAACGTATTGACCTTCTAATGATGGACACTTTTTATATTAATGGACATCTAAAATCATTTTGCGCTTCTAATAATTAACCCTTTTTAAATAAATGAGCGTCTTTTTATATTTATAGCATTTTGCTATAGTAACCTGACCGAACTTAGAAGTGTGACCAACCATATCCAACTTTGCCGCAGTTATTCATTATTTTTAGGACCCCAAAGTAGGAATGATTGAGGTTCACAAAAAGAGGCGCATCAAAAATAATATAGCACTTATTTAATAATATTTTTATTAGAGGTTCGATTAAATACATGCCATATTAATGAATGAATGAATGAAATGCACCGACTCCAGCGTGGTTAAACCAGACACGATTAATCGAATGAACCCCAAGATTCGCACTACCCTCTGTCGCCTCATGTTCATGGTGCTACAGCAACCATTGCATATCAAGGAGTAAACCTAGAGGTGGTTCGATTATATGTATATATGCCATAATTAATTAACAGCAGATTGAATTACATGTAGGTATATACAAATCAAAAGGTGTTACATGGTTATAAATAAATTGAGCCAAAACAAGATATTGTATAAGCAGTTCCAGTATTGTTACGAATTAATTACCTTTATTCATAATTCCAAAATAAAACCGTTGTTTTAAGGGTTCCTCAAACAAAGAGTTGTATTACGTACTTCATACTTTTGTTAGGAAAAATAAAAACCCAAACAATAATAGAACAGAATGAAAGTAATTTTAGCCTTGCGCTCCAAAGGTGCGGGAAGTTCAATATTATTCATTGTAAGCACTTCATTGTCGTAACAATGTTCCAGGAGTTCAAAGAAAAAACTTTAACAATCTTTACAAAATTTATTTTCATATCAAAATGTTTTCTTGTTACCTAATTGCAATTATGTAATTAGCCCCGTGTTACAAAATCTTGCAAAGCAAAACTTTTCTCATTATTTAGCATAAATTAAAAAAAATCTTGGTATTATACTTTCATGGGCACTGCACTTATTTCACTTAGAGATCCGGTGCAATGTAAAAAGAAAATAAAAACTATATCTTCAAATAGTACATTACGATATGTGTGACTTACGTAGTCCATTATTGTATGCTATTTTATAGCTCATGTGACCTAAACTCGCACTAAGGCACGCTTTTCGGTTTAAAAATGGACTACTTGAGTCACAGAAAAGCGTGACTTAAGGGCGGGCTTAAGTCACACAGTGCTATAAATAACATTTACAATATTCTTTTATTCAATAAGCGGTTATCGAAAAGGTTTTTTTTCAAAAATTGTTATATTCTTCTTTAATGAACTCTGCTGCTCTCTCTGCTATCATAATTGTAGGTGCATTTGTATTACCACTAGTTATATCAGGCATTACACTTGCATCTACCACTCTTAGGCGCGTTACTCCATGGACCTTCAATCTACTATTCACGACTGATATCTTCAGATTAGATCCCATCTTACAAGTACCAACAAGATGACTCATTGAAGTTACCATGTTAGTACTAACACATTCCCAGTATTTGTCACCATCTAATTCAAAACAGTCGCAAGCAGGCCAGTTCATTCTTCCCAAAAAACCTCTAATGTTCTTGAAAAATGTGGTTTTTACAACTCTTGATGCCATCTTGATTCCCTGAACTGCTGCTTCAAGATCTCTTGGGTCATTAAAGTAATTTGTGAATATAAGTGGAGGGTCTTCAGGTTTATTTGACCTTAAGGAGATGTTGCCTGTTGAATATGGGTGCAAAAGGCTGACGGCAAAGAAATACAGTGAATGGTTTTTGTTCAATGTTGCTATGGAGTCCACAATGAAATTTTTGAATCTATATTGTGATTTCAAGAATTGCTTCAAGTCAAAAGTGTTCTTCGGTATTATTGATAGATAGATTTGGAGTTCTGGATAAGATAAAATATTCCGGGTGGAATAAAATGCTGTTATATCTGTGAACATACTACTTTCGGCTAAGCTTCCCGTACGGTCTAAAATGTAATTTAATACATCACGATGACTTTCCTTCGTTGTAATTTTCTCTGGTCTATCACCATATATAGTTATTGGAACTGAGAGATGATCCTGCAAGTTTTGTCCTACCATTGGAGAATTAACTAAACATGTAATATTTTTAGAACGAAGATGGTCTTCAGGACCAATACCTGACAACATTAGAAGTTGAGGAGTGTTCACCGCTCCAGCACTGAGAATAACTTCATGTGTTGAATAAAAAGTTAGGACCCTACCATCTTTTTCTACTTCAACACCAAAAACTAGTTTGGAATCCTGCGTTATCAATATCTTCCTTACGAAAGCGTTTTTAAGTATTTTCATGTTCCATTTGTTCTTGATTGGCTCTAAATACCCCGTATTAGTACTTTGTCTAACTCCATCCGCTGCTGTTGCCGTTACAATACCAGAACCCATTAGACCAGCAACATTCAAGTCAGGAACATACTTGATTCCAATTTCATGCCAAGCCTGTAAGACTCCGTTAGTAATATCTCTTTTAGTGTTGTTGAATCTATTTATCACTATTGGTCCTTCTTTTCCATAAAACTTGCTAATGGTAGGATCTTTTAATAGTTTCTTGTTTTGAAGACTTTCAGATTTTCTAAAACATCGCCGTACGTCATCAAAACTCCAGTCTACATTGCCAGCATCGAACCATTTTTGGAAATCCTGGTTGTTTCCCCGAATATAGTGCATTTCATTGAGACTGCTGCTTCCTCCAAACATTTTGCCCCTCGACAGCTTTATGGAGCCGTTAATAATCGCCTGATCTATCGCTCCATTGTTCGTTGATACAGATTTCCAGTTGAATTCACTGTCAGCCATCGTGTTGTCCAGGCCTGGTATCTGCAAATTTTGTAGTAACAATAGTGTTATAATACGATTTACAAGCAAAGTAGTAGAAACATGTATTGTTGCTCTGATTTTAGCGATCGAATCAAAATTTAGGTTTAAAATCGATGAACCTGTGAGTTTTTTATTATGGCATAAAAAAGTGATAAACTTTTCTATAAAAAAATCAGGTTGTAGAAGTCAGTACCCCGCAGATTGGATTTGCTAATGGTAACTGCTTAACAAATAATAATAATTTTAGTCTTTAGTTTGTTAAGTTATTTGTAGATAAAGTAACACCTTTCTTATATAATACGGCTTATGTCCTACAAGCTATGTCCACTTTGGTACTTACATAGGATTCAACAGGCGGGTCACCTCCAGCCTCTATGATCAATATTTTCCATCCTTTAACTTCACTAAGTCGTTTCGCGACCACACTCCCTGCTGTTCCACCGCCGACTATAATGAAGTCAAAACTTTGGAAATCTGAAAAATTAATGGTCGTATGCAGATTACGTGCCTGTTCCCAAACAGGATTCAAGACTTAAAAAAAAAAGATCGACGACTACGACTTTTATGAATAAACGTATTTTCTTTCTTCCTTTTTCTTACTTTTAAATCGAAAGTGGTTGTAATCAACATTTAAAACAAGACGATGGTGTTGTTGGTCATAACCAATTTCCAGGATTGCCGATGTTCTGCCAAACTTAGTGATAAAAGGTGAAGTCACCTGTAGATTTTCCACCAGTCCGGAACGGCTACCTTCCCTAGGTACATCGAAAACACAGCAATGCTACTGTTATTGTGAAAGTCATTCCTCGACCGAGTTCTTTAGCCATAAGTTTTGTGTGATAGGTAAGTACTGCAAAGATTATAGCTTGTTTGATGCTTACTTGCAACCTATATGAATATTTGATAAGTTAATGGCATAGTTATGAGACAAGCACTAGTGTTCTAAATACAAATGAGTGCTTGTGTCATAACTAAAAAATAAAATAAAAACGGTAGGGGTTAGTTGAATAGTTGACAAGTGTGTTTCATAATGTAAAATACTGTAGACAAAAGTATGGGAACGTTTATCCTAGTTAAACTATGTATAATTATTACTCGTTTTATTTGAACGACCCGGCATTATAATAACGAGAAGTTGTTATAGTACCTCGTCTATGAAATAATATTATTACATACTTGCAATATTCGATTCCGGCACGGTTCCATGGTTGAGAAGACATTGTGCTGCTGCGAAGTACTGCAGCGTGGCAGCGAATATCTGAGGACCTGCCCCTGTCGAGGGCATCAGACAAGATGCATTGTTGAGGCTGAAGAACACAAACAGTTGAAGTAAGTTCATAACTAGCTTTTAAGAAAGCGTACTCCATCATCGACCTCATCATCGTTTACCATCAAGTGACGTAATGGCTTAACGAGCCACGAGCACACGAGCCAATCCGAATCTAATAAAAATGCTACTGTCATCATTATGAGTTACGTACTTACAAACATAAAGATATAAAGTTACGCTTTCTTCCCATGGGGTAGGCAGAAAGCCACCTGCTGCGATCCTTACATGCATACCTTTATACAGAGCGGCAGGACATCGACGCACAAACTTTTAAGAGGAAACGCGGGTGGTCTTTTCTCCATAGTAACGCTCTCGCCTGTTTTCTTTCTCGTTAATGACCATAAAGCAATGATTTTTTACAGAATAATAAATATTAAGTACTCGTATGTCTCTATGTTTTCCTTTCTGATACATTATTTTTATAAGCACTACTACCCTCAAAAAATGCCGATTTAAACCGCTGTCAACAGAGGCTAGTGTACAAATTTGACAACTATTAATAAAAAAAAAAACACAGGGACACAGTATATATCCTTCTTATTCAGTTTATGAAATATCTTTTGAATTGGTTCAATATTGGAGGAGGAAATAAGCGAGTCTTAGGATTTTCAAAAGTCTCTCCGACGGCATTTCCTATTAACATTGATTCAGTACATAATTCTGGATCCTCCTTCGTTGAAATTTTTGTCGGTTATTAAATAAAAAAATATATGCTAGGGTGTTTCAGGATCATGTGCCGAATTCATGGCTACAGTTCGTCGATGTATGCCATCCTGTATATAATTGGTGTCCAAACGGCTATCGTTTATTGATATTAAGATAAAGCCTTAAGGCAGATGTTGTTATGTGTTGATGTTGGTGGTGGTGTTGTTGTTGTTGTGATTATGATGTATCTTAACGGAATAACATTGCAAACGACGGATTAATGACCAATAAAAACAAATTAAAGGAGTTGGTACAAACCGGTTCTAATTACTAATACTTTAAATACAAAATGACCATAATTACATACCGAGACCCATTCGTGCCTCGGAAAGCACGTTAAGCCGTTGGTCCCGGCTGTAATTTGTGAATCTTTGACAGTCGTTACGGGTAGTCAGAAGGCTGAAAGTCTAACAACCCGTCTTACTAAGGGGTATCGTATTACTCAGTTACTGGGTTGTGGAGTTCAGATAGGCTGTCACTCCATGTTAAATACTGGTATTCAGCTTCCTCCGGTTAGACCGGAAGCCGACCGTAACATAGTTGGGAATAGACTGGGCAGATGATGATGACTTTAAATACAAAAAAATAGTTAATGTTGCCCCTTAAACAGCAACAATGGAATTAAAAGGATACAATAATGTTACTTACCTAAACATTGTTCACAAATGTTTTTCACAAAAACAATCGACTTGAAGGATGCACGAATAACGAATGAAACGCAATGAATTGATTGCGAACTTAATAGAAATGGCTTTCTTTTAGAATAAACATTATTTGTTCAAGTGTTATTATAACAGAAGGCGCACCCGCACGGCACACAAGAATGATATTTTAAAATTCGTTGTCCACATTGCCTGCATTATTATTTTTAAATCAATTAAAAGCTGAACAAATGTGTTACTGCTCTAGTTAATAAACATAAAACTGGTGTTTTGCCAATGCAAAAGGATTATTGTTGTTGTTTTACTCAAAGTGACTGTCCGACCTTCAAATACTAAACGAGTTTTAATGTTACTGTGTATAATTATGATTCGAAACCATAAAGATCCGTACAGACCGAGAACGTTACAGAGCTAAAGCTTCTTTGGTGACTTTTCACTTGGCATATTAAACTTTATGGTCAGTGTTATAAAGTTCAAATGAAGAAGACGAGCTTATAATGTCTTCCTCGGTGATGGAAACGAAGATGAGTAGTTTACAATTTCTACGTGCATGATATCATTGGGTGATAATAATAATAATAATAATAATTTTATTGAAACAGATAACCTTTACAAAAATACTTAAATACTTAGAGATTAGGTTACAAGTTTAGATAGTAAAGGTAGCTTAAATAATGGGAACCCTGCCTCCTAAACTAGGGGAAACCTGTGACTTAGGAGTCAGTGTTCTACTGTTACTTCGAATGCTCCAATAAACCTTTCTGTGTGTGTTATGTTAGAGAACCTAATTACATAATTGTGGCAATAACAATGAATATAAGGCTATCAATATGGAGTAAGGTTATTTAAAATTGAAAAAGTAAGTAATAACTGTTTTATTTATTATTTTGTTGTGTGCGTGAGGAAGGGTTATAAATGTATGCACGGGCCACGGGTGTGATAGGAAGGCATATGTGAGGATGTGTGTGTGAGGGTGTGTGTGTGAATGTATATTTGTGTGTATTAGTGGGTGTGAGGGTGTGTGTGTGTGTGTGGTGTGTCGTGTGTGAGGGTGTATGTGTGCGTGTGTGTTAGGCAATGATAGTACTTACTCATAACGCAGATGTGGAAGAATAAAATATGTTTTCAGCTAGTTTGGAATGAGATAACTAAGCGACTATGTAAGTATAACTGTGAGATTACAGTGGATAGGTAAGTAAGTCTTCTGTGCGGCAATAGTCCTGATCATACAGCCAATGCTTCAATTTAGTTTTAACTTCATGCCTGTTTAGCTTATCCATTTGGATGTGTCTGCTAATTTTCCTATAAATAAGTGAACTCAACACGTAAAGCTGGCGACTAGCGAAGGTCGTTTTATGCGCTACTGATGTACATGTAGTTTTGGCTTTACGTTTGGTAGGGTCTGGTAAAGGGGACTGCCTATGAGCTCGGAGGGATAATGATAAGGTGCCAACAGCTCCACCTCCACATCCCGTGGAAGTGGCGAAATTTCGGGCCAACTAAACTTAAATAACGAGCCAGCGAAACGAAGAAGAAGAAGAATCTTAATAAGCAATTTGGTTGGAAAGTTGCCTGAGAACCTGAGAAATTACTGTCATATTATGTTGTATAATTAAAGAACATGTATTTTGATGGACTTCAAAACTTTTTCAAAAATAAAGTCTAACAGTGAGTAACATAAATAAATATCATTTGCAAGGGTCTACAATACAATCATTAATCACTTAATTATGTAAGTATGCTAAGTATATGCAAAACATAATAATTTTATTTTATCAAAAACATATATTGTAAAAACAGGTGTTTTTGCATACAAAGTTAATTGGCCATTATTTTAATGGAATAAGAAGTTATGTGATTTTAGCTCGAAATGTATTTAAATTTTTATTATGAGAATAGCTTGAGCAGTCGCAAATAATATCTAATAAAAAATATTTACAGACCACATTCCATAGGTTAATTACTACTGTTAAAAATTAAAATATACACTCCCTGTCTCTTAAATCGAGCCTGTATTTTTTGTAATAAGTTCTATAATTTTTTAAATGGTTGTGTATTCAAATTTTGAACAACGATTGCCAGGATGTCTCTTCAAAATTTTATCTACTACTCTTCTAACACAGGTTAACCATCTAGCATTAGGGACTTTACACAATCTGTTACCACTTTCTTGTGTAATAAAGATTATTATATTATCTTTGACTCATCAGTATTTTGATGTTTTAAGCATTTAAACCTAACATGGAAATGCAACGAGGATGGATTTAGTAGTCCGGGAGTGGTCAATAAATAATAGCCACAAGGTACCTCTCGAGGAGGCTAATTCAATGCAATTATACACCTTTGCCAAATGACGTTGTTATGGTGAAATAGGAAGATTCTTAAGCCGTACGTATTTTTGAGGCCACAATTTACCGGTTGAATGGTGTTATTACAGTGACAATAAAAAAGCCATTGTGTCTCACGTGGATCGGCGTTTCGGTATATCCGGGGTTAAAGGTCAAGTTGGATAAAGGAAATCCAAAATTAGCGCCGACTCGTGATGAATAAAAGTCACTATTCAGTGACTTGACATACATACTAAAAATAAATAAATATCAACATAAATTAATTGGCTCCCCGTTTTAATTGGATAGAAAATACGACTACAGCCAAAATAATTACAGCTCAAGAAAATATTCTTCCTTACATTTCCAGTACATCAATCAATTCTTCCCTCGAAAATCCAAGAACAAAAATTGTTTTGGCTATAAAGCGAAGATAATAAAGGGGTTAAAAGTTATTACGGGAAAGACAAAAGGCTGAATAATGAACGAAACAAAGGCGACGTAGGCTAGCTGTAAATATGATTATGCGAGCCCTGCCTACCTTTCACAACATAGAGTATGACGGAAATGGAGTGCACACAGAATTTTTCTTCCTCCCTAAAATCTTTTTAAATTGGTTTGAAGTAACGTAATTTTAAAAATATTTCAGGCAGCATTAATAACGTTGTGTTGCGCAACTCACTAACATAAACAGTTTGTGGTAGAGTAGGTACTGGCCGTTGTTACACTACTTTCAGATGTTGTTTAAGGTGATTGCGCAGTAGTTACCGTGAAATTAAATTTTTTTTAAGTTTTTTGCAACTTGCAGGTCTGTTTTAGGTTGTATCTTGATCAAAATTTGATCCGCGATTATAACAGGTACGTATCTAAAGAATTATAATCATTAGAATCATTAATACATCTTTTCCTAACTTAGATTTGTACCACAAGAAGAAATCTCCTAGGGAAAAGTGTTTATGGTACAAATCTCACTTATAAAGATGTATGAATGTTTCCTATGATTATAATTCTGTAAATACGTACCTGTTATAGTCGCGAATCAAATTTTATTTTTTTTTAAGTTTTTTGCAATTTACAGGTCTGTTTTAGGTTGTATCTTGATCAAAATTTGATCCGCGACTATAACAGGTACGTATCTAAAGAATTATAATCATTAGAATCATTAATACATCTTCTTAACTTAGATTTGTGCCACAAGAAGAAATCTCCTAGGGAAAAGTGTTTGTGGTACAAATCTCACTTATAAAGATGTATGAATGTTTCCTATGATTATAATTCTGTAAATACGTACCTGTTATAGTCGCAAATCAAATTTTGATCAAGATACAACCTGACACTGACCTGCAAATTGCAAAAAACGCAAGAAAATTTGAATTTCGCGGTCTACCACTTCCCATTTACCTTAACTTTGGGACTAATAATATGAAATATTCCATCTGTTTCTGTATTGATCACGAGAAACTGTAATTTTCTTAAATTATTTTGTTTCACTATTTATCATCTAAATTCTAGGGAGCTAATTAAAACTTCGAATACATTATGCTTGTGACATTATTAAAAATGATCATATTTTACCACAAGGTGGCACTCCATCTATTCCTGCTCCATGTCCCCTACGGATAAATTATGACCGCCTACTAACACAGGTATAAAGGTGTTGGTAATTATTAAATTAATTTTAAAATGTACAGCGCTATCATTTTATGGGGGTACCTATGGTTTAACTAAGTTACATATAATGAAATAATTTAATAATAAAAAAATTATTAAATAATTTAATAATTTTTTTATTTTTATATAATTACTGTAACGGTTGTCTGCAAAAATGAGTCTTCGGTTGCATTCGAATATTCAAGTGAATTTACAATGAGCTTTCAAATTATTTCTAGTGTTCTTTTGTTTCGAAAAAAGAGTGATAGGATAAGCGCCTTGATGTAAACACGTTCGATAGGAATAAACGTAAATATTATAACGTTGTGTCTTTTGATAGGCCCCACAGTACCTACATATATGTATATACTATGAATGATAGGCTTAATAAGTAAAACTTGATGGTTAAGGTGGTATTTGTACCCCAGAATATTCTTCAATTGGGATATAGGTACTTCTGATTGTATTGTTATGTGACTCACTGATATATCAACGCACAGCCTAAACCGCTGGTTCTAGAGACATGAAATTTGGAGGGTGTGTTATTTGTGAAGAGTAGGCATCCACGAAGAATGGGTTTTTTGAAATTCCACCCCTAAGAGGGTGAATGGGGGGTGGGTAAAATTATACACGGATGAAGTCACGGACAGAAGCTAGTTGATTTATAAAAAAGAATAGGAAAAACAACGGTAGGAATCAGATTTGGCTGAGAAGCCAAGTGACAAGGATAAAAATGTAGATCCATCTTCTAGGAATAATTATTAAAGTGAGACAAACTTTGGTTTTATTTACTCGTTTCGGTACGGTGAGCTCGTCCAGCTCTCACAGTACCTGCTCAGTAAAGCCATTGTCTATTAATAAAACTAAAAGTTATGCATTTGATGAAGAAAACTACTTACTGCACGAAAAGTGAGTTCTTTAAATAGCATGCAAGCTAGAACATTGCAACAGTGACAATTTCAATTAGCAAAGAGTATCAACGTTTCGGGGTCAAGTTGCCCATGCATTGCAAGCGGAAGGTACAAACAAAGAATACATTGCATTCAGCTGTACGACTTTTTCCACCAAATTAGAAAGCGAAGCAAAAATGAATCTTTTTTAAACTTCAAAAAGAAAATCATTCCATAAAACGTTAAACGTAAAACAAGTTCCAACTCAAAGGTGTTGCCATTTCAAAGACACCCCTTGCTCCTAGTTTTTGAACGAGCTCGCTCGTTCGCCATTTAGCGGGAGTCAACAAAGTAGTATATTCATAGGTGGGGCTCATTCCGTGTCTAAACGTTGTTAAAATCTATGTTTTAGCTCAGACTTTACTCAGGCAACGTAAACAGTCTAGTTCATGAAAACATGTTGAGGCGCGGCTGTATTATAGGCAGGAAGACAGACTGAAAATCAGGTGAATTCACAGCTATTTATATTTCTTTTTAGTGATTAGTTTTTAAATCTCAGATAAAGCAGCATAATTTTATATTTTTATCTACTTATATCTTCTACTACAAAGATAGAAGTTGATAAAAATATAAAATTAAAAAAAAATCTTAAATATTTTTTTTTGTAAATAAATTATAAATCGAATTCAAAGATGCCTGGCGATAGGTATCAAGCTTACAAAAAGGAAAGATAATGATTTATTCGTATTGACAAATGACAGCCTAGGGAATAATTTGATTTACTTTGACACAATATTAAAATAACAAAAGAATGACGCCAAAAATGAAAAGCCAAAAAGAAATGGGCCGTATTTTGTTATCAGTTGTTTAAATACATTACAGTATCTACTGTTATGACTTACGACAGTAATTCATTAAATTAATTTCATTACAAGTCATTTACTGTATATTGTAACATATTTTATTGTTGAATGACTTTTTTGATGTTGTTTGTTTTAAAGATCTTAACAAAACATTAATTGTCTTGATTCCATGGTTTTTGAAATTATTGCTGTTCAAAGAAAACTTTTGAACATTTTGTTTCTTATTGCACAGTGTTATAACCATCATTTAGAGTCAACATTTTAGAAAGACTGGCTAAAATCCGTCTTCTTGACTAGTAAAGCTTTGCTTTTTTGATGTGAGGCAGATTAACTATTCCGTATACTTGCTAACTATGCCATCATCTGCCCAGCCTTTTCCGAACTATGTTAGGGTCGGCTTCCAGTCTATACGGAAGCAACTGAATACAAGTATTTTACTTGGAGTGATTGCCTGTCTGACCTCCACAACCCGTTGTTAACTATATGTCCTATCTATAATATTTACGGTAGATATTGTTGGCAGTGATTTGTGTTCGCATAAAAAACGCTTAAATAGTTACCCATTTCCAACATATCATAAGCATAATGCTTATGATATGTGTGCGCTGATTGTTCAGCTTATAATGATCCCACTGCTGGGCACTTGCCTCCTCTTTTCGACAGGGAGTCGGCTGTAATCTGCTACGAGGGCCCAATACGGATTGGTGAATATCACAGGTTTTCAAATTTTTGGTTCTAGGACATGCCAGCTTCCTCACGATGTTTTCCTTCACCATTTTGAGAGCAGTGGAGATGAAATTATTTACAAAAAGTAAAGCGCTTTCAGTCTGGTTCACCAATGCTCCATTTCCCACATGGTTCCTTTAAAATGATTGATGATTAATATAGCAGCTAATAAAAATGTACTATCTCTTAGCCTACGTTCATGATTCAGACAAGAGGCGTGTTCCGCACGGCAACCATTAGGTAATTGAATTGACTGTCTACATATCAGACATTCCACATATCTGTTTCTCACTTTATTTCAAGTCCATATCAGTTGTTTTGTTCGTAAAACATCAAAATTGTCTTTATTATGGCGGGACGTCCACACGCGTCCTTTTAGCATGGATTCACTACATGATTGTATACATGTTTCTAGAATCAGGCGTTGAAATATTTCGTCGGTTATTAAAACGATGTTTGCATAGTTTACGAGAAGAACGCAGTCACATAGCCACACACGAAAATCGACTTTATAGGTAATAATATTTTTATAAAAGAAAGATTTTTCGGACACGATAATTACTAAAAATGCTAATTGGAGGAAGAAAAGGTTGCCAGAGCCTTTAGAATATTTTTTATTCCATAAGCAGCCCAAAAGCGTGCAATATAATATTTTATTAAATATGACACTATTACGGTAATTACAGTCTTAAACATTTCATATTTTAAGTTAGGGTCTCATATAGGCTCACTTAAGACTAAGGTGCCTTTTACATCTGAGGGCGAGCTAACGATAAAATATGACTTGAAATTTTGGGTTGTTTACCAAGTCAAAATATGTTTAAGTTAGAAGTTTTTATTTTCAAACATTGAAGAATGTAAATTTTGGCCTAGGCCAGTTGTAGTCTCTAGTTTAGGGACTAAAGTAAAAGCGTAAATATTAATTAACTAGCTGCGCCCCGCAGTTTCACCCGTATAAGTCTCAAAAGAAGTATAAAAAGTATCTTATGTCCTAATCCAGTTTATGGTCTATCCATGTGCCAAATTTCATCCAAATCTGTTAAGCCGTTTTAGCGTGACCGCATAACAAACAATAATACAAAAAATCAAATCTTTTTTCTATATAATATTAGTTTAGATACAATGTTATGTTAATGCCTAATTAAACTAAACAAAATTTTCTGTGCACATGCGCTATCTTCTTTAATAATATCTTGACTTTATAACTTTTCTCTTTTCCCCATTTATTTTCTCTTTCGAAATGTCCTAATTAAGTACTTAATGTCACTATCTCGTAGCAGTGGACTGATCTTAGAAAGAACATACCAAAAACTTATAAAACCTATTAATTTTTAGCCTCACACTGTATAAAAGCCAAGCGCTGTTCGTTCGATTATCTTTACCTACTTTAAAACTTCGCCTAATTCTTAAAACTTTTGAAAGTAAACCAATTTTTTTTCAAGGATTTCTTAACACTTTGCATGTAATTCTGTAGCATCATACATTTTACATGACCATACCGAAGTTTAAGCAAAACACTACGAGTACAGTAACAAAGTTGTTCAAAAAACACAAATTTGAACATAAAGTTCGGTGGTGAAACTTGGTAGTGACTACGAATCTACGATGGATCTTGCTCTGACATTCTTGTGACCAACAGACTTCTATTTACCAAAGTGCAGTTGATGCTGAATTCACCTGAAACTTTGTTTACCTGTTAAGGTGGTTTCAATTTAGGCGACATATTGCAGTGCTTTTGTTATACGAGAGAGGTGTCGCCGCATGTTCTATGATCCTCTAGGGTGTGTAACGTTTGATATACCTAATAACAAAAGTTCTAATGATCCTATCCTAATTTAATATACCTACTGTTTTTTAATATAACGATTAAATGATGTAATGAATTATTGATATAATTTAATTTTACCTAATTTTATATGGCATAATGGACATTTTCTATAAATTTGAATTAATTAAAACATTTGAATTAATATTCAATTAGTGAAATGTTCAAAATCTATAAGTAACGTTTAATATAATTTAAAAACATTTACTTTGTTTTGTATATTTTTGCAAAAACTGATTAGATTTTAAACGCCTGTTATTTTCGTTAGGTTAGGTTAGAACAGTGACCATTAACGATCCCCTCTATTGTTGGTGAATCATTTGGGTTAGACGATGTTATACGAGTAACAGTATGTTTCCTGATATTTAGGTACTTAATATTCATTACAGAAATTTGGCTGAAAATTAGGTCAACTAAACGTTATATAAAAAGAGCGTTATACAAATTGTAAATTATGCAATGAACATTATACTAAATGCCATTAGAGCAAAAGAAGGTTATATGAAATATAACATTAGGTTATACGTTTTTATAGTATATGAAAACGTTATTTCAAGTGATATACTATCTGTTATTATCCATATATACATTATTACACCCCCGATTCTACGGGTAGACAAGGGCGCAGTTTCTGGTTGATGCAGAATAATACCCATTCCACTTGCACCAGGTGACACCTACACGTGCCTAATGTCTAAATATATTAGCCTAATAATTGCACGTTCTATTTACAACTCTTGGCACTAAGCATACCATTGAAAATCCAACAGCGCGCTTTTGTTTAGAATTCATTTCGGGGCGACCCGAAATGAATAGTGTAAGTGAAAATGGAATTAGTATACTTAGTTGGCCTAGTTCGCGCAGTGGTACAGGTGCCAGGATTGATTCCCTTTCATATAAATATTTGTTTTGTGGATCATTCTACAGTTAGTTGTTCTTAATCAAGATGTTTTCACATGTGAACTCACAAATGAAACAGGATAACTACCATAAATATTAGGTAGAACTGTCAATGCTTAAAATATTAAATTAATATACTCAGGAAAAGGATAAGTGGAAGAATTTCCCGGAGCCTTTTGCTCAGCCCCAAAAGTACTCTTCGTATTTCTATTAATTTTTAAAATCAAAAGAATACAACGTCACGTGAGCGAAGCCGCAAGCACAGCTATTTTATGAAATTGCACTTTGCCGACGTAGATAACGACTCTTTCTCAGCAACCTATCGTTAAATTTAAACTTCTGAATCCTAATAAACAAAAATATCTGCAATATATGACAAAAGATATATTATTCTAGTCAGCGAAATTTACCGCAATGCAGTTAATAGGGTCTTCAGAATGGATAAAAAAGATAGCTAAGTCTGAAGTGTCACTAACAGATATTCTAGCAGAGTAGAGAAAAATATTAACCAACAAACCGGGATTTATATTTTTACACTGTCAGTTTTCTCGGGAAAAATTATTTAAAGAGAGATTTTTGTGAAAAATATAAAGTTTTAATAACAGACACCTTCTTTGTTTAAATACGAATTAATTTATTCAATTTAGGATCTAAATAAGGACGGGGTTTTTTATTTTACTCCTTCTTTGGTGTAAATGTCAGTGGACTGCGATAGGCACATTACAATGACTGTCACTAGATTTATGATTTTTGGACACAAGCGATCAATATTGATTATCACTTGATTTATACAGAATGATGATTTAGTCACCTGCATTCGTCAAGGGGGTAATTTTACCAGTTATGCTAAACAGTTTTTCTTACGAATTCAAAATCGCATTCGTAAAAAAAAAAATCACATATGCATCAAAACAGTTTGTACATCGCCACCCTGTATATCATATAACATAGAATATACTTAATGACTTGTACATCGACATAAATCAATGATACTTCCTGAAACCTAGGTACCAAAACTTGTAAATACATATTCATGTTTTGACTAAGTTTTGGGGAAGTTGGGCAAAGTTGTAACAAACTTCGCGGAACTTCACCGCTATTTGAAACACCTTTGCAAACTGCTTGACTTTTAGTTCAAATGGTAGCTTTCAAACCAAAATGAAAATAACTCAAACGATACTAATAGTTATGTTAAACTTGGCTGTAATGAAAACCCTTATGTCTTTGGTGTTTCACTTCATTAGCACTCCAGAAGCTTGAAACAGCTAAATATTAAGTCATTATCATTTAAAAGGAAGTGTAGGGTGTCCTTCATGTGAGCAGGGACTTAAAAACACCTTCATAATAGTTACAGAATTATAAGTCTTACGTATTGAATTGATAACTGAATCAAATATGTAACCCTTAGAAATGTGTTTTTCAATGTGTAAACCCAGAACACTTTTAAAAGTGTAACAGTAATACATATGCAACCGGTATAAAAGTGATAACAGTGTTAAGGGCCTATACTACCTCAAATGGCTTAGCATGATCCTCCGTTATGTCGAAAATACTGCAGCATTAATTTTGAAATAAATATATGGTAAAGTTGAGGATTAATGTTAGGTCTTATATCAGACGAAAACACGATTACATAAAATTTTCTCGATAGAAAAAAATCCAAAGTTACCTCCAAATCGAACAATAAACCGCTGGTATTCAAAAAATACTTCAAATTAGATCATGAAACTTTGTATACTAACCGAACTAACTATAAAGCAGGTCTTATGTTATTTACTTTTTTTTAATTACCATTATTTTCACCGTAAAAGCAAATACCTAAACTATTGGCGCTGCCTGCCGCCTAGCACCACACTCTGTCTCGCTCTCACTCAGTCCGCGAGCAGTATGTTCGAGCGAGATAAAGAGTGAATTTTAGCTGAGGTAGTGTAGGCTTTTAATAAGTATCAACCGGTAAACTGTCTGTCTATCCGCCGCGCGTTTTTGCGGTACCGTGCAATTATATCTACAAATACCTATTTCTGTTGCGCATATTACCACATATAAAAGGTTACACTTTGATTCTGTAACATTATTGTATCTGTTACATTTAGAAGTTTTTTCTTTTAAAACAGTTTAAAAAAAAAGTGTTAAAAACACTTATTACGGTTACAGTTTGAGTCCCTGCATGTGAGTGAATGTTTATTGACTACCTAATATGATACCTGTACCTAATATTATATAGAATAGTGGTGGCTCAGTGGTAACGGCCGCAAATTACAGGTTTGTAAGTCGTAGTTTCGAATCCAGACAGGCGCTTTCTTTGTGTAAATTATTTCATCACCACTGCTCTCAAAACGGTGAAGAACATCGTGAGGAAACCGGCATGTCGTAGAACCAAAAATTCGAAAACATGTGACTTCTACCAATCCGTACTGGGCCTGTGTGGTGGATTTTGGTCCACTCCCTCTCACCGCCTGTGTACCAGAAAGCTTCGAAATTTGATCTAAGGCACTTTAAGACTTAATTTTAATATACTACTACTTATAAAATATTTTTAAATAGGTTCAATTAGTTTGTCACTTCCATTTCGCCAACACATAAAACAAAATAAAACAGTCACAAATGAACTCAGCTGTTCATTTCAATTCATAGCTTATTAAATTCGCTATACAAATGGTAGTTTACGAGATGGACGCATAAAACACGGCACAATTTATAATCACCTTGTACCCGAGGGATGCAAGCGCGTGTTAATTTTATCCTACCTCTCCTCTGGGGCGAACCTGAATTTATCATAATTATATTGAATATTTTCGACGGGGATTTTAATAAATTACTTATTTTTTTTGTTATTTCAGCGTGTGATGATTTAATTAATGACATTGGTCTATGGCCCCGATTCTGTTGTTCACAAACTAAACTAAATTTAAGTTCAGTGCATCTATTTCTTTCTATTTCATTAAGAAAAGGACAGAAGATAAATATTAGTTTAGTCCTGTCAAATTAGTCAGCGCCTGACGTTATTTGACGTATTTTTAGTAGCCAATGTTTTAATCACGTCTAATCTTGTCTATGGATTATCTAATTTGACAGGACTAAACTAATATTTATCTTCTATCCTTTTCTTAATGAAATAGAAAGAAAAAGATGCACTGAACTTAAATTTAGTTTAGTTTGTGAATGACAGAATTGGGGCCGTTATCTAATGCCTATGGATGAAATAAGGTTGAAATAATTATCACGTTTGTCAACCAAATTGTTGATTTATTTATTTAATACTTTAAGCACACAAATGTACAAATAATTGCCATAGGAATTTTCTACCAATCAACCTTTGGTGATGATCGTAGTTAGTTTTCAAGACAGACCAGCTCGGCTGTCCCATTTCAAAACCTAGTAAAGGATTTTTTTTTTAAATCGTTTTATTGCATAATCTTGCTAACTTAGTCTAGATTAGCAAAATTATGCAATAAAACGATTTTATTTAAAAAAGGTTCCTTACAAGGTTTTGAAATGGAACAGCCGAGCTGGGTAATTGCGTAACACACTAATAGTAGCAATGGCTTTCTTTTTGACAGTTCAATAACATTCATTGCGTTATTTACGTTGATCAGACACATTTTTTGTAGGTACATAATAAGCAATGGATTAGCAATATCCTTTATAATGATTCAGATTATGTTTGATAGTGTGTTACGCAATTCGAAGACGCCAGCACATCAAGCTACTACAATCTGTCAAATTTCTTTAATAGATTTTCAACTATAGGGCTAATGTATAAGGTTCAAAGTTGATTGGGAAATTTTACAGTTTCGGGTAGCTTAATGTGCTGGCGTCTGTATCTAGCTCGAATATGGGTGGCACAAGTCTTTGACAGCTAGACCGTATAGAATAGAGGTCCTATATCTATTAGTTCCACCAATTAAGATATTGATGCTGAGCCTGTGCTAGAACTTGATGAGCCATCATAGTATGACTGGAGAGGTTCAAACTCATTATCTTTGCTTTGTCAAACCGAGGCAGATAATTCAGGAGGGTATTAGAGCTTCAAGATTATGGTAAGCTTCTTAGATATAACAGCTTCAAGAGTATGGTCGCTTCAATATAATTAAAGGTTGCATGTGATAACTTTATTCGAGGAATAATTTTGAAATTTTGACAGTTATTTTATACAAAAAATGTCAAACATCAATTTTATTCTTCGAATAAAAGTCATATGGTGATGGATGAATCAGCCCTAAGGCAAAAGATTATACATATTACATATTCAAATCATGATATTTTATAACATTAGATGTACAAGATGAGTGGTCCTGGGTTCGATACCCGGGTCGGTGATAGTGTAGGCCCGGGTCGGTGGTGTGTGTAGGTTTTTGCATATGGAATTTCTCAGGAGGAGCCCCGCCCCCTATTACATGGGATTTAAACAAAACTGGCGAAATGGGGGATACTATAGGTGTACGTACTTCTGCTTAACCCTTCGGGAAATACATCATCATCTGTCTAACCTTTTCCCAACTATGTTGGGGTCGGCTTCCAGTCTAATCGGATGCAGCTGAATACCAGAACTTTACATGGAGCGACTGCCTCCAGAACCCAGTTACTGGGTAATACGATACCCCTTGGTAAGACTCGTTATCAGACTTTCGGTCTTCTCACTATCCGTAACGGCTGTCAAAGATCCACGAATGACAGCCGGGATCATGTGCTTAATGTGCTTTCCGAGGCATGGAGGGGTCTCAATATCTATGTAAAGATGGTCACCCATCCATAGACCAACCGCGGCAAGCGTAGCTTAACCTGATCGATCAGCCTGTGCGGCTGTTTTATTTAGCCACTGACCCCTCCACGGACCCCTTCGAACAATACAGGCGTGATGTTATGTTACGTCAATTAAGTTACTCCTAACTTTGCTGCAGAACGTCATAAAGTTGACAAAAGAATAATTAAGTTGAGCTTAAAGACGGGCAACAAACTGGCCACTATATACATAATTATATACTATAGCTATCTTTAACAACTTATTTTAATTATATTTTGTAAGGCCACATGTGACTTAGGTGTGTGACGTCGAGTTCGTTGCCCTTAGCGTACGGCAAGGCGTGTCTGGGAACTATTTAATTACAGTTTCTGCTAACGTAGGCGATGTTATATAGTTAAACGTTAGTTGTTGTTAAGTTTCTGTTGGATTTCTAGTGTAGTGCACATACCTATGTCAGATTCTGGGGATGTTTGGCCGAGGTCAATGACCTTGTTTCTATAAAGAAAGAACGAAATATTGGTCAAATATTTGCATTAAAATAGCTTGAATGAGTGGCAATACTTTATTAGGCATGGTAGGCTGCACGTCAGGTGGTAACAAGACCCAGGCGTAGCATGAGCACCGTTTTGTCGACGGAAGAGTAGACAAAGATGACGTTCCGTGTAGACAGTACGACGGCAGCAAAGTAGAAAGAGTCGACTGCACTTTTTAGGAAATACATACTCCTTTACATAATTCGACTCAGAATTCTTTGTTTTGTCATAGCATTTTTATTAGTTTTTTTTTTAACTGATAATAAGTCACGTATATAAAGACAACTACAACAATTGCTCTGTGTCGAAAAACCGTATTTTGGAACAAATAAATATTGTAGTAATACTGGCCTTATCCACTTCCTTGGTAATGCCCTATTAAGTAAATGATGTAAAATAGAAGAAGATAGCTTTGTTCTTCTATTAATTATCACAGTCTTGCGTTCAAAACGCTTTCCTCTAAAATCATGATTTTGTAGATAACCGTTTATACTTTGTGGCCGTCGTTTTTATAGTCTAAAATCTGCTTACAACTGTCAGCCGTCAGTGTCATTTTGACAGTTGGGATAGAAAACTTTCTTCTGAAATAATCTGCATATAAAAAGACCTGGACAAAGATCGTTAGAAACGAAAGACAAAATGACAGATTGTAGAAAGATTTCTACGCTGCGATGTCAAAAATAGAGAAACGAAATGTCACTTTGTATAGAAATAGCTATGTCTATTCTTCGTAGAAATAGAAAGCGTCATGCTAAGCCTGCAGCGGGGTAATTGCGTAACACACTGATAGTACCAAGGCTTTAATTTTGACAGTTCAACAACATTCATTGTGTTATTTACGTTGTTGAGCAGACACATTTTTAGAACATATCGCACGCTTAATAATAAACCGGAATATGTCAAAAATTAAGGATTCCCACTTTTTTTAATAAAACGAACTAACTCCGATTGAAGAATCTATAGGTACAATCCCACCATGCGAAACAAACCAAAATGGCCGATTGTTAGATCATCCCTCACTTTTCTACAAAAGCGCGCGACAATGCATTAAACTTTGACCGTGATTTCCCAAAAAAGTGAAGTTTTGTCTTATTCCGGTTTATTATTAAGCGTGCGATATGAAGTAATGGATTAGCAATATCTATAGGTACTAATATTATAAAGAGGAAAGATTTGTATGTATGTTTGTAACGAATTGGATCGAACAGTACTGGACCGATTTTAAAAATTCTTTCACCATTTTAATGCTACATTATCACTGATTAATATAGGCTTTTTTAATTGCAAGAAAAAAATAAAATGTTTAAAAATTAAATGTCTACCCCATGTTCAGATTGTGATTAAGTTTACGCAATTACGGTGTAGTACTAGCTATAGCTGTCTTAGAATCACTGAAGTGCAGCTGCTGTACCTCCACGAATACAGGACAGTAAGCCCCGCTGCTATCTTGCTGAAGGCTCGAATTTCGACCACGGTATTACCAATTCTTATGAAGTTCATGGCTATACGAGAAAATAATATTTGCCTACTAGGTTTTGGTGCACTGTGTTTAGAACAGTGGCCTTAACGAGTCTTCGTGAGTTCGAACCCAGACAGGCGCTTTATATTGTGTAGTTTCATCACCACCGCTCTCAAAACAGTGAAGAAAAAATCAAGCAAGGAAATCGGCATGTCCTAGAATCAAAAATTCAAAAACATTTGACATCTACCAACCCACATTAAGCCCGCATGATGGATTACAGTCCACTCCCTCTCACAGAAAGGAGGCCTGTGTCCAGTGGGAACATTATAGACTGATTATGCACTCCCAAGTTTCTTAATGTTCACCATCACAGTTTGTCGATGGTTTCGTTGTTATTATTATTATTATCAGCCATTTCTGTCCCACTGCAGGGCAAAGGCCTCCCTTCGTTTCTTCCACTTATCCCTATCCAGTGCTGTTATGCGGCAATCCTTGTGGAAAGAGTCGAGTTCATCCCGCCATCTCATTTTGGGCCTGCCGCGTTGTCGTTTGCTGCTGTTTGGGACCCATTGTGTGGGTACTTTAGCCCATAGCTCCACCGGCATGCGACAAATGTGACTAGCCCAGTTCCATTTTAGCTTGGCAGCCTTGTGACCTACTTCGGCAATTTGAGTTTCAGCTCTTCACAGCCACGCTTGAAGAAGTCTTTAGAAAACTAAATAGCAATTGGAGGGACAACAGCATCGTCGTGGGCGATAGAAGATTAACAAATCTCCGTTTCGCCGACGATATTGTTCTTTTCTCCTCCACGGCAGCCGAGTTAGGCCTAATATGTTCGAACAACTGAGCAGTGCTAGCCTCGAGGTCGGACTCGCGATGAATATGGCGAAGATCAAGGTGATGTCCAACAGCACCAAGCGTAACATAGGAATTGGGGGTGTGAGGATTGAATATGTCCATGAATACATATACCTCGGTTAAATAGTCTCCTTCCAGGCAAGACAAGATAAAGGAGTCGCTCGACGCACCGAGAAAGCCTGGAAGAACTATTGGTCGATGAAGCAAATAATGTAAGGAACTCTCCCTCTCTCACTGAAGAGAAAACTCATGGACATGTGCATTCTTCCTACCCTCACTTATGGAGCGCGGACATGGTCACCAACCAATCGTCAAAAGTCCGCACTCTGGGTCTGTCAGCGAGCAATGGAGCGCAGTATCCTTGGAGTTAAACTTACTGATCGTATAAGGAACGATACTGCGTTCTAAAACTCAAATTGCCGATAGTTGCGTTAGCTAAATAAAACAAAAAACTAAATCCAGGCTACACGAAATAAACGTAAACTTGTTAGTGAGAACAATGTTTTACAATCTTGGAAGAAGATTGAGTACGTAACATTTATTTTGTAAGTAGCCAGTACACAAGTACAGGATGTTAACTTTTAACTACTTGTAGCTCCGTTTACGAGCGGGTCCCGGAGGTTCCGTTTTATATCGAGATATTCTCAGCACTAAAAAAGATTCAGCGAAATGTAAAAAGAGTGTTCTGTATAAGGGTCTTGAGTTTTCGAAAATATCGGGTAGATTATGTTTTTTTTCTTAAACTCAAAGCATTTATTTTAATTAAACTAGTTACAGGTACTTTCGAATTGTCAAGAAGTCAGACAGTGAGAAATATAAAGCCAGTTGCCATTTCAAAGCGTCGTACGTAGATTCGTAACTGGGATTTTGTCGTCAGAACTGGTGCCTAATAATTGCAACTAAGTGAACGCGATAGTTTAAAATGGTTGGACCAAACCATATACGTAATTATGAATAGATTTTTCCATATGAGTTATAAAAGTTCCAAGGTTCTGGACTGGAAGGGGGCTGGCATTAACATCAATGGTGACATGTACATAACTCACCTTCGGTTTCCCGACGATATCGTAGTTATGGTTGAGACTATGGAGGACCTTAGTACAATGGTCGATGACCTCAGTAGAGCTTCCGAAAGAGTGGGTCTTAAAACGAACATGGAAAAAACGAAGGTCATGTCAAATGCCCATGTAACATCCACTCTCATGAAGATTGGAGACGCTATACTCGAAGTCATGGACGAGGATGTTTACCTAGAACAAACTGTCGGGCTAATTAGGTCCGACTGCGAGAAAGAGGTCAATCGACGAATCCGAGTCGGCTGGGCAGCGTTCGGGAAGCTACGCAATATCTTCTCGTCCCTCATACCGCAGTCTCTCAAGGCGAAAGTCTTTGACCAGTGCATGTTGCCAGTGATGACCTGTGGCACCGAAACGTGATCGCTTACAATAGGCCTTATTAGAAGGCTAAAAGTCACCCAAAGGACAAATGGGAGGGCGCTGGAGTTTCCCTGCGTGATCGAATCAGAAATGAAGAGATCCGCAGAAGAACCACGGTAATTGATATGGCCCGAAGAATTGCCAAACTTAAGTGGCAGTGGGCAGGGCACATTGCTCGCAGAACAGATGCCCAATGGGGCCGAAAGTTCCTGGAGTGGCGACCGCGTACCGGAAGACGTAGCGTTGGAAGGCCTTCCACAAGATGGACCGACGACCTTGTGAAGGCCGCAGGAACCCGTTGGATGCGAGAAGCACAAAACCGGTAAGTGGACGTCTTTCGGCTGAAATGAAGACCTGAGTTATAATGGCGAATCTTTTCTATTTTTATTTATAAATACTTCTAGACTGTTTCAGCAGGACAATTGCGTAACACATTAGCAGCAGGAATGGATTTAATTTTGACAATTCAACAGCATTCATTGCGTTATGTACAGACATTTATTCAATGCAGCAATAGATTAGCAATATCATCAAAATCATCCAGATTGTGTTTGAAAGTCTGTTTCATCATAAATACCTGTACTAGAGTTCTTATGCTTTAACGCACTGAACCATAATGTTCTGGGACTATTCGTAAATATTAACGAACGTGCAGGAGGCTAGGACGCTACTAATTTATAGATGAAGATAAAACTGAATTATCCTGATTTAAAAAGTTTTTAAAAAATAGTTACCATACAACGTGGGTACGCTGCCAGCCTTTTGGGCACCTTTCCTGTTGATAGCGATGCGGACGAATTTTTTGAAGCCCAGTGATTCTTTTCCCTCTTTTTTATAAACATGATTGTACATTTATAATTAATATTATTTTAATTCTGTAGGTTTATATATTATGTAAATTGTATTTTTTTAAAACAGTTTGAGTCAGTCATGTTTCGGAAATCAGAAGCCAGAAACCAGTCTTTTCAAGCGGTATTGTGTTACCTAGAAATATACTGTTATTCAGATTTATCCGGTTAGACTGGAAGCCAACCCCAACATAGTTGAAGTCTAGGCAGGTGATAATGATGTACAGACGCCAGCATATCAAGCTACCCGAAACTGTCAAATTTTCCTACTTTGAACGTAATGCTTCAGCGACAAAGTTGAAAATCTATTAACGAAATTTGACAGGTTGTAGTAGCTTGATGTGCTGGCGTCTCTGCACATAATTATTATATCGCAAGCTACGTTTCGTTAGAAGCAAAAACTCCTAATTTGGTTCGATATTAGCAACACGGCAACACCTTTACAACTACCTTAATATGAATAAACGTATTCACATTTATTACTTTGCTCTGAACCAATACGTTATTTTATTCAAAAGAAATAAAGCACCTAAGTATAAAGCACGGTAGGCATAGAAAGCGATTTGTCACCGTCGGCCTAAAGCGCAACTTTTTGCTCAGGGATTTCGGAGAGCCGTCGTGTTAACACGGCTCGCGTCGGCTTATGCTGATATAACTAGCTGGGTGGTTTAAAATATTATTATTTTTACTCCTTTTTTGGATCCCTATTGTGTAAGCACTTATACTTTGGTCCTCAGATAAGTTGCAAAAAAAACAACATCCTATAATTTGGTCTTCAGATTCCGAAAGAGAGGCCCTAAAAACAAAGCTGTGTGATTTTTTTGCTATTGGTAGCAAGGATATTAAAGTTAGTTTAATCATTGTAATATAAAAAGCTTTATTACAAGATGCCATTTAGTTGGCTGATATAACAACCAATCGATAGCCGATTATCCTTTAAAGCCTAAGGTTCGCGAGCACATTCGCAAGAAACTGGCAGTATTATCATCACAATGGTAATATTTTTTCATTGTTTGCCTAATTTCTTTTTAGTATATTCATGTATTTATGTACATTTACTTGCGCTTATATTTATACAATGCATACTTGTATTTTATTTTTAGTTTAAATAGATTTTAGAGTGTCTTTATACAGGGTTATTTGAAAAACAGCAGCAACCTCTTAAAAGGTCATTGTACTCATCATTATGAACAACTTTTACTATGGGACCAAACCTGAAGTCGCCAAAAAAAAAATCAGCTGTTCCCTACATTTTGACGAGATACTCGTAGACGAAGATAAATGTAGGGAACAGCTGATTTTTATTTCGCGATTTCAGGTTTGGTCCCATAATAAAAGTTGTTCATAATGATGAGTACAATGACCTCTTAAGAGGTTGCTGATGTTTTTCAAATAACCCTGTATAAAATATTTATTCCTCAATTTTCATAATAATTGCATCTACCACTGTTTGTCTCTGCATCACCCAAAAGTTGACTGGTAGAATATGCCTATGGCAATAAGTCTGCCTATGTAGGTTAGTATTAAATAAACAAGTAATAATGCACTGAAGATGGAAAAACATTCTTTGCATGGTGTAGAAGTGTATAAAAGAAACGATTTTTCTAACTAGTCAAAGGATTCTCCGGAATATTCAAGTTTTTAAGAAAAAAAACCTACAAGGGCAAAGCCGCGAGCAAATGCAAGTGTAGTTTCGTTTCCAGACCGGCATGGCAGCCGAACTCAATCACACTCATATCTCCCGAACCACTGAACACGAAACATCTAGTTTAGCGTTAGTTTGTTAAAAAATATTCTGTCCTGGAAGCCTGAAATACGAGGCAGTCCAAATTACGTATGTATGTAATATTTTTTTAAGCCTAGTATTCGCGGCAATATGGGACTTGTAATTAGTACGAGGACATCAGTCTTCCATGTTATAATTGGATTTTTAAACTAATATTCTCTCGAGGCTTGACGTAGCTCTCATTACTTTTACGGGGAACTGTAGGTGGGTTTGTTAAATGTGGTGATGGGGTAGTACCTAATTTATTCATGAATATTAACCAATTTAATAATAAAATTTGTATACCGTCTGTATAGTTACACAACGCTTTGTCTTCTTCTTTCGAAAGTCAAATTACTGACGACTGAAAGAGAGATATGGGTGTGTAACTATTCTTCTGAAATAATACGTTTATTAGTCCTTACTAAGGAGGAGGGTAAGTGTGAAATTTCGTTATGTTAAAATCATAAAATACGATTTGTCGAACGAGTCTTGTGTGGCCCTGTGTTTTCTTTATACGCATAACAACATATATTCACGCCTTTTTCCCAAAGGAGTAAGCAGAAACTACAGTACGTCATATGCTATCATACATATCTGAACTTTTTAAAGAACATCAGTATTAGTTACTAGTTATTGAATTAAAATTCACCGCTGTATCCTACAGTGTCAGTGGTTAGAAAAAAAAAAATATAAATCCATATAGGTTCGGTTAAAGCCCACCGGCTCTTACAAGAAGTTTACTCGCAACGTTCTCTCGTACAAAAATATTGTTCTTTTCTAAACCAATAGTATACAATCGATTCACAAAATCCCCAACAGATGGGACCTTACCGTATTTATATGAGCAAAAAACCCTATTATAAGTTTATACAACGTTTTTGAACACTCTTAAAGTTATGAAAGGGTTCCAAAGTTTCTGTTCTGCCTTAGGTCATTATTTATGAAAAGTTGGACAAAAAATATGAGTGAAATGCCTCACTGACAGCTTGCTATTATTTTGTTTTCGTACCGACTAGGCGAATATACAGGTTGTAAAAAGACGCAACACATAGCCGTCAGCTACGCATTCTGTACTTCAAATTAATTGTAAGTAACTTTGTGCAACAATAATCGCTATACTTTCATTTTTGGTGTGAAAAATCGCTGTTTAGGCCGTATTCAGTGCTCTCCTGACGGTCAGGACTGACGTCGGTCTGCCGTAGCTATCGCCATAGAAACCAACGTGCATTCAGAGCAGCACTGACCGCGTCCACATACGCAATACTGACACGCGCGTACGCGCTGACCGTCAGTCCCGACCGTCAGGAGAGCACTGAATACGGCCTTGGGGTAGTGCGCAACGTAACGCACGCAAAACATTATAATTATCGGTGCACGCAACTGTACATGGGTCGTGGGGATATTTAAAGTTCTGTTATAAGTATAACATTAAAAACTTGTTTTCGTAAAAAAACGTCAGCAAATTTTGACCTTCAATATCTCCGTAACCAGAAGGTTCCCGGCATACCGGGAAAAACAATTATGTGTCTTTTTACACCCTTTATATTTTAGTATTTTGTTTACCTACGCAGCTAATTATAATCCGTCTAGCTTGTCTTCAGCGTGTATCAGAAAGGATGGGTTATTAATGGTGTGTTCTGTTACATGCTATGTTGTGTCTTATTAGCTACAGTTGAGCTACAGTAGAGGTACTACTAAACCTAAGAATTGTCTTTTTCGATGCGAATGAAGTTGGTTTTTCGGTTTTGCTTGTAAAAACGACAGAAACTACAACAAAGTAAAAACACACAGTATCTAGTCTGTCAGTGGTAACACCTGAAGTTATTCATCTGTCGAACTCACTATCTAAATCTGATGATGAATGGTCAACAACACGGATAATAAAGTTACAATATCACCAACCCCTTATTAATAAAAACAGATTAAAAAAATTATACTCGAGTGCACCCAAACCACACACCACATAATCCACCCCTCCCAATGTATCTAATAAAATCCACATCATTCACTTGAACACATCGCTTAATAAGGTCAGCTTCATCAGCGTCCCAATTACTGAATCATTTCGCGTGGTGCAAATAAAAAGGCAGAAAAAGGCACCCTTTTGATGCGGCAGGGCTGAATAATTTGTTGTGACAAATTGTCGGCCTATTCAAAACAAGCGGCCGTCAGTGCCTGATTTACGTGGCTTTTGTGAGCCTCCCGCAATTCAGAAGACATTTTTCTGCGCTTATAAGCAGATACTGGCTTTTTGTATTTGTTTGTAGATAGAATTGTAGGGGAATTCTTCAGCGATTGTGTTAGCGGCTTATCGAGCCGTGAAAGTTAATAATCGGGTGAATTAAGCTATCGTTGCTAGGGTTGTCAAAGGATAATATCTATCAGATTGTTTTCTGTGAGTTAGGATCTAAATAAACGCGTCCTGGAGTGGAGACCGCGTTGTGTGGGGCGTCTCCTAGCTTGATGGACGAACTTAAGAAGGTGGCTGGGACAGACTGGGTGCGGAAAGCGGAGGACAGGGTGTCTTTGCGAAATGAGATCTACTATCATGTAAAAATGTCCAAGAATATTAAAACGCTATTTGACATCTTAAAATTGGGAGACGAAAAAAAATCGTTAAAACTTTAAAAAAAATCTCAGATTCGTACTCTTGACCTCCAAATTTCCAGTAAGACACATCAACCTCAGCAAGGTTATGTGGTTTAATCAGATTTTTACATAGAAGTAAAAAGCAGAATCTTCATTTCGAATTACTATTCAAATCAACAAGATTTATTGTAGAGGTTAAGAAACAGCACAGTAGAAAGATCAAATGCTTACACAGTAACTTGGTAACTTGGTATGTAAAGCCATAATTTGAAATAGCATACGAAACTGGAAAGTTTGGAGATGCTAGCCTCTGCCAGATTGCTAATAAATTATTTTGGATGCCCTCCAAAACGGCAACACGACGTATATTTCAAATTTGTTGAATGTGCCTGTGCGATGGTTTTGTGGATTCGATAAATTTGAATGTAGAGACGGGTAGCTGCATTCTTCTGTCCGCCAGTGTTTCTGGTAACATACGATTGCCAATCTGATCGTCAATTGTACGGTATTAGAGCAAAATGTCTGGCAATTCATGGTAGCAGATATTCAGGCATTTTTTTGCTAGAAAGAAAGAAATATGTTTAATAAATATGTGTGTTCAGCGATAAGACCGCCCATTGTGTCACGTTTTGTTAAATTTATACATTTATATTTATAATATTTATGGTGTACATAATACTGAATCCATAATACCGAGTCTAAATCTATAGCTCTTTCTAACAATCTATGTTAATTTGGTGCAGTAAGGATAAGCCCGACCCCGCAGGCCCAGTGCGTGTTGGTAGATGTCACATGTCTTCGAATTTTTGGTTCTAGGACATGCCGGGTTCCTTACGATGTTTTCCTTCTCAGTTATGAGAGCAGTGGCGATGCAATAATTTACACAAATTAAAGTGCCCGCTTGGGGTCGAACCCACGACCTACAACTCGTAAGTTGTGGTCGGTACCAATGGGCCACCAGTGCTCTCTCACATAATAGCGTTTTAATACTATTATTTTCTTTCTATTCTCGATTTGACTGTTATGGTTTCTTTAATTTTGATACCTAGATTTTTTTTGTAATTTGACGCAGACATGATTATTTTATTTTTACTACCGAACATGTTTTTAAAATAAATGTTTAAATAGTAAACCCTCCATATTGGTGTCCAAGATACAGGCTTACCTAGTTTTCGGTCAATATAAAATCTCTGTACTTTTTAGCAATAAAGTTCTTTATTTTTATTAATTATTATAAAAAAAAGAATTTTGTGACAATATAAATGCGTCATTCAGCCTTTTTATTTTAACTCTTTCAGGAACGACCGAACAATCAGTCTTTCGCAGCCTGTTTATTCCAGGACTATTTTCTGTAAATAAGTAGAATTTCAATAAAACCAGTCTCACCAACAGCTGAAAATCTTCTAGATACATGAATAAAACGGTACCCAGAGACTTGCTTCACTCTCTTTGGCAAAAGACAAGACGCATTCACTAGAACCTTTGTCACTAATTCATTCGTCTTGGATTTGTCGCATGTTTGTGTCGACTACAAGCCGTTCTAATTGAGATGTATGTGTACTCGTGTACGTGTCGTAATTGCTGGGTATTGCTGTGTATTACTGTGTACTGGGTAGTACACATATGTATATTCATGTGTACTGACTTGTGTTGCAGCGTCTCCTTTAGAACAACAATTATTGGTGTTGAGGAATGGTCGTATGTTTATTTGTTTGTTTGTACGTTTGTGTTTAATGTCGAGTTTGGTTATGGAAGCTATAGTTTTGAGTGCAGTTATATAGGGGTAAGTAGGTAGGTACTCAAGATGTTACTTTGTCGAATATTTAGTAAAACACATTAAGTTGTATCTCTTTTTTGACCCAAAAAAGCTTCAACTAAGATGACTCTAATTGCCACGCTTCGATAAACGGGCTAGTGATCAAAGTTGTGATATTTTATTAATTTTTTTTTAAGCTTCATGACCTGTCAGCCGATGAAGGCTTCTCTCCTTATCTACGGCTGTCTTCTATCTGTGGTCAATCTTTGTTTTTTTTTCCAAAGATTTTAATTATCGACTGTTCTATGGCGTTCGGCCCTGCTTCATTTACCCTAAAAAGTCATTATTACATAAGCAGGGCGTCTATTTTTATAAATGAAATGAAATCTTCGTTTAAATTCTCTTTTTACACTAGGCTTATTTCGTTATTAAACGTCCCAAATCCTGAGTGATGTGCGTCGTTGGACATAAAACCGTTTTGTTTACGATTTTGTGTCTTCGTATTAAAATTTCATCTTGTCTAGAAGATGTTCAGGCTTTACGAAGTCGTATTGTTAGAGAAATGTACTTTTTTTCTCGTTTTTTAACCGATTATCCTTCAAAGTTAAAGTTCGTGAGCACATTCGCAAGAAGCTGGCAGTATCATCACAACGGTAATACACACATCAAAAGTGTCTAGGGATCAACATATATTTTTGCAATAACTTTTCTCCTGATTGATATTAATTAAAATTTTCTTTAAGGATTCATCAAATAAAGTGTTTTCGTTTGTCACAGTAACGATAAACCAAGTCACCTTTGCATTAATAAAGAAATTTGCCATTTTCCTAATAAAGGGATTTTTGACATTTGAACCACTAACACAAAAGTTCGAAAAAAAGACTGAAATAACAGTTTTCTCTAAAATTTTATTGGGTAACTTAAACAATTAATAATCCGTGTTTCTACCGCGAACACTAACAACACAAGAACATCGGTTTGGCATACTCAAAATGAGTTCATCCAAATCACGCTGTGGAATGGCCGCCCATGTTCGTTGCAACAACAAAAAAAGGTCTTCTTGCGACTGGATACCCTCCATATTCGGCAGAGCTCTTCTCTGTAGCATATCCCATGCATGCTCAATCGGGTTCAAGTCTGGCGACTGAGCAGGCCAGGGCAGGACATTGATGTTAGCTGCGGCGAGAGTCTGTCTTACAACTCTTGCGGTGTGCGGTCGTGCATTATCATGCATTAACTGAAATAAGGGACCGATTTGCACTTGTAGAGGAACGATGACGTCTGATACAATCGTCTCAGCATAAATTTGAGCGTTGAGGTTGCCTCTGATCCAAATCAACTCAGTTCTTCCGCCGATCCAAATACCCGCCCATACCATGATGGTTCCACCACTATAAGGATGGACTTCCTGGCAGGATTTTAATCGCTGTTGGCGTCCAGGGGTTCTCCAGTGTCGTATACGTCTTGTATCCGGTCTCATACCAAAACGAGACTCATCAGAAAAGCACACGAAACGCCATTGTTCTTCTGCCCAATTTCTGTGTTCAAGAGCCCATTGATATCGAATCCTACGATTGTGCATTGCTATAGGTGGTACCCGTAGCGGTCTTCGGGAATGAAGGTTCACTTCATGCAAGCGGTTTCTGACTGTTTGGTCGCTAATTAAGTTCCCTGAAGAGTGATGAAGCCTCACGGCTAACATCATGGCGGTTATTGTTGGAGCTCTTCGAGTTAAGATTTGAATGTATCGGTCTTGTCTCCGTGTGGTGCAGCGATACCGTCCTCCATGGCGCTCAGCCACGGTACCAGTGCTTCGGTAACGTGTCCAAAGTCGACTGATAACACTCTGACTTGTATTCAGAGCTAAAGCCACAGTACGTTGCCGGGAACCAGCTTCTATCATTCCCACGGCTCTGAGCATTTCTTCCCTGCTTAAATGACGTCGCCGCTCCATAATAACGTTGGTTTTAATCAGTAGTAGGGAAACAGTAGCACTAATAATGTCTTCAATGCGTTGTATGTTTTTATAGGGAAAATATTGACAGCTGATTTTCATCTTTTACTCGAATTTGATTCACAGTTCCTGATTCAAATTATGAAATGCACCAAAAAGGATCCATATAAATTTATAAAATCATAAATTTATTACAAAGCCACATCTCAATCTCAAGAAATCCGCATAAAAATGCTTGATCCCTAGACACTTTTGATGTGTGTATTTTCTCATTGTTTGTCTTATTTATTTTTAGTAAGTATATTCATGTATTTATGTATATTTATTTGTGCTTATATATATATGTAATTAGGTATATATTATATTCATAGTTTTAATAGGTTTATGCGTATCTTTATATTTAAAATATTTATTCCTCAATTTTCATGATTGCACCTACCACTGTTTGTCTCTGCATCACCCAAAGGTTGACTGGTAGAAAATGCCTATGGCATTAAGTCCGCCTCTGTACATTTATGTGCTTGAAGTATTAAATAATAATAATAATAATAATTTTATTTTGTGTCCATTTTACCTAAGCGATGACTCATGTAACAAAGGTCGGTCTTGATTGGGAAATCCTTTGTTGCTACTTAAAGCTACTCCTTAGGTTTTATTCAATTTAATATCGGAGGGCTGACGCCAGATAACTTTATCGGAACAATAATTTTGAATTTTTGACAGTTCTTCCATACAAAAACTGTCAGACGTCAATTTTATTCCACCAATAAAAAATATCTGTCGATTAAAAAATCAGCCCTAAGTGCTACATTCATTTCCCAGTCCAGCCCGATAGATGGCGTTGTTGTCACACATTCGTGGCGTTTTACACAAACGAGGCAGTGGCCCCGATTCTGTGGTTCACGAACTAAACTAAATTCATAATATAAATTACACAATAAACTAATTTCATTAAGAAAAGGACAGAAGATAAATATTAGTTTAGTCCTGTCAAATTAGATAATCCATAGACGTTTAGACGTGATTAAAAAATTGGCTACTAAAAATACGTCTATTTACGTCAGGCGCTGACTAATTTGACAGGATTAAACTAATATTTATCTTCTGTCCTTTTCATAATGAAATAGAAAGAAAAAGATGCACTGAGCTTAAATTTAGTTTAGTTTGTGAACAACAGAATCGGGGCCAGTATCTGTTTGGTCTAGTGGTCGCAAGCGCTAATGTTGAGCATGAGGACTTGGGTTCGATTACCAGATATGGGCAACGTGATCGGTTTCTTCCGGTTCCGATTTGTATCCGGTTATTGGCGATAGGCTCGCCTTCTAATACATGGGACCTAAAACAAAACTGGCGAAATGTGGCTGTATTACCGATACGCCTCTGCCTTATCTTTCGGGGTAACAAGGCGTGATGTTTACGTTGTATAGTAGTTTTTTTTCTTTTATATTTTTTTTGTATATTGAAACCATGTTATTATATGTAATTTGTTATCTTATAATTTTGTGCTTTTGTGTAGGGCTTGAGGCTAAGTAATAACAGCCGCACGATTCGATCGATCAGGTTAAGCTACGCTTGCCGCGGTTGGTCCGTGGATGGGTGACCATCTTTACATACCACGACCCGTGCCTCGGAAAGCACGTAGAGCCGTAGGTTTCAGCTGTCATTTGTAGACTTTTGACAATCGTTACGGGTCGTCAGAAGCCCGAAAGTCTGACAACTATTACCAAGGGATATTATCGTATTACTCGTACCCCGTAACTGGGTTGTGGAGGTCAGATAGGCAGTCGCTCCATGTAAAATACTGGTATTCAGCTGTATCCGGTTAGACTGGAAGCCGACCCCGACGTAATTGGGAAAAGGCAGTAGACAGATGATGATGTGTGTTGTGCTACGTATTTTGTGTGCACCGAATAAATGTTTTATCCATATATCTTTGTCTTATTTACTTTTTACCCACATATTTAAATGCTACATAAAAATCTTTAGAAAACACAACATACTGTTCACAATAAAAAGCCCTTTCAAAAGCCATACAAATCCCCCACAACCACGATAATGACTTTCGCCAGCAAAATTGCCAATATAAATCAACCAAGGACCATATTTAGCATGAGATAAGCTACATTAGATGACACCATAAGATTGCATTATTGCAATAAATAATGAGACTGCTATCTTAGAAGGAGACTTTGAACGCAGCCGGCAAGCTTGGGTCCGACAGTAAATTTCACTTGTGGAAACTACTGCGAAATATGTACCAAGTTTGTAGTTTGTTACAGCGCTAGGTGACATTTTGGAGATTTCTTGATGATATTATAGGTGGGTATTTTTTTTTAAACTTATAGTAGAAGTACCTACGCAGTGCTGCACACCCCTACCTTATTTCAAGTTAAACAAATATCAACTTTATTTTAATGATTATTAAGTTGATTTCAGAGTACTATTGAAATAGTTATAATTTTTTTTTTGAAGTTGTAGCATAAACTGAACTTTATTGTGTAAGAATTAAAGTAATTTTTCCATTGATTCATATTTGTTTACATTTTTGGCAAATAAATCGCGAACGCAGATTAGGTATTCCTATAGCAAATTATTCTGTAAAAATATTACCATGAAGTGAAGTGAAGATGAAGTGAGCTGTCAATCCCTAGTGATCCTTTTTTTTTAGTGAGCGGTGGAGATTCTTATGAACTTCCTCCATCGTGGGGGTGACAGAGGCGCATGCCGGACTCTTACCGGCTAAAACCACCGCGGTGTTCCACCTCTGCCCATAGCCTGGGGTGTGGGATTCGCATAAGCATCCACCGCTGCCCCGACAGGCCTCGACCCGCTGTTTTTTTTATTTTAATGAGGGGACGGCGCGTACGGGTCCCCACTAACAAAAATTACGCATCCGAGTTATCCACATTATGGATAATCGCAGGGGTCAACCCAAACTCAGTGCAGTGGGAAGGTCTCGCCCGGGGGGAACCTAGGCGGTTCCATCTTGAAATGACAGCGCATTTTAAGCTCACTTCAGATAAGTTTTTATTGTGAGATTTTTACAAAAAAGACCGGCTGGGCTTTATTCGGTAGGTAAATAGGAATCGTAACAGAAACCCTTTAGTTAACTTTGCTCGATAGAGAATCATGATGCCCAGGCAGCGTCCTGATATTAAAAGAGACTGTGAACTCTAAGTTTGTTTCGACCTTTCTACTCATAGTAGTCGGATAGGAAACGCTGACCTCATCTTGTTTTAAAAAATATTATTTACGGGTAAAAGTGTTTGTACAATGCTACTTACGGAAATAAAATAATTTACCATTTATCATTAAGTTAATTCACTCCGAGGAAGTTAGAGGGTTATGTTAGGTATCGGATTTTTAGCGACTATAACCTACAATGCTCCTTTATTTGCTTTTAATATAATAATTGCTTTTAAACCCAAGTGGGAATTTGATTGTCTCTTCTGTTCCCAGGCTTAACGATTAGCAGAAAAGATGCGTTATTTCTTTTTTTTTTTCGTAAAATTAGTTGTTTGTCCTTTTTATATGAATCGTCATTTCAGCCAAAATACATGCACTGCTGGACATGATAGGCCAACCCCAAACATTGGCCCCTCCAACGCCTACATGATAACAAATTACTAAATCTTTTCTAAAAGCACAGATTTTCCGTGATATTTTAGCACAAACACCTTTTTAGTTTTCAGGAAACGAATCGTAAAGTATGTCTAACGACTTGCTAACGAGAGTATGAGAGAGAAAACGAGAGAAAAACGGATAAACCCAGGATACAGATGAGTACAAAAGATTAAGGAAATAAATGTGATTTAACGCTCCCGACCCGTATTTAACGGCAGAAAGGTTTTACCATAGATAATTAGCGATTTATCTCGAAATATTTTTGGTAAAATTTTCTTTACTGAAAAGTTTTGGTGGAAGACTTTTATTGTAAACATCGTATGATTTATTTTTTTCATTTCATAAACATTAAAATGATACAATTATATATAATGCAACTAATTAGTTAAATTAGGTAAGTACCTACTAAATTAAATGATAATTAAATAACAAACTAACTAAATATACAAATAAATGGCAACATTGCCACGTTAAATGACAATGCTAATTCTTTGGCCAAAGTACGAGCGTAATATTTTTACACGAAACAACACGTATTTTGAATTTAATTTTCACCAAATATTTTGTGAAAAAAAAAACACACAAACTTCTGCGAAATAAAGGTAATTGTGACATTTGTAAACACTAGATGACTTCGAAATAATATAGGATTCCTGTAAGTGACTAATCAAAGACGCTTATTGACACTAGAACTTCATAATTTATATTTATTTTGCAATAAGTTCGTAGACCTATTTATGCCTTACCTTCCCAGGTTTGTTTATCGATAAACATCTAGAAGTTCCCGGAATAAGTGATTGACTGAGGAAATGTGATGTTGTCACTTTTGATATCCGAATACTCATAAAATAATTATTAAAATATTCTTTAATAATGAGTATTTCGTGATTAAAATTGTTCATAGAAAATTATTATTTATTTTCAAATAACCTTTTTCAGAGAAGTCTAAAACTTTCGATACCCAAAACCTCATCTATTCAGGACCATTGTAAGCTTTCGTCAGCATCTCGCAGTTGTCAGAAAGTCCAGTTATATTGAAAAAGTTCGCATCCACGCCATTCTAACGGTGATATATCAACGGTCCTCAAACTTTTTTGACAGCTCAGCAATAGCCGAATTCGTATTCATTTTATTGGATCCCCCTTTTAGCATAAGTTTGGACAGGGATGGCCAACTTTTTAACATTTGCTTGATAATTTAATTAAAATAATAACCTATACAATGATATTATTTATTTGACATAATAAAATAATTTAAAATCTGTCTGTAAAATAACACGAGCTTAACAAAATTTTATTTGGTTTGATTTGAATTATAATTGTGGCTGGTGACGTGTACCAATAATGTCTGAAAAAAAAAATAAAAAAGTTATTACTGCCCTTACATTGAAATGATTTAAGAAGGTTTACAAAAAAAATAAAGTTACTAAGTAAAATTAAATGCCGCAGATTTGTATTATCGAAAAGGTATTGAAAACAAATTATTATTACCTATTTCACTTTTGTTTTTGACGTGCCCAGATTTCTCATGCTAGTGGCAAGCATGCTACAGGTTTGCCATCCCTGAAATAGTGTTTTGTCAAAAATATTCTACGTAGCGGAAATGTAATAAATCTAGGGTGCGATCGTTTACTTTATTGAGCCATTCGTGGTTTATGTGCGTGGAAGAACTCATTTGTGTGAACCCTGAATGAGCTAGTATTGTGGTGGAAACTGTGATTAATATTTGAGTAGCTACCGTTACTTGTGTAATAAATTAGAATATGTAATGACATGCTGAAACTGTATACTTACATATAGGTTATTATATATAACTACACTAATAATATATCTCTAGAAAGGGATTCCTGGAAGGATTTGATCAGGCCTTTGCTTAGCTGAGTGGAACAGTGTAGGCTAAATATAAACAAATAAAGCTGAAGAGTTTGTTTGAACGCTCTGAAACTACCGCTCGTATTTGAAATGTATTAATTTGCATTTAATAGATTTTTGAGGTAGGCTATTTAACATCACGCTAGGACCAATAGGAGCCCAGCAAAAAAAAAAAAAAAGTCAGAAAAAACGCTAAGCAAAAACAAAGTAATATCGACATGGAGTTTCCTAAAAACGTGGCTGTTACTTTAGTATAGGAATTATGTATCTGACGACTTCCACGCGAACCAACTCGCGGGCAGAAGTTATTTAGGTATAATTGTGAAGCCTTGTTGGCAATTATCCATTTAGAGTTAAAATAACAAAACACAAACAAAATTCGAGTGATATTGAATGTAAGGATCTCGCCATGATTCTTTAATTTGATTAGGTTTGACTAAATAATAATATAATATAAATAAATTTTTATTTATAAGTAGTTTGTACATGGCATACAGATTTGTCTTATAAACTAAAATGTTACAAGGTAAAACCAGTACAACAATAACAGGGGTCATAGGACACCCTTTTCCTAAACTAGGCAGGAAACCTGTCTGTATCTTAGGAAAGAGTATCCATTATATAATGGGTCTCAGTGGTGGTTACAAAATAATTGGTACGTGCAGAGGGCGAACAAAGTACTTATATTTAAGGAAAAAAAAAAAAAAAAGTAATAATAAAAATGTGCGTGAGGGTAAGTGTTTGATAGTATGTGTGAGGGTGTGTTTGTTAGTGAGGGTGTGTGGGTGTGTGTGCGCATGCGCGTGTGCATCTGATATGTATGTTTGTTTGTTTTTGAAGCCCATAGTGTGGGTATAAACCTCATTTTACTTTACAGTGGTTAAAAGCTCCTCGGTATCACTATATGTTAACGTCTGTAGCCAGGAATTAAGTTTGTGTTTTACCTCATACTTCGTCAAGGCGTAGATATTTAGTTGTTTATGGGCTTTATTATAAAGCCTAGCACTTAGGCCATTATACTGTCGTCTTGCGAAAGCAGTCCTACAAGAGACTGAAGGACACAAAGGAAAGCCACAACGTCGCTGACTGACTAGCTGCTTATTGAATGAGATCTTAGAATGCTTGCGGAGGATGGATCTTAGGATGTACAATTTTCTAACAGTTAGGACATTGCATTCTGAGTATAACATATATGTAGGGTAGTCACGTGGTTTAAAGTGAATTACTTTTAGCACAGCTCTTTGAGCTCTTTCAAGCTTCAATAGCTCAGTTTTATAAGTTCCTCCCCACACCGGGATACAGTACGTCAGGATTGATTGACACAAGGCCAAGTAAACCATTCGGAGAGTATCTTTATCCGCTGAAAACCTTAGATTTTTAAATATGTATATAAGTCTTCTAGTGCGAGAAGTCAATGACTCTAAATGAGTGGTCCAGTCAAGTTTCTCATCGACAAACACACCGAGGTATTTTATAGATTCTACCATCGTCAGCGACAGACAAGTACAAGCTACAGTGTTTTCCGGACAGTTGTGGGCTTTTAGATATCCGGTTTCTTCAGCTGGTTGTGGTGTATGCGGCAGAATGAAACGTAAGAATTTGGTCTTTATAACATTCAAAGTTAAAAGATTACTTGCTAACCAATGCATTACTCTCCGTAAAGCTTCCTCAGAGTGCATTCTGGCTTCATTCCAACTCTCACCATATGCTACGAGTGCAGTGTCGTCCGCGTAAGTAAAAATATCACAGTTGACGAGAGGCTGATTACAGAGGTCATTTATATAAATTAGGAAGAGAGTTGGACCCAAAATACTACCCTGGGGAACTCCAAATGTTACTTGCTCCTCTGTGCTAATTATATTGTTTATCTTGACAGTTTGTCTACGGTCAGAAAGATAATCCTTAAAAATGTCAAGCTCCAGACCACGTAAACCCACATTTTCCATTTTCTCTATTAACTTGGAAATACAGACAGTGTCGAATGCTTTACTGAGGTCTAGGAAAATGCCATAGCATTTCAATTTTTTGTCTAATTTGTCAGCCACTGACTGTACAAGGTCGACCACGGCATCTTCCGTAGATGTGCCATGTCGGAAACCATATTGGTTATTAGTGAGGATGTGGAATTTTTCTAAATAATTAGTTAAGCAGTTGTTAAGAACTCGTTCCATGATTTTAGACAGAGCGCTTAAGACGGAGATGGGACGATAGTTAGATATCTGATCTTTATCTCCAGTTTTGTAAACAGGGGTGACTAACGCCGTTTTAAACGCCTTCGGAAATACCCCTTGTGATATAGCAAGGTTGCAGATATGTGTAATCGAAGGTACAAGAACATTTCGCGCCATTTTGATTAATTTGGCAGGTATGTTGTCCCATCCCGTGGCACAGTCATCTCGAAGGTTTTTTATAATAGTCTCGACATCACTTGCACTAACCGAGAGAAGCGTCATTGAGTTAAGCGTACTGAATTTAGATGTCTCATCTCTGTCTGTAGGGAAGGAAATTATTTTAGATGCCAACGTCTTACCTATATCAGCAAAATATTTATTGATTAAGTTAACAGAGGACAAAGGGTCCGTGGATAATGTTAAGAGATTCGTTGCTGGTTGATTATTTTTTTCTGTATAAGTGAGTTTTTTGACGACGTTCCAAGTTTCTTTGCTATTATTTCGGGCTCTAGTAAATTGAAGTTTTTCATAGGATCGATTGAGTTTATTAATAAGCCGATTACAAAAATTTCGATATCTAGTATAAGTTATTTTGAGAACCGTGTTTTGTGGATCTGAATTAAGCTTTAAATGCATGCTGTCTCGATTTTTGATGCACCGGATAAGACCGGGTGTCATCCAAGGTTTGATTATTCTAGCTTTCCTTGAGATTTTGACATGTGAGGTATGAGTAAAAACAATGCCTTTGAGAATAGTTATTAAATTATCGGCAGCAATGTTAGCATCAGTAGCGTCCATCACCGGGGCCAAGTCAGCGTTTTCTACATCTTTTACGGCATTAGTATAGTTTAAACGTGTGGTTGTCTGTTGAGAAAGTTTGCGGTTCACCTTATTTCTGTTTATACATAAAGCCGTAGCATGATGATCAGTGATACTCGTTTCCAATAAGAAAGAGTTTGATGGGGATTTAGTTTTTAGTAGGATGTGGTCTAGACAAGTATTTGAACTTGGTCTCGTGGGATGTAGATTAGCTGACTGAGCTGACTGTACCAAATTCAAGTCGTTAGTATTCGTTCGTACATTAAATTTCATTATTTAAAGACTGGTATCCGTTCAGAATAGAAAATAAATAGGTACGAGTTGAATCAAATACCAGTGGTTTTAGTTGTTGGTATTAGAACGTAATAAATCAATAGGTATTTCAAATCCGGCTGGTAGTTCCAGAGATTAGCGTGTTCAAAAAAACAAACAAAAAAAAACAAACCCTTCAGCTTTATAAATAGATTAAAGCTTGTTGCATCGTGAGAGCCTCTTCTATTTAATTAAGGTGCATTGATGTGCGCTCTCCATAAATTGCGAGCTGAAATTGATACACATTGTCTGGATAACCGATTTAATATGCACCGTAGGACATTCCCCTTTAAATGGAAGATTATAATAGAACTAGCTGCGCCCCGCGGTTTCACCCGCGTAAGTTTCGATCCCGTGAGAATATCGGCATGAAAAGCATCCCATGTTTTATTCCTGATTATAAAGTATCTATGTGCCAAATTTCATCCAAATCCGTTCAGTAGTTTTTGCGTGAAAGAGTAACAAACATCCATCCATCCATCCTCACAAACTTTCGCATTTATAATATTAGTAGGAAGGAAGTAGGATTAGTAGGAAGTAGGATAGTAGGATATTGAAAATGCTTTAGAACGAGTAGCCGTCGTAGTAGGGTCGGTCATATTAGCTGTAGAACCGATGGCAGTTGGGGTAAACATGTCCTTGAATCGCCACACGTATGGTACGACGACCTCCGGCTAGGTGGAGTGACGATCTTCGCTGGGTGGCTGGTTGGAGCTGGATGAGCTAACCAACAATATTTCTACTGCTAGGATGTAGCTGCTCTCCGAGCAGCAAGAAGCGGGACATAAGGGTGATGTTAAACAGCCTATATAATATTTTCTCAAGGATTGGGCTATCAACTGCAAAAAGAGTTTTTCAAATCCGATCGGTAGTTCCAGAGATTCAATCATAATCAGCCTACCTGTATTGTTCCCACTGCTGGGACACAGGCCTTCCCTCTTCAAGAGGGAGTGGGCTATAATCTAGCATGTGGACACACTCTGGGTTTTTGGATGTCACTTGTTTCCGAATTTTTGGTTCTGGGATCATTTCGGTTTCCACACGATATTTTCCTTAACCAATCCTTTTCCTGTTTTTGGTATTTTACTTGAGAGCATTGGTGATTTTTTTTTTTTTGTTTGGACTGAATTGTCCCACTGCTGGACAAAGGCCTCACCCAAGTCCTTCCAGGAACTCTTTTCCCACGCCACCTCGAACCAGCAGTGCGATTCTGTAACCATCTCACCGTGAAAACTTAAGTGAAGTGAGCGTGGAGTGAGCTGTCAGTGTCATCCTGATGCTAGAGATTGATACTCTTGACAACTCACTCCAAGCTCACTTCACCTAACTTTTCACGGTGATATTTTTACAGAATCGATCGGCAGCCCTCGCGGTTACGGCCCGTCATCTCGCCACCGCTTTCTGGGCCCAAATCGGCGGCACCGTCCATCTTCAGGCACCTATTGTATGGAGACTTTTGCCCAGCGGTCAACGTGCATGCAGCTGATGTGACCCGCTCTTAATCTCATTTGAGCCTGACAACCTTCTTGCCTTTGTTTATTATACCCTTTTTGAAATAAATTACACAAAGTAAAGTGCTTGCCGAGGTTAAACCCACGATCTAAAACTCGTAAGTTGTGGCCGATGATACCACTTGGCCATCGCGGCTCATGCATGGAATATACCAACGTAGAATTTGGAACCCCATATTGACAAACATTTTGTATTGGTTCGTTTTGCTCCTTTTTGTGTAATGGTAGCGTAGTATCACCCGGCCGCAAAACGGCCAGCGGTGGCGAAGCGGCCTATCCGCGGAATGCCCAATTCGCACGATGTCCAATTCGCAGAATGTCCGTATTGGTATTTCGCGGTTGGACGTGTGGCAAAGTAGATTTCATTTCGTTCGCAGTTGTATCTAGGAAAACTTGTGTCCGATACTGCTTTGGAAAATCAGCTGTCGCAAAATCTTTTGACTTAAAAACAAGCAGAAAGTGAAAGAGAAGAGTAGGAGGTGGCGAAGAGGTAAAGTATATATAAATAAATATAATATAATAAGCGGAGAGTGTATAGCTTCCGACAACTTGTTTGTTCAGAAAATAAAATTCGAGAGAAACTATTTTTTAAACATATTCTGTTTTTATTATTTTAAGAAAATAGCTAGGTTGACATGATGATCTAAGTACCGACACACGTAAAAGCGGTGCGATGCGATGTCGTTTCGCAAAAACTTTGGGCATATCCTTAAAAAGCTCATCGGGTGTTGTCGCCTATTTTTACGATACGACGTCGTCGCAGCGCTTTTATGTTTATTCAGCATCATCTGTCTAGCTTTTTCCTAACTATATTGGGATCAGCTTCCAGTATAACAGGATAGAGCTGAGTATTTATATATGAAGCGCTCTTATGTGTGTTGGCACTATATAATAAAGTAATTAGAATAAAATAAAATTGTGTTTAGTGTGCAATTGAAACGTTACAAAAATACATTTGCTTTTCATAACCCACTGAATTCGCAGAATCGTAACATTTCTCCATGCCGTATCTGGTTTTATTTTTCTTTGTGTTTCATCCAGTTTGCAAGTTTTTAATTATTTACAGAAGTCATAACAACAAACAGAGTGCGTAACCACTGAAATAAATGTCCCCAGACTATACACGGCGGAAATTAAACTTTGTAACAGCGTGACAGTTTAATTAAACTGTTTTCACGTAATATGCATACACGAAATATTTTATTGTGTAGATTTACTTTGTGTTCAAGTGGTTTTTTAAGTTTTTTTGGAGCATGACTTCTTTATTAATAAAAATACGGATGCTTAAAAATCTGTCAAGCCAAATGGTAAATGGGAAACCACTATAGCACTTTTTATTTCAAGACGTTTGAATTCATATTTGACTTCATAAATTACTGCCTCGGAAAGAGAGTGATGGTTTAACCCGACTGCGCGATGCAAAGGAGGGTTATGTGTTTTGTACCCTACCTATCTAAAGTAATAATAAAGATGAAAAGTTTATTTTTGTTTGTTTGAGCGCACTAATCTCTGGAACTACAAACGGTGAAGGAAAACATCGTGTCCTAGAACCGAAGACATGTTAAATCAACCCGCACTGGGCCCGCGTGGTAGACTTGGGTGAGGCCTTTGTCCAGCAGTTGGACAATTCAGGCCAAACAAAAAAAAATCATCACCACTGCTCTCAAGTAAAATACCAAAAACAGGAAAAGGATTGGTTAAGGAAAATATCGTGAGGAAACCGAATTGATCCTAGAATCAAAAATTCGGAAACAAGTGACATCCAAAAACCCACAGTGTGTCCACATGTTAGATTATAGCCCACTCCCTCTTGAAGAGAGGTCTGTGTCCCAACAGTGGGAACAATACAGGTAGGCTGATTATGATTGAATCTCTGGAACTACCAATCGGATTTGAAAAACTCTTTTTGCATTTGATAGCCCAATTCTTGAGAAAATATATAGGCTGTTTAACATCACCCTTAGTATCGGAGCAAAAAAAAAAAAATGTCAGAATTAACACTAAACGAAAACGAGGTAAGTATCGCGCGGGCAGGCGATGCGATGCGACTGGGTGGGTCGGGGGAATAAGAAATTTCACGCGAACGAAATCGCGGGCAGAAGCTAGTGAGATTATACAGGGTTATTGGAAAAACACCAGCAACCTCTTAAGAGGTCATAGCACTCATCATTATGAAACAACTTTTACTATGGGATCAAACCTAAAATCGCGAAAAAAAAAATCAGCTGTTCCCTACATTTTGACGAGATAGACGAAAACAAATGTAGGAAACAGCTGATTTTTATTTCGCGATTTCAAGTTTGGTCCCATAATAAAAGTTGTTCATAACGATGAGTACAATGACCTCTTAAGAGGTTGTTGGTGTTTTTCCAATAACCCTGTATATATATGGCTTATGTATATTTTGTGACTCAATTTTAGTTATTTAACTATTAACTTACTGGTCAATTACTAGAAAAGGAACCGTCCATTTTATCATTCCTTGTCGCTATGCCATCAACTTCATAATATTCGTGGAAACAAGGCTTTACGTCGAGCCACCAGAGATTCCATCTGCCGCATAGTTTTCAAGATTAAACCAACCGTACAAACACACGCGGTCAGGAACTTTGACGTCATAACTTATACAAGTAGGTACCTAGATTATACAGAGTGTTACATTTTCATAAACTATGGCCCCGATTCTGTTGTTCACAAACTAAACTAAATTTAAGTTCAGTGCATCTTTTTCTTTCTATTTCATTATGAAAAGGACAGAAGATAAATATTAGTTTAGTCCTGTCAAATTAAATAATCCTTAGACAAGTTTAGACGTGATTAAAAAATTGGCTACTAAAAATACGTCCATTTACGTCAGGCGCTGACTAATTTGACAGGACTAAACTAATATTTATCTTCTACCCTTTTTTTAATGAAATAGAAAGAAATAGATGTACTGAACTTAAAAGTGTAGTTTGTGAACAACAGAATCTGGGCCAATAGCTAGTTTGGTTTCTAGTTACGAGTGGCAAACTGGTATTTATTTTATCCTAACCGTAACAGTTTGACCTATTTGTAATGTATTGTCTCAAAACCTAGGGCAGTGAGTAAGAAAAATAAGTGGAACTTGTATAAACTAAGGCTTTACGTTGGCTCTCTAGAAATTGGTACCTTATATGCTAGGCAGAATGGTTTCGAGACTTATGCCTGTTAAATTTGAAAATTAGAACACTGTTGGAGATGCTGACCGAGAATTCTTTGTGGCGGGAAAGTGGCATCACATATTTTCAATATATTTTGATAATGTTCATGTATTTTTTTTATTGCTGAATCAGCCTGCTTTTTAATTAATGTAATTTTGAATAAAACTTTTCTATAGCCAGTATTATTCAGTATTCTAACAGTATAATAATAATGCTGAAGAGTTTGTTTTTTTTTCAACGCGCTAATCTCAGGACTGTCAATCGAATTATATATTTTTTTGCATTTGGTAGTTCAATTCTTGAGGGATGCTATAGGCGTGTCGTAGCGTGATGTTAACTATATAACATTAGTGGTTGACCATTGGAAAGTCATAATGACGCCGTTATAACTAGTAGATTACCAAACTTGTCAAAATCAACAATTATGAAATCAATGATAGACCATTCTGACACTATATAGCAGACTTGAGGCCATGATCGATCGATCCGTGAGCTGTTATCACAAGCATCAGTTTTGCATAAGTAAATGCTTTTTGAATTTTTTAAAAATTAAAATTTACCTATCTATAAATTAATTATGTAAGCACTTAATGTTCGAAACTCCTAACCACAAGGCAGTGACAGCTCCGAAAATAAATTTCCACTTATTGCATTTAATCCCTAATCCCTTGGGGGTTGTTGTGGTTCAACTCTCTTTCAAATTAATTAAACATTGAAAACTGCGCGGCTTTCAGCTAAAATAGTTTTACATGGAAATATTGAAAATGGAAAAGCGGAAACTTGTAGTTTAAATACAGGTTGAAATAAAATTAGCTAGCGTAAATCCGCAGATTTATGATTGGTATCGATATCTAAGGAGGGCTTAGGATTCTCTTTACGTATTTGAAGTGCTACATGCTACTAATGGTAACTTAGTTGTAAGTCATAGCCTTGTGTTCACCAACATTTAAATCAACTGATTAAATATATTTAAAATTTCCTTAGGAAATTTGACATAAACCAACTGTCTAAGGCCTGAGTTCACCAACATTCAAACCACCAGTTAGGTACTTAAACAGTTGGTTTATGTCAATTTTCGTAAGGAAATTTGAAATATAGAACTGATTAAATATTTAATCAGTTGATTAAATGTTGGTGAACCCAAGGCTAAATACTAGAGATGCACCGAAATTCGTTTCACATTCGTATTACCGAAGTTCGGCAGCTTTTACCGAACTTCGTCTCCGGCCAAATTTCGGTTAGATCTGCCGAATGTCGGCCGAAATTCGGTACCTTAAATTAATTTAAATAAGAAATGGAAAAGTAAAAAGAAATTTATTTTAAAATGAAATCTAGATCAAATGATGATTTGTGATTAAATAGGTAACGTGGATATTCGTTTTTGTTTTTATTTCCGTAGAAAAAAAACAACATCACGTATCAAAAATATGCTTTATAAAAATTATCAATTGTAATATTATTATCTATCAGCAAGGAACATACCATTCTAGGTGACCGCGGGTGGCGAGCGGGACGCGCGCGTTAGTGAAATTACAAGCGACGACGAGGAACGAACACGATGTGACCTGCCAATCGATTCTGTAAAAATCTCAGCGTGAAAAGTTAGGTGATGTGAGCTTAGAGTGAGCTGTCAAGAGTATCAATCCCTAGCATCAAGATGACACTGACAGCTCACTTCACCTAAGTTTTCACGGAGAGATGGTTTCAGAATCGCACTGCTGTTCATTGAGCAAAAGCGCGCGAAATGTAACCGAAGTTCGGCCGAACTTCGGCCGAACTTCGGCTTCGGTGCATATTTAAACCGAACATTCGGCCGAATTCGACATTCGGCAGGACCCACATTCGGTGCAACACTACTAAATACCTAACCGGTGGTTTGAAATTTGGTGAACTCAGGCCATAATGCGTTGTAAATAAGAATAAGAAAGAAGAAGATAGAAGAAGAAGAGAAACAAAAGAATAAGATAGTTTGTAAGTAATTGTTACTAACGTTATGAGTCCATGTTGTTGTTTGTTTCAAAATAAAGGTACTTATATAGTAATAGAATTGTTATCCTAGATTTGTGATTTGGGGATCCTTAAGTCATTGACTGCCACCGCGGTCACCGTTGACCGCGAACAATAGATTTCTATTGTGTCTGTTGTCTGGCAGTCAACGTGTTAAGGAGGATTCTAGAGCAAGGTTCGGTAAAAATACAAACAGCAGACAGATTTCTGGGTTATTCAGGCTTTCAAGGAAGACCTGATAAATATTTTTATTGAAAATTGAAAGAAAAAGTATGATTTCATAAGTGGTAGTTGAAAATTATGATCGGTACCTTAGTAGATAAGCTGAGAAAAGATACTATGGATTGAAGACATTTTGGATGAGCCCTTAGTTTGACTAAACTAGTTTTCTAAGAAGCCCAAAAAAATTTTGGGGATTCAAATACCTCCCGTATTTGAATCCTCAAAACTTTTTTGGGCTTCTAATGATGCACACTAAATTAGCTTTATTATAACTTTCTGGCCCTCTCATTGTTCGTCGCAGTAACTAAGCTAGAGTACCCCATTAGGTCGGTGTTAGGTTAGATTAAAACTGTGACCAACCAAGCGAGCGAACCTATATTCTATCATAGAAAATAGAGGTTCACAAAAAGAGGCGCAATCATTACATTAGTGTGTTCAATAATATTTTTAGGAAAGCAAAACGGAAAATTATTTGAGGTTCGATTAAATAAATGTATGTTCTAATTCGCCTGAATTTCATTCTCTTCCTTAATGAAAAAGCTCAAGTAAGCTCATCCAGCACAATTTGATCCTAGGAACTATTTGGACAATTTGTTTTCGTCAATCAAAACCGCAAGAGAAGGGAAATTGAAACTTTTATCTATCAACATTTTACATGGAATTAATACTAATAGCCTCCCCGACCGATGTCGGTCAGGGTGGACAATCTCAACGGAGATTAGCCAGGTACGCAGGAGATATTATAGTGCACAAGTATGCGCGCAGACACAGGTACACTCCCTCTTCCCTCACTCTCATAGTCCGATGGGGCGGCAATCCGACATGACCGGAGAGAGATCAGGCGCAGGACAACGGCTTAACGTGCTTTCCAAGGCACGGGGTATCATACCGCCAACTTTCAAACTCCGCGCTGTTACTAAGAAAACCCCAAATTGAAAAACTCAATAATACTTGCCCGACCCGGGTATGGAAATAATAACAGTCCTCCAGAACGAATTTCAGCCATGGCAGCCAATCTCAGCCGAGAATAGCCTTCGGCACGGGATATACAGCATGAAATTTTAAGCACCGTTTTCCTCTTAAGGCGTCATTGTACTCATCATTATGAACAACTTTTACAATGGGAACAAACCTAAAATCGTGAAAAAAAAATCTGCTGTTTCCTACATTTATGTTCGCATAACTCGTCAAAATGCAGGCAGAACAGCAGATTTTTTTTTTCGCGATTGCAGGTTTGGGTCCATAGGAAAAGTTGTTCATAATGATTAGTACAATGACCCGTAAAGAGAAAGACGGTGATTAGAATTTCAACCTATATGAACGAAATAAATGACGAATTATGAACGAAAGAAAAAGGCATGTATTATAAGTACAGAAAAAAAAATACACAATGCTGCCGAAAGGGCCTCAGCTCATCATGAAAATCGACGTTAGGTGGTACATCTTGTGTTTGAATATCAAACACAAGATGTACCACCTAACGTCGATTTTCAGCTACAACCCACCATTGTTTCTTGTCTGCAGCACAAGTGTGTTTGCAGACATAGGTGCATTCACTCATAAAGTCCGATGGGACGCCAATCCAATACGACTTGAAAGTGATCAGGTGCGTGACGAGCGGCTTAACGTGCTTTCCGAGGCACGGGGGTATTACACGGTTAACTTCTAAACTCTGGGCTGTTACCAATAAATTCCTAATTGAATAAACCCAATAACACTTTTCCCGACCTGGGAAATTTACCCAGTTGATGTCTTTTCGTTAGAGGTTTGGTTAAGCGAGGACGTGTGGCTTCGCCGATAAGTTTTTCGTGGTAGCGTGCATTCGTTGTTAAGTGTTTCGAATTAGAGATTTGGTTATTCGAGATCGCATGACTATGGCGTTAAGTTTTTCGTGGTAGCGTCAGTAAACTTTCGGTTAAGTACGTGTTATTCGGTGTTACACTTTTCTAAGTCAGGTAACACACTCCCAGGACACCATGCTCAGCAGTCGCACTTCAAGGGAATTGTAGGTATATCAATAACATTACATAAATATTTACTAAAGTTAGAATTACACTGAAATTGAATTAAATATCGCTCCCAGGGCGCTACTTGAAACTTTGTTGGGTGTGATTATTCATGTTGATGTATTGCAGTGTTCCGCTGTGTGTGAGTCGATGCAACTAAAATTTTATTTTTCTAAATTTTTCTTCCACTCTTAGTTTACTGCTGTTTTTTTTGTTTCATTATTATAGTACTTTTACTACAGTGCGGCCGACGAGAGAATGCGTTCTCCAAACCTGTCAGTTTCATAAAAGCGAATACGTGTTTTGCAAATTTGATCTTTAGAGCTACTAGAATTGTCGCACTGTCAGGTGTAAGAAACGCAATCTCTCGATGGCTGAACAGTAAACTTTGTATCGATACATGAATAAAGGCTTTTTGATTCTACAAAATTAAAAAAGCTTATTTACAAATCTAAATAGTATAGTAGTGGTGTATTAGTATTTTTTTTCCATTTCAATTGTAAATCAAAAATATTTTTCAATTAAAGGCAGAATCATTTAATTTAAACAATATCTACGTATAAATAATGGAGGCCAACATTCATTCATTGAGTTTAGTGCCCATGTTGACATGTTATCATTGAACTAACTAATTATTAAATATTTGTGCCTACACATAAATAGACAAATCAACAAATACAGTATAAACAATACGAACAAGTAACAGCATTATAATATTTCAATTGTGTTTAGAAATGGAGAATGGATGATGCAAATTTAGTTTTTGTTTATGTTGCACTATTTGCATGCAAAGTTCACCGATTTTCGATTGGTTTATTTTTAACCGACTTCAAAAAAGGAGGATGTTCTCAATTCGGATGTTTATATATTTTTTTATCTATGTTATGTTAACTGCGTCATATACAACGTGTTTTTTTTATATCCCATAACTCTAGGTGGTCATTGTACTCGTCATTATGAACAACTTTTACTATAGGACCAAACCTGAAGTCGCGAAAAAAAGCAGCTGTTCCCTACATTTACGTTCGTATAACTCGTCAAAATGTAGGGAACAGCTGTTTTTTTTTTCACGGTTTCAGGTTTGGTCCCATAGTAAAAGTTGTTCATAATGACGAGTACAATGACCCCCTAGAGTTATGGGATATAAAAAAACACGTTGTATTGACAGATTTGCAATATTCTTTTTTTAATGGATAAGGTGTCTCAGGGGTGGTCCCATATAAATTTGATTAACTTTGCTTGCGTAGTTTTTGAGTTAGCTTCAATAATATTATTTACTTCCACTTATTTTAAATTGATGATGTTTTAGTAACTTCCTGTCACTGATATTTACGTAGCAAGTAGTTTTAAATGAATTTGTGTGGGGTAGGTACAACTAAAAAGTTAAAAATAAAAACTTTATTTATTAAAAATTTTACATACTTAATCAACGTCATAATAGTAAGTTTTTGTCTATATTTCTTTATAATCAACATACCATCACGCCTGTAATCCCCGAAGGGTTAAGCAGAGGTGTATTTGTAGTCTTACAGACGCCAGCACATCAAGCTACTACAATCTGTCAAATTTCTTTAATTGATTCTCAACTTTATCGCCTTAAATTTTCCCAATCAACTTTGAACCTTATGTTTTACATAAGGTTCAAAGTTGATTGGGAAAATTTGACAGTTTCGGGTAGCTTGATGTGCTGGCGTCTGTACATCCAAATTTAGCTATTATGTTTTTAAATCCCAAGTAACAGGTAGGGAGTCTATTGCCATCAACTGGGCACAAATCCAGACTTTGAACTGCTACTGATAAATTCCTGATAAAAAAAAAAACAAAAATACTTTGCTCTAATTGCGTAATACACTATCAATCTGAATCATTTTGAAGGATATTGCTAATCCATTGCTTCATAGTATATTCGAAAAATGTGCCTGCTCAGCATCGTAAACGCAATGAATTTGAATTTGAAATTTGAATTTCAATGTCAAAATTATCTGTCAAAATTAAACCCACTGCCATTGATAGTGTGTTACGCAACTACTCCGCCGCGACCTCATGCTTAGTTAGCAATAAAGCTTGCGATTAACAAGGCAGTAGTACCTAATCCCTTATTTTATTTGCGTTTAGTTCTTCAAATGAAGCCAAGCACTCACTGTCTATGTTTTATGTTATGGGTTTGGTTTCCGCACTTAGTCCTTCAATAGGACCATTGTGCGTGGGCCATGGCGGCCGTCGGTGGTTATTCCAACCAGCCCACCTCCCTCCAGAAGCTGATTAGATCTCCTGGTCTATTGAGAACATCTGTACTGAACACATGCGCAACGGTTTCATCAGCCTCCATGCAAGCTCTGCACAAGGGACTGTCCGTTATTCCTATTGTGTGGAAGTGTTTATTTAGCGAGCAGTGTCCCGTGATGGTCCCCGTCACCAGCCTTTCCTGTACAGTCGCAATAAGCGCCTGGTTAGCCTGCCGTCTAATGATGGCATAGCTTCCTTGGACTGCCTGCAGCCTGGTGATGACGTCCACCAACTTTCACTCACTATCTATTCATGCTGGCATAAAATCTAAATAAAAATCAAAAACCTGTCTCGGCACATCAAGCTGAAACGATCCAATATTTCCATGAATACATTAACAAGTATTCCAAAAAGATAACAAGTGTTAAGTGTCAGTTGATTTGCATTTCATCAACATAAAATGCTTGAGCGAGATTTTATAATTTATCGAAGGTATAGGCGATCCTTTAAAAGCCTTTTGAATAATATATAGAGGGATGAAGGATGGAGCGAAATTAATATTTTATATTTTGTTTAAGTATTATGTGGGTTGGGGACAGTAACAACATTGAGTATCCTACGTGCGTGTTAATGGACAAGCTTTTTCAATTATTTGGGTTAGTGGGTCGTGTGATTAAAAGTTTATTACATGAGGTGTGAGGGCTTTCCAATCATCAGTAAATTTACTCACTTCATAAAAACGTGGATCTGCACCCTAATTGCGTAACACACTATCAATAGGAATCTGAATCATTTTGAAGCAAATTGCTAATCCATTGCTTCATAAGTTAGAAACATTTGTTTGCTCAACACGTAAATAACGCAATGAATGTTGTTGAACTGTCAAAATGAAACCGATTCCGATTGATAATGTGTTACGCAATTGCCCCGCTGTTTGAAATCTACCATTTACTAGTTATCGGGTTAATGTATTGTTGTATGTACGCGGGGGGCACGGTCACTATAAAACTATCGCAGGCGGCGCCGGCGGGTCAGACTCACCGAGATACCATTCCAAAAAAAAAAAACCGGTCAAGTGCGAGTCGGACTAGCGCACCGAGGGTTCCGTACAAAGTAGGTATGTAACCTATAGGTTTTGATTCCCTTGCGAGTAGTTGCGAGTTTGAAAATATACGGCTTAAATTACTGTTTCTTTTGATTGCGTTGACATAGAAGTTTGATTTTGTTACAGCGTAAAGGTATTATAGACCTGAGTATTTGATATGAATTTTAATTTAATACCTTTACGCGTTCATGAGGAAAAGGGTAGTAAGTTTAATATTATTAATAATCTTTTTATTATATGACTAGCGGTCCGTCCCGGCTTCGCACGGGTGGACATTATTTTTTTAAACATTTTATTTTTTCCTCTTTATAATATTAGTATAGAAGTATAGATAGAACTAAAAATTTACAATTTTCACAAGTTTTCCTTTATTTGTGCTATAAGACGTTGCTTCGTACCAAATTTCAAGATTCTGTGTTCACGGGAAGTACCCTGTAGGTTTTGATTCCTTTGCGATTGTCGAAAATTTGCGGCATAAACGGATGTATCTTTTGATTGTGTTGGCTTAGAAGTTTGATTTTTACACAGCTCTAAGGGACAGTAGACCTAAGTATTTGATATAAATTCCAGCTTGATACCTCCACGCGTTCCTCGTTCGTTCTTGCCCGTTCTTCTCCAAGAGATCTACGTTTTGGAATGGGCAACTAGCTTCAACTTTCTGATTAACTGACCGACTAGTTAATTTTGACAATTCAAAAGTGCCCGTAAATGGTGTAATTGAAATAAATGCTTTGAGTTTGATTTTGAGTTTTAAGGTTCCGTACCAAAATGGTAAAACGGAACCCTTATGGTGAGACTCAGTCTGTCTGTTTGTCCGTCTGTTACAGCTGGATATCTCAAAAACTACTAATGCTATCATCTTGAAATTTGGAATAGTTTTAGATGACGTTTGTCCAACTATTTTGTAAATAAGAAAGAAATAAAAAATATATCCTATTTTTTTGCAACAGGGTCTGAAGAATTCGAAGTGGAGATACTAGGGCATGTGGGGTCATAATATGAAAGAGCGCAGTTTGCACATTCTCAAATATTTTTTGTTTTTTCTTTATGTCGCATAGTTTTCGATAGGTAGGTATATGATAGAAGTTTATGTAAAGATTGCAGGAAAAATAAAACGATGTCTCTAATTGCACACTTTTTCAGAAATCATCAAAAAAATACATTAGTTTCACTATAAGTCAAGAGATGACGTTGACCTAAAACTGAAATATTCAACACCGCAGTGTTAAAATTCTCTGACGAATATAGGCCTCGCCGATGAAAATTTAAAAACATGATGGTACAGAACCCTCACTGCGCGAGTCGACTCGCTCTTGACCGGTTTTTTTAAGTAGTTTATTTTCTAAGAGCTTTCTTCGAAAAATAAAATGTTACAAAAAAGTATGTCGTACTTAATTCATTTGACTACCAAATTATGTTAATAGTTTCACACCCCATTGATCAGGTACGCGATTCTCGTAACTAATGAAATGTTGAATCAATCACACATAAGCTTGGATACCATGTTATTTATTAGACCACAACCGCACAGCTGTGATCGATACTGCTACATAAACCAAATCAAACGGTGTGCAATGAAATTAAGCATATATTGTTAATTGAATTAGTTCATTCTACTGTTTTGATGTGTGTTTGACACTTGATTTAAATTTATCGGTGGGTTTTGAGCTTATTTAACGCTGCCTCAATGTTGTTGTTGTTGTTGTCAATTATGAATACCTAATAACTTAATATTTAAAACGTGACAGAGAGAGGTGGAAAGGGAGTAGGGAGGCCTTTGCAAATTAATGGCTAATAAAAAATAAGTAAAGTACTTTAAGGTGATTGCGCAGTGATTACCGAGAAATTCAAATTTTCTTACGTTTTTTGCAATTTGCCGGTCAGTGTCAGGTTGTATCTTCATCAAAATATGATTCACGGCTATAACTTATTCACTTATTCGGGACTTATTCACAGAACTATAGTCATTATAATCATTAATACATCTTCCTAAGTTAGATTTGTACCACAAGAAGAAATCTCCTAGGGAAAAGTGTTTATGGTACAAATCTCACTTATAAAGATGTATGAATGTTTCTTATGATTATAATTCTGTAAATACGTACCTGTTATAGTCGCGAATCAAATTTTGATCAAGATACAACCTGACACTGACCTGCAAATTGCAAAAAACGTAACAAAATTTGAATTTCGCGGTCTACCACTTCCCATTAACCTTAAATACAAACAGTTAAGAAAATTAGGGTTTAAAAAAACGACATTACTTGTCATTTTCTCTCCAATATATAGGGAATTAAATGGTAGAAGAATAAACTAGTCTTTGCCGATACTGTATGCCTCATATTTGGTTTAGCATTTCAGTGGAACTATTCTAGTAGATAATAAAGATCAAATTCGCAAAGCAGGTATTCGTTTGTATAAAACTCATCGCACTAGTAACTAAGCTACTTTACTCAATAAATTAGTTAGTGCTGCATACTTTTTAGTAATTTTTAACGAATACCACTAACGGACTAAAAAATCTACAAGAGAACTTAAAAAAAACACCATAATCTTTTGTCCATAAAAATTACTAGTAAAACAAACGACGGTATCTTATTTCGGTCAGACCGACGTCAGGACGGGGAGCGTTTCCTTGGCAAAAAATTGTAAAGTATTCACGAAAAGACACTGATAAATTACTCCGTGTTTTACAGACACATCTGACGATTTATTACGGCGCCCACATCCAAATATAACAACATATATGCACGATAAATACGTAAATATACGCTTACGCATTGGCAAGTAAAACTTGACAGTTATTGGGGGCGCTGCTCGCCAAGAGAGCTGTCAATGAAATGTCAAATTCCATAAATTTCGAATGTAGTTCCAAATTTTCCCGCATGTCAAGTAACATTGGTAACAAATATACGCTTAAATCGACATGCGTGGAGGATGGAAGGATCGATTGCGCTGTACAAGGCACGGGAATGTTTTATTCTGCCTTATTTTATTTTCATTAGACGTGTTTTTTTTGGTGGCAATTTATTGGGGTATGTTTATGGTGATTGGGGATGTAAAATATCCAAAATAATGTTGTATTTTATACTGCTATTGGTTCAAGACACAAGAAACAATATGAAAATTTCGAATGTTTTTTGGCTTTAATATGTGGGCTATCATATAGAACTGCAGTCCGGCCGTCGAAAGAATGCGTTCCTGCAACAACTCTAGTAACTAATAAAGATCAAATTGACAGATGTCAAGAACGCATTCTCTGGACTGGTGGACTAGGAAAGGTTAGTAAGGAAAATTACGGTCAGACCTCCCCAAAAATCTAAAGTCAACCAAAAAAAGAACAATGTCCCCCACAAATTCACAACTTCACACCTGCCATTTAGAAAAAGAAACATTTGTATTCTCAACGAAAATAGAAAACGGGAAAAAACTGCCTCCATTTTTCTCACTCATTTTCACATTTTCGCGCCAACTTAGTTCGCAAACAACATACTCTGTAGGGGGGGAGGGACAGGATCATCTGTCAAGGTCCAATCCACACTTAGGTCCGTACTAAACCCTTTATGTTTCGTTGTACCACAGTGAATACAAAAAAAAAGGAATAAATACAGAAGGTTGGATCTATACAACGAGCACAAACACACGTAGGTACAGACAGATAGACATGCATACACGCTTTGTGTTGTATAGTTTTAAGTATCTGCTGTAAACTGTCTTCTAAAAATAAAGACACTACAATAACTAAATGCTTCACGTACAGTTAACCGCTTATAAGTGGTAACATTTGCACTACAAAAACACCCTCACTGCTACAATATAAATGCTCTGTCAATGTCGAAATAATACGAAGTGGTGCAAGCGCACTCGCGACTGGCATGCGTTTGTGATAGTTTGATGTCTCCTTGAGTATACGTCTGTGTGCGTGCGCCTGTTTTCGCTTGTTATACGGACCTGACCTTCTGTACCTATTTCTTTGTATCAAAAAGTTACCGGTCCCTCTTTATGCTTCAAAAGAAAAATAACGGAACACAAAAAGGCCTTTTCTACACCCGGATGCGTCTGAATAATTTATTAAGAAGAATTCTCTAAACAATGGAGGTTGAAGTGTTTTATGGGCTGTTTGCATAATAGCCTTGTTATGTGTGTGATAATAGTGTGTTTGGGTAGCGTCACAACAAAGAGGGCATTGGACTGTGTTAGTGCACGATTTTTCTCAGGCACAGAGGCTGATTTGTTGGTTTCAAAAAATAATTTTGTAGTGCTATTTTGATTAGGTTATGTTTAGAAAATAATTGATAAAGTTGCCTACATATTTTAAAATGTATGCGAATACCTATTTTTAATGTGAAATATCTATTGGCGTGCCATGTTGGTAACCGACTCATACTCACATAAGCGATGCCACACGGGAGTTGCGGGTTGAACGGATTTATATGAAATTGGGCACACATCAGAAGGCCAATTCTAGTAATTTAAAACGTTCAAATTCTAGTCGCAGTCTCATCTCGGCGACAAACAAATGTCAAAAACTTGTCAAAATGTACGGAAATTAGACGTATTTTTGTCAAATTGAGACTGAGATCAGACTGTGAAAATTCTTAAAATTACAAGAATTGCCCCTCAGGTTAATAAATTTTTTTTTGCTAGTACAATTATATATTACTAGCAGGGCCTGCGGTTTCACCCGCATAAGTGTCGATCCCGTGGGAATATCGGGATAAAAAGTATCCTAGGTATTATCCTGATATATAAGGTATTATTCTGATATATAAGCTACTAGCGGCCTGTCCCGGCATCGCACGGGTGGACATTTATTTTTTAAACATTTAATTTTTTTCTTGCAATTAAAATAGCCTATATTAATCAGTGGGAATGTATCATTTAAATGGTGAAAGAATTTTTAAAATCGGTCCAGTACTTTTTGAGCCAATTCGTTACAAACATACAAATCTTTCCTCTTTATTATATTAGTATAGATAGGTATTACTGTAAAGTTTCATCAAAACCCGTTTAGTAGTTTTTGCATGAAAGTGTAACAAACATCCATCCTCACGAACTTTCGCGTTTATAATATTAGTAGGATTTTTGATTCAGTGTCTCATTTTGTTAATTTAATAGCATGATAAGTTAATACCTTTGCCTGCCTGGCTAAAAACACCATTCCAACTAAATCCAATGATGATTCACTAAACAATAACAAAAACACAACAATTATGCCAGTAGCATAATATTATGTTTATAACGCATCAATACAGGATTTAATGATATAATTATGTAACATTGAGCATTCAGCCTGAAGTAACAATTAGGTGCTGCATGGTCTGTAATGAATGGATTATTAAGACGATCTGATTAATTGTATCTCTGAGCTGAATCAACAAACAGGCATTGATATCAAGGCCTCCTCACATTATGCCACGTGGCAATACCACCATCCTAACTGCGTAATATACTAGCAATCATAATCATTTTGAAGGATATTGGTAATCCATTGCTTCATATGTTCAAAAAAGTTGTCTGCACAACAACGTAAATTACGCAATGAATATTGTTGAACTGTCAAAATTAAAGATTGAAATTGAAATTGAAATTGAAATTGTTTTGAAATTGAAATTGTTTATTGAAATAATTGATTTACATAAATATTTACAAATTGGGGCCTTAAACTAGAGGTAGGTAACAAATAATTGGAATCTACCTGAACTAGGAATAAACCTGTATCTCAGGTCATCAAAGATATTCCTACTGTTAGTGTGTTAAGGTCATAGCTTATAGCATACGTATAAAAATAAAAAAAAGCAAGAAGTCTGTTGGAAATGTCTGTTCTTATGGGTTGTTCGTCCAATAAGCTACCTAAAGTAGGGTTGAGCTTCGCGATGACTTATTCATGCATTCCAACTGTCGCAAGCCTGACCTGCTATTATTCCTTTAAAAGCTAGTTTAGACGTATATTGCATTACTGTCACGTATTCGGGGACTACCGTAAAGGTCCGGTCTTTATGAAAATCTTGACCTTGAATTTTTTTTGCACGTGTCTCTTTTTTCAATGCGTTTGGCCCACAAATTGTGCAAGGTAGGTAATGTTTAGCTCTATGCGATGTCGTTATAGTTTTTTTTTTAAATTAAGAAGCTCTCAAAACATTCTGAGAAAACCGGCATGTGTTAGAACCGAAACTTCGAAGATATGTGACATCTACCAACTCGCTCTGTGTCAGCGTAGTGGATTACAGCCCACTCCCTCAGTCAGCCTAGGCCTTTGTCCCAACATCATTATCATCTGCCTTACCTTTTCCCAACGGTTGGGGTCGGTTTTCAGTCTAACCGGAAGCAGCTGCATACCGGTATTTTACATGGAGCGACTGCCTATCTGACCTCCACAACCCAGGCACTGGGTAATACGATACCCCTTGGTAAGACTGGTTTCAGAGTTTCATTCTTTTGATGAGCCGTAAGGACCGTCAAAGATCCACGAATGACAGCTGGGACCAACGGCTTAACGTGCTTTCCGAGGCACGGAGGGGTCTTGGTATGTAAAAATGGTCACCCATCCCGGGAACAACCTAAGCCCCTCGCCTTTGTCCTAACAGTGGGAACATAATATAACCGTTTTCCCCCCAGAGGGAAGAAAACGAGTATTTCAGGTCTTGCCGAGGCTTGACCTTTCGGAGATAACTACCCTACATTAGTGTACACACATGCTTACTACTTACCAACTTTACCCTTTGTGTGAGTGGTATCTGCTTAGAGGGCGTGACCTCGCTGCCCGCGCATGCGCGGGGCGCGGCGGCGGCAGGCGCGCGAGGCGCGAGCGCGCTTTCGTTAGTACCTAGCTCCGAAAGCCGGCAAGGACTTGCTCAGGTCAAGCCTCGGCAAGACCTGAAATACTCGTTTTCTTCCCTCTGGGGGGAAAACGGTTATATTTCAGTTCTGTGCCTTCGGCTTGACCTTTCGGAGACGTGTCTATCTTCTGCCGGCGCCCTATAGCGTACTGTGACAGGATAATGTGTGTCAAAATAAAACAAATGCATCTTGACATAAGAAAATAGGAAATTTAATGCTGACAATTCTTCTAGATTATGTAGCAAACTAAACTTAAAAATATTCTTTTGTAATTTAACAAAATTAGGTCTTTCAGCCAAACTTGTAAAATTATTATAAGTTTTATAATGAGATCAAACAGTAACATTCAGTTTTAATTAAAATGAAATGATAAAATCAACTAAATACTAACGGGCCCAGCTATATTGCTGTAAATGAATTACACAGAGGGTTCAAATTACCATTTCTAGGTTGGCCTATCAACTTGCAATAATGCTTGAAAAAATTATCGGAGCCCCTCCAGTTCCCTCTTTTTAGAATGTCATCCAAAGGCACATAATTTTGAAAATCATTAGAGGCCACAGCTGATCGAATCGAACCTGGACTACTAGTTATTCCTAGTTCTTTAAAAGGTACCTTTAACCATCCTGCGATAGTGGCTCGAGAGGCCGCTTTTACTACTCCATGTGTAGTAATAAACAAATGTTGCAAACCAGTTCGTGCCATTCTTCTCTTACTCGATAAATCGATCAAACAATTTATCCATTTAACTAGACTTAAACTTGGATCTCCTGAACAGGTTAGCTGCCATCCTGATTGGCGAAATTTCGCGTTATCGGTCTTTGAGCCAAATCTAGGCCAGAAGGTTATTGAAGAATCAGATCTTTCACAGTGTCTATCATCAATACTCAAAAGAGTAAGGTCGTGAATACGACGGCCTGACGCCAGCAAAAGGAGTAAGGCTACATGCCGAGAGACTTGATAAATACTGTTTTTATCGGGTACGTTGGTTTTTAACCATTGAATTAAATCATGGACATTCCAAATCTGTGACTTTGACACCGTCGCTGAACATTTTTTAATGTTAATTGCCTTTAGCATGGCAGCCACTAAGGGATGACTAGCTAATCGATTCTCCTGAGTGGGGTCTGCTAAAGTAACTACTACTGATTTGTGCACTAAAATTGTAGCTGGGGCTAACTTTCTGACGCGTGAGAGGTACCCTAAGTAGGTTGCTACTTCTTGGGGTCGAGGACCGCTAGGTGTTATCCCGTTTTGTCTACACCACGAGACCCATTGTTTCCACGCTGCCCCGTATGTTCGCCATGTGGAATCCCGCCAAGCAGACTGAATTAGTTCAATATCATTAGGGTTCAAGCCTGTTACAAGTTTGCTCCACCCCGTATCTTCCAGACCTCTAAAAATAACTCTGCTACTTTTGGTGGAGGTTGATTTGTTGACAGGTCCACTAGGTTCCTGCTCAGGTTGAATATCTGGTGAGGGGCTTCTAATGCTCTGCATTTGAGGTCGTTTCTCCAGAACACTGACTCCCAGCGAGGGACCACTACTAGATACGTCCCGGACGCTCTGTTGAGATGATGATGAAGTACCCTGGGTATAAGAGGTGGAGGAGGAAACACCCAAGCTAACTGGTAATCCCAAACCCGGCTGAATGCATTGATGTAAAGAGCCTGGGGATCCCTTCCTTCTATCGAGACATACGCCGGAACTACTCTTGATTGACTCGTGGCAAACAGATCTACCTGAGGGGTGCCCCACTTCGAGAATATTTCGCGTGTGACTGCGTCCTTGAGATGCCAATCCGGTAAAGTCTTCCTTCTCGACAGGCTGTCGGCTACTGAATTGTAACGTCCTGGTAGATAATATGACTGGACAGTTATATTGTGATCTCTTGCAAATAATAGTATCTTCCTTGTCATTTCCATCAGCAGCACCGACCTTGTACCCCCCTGGTTTCGCAGGTAAGATACTACTGTGCGATTGTCGGATTGTATCATAACAGAATGGTCTTTCAAGACATCCTGAAACTCGACTAGGGCTATGTAAACAGTGAAGAGCTCCTTTCTGTTTATGTGCCACTTCACTTGTTCGTCTGTCCACGTTCCTGAGCGGTGGTAATCGCTCAGTTGTACTCCCCAACCTTCGTCGGAGGCGTCCGTGCTTATGAAAATCGTTGGTTCTGGCACAAAAATCTTGCTCGGAATTACGACGTGCTTCATCCACCAAGAACAATCGTCCAGCGCCAGCGACGTTATTGGAGTCTTTTGACTTGGTCGATCCTGTGGCAGCTTTCGACAGGCTCTTTGTAGGTGTCGGGTATGTAATCGGCCAAGCGGGGTTACGAGTGATGCGAAACCCAGTCTTCCTGTAAGAGCTGTGCCTGACCGCCAAGACCAACTCCTTGTCTTTAGGAGTAAACCTAGGTCTGCCTGTAACCGAACTACCTTTTCCCGTGGTAGACTTTTTTGATTTATGTCGGTGTCCCAAACAATTCCTAAAAACTCTATTCGTTTCCTGGGATTTAGAACTGACTTCTGTACGTTCACACACCAGCCAAGGTCTCGAAGAAGATTTACTGCATATCTCATTTGACTTTCCAGAACTTTTGGGTCTTGGTGCGCGAACAGGAAGTCGTCTAGGTATACGAGAACTCGAATCCCCCTCTCTCTCAGGAGACTCGCTAACCACTTGCTGACTCGTGAAAATGCTAGCGGCGCGCTGGATAGGCCGAATGGAAGGGCCGTCATTTGCAAGATCTCGCCTGCATAAGCAAAGGCAAGGTATCTTCGATGAGTTTTCTTTATGGGGATATGAAAATATGCCTGACTGATATCCAGCTTTCCTAAATAATCGTTTTTCTGCAGGAAATTCGGAACATGATTCTGGTTTATTAAGCGAAACTTTGCAGGTTTGAGGAAAACATTTAGGCGACGAAGATCGAATATTTGCCTCACTTTCCCGTTGGTTTTTGGGATCAGGAACATCCGAGATAAGAACCCGTTTACAGCGTCGCACTTCTCTACTACCCCTGACCTGAGGAGAGCTTTTAATTCCTTGGACATTGCATTTGAGGTTCTTGTCGTAAATCTCTCTCGGTTTTTGTGTAAGGGAACAGATGGCGGCTTGATTACAAACGGTATTGTGTACCCGGAGATTATTTTTAGGATTTTCTTTGGAGCTCCTAGTTTTTCCCATAGCCAAAAAGATTCCACCAATTGCCCCCCTCGAAAATTGTCAATACCTGCGCTTAGATAACTTTTGATCCCTTCCAGGTCGGTTCCTTTGCTTATTAGAAGGCCTTGAACCTCCAGACATCCGGCGCGTTGCTGACTGGACTGATGCAATGTGTGGTGACGTTGAAGGATGACCGCGCCAGGATTGCTGTCTTCCCCTCGATGAGTGGGAAGGTATGGTTGGTTTGCGAAAAGTCTCTTTATTTCCTTTCCGCTCCGAAAACCTGTTGTTTAAGGTTGGAAATACTTGTGCTAGGCCACCGTTATCCCTCAAAAATATTCCTAATCGCCGTTCATCGAAAAGATGAGTTGGCGATGGTGGGATGCTGTGTAAAGCAGCACCAAGCGATTCAGTCTTGGATTTATATGCTCTTCGTCTTGCCTCTATAGCTTCTGCACGATGAGCACAAACGAACTGCAGCAAATCATCCGACAGGACTTTAAATTGGGAGTCATCAGCTAACAGCTTACGCAATTCCTCACCAGCATCCGGGCATTTCTTCACGATAACATTCAGCCCATCAGCCAATGCTTTCCTCTGTAGGAGCAACCCATGGCTAATAGTGCCAAGCATACCCTCCTGTTTAACCAGGAAAGGAGATGGTTGATTTTTAAGGCTTCCAAGCTCTAGATTAACCTTTAAGGCACTAAAAACAGGGGCAGCCTGAAGGCGTTTTTCTACCTCCTTGTATCGGATTCGATTCCAGCTCTCCGAACCTAGTCTTTGACATTCGATGCCCTCTTTCTTAATCGGTTCGGTAGGCTCTGGTATAAGAGGGTCCATCTCTTTTATCCTGGGTCGGAACTCTATTTCATTGGGCGGCAACACTTCTGGAACATTCGAAAAATTATCTATCTTCGGGGCATTCCAAGAGTAACCACCAGATGACTCAGAACCCGAATGATCCTCCGAATCAGAAATGTAATTTTCTTTGTCTGAGTCTGGCTCAGAAAGTTGTAGGCGATGAGCGTCTATCTTTTCCAGAAGAAGAGAAAACATGTTGTCCATTTTCTTCTCCAAGCATTCGAACCTACTATCTTGCGATGTCGAGGGCACGGGTGAAATCCGTCTTCGCTTTTGTGTTTGACGACATTCTGACGCAGAAGAGCAGCTTCTCCTCTTTCGATTGGACTTTTCTGACTCCGAGAGACTGCCCGACAGGATCTTATTTGCTTCACAACGGGTGTGCAGCAAGGGTCGTATATCTTCAACAGATTGTTTGAAAAGCTCAGTGCGAGCTGCTGACCCCCTAATGCGATTCGCAATCGAGGGTGGCCCGAGTATCAGAGCGCGTGTAAAGGCCCAATCTAGTAACTTGCACCTTATTTCTCGATAGCCCTTTTCTGAAAGATGATCCGCATCCGGGTCAAAGGCTCGAACTAAGCCTACTGTGGGGAGGGCGAACATAAGTTTGTTTAAAACATTCGGTTCAGGCTTGTCCCCGAAAATCTCCTCTTTTGAGGCGTTGATAACCTCCCACTGTGTCCAACCCTTAGGTAAAGACTCTTGCGCCAAGATCTTGACACGCTCCAAAATCACTTCATCCTGTTGATTCTCTCCACTCTCGTCGAGCAACTCCCCAAGCGTCGTGAAGCTTGCTCCCTGCGCCATCTGAAGCAAGCAACGAGACCGTTTACCAAGCCATCAAGCCAGTCGGCGTTCGTGTCGAAGCCATAAACGACCCTAGCCGCAGACACAGGCGTATCATTGGATGGCCTATAAGTTAGTTGCACTGCTCAGCAATCTAGCCGCGCGATCCAATATTCGAGCCGCACCGCTCAATAATCGAGCCGCGCCGCTCGACATTTGAGCCGCGCCGCTCAATAATCAAGCCGCGCGGCTCATCATTCGAGCCGCGCGTCTCAACTTTCGAGCCGCGCGTTTCATCATTTGAGCCGCGCCGCTCAACATTCGAGCCTCGCCGCTCAGTCTACAGGGCGCGCAGCCCGCTAGTAGCTTGCGGCAGAGCGAGTACCTGACTTTTATGACAGTAGCCGTGCAGCTGACGTGTCGTATAGTACAGATACCTTACGCACCTTGTGGATGGGATGTCCGACAGAGGTGGTTAGCATTGGTTGCGATAGCGAACCGGCATGCGTACAAATATGCAACCTGGCCATGCACAGCAAGTATGTATGATTCTATAAACACCCAACAGATTCCTTAAAAAAATGAATCACTCACACAAAGAATAAAATAAATATCAAAAACTTACCATTTCATTACTTGTAATCCACTGGTAAGTCACTTAACACTTCACAAACGTTACAACAACGTTACGTACGTTAATCGTATCTCGATTCGCGTATCTTATTGCGTAAAATAGCAGCATGTGCGCACGCTAGCGTGGTGATAGCGTACTAACGAAAGCGCGCTCGCGCCTCGCGCGCCTGCCGCCGCCGCGCCCCGCGCATGCGCGGGCAGCGAGGTCACGCCCTCTAAGCAGATACCACTCACACAAAGGGTAAAGTTGGTAAGTAGTAAGCATGTGTGTACACTAATGTAGGGTAGTTATCTCCGAAAGGTCAAGCCGAAGGCACAGAACTGAAATAGGCTGCTTACATTTATTAATTTTAAAGTCATGATCATGGCTGAAATAAATATGTTCTCTTTGTAATAAGGTTGCAAATTGTATAGTTAGATTTTTGTGAGAATGAAATGCGTGCTTCCTTGACAACACCTTTAATGCGACTAAATTAAATGAACATTGGTTTACATCTTTATACATACAATACAACATACCGGCCCCCAAAGGACTATCATGTCCTTTTAACAAAGAAGGTTAACATGCGAAATCTTAATTATTATTATTAAAGGCTGGTACCATGATTGCTAACTCAATTATATAAAGGTAGATCCAACTTTATGGATTAATACGAATGTAATACAATAACAGTGCAAAGTAAGGTAAGTAAATTATTAATATTAAGATTAATAATATTAAGAATCATCATTACAGTCCACAGGTAAGTGACACAATTTAGTAATGCATCTTTTGATGACACTATCTCCACTTTTTACACTATAGACTCTGGTCAGACCATCCGGTCCAGGGTGTTTTTCAATTATTCTTCCCAAATGCCATTTTCCAGGTGGTAAGTTGTCTGTTTTTATAAGTACTATTTGTCCCTTTTCTAATTCTGTCTCTCGTTTTAACCATTTAGGTCTTTGCTGCAGACGTGTTAAATACTCCATTTGCCATTTTTTCCAGAAATCTCCCAGAAGTTTCTGCGTGTGCTGCCAACGTGAAAGGTAAGTAAATTTTATATTTTCTAGGTTTGGATGTGGCACTACAATTGGAGATTCTCCAATTAGAAAGTGTCCTGGGGTTAGCATTTCCATTGCATCGATATCTGACTCATCTGCAGGGGTGAGAGGGCGGGAATTTAAACAGGCTTCAATCTGACATAATAAGGTTGACGTTTCTTCAAAGGTTAGGTTAGTCGTAAGAACTCTCTTCAAGTGGTGTTTAATCGATTTAACTCCTGCCTCCCAGAGACCGCCGAAGTTCGGACTGTACGCAGGTATGAAATGCCATTGGGTTCCATCCTTCGCTAGTGAGTCTGCTACGTCTCTTGGGAGCTCACATTGCGCGTCTTGTAATGCAGCGATGAGATCTTTACTACTGCCGACAAAGTTCCTGCCTTGATCGCTCCATAAGTGGGCACATTTGCCTCGTCTAGATGTAAACCTTTTAAATGCACCAATAAACGCTTCTGCCGTTAAATTACCAACCAATTCAAGGTGTATTGCTTTGACTGCCATACAGATAAAAATGGCGATATATGCTTTGTTGGTTCTGGCTCCTCTCCCTTTTGATATCAACACTTGAAATGGCCCTGCAAAATCGACTCCACTATGAAGGAATGGTCTGGCTGGAGTAACGCGCTCTTTTGGTAAATCACCCATTAGTTGTCTTTTTGCGGTGGCACTATGTTTAGCACACACCAGACATTGTCGTATACATGCCTTCACGACGTTTTTGGCTCGTAGTATCCAGTACCTGGATCTAATATAGGCCAACATCAATTGCACCCCTCCATGAAGTGTCTCTGCATGTGCATTCTTCACAATCAATCGAGTCAATTCGGTTCTGTTTCCAAGTATGATTGGGTGTTTACTTTCAAATGCAATATCTGCATTTCTCAATCTTCCTCCTACTCGTATGACTTCATTGGTATCTAAATAGGGGTTCAACGATTTCAAAGGGCTTCTTTTCTTTACTTCATTTCCGTTTTTTAGTGGTTGAATTTCCTCTTCAAAGTCGTTTTCTTGAGCCATTTTTATACATTTATGTAGTGACTCTTCTAGTTCTTTTGTCGTGATATGTTTCTCGAATTCAGAAATAACGATGTTGCTTTTATAATGTAGGAATCTTCGACAGTAGCAGATGACTGTAAGCAATTCCTTTAAATTATTGAAATTTTTAAACTGTTCTATCATTTTTGTGTCATCATTATCCATGTTTTTAAGTTTCAAGTTTGTTTGTAACTCTTTGATTGTTTTCTTTTCTTCATCGGTTTGTGTGTTGTCCAGCCGACTGAATTTGATTTCTTCCGTGCTCAGCCAACTTGGCCCCTTCCACCAGAAATTACATTTTTTTAAATCTTCTACTGCTAACCCTCGAGAAGCAATATCGGCGGGATTTTCATTGGATAACACGTGATACCATTGATTGCAGTTTATATTGTCCAATATCTCCACCACCCGGTTCGCCACAAATGTCTTCCACCTGGAGGGTTCGCCAGACAACCACGCCAAGACAATTGATGAATCTGTCCAAGCGAACATTTGTGATTTAGGTATTTTCATTGCTCTACCTACGTGATTTAGTAATTGTGACAACAGCAGTGCTCCACACAATTCGAGTCGGGGAATAGAAATCGTTTTTAACGGAGCAACTCGTGTTCTAGCTGCCATCAGATTGGTGTGAATTTCACCCTTGGGGCAAGTTACTCTCACGTACACAACCGCTGCGTAAGCACGTGATGATGCATCGCTGAATCCATGCAACTGAATGTATTCTTTGTTTTCGACTGTTGTGTGTATCCATCTATCAACACAAATGTCATTAATATGTTCAAAATCGGATCTTATGTGTAACCATTCATTTTCTAAGTCCTGACTAATTTTTTCGTCCCAGCTTATTCGTTCCAGCCAGAGTTTTTGCATTAGTAACTTGGCTGTAATTATGCTTGGGGACAACCATCCCAGAGGATCATATAATTTTTGCACATCTGAGAAAATGATTCGTTTGGTTGTATCACCTTCTACAGGTTTCAAGTTAAATTTGTATTCAAATTTGTTTGTTTTCAGGTTCCAAAGGATTCCCAGCGTCTTCACCTTTCCAGCGATATTCAAATCGAGGAGTGCATTTTGAGATCTTTCGTCTGGTGGTATGGATTTCATGAAGTCCACATGGTTTGACGACCATTTCTTTAATACGAAACCGCCCCTTTTCATTAACTCTTTTAGTTGGTGACTAGCTTCAACAGCCGTTTCTAGCGTGTCCGTTCCAGACAACAGATCGTCGACATAAAAATCTGATATCATTTGCGCAGCGATAGGATAATTTTGACCCTCATCATTTGCCAGCTGGAGTAAGGTTCTGCATGCTAAGTAAGGTGCTGGAGCTGTGCCAAACGTTACGGTAAGTAAACGGTAATCTTTGACAGGTTCAGACGGGTCTTTTCTCCACAGGATCCGTTGGAAATCCGTTTGAGTTTTGGACAGCCCTACCATTCTATACATTTTTTCAATGTCGGCTACAAAGCAAACGGCGTGCATCCTCCATCTCATTATAATGCTGCGAAGGTCGTCTTGAATTAAAGGTCCAACTAGTAATTCGTCATTGAGTGAGATGTTGTTGGAACCTTTGCAGGAAGCATCGTAGACAACTCTTGTTTTGGTAGTCTCTTTATCACTTCGGACAACCGCATGGTGAGGTAAGTATACAGCTTTCTTTGTCAAATCTTCTGCAGGTACTTCTTCCAGGTGATTTAACATTTCGTAATCTTCTATAACTTTCTCATATGCCTCCTTTAAGTCTGGTTGCTTTGTAAATTTTCTTTCTAACTGTAACAATCGACGCATGGCTATTTCTCGTGTATTACCGTCTGGTGATTTAGGGTTTTGTGTTTTGAAAGGTAAGGAAACGACGTATCTACCGTCTTCATTCCTTGTGTATGTTCTTTTGTAAATATCTTCACATAACTGCTCTTCTTGTGTGTATTTTCTTTTCGTTTCAGTATCTATTTCCCAGAGTGTTTTCAACATATTATCCATATCTACTTGATGGTGCATAACAAGAAAAGAGTTGTCTTCATTTTTGTTGTGTATCTCTCCGAATAAAATCCAACCCAGGCTGGTTCGTTGTGCGCATGGTGTGCCCGGTGGACCTTTGATTAGCTCCGGTTGTAGAATGTCTGCATATTCCCTCACTCCTAGCAGAAGATCGATCGACCCTGGCAAATGGTAAGTCGGATCTGCCAGGTTTAGACATTCTATGTGCTTAACATCATTGTATACAGCGAGTTTTGGTAACTTAGTGGTCAACTGTTTATTCATCACATAGGCTTGTATGTTAAGACAGAAGTTGTCTTCTACTCTAGATATAACCTGTAGCTGAACCACTTGCTTGACATCTGTTTTAGTAGATCCCACTCCGATCACACTGCCTTTTGCTGACTGCCTTTTGAGTTTCAGAAGCTGAGCCGCCTTCTCACTAATGAAACACGCTTGCGATCCTTGATCGATAAGCGCTCTTAGTATAATGGTGTGTCCTTCTTCGTTGCTACATTTCACCATTGCAGTTGCTAACAGCGCCGTCATCTTTCTATTGTTGTATTGTGCCGTCATTGTTGTTGTTGTGGTTTCTTCTATGGTGTGATTAACAGACACACTTGACGTTGTAGTAGCTGACTCATTCTGTGTATTTGAAACGTCTTCTTTTTTCTCATGAAGAAGAGAATGATGTCGCTTATGACAGATGCGGCAGTTAATAGGGACTCGGCATCTGAACACTGCGTGCCCTGGTAACAAACAATTATAGCACAATTTGTTTTGCTTCACATACTCATTCCTGTCTTTGACATTCATGTCTGTAAACTGCTTACAATGACACAATGTATGTTGTTCTTCGCACTTAACACACGTTTTTTCAGTTGACGTAGTAGCAGTGGCAGCAAATGATTTTTCTTTACATTTTTCCCGTGCAGGTGCAGTTGTAGCTGGTGACACAAGCTCAAGAGTGCGGAACTTCGACTCGAGGAACTTTTTTAGGCTCTCCCATGAAGGTAACTCCTCTAAATTTTCTTGATAAGAATACTCCTCCCAGTCTTTGTGAGTTTCTTGGTCCAATTTCTGTACAACAAGAAATATTATCATAGGATCCCAAGACTCCGTTGATATTGTCATATTATTGAGGTTATTAATGCACTCGTGAGTTGTGTCTAACAATGATTTTAACTGACTGGCACTCTGCGTATTTATTTTTCTTTGATTGAACAACCGTTTAATAACCGCGTTCACTATGAGTCGTTTGTTTCCATACCTTTGTTTCAGTGCGGTCCAGGCTTGCGAGTAATTGCTTTCCGTTATCTGAATGTGTTTCAGTAGCATCTCTGCTTCGCCACCAATGCTAGATTTTAAATAGTGCAGTTTTTGTACGTCACTTATTGAAGTATTTTTGTGAACTAATGACGTAAATAAATCGTGAAAAGGCAACCATTCTTCGTACCGTCCCGTAAATTTTGGCAGTTCAATGTTCGGCAATCTAAGTTGTGATGTAAATGTCCCTGACGAGTCATATGCACTTGAACTATGTGACGGACTGCCGGACGAAAATTGTAAACATAAGTCTTTCAGATCCGCTTGCATAGATAAATAAAGATCTTCGCATATGTAGTAATCTTCGTTCACAAAATAGCTCATAGTATTGCGATTTTCGCGTGTCGTACATTTTATTAATTCTTGGTGGGTGGTGGTAAAATTCTTCCAATATTCTTCTAAACATTTCAATCTTGTTTCAATATATCCTCGCGTCAATCTCTGTTTAGGACATTTCTTCAAGTTTATTTGTGTTTTTTGTAATATCTTCGCAACTTCTTCTAATACTCCTAGTAATTGTTCTGACTGAGACATCTTTTATAAACACAAATAACTTAATATTGTTCAAAACAACGTGATGTTACGATGCGTAGATTTGTTTATAGTAATATTGTAAATGACTTGCACAAAAAATCCTCAACTCCGCTAATGAGGGGCTCACTTCTTATCTAAGGAATGCGGCAGTCTTTTGTTCTCGACGCTCGAACACAATCACTACGGTGCACTATAATCCGGCTCGAAGGACCATGTTCTCTTTGTAATAAGGTTGCAAATTGTATAGTTAGATTTTTGTGAGAATGAAATGCGTGCTTCCTTGACAACACCTTTAATGCGACTAAATTAAATGAACATTGGTTTACATCTTTATACATACAATACAACAAAATATATAGCACACAAAAACATGTCGTACCCATCACTATTAGAGGTTTACGTATATTTCGCAAACAAAAAATCGAATATAAAGTAAAAATGAAAAATTTCACCATTATTCGCCAAAATTTATATGAATACTAGCTGACCCCGCAAACGTCGTTTTGCAAAAAAAAAAAAATAGATAGTAGCCGATTCTCAGACCTACCCGATATGCACACAAAATTTCATACAAATCGGTCCAGCCGTTTCAGAGGAGTATGGTAACTAACACTGTGACACGAGAATTTTAAATATTAAATTAAGATTATTGTAGATTAATATAATCATTAGAACAACTACTATTGAAAAAAAAAAATTAAAAGTTAACATCGTGGTTGTTTCTATGTTTTCCTGCCTTTTCTATGGTCTTTGCCTTCGGACATTTATGATAATACTGTAGATACTAAAATATCTTTCTGCGTTTACACTGTTGACTGGACTCTGAAGACTTTTTATAGTTGTATTTGCAAATATTGGGCAGTACATTTTGTTGCTACTAAAATCTATATGACGTCGACAGCATCTTCTCACTAAACTACATTTGAGTTTTTACATCTGAGTTTATTCTGTGGTATTTCATTTAAGAATGATATTTTGCAGAAGATCTTCGTGTCCAGAGGCGATGTCATCACGACCGCTGCTACTGATGGATAAAATAATTTGCCGATGTTCAGATAAGATTCGTTGGTTGGGTTGGACCTCATATGTGCAGATAATTTACCCAATCTCTGCGTTGAAAAAATGTTTTTCTTTAAAATTTCGTGTCAAGGTATAGAAAACATAATATTTCGCATTAATTAGTGAATGTTGTTAATTAATAAATTTTGCATTTAACGCATCTATTTCATAAAAACGAAAATTAGGTACCTATCCTTTACCCTTGCTAAGTTAACATGATAACTAAACTTGATTTATTTGCACTAGGCCCAACCCTCGTCTCACCTAATTTAGGTAAGGTATTACAATTGGCACCACCTAACACCCAATTAGAATATTATATTATAATCCATAACACATACAATGAATTTTCACTATTATGTATAAAGGTTATGGCACATTATACCTACCGGCACCGCAGCTGTGCAGCTGCAGCACGGCGGCGGCGTCGCCTCGAATTTATGCTACGGCTAGCCGCCAGCGCGCTAACAACGCGTCGTCCGTGAGGTGCAAGCTCGCAGTCCGCTGCTTTTTTTTTGAGGATGGGAAATCATCAAATGACTCCTGCCGCTCTGGGTGGGGCAGAAGGGAGTGTCGGACTCTTACTGACTAAAACCCACCCGTGTTCCTTCCTTAGCCATTTATGTTCCGGGGTAGCGGTAACCCTTTCGGACAATCCCGCTGCAGTCCGCTGCTGGCCGCGAGGTGCAGGCTTGCTGTCACCGCGAACACAATTGTTACACGGCATTTGTGATTGAACACGCTTAGGATTTGCATGTTTTCATGATGTCGCTAGAGACTTGGAGTCGGCGCGCAGTAAGCACGCGGTCGGCGCGCTGTAAACACACGGTCCGCTCGCTTGCAGCGAGCGTTCTGCGAGTCGAGTTGTATGTTAGCGGCAATCAGGTAATAGATTCCTGTCAATTGTATGAAAATTACAGAGACAGAATAATGCTTTAAATATGTTTAGCGTTAAACGTACACACATCAAAAGTGTCTAGGGATCAACATATATTTTTGCAATAACTTTTCTCCTGATTGATATTAATTAAAATTTTCTTTAAGGATTCATCAAATAAAGTGTTTTCGTTTGTCACAGTAACGATAAACCAAGTCACCTTTGCATTAATAAAGAAATTTGCCATTTTCCTAATAAAGGGATTTTTGACATTTGAACCACTAACACAAAAGTTCGAAAAAAAGACTGAAATAACAGTTTTCTCTAAAATTTTATTGGGTAACTTAAACAATTAATAATCCGTGTTTCTACCGCGAACACTAACAACACAAGAACATCGGTTTGGCATACTCAAAATGAGTTCATCCAAATCACGCTGTGGAATGGCCGCCCATGTTCGTTGCAACAACAAAAAAAGGTCTTCTTGCGACTGGATACCCTCCATATTCGGCAGAGCTCTTCTCTGTAGCATATCCCATGCATGCTCAATCGGGTTCAAGTCTGGCGACTGAGCAGGCCAGGGCAGGACATTGATGTTAGCTGCGGCGAGAGTCTGTCTTACAACTCTTGCGGTGTGCGGTCGTGCATTATCATGCATTAACTGAAATAAGGGACCGATTTGCACTTGTAGAGGAACGATGACGTCTGATACAATCGTCTCAGCATAAATTTGAGCGTTGAGGTTGCCTCTGATCCAAATCAACTCAGTTCTTCCGCCGATCCAAATACCCGCCCATACCATGATGGTTCCACCACTATAAGGATGGACTTCCTGGCAGGATTTTAATCGCTGTTGGCGTCCAGGGGTTCTCCAGTGTCGTATACGTCTTGTATCCGGTCTCATACCAAAACGAGACTCATCAGAAAAGCACACGAAACGCCATTGTTCTTCTGCCCAATTTCTGTGTTCAAGAGCCCATTGATATCGAATCCTACGATTGTGCATTGCTATAGGTGGTACCCGTAGCGGTCTTCGGGAATGAAGGTTCACTTCATGCAAGCGGTTTCTGACTGTTTGGTCGCTAATTAAGTTCCCTGAAGAGTGATGAAGCCTCACGGCTAACATCATGGCGGTTATTGTTGGAGCTCTTCGAGTTAAGATTTGAATGTATCGGTCTTGTCTCCGTGTGGTGCAGCGATACCGTCCTCCATGGCGCTCAGCCACGGTACCAGTGCTTCGGTAACGTGTCCAAAGTCGACTGATAACACTCTGACTTGTATTCAGAGCTAAAGCCACAGTACGTTGCCGGGAACCAGCTTCTATCATTCCCACGGCTCTGAGCATTTCTTCCCTGCTTAAATGACGTCGCCGCTCCATAATAACGTTGGTTTTAATCAGTAGTAGGGAAACAGTAGCACTAATAATGTCTTCAATGCGTTGTATGTTTTTATAGGGAAAATATTGACAGCTGATTTTCATCTTTTACTCGAATTTGATTCACAGTTCCTGATTCAAATTATGAAATGCACCAAAAAGGATCCATATAAATTTATAAAATCATAAATTTATTACAAAGCCACATCTCAATCTCAAGAAATCCGCATAAAAATGCTTGATCCCTAGACACTTTTGATGTGTGTATTTAGTTGCTAGCAGCGCCTCACTGTTTCACCCGCATAAATCTCAATCCCGTGGGAATATCGCGATAAAAGTATTCTATGTGTTAATCCTGGTTATAAACTATTTTTAACTAAGGAGTTTTTGCGTTAAAGAGTAACAAACATCAATCCGTCCTCACAATCTTTCGCGTTTGTAATATTGGTAGGAAATAGGATATGATTTGTGATGCAAGTGGGCCCTTCTTGATGTACACAAACTATTCAATACAATGAACTATTTACATGCAGCAATTCGCACGTTAACTGTCCATTCGACTGCGCTAAGTGTCCTCGACATTGCGCTGTCCCGAACACTACACTCTGAGGTTTTTCTTTGTTGGCATGTAGGTATTGTAAAACATAGTCTACTTGTTATAGAGGTTGTTTGTTGCAAGGTAATTCTAATCTCCGGTTTTATTAGGTTTATTAGATTAGAAGACTATATTTGAACAAGGATAAGAATTTAAACATTTAAGGCCTGGTTGTTTAATAGTCAGATATTTTTTATCTGAAGAATAAATATTGTTAAACTGTCATATTTCTTTTTCAGATATAGGTTATCGGACTATTAATAAATCAGCTGTTTGTAAAATAAAAAATAACTTACACTAAAAATGTATCGTGTAGTATATAATTAATGGATTAAGTAAGTATTTACTCATAAAATACTGTTACAATGCTTATATTATAATGTTGGTGTGCCTTAATGGTTAGTCTATACTAATATAATTATAAAAAGAGTAAATATTGGTTTTTCTTTTGGTACGCTTTCACACTCATACGGCTAAACGTATTTGGAAGTTTGGTACACGGGTACACTATGGCCTGGAATAGAACATAGGGTACTTTTTATCCCGATATTCTTACGAAATCGAAATTTATGCTGGTGAAACCGCGGTGCGCAGCTAGATAAATAAAAATATTTTCTCTTACATTTGATACCAAAAAGTCAGTTTAGCCAAACACGGAGTTAGCAGCTTAGAATACTTAGCCGACAATATGTGAAGCGCTTTGTTTCTTGGTCTGTGTGCAGTGTATTGCAATCAAAACACAAACACGCTGCATGAATAGTTCACACTTGCTGTGATCTTGTTAGTACATAGGTGTAAGTCAGTAGTGATATTCTATAGAAATCTCACCGTGAAAACTAAGGTGAAGTGAGCTGTCACTTCACCTGATGTCAGGGATTGCCCCTATTGATCGCTCACTTCACGCTCACTTCACCTAAGTTATCACGGTGAGATTTTTACAGAATCGACCGGCTGTATACAGGGTGGAATCGAAGTCATGGGCATTATTTTAACCTAAGGCACTACTCACGATACTGATTGCATTAGGGCTATTAATACGCAAATCAAAAATATTATTAATGCAAGTAAGGAAAACCTTAAAAATGTAGTAAGTCAAATTGCACAAGGCTTATTATTGCAAATAAACACTTAAAGTAATTAAAACAAAATACTTCGTTAACGCCAATAATTGTTGAAATATCAAAATCTTAAAGCGCAGTACAGCGCAAAGCGAAATGTAAACAAACATCACCTGCGCGCGCGCGGGTTTTTCCTTACAAGTAATAATAACAATGGGCTACAAGACATTCCGTCCGGCGGGATTCCCTGAACTCTCTCCGTCCCACTCCCTCACTCGCAAAAATACGAATATCACCCCCGCGCGGGGTATGCTTCCCGCCGCAACACGAAGTCACGAACCCGGAACCAGTGTCATAACGACTGCGCAGGTGCATTGACGCGTAATTGATTTATTGATCCCGTGACGTAATCGCCGTACTCGCCGCTCGCGGCATACGGTGCTTGGATTGCAGTGTATTAAGTGTTAGTGTAGTAGTTGTGTGTTGTGTGTGTGTTTGTGTACATGATGCCTCGACCGCGTAATGTGCAGGCTAGGTACACCAACCAACAATACCCACAAATGGTTGTAATTTACGATCGCGCAAGAAATTTAGTATGAACTCGTGAAATGTTCCATCGGCGCTACCCGAACGACCCTATTCCTTCACGGGGTCTCATTCCACCAGAACCACTCAGAACCTGTTGGATTTTTCGTCTTTTCACGTGCCAGCACATGCACAAGCTCGTGGAAGAGCACCCGTTTACCCTCTGTCACTTTACCGACAAATAAGGTTTTTTCAAAACAATCCACAAGCTAGGTACGTAAATGTTTTTTTTTAATGTATGTTAGTTGACGTAGTTTTGACCGTCCTAAGCCGGCAAAGTACGAAGGGAAAATTGGAATTTATTATGAATCAATTCATTGGCAACTTACGAATGTCACGTGAGTCGGGCGGGGTCAAAGAATTCACGCCCAATGACGCGCGTACGGCGTAGTGTACCTACGCATTTGCTATCGAGAAGCGCAACTAATTTGATACTTTGCATGACTTACTACATTTTAAGGTTTTCCATACTTGCATTAATAATATTTTTGATTTGCGTAATAGTAGCCCTAATGCAATTAGTATCATAAGTAGTACCTTAGGTTAAAATAATGCCCATGATATCAAATGCACCCTGTATATATAAAGGGTTCTTGTAAATAACTAGCGATCCGCCCCTGTTTCGCACATTTGCACGTTTTTACAGCTTGACAAAACATTAAGATTTCTTTATTATAATTATGTAAGTTAAAGATTTATGTATTATACACATAAACCTTTCAGAATAAATTGTCTAAATAATAGTGAAAACCGCATCAAAATTCGTTGTATAGTCTAGAAGAACAACGCGGTTACACAGCCAGTCATGAAAAGCCAGTTTAATCTATCTATCTTCTATCTATATACATAAATAAAAGAAAGTCGGGTTAGTTACACCATTTATAACTCAGGAACGGGGAAACTGATTTTTATGATCTTTTATTTTTTACAATTATTAAAAAAATGGAAAAATTCACTAAAAAAAATGAAGATAATTCATTTTCTCATACATTTTTATTCTAATTGATTCTGAGGCGGTACGAAGTTTGCCGGTTCAGCTAGTTTATAATATGTATAAATTACATAGATATAGGTACCGTCGACTACAGTGTTGAAAAGGATATTCAACACTTTACACCGTTACATTCACTGTTATATTACAATCATGTACCAAAAACTTTGAATCACGACCGACTCATTTTTAACCAACCACGAAAACTATGTTCTCAGTAAAGTACTTCAAAAATTAAAAAGCAATTTCGTTGCGAAACGAAACGCGACTCGAAGGACCAGTCCTTGGCGACAGCTAATCATAATAATGAGATAAGAATTTAATGGACTGCCTATCTGGCCCCAAGCTGCAGCCTAACAATACCAGTGTAACCTGACCTTGATCAAGTAGTAATTGTGAATAAATACAGGGGTCTTTCCTTTTGGCGTGGATTCGTGGAACAAGTTATTTAAGAAGATTACGCAGTTTCATTGGCCCTATAAAACACTAATGTCTTGTCGCCTGCTTCGCAGATACTGCTAAATATAGTGAGGGAGCGGTGGAAGTCGTTTTAATGATGGTAGATGATTTTTTGTTCATAAAATATTTTTATGCTTGACGTTTTATGATTGTTATATCGGTGTATCTTACAATCAAGCGATTTAATGTAAAGACGCCAGCACATCAAGCTACCATATAACTGTCATATTTTCCCAATCAACATTGAACCTTATGATTTAGAGATAAAGTTGAAAATCTATTAAAGAAATTTGATAGATTACAATACTCCTGACGCCAGCGCAGCAAGCTACTACAGCTTGATGCGCTGGCGTCAGGAGTATTGTAAAGTCAAAGTAACAGCATAATTTGAATCTTGACCTAGAAAATACCAAGCTGCCTTTTGATTTAAAATGGACTACTTTGCCCATTTACATAAATAATATGGAACATTGAGGCTTGGCCGTTTTGCTACCGTCACATGGGCGTAAGGTGAAAAATGTATTCACTGTTCATTACTTTTCTGTTACAATAGTTCTTATAGTAATAACGAAATTGCCAAACCTCATATTTTGACTAAGGTATAGAATTTGTGAAGTTAGGGCTTGTAGAGTTAGAAGTTTGGCTCTACATGAGATCTGATAACTTTTTGACAGTGCAAGCCATATGGTCTCGTCTTGGCAACATTTTACATGAAAATGTTTCTGTTGGGATTATATTTAGGACGAAGCCCTCATGAGATGGCGGTAAATCTTAGAGTATAATTAACGGAACTCATTTAATAGATTTACGCTAAGTAATATTTAGTGAGGAGGCCCTTGAGAGTTGAATCAAAAGAAAAATGTTTACTTAGATTCCTCTTATTTATTAGTAGTTAGTACCAATCAAATACGGGCGTAGATAATTTCCGTGTATTCATTACTTAATGTAATTAGTAAGAAAAATGACCTCAATATTCTTATATAAGATATATTAGAATTGAGGTTATTTTTTTATACATGAGGTTATTTTTTTTTATACCGGTACGTTTATAACAATTTTTTGTAAACATATTGATGTTAATGTATTAATATGATGGAAAAAGATTCAGTCTTACCAAGGGGTATCGTATTACCTGGTAACTGGGTTGTGAAGATCAGATAGGTAGACAGATGACGACGAAGGATAAAGATTAAAAACCTTTGGAGAAAATTTGCATTATGTTAGTTATGTGATAACATTAAAACAATTTAAAACTTTTTAACGCATCATAATTGTAAGGATTTTTCCGATACCTGAGTATATTTCTATGGATTCAAACGACGTATAAAATCAGAAGACCAATTTTCGTAATTTAAAACCTTCAAAACCTAGTCGCAGTCGCATCTCTGCGCCGAACAAATGTCAAAAAATTGACAGTGTAGGGAAATTAGAGGTATCTTTGACAGATTGACACTAAGATCAGACTGTGAACGTTCTTGAAATTACGAGAATTGCCCTTCTGGTTGATCAATTTTGTATATGCGATGCTCATAGCAGTCGGAGTCTGGATTTGCGCCCTACAATGTGAATGGGCCCACCCCCCATTAAATTTTATTTCACATATCTGTGTAAAATTTTGTTAAACTGTAATAGACAAGTCTACTTACCTCTTCGGTATATAATGTACATGTTAGTATGGTCTGGCTGCTAGGAATGTTCTGTCAGTCTAATATACGGCCCTGGACGACGTCCAGTTGGATGGTAGCTCACGGATTCTACACTTTACGAGGTAACAATATGGGCCGGTGACACGTTTGGTTATCCCAATAGTAGCTGCTATTCTGTATAACTATAAATCATACTTGTATCTGCGGTGGACATAGATTTTGGACCGAGAATGCAGAAGTGATTTTGATGGTGATTTTACTTAACGTCATTGTTGTCACCATTCTCTAGACACACCCTTGAATTACTAAAGAAAAAAGAATAACATTTATTTGGAAGCAGATCGTGAAACACAAAAACATTTTAACAAAAAAAGTGTGCGCAAAAAGTTCCATTTCAGCTTTAATGCCATTTATTTCACATATAAAAAGCATAGAGCTAGGTGCACGGTTCCAATTGATTGTTTCCTATGGAGTAGAGCTGACAACAAACTCCACGGTTACTCCTTTAACAATAATTGGGTTTTAAAAAGTTTACAAATTACAATGTTAACAGGTATGGGAGGACAGTGTAGGCCTCAACAAGTAGGTATATACCAGTACTTAACAAAATAGAGAACGTTCTATAATAGAACAGTCTACAAGGCTTACAAAGTTGTCACATTCAAAAAATATAAAAGAATCCATCAAAAAGATAAATCAATTAATAAAAAGACCTATTAAAACCAAATTACATGATTGCCATTACAACCACTAATTAAATAAACCCTTCTAACGAACCTTTCCTGTACAAAGCCTTTTCCCAATGAGATTAGGCAGAAACTATGGGAAACTACGTGCTTTCGTCGGTAGAAAGTGTTACGCAACTGACTAATAAATAACTCACGCTCACAAGTTAAAATAGACCAATGAAGAAATCATTATTTACACTGAAGAAAAATTCAATTTCCATATACAAACCGTGCAATATCGACAATTCTAAAATACCTACCACAAATGTACTGCATGATTTTTACTTCTTAACCCCATACCGAGCTGTCAGTGTAAATCTTTTATTACTTGCGGTGTGCAGTGTTCAGTGGATGGCGTATCATTCCTGCCGGGCTTTCGTTCAGCGCCGCCAACCGACCGTGTTTTGCACTGACATACACTTTCAAGCACCACAGAATATGAGTTTACGTTTACATTGTGATTTTTATTGTTTTATACAGGGTCTTAATTAAATTAACTAGCGACACTCCGCAGACGTGGTGCCAATCAATATCTGAAGATGATAAGACAATAAATTGATTTGACAACATTTATTGCCGTGAATACGTCTTTAAAATTGCTTCCACAGTGGGGGCAAGTAAAAAAAATCAAATGATAACAAAATCGGGGGATACAGTTTGGCGTTGCAGCTTCATATCTGTCATCTCCATCCTAAATTCAATTACACCATTGGATAGCTAAAGGATCAAAAAATTCATAGCGTCAAGTGAGAACTATGACGCACCGCGGTGGAGTGGGAAGGGCCGCCATTTTGAGGTCATTTTGTTACCTATCGAGATTTCAACTTGGTATTAATTTTTTTTTGATACTTCAAGCACATACGTGTACAGAGGCGGACTTAATGCCATAGGGATAACTTTGGACTCTGAAAAGCTACGACGTTGGTTTAAGTTTTAATCGTCAGTAAAATAGTGATAGTGAATATAGTGTATTAAATGAAAAATAATATCAAAAATATATAATGTCAGCCTATATGCGCCAAATCCAAATACAGAGATCGTATATAGTTGGAAAGGGTTTCTCAAAAGCAAAAAAATCAAATGGTATCAATAAAACACCATATGACCGAGTCAAGCAGTGCCGGGAACATAACAGAATGAATGCGGCCAAGCGGATCAACGCCGGTTGTCACTGAAAACCAGCGCTGGAGCTCTGTCTTGCACAGGGTCGCAGCATAATGCTGAGCGATAGCCGTTTTGCGTGGATGTGACGCATGTTTCCCCCTACCTTTTAATTATTTAATTTTTTGTGTTTATGTTCTTTTTGCGTCATGTTCACCGCAAATAAACGTATTTTCTTTCTTTCTTCTTCTTTCTATCCGACACTTGATAGTTATACATACCTTATCTTCCCATAATATTAAAATACTTTTATCAAAATTAAAATATACGTACATTAAATCCACCGCAAAACTCAAAACAGACGGATTTATTATGACAGGCGGTTGTAATTTTTGCAGTCAGCGAGCCACTAATTTACGTCTGCCGTTGTACCAAATGAGATGTTATTACGGTCCCTGGTTGTCTGGTCGCTGGCATACTGAGCACATTACATTAACGGTTGAATTAAGGAGGAAGGATGAACGTGTTTGCATTAGTCATGATAATAGGAAGATCAGTATTCTGTATAACAAGCGTCAAAAATAATGGTTTAAGATAAATTGTTGACATAAAGCGGCATTTTTGGAACGAAGTGGTAGAAATCGTCACGTCACGAAAACAGCCACTTTCATGTCACTTTTATATAGAGAGACAGACAGAGAGGTAATTTTTATGGTTTTCGAGGGTGCTAAAACCGATAGCGAGGTCAAAATGAAAATCCAAGATGGCGACGACTTCATGAGAGCTTCGAAAAACATAATAATAGATGGCTCTGTATTAAAAACAAGTAGGTATTACATTCACACTTTCTCTCTTTCTATTTTATACGAGTGTGGGTGTGTGAGTATCGCTTAAGGATCTTCGTACCTGAATGGGAGCCCCGCCCGCATATTTAGAAAACATAGATTAAAATATAAAAAAAAATGAAATATCTATTAACCATTGATATTAACTGCCTAATAATGGAGTTTTTAATTTTTTCCGAAATAATTGATTGCTTACCTAGTTACGTGTGTTATGACAAAAGTTCACATGACAGCCGTAATAACGGCTGTCCCATTTCAAAATCTAGTAAGGGACATTTAAAAAAAAATCGTTTTATTGCATAATCTTGCTAACTTAGTCAAGGTTAGGTTAAGTTAAAGTTAGATTAGGCGTTGTCAACACTAGCTCATTTGTATCGGAACAACACTCGGTATCAATTTGAACAATTACTGAAAAGTATATCAGAGTGACATGAATTATGCCGTAGTGGAGACAAAGCTTAACATATAATTTGATGTGTGTCTTTCCATCCGGAAACATTAGGTCCATTACGGTAATTAATAATCCATTAACGGCCCCACTTTGCTATAAACGAGTATGAAGCCTTGCTTAAATTATGGAATTTATGAAGAATTAAAATATTACGACCTACGGAATTTACGCAATATTAATGTTTTTTAACGCACACTTGCACGTAGAAAACAGTACATTACGATAGGTACGTGTGACTTAAGTAGTCCATTATTGCACTGCGTGAACGTATCGTATACTATTTTATAGCTCGTGTGACCTAAACCCGAATTTAGTCACGCTTTTCTGTGTAAAAATGATGCGTGACTTACGTGCAGGCTTAGGACACACAGTGCTATAAAAAAACGATATACTTGTACTTGTAGAATAGACATACATAAAGTTAATGTTCGATAATTATTTTGATATCTTATTAGTTTTCAAGCGGTATTGAGCATGATGAGGCACTAAATACGATTCCCGGATCGTATAAAGTGTTATATAGTTTTTCCATCTGGAATTTCTCAGTAGCAGCCAGAAGTCTGGATTACCGACCGGCCACGACAGCGGCAGCTTAGCGCGGGGCTGCGAGCGGTAAAAAATATACAAAAATGTGTAAATCAAGCCACGACGCACCGCTCGCAGCGTCAACGCCAGCAGTTAAGACACCGCGCTGCTTGCCGCTAAGCCAAAAGTCGTGGCCTGGCGGTTAGTGCCCCGTTGATGGCAATGGGCTCGCCTCCTTTTACAAGGGACTTAAACATAACAGGCGGGGTCTACTATATTTGCATATCTGCCTAAACCTTCGAGAATACAGGCATTACGTTGTGGTAACTGAGGTAACCTAGCAGAATAAAAACTTGCATGAACAAAGCCATGATACTAATTCAGATAACTTTTTGTATGTACTTTATTCCATCTGAAACTAGCTACCCACTGCATGCAATATGCATGTCGCATAGTCGATATTCAGTGATTCCATACAAATGAGTCTACTTATGTATAAACCGAAAGCTCGGCAAACATATTGTGTATACTTATCTTGCTTGAAAGAGCTTGCAGCCACAAACTCTTTCAGTAACGTGAGCAAAACAAAACATCTCGCCTTTATTTATACAAGGGGTAGGCAGAAGTGTATACACAACCCAGATTTTGCCAGTTATGGGCGTAAATCTAGTTTCTAGGCTCCTACTGAGTTTATTAATGAGCATGCTTTGTCCCACTGCTGGACAATGGTTTCCCCCTAACTTTCCACTATTCCTTGTGTGTGTGTGGCGTGACGACTTAGATTCGTCACGCCAGCATTTCATTAGCCTACCTCGGCGACGACGCCGGTTTTCTGGAACCCACTGTGTGACGAGGCGACCACGAGCTACTGGGTAGAAAAACCAGATATCTCTTTGCCTGAACCAAGTACCAAAGTACCTACTTCCGTTCAGCAGTCGAGATTGACCGCTTCTGTACCTACCTACGTTGAAATGAAGTCGTATAAAAACAAAAACAACAAAATATCTTAACGACTAGGTACATTTCGTTTTATGAAAACGGCCAAAAAAACTCTCCATTTTCTCCACCGTAAAAACATAACTATCAGATAATTTTAATTCTCCGACTCCATTGTGAAATGTTCACAAAAAGTTCAAATACATTTCCGAGTGAACGCGGCGCTTCGTAGCCGTTTTGCATTGTTAGATAAATTCCTCGCGCCGATGCCTTAAGTTCCTTAGTTCTTCCCCGCCATTTCTTTTACTAATTATTGCTCCACAGAGGCGGTGCTGCGGGAAATGGGCGTTATAAGATCTTTTGTAATCCCATTTATTAATTTTCGTCTCTCATTATTCTCTTCCTTTACAACGGCGGTTGGTTCTAAACAACAGTCGTGTTAGTGGTGTTGGCTGTGTCGGTGAACGTAATTATATTTCGAAGAGATTTCCATGTCACCCGGATACTATGTTTCGTTTTAAAGCCGTGTTGTTTGCGAGGTAACAAATTGTTGTTTCTTAGGACCTGATGTAGACGATCGACTTAAAGCTGTGCTGTTGTTTCAGTGGCGTAATGCTGAGTTGTTTAGTTTTACTGGCTATACGAGCACCGTTTACTTGATCGTTTGACACGTATAGAGAATATAATGCTTAATACTTATAATATAATGCAAAGGTTGACTGGTAGAAAATGCCTATGGCATTAAGTCCGCCTCTCTACATGTATGTGCTTGAAGTATTAAATAAATAAATGCTTTTGTTTCTTGAAAATTATTTTAGGTCGATTTTAATTTTCACCATTTATTGCCGTACTCAGTGTTGTGACTTAAAAATAATCAAACATATTGATCGGGGAAGTCGACCTTAACACCAATTTATCATAATTAGGAAAAACTGCAATTTTATGTTATCCTAGGGTAATTTAGGAACAGTTACAAGCAAATCTTACCACATGTTATCAGAATTGAAATGTTCTCAATCTGTCATTATATTTGACTGACAGCGCTCACTTCGTGTGTACTTGGCGAGTAAAGTTAATGAGTGATAAATTTGAGTGCCAAAGTAAGTAATCTATAATTATGAAGATTATAATCATCTTTTTGTTTGTTAGTGTAGACCAACTATAATATCAAACATTTTTATCGTCCTACTTATTTTTTAATTTACAACAATGCACACTTGCTTTTCCAATTAACTTTAGACATTGGCAGAATGTTTGGCATCGTCTTTGCTTGCCATAATAAAAAATAGAATAGAAGACTACTTGTTTAATATTGTAGATAAACAAGATCAAATCCTTCTCTTCTTGTTCTCACACACTATTATTTACATTTCTTTTTCATTTCTCCTTTCGTAGGTCTGCTGGAAGAAATTTCTTAAGAAATAAGCAGTACCTTTGTACTCAATACTAGTATGTCGTATCTGTATGCACTTTATTGTGTGTACATAAATAATAAATAAAAGACTATAATCTCCATTAACTTTAAGTATCTGTTTTAGTATAGACAATCAGACATGCTAGAACAGCAGAGCACTTCCCCGATAAGTTCTCAAATCTGTCTCCAACTACTCAGAGATTATTCGACCAAATCCGAATTCCATTACGACTAGTCTGTCTGTAACTAAACTGAAACTTCAGATACAAAGCACTATCCACCGCTATCATTGTAAGCGACTAATTACAGACTAACTTCACCTATCTTATGTCGCACTAATCTACAGTATTCGCTACTTAAGGATCAAGGCGGTGCGGTATATTGTGTAGGTACTCGTACCTACTGAATGAACTTGGTGTGATCGTTAATTTGTAGACTGTAATGGGGATTGTCTTAAATTTCTAACCATTATATTTTATTTTATTTTTTGAAATTTTGGAGCATTTTGAGAAACCAATTTAAATATATTGATGATTGGCTCAATAGTTATTAAAAAAAAAAAAACGAGTGTGCTTATGACCACACGACTGAAGTGAAACTTCTTTCGCTCCATCTGTATGTATATTTCATTTACTAGCTATAAGAGAAAGAGAGAAAGAAAATGTGCGCGCGCACTGCTCTCTCTTGCTCCTACACTGTGATACAGACAATAAGCCTGCAGTGTGCTTAGATATACGGAACGTATTTGGCTATGAGAGGAAGAGAGAAAGAAAATGTGCGCGCGCACTGCTGTCTCTTGCTTATATCCCCCACTTAACTTCCGTTCGCCTTGCCCGATCACACTTTTCGTAACGCTTACGTCACGCGTTCGCCAGCTTACTCCCCAAGTCAAGCGTGCGTAAAGAAGTTTCACTTCAAAAATTAACATTTTTAAGGTAGGTGACGTCATGGCACAAATTAAGTGCCGTTGCCTCACTAGTACATAATTAAAAATTTAAATCTGTCAACACAACGTCACAACGTCAAATCAAATCAAATCAAAATATTTTATTTCACATAAGCCTACAAGGGCACTTATGAAGCGTCAGAAACTAGGTGCACGGTTCCAATTGGTCGTTTCCTATGGAGAAGAACCGGCAAGAAACTCCATGGTTACTCGTTTAAAAATAATTGGCTTTTACAATGTTTTCAAATTACAGTAGGTATGGGAAGGACAGCGTAGGCCTGTCAACAAGTACCAGGTACTTGATAAAATAAAAAATGGTCTACAGATCTAAAATCTATAGGGCCTACGAAGTCCTCACATTTACAAAACAAGAATCTATCAAAAAGATAAATAAAATATAAAAAATAGGTTTGTAAATAAAACTAAGTGATATGATTTCCATTACAACCACAAAAAAAGGGTTGAATAATTAGAATTGTGTCTATATAATGTCACATCTGTCAGTACAGTATCAACAGACATACATAATCGAATCCTATCCTAACGTACTATTTACAAATACAAACCGTATGTGCCGATCCATCTTTTAAACGGAAAGTGGTTTTTGAAGGTGTAGACAAGACTACGTCACTAACAATCGACGCAATGACATTATTTATTGTTCGTTTTCGTGAACTAAAAATTACCACAATGAGCAATACTTTTGTTAAAGCTGACTCTCGAAACATGCCAAAAGTTGAGACCGTTATGATATTAGAGTACCAGAGAGGACCATCATAGTGTAGTGAAATTTTACGAGAATATGAGGCAAGTCGCGGGAATAATATATTGTAAAAACCTACGAATAAGTAATAAGTAAAAACTCTTTATTGTAATTGTGTTTATAAGTTTGAAATTTTTATATAATAGATAATTTGACGCTTGACAGATTCTAGACAATGCTTGCCACTTACTTTTTATTTTTTATAAAAACGATACAAAACTGTTCGGCCTAAGCTGACGTAATTTGAAGGGCAAAGAAGGTGAATCGTATTTTATCATAAATATCAATAAAATATGAATATTTTCCATGCTTATTAGTCCGTAATGATCAGTAACGCTATTCCTCGAATTGGTTTTTCAATTACAACATATAAAAAATTATTAACAATGCTTGTTGGATGTTCATTTTGGTGGAGTTTTGTATAATGTTTTATTATTATACAGTGTGTCCGGATATGGACTAGCGATATTCTAAATATTTAAATATAAACTATTTTAAACAGCCAGCCATTTTGTTTTTTTTTTGTTGAAATATGCTCTATACGAGAACAAACAAAATAAATCTCTCAAAGTTTTAGTCATATTGAAATAAAAATAGGCTTATTCGAAAGGCATATTATCTACCGTCTGCATTACAAAACAATGTGTTCAAAATTCCACAACTTTTGAAAAAAAAAATGTGAAAGTCGAAAAAAAAAAACGAAAAATTATGCAATTCAACCAATAATTGTTAATTACTACAAAAACACCCCTGACTACTTACTTTTTTATTTTTTTTTACTAGACCGACAGATTTTGAGCTAAGCTACAATACAACATAAAATTCACAACTGTATGTCTAATACTTTAAGAGTTATTGTTGTTTGAAGCACAAAAGGCCTTTGTCAGAACTCTAAACAGGAAATCATTAAAAACACATAACATTCATATTGAATTTTATTTAATGTTTTTTCCAATATTAAATGACGATTAAAATATCTAAAGCAGCTGCTCAAAGTGGCCACATCCAGCTTGTAGACACACTACGGCTCTCTGTGCCACCTGGGTTGATGAGCGCCTAATTAAGTCCAAATCGGATTTAATTTCTTCGGCAGCTGCCAAAATTTTTGCGACGAGTTCTTCCCTGGTGTTTGGAACTGAGTGAACTCGCAAAAATACTGATGTTATTTTTATGTTATAATGTAGATTACAGTGGGTTATGTTGTTGTTTTTATTTTATTTAGGGAACCTAGTACATAATATTATTTTTGGATGTTATTATAAGTACAGTTTAAATTGTAAGTACTTAAGTTAATTTTAAGACCTCACTATCGCATTAGGTATACACCTGTAATGATAGTGGTAAGGGAGATTTTGATAAATAAATAAATAATAAATAATATTTCAACAAAAAAAAAAAAAACAAAATGGCTGCCACATAGCAGGGAAGTGTATTGGACCCAAGCCTAGAGTGTAATTGTACTTTAAAATAGTTTATATTTAAATATTTAGGATATCGCTAGTCCATGTCCGGACACACTGTATAGTTGTAGTACTCGTATATCAATTTGTGCTCGTGCGTTTGAATATTTGTGGGTTTTTGAGTATTTATACATTTGACGAAGGAACGTCTGTCTCGTTATCATCAGCCATATTTTAATTACTGTGGGCGCATTATTGTGTCGGGGTAGTGTTGGTTATTGCGCAATAGAAAAACGTTTTGCAGTTCAAATCAGATTAGAAATTTACGAACAAATTGATCACACTGTAGGTATCCGACACAGCTAAATACGGAACACGAGACAGTTTCTTATCACATTTTGTCCGTACGATGTTCAATGGTCAAGAAGTGCTATAAACCGCTCTGTAACGCTCTCGTCGACTCCGACAAACTCAGGCTAGATTCTGTCAAACGCCGCTTGGCGCTCGCGATGGCGTCCCGAAAAGTCAAACGAACAACTGACGTATATCCGATACATTAATTATTATTTATATTTTCATGTCGTATTTGGATATTTCTTTTGAATGATATTCACGAGATGTTAGGGAAGGCACTCATGGCTAAATAATCACAGCCACACGGGTTGATATTCAAGGATCAGCATCGTTTGTTGATGTCGGTCCGTGGATGAATGACCATCCATTACATACGGCCCAATGGTGTCTGAGGCTTGCCCCAGAAAGCACGTTACGCCATTGGGCCCGACTGTCATTGGTAGGTCTGTGACAGTCTTTACGGGTCGTCAGAACAACTTGACAAGACAATCAGACTTGCCAAGGGGTATCGTCACCCTTACTGAATTAAATAGACAATTGCTTCATGTAAAATACTGGTAGGTATTCAGTTGAAAGTCGACCACAACCTCACCTCACCCACTTTCACCCCTACTATAAATTACTTACCTACTCAAATTTCGTGTCAATTTGGATTGAATAAAAACTCAATAAAGTACACAAATCCTAAAATAAAACATGCATTTTGTCTTTACGGTTCAAAATAATATCTTGGTGATAACACCAAGATATTATGTTCAACCGTAATGAGATTTAAACCAACAATTCTCGAATCATTTCCTTGCGCCACCGAAATGAAAAGAGAATGATAACGCCCATGTATAACCGTGAGTGCCAATTAATTCATGTGAGTAAAATGTAATGTACCTAATTATCTAGATTGTCTCGCGTTGCCTTGAAATGCGGCTTCTAATCCCACGTAATTGAGGTTAAATAAATAAGAGGAGTAAATTGTTTCATAGAATGAATGATATTTTTGACGATTTTGATTTAAATCAAATTGTACCCATCAGTGGCGAAGGGTGAATTTATGACAGAGGTAAGCCGAAGCAAAAAAACTGTCAATAAACCGTTTCATTATTATTTCAATGATGAATTGACTATAGAGTGGTTGTGTTCAGAATTTTCGAAGGGACCCGGCGGGAATTGAGTTGTAAGGTATCTTTGCCACTGGTACCCATTAAAATATATCTTCTGGCTTTGTCGTAGTCCGATAAAAATAAGCCAAGTGTATGAAAATAACCTACGTTTATTGCATTTATTCTAAGACGCAGAAATTATATAATTAGGCATAGACTTACTTCCAGCACACACCTTTCCGGCACTAAAATAATCATGCAAGAAAACATAAGTATATAAACCAGGCGAATAAAGAAAAACTGGGTCAAGCGCGAGTCGGACTCGCGCACCGAGGGTTCCGTACAAACTTGCAGGTATGTAAATAGTTTACTTTTGGGAACCATGAAGAAGCCTCCTCGTCTAGCGCAGTTTGTTCCGCCAGTTATTCAATTGAATCGAGCGCTCGGCGCATCCTGGACAGTCACACCCAACACCTTATTTGACTGGCCAATTCTTGCCATGTGGTGGTAGGGCTAACGTCCGCCTGGTCTGCGACCACCCTCAACACTTGAACTTCCAAATGTTTCACAAAAAACAAAATGCGCAACAGACTGAATAGATTCAATTTTCTAGTTTTTTGTCATGAATGTCGATTGACACGCAAGTAACAAGCGATCGAGATAAGTATAAATCTGGAAGTTAAGAAACCATACAGTACCTAATTAATAGGATAAAGGAAATATTAAACTGGAACATAAACACAACATATAAGTGATTAAAGCTGAACAAATCGCCAAATACGAGGCTCAAGCCAGAATATCTTAATTAATTTTAATTTCCTTCAGATGAAATTCACTGAACTTATAAAATATATTATTATATTATACACTTATCAAAATGAACTCAGATTTTTCAACATGCTATTTCCAATAGTTCCCAACATGATGCGGCGTGGGTCTTAAGACTGGTCCTTGTGCAACGCCGAACAACATTCCCCATCAACCGCATGCTTCTAGATCTAGATCATTCACAGTTTTGTATCAAGTAGGCCCCGATTATGACGTCGAATCCTATGATAAAATGTGAAAATACCAAGATCTATATCAGTATGGGTTTTCTTCTGAAAACGAAAACCCATACTGTGCAAGTGTGTGATCGTGACAAATGCTAGTATCTTTTCTTCGAGACACGAATGCGCCATTTTCCCTACAGATGAATATCTAAAGGTCAGTAAAAAACATTTTTCAGGTCAGAAACGAACATCTGAGATTTTCTAACCCCCTCAAAAATTTTACATTTCAAAGTAGCTTCCGAAGCCCACTCTTTCCATATGAAAATTGCGCAATCTGATAGAAGTCAGTGTTGCGGGTAACTCAATTGTCATATGCTCAGCAGTTGCCGGACCAACGTTTTAAAGTAACCTAATGTATCCACACAGACGATATGTGGGGGCGACAGGGGTGACAAACGTTTGTAATTGGCAGAATATTATGCCATTTGAAGTTATAGATGCTCGTAATAATTCCGTCTTATGAATATGGAAACCGCATACTCATGTGACAGAATTATTAACTGAGAGGACTTGGAAACAGCTAAACGGATTAAAATTTACTTGGCACAACATTAACAACGATTTATTTAACATTGGAGATTTTCATCCTTTTAAGGGGAAGCTAATTAGTTCATTAAGCTCAAGGTGTGGTTTTAAATTAATCAAAAGCGAGTTAAGTAACATAATTTTGTATGTTACCTTTGAGATACAACCAGCCGACGAATAACTTATAATATTTTTTATCCTTACTCAATATGCTAAAGGAAGACTAATAAAATCTTCCAATACTCCAAACAACAATAGGAATACAACCACCACAATACTAATATATTTCGCCCACCAACCCTGCATGTAATCGACCGAGCGGACGGAGACGTCAATTGGGTTTGGGTTCCCCGTTCGATATGCAGATGGCCCCTCGTTAGTTGTCCGCTCTTATGTACCCACCTTTACAAAGTCGTGGCGCCTAATACATTTACTTGGAGCGAAATTGAAACATGCTGTATGTAACTGGCCTAAAAGTGACTGTGGAGTGTGGCCAGTGCTTAATTATGGAATTTGAATATGGAATGAGGATGGTGGAATTGCAATTTCGGTCTTTGTCTGGTCACTGATGTGGGTGTATTAGCTAGCTTTGACACATTCAGCGTTCAGTTATTCGCCTTTCTGAGTTTCTTCAGTCCTGTGTGCATAACGACTTTTAGGACCAATAAATAGGATACTTTGCAGAATTATCGTACAGAACATATTCTCGTTCTCAGCACGTAAGTAGAGGCAGGGTTCCATGTTGCAACATAATTAGTACGGTTGCATACAAGACTTTGTATTTCTATTTATTCATATCGAATGTAACTCTGTCTGTCTGTGGATTACCTTTTCACGCTTAAACGGATTTTGATGAAATTTGGCACACAGGTAGACCATGACTTAAGTTAGGACATAGGAAACTTTTATCCCGGTAGTACGTTCCCTTAGGATAATTCTCGACTTACAAGCAGGCGAAGCTACGGGCAAAAGCTAGTGTAATTATATTGCGAACTAGGCGCGAAACTCACTATGTACAGACGCCAGCACATCAAGCTACCCGAAACTGTGAAATTTTCCCAATCAACTTTGAACCTTATGCTTTAGCTATAAAATTGAAAATCTATTAAAGATATTTGATAGATTGTAGTGACTTAATGTGCTGGCGACTGTACCTAACAAATAGTCACCCATCTACGATGAGACCGCGGCAAGCCCACTTGAACTTCGTAGATTGATCAAAGATGAAGTCTGTTAAAAGGAGTATGATAAGAGCCATTGTTCTTGCTACTTGCACCACAGCCAAAAGCCGTTGTCTGACTCAGCGTTTATTCCGTAATTTTGTTTTGTTATTGGACATAAAACAATATAGTGTTTTTAATATAATTACCTTCGCTAGCTGAGAATATCTTTGCTCTAACAACTTGCTTACAATGTAATATGCTAACTCCATTTTCAGGTTATAGTTGTTGAAGCAATTCAATTTATTGTTTTAGACTGAAGTTTAAAATAATGAATTGTTTTATTCTGTGCCTAGTGGAAAGTAATGTCAACTTATTGGCTGGCTGAAGGTGTTATTTTGACAATTATTTTATATTCTACAATAAAATGGCTAATACCTAACCGGTTCAGTATAAAGATGGAGTTTTGGACAAAGCTATTACCAACAACAACATGTAAGTACGCTCAACGTAATTCGTACTACCTCGTACCTATGAAGGTAAGTATCACACTAATATTATAAAGGCGAAATTTTGTGAGTGTGTGTGTATGTATGTTCGTCTCTTCTTCACGCTCAAACGGCTGGACCAAAATTTGATAAAATTTTGTATGGAGGTAGCTAACACCCTTTTTTTTTTTCGCTGAGAAATGCATTACGCATTCTCGCTCGCGGGGGACGAGACGGGGTATGTGGGACTCCCTGTCGGACAGTATACCCACTAAAACTCAGCGGTGTTCCCACATCGCCGTGATGGGGGGCCATGGGAAACCGGCTCAGCCTTTACTTCCACAACCCTCCCGGCGCATGCCCACCTAGCTGGCGGGCCCCGCCTGCCCCCCAGGTTGGGGGGCTACGGGAGTGGCCGGGAACACTGGATTAACATATAGGCTATTTTTTATCCCTATATTCTTACGGAATCGAAACTTATGCGGGTGAAACCGCGGGGCGCAGCTAGTGTTAATATATGTATGGATACATGGTTCTAATAACATTAACTTTATGTTATAGGACATCCACAAAGTGCAACAGCTAATGGCTGCCGCAGGCGCTGCCGCGCATCGCCAGCACAGCGTGGCCAGCCTGGCGGGCGTGGCTGGCGTGGCCGGCGTGGGTGACGTGGGTGACGTGGCCGAGGGCGCGCGCTGCTGATCGTAAACCTGGCGCCCATGCCGAAGCCTGACGTGTGGGAAGCCTTCCATCCGCATCACCCGCAGCACCATCATTCGCATAAAAGGTGAATAGGTTCAATAGACGGTTATAAATTATGGCAGGGAAAAATAGCATATTAAAAAGAAAGAAAAGACATATGTTTATCTATCACGTGTCATTTTAGTTTGTAAATTGCAGTGGACAACGCCTTGGGTTTCTAGAATAGGTAATGTTGTGCATGTTAAATAGACAGAAGAAATAAAGAAGAAAAAGTATTTATTGCGACTTGTACAGGAATATCACAAACCAAACTAAACACAGACAGAAATAAAAAACCAAATTATATAAAAAAACTAGCTTTTGCCCGCGACTTCGTCCGCGTGGGTTTCGTACTTTCCTCAAATAAATTTAACACCCTCGCCACCTCCCCCTGAAAGGTATTTCGAAAATTATTGATTACGATCTTTATACTTACTTTATTTAAAGAAATAAGTATTCGGGCCAATATTTTAGTTAAACTACCTAAGATGTTTCAAATAAACTATCCTCCCTTTTCATCACGACAGGGCTTGTTTTTGCATTTGGTACGTTTCCATTTTTATGATATAAAGATTATTTATACCCATTTTCGTGTTAATGGAAGTTGAAGTTTCTACTCCTTAAACTTTATTACCCTTTTCCACCCCGGTAGGAGTCGAATAAGTAAAACCCTAAAACTCATACTTTTTTATTTTAAGTAAGTAAGTAGTAAACCCCTAAAAGTGACAATCTTTACCTATTATTTACCGAGGCAAATGTTGAAAAGTTTCAAGTTTCTTAACCAAAGGAATAAGACCGCCTTTTCACCTTCACAGTTTTTATCCCCATAGGGGCGAAATATTGAAAACACGTTTGGGACGTTTCCATATCAAGACTCAAAGATTATTTATAAGTACTAATTTCCCATTGATTCAAGCCACGCAATAAAATATTCCTCTGTGAAATGGGCCACCCCCGTTCACCCCGTTAGCGTTAGATTTTCGAAAAACTCAGTTACGCTTTATTATTTATTTTGGTCTTAAGTATACATGAGTTTCGAGTTTATATTATTGGATCGCGCGATAAAATTCTTCCATACAAACTGACATCCTCAATCTCCCTTTATAGCAGAAAAACATAAAATGACACACTATAATTTACTTAGATAAGTATTTGTGCCAAGTTTTAAGATTAAATTCATTCATACCATTTTTTTGGAGTAAATCAAGCTACGCACTATAATACCGGCCTTAAAAATCGAATTACCACTTTTTTACCCGTCAGGGGTCTACTTTCGAAAGACCCATTTCTTATTACTTACTTAGGCAAATATTCCTTCCAAGTTTCAAGTTTATTAACCAAATGAATAAGATTTTTCGTATAAAGTTTTTCCCCACTTTTCACCCCACACAGGAGGAATTTTGAAAAACGTTTGGGATGTGTTCATAACTTGACTCAAAGATTATGTCCAACAATTTTCGAGTTAATCAAGCCACGCAGTAAAATGGAAAATTAACTACTCCTTTTCACCCCGTCAGAGGTAGATTTTTGCAAAACCCTGATACATGTTATTCTTTACTTTTGGTCTTAAGTATAAATACTGAGTTTCGACTTAATCGGAGACCGCACGTTAAAATTCTTCCATACAAATGTTGACACCCCCTAATCGCCCTTTAGGGCGTAGTTTAGAAAAGCAAAAATGCCAAAATTCATAATTTACTTAGATAAGTATTCATGCCAAGTTTCAAGTATATTAACCAAATGAATAAGATTTTTCATATAAGCTGTATCCCCACTTTTCACCCCCACAGGGGTGGAATTTTGAAAAATCGTTTGGAATGTGTTCATTACTTGACTTACAGATTATTTATACCAATTTTCGAGTTAATTAAGCCAGGCAGTAAAATTTGCCCTGTAAAATTACCTACCCCTTTTCTCCCCGTTAGGGGTAGATTTTCGAAAAACCCTGATACACGTAATTCTTTATTTTTGGTATTAAGTATAAATACTGAGTTTTGAGTTAATCGGAACGCGCGTTAAAATTCTTCCACACAAATTTTGACACCCCCCAATCCCCTGTTAGGGGGTAGTTTAGAAAAACAAAAAATGCCAAACTTTATAATTTACTCAGATAAGTATTCGTGCCAAGTTTCAAGTTTATTAACCCAAGGAATAAGAATCTTCATATAAGCTGTATCCCCACTTTACACCCCCACAGGGGTAGAATTTTGAAAAATCGTTTAGTATGTGTTCATTACTTGACTCACAGATTATTTATACCAATTTTTGAGTTAATTAAGCCAGGCAGTAAAATTTGCCCTGTAAAATTAACTACCCCTTTTCTCCCCGTTAGGGGTAGATTTTCGAAAAACCCTGATACACGTAATTCTTTATTTTTAGTATTAAGTATAAATACTGAGTTTTGAGTTAATCGGACCGTGCATTAAAATTCTTCCATACAAATTTTGACACCCCCCCATCCCCCTTTAGAAGGTAGTTTAGAAAAACAAAAAAGACAAATTTTCATAATTTACTTGGGTAAGTATTCATGCCAAGTTTCAAGTTTATTAACCCAAGGAATAAGAGTTTTCATACAAACTTTCATCCCCTATTTAACTCCCTTAGGGGTTGAATTTCGAAAATTCCTTCCTTATTCCTCGTCTACATTATAAAGAAAACCTCTGTGCAAAATTTCAGCTTTCTAGGTCCAAGGGTTTAGGCTGGGCGTTGATGAGTCAGTCAGTCAGTCAGTCAGTCAGTCAGTCAGTCAGTCAGTCAGGACTTCTCTTTTTATATATATAGAAGTAACAAAAAGATAAATGAAATAAAAAGTCCTTTACGAGGCCAAAAGGCTCTTATCTCAGCATGATGCTGGGACATTTAAAAAATAAATGCCACAGCGCTGGTATTCTGATAGGGCCCGCTGTGATGTCACGGGCAGTTACAGAAATAAATAAATAATAAAATAGATATAAGTAAAACACTAGCAAATAAAACAAAATATTAATTTGTAATCCGCGCCAGATGTAACCTTTTTTTGCTTGTCTATGCCTTGAGTGTCAGAGGCACTCTGTGGCATTGCTCAAAGGGTCGCACGCGCCGACCCTCCTGCGAAAATAAATAATACTTAAATTAAACATTACGGCTACATATTGGAACAGTATTACAGTGAATATACAATAAAAGTGGCTAAACAATAGCTAAGTCCAAAAAGGAGTCAGTTTTTGTAGAAGTTTTCTATCTCTGGAGCCTTGTCCACTATTGCTTGAACTCTATGAGTGAAAGACAGAAAAAAATAAAATAAAAAACCCATGTGCAAAAACCTTATTACAAAAATTATTTATTTTAAAAACCACACTGTCTAAATAAACCTTCATTATTTACTTCTTAACCCTTCAAAAGCTCACGCGAGAGCGGAATACCCACGTCACACGATAAATCGGATAGTTCTGACGGGACATCAGCTCCGAACGAAATAAGCTCCTTTGTAACGACGGACGTTTAATCCCTAACACGTAACCGAGGTAAAATGAAAAACTAATGGGATCGATCGAGTTTATAATCCCATCCCATGGGTGATAAAGTTTTAAATCTTTTGGTGAAAGATTGGCGATGTTAATATTCGTAATTTTGTTGCAAAATGCGCGTCATTCTGCAGATCGGCGCTGATTGAAACTCTGAAGCGATTAATTTATGCTGATTGGTCTATGAAGATAATGGCAATTGAGGGGCTCGTGGCTAAATGATAACAGCCGCTCGCATCGAAACAAGGTTAAGCTCCGCTTGCTGCGGATTATTTCGTGACTCGTGCCTCGTTAAGCCGTTGGTTCCGACTGCCATTTGTAGATCTTTGACAGTCGCTAAAGGGTAGTCAGAAGCCCAAAAGTTTGACAACCAGTCTTACCATTGTTACCTTGTAACTGGGTTCTGGAGGTCAGATAGGCAGTCGGTCCATGCAAAATACTAGTATTCAGCTGCATCCGGTGAAACTGGGAGCTAACTCTAACATAGTGGGCTAGGCAGATTGATTTATGGGTGATAAAGTGTTAAATCTTTAATTGGTAATATCGATTTCTGTAATTTCGTTGCAAAATGCGCTTCATTCTGCAGACCGGCCGGCGCGGATCGAAATTAAATAGTTTCCTACCAGACCAGAGAGCTGGCTTCGACCAGATGTGTAAACGTAAACGAAGCAAAAGGTGTATGTAAGGACCATAGCAGGTTCTGTAGCTTCTACCTACCCCCTATGGGAAGAAGCTGTGAGTTTATGCACGTATGTCAATAAACAGTTCCTTCGTTACTTCAACCGGGGAGAGATGTGGGCGACAGATCTGGCAACCCCGTTGCTAGGGTCTTATTGTTGTTGGTTGGCTAGCAACGGGGCGGCTTACGTATTTTTTTTACCTTTTTTCTTAATATTTTTCCTTGTGATCTTTATCTTTAGTTATACCCAAGAAGCTTGTAGATAAAAATGGAGCTAACACTCTAAATACCTAACTGAAACCGACTGTGGGCTAACGCTCTCTTTCTAATACGCACTTAAGAACGAGACAGTGATATATGTTTTCTTTGTCTTATGTATGGATTCAGAAAGAGAGCGACAGCCCACAGTCGGTTTCACTTAGTTGTTCAGAGTGTTGGCTCTACTTTTATCTATATATTACTATATATTACTTCTTGGTTATAAATACCCAATTCACCATTACCTTTCTTTTATTTAGTGCTTAACATTCTGGTCCTTCTGTCTTGCTTTATTTATGATTTACTTAATAACAAATTTAAAACGGATTCTGAATAACATATTATTTTCTTTAAGTATGCGTAGACCCTACAAAAAAAAATTACGAAAACAAGAACATAAATTATCAATTTGTCATCTTAATTTTTAAATATGAAATGTATTAAGTACTTTCAAATTAATTATCAAGTCAAAAGTAAATGTCAGAATAAACTATCAAATGTCAACTACAATAATTTAGGTTATCTTATTGATAATCAAATAATAGTGCCAAAACACAGAATTGATATACGTAATGTCTACAGACAGACTGACAGACTGAGATCAGAGAGGTAACTAATTCTCGTTATTTTAAGATCGTTCACAGTCAGTAGGCCAATTCTGCTAATTTAAAACGTTCAAAATCTAGTCGCAGTCTCATCTCGGCGACAAACAAATGTCAAAAACTTGTCAAAATGTAGGGAAATTTGAAGTATTTTTGACAGATTGAGACTGAGATCAGACTGTGAACGTTCTTAAAAATTACGAGAATTGTCCCTCTGATCTCAGTCTCAATCTGCCAAAAATACGTCTAATTTCCCTACATTTTGACAAGTTTTTGACATTTGTTTGCCGCCAAAAAGAGACTGCGACTAGATTTTGAATGTTTTAAATTACAAGAATTGGCCTTCTGACTGTAAACGTTCATAAAATTACGAGAATTGCCCCTCTGGAATTATGACATGACAAATTATACAAAGCGCATTTAACTTCGACGTCTCACAAAAATTACATAAGTACAATCTAAACTTATTCTGGTAGCTCAGTCTTATTCGGAAACCTTGTCGACAATGCAGTACAATTAGATTAAACATTCCTTAGGTGCATTCAGTTACAACGAAGTCTGTGTTGGTCTCTTTATTCTGAGACAGAAGTACATTTCTGAATATTTTACCCCGTATTCGTGCTGGCAATACGTACTGCTTAGATAAACTTAAAGCGGCCTACTATGTCATTATTATCATCACTTCATCAAATTAAATTGATAAGCTGTTATTCAGGCTTTAAGCGAGAGCTCTCCTTCACTCGTCTTTTATAAGAGAGGAATCAAAAATCTTCTGACATGCGAAGTTCATGGCTCACGTCAACTAAGTATGCATCACACTTTCTTTTTTTTTTTTGTTTCCGGATTGGAAAATCCTCATAGATGTCCTCCGCCCTGGGACGGGCGGAGGGGTCTTTCAGACTCTTACTGACTAAAAACCACCACGGTGTTCTATCTCACACCTACGCCGAGGGTCGCGGGAACGTATGATCCTTCTGCAACCCCCGACTGGTCACCACTGGGAGCCTCCTCGGGTCAGGGGGGGAGTGAGGTGTTTGACTCAACCGAGACCTCTAAGAGGGGCCACCTCGGGTCCAAGTGTGCATAATACTACTTACCTCAACTAAGATTGATGTACCTATCCTTTAGTTCTATTATTCAATAACTAATCTCTCAATATGCAAATAGTGCAGAATACAACGACAGCGATACACAACGTTACGTTAGTTACAGTCAAGTGAAACGTACTTTAGGCCTACTTTGCTCTTATGTAACCGATTTCAAAAAAATAGGTTCTGTATTTGACCCGTATGTATGTATGTATATTTGTATGTCCGCTATTTTCTCAAAAACCGATTTTGATGTTTCTTTTACTAAAATGATCTACATACTTTCAGGAAGGTTTTAGTATGTAATGCATTAGGTAATAATTCTTACGTACGAAGTTATATGTATAAATGTACTGTATGTCCGGCAATCTTTATCCACTTATTGATGATGTTTTAACTGATATTTACATAGCAAGTAGTGTTAATTGAATTTGTGTGGGGTAGGTACAACTAAAAAGTGAAAAAAACTTTTTTACAAAAAAATTAGTACAACCGACGTAAAAAGAAAACACTACCAAGTGAAAAATAACTTAAATTTGGGAAATCAGTGTCGTTGGTGCCGCATTTTCGTTTTTGACGCCGACTTCCGAAATTAAAGTTTTTTTCACTTATAGTGTTCTTTTTTTTTGTGTAAAAGTTTTTCTGAACACATACGAACACATAGTGAATGAAAACATACGGCAATCAAAACCATAGAAAAACAGCACACACTGAAAGGGCGCAGGTTCAATACAGTGTTCGAATAGCTTTGAACTATAGCAGTTACTGTTACCGTTATTAATTAATCATGCTATTGCCTAATATTATGATTCATATTGATTAATGTGTTTACATACTCAGAGGTATTCAGAGATGTAGCAGAGTACCTTACATGTACTCTCTACATTCACGCACTATTTTGACGCATTCAAGAAACGTAGGTAATAGGTATGAGAATTGACAGTGATATTCGCAGAAAGAATATTAACGTAGATATTTATCACAGCGTTTATATAAAAAAATATTCTGCCTATAAGTGACAAATACGGAATCATCATCATGCGCCGGCAGCGGGATTGTCCGAAAGGGTTACCGTTACCGCTGCCCCGGAACATAAAGGGCTAAGGAAGGAACACGGATGGGTTTTAGTCAGTAAGAGTCTGACACTCCCTTCTGTTACACCCAGAGCGAGAGGGATCATTTGATGATTTTGCCATCCTCGCACGCATCTTTGTTTCTCACACGAGAAAAAGACCGGCCAATGTGCGTCTCGAACCACGCATAATTTCTAAATGGCGGCATTGACTTATAAGCTTGATTTTTTAGAGCTCCAAGAGACAGCAGACCTACGTAGTTGATATTAATTGCAACTTGATACCCCCTCGCTCGCCCCTCGCGTTTCTGAAAAAGAGGGTCTTGACAAACTGACAGACGGACGGACAACGAAGTGATCTTATAGGGGTTCCGTTTTTTTTTTTGTTTTTGAGGTACGAAACCCTAAAAAAGAGGGTGTGTACTTAGGACCATACGATAGAAGTGAACATTTACGACTGGAGCCGATTATATGCCATTCAGCGTCACCGACCGACTGGAGCCGAGTATACCCGATTCAGCGTTGCCGACCTGACCGTGTAACTCTACAGTTACACGGTCAGGTACGGCGATCTCAATTGATCCCGTTTGAATACCAGACGCAATTGCCATTGCACTCGCTTTACGTGGAGCTTGTCTACATAATACTTATGTGTGCGTGCGTTTCATTTCGTTGTATGGAGGCGGCCTTTCGTATCTATCTGTTTTGTAATAATAACAACCAACCTAGTAACAGTTTCCAGGAACCGGGTTTTGATGGATGAAGATAATGAAGATAATAATAAATTTTGAACTAACTAGTTCCCAGAATATATTTGCTTCGAAATTTCATTGACGTTACTTATTCGAGATTAAAGTTCGAACCCGGACAATGACGTGGCAGACAAACTAATGGGAATCTTATTAATAATAATCCATAAATAAGCACTAAAATAATAATGCTCATTTCAAATGATCATCTTCAAATACCTACTTAAGTGTCGTTTGTACAGGCTCGCGTATGATTACTTTTACATCCGCTGTTAAGTGATGATGATGCAGTCTACAATTATACACACTTGCTTATGCCCGTTTTCACTAACACCGACACTAAAACGTGGGCCTAAAAAACGAACTTTTACTTAGGTATTAATTTAGATGTCCCCGTAGTGTTACTGAAAACGAGCATTAGAAGTAACCACTAAGTGTATATGTTACGGCTAAAGGTGGGTGTGAACATAAACTTAAGATTAGCCAGCTAAACTTAGGTTAGGGTAGTAGGTTAGGTTAGGTTAGACTTAAGTTTAGCCGGCTAATCTTAAGTTTATGTCCACACCCACCTTTAGCCGTAACATATACACTCGAGCGACACACGTCAACGACAGAAGCAACTGCAGTGCTATTCTGTAAAAATCTCACGGTGATAAGTTAGGTGAAGTGAGCGTGAAGTGAGCTGTCATTCCACCTGATGTTAGGGATTGCCCCTATTGATAGCTCACTTCAGCTAAGTTATCACGGTGAGATTTTTACAGAATCGATCGGCAGTTGTCAACGCACCGTGTTTAAATACACGAGCGGTACGTTGTCGGAGGCAGTCGCCTTTGTCGTTGAGGCGTTTCGCTCGTGTGTATGCACAGTTGCACTCTAAGCCGTAACTTGGGAAACTCCCAGATTATCACTTGAACTTTATGCTACGTAAATATGAAACTTTTTGCATAATTCACTTTTTACTACCCTCTTCCTTGTTGATACTGTCCTACTTTCAAATCCAGCCGTGTCTGTAACATACTAACTTAACTAGTTCTTATCACGCAAACGCGAAGTCAAATTGTTAATAAATCTACACACTTGGGGTTTTTATGGACATAGTAAATTAGACTTTTTATTTCCGTGTATGAAACTGGAAGGATGGGCGTATATTTTAGCGTATGCGAATTTACCTAGAAACAAATTAAATTAAGTTCTAGTAAATAAAATTATAGAGTATGAGTTATCGAAAAACGTTATTTAAATCAATGTGAAAAAGAGGTATTATATTTAAAATAAAATATTTAAAATGTAAATCATGTTATGCCTCAGAGAGTGCCCACAATTTGCTGACAAGAAATACATGAAATTGGCACGACGTACTGTGTCGCCATCCATGGAGCTGTATTGTTTTGTGTTTATTTGAATGTCCCTGCAGCATTTAATTATTTGTCCTTCATTTGGGCTTACGATAATCGACTGTCTAAATCGCAATTCGGCTAAACCGCATGTGAGTAAATTCGCAAGTTCCAAAAACGCGTAGGTAAATAATGAAAGTTCGGCGTTTAGATGGCTATCTTTTATGAATTGGCCGTTAGTAAGTTTATTATCAGTCTGCATAAATTCTGTTTGAATATATACAGGGTGCATTTGATATCATGGGCATTATTTTAACCTAAGGTACTACTTATGATACTAATTGCATTAGGGCTACTATTACGCAAATCAAAAATATTATTAATGCAAGTATGGAAAACCTTAAAATGTAGTAAGTCATACAAAGTATCAAATTAGTTGCGCTTCTCGATAGCAAATGCGTAGGTACACTACGCCGTACGCGCGTCATTGGGCGTGAATTCTTTGACCCCGCCCGACTCACGTGACATTCGTAAGTTGCCAATGAATTGATTCATAATAAATTCCAATTTTCCCTTCGTACTTTGCCGGCTTAGGACGGTCAAAACTACGTCAACTAACATACATTAAAAAAAAACATTTACGTACCTAGCTTGTGGATTGTTTTGAAAAAACCTTATTTGTCGGTAAAGTGACAGAGGGTAAACGGGTGCTCTTCCACGAGCTTGTGCATGTGCTGGCACGTGAAAAGACGAAAAATCCAACAGGTTCTGAGTGGTTCTGGTGGAATGAGACCCCGTGAAGGAATAGGGTCGTTCGGGTAGCGCCGATGGAACATTTCACGAGTTCATACTAAATTTCTTGCGCGATCGTAAATTACAACCATTTGTGGGTATTGTTGGTTGGTGTACCTAGCCTGCACATTACGCGGTCGAGGCATCGTGTACACAAACACACACACAACACACAACTACTACACTAACACTTAATACACTGCAATCCAAGCACCGTATGCCGCGAGCGGCGAGTACGGCGATTACGTCACGGGATCAATAAATCAATTACGCGTCAATGCACCTGCGCAGTCGTTATGACACTGGTTCCGGGTTCGTGACTTCGTGTTGCGGCAGGAAGCATACCCCGCGCGGGGGTGATATTCGTATTTTTGCGAGTGAGGGAGTGGGACGGAGAGAGTTCAGGGAATCCCGCCGGACGGAATGTCTTGTAGCCCATTGTTATTATTACTTGTAAGGAAAAACCCGCGCGCGCGCAGGTGATGTTTGTTTACATTTCGCTTTGCGCTGTACTGCGCTTTAAGATTTTGATATTTCAACAATTATTGGCGTTAACGAAGTATTTTGTTTTAATTACTTTAAGTGTTTATTTGCAATAATAAGCCTTGTGCAATTTGACTTACTACATTTTTAAGGTTTTCCTTACTTGCATTAATAATATTTTTGATTTGCGTATTAATAGCCCTAATGCAATCAGTATCGTGAGTAGTGCCTTAGGTTAAAATAATGCCCATGACTTCGATTCCACCCTGTATATGTCGGAAATACGTCAGTCGTTCGTTTGACTATTTGACGCCAGTGCCAAGGGGTGCTCAAAAGAGTCTAGCCTGAGTTCGTGCGGGTCGACGAGAGCGCTGGAGCAGGGTGGCGCAGCCTCTGTTGACCCTTGGACATCGTACGAACAGAAACTGTCTCGCGTCCCGTATCGTTGAGTTGTGAATTGTGTATCTGCAGTATGTAATTTGCTAGGGGGATTAATTTGTTCGTAAAATTATAATTTGTACTGCAAAAGGTTTTTACACACTACCCATAATACGCCCACAATAGTTAAAATATGGCTGATTGTACCGAGACAGACGTACGTTCACCATCGTATATTTATATTTGTTTAGTTTTCTATTTACGCACAAACACAAACAATATTTTAAACATTATTTCCTATAATGAAATACGTCCCTATTACGCACAAAATATAAATACAACAGGAGGCTTATGAAACAAACAATACGTAAAAAGCAATATTTACGCGTAATCGTATTTAGGAGGGGCACGCCGTAGGAGGTCACGGTCCGTAACGAGGATTGAGGGAGACAACGATAAATATATACCTACCTATGTATGTATTACTCCGTTAAATTATATTAAATAACGGAACGTGTTGCTACCGAGGAGTTTTGTCACGGAATACTCTAATAGAAAGGTTTTTGTTGTGCTTGCCAGATAATGCTTTGTAACTGATGAATAAATATTATGTCTAGTCTTAAAATATTCATATAATCATCAATGGGGTTTCTATATCAATGGAACTAAAATTATTTTGTTTATATATTATTATAAGTGTTGTCCCATTGCAGGACAAAGGCATCCCTTCCCTCTTTCCACTTTACTCGGCATTTCTGCGATTGTGGGCCAATCTTTGAAGAAGGATTTTAAATATTTATTTGTTAGACATAACAATAATAGCCTACATTCCCCGAAGTGCTAGACAGATGTGACCTGTAGTGCACTCATATTTCGCCAGTTACATTTAAGTCCCATGGGATAGGGGGGCCAGCTTTCAATATTTTTACTAAATATAAACCTACCTACGGCAAAGAACTTTGAGCTACCGGCAGCAAGATGTACCGACGACCATCAAAAGTGATTTACTCAAATTTGGCTGAGAATCAGCATTTTTCGGACGTCAAAATTACATAAGACAGTCCTCAAATGCCCACCCTTCACCACTACTTAGTGCTTCCACTGGGAAGAAGAAGTGGCGCAATAAACTCCCTAGCAGCACAGCTGTCTGTTATGATAGACTTAATGCAGAGGACAGGGGCCTATGTCCAGCAGTGGACTGCTGGCTGAGTTGATTAATTGATTGACGGCAAAGAATACTCTTATACCATTAAAATTTTTAACATGTTAGTTAAAAGGCAACACGTAAAGGGCAACCAAAAGGGCCAAAAAGGCAACACCAAAAGGCAACTGCCCTCCTCTTTTTAAATAATAACAAATGACGGTCAAAAATCGATCGTGTGTCTAAACCCTTACTTGCCGTGTTTACACACGATATGCTCAAATTAGGGCGGACAGTCATATGATTTGTGTGCCAAGTTAACGCGGAACAATTTTCCATTATTTTTGTATATTTTTTAAAGGCCAAATTAGGCTCGCCACGTTTCGTTTCGTTGTCCATGATTCAGAGGGGAAAGACCTTTAATATTTTCTATAGGTATCTACTTATTTTTCGTTAAAACAAGAAAATGAAAATGCTGTTTTCTGCTAGGTTTTGTGAAGAAAAATTTGAATTGCTGTTATTTGTTATTAAGTGCCACAACGAAAAGCAATAATAGGAGCTGAACTGGTCGATCGAAGGTTAAGTAACGCTGGTCGAGGTTGGTCTGTAGATGGGTGACTCATTACACACTGAGAACTCTCTGTGCCTCGGAAAGCAATTAAGTTGACCCCATCTGTCATTTGTAGATCTTTGACAGTAGTAAAGGGTAGTCAGGAGCCCGAAAGCCTGACAACTAGTCTTATCAAGAGATATGTTGTTACCCAGTAACTGGGTTGTGAAGGTCAGATAGACAGTTGCTCCATGTAAAATACTGCATCTGGTTAGACTGGGAGCAAACCTCAGAATAGTTGGAAAAAAGGTTAGGCAGATGATGATGATCTTTAGAACGGTCCAAACTTTTATTTTAACTCATCATCTGCCTAACCTTTTCCCAACTATGTTGGGGTCAGCTTCCAGTCTATCCGGATGCAGCTGAATACCAGTATTTTAGATGAAATGACTGCCTATCTGACATTCACAATCCAGTTACTGGATAATAAGATACCCTTGGGTAAGACTGGTTGTAAGACTTCGGGCTTCTGACGACCCGTAACAGCCGGTACCAACGGCTTAACGTGCTTTCCAAGGCACGGAAGGGTCTTGATATGTAAAGATGGTCACCCATCCACGGACCGACCGCAGCAAGCGTAGCTGAACCTGATCGATCGACCCGCGCGGCTGTTAATACCACAAGCCTAAGTTTTTTTAACAACAACTTTCCTATTTAAAACCCTTAATTATAATGTAGATCATGATTGATATTGACTCGTGGTAATTCAGTCCGCATCGGGCAAACCGCTAATTCGTGTGAAGTGTCCTGAGAGTGACAGCCATGAATACTATTGACAACGTCGGACGTAATATGACCGTAATATAATTTGCTGACCATATAACTTGGATTATAATTTACTAGAGACTATAAGACTGCCCCTACTTTGCACGGGTGCATTCGACATATCAATACATACTTGTACATACATTGAATTTAATTTATATGTTAAAAATTATTCTAAAATATTTTAAAAAGTTTGTAGTATTGCCAAGTCACGTTATTTGAGTTCAAAAATTAAAAATAGTAGTAACATTATTAAAATGACTTGGAATGTCATTAATAGCGAAATGGGAAAGTCATGCAACCAAAGTAGTGACTACAGCCTTGATATTGATGACAATATAATTAAATCAAATTCTCAAGTCGCCGCGGGCTTTGAAAATTTCTTTGCAGAGATTCCCGTATCAACTACTAAATCTCTAAACTCATCACCCACTGCTGCAGAGTCTCTACTTAAGGAAAATGTTCCAGTTTGTGATTCTGAATTTCACTTCCAATATGTCACATGTAAAGATATAATTAAAACCTTCAACACGTTAAATGTTAAAAAGACTGCAGATCTTTGGGGTAATTCTGTGGATGTTGCTAAGTCGATTATAAACATTGTAGCACCTAGTTTAGCTGTTATATTTAATAATTGTATCGACCGTGGTGAGTTTCCTGATCTTATGAAATACAGTAAAATAATACCATTGTTTAAATCGGGTAGTACATCAGACCCTACTAACTATAGACCCATTTCAGTACTACCTACCTTTAGTAAAATTTTTGAAAAACTTATTTTAAACCAAATGCAAACATTTTTTAATAAAAATAAATTACTGCATAACAAACAGTTCGGTTTCACCAGGGGTCGTTCGACTACCGATGCCGGAGTTGAACTTTTAGGACATATTTATAATGCCTGGGAGGACAAATGCGATGCGTTGGGCATCTTTTGCGATTTGTCCAAGGCATTCGATTGTGTTCATCATGAAACATTAATCAGGAAACTGCACCACTACGGAATCCGTAACGCCTCCCTGGATCTTCTTACTTCTTACTTAAGTGATAGGATTCAGAGGGTTGATGTTAACGGAAAAAGATCACCCGGATCTGTAGTAAGAATGGGGGTCCCCCAGGGCTCAATTCTTGGCCCATTTTTATTTATTATTTATATTAATGACTTGCCTTATCTCATAAAGGATAATCATGATATAGTGTTGTTTGCAGATGACACTTCACTTGTATTTAAACTTAAACGTCAGCAGCTGGTTACTGACAGTGTAAATAGCGCCCTCGCAAAAGTAGTTGACTGGTTTAATGTTAATAACCTACTACTTAACGAAAAAAAAACCAAATGTATTAAGTTTACAATAACCCATGTTAGACAAGTAGAAACTAGTGTTCTCATAAAGGATGAAGAGTTAAAACCCGAAGATATCACAGTATTCTTAGGCATAACATTGGATGCCAAGCTTCAATGGGGCCCCCATATAGATAAATTGTCAAAAAAGCTTAGCTCTGCAGCATACGCCGTTAGGAAAATTCGTGATTTAACTGATTTAGAGACAACCCGTTTGGTTTACTTTAGTTATTTTCATAGTGTGATGTCGTACGGTATTCTGTTGTGGGGAAATGCCGCCGATATTCAGACAATTTTTATTTTACAAAAAAGGGCAATTCGTTCCATTTATAAATTAAGTCCCAGACACTCCCTCAGAGACAAATTTAAAGAGATTAATATAATGACTGTGCCTTCTCAGTACATTTATGATAATCTTTTTTATGCACATAAAAATATTAATCTATTTAAAAAATACAGTGATATCCATAACGTAAGTACTAGGAACAAACACAAATTTGTTGTTCCTTCATCAAGGCTCAAGAAAATAGGTGGCTCCTTTAGATGCCAATGTATACGTTTTTATAATAAACTTCCTAGCCACATTTAAGAACTAAGCCTAAATAAATTCAAATCTTTTATAAAGCGTAAACTATGCCAAAAAGCCTATTATACTGTAAATGACTTTATTGAGGACAAAAATGCTTGGGATTGAGCTGCTCCAATAAGTTTAGACTGCGAATGTTGTTTTATTTTATTTTGCGATTTTACACTTCATTTTTTCTAAATATCTATTTACATAAACAATGACGTGAACATTTACTATTTACTGTGTAAAGTATTATATTATTTTATTTATTGAGAATGTGAGGACTCTGTGGGTCATTGTTTTCGTTTTAATCATGGTCTGGCAGTTTGAGTAATTTATGCGGCCTACCCAAATGTCCTTTCTTTGGTATTGTTCGTCGAATCGTTGAGCTCCCTAAGTTTGAATTGAGCAGCATGATTAATGACAAATGCGTGCACTGACTGGACAGGTCCACTCAAATTTGTGTGGTTCTTTCCTCAAAAGACCATTTCAGACACCAATCTACATGGTCCTCAAAATGATCTGACCAAGACTATTTCTGGATTTTTATATACACATTGACATTGATAAATTTTACATATACAGTGACATGAATATTTACTTTGTAAAGTATTATATTATTTTAATGACAGTGAATGTGAAGACTATGTGGGTTAATTTTTTTTTTTTACCTTTATTTATTTTCTCAGATAGTTTTAGTCATGGTCTGGCAGTTTGAGTAATTTATGCGACCCACCCAAATGTCCTTTCTTTGGTATTGTTAGTCGAATCGTTGAGCTCCTTAAGTTTGAGTTGAGCTGCATGATTACTGACAAATGCGTGCACTGACTGGACAGGTCCACTCAATCTGTGTGGTTCTTTCCTCAAAAGACCATTTCAGACATGAATCTACATGGTCTCCACATGATCTGACCAAGATTATGTCTGGACTTTAAAAGAGACTGTGACCTCTGAGTTTGTTTCGGCCTTTCTTCTCAGAGTAGTCAGTTAGGAAACGCCGACCTCATCTCGTTTTTAAAAATATGATTGACGTGTAAAAGTGTTTGTACAAACCTACTTACAGAAATAAAATCATTTATCATTTATCATTTATCATACTCACACATACATATACAAAGTCAAATTAAATTAGCTAGCGAAACTCCGCAGACGTGATGAGTATCGTTAAATAAATACGATAAAATAAATAACATTTAATGATTTTTGTTTGGTTCAAGACCGAGCATAGTTATGTTACTTGAAGTATGAAATAAGATAATCTGTTTTTTTTTTGTTTTATTGTGTAGTTATTTATTTTTATAGTAATTTTACCCTGTATACTCTATAGATATAAATAATGATATATTTATCGAGATTTCTGTTAATCATTTGTCATTTATTTTTAATTTTTTAAATTTTAACATTCTGGAAGAAATTCTCAAAATGATGGTGATAAATTCATCAACATTCATTGTGTAGTTTAGAAAAACTTAGGGAACACATACAGACACAAACATCGACTTTTGTGTTTTACTGTTTATACAGTAAAACACAAAAGACCGATCTTACAGAATAAACGCAAGTCCTGAAATGTTTGTGCATAATTACTACTGAATCTATTTTAGTAACTTTTAATATATGTAGGTATTTTTTTTTCCAAAAATATGTATATTGCCACTGAGACAAAGACAATGAAATCTTATTTCAGGCAATAAGGCTCAATTTTAAATGCATAAAGTAATGATAACACGATTTTGTTAATAATAATTGTAAGCTTTATAGACATTAAGTTTTGGTCATTGTATTATGCTTTTAACTCGATACTCTAATTGGAGTGTCTGAGTTCTTGCGTAAATTATGTTACATTTAATGTAGATTTTTAATAAAACATCATGTCTGTTATTATATAATGTAGATGATGTATGTATATATCGATTAGATTATTACTTATGTTAATCTAATTGATAATTAAATATATAATATATAAATAAATAATTCTTTATTTCTAGATTATCTTGATATACCTAATTAAAAATGAGTTGCTTAAAAACATCGCTATAATACTATGAACATACAATTACACAAGATCGCAAGACATATCACTGCTTTGACCTTTCCGGTATTTGGTATTGTTTAAAATTTTAATATATATTTTTATTGTATATCTACAGAATTGAAATATCTACAGTATATGTTAAAATATTTTCATATGATGTCGCTATTGAAAACCGACGCTCCTTTGTATCCAGCATATGATATTGAAATTGAAGTACAAAGCATCAAAGGGTACACGTGAAACAGAGGCTGCGTATCAAAATTAAATACCGCAAAAATTGTAGATGTGAATCAAAATTCCCGGCTTTGAAGTTGTTGATTTTGTGATCACAATAACTATAAACACCGACCGCCGCGCCGCGCCGCGGTCAGGCATCAAGAGACACGCGCCACGAATACTTTCAAAGTCAAAGTCAAATAATTTATTTCAAATAGGCACATAAAAGCAAAAAGGAGGGTTATGATTGTGACCGGTATGTAGGTATGTATGTATGTTCATCATTCTGTTCCCTCATAACTTCTAAACTACACACATCAAAAGTGTCTAGGGATCAACATATATTTTTGCAATAACTTTTCTCCTGATTGATATTAATTAAAATTTTCTTTAAGGATTCATCAAATAAAGTGTTTTCGTTTGTCACAGTAACGATAAACCAAGTCACCTTTGCATTAATAAAGAAATTTGCCATTTTCCTAATAAAGGGATTTTTGACATTTGAACCACTAACACAAAAGTTCGAAAAAAAGACTGAAATAACAGTTTTCTCTAAAATTTTATTGGGTAACTTAAACAATTAATAATCCGTGTTTCTACCGCGAACACTAACAACACAAGAACATCGGTTTGGCATACTCAAAATGAGTTCATCCAAATCACGCTGTGGAATGGCCGCCCATGTTCGTTGCAACAACAAAAAAAGGTCTTCTTGCGACTGGATACCCTCCATATTCGGCAGAGCTCTTCTCTGTAGCATATCCCATGCATGCTCAATCGGGTTCAAGTCTGGCGACTGAGCAGGCCAGGGCAGGACATTGATGTTAGCTGCGGCGAGAGTCTGTCTTACAACTCTTGCGGTGTGCGGTCGTGCATTATCATGCATTAACTGAAATAAGGGACCGATTTGCACTTGTAGAGGAACGATGACGTCTGATACAATCGTCTCAGCATAAATTTGAGCGTTGAGGTTGCCTCTGATCCAAATCAACTCAGTTCTTCCGCCGATCCAAATACCCGCCCATACCATGATGGTTCCACCACTATAAGGATGGACTTCCTGGCAGGATTTTAATCGCTGTTGGCGTCCAGGGGTTCTCCAGTGTCGTATACGTCTTGTATCCGGTCTCATACCAAAACGAGACTCATCAGAAAAGCACACGAAACGCCATTGTTCTTCTGCCCAATTTCTGTGTTCAAGAGCCCATTGATATCGAATCCTACGATTGTGCATTGCTATAGGTGGTACCCGTAGCGGTCTTCGGGAATGAAGGTTCACTTCATGCAAGCGGTTTCTGACTGTTTGGTCGCTAATTAAGTTCCCTGAAGAGTGATGAAGCCTCACGGCTAACATCATGGCGGTTATTGTTGGAGCTCTTCGAGTTAAGATTTGAATGTATCGGTCTTGTCTCCGTGTGGTGCAGCGATACCGTCCTCCATGGCGCTCAGCCACGGTACCAGTGCTTCGGTAACGTGTCCAAAGTCGACTGATAACACTCTGACTTGTATTCAGAGCTAAAGCCACAGTACGTTGCCGGGAACCAGCTTCTATCATTCCCACGGCTCTGAGCATTTCTTCCCTGCTTAAATGACGTCGCCGCTCCATAATAACGTTGGTTTTAATCAGTAGTAGGGAAACAGTAGCACTAATAATGTCTTCAATGCATTGTATGTTTTTATAGGGAAAATATTGACAGCTGATTTTTATCTTTTACTCGAATTTGATTCACAGTTCCTGATTCAAATTATGAAATGCACCAAAAAGGATCCATATAAATTTATAAAATCATAAATTTATTACAAAGCCACATCTCAATCTCAAGAAATCCGCATAAAAATGCTTGATCCCTAGACACTTTTGATGTGTGTACTTGTCATAATTTGACAAATGATGTATCGTTGGAAGCGTCTTAATCGTCCGCTAGTTATAGGTTATGTGACGTCAAATCATATTTAATGAAGCGCCCTCTAGCGGAAATAAAAGTAACAACCTTTTCACGCTTAAACGACTGAACGGACTGACATGGAATTTGGCACATGGACAAACCATCACCAGGATTAGGTCACAGCAAGCATTTTATCCGTTAGTACGTTCCCGAGGGATAGTTTCTGACCTCCGTGCGGCTGAAGCCGCGGGCAAAAGCTAGTGGAAATATATAATCATTTTTATCAGTTGTAATAAACATGCCATGATACAGGACGAGTCATAAATTACTAACCACAGAGAAAAGAGTAATAATCGTAATGAAAATCAAAACTCATATGCAAAAACCTCCCTCTATTACCTGAATTTCTTTAGGTCTAGATAAGCGGACTTAGAAATATATTTTGTATCGGTAAGTTGTTACAACAGCGCATGTGGGCCGTCATAAACACTCGCCTTCAGCGAACACGAGGAGTGTGAGAACATAAAATATTAGTATAATAATTCTCTTTTCTTCTATTTTCGTACAACGGATTGTTTAGTTTTCCTACGTAAATGTCAGTCTGAGAACAATGTTTGGGACCACTCATAAATACAAAATGTTTCTAAGACTACCGAAGATTTAGCGCGATGAAGAATTGGGATTTCTGAAGGCCTAAAACGTAATGAAAACAAATTGGTCAGGTTGAATTTATAACATATATAAAGCTTCCAAATACGTGCCGAAAACGTCGAGGCCATCAGCCACGGGGTCATAGCCTCGTAGCACAGCGCGAGCTACGCCGTAGCTTATGCGTAGCATATAGCGTAGCATGAGGCATGGTTCTTCTGTAACTATAATAGGTAATACCAGCTTGTTACTAACAAATGCTTCTTCTCATATCTCAAGACGGGTTAGCAACTTCAGACTTATGTAAACTATAAAGTCCATGCTTCCTCAAGATTTTTTCCTTCCCGATGTCAGAAATGTTTAAGATAAATTTAGTACATTGAATCAACATATGACTGGAACAGTGTTGGCCTAGTGGTAACGCCCGCGACTTACGAATTGTAGGTCGTAGGCTCGAACCCACACAGTCGATTTAATTTGTGTAAATTATTTCATCAGCACGGCTTTCAAAACGGTGAAGGAAAACATCGTAAGGAAACCGACATGTCATAGAACCAAAAATTCGAAAACATGTGACATCTACCAACCCGCACTGGGCCCGCGTGGTAGATTATATCCCACTCCCTCTTGAAGAGAGGAAGGCTTTATTCTAGCAGTGAGAATATAATAGGCAGATGAAAAAGAATGTATTGAAAAAGTCACATGGCTATTTGGAACTCATAACCTCTTGTGATATCTAAGCATAGTATAAATTGAAGTTGCTTTTCGTGTCTCTCTGTATGAGTGCGATGTTCTTCTAAATTAAGCAATGGATTTTGATATATTTGGAGATTTTATACCGGAAGGTTTATGTGTATAATATGTTAAGATAAAACCTACATATAATAAAGTATGTTTTGTCAAGTCGTAAAAACCGTGCGAAGCAGGGGCGGGTCGCTAGTTGTAACATAAAAAAATTCGTCGATGTCTTCGGTTTTGTATTTTCATTTTATGCCACCGACTTCCGAAATGAATTTTCACTTTTTAGCTATCGTACCTACCCCATACGAATTTGTATACTATTTCTTGCTATGTAAACAACATCATTAACGTTTACAAAGTGCATTAAATACTTATTATAGAAGCTAACTCAAAAACTACCAAAGTAAACTTAATAAAATTCATAATTATCATTCCACTGTGCGAGCTTTCTCTACCAAAATAAAAATAATTTCCAAAATGGTCCACGATTGATGTAAATATCGCTAAAAATATATAATATAAAAAATGCATACAGATGAACATAGAACCTCCTCCTTTTTTGAAGTCGATTAAAAATAGTGAATTGACTCAATAATACAATATTATTACATAAAAAATGTACTATTATTTTGCATTTATCATATTTCAATAAAAAGTACGCACGCGTAACACGCTTTTCCGAGAAGTGAATTTCTTACGCTTTATTGAAGCGCCCTAGTCTACACTATCCTGATTTTTCTCTTGTTTGCCTCAGCGGAAATTGTTAAAAGGGCTTCAACAAATATTTTGTTGATGTTGAAACAACAGACTCCGCCTTTTATTATGTAAATCTGTGTGTAGAGTAAAATTGCAGACAGTTTTGTGTTGTGACGGAAACGCTCGATTGGAAGAAGGGCTTGTGATGTTCTGAGAATAATACTTTCAGATTTTCTTTTGATATTTTTACCGCCAAGCTGCGTTGTAGTGATTCGGATTGGATGTGTTTCGAAGAAAGACAGAAGCAGTTTGTCTTCCTTCTCAGAGAAGTCGGTTAGGGAACATCGAACTCATTAATTTAATTTTAAAAGATTTTTTTTGGGTCAAGAAATTATTTTTGTTTATTGGTTCACTTATTTAAAATTTAAATAAGTGAACTTATTTCACTTACTCATCATCTGCCTAGCCTTTTCCCAACTATGTTGGGGTCGGCTTCCAGTCTAACCGGATGCAGCTGAATACCAGTACTTACTTAACACACCTATACTACTTACATACGTACTTATTTAACACAACTAACTGTACAAATAAATACAAAAACAAAAGTAAACTTAGGCCGGAAGATGTAGCGTTAGAAGGCCTACCACAAGGTGGACCGATGACCTGGTAAAAGTCACAGAAATCCGCTGGATGCGAGAGCACAGAACCGGTCGAAGTGGCGGTGCTTTGGGGAGGCTTATGACCAGCACAGGCCGTCTTTCGGCTGAAATTGTGGTTTATATCACGCAACTAACTTAAAAGAGGCGGCCACTTAACGATGTCTCCAAAGTACATAAAATGAAAGCCCCAGTTGCTATTAAGAACCATGAAACAATAGTAATTCTAAGTAAGTTTATAACTTAAATTATTACATGAAATGTTCCTGGTAATAAACGTGGGAACTTTAATATTTTACTTGCGAGTTCCAACGATCATCGAGGGATTACCGCGGGTTAATGAGTAGCGGTTTCACTTGCTCATTATTAATGTACAAACGCCAGCTGCACATCAAGCTACTACAATCTGTCAAATTTCTGAATAGATTTTCAACTTTAACGCTAAAGCATAAGGTTCAAAGTTTATTGGGAAATTTTGACAGTTTCGGGTAGCTTGATGTGTTGGCGTCTATACATCAGTGAATGTTTCACTATTTGAGGTGGATAAAAGTTTAAGCAATAATTCGGCAAATTGTTGAGAGTTCAGATAATTTTTCAATATCTCCTACATAATGACCATGCTTTGCGGACGTTCTCTATTGCTAATATGCACTTTTATCATTTCTAATAACGTGGCTATGTTCTCGTGGGCACAATAGCAGAAAAGAAGACGCTGATCGACGCGATCTTTTTGGTTAAAATCCTTCCTGCTAACGGTCCCTACTTACGTTCTAGGTCGTGGTTTCGTAGGCAGGCAGGCGCTTTACTATGCGTAAATAATTTAATCACCACTGCTCCCAAAATGGTGAAGGAAAACATTATGAGGAAACCGGCATCTCCAAGAACCAAAATTTGAAGACATGTGTACCCAGTAGGGGTTGATAGATTGCAAGTGTTCCCGTGTGTTATGTGCCCACTCCCTCTCGAAGAGAGGAGGACTGTTTCCCAGCCGTGGGAACATTATGGGCTGATTATGCTTATTACCTGCCAAATATTATTCTACAAGTCGGGATATAAAAAAATATCGTTTCTTTTATAATAATAGGTGCCTCGAAATAAACCCAAGTTACAACGCTTCTTTAATCCTATTCTTCTTATTTCGGGAACAAGGTCTGAGGTTACTTTGTCTATGTCGGGAACAACGTGGAATCCAACCATCTGTACAGCCCACTCATCCGTGCTCCTGATTCGGAGACTCTTTAAAAGTAACGAGTACCCAATGCCCGTTGCCTTCTGAGTTAAATTATCTATTTCTGCTCACTACTTTTCACTATTAAATTCTAAAATTTTCCCAACTATGTTTAGGCCGGCTTCCAGTCTAAACGGATGCACCTGAATACCAGTGTTTTACATAAAGTGACTGCTTATCTGACCACCACAACCCAGTTACTGGATACCACAGTGATACCCCTTAGTAAGCCTGATTGTCAGACTTTTTGGCTTTTGGGCAGTCCTAAATCTCGTCGTGCGTTACGAGGCACGGAAAGGTTTTTTTAAATTATAGATGTTCACCCATTCACGAACCCACCATGACAAGCGTAGCTTAACCTGTGATCGACTCGTGCGGCTGTTATTATTTAGCCACGAGTGCATCACAACTTTTCTCTATTGTGATCAAAGAAAACATCTCCCAAAATTAAACAAAAAATTCTAAACGACAAAAAGTATGTTCCGCCATCTACATTTACTGCTCGTACATTCGACCACACATACAATTTGAACACGTTCAGTGAGTTTTAGCTTTGAATAGAAAGGCGTGAACTACTCCAAGTTTCAACTTTTTGTTTAGCCCCCTTCCCCCACTTCACTTGCATTGTTAACCACTTTAATAGCAAAGAGAAACTGTGTGTAGCTTTTCTAACTTTTTGGGGTTAGCATGCAAATGAACGTGCATTATGACTGGCTTATAAGCATTTTTGTTGGTTTTGATCGTCCATAGAAGCCTCAGAAGAATGAAAGGAGTTTTCTGTGAAAAAAAGGCTTTCAGTTCCTTTTTAATACAGTCAGGAAATATATTTTTTTAAGCAAATTTATATACTTACTACGCCAAATCGCCGAATTATAGCCATTTCAAACAATTGTCAAAGAATGAGTTGTGATTTGAATATACGGACAATTTAAGTTGGCAGTTTTGCTTAACAATTAATGTCTAATGTGACTTGCAATAGTTATAATTTAAAAAAGTAAAAGACTTTTCAAAAGAGCAATGAATTAGAAAGAAAAAAAGTAAGAAAATACGTTTATTTGCGGCAACATGACGCATAAAAATAACCATAACAAAAAAAAAATCAAATTAACAATTTGGGAGAAAACATGCGTCACATCTACGAGTGAGTTGAGTTGAGCTAAGAGAAGTAAATCTAATCTATCTACCAGTACTTATAGTATTTTTATCCTACGAAACGACGCACGCTTTACTTGTGGTTACCAAGTATACAAACACGCTATGAATGTGTGTGTAAGCGCAGGAGCTCTCGGCAGGCGTCCGTCACTCACTCAAGGCCACGCGTTATATGCCTACCGCTTCGCATACCGCCGTCGGTACAATCGACAGAGGGCTGCCGCACGCCTGCCGAGTTGAGTGCTCGCTCGCACGTCACGGTCACCGCGCTGAGTATCAAAATGCCGAAACCACGTAATTATTGTGCAGTGGATGGGTGTCAAAGTAAAAAAAAAACAAATGAAAATTTGTCTTTTTTTTCATTGCCGAGAGACGAACAAAGGTAAGTTATGTAGTATTTTAAATCTTTTGTTTTTCAAATTCCCTTTTTTCGTTCCTTCACAATTTATCACCAATAGGTAGGTAGGTACTATGATAATCGTTGTAAATTAAGGAGTTCAGGTATTATAAAAGTGTTGTTTTATATAAATTAACAGTTAGGTACCTAGTTATTGTCAGAAAATATGTAGGTCATACCTACCTGCGTCGTCGTAATTTGATATGTGGACCTGCATGTACCTAACTATTACCAAGTAAGCAGATATGTCATAGACTATAAGTCTAATTCCTGATAATAATAATAATAAAAGCAGCTACTTTGCGTAGGTAGGTACTTACCTGGAGGGCCGGTACGTACCTACCTACGCAAAGTAGCTGCTTTTTTGAGGTTTCCGTCAACAAAGACCGAAATTAAAAAAAAAATACATTGGTCAGCACCCAACGAGCGAGACTTAAGGAAAAGATGTAAGTAGGTACGACCTACAACAAGTGGTCTACACAAACAAAAAAGTACATATGTGTTTAGTATTTATTTCAAACGAATATCATATCAAGTAATACAGTTCGAAAATGTTTACTTTTCAGACGCAGGACATTCAGGGAAGGAAAAGACCCTGAGCATCTATCATTTTATTAAACTGAAACATATTTGATCAACAAATAAAAAATAATTGTTTTTCTACAACATTCGTTTTATTACCAATATCATCATAGGTACAACCCTAGCACATTCGCTCGATGACGCGCTCGCACGTGGGTCGCGCGGCGGGCAATACAATCTCAACTCTCTGTGTGCGTACTTATGGTACATTTCTTCTCGCTGCAAACAGCTAGTATTATTATTAAGATTTTGTAGGCTATTATAGCGTAGGTATTTTCGCTTTTGTATTGGAGTGATGTATCTGTTACGAAGTAACTATTTAGTAATCTGTGCTCTCGGTACCGTCCGACACAATGGCGAAGTCGTGAAGTGTTATTTGCAGACGCTACTCGTTTCCACACACACATTCACAGCATGTGTTTACACTTGGTTAACATAAATAAAGCGCGCGTTGCTTCGTATTTTTTATCTCACGAAGCGTCGTGAGATAAAAATACGGTACTACTAACCCGTATCTTTGTCTCCCCTGCCCGAGCGCAACGATCGAAATTGACCGATTAGATAACTTTCGTTATCCTCTTGCTTGACTTTAATCTGAATACATTCAATATAACAGGTGGGAGTTTCTGTCAGATAGCGCGATACAGAGATTTCTCCAATTTTGTGTTTTCCATGGATTTCAGCGCGGGGCGTCGGGGAACCGTGGCGTACCGAACCCGGTACGCCACGGTTCCCCGACGCCCCGCGCCTTCCCCTCGGTCAATCACGCGCATATGTGGTGCGCCGACAAATGTTTTATTAATATTTTTTTAAAAGTTTGTATTAAGTTCAGATCTAAGGTAAGCTTCAGAAAAAAAAAACTTAAATTAGTATACTTACTAGTAGGGTTGCAAAGGTAATTTGAAAGTCACTTTGAGTTCGGATTTATTTAAAACTTTTAGAAAACTGAAATTGAATTTAGCGAAAGACTAAGAAAAGAAATATAAATGAAAACAGTTTAGATTAATAAAGCTTAATGTGTCAAAACTAAATATTAATAAAATTATGTTTGTATACGAGTATTATATATAATTATTATTATTTTAGTAGAATTTTACATACTCAAATTAATAGTCTTTCTGAATTCAATTACATAGTCATCCCTTAGGAGATAAAACGTACTAGTACAAGAAAAATATTTGTATTCCTTTCTGTGTATTAAATCATACATTATTATTTTTTCTTTGTTCTTAAGGGAATATTAGAAAAGCAATATACTAACCTACCTATTACGTATGCCATCCGTACTGACGAAGAAAAACCGGCATAGTGAGAGTCGGACTCGCTTAAGAAGGGTTCCGTTACCAAAAGGCTAAAAACGCCGAAAAAAACCTTTCTTGTATGAAGACCCCTTTAATTTTTATGAACTTTATTTTATTTTTATTATTTGTTGTCATATAGGCAATATAAATACACATGTGAAAAATTAAATTGTCTTCTTATTACGGTTCATGAGATACAGTCTGCTGACAGAAAGACAGACAGACTTGGAGGCTTAGTAACAGAGTTCCGTTGGCACCCTTTGGGTACGGAGCGCTAATGAAGAATTTGACATATATAACAGTTTCTTTATAAATATTTTGTAACATTTTAATGCATAGGTTTTTACACTCACATTTCGCCAGTTATAATTAAAAGTCCCATCGTATCGTATTATCCAGTCACTGGGTTGTGGAGGTCAGATAGGCAGTCGCTCCATGTAAAATACTGGTATTCAGCTGCATCCGGTTAGACTGTAAGCCAACCCCAACATAGTTGCAAAAAGGCTAGGCAGATGATGATATTTATAAGTCCCATATAATAAAGGATGACCCTGTCGGCGACCTGGCACAAACCCTGACTCCGAAAATAGAACCAGGTAGGTAAAAATGTAAAGTCATTGGTCTGCGAGAATGAGCTTCACTTGCCGCGATCAGTCCGTATATTACACTAGCTTCTGCCCGCAACTTCGTATGCGTGAAATTACTTGTTTCTCCGACCCACTCCACCCACCGTTTTCGCTTGGCGTTCTGCTTCGTCTGTTCTGTTCTGACTTTATAGGGTTCCTTACTACAAAAGAAAAAACGGAAGCCTTATAGGATCACTTTGTTGTGTCCGTCCATCCGTCCGTCCATCTGTCTGTCAAGACCCATTATCTCGGGAACACGTGGAGGTATCGAGTTGAAATTAAAAACATATATTCAGGTCTGATGTCCCTTGAAGCTGTGAAAAAATCAAATTTTCAAGTTAATATTTTAATTAAAAGATACGGCCGTTTATGCCGCAAAAAAGTATATTTCGACACTCTCAAGGGAATCAAAATGTTTAGGGTACTTTCCGTTGACTTAGAATCATGAAATTTGGCAAGAAGCAGGATAATGTAGCAAAAGTAAAGGAAAAAATCTGAAAACCGTAAATTTGTAGTTACATACCTACTTTGTAAGGAACCATCGGTTCGTGAGTCTGACTTGCAGTTGACCGGTGTTTTCTTTTTGCTCGGCTTCTTAGGGTCCTAGCGTGATGTTAAACAGCCTATAGCCTTCCTCAAGAATTAGGCTATCAATGGCAAAAATCATTTTTCAAATCCGACTGGTAGTTACATAGATCAAACAAACAAACAAACTCTTCAGCTTTATTGTTATAAATAGATAATTATGTCTTGATACATCGCCCTTTCTTGTCTGGGAGAGAGCAAGTTAATAAGGAAATCCTGAATGTAAGATAGAACAATCTATGTCAGACGTCTGAAACTCTGACAATCGATCTAACCTCGTTTGTTGGTATCGTACGATAACTAGATTCGAAAGACAACATGGCAGTCGTTTAGTGTTATGTAATATCTCACCAAAAACATAAATGTAAAAAAGGAGAGCCAAGTTCAATACAAAAATTATGCTTGGCTGTGGGCTTCGCCGCAAAAAGAATGGAGATCTAAATGAGTGCCAATTTCTATGCAAAATCCAAATATGTATTTATAGGAACAAAATAACATTATGAACAAGTATTAAACTCTATTTCTTTGTTTTATTTGATACCTATAACAATTGCTCTTATTTAAAAATGTGAGATCCTAAAGTAGGTTAGATTTGACTTGGACAGTTTTTACACCAGTCATTTTATAAAGTTATTCAACATATATATACATTTGTTTTATTCTGATTTGATTTTTTCCTACGCTTACACACAATTACCGAGCTGGATTCCAAATTTCATCCTTCTAGGTCATCTGGAAGTAGGTTAGATTTAGGTACTATATGTCAGTCATTCAGTGCTAAAATTTACGACTTTTTGACCTTCATATCTTTATAACCGTTTGAGCTAGCTTCATGAAATTTGGGCTTATAGATTTCCTTATGGATATAATTAAACACACGTAGTTTTATGTGTTTACGTTAAAGAGGTTTTGAGTTATAGAAGGGTCAAAAGTGGCACCAAGTGGTTCGTGTAATATTACACTCGGCGCTGGCTAGCCAGTTCCTTTGCTTGAACTTGGCTTGACATGCTGCCGCTTGTCTAGATTTTAATATTTTGTGATAAGCATTACAAGCTGCCAGTCAGTCTTCTGGGCACGTTTCCGGATGAAAGCGATGCGGACGAGTACTTCGACGTTTAAGTGTCCTTTTGTTTTTAACCGACTTCAAAAAAGGAGAAGGTTACGTTGTTATGCCGGCCGCACAGGTCGATCGATCAGGTTAAGCTATGCTTGCCGCGGTTGGTCTGTGGATACCCGGTAACTGGGTTGTGGAGGTCAGATATGCAGTTGCTCCATGTAAAATACTGGTATTCAGCTGCATCCGATTAGTCTGGAAGCTGACCTTAACATAGTAGGGAAAAGGCTAGGCAGATGATGATGAATACGTATTCTGATATTGAATACCTCATGTCATTTAACTAAGTAACATAAGTTATATTATTACCTACATTGTTTAGTAACATTATTATTCGATACGATAACAATTTAGTATTATTTTGTCTTAATAATATTGTTGTCTTAATAATACATTATACAGTAGGTGACTTTTGACTGACCGCAAACTGTGTTGATAAAGATGCGATATGTAGCAGTAATTATAAAGTAACTAGGTAACTGTGATTACTCGTATAGTAGCTCTTAATTACGTAATAAAATATGCAATAATTATTATTATTGAAACTCAAAAGATTTATTTAAATTAAAATATATGAATGCAGTATTAAAACATAATAATAAAGAAACAAAACTAAGGCCCACTTGCATCACAAATCGAAAAATGCATTTAATGCATAATATAAATATTTAAAATATCATTCTGTTTTTGTCATCTTCAAACGATTGTCAGACACCGAACGATGTTTTAATTGCGTTTAGCGTTGAACGCACTTAGTGATTTATGGTGCAAACGGGCCTAAAAACCGTGTAAAACCTCTTTTACCGCAACAAATAAAATCAAGACCGTAACGGTATCTACAGGTACACGCTTCCCCATACGTACAATTGTTCCCTCTGAATCCTCCACCCTTTCACACAAACGATTACGTATGTTTAGGGTGGCTCGAGTCGTTAGGGCTTCGCTCGAGCACCGGAAAGACTCGAACATTGACTTGAGGAGTATTCAACCCTCTGAATATGATGCCTATCTGCTTAACGGCTCTCGATAAGGTAAAGGTGAAGGTTACTTTGTAATAAAAAATTTATAGTTTTGGGGCTTTTTTTGAGAATGAAAAATCAATTATTTCGTACATTTTGTAAAAAAAACAGGGTTAGGTTATTGTTAAATTGAGACATAAGCATTATAATTATGTTTACCTATACGAATAAAATAAAATGTATATAATTATAAGCTGTGTCCAAAGAAAATAAAACTCACAGTTGCCCTTTATACAATTTTCCATTCAATAAAATTAAAGCCGCAAGCGTATGTTTTATTCATTAACTTTATTTACATTGCAAATAAAAAATTTCAGGTCAGTTGTATCTGACAAAAGGAAGCTCCGCCTGGAGCTACAAATATTACATGTGGACTTTCAATGCAGGCATCTCATTTCACAGCTCCCTTTGCAAACATAAATTGATTCCATGGCATGAGCCATAGTTGGCTCTTTCTTCTGTTATGTATGATTCAACGTGATTGGGAGCCAGACTAGATACATGTAAGTTTTCTATTCCATTAGTGACTTGCTTTCTAGACTCCGTATTTCCGTGTATATCAGAATATTAAATGGTGTAATATAATATTATGTCGGAATGTTCAAAAGCAGAGGTGTATTTTATACCAATATTACGCTAGTTATATTACAAGTCTTATTCATGGGGCGAGGCAACAGACTCCGATTCGCCAGATTTGAATTAACTTTTGAATGGAGTCACACGATCAGCTTATAATGTTCCCAGTGCTGGGACACAGGCCTCCACTCTGTGAGAGGGAGTGGGTCGTAATCCACCACGCGGGCCCAGTGTGGGTTAGCGGTTGTCACGTCTTCGATTTTTTTATTCTAGTTTGATTCCTCACGATGCTGATGAATGGAGTAACCCTATAAAATCTTCCCAATCCTGGGAACTCAGGACCTCATGCATAGCAGCTGCGCTTGCGACTACTACACCCCAAAACAGCCAGAATTTTGAACAGTGCTTTCATTAGTACGTTTGAATTTGATGCAAATCTCCATAAATATCTTAAAGGTACACCATTGAAAATAATTGCTGCCCATTTTCTTTGGATCTAGTTGGGAAACTTGTGAATGGCAAACATTTAAAGCCAGAGCTAACGATCGGCTCAACTTTCTCGCCTTGAAAAGAACAGTTTTAGTTATTCCAAGTTGTGCGTATTGTGCGAAGTTTTTGTAATGGTCCAAAATATCTGTCATATTTCCACGACAAGCTTAATTAGGACTAAATAAATAAAAGAAAATATTTTAAGTTTCTCTTAGTTTTTCCTATACCGTGTTAACTTTTATGGAATTTATGTTACATAGTTTTGTTATATGTGTTTTTTTTTATTGTAACTTACAATTTATCTTATTTTTTTATTAGAACATTAGGTAATTTTATATTCCGTGTAGAAGTATACATGTGAAATTAATTTGCAAGCCCTAAACACGCTAAATGTGGACTGTACAATAACCACCAACTTTTCAGTAACACCTATATTTTCTGCAAATAAATTATTCTTATTCTTAAGTCGCTTAAGAACCTATTTATGTTCCGCATCTTATTTTGATATTATTATTAAAAGTTCGCCGCTTATTACATGAAACTTAAAACATGCAGGCAGAATGTAGTTGCTATACCTACATTTCTGCCCACCATCGGTTTAGTATTGATCATATACCCTACTCGGATTTATTATACAATCCTCGAAAATGCCGACACTATTCGATATTTATTGTCCCATGAAGGTTCAACATAAGCCGTAATATCCACATTTATGTCAACCCAAAGGTACAAAAATAAACAAATTTCTCCTTTTTACATTCCTAGCTTATAACACAACCGCCTTCACCCGGAATTTATGACTTTGTAAAATATCGAGATTTCTCTATTAAATGTAAGTTTAAAATTAGTATATTATACACGTAAATCTTTTGGAATAAATTCTCTAAATGATGGTGAATAACAGATCGAAATCCGTTGCGTAGTTTAAAAGAACATCCAGGTCATACACACAGATACGAAAAACGACTTTGTTATATATTTATAGATATAGAATATATATAAGTATATACCTAGATATAGCTTATAGCTTCGTCGACGTTCACCGACATTTCCGTTAGGTATGAAAAATGTAGGTGTGTATGAAAAATATATTTTGATTTTAGTCAAGTAAATCCGGGTTTTATCGCTAGCCCCGTACAAAGTTAGAAAGGATGATTAATGAGCTGTATAACAAGTCAGGTTCATATGTAGCAGAATCGATTACCCTTTGGCGAACTGGAAAAATTGCTTATACGTGATATGTGGAGGATGTTTTATTACCTGGGTAATTTTTTTCATCGAATGAAAATTCATTTAGGTGGGGTCATTTGTAATTTTGATTGGCAGTTTTATCACCACAGAATTGCTGAATTAGTACTTTAGTATTGCCTTTTTTAAGGTTTTTCTGTGCCTCCCACAATGTAGGCCGTTGCCCTGGTGAAGACCGCAGGAATTCGCTGGATGCAAGAAGCACAGAACTGGTCGAACAACAGAACTGGTGGTGCTTGCCTATCTCCAGCAGTGGACGTCTTTAGGCTGAAATGTTGATTGTATCAAAGGGTGATGACGCGTAAACAATTCATGAATAATGGTTCTGGTCGAGTCCGAAACTTGTCGGGCATACCCGAAAAATGCCTGTTAACACAGATTCAGGTAGGCTGGTCATTCGTATTTTGGTGTTATCGCTAAAAGATTGCAGAATAACTTATTGCAGAATAACGTATTGGCTGTTTAAGGTTGTTGTTTCAAAGAGTGATGACGCGTAAACAAGTCATGACTAAGGGCTCCGTTCGAGTTTGACGCTTATTGGGCATGCCCGAAAATGCCTATTAATACCGATAATGACCTATGTACTTTTTTCAATTGAAAATCATTTGCGTAGGTTATACGTATTTTGATAGCTGATAAACAAAAAAAAAAACACCGTATTTTAGATTCGCTGTGTTATCGCAACAGAATTCAGAATTACTTTCGTACAGACTTTTTAAAGTTTTACTGTATCTCAGGGTAAAGTCGTGTGAACATCTCATGAATAAGGGCTTCAATCGAGTCCGAAACTTGTCGGGCATACAAGAAACATTGCCCATTTTTATCTAAAAGCAGAAAAGTCGGAAATAATGTCCTATAAATAAAAAAAATAGTATAGGCGTTAGTGTGTATCTATTAAAGTGGCAACAAAGTTAGACCCTGTTGAGGCGCTCTTTAGGTGCAGAAGTTCTATATTTTCAATTGTACCCTGTAAATCGTATAAGTTTGTCCTACTCAGGTCTTTAGTTGGGAACTTTGGACATTACGTGTCACCTGTGGCTTTATTTACGCCTTTACACCTAAAGCTGGCTCCCTTTACGTAACACTTAGGAACACTTATTAGGTATTTTAGAAAAGTATAGCTTTAATAAGACCGAATTTTTTTAAATTTAGGACTATTGAGAACATCGTTAATGCTGTACAAAACTTTTATTTGACAGAACATAGCTTTTTATTTGAAATCATTTCCTGTTCCTGTACATTTTGTCATTCACATGGACAAATAGTGAATAAAATGGCGCTCCCGGTGTAACGGGTTGCCCATCAGACTAAAATAACAATAATCCACCCGTACCTACAAAAAATTCCGTCTTGCCCAAAAATATTCATAAGTAGTTTGGGTATTATGTTTCCTTATTCTCAGAATAAAGGAGACTCAAATAGGAACAAAGAATTTTGTTTATTTTTTTTGTGATGTTCGTGTTTGGCTAATAATCATATACTAAGTTTTTGTACAAAATTACGTCCAACATCCTAATTGCGTAACACGCGATCAATCACTATCTGAATCATTTTGAAGGATATTGCTAAACCATTGCTGTTCCATGTTCGAAAAATTTGTCTGCTTAACAACGTAAATAACGCAATGAAAGTTGTTGAGCTGTGAACGTGAAGGCCATTGCTACTGATAGTGTGTTACGCAGTTACCCCGCTGACGATCAAATGACAAGACCAGCACCCTAATTGCGTAACACACTATCAATCGGAATCTGAATCATTTTGAAGCAAATTGCTAATCCATTGCTTCATAAATTCGAAAAATTTGTCTTTTTAACACGTAAATAACGCAATGAATGTTGTTGAACTATCAAAATGAGACCGATTCCGATTAATAATGTGTTACGTGATTGCCCAGCTGCTTTCTGATAATAAAAATAACATTAAGGGCATTAACATAAGCGATACATTAATATTGACCATCTTTAAGTACGCACTGATTTATTTTGCAGTGCCATTATAAAACTGAAAATAATAATAATTTTTCAAAGAGAATTTATAATCCTTTTGAATGCTTCGATTACCATTTAATTCAATTTACTTGCTCTCTTTCTATCTAGTCACCAAGCTATTTTGTTTCCATTTTATATGCCTTCTCTGTCAATCGAACCCGGGTTGTGCCTTAAGAACTCCCCAAAGTACGCAACGTAATGGATTTGGTAAAATAATACGAGAATTTGTGTGTACTTTTTATTCAGAAAGGGTTTGGGTAGGTACTCTACCTATGTCTATTTTCTTAGGGTTGGTTTAAAGATGTTATCGTCTTTTACAAGTTTATGGTTCTAAATGCTTTTGATTGTTTTTTAAACCCAATCCTTTTAGTGTCAAGGGTAGTGACATTATAACTCATTAACTTGTCCATCGATTCGATTATGCACCGACGGTACGGTTATAGAAAATTCTCTGAATAAGGAGGTCGGCCCGGTAAGTGAATTGTGGTTATTCGATAGTACGATGAAAATGCCTGTCCCTTTCAAGATATTATATGGGTTCGGCAATTATGTCATGTTCGAAATTTCCCGTATCTAGTACATATGTAACAGCCGACAGAATCCAATCTACCGTGTCCAGTTGTATACAAGATGTCAGTAGCAATAGTTAGCCATCTATTTGTGTTCGTGAACTATCCGCCCGAAATTGTCATCAACTACTTGAAATATCAAAGAAATAGTATCGCTGTGTTATCTGTATCAATACTGGCCACATTTGAATGCTTACGTTAGTTTTTCAAAAGTCCATTCTTCGCAGTGGCGTCATGATATTCTTTTTCAAAGTGAAAAGAAAAATGGAATGTTATTCTAATGAGTCCAGTTCATGAATTTTAAACAAGTTTTATGTACACGAATGTATGTAAAAACAAACTCAAAGTCCATTTCCTTTTGTACGAATGCCCCAACATTTCCACTCGATGTGATATTATTATTTACGGCGCCTGCTCGCGTGTAAGGAATAATAATGTGCTGTTGTAATAATTTTACCGACGACACATTTATCATTTCATTATTTACAATTTAGAGGTATCTAGAGGCGATAATATAGCTATAAATACCTTTCTGGAAAATTCTGGACACTTTCTGTGAACTAATTAGATTTGTAATTAATAGTACTTTTAAAGTATTTTAGTCACACGATTAATTATGTCAATTTCGCAGTTTGTAAAGTAGTGTATTGATACTTGAAGTATTTAACCGCCATTCAAATTCCGTCCCTAAAGTTCAATAAAGTCGAACTCATCGATAAACATTTTTAATTATAACAAGACTCTCCCTAATTTTACTCGAGGGAAAAGTAGGAAGGGTTTTCATTGAAACGTCAAGCAAAATTGATGGGCTCGCCGTGTGCCGTGACCAATAGTCGTGGGGCGTTTGTATCGTTGGGTCGCGTCAGTCGAACGTCCGGAGTCAGTGTGGCCACACGCTTGTTTACTGTGGACACGTCCTGTCACGCGGTCACCACGTGGACACCGCACGTGACACAACAACTTTTAGATTAAAAAAATCGAATGCGTATCCGACCTGTTTGCTTTAAGTATTTTTTTTTTGACCTGTCAATTTTGGCGCGAATTTTTTATCTGTCAAAGTGAAAATAGTGATGCTAACTTTTGTCATGAAAACACTAGTGTTATTTTTGGATTTCGTTTGCACTTTTTGAGTAATGAACAACATGCGTGGTATTCGGTACCTCGTTCTCTGCTTCCTGGCTCTCCCGGGCCCTTCCTGCAGCAACTCAGATAATTTAGGTTGGTGTGAGATTTATTACTAACATAATTACCGGTGTATCCGTAGCTTGTGGGTAATGGAGCTTTACTTAATAACACTCGTTGATAGCGTTTTAATGCTTTTAGATATTATTATGTTCCTTTATTTGCAGCGACTATTAGTGTTATCGTGTCCTATTAATTGCCTTATTCGACGAGCTTATTATGGTAGTGATGTTTTTATTAGTTGAATGTGTTTGTTTTAAATTAATTTTAAAGTTATGGCATGCAATTAGTTTTATTTATGCAATTATAACGTTTTATTAGTTCGTTAAATATGTGTTTAATTAACGTAAATATCTTATTATATAGAAGATCGTTAGTATAACTTGTAATGCAATTATAGGTTTTATTCTCTTAAAGATAAAACTTAATTGCTTGTTTAATTGTGTGTTTAAAGTTTTAGTTTAGGCATGGACAAGATTTGTTGTGCTAATGTTGTTGCCAAGTGCTCATTATAGAGGAATGAAGACTAGTGTTAGATAATTTTAGTGCTTATCCAAGTACGGTTTACTTTAATGACGTAATTAGTATTACTGCCTAGATTCTAGATCCGTTTAGAATTGCTCTTCTTTCCTGAATTTCTGATTCAACATCATAATTGCTGAATAATTTAAAATTATTTTGTGAATGTTTTAGATATACATTTACTTTTGACGTTGTAGAAATGTTTTACCTGTTAGTATCATAAACTTGTTTTTAAATACGGTAAGTAGCCGAGTATTATGAAACCGTACATAGTTCATCATGGTCCAGAAAAAGCGAGACTATACCCACATCCTAAATTATATAAGCATGTGTTTTAATTAAAACAGCTTCCATAACTCTAGCAACCCTAGGCTAACATATGCTCCGCTATTTAGATCAGTTAACAACATCGTGTTTTGGCAACAGAAATTACGCAAACAGCCTCACTCGCGGAATTAAAACGTTTGCCAGTAATTCGCAGCAAAGCCTTTGGATAATCACAACATCAGTTGCTACGAGCGTAGCGCTACGAAGCTACGAATCTTTACTACGCCGTAGCGTTCAATTGGGCGGCATACGAGTTACGATCTTGCATAATACTCAAGTTCCATTAACTCGAGTGGAGTTCAAGTTTGGAACTCAATTAAACTTTTCTTCTATTATGTTAATGAAGCACGCATACAAAAAAAAAAGTGGCCAGCTCCGTCTTCAAACTTAATAAATTAAGATAAGACGTTTTATTCTGTTCCAATGCTAACTGTAAGGAATATGTTGCATTTTTATGAGCAAGCGGAATAATGAGAGTATTACCTTTACCATTTGAAAATATTCTCGTAAAATATTCTTTTTGAAATCAATCTTTCTTTGACGTGATTATATTAAAGTTAATTGAATGATCAATTCGTTTCGTTTCCTAGAACCGATATTATTATTCTTTTGAAAGGAAGTGGGTAATAAACAGCGAAGATGTTAAAGGAATAAAATAAAAGTACGATGTTTTACGTGAATTTTTTGTTATATTTTGTTGTTTTTGCTAGCGGGAATGAAATATGCTTCAGTACCTATCTTTCGATACGCCTATCTTGAAATATAGGTAATATTTAATTTTTTATTCAGTACATTAGCTGGTACCTTCGTTTCTATCGTACTGGATTATATTCACAGTTCTTTCGTTATGTGTAGGTACCTATATTTCGTGATTCCTTATGTACTGGCAACAAAGCATATCTATGGTAACAATTTGACATCGACATGGTCTTTATGTCGAAGCAGTAAGGTACACCGTGATCACTAATTATTTCACACATCTGTTTTAACAAGGTTCCGCTTCAGTTAACGCAAGTGATGAAAGCACAGTTTCCTTTGAAATTGATCGGTTCTATAAAGTTGTGGGCAAGCTGGCCTCTGGTCTGCGGCAAACAAAGCTTTGATGTTGCCGACAAAATCAACATGTATACTAGTTGCAAATACTCATGAATTGCCAATTACTGCTGCGAGCCGTTCTTTTGTTTTATAAACAATTGTTTCGTTACTTAACTCAAGTGTTGGAATCAATTGTTGCTAAAAACAGCGTAATTTTGATGGGATTTATTGAATTGTTTTGTTGTTCCTATTGTGTATTGCTGTTGAGGTGAGTGCTAATTTAAATTGGTTTCTGGTTGTTTCTATGGACGGAGAGATAGTTGGTTGGCTCTTAAAAGCTATTTGTATTGTTTAATTTCCGTTAACTTTCTGAAATAAATTGTTCATTCAATCAAGTTATACTATCGCTTGGCATACGCTTCAGGGCAGATACAGTGTTGCTTTGTAAAATTACCATTCCTAAAAAAAAAATATGTTGATGGTTGAAAATGGAATATCATCTAAGCTGATCCACTACACTTTTTATAGTTTTTATGCCTAGGTTTTTTAATTGAACTGCCCCGTTGGTCTCGTGCTCGCCAGCACGACTGCTGAGCATAGGGTCCTGGGTACGATTCCCAGGTCAAGTAAAGTGTTATTGGGTATTTCCATTAGGCATTTCTCAGTAACAGCCCGGAGTTTGGAAGTTGGCGGTATGATATCCCCGAGCCTCGGAAAGCATGTTAACAGCTATTGGTCCTGCGCCTGATCTGTCTCCAGTCGTGTCGGATCCCATCGGACTATGAGGGAGAGGGGAAAGAGAGTATGTGTCTGCGCATATATCTACTGCGCCGAAGGCTAGGCTCTGTTGAGATTGGCTGCTATGGCCGAAATACGGAGGACCAATTTTATTGAAACTTTAACTCGTTTCTCAACTATAGTGGGTGTATTCGCAGACGCAAATTATACCCAGTCAGTTATTGAACCTGCGACTCACAGCGCAGAAAGCTCATTGCTTGGCCACTGCGCTACTCGAACCACTTTTTCTACGTTCTGCATATAGGGGTAGGTATCGCAGGTATACTTCTTTAAGTTAATATTGCAATGTGTAAGTATAACTGACGTTGTAAGTTCATTGTTTAGAGTCTCTAAAGTTTATTTTGGCTTTTAAAACTTTAGCGAGAAAATACACTTAAGATTTTCCACCCATTCCAAGTTTCTGTGAACTTCAGACGTAAGGCCAAGTGGCCAGTAACATATCTTTACATTTTACTAAGAAGTTTTTGTATTTAGGTGCACACATTATTTTTCATGGTAGGTATTTTACATGAAAACGTAACGTGTTCTTGTTTCATTTTGCCAGGTTTGAAATTCTACTTTTGTCATAGTTTGTACAATTATTAGAGAAGTTAGAGAATTTTTTTTACCGTAAGACCTGTTTTCCCAAAGAGTTAGGCAGAGGTACATACCTGTCTACGAGTATAGTAAACCCACATTTCACCAGTCATGTTCAATTCTCATGTAGGTAATAAAAAAAAATAGTACAAAACACAAATGCTTAAATGTACAGTTAGCAAAGGAGATAAGTATGCAGGGTCGTCGAATATAGTTGAAGTTTAGTAAGAAACCTATTGATGTTTTCGAATAAAATTAAATTTAGTTAATAGAAAACAAACAGTTCATTTATCAAATTAAATTTCATTCCAAAACATGAATCGGTTTTTAAGAACTTCAACTATATTCGACGACCATGCATACTTATCTCCTTTGCTAACTGTACATTTGTACAGTTAGCAAAGGAGATAAGTATATAGTAGTATAAGTATATAATAAGCAATTTCGCAATGCCCCCCACTTCACTTCAATCTAAAAACTCGAACTTCCATCCGACCGATTATACTCTCACAAACTGGATCAAACTATCGTAGTTACGGGCTAACACTATTTGTGCAGCTAATTTCGGTTTACAATGATGAAAATGTAAATGTAAGTGCCCGCAGCACTAAAGCCACGTTAATTGATGAATTTCACATAAGCGGACAAAGGTTATGCGTGATACCCGGGCCTCACCCACTCGTAATTAATTAAAAACGTGACAACCGCGAATTTAGCCCTTTTCATGCCGTGACGGAGTGGAGTAACGAAACAATGGAGGAGTGCTGAGGACAAAGTTTAGCGGATTTTAATGTTAATCATGTTGGATGTATCGCTAAATATGCTGTCAAAAACGGAATTTTTAGCTTGCGTTTAGCTTCAATCATTAAAACACACAATTAAATCAAACAAAAATAAATGTGGAGTTTCTTGGCGACTCTTCTCCATAGGAAACGACCAATCGGAACCGTGCACCTAGCTTCTGACGTTTCATAACTTGTGCCAAGTATGTGAAATACATTCTGATTTGATTTGAATCAAAAGTCATTTATTCAAATAAGAGTGAAGATCAGCACTTTTTAAACGTCAAAACTATATAAGATATACCCCCAAAACACCCGCCCTTCACCACTTCCTAGTGTGCAGGCGCACGAAGAAGTGGCGCAATATTCTGGGATACATGAAGAAGCGTCCTCGTGTAGCGCAGTTTGTTCCGCCAGTTACTCAACTGAACCGAGCCGAACGCTCGGTTCAGTTGAGTATCATGCGTAGCGCATCCTGGACAGTCACACCCAACACCTTAGTTGACTGGCCAATTCTTTCCTTGCGGTGGTAGGGCTCACGCCCGCCTGGTTTGCAACCACCCTCCCACCGGAGTCCGGCGTCAAGCAGCCTGCTGTGTTTCGTCGATGCGTGGGAGTTCTAGTGCCTTAGGCGTCTTCTGGGCACGCTCGTTCCATCGTAGACCTCATCCATCGCGTTCCATCAGGCATAATCGAGGTCAAGAGCGGGACCATTCAACAAAAAAAAATAAAAATAAAAAAAAAACTCCCCAGCAACACAGCTGTCTGTTAGGTTAAAATAACTTAAGTTAGGTATGTGATATTGATCAAACGCCCTAAACCGATATAGGTGTTTGTCCTATTTAATGGTGGTGTTTGTAATATTTGATAAGACACTTTTGCGCTAATGTTTTTAATAACGAAGTATTGTAAAAAAGGTTGCAGGGAATTTTTCTTTGCGCGCTACGTTGGTCCTTATTCCGATTGCAATCACAGTGAGGTCAAACGTTTGATTGCATATTCATAGATATTCAGATACCCTTCTTAATTATATATGTGTTCTATTTGTATATGGTTTAATCCAATAAGTTTGTTTTAGACAATTTCTGAGGATACAACTTTGATATAGCCTACACGTGTATGTCGACGTTAGGAATTTAGCCCGGTGATCGACATTCGATTAAGCATTTCCGTTCAGTTTGCTACGGAACATGTGACTAACCTGATCTCTATCGATCGACTTCTACCTAGTATTGTAGCGGTATCTACAACGACGCCACATGCGAACAACGCGTCATATTGACGTCACAAAATTCTGCATCTCGCAAGCAGAGTTTACCGCGCAACTAGCATAGATACAACGGCCCGACATGAATCATTGAGAAAGAAAGAAAGATAGCAAAATTTTCCATTCTCAGCCTTAAACACATCACGCCTAAATATACGTACAAAACGTTTTGTTTCACCAAAAAACACGTATCACTATCGCATTTTCCTTTCATGACTGAACAGATTCGAGGAAACGACCTGAAGCAAAAACTGCGATAAATCTCATTCCATAAAGACGGTTCCGTAATGGACAGAGAATCAAACGAAATATCTCGCATTAATAATTTAAACTTTAGATAAATTAGCATAATTCTCATCTTTGAGAAAAAGGCTCTCAGCCGTTATGTTAAATATAACAAAGTTTATCACAATCTTATTTCTTGACATTCTACTTTAAGTACGATGTGCGCTTTTATAATTTCTAACGTGACGATATTATCTTGGGCATCCACGACACGTCACGGCACCACAATAACGCAGGGAAGTAAAATGTATGGAGATCTAAGAAGATGCTTTTAAATTTCCGTCCACGATAACGTTGTGATGTACCAGTACACGGTTTCTCATACATTTTATGGACGTGGACGTCTACGACAAAGATATAGTTTATTTTTAAATTATCCTTAATGTTCCACAACTGGGAAAACGACTCCCTACTCTTACATCTCTCTTTGTCCAGAGCTGCTAAGGACCAATCTTTATTGAAGGATAGGTATCGTGACTCTAGAAATTATAAAAACGCATAATAAAGCAAAATAAAATATAATTTGTTGAGAAAGCGAAATACGATGTGAGAAAAACAAGCGAAACGTGACAATTTGATTACGAATATTGCGCTCACATTAGCCCCTTTTATACAGCCGCGTGTGATGTTACAAAAACATATTTATTTTTTATTCTACTTCAGACGAGATCTCAGAACACAATGCTCGTCAAATCTTAGAAATATTCTCGTGTCTTTGCCAAAACTTTTATGTCATATGTCGCTTCTGCGATTTTAGTAAAAATATTTTTGCTGTTTTCTACCTTTTGTCGTTCAAAATTTTATATTATTTGTGAAATTTCATTTCGTCTTGTTTATTTAGTGTCACATCTTGTCTTGGTTTAATGACTTGCAGTCTTTATGCTTTTAATTAGATAAGAAATAGGTACGACTAATGTGAGTAGGTAGGTACATTAAAATTTTAGTCTTAACTTTCTAACTTTTATGACTAAAATAAATGGATGAACTTTGTAACTGAGGTAAGTACTTAAAAATTATGATGTTGTGAACACTAATGAGCAGATTCTTATTATTCTTACCTATGCGTCGGTTAGTTAGTTTTCACCCTTTAAAATGTAGAGTGTAGTATTTAATTTACTAGCGTGGCACACCCTACGGCTTTTGCCGCGCCTTATATGTAAAATATATTTATTTTAAATAAGCCTACTAATATTTTTTTAACCTTATTGCATTCCCACGTTGACCTGGGCGCTTTTTAATGGCGACGTTTTTACATCATACTTTAGATTTTTAACGCCCAGCTTAGTGCTTAGTGCTGAGAGTTCAAAATCCAACTGTGCGCTTTTATATCGCGCTAAAATGTTCTGTTGGATTCTCAACGGTCGGCTCGAAGGCGAGAGTTGAAAATCCAGAGTACGGTGCTTGTGCAAATGTTGGCTCAAGGAGCAGTTTGCGTTTAAAAACGGTGCTCACTATTAATAGCATTCACAGCATCATTTTCCCTAGTTGCTGGACAAAATCGATTGTAACCAAGTCTGATGTATTGATAACTTCAGAAAGAAAAGAAAACAAAAAATACAGGTAAAAATCAACACCTAGTGAGCGGGAAACACCAGCCATTCTTTGCCGTCCATTGACGCTCGTTCGCATAATAAATAAAAACTTCACCTTATGACTCTATTGCGTACAAAATAGAATCAAAAATGGAAAAGCAAAATACATAAGCTTATAAAGGTCGAGACTGCGGTCCCGGGATTATAATATGATCACCAATCCACTGACTAAGCGCGGTGTTAATGGCGAAAATGCATCAGAATTGGAGTAAGTAATCCTAAGATTAACATTGAAGAAAACTTTGACTTAGGAAAACATGAAAGCTTTCTGCACTTAGAAGTTAGGTTGAAAATCCGTGTTTTTTATTTCCTAATATTCCCAACTACGATGGTTCTTTGTGGGGCTTGTTAAAGAATCGAGTTTAAATTTCAATTAACTCTACATTCTGTCTTCAGTGTTATCTATGTACCAACATAATAATAAAATAATATCAAAGTCAAAATTGTACATTGAATGTTTTGAAAATAATAAGTAATTTCCACGAGGTGTGAAAACGAGTCTGATGTCGATGAATTTTTGTCCGTTTGTCTGGTTGTATATTCCGGATTGGCGCAAAAATGGCCGAATGTACCTATTGGATGAAATTTTGGTCACAGAAAGTTCCTAGTCTGTATTAGCGCTTAGGCTTCTTTTTATCCCAATATTTTTAGAAATCCACGTGGTCGAAGCCACAGAAAAAAGCTAGTGCATCATAAACAAAGATTTGCAAAATCGAGACATTTCTAAAATTCTACCAAAAAATGATGACAGCATTCAAACGCTACCTTCAAACGAGTTCCAATAAAAAGAATTTTGACACTAGAAGTGACACATAACCACTGAACTGAATTTTGGCTTAACATCCAGCAAAACTGCACCATCTAGTATAAATAGCAATACAGCTATGTACTTTTTAAGTTACGTGCAGAAATATTTACAGTTTTCCATTGTTTATCCTTGTTTATAATTATGTGCATAAAACATGAAGTCTTTCGTTTATTAAACACATAATATTGCCCGACCTACATTGCGCCGAGTCGGTTGTTAAATAGAAACTATTAATAAATGGCTGTGTGACCTATATAAATAATTAAACGTAGAGGGTTAACGTCGACTGGTGTATAAGGGGGGATCAGCTATTGCTATGATCGACTGAGAGAAATTTCTCCATAATCGATCACGGTAGAATCAGTTTTTTGCATTTTATGTTGATTGATATGATACTAACTGATTGATTATTTTATGTTCGATTCCCAGGTTGGGCAAGTATTATTTTTAAGTGACTTAAAAAAAAGAGGTTCTCAATTCCACTGTATGCGTTTTTTTTTTGTATGTTTGCTATGCGATAGGTATATATTTATTTTAGCTCGATTAAACGATACACTAGGTAACTAGTGTATCGTTTTTATAACTATATAGCAACGAAAATGTTTGTTTTATGTGCCAAAACATTTATCATAATATGAGTAGACGTAATGTTGATTACAGAATGTTGTTAGTAACAGACAAGAATGTGGAACTGCTAATACATTTCGTTTTCATATACTCTTGAATAACACCCGAGGGAGTGTAAGGGAAAACGAAAGAGTGGGTGATCTTTTCCTTGTAGACATACAACACAAATGTACCTTAGAAAAGTACATACATTTGTATACTCATATGGTCTGATCCAAAAATATATGAAGAAAATGTAAACAAACCCTGATCAGGTTAAACTCTTACGCAATCACTGACGAACTTAGCAAGACTTGGTAACTTTTTCCTACACTTGTTGTTTAAGTAACACTATTAAATTGTTATTGAAAAGTCATCGACGAAAATTCAGGTCATAAAGCTAAACTTAAATTATCATCAATTTGTCTTATAATCAATAATTTGTAAAATTAAAAAGTATCTAAGTGATTTAAAATTAGAATTTCAGGTTTAAATAATGAAAGAATCAAACCGTAGTGACACTACAAAATGGCAACCACTGGTGGTACGCTTTCCGATTCATTTGTTTACATTTTCGTCAGATACTTTTGGAACAGACTGTATACACATGTCCATATATATTTAGAGAATTTAAAAAGAAAATTTCGCGATACGTTTGAAATGTGCCCTCTGCTCCTGCTCCTACCATTCCCTCTGGGACAATAAAACCCGGCTAAAAGTAAATAGGTATTCTGTTCGGTCGGTATGTTAACATTCAGGAGCACCTTTGTATCCCTTGGGATAATACGTGAGGATAATGTCAGGCACTGTTATTATATAACAAGGATGATTCCGTTACGGACTGGGTTCGCGAAGACTTTAGTGGTCGACAAGGTGAGCGGAATGTCGTCCATAGTTTTTATGGCAGCATTTTTGAGATATTTATTAGTGGAACGTTGTTGGTTGGTTCTCTTAGCTACACAGACATAATAAGAAAGTCTAGCAGTCATTTTCAACGGACTCTGTCAATAATAATCTCTAGAAGTGTTGTGATTGGTTGGTTTCAAACAACAAATAATGGACAATTAAACAACAAACAATCTAACTACATCTCAACATATACGTCGATATGTCATTTAACAGCAGAATAAATCGCCGAAGCTTTAAGAATTAAGCCAGACGAAATTTAAATAAATAGGTACCGTTTTTTATTGTTAATATATTGAGATTTTGAGGACACTCGTTACTAGTGTAATATATTGAGATTTTGAGGACACTCGTTACTCGTTAATACTAGAAATAAAGATAAATTAGATCAACCTTTTTTCAGATTATCTAAAGTGCAAACATCTTTTATGGGGTACTGTGTTAAATGCTACAACAAAAACCTTTTGATATTTTACAATTAAATGAAAGAAAATTTAAAACTCATATTAAAAGTACACTTTGTAAACAAGGATATTACAAATTGGAGGATTATATCGAAGATAACAATGTTTGGAAACATGCTGGTCCTGCTCCATAGGACAATCTAGAGTCTAGACAACATCAAACTGGTTGCTAATTTAATTTATACATACACTTTTTTTTTTAAATACATTGTTTTTTACATTCTGTGACAAATGTAACTCACACACTTTTTAAAATACTAGTAAAATTTTACAATCTTTATAAATATGTGAGCACTATGTATCTATCACATAATTGATTTACCAGTCTGTTGTATTTTTAATTCTTTTACCATTTTTGGTAGATTAAATTTTATTTTAGGTGCATCGTCTTCACATATAATTATATAATGAATGTATACAAAAACTTGTAAAACATTTTAAAAGAGTAACGGTGGAGTTTCTTGCCCATTCTTCTGTACACGAAAACTACATTTTGGAATGGGCGACTAGAATCAATTCTATTTTTTAATTTTTAATTTTGACGTTCAAAAGTGCCTTTTAAGTGCCTATTTGAAATAAATGATTTGACTTTGACTTTGACTTAGTAAGTACCTTATCAACGTTTCATCGAGTATAGATAAAATACTTTACGTATATTTTTACGATCACTACGCTGAAAATGAGTATATTTACGAAACCGTTTGATATTTGTAACAAAATTCAATAGACCCGCATCGGCTACAAATTCTGTTTAAAATCGATGATCAGTCGAACTCAGGCCCTGAAAATTTATGGGTCTTCAAAAGCGATAAATTAAGGTTGGTCTAACGAGGCCCTGTCGAGTAATAATCTAGGGTTTGAAACCTTTAAAAGGATTTAGGTTCAATTATTAAATTAACGGAAAGACGACACAGGTTTACTCACAGCATGTAAAAATACAATACCGGGAATAATCCTTTACTTTTACAACAACAATCTTTGACCCGAGCTCCGTTGACATAAGGCCAAAGGTACAAACATTACCTGTGTACAAAACCCAAATAAACCTGCCACTTAATACCGTTCCCTAACATATATTTGCCTTCTTACGTCCTAGTCCTTATTAACACTAGGAAAACCAACCAACATACAGCGAATAACAAACATTCTGTTATGGGCAAAACAGACCAAAATATACTGTTGGTAAAGTGTCCTTTAAACTTGGTATTTTGAGTCCTTTACCCCAAATTCCACTCCAATTAACCCCTAAAAACTGTTAGTTTGCACCGAAATCCTAATTTTATTTATATTTTTTGACCTTCAAAGTTTTAGAAGCCTTCTCGTGTAAGCAAACGGGAACTATAATGTGTAGAATAAACAAGGTACGGAAGGATTTGTTAAAGTAAATTGTAGGTATATCATGCTTATTGTGACAGTTTTAGGTGTCCTAACTAAACAATTTTATGTAAGTTAAAGTCCCTTTTGTTGTGTCAATTTGTTAAGTATCTTTGTTTGTTCGGGAGCCTTGGAATTGGTGAAAAGAAAACAGTGTTTATCACCTGTTTATTGTTCCGCGCGGCTTGTAAGATTTAATGAGGATGTTGAAAAGGAAATATTATTATCTTACTACAAACAAAACAACCATTATTTTATCTAGCGTTAGAATTGACAATCATTATCCTACTAATATTATAAATGCGAAAGTTTGTGAGGATGGATGGATGGATGTTTGTTACTCTTTCACACAAAAACTACTGCACGGATTTTGATGAAACTGTACAGTAAAGCTTATACATCAGAATAACACATAGGATACTTTTATCCCGATATTCCCACGGGATCAAAACTTACGCGGGTGAAACCGTGGGGCGCAGGTAGTCATAAATATTTTCTTAATACCTATCACTAACTTTTTTTTTTGAAACTTTGAATTGATCTGGAATTCATAATTTCGAAGGAAAACAAATCTGCGTCAGTTTTCATGCTAGAATTACGTGCCAATTCTAATCAGTTGAGTTTCGAAAAACAGTTTCAAATAATCCTTCCAGGTACTTCCTTTTCCACGCTCCCTTTGAGACACGGGTCTAAAATCCGGAAAGTCAGTTCCCGTCAATCACGCACGGGTCGGAAATCAAATAGCACCTTATTTGATTGTTGGAAACAGTTCAAAACTGAGTTGAACAAGGTTTTTGAGTGTTTTAAAAAGTACCTAGGAGTTTGTTCGATATCATTGTCTAATAGTTTTAAAACACTAAAAACTGATTTAATTGTATAAGTCCGTTTTTTTGATCTGATATTGATGACGATTAAAATAAATTCGATTTCTCACTAAATTGGCTTACTAAAACACCTGTATCTATTTTTTTTTAAATTCTGATGAATTGCATTTTTTGTGGAGAACTAAACTAATATGGAGCTATGCTAAATCTGATTCACCTATTATTTTGCACTCTGTGGCCCAAAAACTGTTGTCAAATTGACCTCTGCGCTGTCACTGAGGAAATGGCGAAGTTTTGGGCCAATGTAAGATCTGAATTACAGTGGTGCCAGCGACACGAAGAAGAAGATAGAGCCTATTTACTGACCTGAAGCCACCTCACGCCTCTTATACATATCCGTTTCTTGTAAAAATCAATGAAGCTCACTTCCACATTGACCCACATTCCAAACGCAATAAAATCTAATAAATGTTTACAGAACCATTTCAATATCGTGAAAAAGTTCTTCGCAAATAAAACGGAGTTCCATTGAATTGAAAACACTCATATCCGGCCTATTATTATCAACAATAGGTATTTAATAATACAACACAATAGGTGTTAAATATCCATTCCGTTTTGTGTAATATTATTTCGTTCATAAATTTTGATAAAAACCCATTCAAATGGAGCTAGAGCGATGTGGATTTCGGAAACTGTTTGATTCAAGTTGTTTAATGTTTTGGTAGTATTTTATGGGTTTGGTTTTAGTGTTTATGATGGTAAAAGTCATTATGGATTATTTGGAGCTATTCCAAAATGGCCGCCACTAGCGCTTCTCTTGCATTGGTCAAAAATGCGAAGGTTTTTTTTTGTAAATGTGAATCCAACCTACATACGTTGAGATAGTTTACATGCGGGTGAAACCTCGGGGCGCTGCTAATTTTAATTTATTTGAGTCATAAGCACGACAAGACTAATAATTTATGGCCATAACTGGAAGAGATGTAAATATTAGATAGCCTATAAACGCTCGGTTCGCTAATTCGAAGACATGTGACATTTACCAACCTGGAGTGGGCCAGTGTGGTGGATTACGGCTCACTCCCTCTCACAGAGAGGAGGCCAGTAGTCGAAACAATATAGGATAATTAATATGCTATAAACACCTGATGTATTACGTAGATAACTACTTATCGCATCATAAAAAAATAAGCCACAGGCCTATATTACATCCGCTTGCAAATAGGACGTACGTGGTTACGCTATTCGTCAAAATAAAACATTACAATAATGCTGGCAGTTAAGTGGATGATTGTTCTCGACAGAAAACAAAAACAAAATTAGAACGGTCAATCAACTGTCAGAAATTTCAAACTTCAACTGTTGTTACAAGATTAGACCATAGATTAAATTCCATAGTTTCTCAGAAACCCTGCAGGGGTTGTATATTCCTCATATTTCAGCTTGGAAACCTGTTTCCGAAGTCCGTTTAGCTGTAACTATAGTATCTAAATGCTCGCTACTCATATCAGTCGACCTAAATGTCTGGGAGGCTTCCGCATCTGATCTCAGGGTAATGACGCCTAAGTTACAGGAATACTAATGTTAGATGTTAATGCGAACTATTTAGGTATTTGAGTTTTGTTTAGCCAATATTACAGAGAGAAAGGCAAATGACGATGTGGCATAAGAATGAACAAAAAAAAAAAATGTACAGACGCCAGTACATCAAGCTACTACAATCTGCCAATTTTTTAAATAGATTTTCAACTTTATCGCTAAAGCATAAGGTTCATAGTTGATCGGGAAAATTTGACAGTTTCGGGTAGCTTGATGTGTTGGCGTCTGTACTAAGACTATAATAACACATGATTATGTTATATAGGTGTGGAATTAATAAACTTTATAAGAGTCAAAGAAGAATATAATTAATTTGTACGGACACATTCTTGCAGTCAGTTATGACATCAAAGGTAATAGATACAAAGGTCATCCTGACACTTTCACCATAGACATGTATGTAGGATTAGGGCTTGACTAGAGAAACACTTTTTAGGATTTCTTCGTTTATTTTTTTGATTTTATTAAAATCTTAATAAAATCAATGTTCGTAACGTCTTCCTCCTTTTACTTTTTCCTTCCTTTCCCCTTTCATTCCCTCTCTCATTCACACTCACTCCCACCTCTCATTCACTCATCTTACATTCCATTCTACGAATGAATTTAATGTTTCGTTTCACGGTTTTAACTTAAATATTTTTTTTTTAAAGAAAATAGGCCCACATGTATAACGAGGTTTTGTTCACAAATTCCAACAACATACTGTTCTCCCCGAAGGATTAGGCAGAGGTGTACCATAGCACACCCACATTTCGCCACTTATGTTAAACTCTATGTAATAGGGGGCGAGCCCCTTGCCATCAACCGGGCACAAATCCAGACTCTGGGTGTCTACTAGAGTGCACGCAATATAAGTCTGCGCGCGAATTTTGAGTTCAAGATTAAATCCCTGCTAGCAGTTTTAATCACTTTCGGCATAACGATGGCAATTATTTACTTTAGAAAACATGAAACATAGCACACTCTCTTGACACCAGAGGGGCAATTTTCGTAATTTCAAGAACGTTCACAGTCTGATCTTAGTCTCAATCTGTCAAAAATACCTGTAATTTCCCCTCATTTTGACAAGTTATTGACATTTATTTATCGCTAAGATGAGACTGCGACTAGATTTTGAACGTTTTAAATTACGAGAATTGGCCTTCTGATATAAACGACCAGATGGCGGCAAACAATTATTTCCGATTTCGGCAGCACGCAGATTTATAGTGCACTCTATAGTGCGCGCAAAATAAATCTGGGGAGACAGTCACCTCCTTCTGCGAAGCAGTCATGCTAGCGAAGGAGGTGGCGGGACGGCTGAGGGAGAGAGCCTCACGTCCCAGCCGCCGCGGGAGACGCTCCGGGCGTCGGGAGCCGCGTGACGACTCCCGGCCACCGCAGGCGCGGGCCTGCGGGCGGAGAGTAATGGGTAACCTTCCGTCCGATCAGGACCGGGCTCGTGCCGGACGGCGCGTACGTGTTCCACGCGCCTCAAAGAGATGTCAGCAACAAGGAAGGGGCCCGAAAGGGCCGAAGCCTACCGGGGCAGCGGGATTGTTTGAAAGGGTTACCGCTACCCCGGAACACAAAGGGCTAAGGAAGGAACACGGGTGGGTTTAGTCAGTAAGAGTCTGACACTCCCTTCTGCTCCACCCAGAGCGGGAGGGGTCATTTGATGATTTCCCATCCACAAAAAAAAAAAAAAGCGCTTGATATTTCGGACATACCGACTACCTAATAGATCATTAAAAAGTCCCTGTAAATGGTTTAATTGAAATAAATGCTTTTAGTTTCAGTTTTTGTGTTTAGTTTACTGAGAAATTGCCGATGGTAAAACCCAATATCACTTTACCCGACCCGGGAATCGAATCCAGGACCTCGTGCTCAGTAGTAGCGCTTGCAATCACTAGACCAACGAGGCAGTTATATAGGTTATTATTCATCATCTGCCTAGCTTTTTTCCCAACTATATTGGGGTCGGCTTCCAGTCCAAGCAGCTGAATACCAGTATTTTACATGGAGCGACTACCTATTTGACCTCCACAACCCAGTTACTTGGTAAGACTGGTTGTCAGACTTTTAGGCTTCTGACTTCCCGTAACGACTGTCAAAGATCCACGAATGACAGTCGGAACTAACGGCTACACGGGGATGTGGGTTACTAATTATACCAATTAAATTTAGCCTATACAATTTATGATCTACATAATCTGTGTCGGTTGAGATTATACACACCTACGTATGATAATCATTTATTGCTTACACAATCGTTCACAATAATTATGTTTACATACATGGATCGAACTTCTGACCCATATTATCTTTATAGCCATACACGTGACTGCATGATTTTTGATAATGTCATGTTTATATTGCTGTTTAGGTATTTCATTTAGAACTAATCTAAGTAAGTACTTATTTCTGGAACGAAGTTCCATATCGCACTATAATATAGTGTATTATACTTTGCAAACTTGGTAAATGAGAGCTAGAGCGAAAAAAAAGTGTAACATTTTGACCGTCACGACACTTTTGTTATAGTACTTAAGTGTGTAATTACTAACATTGAATATAAATACTTATTTTTATTATATTTAATAATCCTAACTAACATAAATGCAAGAGTAAGTTTGTTTGTTTGTTACGCTTTCACGCTAAAACGGTTGAACAGATTTGGATTAAATTGGCACGTGGGTAAGACCATGATTTGGAGAAATACAGAGGCTACTTTTTATCCTGGATCGCAGACAAAGTCGCCGGGAATAGCTAGTTATTAATAAGATGTTTATTTTTATAAAATCAAAAATATACGTGTATATTTGTTAACTAATTAAAATTTGATTACCGTTCCTTTATTTATTTTTTCATTTAGTTACAAGCATTGTTAATGTATTTCACTGTACCTGTTATTTAATACATATTATAAAGCAATGAGCTGGACTCTTTTAATAAGGATTGGCCCTTGGAAGCTCTGAACAGAGAGAGATGGAAGGACAGTAGCGAGGCGTTTGCGCAGCAGTGGCACATTAATGGCTAATAAAAAAAATACAGCGAAAGGAACTTCGATCCAACTGGGTATCCCACTACATCTCTCGCATTTTAAAGTTCGTTCCAAAATACGGTATCCAGTAACAAAATGATTCGAATCAACAACCCATAATTTTATTTGCCTGTTTCTAGCAGCCTGTGCACATAGATCTCAATATGCCACGTAGACAAAATGCCTCATGCCTCGGCATGGAAGCGAGGCATAAATATTCCAGTATATTAAACTGAACGGGGTCGGGACAGAAGCCCCAAACAAAACATTGGCGTAAAGAGACGAATACACAAATAAATAACAACCCCTGTGTTTTTAACCGACTTCAAAATAGGTGGGGGTCCTTTTCGAGGGTTGGGAATGAAGCTCTTTCATTTTATTCGAGATTGCTGCAATCACGTTTTTAATATTAATTAAGACCCAATTACACCAAACTGATAGACATTACGGATTATTTATGAAATTTGCTCAAAGTTGAGTACGCTAGTAATGATTAACGTCCGCTTAGCTATAATTTTTTACGGTCTCTTAACTTTAGGTAAGCAATGTTCATAAATTAATCCCATAATCATGTAACGGACAAATTTTGGAACTTTATGGAACGTTTATAAAAACAGTTCATCTAAACGCTCGTTTACTTAACGGGCGTTTAATAACTAACAGAGTTTAGTCAAATTGAGCCTAGTCTCTGTTAAGTTTATCTATCTCATAGTATGTACTTTTGGTTTATCTAAAGTCAAATCTCACTCTAGTTGTCAGTTGTGATTGATGATGAGGGATTTACTCTAGGTCGATATTCGCTCTAGGTCGTAAACGCCCATTTACACAGGTCGATAAAAATCGCAGGTGACTAGTTCATTTTGCATCAAAATGTCAACCTTTATGCGGCGGGCGATCGCCTGCGACTGAGAATTTTAACGGTCGATTTTAGTCACCAGTCGCATGCGACCGGAGAGTTGTCGCATGCGGCTGGTGACTGGCATGACAAAAGTCGAAACCTACTCTATTTTGAAACTTGCGATTTTAGTCACCACCGCCCAGCTAGGGCGGTGGTGACTAAAATGGCCATTTAGACAGACGATTTTTGCCGTGCAGCTAAAATCGTGCGGTTATAGTCACCTGTGTAAATCCCGAATAATAAAAATAACAACCATTATAAACATAAAATGAATGAAAAAAGATCTATTTGAATTGGGTTTTTGCCACCTTTATCAAAGCTTCTTCTAAAATTGTTTCTCCCAACATTATTTTATAATTTATGAAAGAGTTTTTTACTTTAACAGAGCATAGCGATTGCAATCTATCGCGTCTCAAATCTAATGGCGTATTACTTTTCAGGCTCAACGTTCTCATAAAAATGGACGACTTTGTTTTTTACTTCTAAGTAAAATAAAATAGGCAGTTTGTTTGAGTACTAAGCTTCAAATTATGCCAGTGAATTTAAATGTGCGCGATTTTCTTTGTGAGGTAATTTAATTTTTAATATCTCTTGGGCTGATAGGTGTCTTAAAAATATGAGTGAAGTTAAAGAGTTAGAAAGTGATAGGTACGCACGGCTACATATCAAGCTATACATAACCAGTATAAGCTGACTTCTGATTGTACGAAAAACCTATACGAAGCGAGGTCAGCTAAAACTGGAATATTATAGCTTGATGTGTCGCCGTGTGTACTATTGATAGGTGCCTGTACGTACTTTATATATGTACCCTGGCCATATAGTATAAGCATTATAAGCTTATAATTTTCTCATTGTTGGAACACAGGCCTCCTCTCTGTGAGAGGGACCGTAACGTAATCCACCACGCGGGCCCAGTGCGCATATGTGGATGTCACATGTCTTCGAATTTTTCGTTCTAAAACATGCCAGTTTTCTCACCACGGCCACTTACTAAGTCCAAGTCATTTAAACACGTACCTACATATAAATTGGCAATATCGAAAAAAAACTGTGTATGTCCCAGACAATTCTGTCACACACGCCTTCGGAGAATACCTACACGCATGATGGTACATTGCCACATTTACCGGCATTGGTATTATTTCCCTTCTAGTTAAAGGCCGAGAGGGACTTATAACATAAGTAATCCTATTACAGACTGTATTCTTCGCAATAGTCTATGTTATGTGGAGTGATGTGTTTATTTTTCTTTTTCTTTGGATGCTCAGTATGTGATAAAATAAACAGTTATTCTACTTAGAACAAATAAAACCATATGGAAACATACTCGAAGATTATCCAGTACTTTACTAATGTACAAATTTTAATGCAATTATGGTTAGTTTAGGTATGGAACTTGAGCTGGTTCAGCGAAGTACATAATTTTAAGAAATAAAATATTTCTTACGGTTTTTGCAATTTGCAGGCCAGAGTGAATGTTGATTAAAATATGACTCGCAACCTTAACAAATATGACTACATAATTATAATCATTACAATCAGCAACACAACTGCTTGAGTTAGAATTAGCCTCAAATACTATGATTTTTATGAAATACTTGTTGTGTTCCGCGGTTTCACCCGCATAAGTGTCGATACCGTGGCAATATCGGGATATAAAACAGCCTATATATTAATCCAGAGTGCCAGCTACCTCCGTACAAAATTTATCAAAATTTGTCCATCTATTTCACACAAACTCACAAACTTTCGCCTTTATAATGTGTAATAGAGTGATAATAGTCATTCATTAGGCCGCTATCCCACTGGCGTTTTACGAGCGTTGACGTCAACGTCGCGTCTGCGCAGCGTCGACGCTGACGTTAACGTCGCGCACATGATACTGTTGCCAACAAACGACGTTAACGTTGCGCAGACGCGACGTTGACGTCGCGTTCAGCGGACGTTAATGCTTGTCACGCGACGACGCGACGTCAACGTCGCGTCTGCGCAACGTTGACGCTGCGCAGACGTTCGAGATACGCCGACGCTCGTAAAACGCCAGTGGGGTAGCGGCCTAAAGGGTAATATGAACTTAGAGTCGTATTAATGATTTTTCGCGGGCTACTCTGACGCTTTCGCCTTAGGGTTGATTTTTCAAACATCTGAAGGCCAATTCTCGTAATTTAAAACGTTCAAAATCTAGACGCAGTCTCATCTCAGCGTCAAATGTCAAAAACTTGTAGGGAAATTAGAGGTATTTTTGGCAGATTGAGACTGAGATGAGACTGTGAATGTTCTTAAAATTACGAGAATTGCCCCTCTGATAACTTTATTCCAGGAATAATTTTGAAATTGTGACAGTTATTTTTCCAAAAAAAAAAACCTGTCAAAAGTCAATTTTATTCCTCGAATCTGGCGATGGGAAAATCTGCCCTTGAAAGAATAAAAGGGCCAGCTTATGGGTTACCTACCACTGACGTGACGTGACGTAAAAGCATAGGTACCTAGTTTTAGAAAACGTTCAATTTCGTCACTGTCATTTATACGTACTTCTTTGACAGTAGCTTTCTTTAGCTCAATGTGTCTTATTTTACGCTCGGGTACTATGTAGGTACCTAAAGTCTGGGAAATTAATTGACACCCTACGTCAGTTTTCCGTGTCAAAGCCATTTTATACAACTGTCAAAGAATGACAGTTGTGATTGTATGGGCAAAATATGTGGTATGTCGATAAAAAGTAGCCTATATCCTTTCCCAGGGTTTTAAAATATTCTCATAGCAAATCGCATCAACATCGGTTCAGCCGTTTCGAGATTAGCCGGAACAAACAGGCAGAAAGACAAAAAATATTAAAATTGTTTCTTTTCGTATATCTTTCATATGCATTTAGTAAAAAGCTGTTATTTTAACATACAAGCAGACACTTTAATTTTATTTATTTTTCAACATTTTCTTAACAATTAATTACCCTGAATTTACATGTTATCCCGCCGAAATAACGTCGAAAATGTTGGTTTATAGCTACGGTAACAGGCCGTAGACGTTCTCTGATGAACTCGGAGTACCTAATTGAAATGAACGGCAGTGCAGGCGCTGCATATTCTCCATATTGCAATCATCGCTTGTTCGGATACTAGATTGGGCTTACAGGAATCCTACTGCTGTTCCATACTGTTCCTTTTGAGTGAATATCTGGTTAAAGACATTTAATTCTCATAAAGAATTAATAATAGAAGAATATGGCTGTGCTTATTTGTTTCTACGTTTAAAATGATTTAGGTCATGATGATTTTGTTTCTCATTCGGTTAAAATGAGTTTTCGGTGAGATCTAGTGAGAACCAAAGGCTTGAGAGAGTCTGACACTCCCTTCTGCTCCTTGTAGAGCGGGAGATATAAAAAAGGGGCAAATGGTAAATGGTAGTTGATAAATTATAATATTTATTTTTGTAAATTGGTTCAAAAACACATTTAGTTTAGAATGTGGTGAGTTCAGAGAATACCATAACATAGCATAATCAGCATATAACGTTCCCACTGCTGAGACACAGGTCTCCTTTCTGTGAAAGGGAGTGGGCCGTAATCCACCACGTAGGCCCAGTGCGGGTTTGGTGGATATCACATGTCTTAGAATTTTTGGTTCTAGGGCATGCCGGTTTGCTCACGATGTTTTCCTACCGATTTGAGAGCAGTGGTGATGAAATAATTTGCACAAAGTAAAGCTCCTGTTCGGATTCTAATCTAGGACCCACAACTCGTAAGTCGCGGCAGTTTCCACTGGACCACCACATCACACTCAGAGACGTCACCCAAAAACCAATTATACACTAGCACCAATAAAATGTTTTTCTTTAAAACTATCTCTACTTAATTAAATATCCAATCTATACTAATATTATAAAGCTGAGGAGTTTGTTTGTTTGTTTGTTTGTTTGTTTGTTTGTTTGTTTGAACGCGCTAATCTCAGGAACTACTGGTCCGATTTGAAAAACTCTTTCAGTGTTAGATAGCCCATTCATCGAGGAAGGCTATAGGCTATATATCATCACGCTAAAACCAATAGGAGCGGAGCACCAATGAAGAATGTTTCAAAATCGGGGAATTTTTTTCCTATTGAGAGCTTCCGCTGCGTGCGCTGCGTAAACGGTTAAAGTTTCGCAAAAATCATATATGACAGAATTGTTTCCCTTTAAAAGCTTTAAAAAAAAGTCCGCGACAGCATATGTCTATCTTTTAAGGTTAGCTCACTATAACCTCTTTTATGCTAACCAAATTTGTTCCTAAATAATACATTATTTGCGAAGCTGTTTTTATAAACATGGTGTTAATCCTTATCCAAATAAATACGTTATTCATCACATGTATTTAATTTTGAACAAAATTGCCTCTGACATCATTTGATTTCAATGTATATCTTAGGAGATATCATAGTTTTAAAATAATACTAATAATAAAGCTGAAGAGTGTGTTTGTTTGAAACACGGTTTGAAAGCTCTAAATCTCTGGAAGTATTGGTCACATATATAAAAATATTTTTGCGTTTGATAGCCCAGTTCTTGAGGAAGGCTATATTCTATTAAACTTGACGCTAGGACCCTTAGGAGTTGAACAAAAAGAAAAAAGTCTGAAGTTTTCGCCAAGCGAAAACGAAGTAATAGCGCAGGCCGGCGACACGTTGCGGCGGGGTGGATCGGGGAAACAAAAAAAATTTACGCGGACGAAGTCGCGGGTAGAAACTAGTTAGTCTAGAAAACCTTATCACAGTTAAGTCTAACAAATAAACAAAACGACCTCTGCATGCAAGTTTATAACAGTAATTTCCGTAAACATGGTACCCGTAATTATTTCCATGCCGTTTATTCGGGATGCATTAAAATGCGGCGTCGTGTTAATTTAAGCTATATCATTGCCCTATATTTTGTTGTTAATTTTGGGTGATAATTACTGTAACTGTGTATTCATGTCTGTATGTTAAAAGTTATTTAGAAAACGTTTGAGATGGTTTTTAGTCGTATTTAACGCTATACGAAGCTTGTTTGTGTGATAAATGTAAGGCTATTTGTCTAAAACGTACGTACGTATACGTTCTGTTTGGTTGATAATATTCAACTGTCTAAAACTAAGCGTAATACATATGTCATAAAGATAACGTAATGTCGAGCAGTTCAATTCGTTAGGTATCTATATTTGACCAACAGGGGCTTGTGGCTAAGTAATTATAGCCGCATGCGTTGATCGATCGGGTTAAGTTACGCATGCCGCAGTTGATCCGAGGATGGGCGACCATCTTTACATACGTAGACGTAGCCCGTTGGTCCCAGCTGTCATTCGTCAGAAGCATGAATCGATAGGCAGCCGCTCCATGTAAAAACAAAAAATACAACCGAATTGAGAACCTCCTCCTTTTTTGAAGTCATTTAAAAATACTGGTATTCAGCTGCATCCGGTTAGACTGGAAGCCGACCCAACCATAGTTGGGAAAAGGCTAGGTAGATGATGATGATCTATATTTTACTAACCAAACCACAAAGCTAATACCGTTTAACCATATTCAATGCAATTTAAGCAAAGCCAATTTTATTTAGGTACAGAAATCTGAGGGGCAGTTCTCGTAATTTTTAGGACGTTCACACAGTCTGATCTCAGTCTCAATCTGTCAAAAATACTTCAATTTTCCTTACATTTTGACAAGTTTTTAACATTTGTTTGTCGCCGAGATGAGACTGCGACTAGATTTTGAACGTTTTAAATTAGCAGAATTGGCCTACTGACGTAAATCCTTAAATGGTAGCGATTCAGTAATTCAAAATGAAAAACGTCTCTCAATTTATTCTGTTTTTAAATCTGCAAGAGCTATACAAATTAATTATTTTAATTACAGCACTCCTATTACAAGGCTTGAATGGCGAAAAAATAGATCAAAGAGAAGCTGCAAAAAATAATAATGTTTAATGATGAAAAGAAAAGATGAAAAGTCTCAGATTATTATTACAGTAAGTAAAATCGTTTTTCAATTGTCAAGTTATTGAATAGACTATGCTATACGTATTCATATACTATATAAGGTGTGTCTATTTATACACGAAACATTTTAAGAGATATTATTATTGGTGGTAAAGCAGCCAAAGAAACGAAAAAAAAATATTGCTAGACTCATGATCGATTTTGTTGACTCCGGTCAGCAACTGTTTCTGTTGTTATACTCCTGTTATCACACTGAACCTACGTAATTTATGTACCATTGTATAGATAGTTTAATGGTGATTTATTCTGTACTTTTCAAAAATTGATTTAATGCAGTAGAAACGAAAAAAATATCAAAATATTTCTAAACTTTTTCGCGTAAATCAAGTGTTGAAACCTGAAACATTGTAACTTGCAAAAAAAAAAAAACAATTAATTGAGTAAATTTTTTTTATAGATTTTTTTCACCCATTGGAGGAACCCTATTGAAAATGGATCTTTTATTCAAAGTAGTTTATAATTAATAAAAAACAAATAATATAATATCTGTATCTATGGTTTTTTATTCGATAAAATGAGCATTATGAGTTGTGCACTTTGTTTTTCCAAATTTATTCAAGTATATTATTTATAACATTCAATCATTTAAAATTACTTGACACACATAATAAATACTGCCTCCTTCTTATTTTTTCACATTCATTACGCTAGTTTTTGCGTAGTATTTACTGCCTTACTGTCATTGAAGCGGAGTAAAGGTTTTATGAAAAATTATTCAAGCAATATTAAAATGCTATAATAATTACTAAAACAAAAACAGCGAGATAAAAAGGATCGTTACTGTTTTTACGTTCTTTAAAATATTTCTCGTATGAATATACATACCTATAGTCAGCCGTGGAGTTTCACTTAGCAAAATTAAAATGCAAATATCAAAGAGATGGAAAATATCTTACGTTTCATCTTATGCATCGATTAGGTATCACATACTGGAAATGTAAATCGTTTTTAATATTTTCTTCGATATTATATCTAGAATTTAGATACGAATATCTTTTTAATGTTCAGTTTGAAAATTGCGGGGTGCTTGCACACTAAACAGTAGCAATGGATTTCATTTTGACAGTTCAACAACATTCATTGCGTTATTCACGTTGTTGAGCAGACAAATTTTCCGAACATATGTAGCAATGGATTATATTCTTCAAAGTTATTCAGATTGTTAGTGTGTTACGCTACTCTTTATTATTGTGTGAAAACATCACTGTATGATAACATAAGCGTCCGTTATGACGTTCACAAACATTGCCAAAACAGTGTTTCAAACCACATTAGGTATTTTGGCATCAAAACGGTTAGCTAAAATGCAGTACAATAATAAAATAAAATCCTATTTGATTGATACATTTTGATAAAATTCAAGGCAACTAGCCTTGAATTTTAGGCCACATAATAATAATAGCCGCCCCGACCGATTTCGGTCACGGTGGCCAATCTCAACGGAGATTAGCCAGGTACGCAGGAGATATTATAGTGCACAAGTGTGCGCGCAGACACAGGTGCACTCCCTCTTCCCTCACTCTCATAGTCCGATGGGACGGCAATCCGACACGACCGGAGAAAGATAAGGCGCAGGACCAATGGCTTTACGTACTTTCCGAGGCACGGGGGTATTAAACCGCCAATTTCCAAATTCCGGACTGTTACTAAGAAATTCCTAATGGAAAAACTCAATAACACGAGACGAGACCAACGGGGCAGTCCACCTAGAGGCCACACCTCATAGATACAAGTCCGTATTTATATCAGCCGGTCTATTCTGTAAAACTTAGGGGAAGTGAGCTGTCATGTCACTTGATTTTAGGGATTAACACTATTGAGAGCTCACTTCATATTAGTTTCAACAACGGTGAGATTTTTACAGAATAGATCATCTGGCCAATTTAGCAACCATTGTTGGTTAAAACCTAATGCGCCTGCGCCTTAAACGTAACTTAATTATGCAGGCCAGGTTACTACACAGGGTATAAATGACACGGATGTGTGCGAAGTTGAACGGTCGACCGTTCGTCGATTACGGACATTTAACCAGCCGATGTCGCCGGTAATCGAGGCCTGGACTTGGAACCTCGTTAGATAATTATTAATGAACCTGCGATGCCCTAGGGCGTTGTGTCGTGAACTCGTGGTTGATGTTAATATTCGATTATTAAACGGTCGGTTAATGATGGTGAAGGTTTTTGTATCTGACCTCATTTTGGTATTTTGGTAAAATATTAAAGTAAGATTTATAGGGAAAGCGGCTTAATTAAGGAAAACAATGATACGATATTTATTATTTGTGGAATTTAATTTCTGTAAATGATTGTGCTGTGTAAATAAAATAATTGTTTATAGAATATCAAGCTGAATAACAAAAAACCAACCCATATTAAGGTCTACCTTAATTATAATAATACTAGCTTCTGTTTGCGACTTCGTCCGCATGAAATTTTTTGTTCCTTCGACCTACCCCGTCACATCGCATCGCCTGCCCGCGCGATTACTTCGTTTTCCCTTAGTGTTCTTTTTTCTTACTGCTCGGCTTCTAAGGGTCCTAGGGTGATGTTAAATGGCCTATTAAAAAGCCTATAGCCTTCCTCAAGAATTGTGTTACCAAATGCAAAAGGAATTTTTCAAATCCGACTAGTAGTTTCAGAGGTTAGCGCGTTCAAACAAAAAAATAGAAAAATTCTTCAGCTTTATTATTAGTATAGATAGACAGATAAAAAAAAATCTGATACGTAATACTTTTTTTTGTATTTTAATATCATCGTGAGAAGTAAAGTGTTTCTGTTGGAGTTAAAACGTACAACTTTAATTAAAAGTTTAAAACGAAGCTTAATAACATCCAACAGATTCAGAAATCTGATCTTTGAAAAATAGATACGTCTGCAGAAAGTTTAAAGGGTTTCTTTTTTTCAAATCGAGACTGAAGTAATTATTTATGAATGTTATTATTTGTTTTAGCATAAAAACTGTTTGATCTCGGAGAAAATTTTATTGCACGATTATAATTTTAAGCGCAGAATGCTTTATTTTCTTTCTAGATTATTATTCTAGTTTCTACATATTAATTTCAAATGTTAAGAATGTAAAATTCAACTTTCGACGCAAAATAACGTTAATGTAGTAGGTACCGTGCTATACAGCCTGAACACATGTACCATAACCACACCACAACCACAACTACGCAGATTCTTCATTAAATAAATATCTGACACCTACAGCCAATCATAGGCTTAGACTACAACGGATGATCAAGCGAAAACAATTCCTGTTTGTGGTATTCTACGAATCTACCATTATTAGGCGTTCCCAACATATGTAGTTCTTATTGTTTATCTTATTATGTGGTACAAAAATCGTTGAGCGACAAACAATGTAGTGCCCTCATCTCCTGGGAGATTCACAAAAACATTTTATGCGTATTATTCGTAACATCTGTCCAACTATTTGTTTCACCCAATTTCACAGGAGATGACGTGTGAGTGTGACAGGCTGTCCTTTGTCTCTTTCGTACTTAATGGACTTTTTGATAGTTTTAAAGGGAAATGTGTGTTACGCTTATGAGGCTTCCGCGCGTCGTTATGAGCAGTAAAAACGCGTTTAGTGTTATAAGTTTCACAAAACTGTTTATGTGCAATAATACCCATACTGAGAATGTGGCGACAACAATATGACAATAAATGAAATACAGTGACATTATATTGTAAAGTTGTGTCGTTTAGGCATAACATTGGGTGCCAAGTTTCAATGGGGCCCCCATATAGATAAATTGTCAAATATGCTTAGCTCTGCAACATACGCCGTTAGAAAAATTCGTCACTAAACTGATTTAGAGATAGCCCGTTTAGTTTACTTTAGTTATTTTCCTAGTGTGATGTCGTACGGTTCGTTTTGTTGTGGGGAAATGACGCCGAATTTCAGACAATTTTTATTTAAAAAATAAATTAAAAATTTTCGGAGTATCGGCGGCAATTTTTGTTTTACATTTATAAATTAAGTCCCAGACACTCCCTCAGAGGAAAATTTAAAGACATTTATACAAAGTTGATACGACAGAAAGGCTTTCCTTTAAACTGCTTATACTAGGTACCATTTTCAAGCTCTGTACCAAATATCATTTAAATTGAAACAGTAGTTTAGTCGCAAATGACTTTTTAAGTTTTTGGCCCGTTTGAACATGATGTATTTTTCTTAACAGCTGATTATGTCTATAGGCATAGGTCATGCACCTTAAAACGATAAATCTACGATACGTTGTTGCCGCTCTTACGCAAGTCATAAGCAAATACGTCCTACAAAAGAAAGTGACAATCCCATTAGCAAAACATCACGCGCGTAAAAGAAATAGAAATAGGTCAGTGTGTTGCTATTGCATCTTTGGTCCTTGCGAGGGGGGCCTCTAAAAACTAAAAAACTTGGTTTTTCAGTGCGCCAACGCTATCCTTCCGGGACGTACGTTACGTAACACGGAAGTCCTGTGCCGCTATTGTTTTGTCGAACTCGTGCGCTGACAATTGTGATTTTGTTTTGTTATTGTGAATAGGACACTTCTTTCTTTTTTTTTATTGTGACAAGACACGTAACTTGCTATTATAATTATTTAGTGTTAGTGTTTTTTTTTTGTGATTTACTGTTTTTTATTGTGATAGGACACGTAATTAAACTTTGGTTGTGTGTGTGTGTATACCTAATTAAAGTGTTCAACAATGCCTCGTCTAACTTACACGGCGTCAGAATACACTGACATGATTTTAATTTACGGTGAATGCCGTGGAAACGCAGCATTAGCTCTGCGAACATACAGAGAAAGGTATGGTGACAGCCGCAATTGCCCTAGGAACGCCCGCACCATACAGTTGGCAGTACAAAGATTACGGGACAATAAACGTGTAGTGCCGCAACAGGAGGGAGTGCCACCGCGGCAAATACCCGCTGCATGGGACGAACGAATATTAGATCATTTTTCCCGCAACCCGACAACGAGTCTGCACAGAGCCGCCCGGCAGTTTAGATGTTGCCATAGAACCATCCACAAGGTTCTAAAACGTAACAAACGCAAACCTTATAAATATCGGAAGGTGCAAGCTTTGTTATCGAGAGACTTACCGATCAGGAACAGTTACTGCCAATGGCTATTAAATAAAACATCCGAAGACCGCCATTTCTTTACAAATGTAATATGGACCGATGAGTGTACTTTTACTCGGAACGGCATCTGGAATCGGCAAAACCTCCGGTACTGGAGTTTGGGAAATCCACACGTGTTTCTAGAATCTGAACACCAGTACAGATTTTCTCTCAATGTGTGGGCTGGTATCCATAATAATAATATTATCGGCCCTGTTTTTATTGACGGCACCCTTACAGCGGCGAAATTTTTAGATTTATTAAGTGGTCCTGTGGCCGAGTACACTGACCAACTACCTTTAGCCGTTCATCGCAAGTTGTGGTACCAGCTGGACGGTGCGCCTCCACATTCTGTGATGGCTTCCAGGGAGCGGCTCACAGAAATGTTTGGGCAGCAATGGATCGGTCGATTCGGACCTGTTCGGTGGCCACCACGATCTCCGGACCTCACTCCCATGGATTTCTTTTTGTGGGGATACATTAAGGGTGAAGTGTATGCCTCCGAGGTAAATACAATTGTTGAACTAAAAAACAGGATTATTTTAGCATTTCACAAATTAAAGTGCTTAGCGACGGACAGTGATTTAATTAGAAAACTAAATAACAATATTCTCCGTCGGTATAATTTGTGCATTAATGTGAATGGAGGACACATAGAGAATTTAAAAATTTAGTGTTTTTGTTGTCGGCGTACTTCAAAACTATCTAACATAACAGCCAGCGCGAGCGGAGGCCTAAGCCGCCGCCCGCGCCACCGCCGGCCGCCCGCTTCGACACGAAACACATGCCGCGCCCCGGCGCGCGTGCGACGACGTTGCCACTTTGTGAGGTCAGTCGCCAGGTCCAAGTTTCTATGAAATTTGGGTTTTTCCTTTATTTACAAAGGGTGTTTGCGTTTTACTCTGATTTGTAAGCTATTTAGTTTGTTTGAAAAAAAAAATTCTCAATTTTGGAGCTTTTTATTTTTATACCTTATCGAATTAATACTAAACACGTATAGTATACGTAGTGTAATTTAATGCCCCTCTGTCGTATCAACTCTGTATAATGACTGTGCCTTCTCAATACATTTATGATAATCTTTTGTATATACATAAGAATATTAAACTGTTTAAAAATACAGTGATATCCATAACATAAATACTAGGAACAAACACAAATTTGTTGTTCCTACAACAAGGTTTAAGAAAATAGGTGGCTCGTTTAGATGCCAATATGTATACGTTTTAATAATAAACTATTATACCTACTGGACTTTGAGGACAAAAAGGCTTGGGATTGAGCTGCTCCAATAGGTTTAGACAGCGAATGTTGTTTTATTTTTTATTTTGCTATTTTACAATTTATTTTTACTAAATATCTATTTACTCAAACAATAACATTTACCATTTACTGTATATAGTATTATATTATTTTATTTATTGTGAATGTGGGGACTATGTGGGTCATTGTTTCCATTTTAATCATGGTTTGGCAGTTTGAGTAGTTTATGCGGCCTACCCAAATGTCCTGTCTTCGTCAAATCGTTGAGCTCTTTAAGTTCTGAGTTGAGCTGCACGGTTACTAACAAATGCGTGCACTGACTGGACAGGTCCACTCAATCTGTGTGGTTCTTTCCTCAAAAGACCATTTCAGACACCAACCTATATGGTCTTCATATGATCTGACCAAGAATTTGTCTAGACTTTAAAAAGACTGTGACCTCTGAGTTTGTTTGAAACACCGACCTCATCTAGTTTAAAAAAATATGATTGACGTGTAAAAGTGTTTGTACAAACTTACTTGCAGAAAATAAATCATATATCATTTAAAGTATTTTGGGACTATCAAATAAATCATAGCATCGAAATAAAAAAAGCGATTTTTTTAAACAAACTTGCGTGCAAAAAAATCGTCCCACCCCATGCTCTCCATTTGAGACACGATATCTCAAAAATTGTAATGAATATAATTTATTATTTTATGTTTTTTGAAGGTAGGTAAGGTAGTTTATTTGAACATAGGTACACAATATTTTGTTCAAGGCAATATTCTTGACAAGATCGACTCGATTCTTCAGATGTCATCACTCACGCTCGGAAAGAGTGCGTGAATTTTTTTGTCAATGAAATTAACAAACGTTAAATTGCGTTTATTTCTGATTGTTTAATCAAAACTGAAATTGAATTTGTCAACGGACTTCAAAAAAAGGAGGTTCTTTATTCAACACCCATATTTGTAAGTTCACGATTTTCTCAAAAATGAATGAATCACCTTTGAGATTTTTTTCACTAATGTAATCTACATACTTTCAGGAAGGTTTTAATATAAAATATATTAGGTTATTGTTAGTAAAATTTGTTGAATTATATTGTTTCAAATCGAAGAGCTTGGGGTGAATCGATTTTTTTTGCACGCAAGTGTAGCTGTGTAGGGCCAACTACGGGCTTTGTCAATCCTTGACTAGCTATAGTAACTATACTATTGGATATATTTGATTGAATTTTTGTATGAAAACTAAGAACGTCATTGGCTATAGGTTCGCAGTTTAATTTATTGTCGTCTCCACCTTGTATACTATGTTCAATCTGCAAATGTATAGAGGTTTAATTTTGTTAAGTATATTCGTGTCGCCTACCTACATTTATCTAAGTAATTGGTATAAAATCTTGTGCGCGGGCTTTTACTACGAAAAAATACTTTCTATCGACCTTTGGGTAGGTAGATTTAAAAACAGTGCTCAAGATTCAAAGTGGATAAAATCGCTCTTGCTTAAGTTATATTTTTAACCGACTTCTTAAGAAAGTAGGAGGTTTTCAAATCGTCTGTATACCTATAAAATAATATATATATTTAAAAAATGTTTTCGTAAATTGTGGATTGATTTTGATGATTTTACATTTGGTAGAAGCAGCTTGTGCGGTGGTCCTACATAAATTTTATTAACTTTGCTTATGTAGTCTTTGAGTTAACACGTGTAACATTATGTCTACCTATTAATTAAAGAACGTAGGTCTTGAGCCAAACGTTTAGTTTCATAGAATACCTAGACAACATAAGGTAAGAAACAAAAACAGTAACGCTCATTAGAAGTCTTGATATAGTATAGATATACAACGTGTAACGTTAAATGCGCAAAACTTGAAAATAGTTTGTTCATAATTGACTACTGAATCGATTTCAGTAATTTTTAATATACTTAGGTTTTCTTTTTCAAAAATTATTTCTTTTGCCATACTACCTGCCGATTGAGCCAGAGAAAATTAAGTCTTGTATAAGGCAATAAGACTCAATTTTGAATGCAGAAAGTAATGCTAGGATCACAACACGATTTTTAAAATAAAAATAGCTTTAAAAAAAATAGTTTTGGTCATTGTATTATGCTTTTAACTCAATGCTCTAATTGGGGTGTATGAGGTTTTGCACATTTAAAGTTACACATTGTATAGTTCTCTTAACCCGGCGACAGCGACCCCGACTACTTCTCTTTCCTTTCGTGATGGATCAAAGGACACAGCGGTTCGCTAGGCAACGATGCAGCCGACGAGCTTGCCAGAAGAGGGTCGAGCATGGCACCAGTGGGACCTGAGCCCACTGTGCCACTCCCATTCGGGTATTTACGCACTCTGGTAAGGAAACGCACCAGAGACCAACATGAGAAACTATGGACGGACCAAGGTGATTGCAGGCAGGCTAGGGAAGCACTTCCCACATTGGATGGCCGCATCTCAAAACAGGTTCTCCGTCTAACTAAACAGAAGCTGCGTATAGTTACTGCAGCTTTAACTGGCCACGGGTCATTTAATAAACACCTCTTTGTCATAGGAGTAACAGACAGTCCGCGGTGCAGGGCCTGCATGGAGGACGATGAGACAGCGGCACATGTGCTACTAAACTGCCCGATGGTCGCCACATATAGGGCAAAGTACTTCGGTAACCCAGGTACCCTACGTGAGACGGTCAGTAACATCAAGGCGTTGCTGTCCTTCCTCGAGGAGCTGGGGTGGATCGAATAATCGATTTTCCCACCCGTACGCAAAATACGCGCATTGACGTGGAGTTGCGGACACCAGCCCGTTTTACCTTACCTTACCTTTCGTGAGCTCTCTGATGACTAGTAAAACCAAATTTGGTAGTAATGATGATGTAGTAGAACACCTAAATGCAAAACAATAATGACAAAATTTTATGTAACACAATTTTATTTACGAATTCCTGAACGAACAAAATCTGAGGAAACTTGGCTAACCGAATTTCAAATCTAGGAGCAATTGAAAGCTGGTGCTATAATATTAAGTTTTTTTTGGATTTTGAAAACGACTTAACTTTATTACAAAACCTCCTTTTCGTGTCCAAAATTATAATAAATCTCACACAGTAAGTAGGTACAACAGCTCTTGAAGATAAATTGATGTCGGCATGTCCTATGTCCCAATTAATAGGGTTGGCCGTAACGTCTATCACGGCCTAATGTCCAATGCCACACGTCCTAATGACATCAGAGAGAACTCTGCGGTTTGTACTTCTGAGCCTACTCATTTTCCTAATTGTTATAGAGCGATTCGACTTTAGCGCTCGATTGAACGTTGACTCTCGGTACTCGAGTTAAGTAAAATTAAAAGGTTGTTCGCTTCGTTGGTCTAGTGGTCTCAAGCGCTACTGTTAAGCATGGGGTCCTGATTTATGCCGTTGTTATTCGGAATTTCTCAGTAGAAGCCCGAACTCTGGAGTCGTGCCCATTTGATGACAATAGGCTCGCCCCCTATTACATGGGACTTAAACATAACTGGCGAAATGTGGGTGTAATATGCATATGCCAGTACATCAAGCAACTACAATCTGTCAAATTTCTTTAACAAATTTTCAACGTTATCGCTAAAGCATAAGGTTTATTTATTTATTTATTTAAACTTTTCGCACAAAAAGGTACAAAGGCGGACTTAATGCCTTAAGGTTCAAAGTTAATGGGGAAAATTTGACAGTTGCGGGTAGCTTGACGTGCTGGCGACTGTACATCTCTTCCTTACTCTTCGGGTATTACAGATGTGATGTTATGTTAAGAGGTGGTTCTGTTGGTTTCAATTTAGAACGATTCAATTGTGAATCTTCAAGATCACACGTTTTTTTTATTCGAACGAACTGTTGCGACTCCCGTACTGCTTCAGGTATGTTTGCGGACTCGCATTTAAATTACTTCTAAGCAATTATGCGAAAGAACACCACGTCAGTCTTGAAAGCTATGCGGGGGAGTAGGAAAAGCATCCTGAAGATGATAGCAGATAGGTAGGACGCGGCTGTGTTCAGTCGACTCATCAGTCTGCATGTGAGAGGAGCGGGTTGGTGAATCGACATTATTTTCCACTTTTGTTTTTGTATACCTGCTTACATAGTTTTTAAGTTTTTTTTTGTAACTAATATTACCTATGGGCCCTGATTGTCTGAAAATATATATATATATTTTAATTTGATACAAACGCACCGCAAACCTGAGAAATAACAGTATCATATATATATATATTTAAGTATATTTAAGATAACTTTGACTATTATTATTTTAAACAAGCTGTGCCCCGTGGTGTCACCAGCATAAGTCTCGATCTCTTGGGAATATCGGACTGTATAATAGTATCATAGGACCTAATCTAGGTCATGGTCTACCCATGTGTCAAATTTCATCCAAATCTGTGCAGCCATTTCAGCGTGAAAGCATAACATAACATAGCAAAGCCTAACTAATATTATAAAGAGAAAAAAAAAATTATATGCTTGTTATACCATTTTTATTCTCGTTATAATATTAGTTTAGAAGAGTGATAAGTTGTCTAAATACGTTAATTCAGTTCTGCTTACAGCACCACGGCTAAGTCGAATAAGATGTTTGATGTTCGATTCGGTTTCTATCAACTTCAGAGGATTGACAGAAATTACCATAAAATTGCGATATTATTTTAACTGGTTTAGTTCGTCTTTGTTCAATGAGCTTAGATGTCATTTAACACAAGTATTTATGCTATTCGTTTCATTAAAAATATCAACATACTTAAATTGAGTTTTAGATAGTAATACAGTTTAAACTATAGTTTCAGCAGTTTGTTAGGGCTCGAACAGACCTTGGTGTGGCCAAGGGTTTCTACTTTCTTACTAACAAAATCTTACAAGCTATAACACGTAAGGGTAAATTAAATATCATCATCATAAATGAAATTCGTGGTTCGTTCTAAGACCTTAACTATCAACTGAACATTGCTCATTTGTTTGATTGAGTGCCGACTTTTCGATTTTCAATCGACAGATAATTTTTATTCGTGTAATAAAATATACGTTTGACAGTTTTTGCATGGAAGAACTGTCAAAAATTCAAAATCGAATAAAATTATCTGGCGTTGAAAAAAGGAGCCCTTAAAACGGAATTTTATCTATGCGATATACCTTTTACGAGTCTAAGAGACTGACCTCTGAAATAAATTCGGTGTTTCTTCTTGTAGTATTCGGGTAGGAAGCACCGGACACGTCTAGTTTTTTTTTTTTATATTTATGACGTGTTAAATTGTTTGTATAAACCAAATAAATATCATCATTATGAGCAGTGGTGGCGCAGTGATAATGTGACTGCCAATCTGACCTCCACAACCTAGGTAACGCGATACCCATTGGTAAGACGTGAGACGCTCAACGACTGCCAAAGATCTACGAATGACAGCCAACGGCTTAGCGTGCTTTCCAAGGCATGGAGAGGTCTCGTAATGTAATGGATAATCACCCATCTACGAGCCGACCGCGGCAGTTACCTTTGGGACAGACCATACATATAATACAGCAGCAGCCAGCATTAAAAATAAACAAATGAAGTGGAATCCTTAGGGCCTAACCACAAAAACAGACACTTGTACAACGCGTGTCAATTGACAGTCTTACGTCAAACTCCATTTATATTTATATCGTGTTTTGTTACCTTAGAAAAATGATAATATTTTGATATAAAGACAATAACAATAATAGTTTTTCACTATAGCCATTATTACGAAATTTCTACATTCTCACCAGAGCAGTGGTGACCCAGTAGTTACGGCCCCGACTTACGAGTTACGGTCGTGAGTTCGAACCCAGGCAGACGATTAACTTTGTTTAAATTATTTCATCACCACTGCTCTCAAAAACGGTGAAGGCAAACATAGAGAGGAAACCGGTATGACCTAGAACCAAAAATGCAAAGACATGTGACATTCTATCAACCTGCAATGGGCTTGCGTGGTGGATTATGGCCCACTCTCTCCAGTGTGGGAACATTATAGGCTGATTATGCTATGAATTTTTTACTTATTTTTCTGTTTTATCATTAAAGTCGCGTATTGTCGCCGTTAATATTTTGCCAGAGAAAAAAAACCTCTTAACACCCTCAAAATAAATATCTTACCATTTTAAGATACCTATAAACTTACAGATATCTACTTTAGGATCAAACAAATAATTTTGTGAGCGCCAAAAGTGGGTGAAAAAGAACATCCTCTTAGCTTCGATTAAGTAACACAAATACATGGTGTTGTGATTCCAGTTTGCTTCGCACTTGTGTAGATAAGGATATCCAAACATTGAACAATGTACTGATTACAGGAAAATTACTTTCAGGAGCCCTTTTCGGGATATAACGTTAATAGAGTTACTTGTTTTGTATAATAAAGTGGGCATAATCAGCCTTTAATGTTCACACTGCTATGCTGAGACACAGGCCTCCTCTCTTTTTAAGAGGGAGTGAGCCGTAATCCACAACGCGGGCGCAGTGCGGTTTAGTAGATGTCACATATTTTCGAATTTTTAGTTCTAAGATATGTCGGTTTCCTTGCGATGTTTTCCTTCACCGTTTTCAGAGGGTCATGAAATAATTAACACGTTGGAAAGCGCTTGTCACGGTTCGTAAGTCCCGGCCGTTTCTACTGCGCCAGCACTGCTGCACTGCTCGCTAAATCCAGACAATAATACAGGGATTCGTCATTTTGATTTTGGTCAAATAATGGCTTTAAGTTTACTACAAGTAAAATAATATCAGTAAATCAAAATATGGGAAGCCCATTTCGCTCAGTAATTCGTTAACGGAGTAAAATTTGAAACGATTGACAAAGCCTACGACCTTCTTAGCAACCAATTAGGGAATAAAGGCTTAATATTGTAATCGTTTCAATGTTTTTCAATTTTAGTTTTTATTTACTGTATTAAAAAAATATGAATAATGAGGTATTCAAGTACAGAAAGTTTTCTATTCCTTTGTTATTTGACAGTGACGTGTTTGAATTTATGATTCGTTTTTTGATTTATGTGTACTTTAAAAAAAAACTTAGAACTAAATTACATTGACCTTTTCGTTTTTTGAGAGCCAGAACATATTACGCTTATTGGATAGAATATAATAGACAAACAGATGTATGTTAAGACAGACATCGTCAAAAGGGCATAGGGTTTAATTTCCCAAAGGGCCAACCGAAAGTAGTTTTGAATAGTTCTCGGTAAAGGCTATTTTTTTACTTGGACTTGGGGTATCCGTTCCTTAGACGTTTTAAAGGCAGCTCTAAGATGTTTTAAAGGCAGCTCTATTGCGTGCCTCGACATCGCTTCCAATTAACTAAGTTATGAAAGGCTATGTAATGGCTAGGTTAGAAAGCTATGTTAAGAAAAATCTCTTTATCTTAAAATCTCCCACATTTGCCATTTCGGTTGGTAGACTTACCAGAATTCGTAGTGGAATCGTTTGTCCTGAAAAAATAAAAAAAAAACATGTAGGCTTACAAAAAAACCACCGGTTACCAGATATTATCCGTGACATTAGCAAATAAACTGTGCTTTCTTTGGTATTGTTCATTCTGGGCCCTAATTCACTATGACCACTTAACGATATCTTACTTCGAAACCACGTCAATTCTTTAGTTAATCACGATATCTGCTACTCACGTATTCTCTATAACACAATGGCATGGTTTGAACTGTCAAAATACATGTTTTCCGTACGGTTGATATTTCGATTCCTTGCCGTTAACAAGACACGATATTGACATGATTCGCACGTGATAAGATTTCACGGGGATTACAGAATTGGGGACCTTAGTTGAGCTACAAGATTACTGAAAAATGCGTGCACTTACTGGTCCACTCAAATCTGTGTGGTTATTTCCTCAAAAGACCATCTCAGACACTCATCTGAATGGTCCTCATATGGCCTGACCACGATTATGTCTGGATTCTAAAAGAGTGTGTCCAATTTACAGAAATAAATAATTTATCACAGACTAAAATTTTTAGAAATTTTTCTTTTCATCGCACTATTTTCGCATCACACTTTTCTGAAGTAAAATTTACTATATTCTGTGCGCTATCATAGTTGATTATATAGGAAGTAGCATTAATATGCATCATAACTTCTTGAGGTTCACTCAAAGTGAACAGGTAATGTAACTTTTGGAGACGTGTCGTACGTGGAATACACGACGAAGCAAATGTGGCCAGAAACGTAGGATTAACTCACAATAATCTTTATCATGCTACGTGTCATAAAATTAACTGATGTTGATAGAAATAGCGAAATTCTTGAAAAGAGACAAAATTTATGAACATACCGAATAAAGCAAAGAAAGCTGCATCGGCTGGGTAATAAAGAAAATGCGAAAAGAATGTGTGGGAAGTTGGTGTGATTTTCTTTGCATCTACTAGATCGGATATCTCAAATGTTTTAGTACTTGGTTTTCGAAGCTCTGTGATCGATCCGTCATCATCATCAGCCTACAGTAGTCCTCTGCTGGACATAGGCCTCTCCAATAGACTAGTTTCCACCATCAATAAATTGAAAATCTATTTAGTCCGTCAGTTAGAATATTGGAAAATAATGGACACGTCTTTTTTGTTTTTGTAAATCAGTGAATATTGACAAAGATAAAACGCATCAAAACTCGGGAGTGGGGGCTCGTGACGTCCCAACGCACTAAAAATTATACCAAGGTGTGACGTATTGAGAATTTCAAAAGCGTCGTATCTTCGTCAATTTTGGTTTACGTAACAAAAGGAAAAATACGGGTCAAATATTTTTTGGTAATCTAACTGACGGACTATAGTTGCCGCCAGATAACAAAAAAATAAAAGTCGTTGACATCCATCTACCAATGTTTACCAATAATTCAAAACGATACGAAAAAATTAAAAGGTAGTGTCGCTAATACGATCAACACAAACGTATCGCGGTAAGGGGCGTCCTTGACGCTATTATGAAACTCGACCGAAGCAGTATTAGCGACAGTTTTGTATGACGAGCGATCTATATCGAATAAGTTTTAGCTTCTTGGTACAAGTCGGATCAATGACTTTTATTTTTTTGTTATCTGGCGGCAACCATAATTAGATTTTTTCAGTTGACAAGCCTAGTATTACGCGCCATTCACCTCAATTTTCGGCAACTCTCATCCAACTAACCTGCGAAGATGGTCTTGTGATTGGTTGTCTAGTTGGTCATCAGATTACGTAATTGTTTACGAGAGCCTCGGCTGTCTCATTTCAAAACCTAGTAAGAGACATTTTTTTTTAATCATTTTATTGCATAATCTTACTAACTTAGTCTAGGTTAGCAAGATTATGCAATAAAACGATTAAAAAAAAAATGTCCCTTACTAGGTTTTGAAATGGGACAGCCGGCCTGTTCTTATCAATGGATCTTTAACATTTAGGTAAGTATTACAACAAACACGTAATAAATTGCATCAATTTTCAAACTAAAATATTACCCTCTTCTTGAACATCGTCCTCACTAGAAAGTTCAAATATTAAAATTTTATCAAAAACTTTTAAATACAAAGTTACGAAAATTAATCACATGTAAAGGAGCATCTTTCATTGTTAATTATGATTCAGAGAGTGTTGAAGTTTTGAGTGGATTCACAAACTTCTGTTAGGCTTTAAAGTTTAAGTTTCTTACTTGAACTTTCTAGAATTTTCAAGTCTCAAACCTCGATCCTGTTCTAGTACACTTTTGGGTTTTATTTTGTGATATTTATAGCTCAGTACTTTATAGTTTTCAAACCTTTTTCTCCTAGTGTTTTTTTCATAAATAAAGATTGGCAGATGGTTTCAGAAAAAGTTTTTTCAACTGAAGATTCAATTTACAGATGCTTTATCTGTGAAATATATAAATTGCGGTGTGACAGCTTTTGTATATAAAATGTGACAAACCACCACTTTAAGTTTTCAGATAAAAGATCACGTGGCTTTTAAAAAATTAGTCCTAAGTGACATAAAACAATTATGTAACTTTTAAGAAACTTCGTCTAAAAATGTAAAAAAAATCCCAGAATTATTTTGCACTCGCTTGTGTATTTAAATCTGTCCAATTTCGAAATTCTGGGTTAAGCTCGCCTTTGTGCTTAAATATGTAATCCGTGGTAAAGCTGTAATAACATAACAACACGGATATTTTTTCCAAAGGTGAGCAGAGCTGCACTGTAATAATTTTATAATTATTCATGTGCAGTCAGGGAGATTAATTGTTTATAACAAATAATGCCAATTTGCTGTGTTTTGTTTACATACAACTGTGACAGAATACAGTTGTGGCTTGAATTTACGGACAATTTATGTTGGTTGGTTGGTTCGGTTGGTTGATGGTTGGTCGGTTTGGTTGATGGTTGGTTGTTTTAAGTTGGTAGTCAATTTGCTACACAATTAATTTTCTTGACTTTACAATAAGGAATAACAAATGAAAAAAATAGAAAAGTTTTGATTTTTAGCGCCTTCTAAAACTGAAAATGAGATTCCAAATCTAAAATAACCTTCTTAAACCTTAAACCGTACAGGAAAAATATTTTATCGAAAGTCACGCGATAATAATAGCTTATAAGCGCACGGAAGTACTAGAGATCGCCGATAGGGGCGCTACCTATCACATGGGACATAAAATACGGGCAACGTCGATACATCGAGGTCTCGACACTCGATTAAATAACTGGTTGCATGTAATCTCAGAACGATACCATTTTACATAGGTAACAGAAATAACACTATCGTTCTTAAAATTGTCCGTAGTAGATTTAACGATGCGATTTCATTGCCTGTGTTTTAGTACTTTAAGTTTTTTAACTTTTATTGTTGCTTCACAACAATATAAGTTACACAGTTGCAAGTTGTTGTAGTCTGAAAAGTGTCTGAAGTCAATTGTTGCTTTTACTTTATAGTATACCACAGGCAAGAAACTCGCTTGGGTATAAGTTTGGAGCTTTAGATAGTTCATTTGAAAAGCGTATCGGCAAGCGTAGTGGTCGCGAAGAAGGCGGCTGGGACAGACTGGATGCGGAAGGCGGAGGACAGTGTGTTGTGGCGCAGCCTGGGAGAAGCCTATGTCCAGCAGTGGACTGCCATAGGCTGAGTTGAATGATTGATTCGAAAAGCACCTAAAAATTAATTTATATTTAAGCTGTGCTAACAGCACCCCATTCTTCTTAAGATAGTATCTAACATTATTTTTGGAGGAATCATCATTGTCATCATTTCAGCCGAAAGACGTCCACTGCTCGACATAGGCCTCAAAAGCACCGTCACTTCGACTGGTTCTATGCTCCTCGCATCCAGCGGATTCCTGCGGCCTCAAGGCCATCGGTCCACCTTGAGGGAGGAAATGTTTGGACGAATAATGTGTACTTACAGACGCCAGCACATCAAGCTACCCGAAACTGTCAAATTTTCCCAATCAACTTCGAACCTAATACTTTAGCGACAAAGTTGAAAATCTATTAAAGAAATTTGACAGATTGTAGTAGCTTGATGTGCTGGCGTCAGTACCTATCAATAGCTTTGTACAGCCAGGAAAATTATTTGCATAAAATTGTCTCTGTTTGACAATTTGCCGTGTTATTGACATTTCATACAACTTTCAAAGAAGGACAGTTACGTTTTGAATATACGAGCACTATAATTTGGTAGTCAATTTGTTAAGCAATTATTTTTTCCTGTCTATACAAGCCACTAATTCGGTTCTATTGATGTTAAATTTTAGTAATTACCTCTGCTACCGGCTTCGGGTCCCAAAAAAAAACGAGATTCGATACCGGTGGAAAAAAAAAAATTCAGCCGGAATCATTTACTAAATTTTGACACAGCAACCAGAAAGATTAGGTTATGTTATACGCTGGTTCAACAGGTTATTTTATATATCTGATTTTGCATAACTGTCAACGTCACAGTGATCTATATTCTCATTATAATAAGGTTGTTGTTGAGTCGCTGCCACTGACGAATCTGTCAAAATCACTGTGATCTTTATTTTCGTCACAATAAGATTGCAGTTAGGTTGCTGCTGTCACAGGTAAAATAACTGTGAACGGACTGTAGATCTATATAATTTGACGTAATTTGGCACTTAAAAACTATACCAATTCTGAGTGATTTGAGATAGCGCTGTCACACGTCGTCGCCGCGTCTGCATAGCAACTGCGGTTGAATCTTTAAGCTGTTAATTCCCTTGGCACTTAAGCTGCCGGCGCTAATTAGACTTACATTGATGTTGATGTACCATATCATACCCGTCATATTAGCATGGCCATTTGGATTAACGTAAGCGCAGTTTGCATGTGGCAAAGGCTAAAGTCACGTTTATGTACCCGGCGGGGTAATTGCATAACACACTATCAAAAGCAATGACTTTAATTTTGACAGTTCAACAACATTCATTGCGTTATTTACGTTGTTGAGTAGACAAAATTTTCGAACGTAAGGGCCTATACTTTCTCAAATGGCTTAGCATGATCTTCCGTTATGTCGAAAATACTGCAGCATTAATTTTGAAATAAATATATGGAGGATTAATGTTAGGTCTTATGTTTGACGAAAACACGATTCCATAAAATTTTCTCGATAGAAAAAAAATTCAAAGTTACCTCCGAAGTGAACAATAAACCAGCGTATTCAAAAAACACTTCAAATTAGATCATGAAACTTTGTATACTAACTGAACTAACTATAAATCAGGTCTTATGTTTTTTATTTTTTTTAATTGCCATTATTTTCACCGTAAAAAGCAAATACCTAAACTATTGGAGCTGCCTGCCGCCTAGCACTGCACTCTGTTTCGCTCTCACTCAGTCCGCGAGCAGTATCGTGCGAGCGAGATAAAGACTGAATTTTAGCTGAGGTAGTATAGGCTCTTAAGAAGCAATGGATTAGCAATATCCTTCAAAATGATTCAGATTGAGATTGATAGTGTGTTACGCAATTAGGTTGCTGATGGAGTATATTGGTATCTCGATGAACAGACGCCAGCACATCAAGCTACTACAATTTGTCAAATTTCTTTAATAGATTTTCAAGTTTATCGCTGAAGCATAAGGTTCAAAGTTTATTGGGAAAATTTTACAGTTTCAGGTAGCTTGATGTGCTGGCGTCTATACATAGCTTACCAGAAACATTTTTCATCAGTTTAAGATCTCGTAATAGAGGGCCAGCTTATTTTCTATAGTATAGGATTTAATCAATTTTGCAGTCTCTCTGATAAAGTAGTCGTTTATTTTTTGTGGTACGGCAGCAGCAAAAGTCCATTACACTTTTGCGTAATATCATCCAAATTTACGGAAAATTATTCAAAAAACTGCTTTTTAGATGTTCTTTTATAATAACTAAGAGCGCCGACCAGCGCCTGAAAACGTGGTTAAAAGCTCTAAGAGTTAATATATTATTAAAATAAAAAAAAAAAACTAAAGTGTTAAAATTTTTTGCTGATCTACTGTTTTGTATTTTTAGTCCAACATTAAGTAGATACTAAAGGAAAATTATTAAAATACATACATAAACACACGCCTTGGTCCCATGGGGATAGGCAGAAACTACAGAACGCCACTGCAACGATCCTAACATACTTCTTTTGCCTCGTTTACGTTATCTGGTCATACATGCACACAGTTCTGATGAACATCACCATTAACGTCACTACATACGTCAAGTTTCGTTAAAGGGTACCCAATGGACAGCAATGATAGATGCATGAAATTTGAGATTTTAGAGAAAAGTCATATTTAGTGATGAATTCTGGGAAAATTGTTTTTGTAAACAATTTCTTCTCGAATTCCGCCTAGGCTTTATGGGGTGCTTAATTGTTGTAAATGGGTCACACTATCACGCCCTGGAAGGAATACGTCAAATTACAAGTTACCCTGTAGATCCTGGCGTTCTTCAATATTTTAAAATCATTAAAATATTCGATGTAAAATACAAACCCTAACTAATAAACGTGTAAAGCGTCTGCATAGTTACACAATGCTTTGTCTTCTTTTGAAAGTAAAATTAGTGACGACTGAAAGAGAGAAATCGGTGTGTATTCATCTGATGTAATACTTTTATTAGTAAGGGGGAAAATGTTTAACAGTGGTTTAGTAACATCTGAAAGAAAGCCATCCCTTCGGAGAAATGAAACAAATACTCCTTTTAGTAGCCAATAAATTGTGCCCATTACACATTACACTTTTCGCACCTAAGAAATTTACTTAAGACGTCCTACCAAAATAAACGTTGGTAATACATTAAATATGTATTGGGTACAGTCGTCTGTCTCGTATGTACTGTTACAGTATTATTCTATCCCCTGTGTTTTACTTTTTCGTGTTTTCCTTTTGGCAAACATTTTGAAACAACAATCCGACACGTGTCATCTAATTGACAACTTTGGACAGATACCTACGGAAAACAAAGTAGATCGTGCTTATTAGCACACAGTTTTACTTGTTAAACTTTTTTTTTATAAACTAAGATTTTAAATTCGTAAAAATAGAACCTGGTTCTTAATAATTAATTACAATCTTACATATAAGACTAATATAAAAAAATAATCTAATTAAATTATAATTATTTTAAAACTTAATATAGTGTTGATTGTACTTTACATAAGTCCGTTCCACGTTCTTAGAGTCTGCTATAATGAAATACATTAAGATGAAATATTTACTTTATTTTTATTTGTGTATGGCATTGCGCAGGTCAACCTAGGAGCGTCGCCTGCTTAACAAGGATATCCTGTAGTTGCTATAATAAATTATGCGACTACACGCTAAGGATACTCCCAGTGGGGTGCGGACCTCGGCTAAGGCCGTCAATTTTCTTTAAATAATGAAGAGCAGTTTTCTTAAAATGGGCCAATTTGGTGCCCCTGTAATTAAATTAGAATTATCTTTACATTTAGAATTACCTTTCAAATGGCTGCATGGTTTCAAGACATCATTTAAAATGATTAGCTTTTAATTAATATTATTTCCATTCATGTTACCATTGACATATTATTATAATACCTACGCGGCAGCTTTTATATACGAATATAACAGAAAATACGTATCCGCCGTCTTTGCATGGGGGAAGGCAGACACTACAAAACGCCACCTGTGACGATTCCTGTCAACTTCGCCCAAAATACGTAAATTTGTAGATACGTTCATCTGGTTCTAAAGAGCCTATACTACCTCAGCTAAAATTCACTCTCACTCGCACGATACTGCTCTCGGACTGAGTGAGAGCGAAACAGAGTGCGGTACCGGGTGGCAGGCAGCGCCAATAGTTTAGGTATTTGCTTTTTACGATGAAAATAATGGTAATTTAACAAAAATAAAAGACATAAGTCTTGCTTTATAGTTAGTTCAGTTAGTATGCAAAGTTTCATGATCTAATTTGAAGTATTTTTGAATACCAGCGGTTTATTGTTCGGTTTGGAGGTAACTTTCGATTTTTTTCTATAGAGAATATTTTATGGAATCGTGTTTTCGTCAAACATAGGACTTAACATTAATCTTCAACTTTACCATATATTTATTTCAAAATTAATGCTGCAGTATTTTTGACATAACGGAGGATCATGCTGAGCCATTTAAGGTAGTATAGGCCCTTAACCGGCGACCTGTTAAGGCAACGGTGCGGTGATGAGAGAAAGGCGATTAATAAAAGGTATTCACAAAGCAGATGTGAATAGAAACGCCGAGAAGGCCGCCATAGAATCGACTCACCGTACAGACTTTATTCGCTCTTCCTTCTTCGTTCAGTCTATATCTCTGTGGAATGCGCTCCTCCAGGAAAACAGGATGGCGACCAACCGATTATCTTTTAAAGCTTAGGTTTGCGATCACATTTGCAAGAAGCTGGCAGTATCATCACAAAGCTAATCTCATTGTTTGTCTTATTTCTTTTTAGTATACTTATTCATTTATGTGTGTAATTTGTGCTTATATTTATATGTAATTAGGTATATATTGTATTTATAGTTTTAATAGAATTATGCGTATCTTTATATTTAAAATATTTATTCCTCAATTTTCAAGATTGCACCTACTACTGTTAGTCTCTGCATCACCCAAAGGTTGACTGGTAGAAAATGCCTATGGCATTAAGTCCACCTCTGTACATATAAGTTCTTGAAATATTATTAAATAAATAAATAGAAAGAAAATACATTATTCTGACCGTATTGGTGACGTTCTTCAAAAAGGTTCGGTGCGCAGCACTCGGAACCGGCGGGCGTGTATGTCCACATTTGTATGAACGTGACCGAATCAAAAGGAGTATAACAGAAAATATTACGAAAAATACGATTCATTTTTTTTATACCTATCTACATAGATGACAGTTACCGGACATAAATGAACCGTATTTTTCGTAGCATCGTGTATGTTAACATTAATAATAGAGAGTGTGCCACGTATATTATTTTTGCCTTTATTTTATGTACGTATATTTAATGTCTACAGTTAACACGCAAGCTTTTCATATGAAAAGTGTCATCATTCAAAGCGGACCTAATTAAATGTTGACCTAATAAGGTTTTTTTGTTGTACATAGCTTGGCAAAGGGATGTTTTTTGTGTTAAAGCTGATAAAAATGTAGGTCAAAGAGCTAGGCTCCTAGATACTCTTGAATGAGACTCAGTTATGAATCTCGATTTAAAACTAGGTTTGAATCGAGATCAGTCGAATAATTTTGTAAAAAAATCATCATCTAAAGTTAGGTGAAGTTAGGTGAGGTGTACCTAATGTAAAATGTCACTCCACCTAATGCTAGGGATTGACAATATTGACAGCTCACTTCACCTAAGTGTTCGCGGTGAGATTATTACAGAATGGATCAACAGTACAAAATCCGCCAGATTTAAATTGACCACAAAAATTGAGTATTCTTTTATAATGCATGACTCTTGAAGGTTCGTATTTAATAGAAGAAAGTTACAGATTCAGGATCAAAAATAAGTTGCTGCTTAGCACTGACGTCTAACTCTCCACTACTTACCGAAAATCAAACAATTAACTTTGAAAATCTTGATGGGCCTTCACGAACAAACCAACGAAATAATAGGTTTTCTACGAATTGTCCAGCGCTGGATGTAGAAATATTCAGTTAAACAAGGTCAACGGGCAAATAATTAACCTTAACACTTGACTCCTCCAAAATTGCTTTCCTCAATAATAAAACGAACGAACGCGACAATAACCGAGCGACTTGTAGGCATCAAAACTTTAACTGTGAAAGTTGCGAAGTTAATCTGAACAAAACATATGTCATTAGAGTATCAACGTCTTCCCAAGTGTGACGCAATCAGCGTCTTGAAGGTTCTTATTTGTTTTCTCTTGTTTACGAAGATGATGGTTATTGTTATTTCTGGATCAGGTGACTATTTTTCCACGTGTATCTATGTGCCGAGTCTTCTCTGAAGGTCGTGTTGTGCTGGCATATATTCGAGGGAAAAGTCTGGATTTCTCGATTATACCTACCCAGTTTTGTTTTGCCTGCGAACACCTGAAGTATATTGAGATTTGTGAGAATTGCCTAGGGTTGTCAGTTCAGTGTTACTTTGTTGGATTTTTCCAGGTAAGTAATTTCAGTATGTGGGTAACGTTCTGTGACACCCACGTACGCAGGTTTTCTCAGAACTATATATTTTCGGACTCCGAATATTGTTGCCATAAAAAGATTATCATTCACCTGAGTTCCGTAATGTAATATGGGTTTGTGAATAGTTCACTGAAATAGAAAAAAGCGTCTTCACAAAGGGACATTTTGAGCGGGGCGAATGAAGAATAAAATAAAATAAATTACGCCAACAGTCAGATTAATTTCATATCTGCGGTACCGCAGATATCTTCAAAATTGTAATAATGAAAAAGCTTATACAAAAAAATGTGATAAATTCCACATCCTTGATAACTTTGCTATTCGAAACTTATTGTAATCGCCTCCTTTTCTCCATTTGTTACAGCACTTCTCCTGGATACTCTCAAGGTCATACATCGGGCTGTCTGCAACGACGAGACAGTATCTCTAGCATGTCCCAGGGGCACCACCATCAGCATACAAGTAGCTCAGTATGGGAAGGCTGGTGAGGAGCAAGGGTGTCCTGCTTTGAGCAATGAGGAACTAGAAGAGAGCAAGAACTGTAAAAGACCAAATGCTATGCAGGTTGGTGATTTTGTTATAGTGGTAATTGTAGCTTATATCGCTAAGCACGCAGATATGTGAAAATTTACAAAAAAAAGGGTGCAAGGAAAAGAGAGATGAGAAAAGGCAGATGATGACGACGGTGTAAAATTATGGTTCCAAATCTAAGAGTTCAATGCTGTCTATTATGGGATTTAGACTGTGTTCATACACACGAGCAGCAAGCATCAATGGCGCCGACGTGTCGACGTCGGGAGTCGATGGGTGTCGACGGCTGCAGTTCCTTTTGCCGTTCGTGTGTATGCAAACTAACTGGTTTCTTACTAGGAATACAAATAAATGTTTGGTTCAGTCGTTAATATGAAATTGACACCAATGGCTTGTGTCTCAAACTCAAAGCATTTATTTCAATACTATTTACAGGAACTATCTAATTGTCAAGGGGTCAGAAAGTTTAGTGTGTTTAACCCATTGTCAAAAAATGTCTCGATCTTAGCATTCTCTTTAATGCCTAAGATACTGCCATATTTCCTGTTAAAGATTTTCAATTTCTAAATAATGTAGAAGTTTGTATATCAGAGCTATTCAGTGATTGCATTCAGTTATCAAGGACAAACCCCTTATTGAAACATTAGGATTCGATTACACTCTCCGTCCGCATTGTAGCCAGCACACGATTCATTGGCTCGGTCATATAACGCATTCTGATTGGATGATGCAGCCTGAATTCTAATTAGGTAAAGTATAGCGTCAGCTTGCATGCGGCGCGTATGCGGACAGCGAACAAAATAATGAAATGTCCCCTTTATGTTTAATTAATATTCGAATTTGTATGACTCCCCTTTGTTTTAAATACTAAAAACTGCTATCGAATGTCATGTTAGCTCCTGGAATTTCGTATTAGTTGTTTCGATTTAAATAATTCTTTTGATTTCAATTATTAAGACCTTTTGATTTAAATTAATCAAACTAGAAACTAGTGATAAACGCAAGTCTACAAGGAAAAGTAGCGCACTACCCCTATAGAGGCATGAGGAACAGGGTGTAAAGTTCACTCATCCTCCATAGAAAAGGGAGGGTCCACCGACCTGGCGGGTGTGTGTCTAGTGGGCTACTGCTCTACGATTGATGCCGGAACGTTATATACAGGGTTATTAGTAAAACACCAGCAACCTCTTAAGAGGTCATTGTACTCATCATTATGAACAACTTTTACTATGGGACCAAACCTGAAATCGCGAAATAAAAATCAGCTGTTTTTGAACAGCTGATTTTTTTTTTGCGGTTTCAGGTTTGGTCCTATAGTAAAAGTTGCTCATAATGGTGAGTACATGGCCTCTTAAGAGGTTGCTGGTGTTTTTAAAAGAACCCTGTATATGATAGTTGCGCGGTAAATTCTGCTTGTGCGATGCAGGATTTTTTCGTGACGTCATTGTGATGCGTAGTTTCGTTGTGGTGATGAAAATTCCAAAGGCAAAATTGACAAATAGATGATTAAACAAGTATCTCTCCTGAAACCTAATACACATTGCTTTTAAGGTACCGTGCCATGGAATTTCCATAAAAAAGTGCTTTAAAAATTCAGGGAGAGTATTCAAAAAACCTTATTTGTAGAGGTGCCGAAATTGCGGGTATCTACAGACTATAACAAGCACTTAACATCAGGTGGACCAATAGCCCGTTTGTCATATTCTGACATAAAAAATGAAAGATGACTTTAATAGGAAACATTAGATCGTCTTTGGCACTTAAAGCAATATTTTTCATAAGGATACTTCCTAAAGTGGATGATGTATGCCGTTACCTATAGGGAAAGGATAATTTATTTTCTTTGAATATTTTTTGAGATTTCTTGTTTGTTGGTTCGATTTATTTTTCAATATTAGTTTGGTGAAAATGTCCATAATCAGCGTGTAGTGTTTTCACTGCCTCCTCTCGGTGAGTGGGAGTAATGGGCTGCAATCTCCCACGGGTCCAGTGCAGTCGTCGATTTTTTTTTTTTGGTTTTAGGACATGCCGGTTTCCTCACGATGTTTTCCTTCAAAGTTTCTAAGAGCAGTGGTGATGAAATAAATTACACAAAGTGAAGCACCTGCCTGGGTTTGAACCCACGACCTAACTCGTAAGTCGGGGACGTAACTACTGAGTCATCACTGCTCTGGTGAGAATGTAGAAATTCCGTAATAATAGCTATAGTGAAAAACACACAGCAACCGTTATTGTCTTTCTGTCAAAATATTATTATTTGTATAGGGTAACAAGTTAAACACGATATAGATATAAATGGAGTTTAACGTTAGAGTGACAATTGACACGCGTTGTACAAGTGTCTATATTTTTGTGGTTAGGCCCTAAGGATTCCACTTCATTTGTTTATTTTTAATGCTGGCTGCTGCTATATGATACGTATGGTCTGTCCCAAAAGTATCTGCTGCGGTCGGTTCGTAGATGGGTGACCATCCATTACATTACGAGACCTCTCCATGCCTTGGAAAGCACGTTAAGCCGTTGGTCTCGGCTGTCATTCGTAGATCTTTGACAGTCGTTGGGCGTCTAACGAATCGCCAGATGCCTAAAAGTCTGACAACCAGACTTACCAAGGGGTATCGTGTTACCCAGTAACTAGATTGTGGAGGTCAGATTGGCAACATCCCATGTAAAATACTGGTATTCAGCTGCATCCAGTTATATTGGAAGCCGACCCCAATATAGTTGGAAAAAGGCTAGGCAAATAGATTGATATCAAACAATATTTTTTGGGAAGAGTGGTGAGTTATAAAGTAGAACGCTTTTAAATATAGAAGAATGTGTTGCTAATTCTCTTTAGTGATTGATCGCGTAAGAATTTAACCTACCTAGCCTAATACAACCCTAATTGCGTAACATACTATCAATCACAATCTGAATCATTTTGAAGGATGTTGGTAAGCCATTTCTTCATATATTCGAAACATTTGTAGTCTCAAAAACGTAAATAACGCAATAAATGTTGTTGAATTGTCAAAATTACAGCAATTCCTATTGTAAGCATGTTACGCAGAACAGGGTTTTTTTGAAATTTCACCACATATGTAGGTACATTGCAGAACAGACAGAAAAGCATCGCATATTATCTGACCAAATAATTAAAAGTGAATTCCCCTACTGCGGCAGGTCTTTGTAGATATCTACAGCATATTCAAATTGATTAACTAAACCTTTTTTTTTTTTAGTACTCATTACTGCAGACGGTGGTGGAAGCTTGCCAAAAGAAGCCTCAGTGCAAGTTCAGTACCCTGCCAATGCCGGGTCTCGTGGACCCCTGTCCGAGGCAGAGCAAGTACGTCGAGGTCGCCTATAAGTGCCGTCCGTGTGAGTATTACAATTTATAATAAAGATTTGGGGGTTTATTTATAAACGTTGCTTGCGTTAAAAAAAAAAAGTTAAGTAATGATTAGCGACTGTCTTACCATACATTTTGACGATTAAACGTCTCTTAAATTTAATCAACGTTGATAAATAAACCCCTAGAAGTGAAACATTAGGGGCGGTTCTTGGCCTCGGGTGACGCGATTTGGGTTGAGCGACGCGTGGGCGTCACATTTTTCTGTCCGTCGCAGCGTCGTTCCGTAAGTCTCGTATCGGTGACCCATGGCATGCTCTTTCATTTCAAACGACTTCTCAATATTTCATCTTTTTTTTTCTCTTTCATTTGTTTTGTCTGCAGTCTGCTGTTATTTGACAATTGACCGTGACATATGGGAGAACGTTTTTCAATTACAATGTTAAGTTTGTTTTTGGGATACTTACATTCATTCCAACTGCGGAATCCTTTATTGTGCGCGATCCACCAGTTTTATTATTTTATTAATAAGACTATTAGCAATGAAGATACAACTTTACAAGTATTTTTGGCATTGACCCTTTACAAAAACACAAATTAAATAACGACCTCGTCAATTGCATGACGGATGCGTTACTCACGACCTCTCTTACCCGTAGGTTAGTCCCCCCTAAGGTGTTTGGCTATTGCCGTTTCGAATTGGGTAATGAGTCAGGACAGATATGGATGTCATAAAGGAAGTTGAGTATGAAATGAATGCATGACAAGTGAACGCTGTGTATGTTATAAGTAACAAATGAATGTCAAATTGATCGAAATTCATCAAATGTAAAGATGAACCTATAGCAAAAAAAAAATTAAGGTTTTAAACCTTTCCTAGTAGCATAATCAGCCTATGATGTTCCCACTGCTGGGACACAGGCCTCCTCTCTTATTGAGAGGGCCGTAATCTGCCAAGCGGGGCCAGTGCGGATTGGTAGATGTCACGTGTTTTCGAATTTTCGGTTCTAGAACATGCCGGTTTCCTCACGATGTTTTCCTTCACCGTTTTGAGGACAGCGGTAATGAAATTATTTATACAAAGTAACGCGCCTACATGGGTTCAAACTCACGACCTTATACATCTCGTAAGTCGTGGCAGTTAGCTCTAGACCACCACTGCTCTCAAATTACTATATTTCTGAGAATTACTATTATATATCTGTAGGTGAAAGCTAAAGGACCTTAAGTCCATTTTTTGTCATTTTTGTATTTTCAATTATTCTTATAATAGCTTAATTAAACTTCATAATCATACTTTTTATTCTACAACAATACACTATTTACTTTTTATACACGGTCGATTTTAATATCTAATTTCGGGTATAGACACCTTTAATTAGCTCTACTGAATAATTTATAAAATGTGTCCTTTAGCTTTCATCTACAGATATTTCTAATATTTTGTTGCAGAAAATTTCTTCAGTTAAAATAAAATTATATTCATTGAAACTGAATTGACAAGTTTTGAAATATTAATCTAATTCTGGTGTTCGGTAAACGCTTAATGAATTAAAGTTTTAACTCAGTTAATCCTTCCGTGAATGTTGAACGAATAATTGAGGTTTAGTTTATACTTCAACTGATTGACGAGTGTTTTAATGATTAACACTAAACGTAAATATTTACTATTTATTACGTTTCGAAGTCAGTAAATTCTTCATTGCTTGTCTTTTGAAAGAAAGTAGGTGGGGTATTCCACTCAGAGCACTGCAGTGCTATTCTGTATAAATCTCACCGTGAAAACTAAGGTGAAGTGAGCTGTCATTCCAGCTGATGTTAGGGATTGCCTCCATTGATAGTTCACTTCACGCTCACTTCACCTATGTTATCACGGTGAGATTTTTACAGAATCGACAGCCTGATTTCAATTGCACTTGCCCGAACCGCACCTGATCACTTCCACTAACCACACTGCAAAAAAACCAGGCTGGCAGACACATCGACGCGCAAACTGTAACCACGAATTCAGCACATGATTATTACAAAAAATCTGCTGTTTCATAGAAAAGTGCCTACAGTACAGTATGTTGTCAACATTATCTGACCCACCCTAAAAACAAACGAGTTTGGACCCTCTGCCTGTAACATTAAGGTTTATTCAACTTATATGAGCTTATCAGACAAGTGCTCGAGGACTCGATGAACAAATTGAATACAATAACAAAATACAGACACGCAAATTTGATCTTTAACACGTAACGTTAAGGTAAACCCACCCAACATTGTCGGTGTCACCGGCATTAAATATCATTTTATTAAGCTATTTTAATCATTATCTCGTTCACATTACGCCTACGCAGTCGAAAAGTATGGAACAGCATTTTTTTTTTTATAACTGACGAAAAATTTCAACGCAGGGGGTTTCAGAATCTTATACTGAATTCATGGTAACTGTTTGCGAATTGGTGTCCTTACCACATTGTAAATTCTGTCCTAACAGTAATAATAATCACTATCCGCTATTCTGCTTAAAAGACTATCGTATCACAAACAATACGTACAGGATAACAAAAGCCACTAGTTTCGGTGTCGTAAGAAATATAATGAAAAGTGCCCTTTTAATAGTTTCAATTAGAAATGCGCCGTAGAACTCGTTTATTACTCAGTACTCGGTAGGTATACGCGGACATTTTGGTAGTACTTGTTATCGTCTGATTATCTAGGTTTGTCTACCGAGGTAAGAGTTACGTCACAAAATTATAACCCAACTCTTTTGATGGAGTATTTTATTTAGATTAGTCACGGACAGAATAATAATTAAATAAATAATTAGTCTCTCATGGTAATCTTAGATATTGGTCTAATTCTATAGCTATGGCAATTTTCGGATCTTCGCATCGTTGCGGCACTGTAGATACTAATTCCTCGTAGCAAAGCCAAAAACTTGCATGGCATTCTTCTATAACATATTTTGAAGCGTTTCGTACGTTTCCAATACCTGCGTAAACTAAACTGAGTTGATCGGTTCGGTAAACATAATACCCAGCAATACTCGGTATTTCTTTACTCGTTAAAACTTGTACTCGGCGCATCTCTTTAAATTGTGCCACATTTAAATTCACTTCTCATTCTTTAGTATTCTTTACAATTCTTAGTAATAAGATAACAGTTTTCCACAACGTTACTGACAATCCATTTTATACACATATTGCCCTTCTGAGACTTGAGTTTTCTTCGATTTTTCCATTATCCCTCTATCAGGGTTGTAATTATTCAGTAAAGACCGCGACGTATTTCTAACGACCACTTCTAAAATTAATGAGTTTGCTTTACCGGAGGGAGCCGGTTTTTTACTATCGGTCAAGAAGAAATTAATCGGTTTAGCAGCGGAATCGATTTTGATAGATTGGTGTTAAAATGTAAACAAGAAAAAAAATATGTTTGCTATCTAATAAAAGGAATTTTACTTTGTTAACTACTACTACGCCTTGATTTCAATAGTTGAGTTTAGCATAATCAGCCTATAATGTTCCCACTGCTGGGAAACAGGCCTCCTTTCTGTGAGAGAGAGTGGGCCGTAATCCACTACATAGGCCCAGTGCGGGTTGGTAGATGTCACATGTCTTAGAATTTTTGGTTGTAGGACATGCCGGTTTCCACAGTTGAGTTTACTTTCCCAAAAAAACAAAAGAAAGTTTCCTATAAATAACCAATGAACCTATCCATTACCAAAATTGGTTCGGCCACAAAAAAAAAAAGAGACATGGGGCAACTTACTGATAACATGACCCTCTAAAACAAAAAAGAGGGTAGCAGAATCACCGATCGCGTGACGTTACGTTTTTACTCCTGAAAGTGTATTGAAGTGATTTATGCCCAGTTAATAAATTCCTGGACGGGGTGAATGGCCGAAGGTAAGGGCGTGTACAGGAGTGCCGCCATAGGTGTGCCGCATGCACATTAAAAGGTGCAGTCGGGCGTTTCGAACGCTCAGTGTTATGTTTGTAGTTTCAAATTATGGTGTTGCGTTTATTCATGGTTTATATTTATATCGTTTAGGAATATTGTCACTAAACAAAACAAATTATCCTGATTAAATCTTCATAACTTATAATATTAAATTTGTGTGCATCGGTATTATATAAAAACCGGGACGCTTTAAAAGCCCCATCTAGTGGTAAAAAAATAAACACTTAAATTATTGATTAAATTAACACTGTTGTCCAAAAAGTGTTAATTTGATCAATCATGCGGTGGTCGAGTGGAGCAAAAGCTGGGACCGAACCCTGACAGTTGCCTTACTTAGTGTAAATTATTTCATCACCACTGCTCTCAAAAAGGCGAAGGAAAACATCGTGAGGACACCGGCATGTCCTAGAACCAAAAACTTGAAGACATGTGCCATCTACCAACACGCACTGGGCCCGCCTGGTGGATTACGGCCCACCCTCTCTCACAGAGAGGAGGCCTGTGACTCAGCATCGGGAACATTATAGGCTGGTAATGCTTAGGCTAGTCCAAAAAAGTTAGATTATAATCTTTATTGGATCACCAAACACGCTTTTTTTCAACGTACTTATTATTCAATTTTTAAATTGACACAAAACCTCACTATAGTCCACTTTGTGTTAGAAATTTTTAGAAACCTTTTATAAGTACGTAGTTGTAATGCCATTTTTCACAATGAAAACGAAGTGCTGGCGGGATTCAGTGACGTCATTAGTTGGTACCTCGTTATCTTGTTGTTTTTATAAACTTGAGAAGACTTTGTAGCGGTCTCGTTACGGAAAATACTCGTGTTTCATCTCTGATTAAATAATTTTACGTAATTACTTAATTATTTATGATTTTAGACTTGCGGGGGTTGTGTTGTCTATGACAAAATGAACGAAACCGCGCGAAACGAACGCTAGGTTGGCGTGATTAGCTAAGGAATTTACGTGGTTTCGAAGTAAGGAATCATTGAGTGATCATAGTGAATTAGGGCCCAGTTGTTTTATGTTTCTCTAATTGACAGTAAATTGTTGCTATAGTTTGAGGGAAAATAATATCGCATACGCTTTGGAATAAAATGTGCGATTGGTTAATTTTTAGATTTTTTGTACTTATATATAAAAACACACACACACACACCCAAACTTTCGCTTTTATAATATTAGTGTGATGAAAAAGAAGCTTCGTATTCTTGCTCTTTTATTCTTTTTATTTTTCTGTGCATACGTGGTAATTGAAATGAAGCCCCAAAAAGCAATTATAAGAATATAAAAACAAATTACTGCATTGTTTACTTAAAATAAAAAAAAAAACAAACTTGATAGCATAGCAAAATTACTACGAAAGATGAGAACAAAGCTTTAGTTGATTTATTACCAACATTTACTATTATTAAGAAAGAAAAAATACTTTAATCCAGACAAAGGTTTAATATTTTATTTTTAAACTAAGTATCCTTTGTTGGTCCAAATTGTTTTGTTAAATAACATTTAAAATCAATTCGTAAATTCAATAAAAATAATATGGGTGTATTTGTTGTTATTATAACTAAATCTTCATTTGAGAGTGTTGTATTAAATATATCATTTTTTTTGCTGCTTATTATATAATTTGATCGCCATTCTAAAGTAAATATATTCTATTCTCAAGCTACAATTCAAATCATGAGTCAAAAACTCAAAACTAGGAACGATATTTGCAACTTAAAATTCATAGCAAAGACCCTAACTTAAATCGTGAAGAATGTTGCTCCTTTATTTTTACGAGGCCATTCGGTGCCCTCCGTGTGAGGTTACTATCAGTTTACCGTAATTTGGTAACATGACATTGCATTTAAATCGGTTACGGTCACTTAGACCCGACGATCACAGGACGACAAGCGATTCTTAGGTGACGTATCGAAGTAAATCCAAGTACTTAATAATAATAGTATCAGTAATGGATATTATAAAAGTATTTTTAGAGTTTTTGAAGTTGGATGTTTGTACAATCACGCTTTAACGATTTAACGGAAATATTTACAGGTTTAAATAAAAAAAATTAAACACGTTATTCAACGTGTAATGTTAAATGCGCAAAACCTCATACACCCCAATTAGAGCATTGAGTTAAAAGCATAATAAGTACAATGACCAAAACTATTTTTTTTCAAAGCTAACTATTATTATTAAGAAAAACATGTTGATCCTAGCATTACTTTATGCATTCAAAATTTAGTCTTATTGCCTTAAAATAAGACTTAATTTTCTTTGGCTCAATCGGCGGATAGTAGGTACCTATGGCAAAATACATAATTTAAAAAAAAACCCTAAGTATATTAAAAGTTACTGAAATCGTTTCAGTAGTCAATTATGAACAAACTATATTCAGGTTTTGCGCATTTGACGTTACACGTTGTATATATTTTGGGTTAGGTATAACATAGACTACTTTCTATTCTGATAGCATGTGCTCATGGGATAATGAAAGCACTCTGTTTGTCGCCTTCAAACATCCACGTGGGCAAAGCCGTGGGCAAAAGCTAACATAACATAAAATGTTATAGTCACCTAAAAAAATCTTGACGACCGGTGAACGCAGGGCCTTTGAAGGAAGTGACGGTTCAACCGCCCGTCTACCCGCGTCATTAATATTAGTTATAGCTTCCTTATCTAAGCGTAAAACACTCGGACACTCCACTAATTGATACACGAACACTTACCGAAGCTTTTATCGTATTGGCGGTTTTATATTACATACTAATGGATGCGAAAGGGGTGAACGTAAAAACAAAGGGTAGATAAGTACATCTATATCGGTAAAAGAGTCATCTAGGGTTATCAGCGCTAATTAGTGGCGGAAGTGATACTTAATTATCGTGATTAAAATTTGCATCGAGTCGAACGCCATTCCGTTAGGTTCGGATTAATATTTGTATTTTAGAGTCAGATTTGCGTGGCTAACATAAATGTAGGGAGATAATTATTGTGTTAGGATTTGTTGATTTTCAATTCCATGATGTTTTGGATTTTGGGTAATATTAGCTGCTGTTGTTTATTTTATTGATGATATAGTTTAAAGCTGTTTGGTTGTTATTATGGAACATGTTTTTATAACAAGAAGCTACAATATAAACCCCCTCATTTATAAACGTTGCTTAAAGTTATGATACGTTTAAACGCTAATCATAACGCAATGAAGATCATATGGTACCAATTGCACTTAAATCTGGAAGAGCAAAAGAGAGGCAGAGGCTGCCCGCCGTTGACCTGGTGGTCAAATATAAAAAGAGACCTCAAAAAAGCCCAATTACGTGAACCGACAACCCAATACAGAATAACTTGGTGCAGAAAAGCGAGGAGACCCGACCCCAAATAACGGAACCAGGGACAGAAGAAGAAGAAGAATGTGTATTTGTATCAGTAAAAAAAAAAAAAAAAATCATGTAGGTACCTAAACAACAATTTCAATGTGTGGTACATTCTACCCACAGTTTTGCTTTGTATTATTTTTTATAAGTGAGATATTCTAATTATTTTCTCTTAAATCGGCTTATTATAATATTGTAAACGGAGAACGAGGAAAGCTGTCCCACCGTAATACAGTTTATAACTAGTACGAGGGTCAGGGTGAATCTGTTTCGTAACAATCTAGAGTTATTATTGTACACTGAGCTACTAATTGGATATCTAGTCTTTTAGATTCATAGAAAATGATTTAGGTACTTGTAAAGTTTGTTGTAGGGTTGTTATTCTTTTGCAAAATAAAGATTTATTACTTATTTATTTATTTAAATTATTATTATTATTATTTAGGTGATGCTATCGTGGTGATAGGATTAGTCACCTAGACTCTGCGTTACCGAGTGTTAGGTGTCCAGGGTGCGCCGGACGTTTAGGGGGGGGTTGGGTACCGATTTCTGACGTCATTCGGGGAGGATCCATTCTTGCACAAAGTTTTGAGAAAACAAGATTTGAAATTCAGTCGCGCTAGCGACACGAAGAGGAAGGTGCTGCTGCTGTAGATAGTTCCACGTTCAATCCACAAGCAAAGCATTTTCAAGAGAGTTTATGAATAGCAGCGCGGAGTTTAGTTTATGCCGAAAAATAACTATACATAGTCCTCCAGATCGTATTTCGATCATGGCGGCCAATCTCAACGTAGCCTTCGGTATGGAAGATATTACATAAAGTGCATATGTAAGTATGTCAGCAGACACAGGCACTCTCTCTTCCTTTACTCTTATAGTTCGATGGAACGGCACGCAATCCGACACGACCGCAGAAAGATCAGGCGCATGACCAACGGCTTATCGTGATTTCCATGGCATGGGGGTATCACTCCACCAACTTTCAAACTCCGGGCTGTTATTAAGAAACTCTTGGCTAACCTGGGAATCGAACCAAGGAACCCCGGCTTCGCAGTCGCGGTTGCGACTACTAGTCCAACGAGGCAGTCCGGTATAAAGCCTACATGTGTGTTGACAGCCATCCTCTGCCTTCTGCTATAGGCATGTCCTAGAATGCCCTAGCTCATCCGATCTATTCTACAGTACAGTAGCCCATACGTCAGTGGCAACAAAACCAATATAAGCTGGCCTCTTATTCTATTAAAACTGCTTACTATGAAGCCCACTGAAGGTAGAAATGTTGCCACAGACGCACGGTCAGTAGACTGTCCCTAGGTACTCCGCTTTTGAGCGATGTTTTCCCTTGATTATAAAAGTAATAATGTCCTAAGTGTTCTCAACAGTAACACACATTTCACAGATGAGTTTCGAAGTCGAACCGGCTGCGAGGGCGAGGTGATCAAGCTGAGCTGCAACCCTCACTCCAGGATCGCCGTCTTTGATGCTCAGTATGGCAGAACCGCTTTCGAAGCTATCACCTGTCCACAGACACAAGGAGTGCCGGATGAAAGTAAGTATATAACGATCATTAAAAAATAATATAATGGCCCCGATTCTGTTGTTCACAAACTAAACTAAATTTAAGTTCAGTGCATCTTTTTCTTTCTATTTCATTAAGAAAAGGACAGAAAATAAATATTAGTTTAGTCCTGTCAAATTGACGTATTTTTAGTAGCCGTTTATTTAATCAGGTCTAAACTTGTCTATGGATTATCTAATTTGACAGGACTAAATAGTTATTTTTTATCAGAGAAAAAAACTAAAATTGTTGTTTATCTTTTTTACCAAGGACCGTTTTCTTAAATTTTGATTGGTCTTATGTCTACAAACCAATTCTTTATTATGGCAAGAACAAAATAGACACTTTTCTTGGCTACGTTGTCATAACATAACGCAAAAAATTAAGTTATGATTTCATCAATATAATCCGATAAAAAGGCCGTATATTTCATTGCCTTGTCAAGAATATAACCGGTAGAGAACAGCCGATCGATTCTGTAAAAATCTCACCGTGAAAAGTTAGGTGAAGTGAGCTTAGAGTGAGCTGTCAAGAGTACCAATCCTTGGCAGCAGGATGACACTGACAGCTCACTCCACGCTCACTTCACCTTCATTTTCACCGTGAGATGGTTACAGAATCGCACTGCAGTTGACATAAGCTTCTACTTATAATAAAATGGAAGCAGACTATTATATGATCTTCTGTAAAAAACACATTATTCATGATAAAAATTTTAGGAACCGCCTATTTTTACTTTTAATTTCATCTCTTATAGTTAGTACTATTGTAGTAGGTATCTTATAATAATAATATTTGAATTTGCTACTAACCCAAAATTGCCATCCAAAATTAGTTTTTAAGTTAGGTACTTAAAAGCAAATTTTGAGTGACTTTTTCAATCCTTTTTCAATATTCCCTACCAAATTGAGTCTTGAAAAGTCTTGTAGAAAATGGCCGGTAATGACTACGTAGAAGCGAGAATATTAAATTGTTTTGAGGCTCACAAAGAACATAATCGTTTGAAGAAAATAAGGCAAAGAAATGACTCCCAGTTCTTAACGATTCTGGAGACAAAAACTAAACGAATCTCTTTTGATGAAGCAGAATAGCAAAGTGACGAGTAATAAAATTTGTTTTTATTATTAGTCTGGACCTTTTCGTGAAAGAGGTGCTCATATCTATAGGAATAGTTCTTAATAGACTATTTTTAGGACTGTTACAGATGTTTGTTTATTAATTTTGAACGGAATTTGAGTTGGTAAAAAAGTTTTTTTTTTAAATATTTTATATTTTTTATGTGGCCAATTAAAGGATTTATATTTTTCAAAGAATTTCCGATCGGCAACTTCAATACAAACTTTCATCCGGTAGTCAGCTTCTATAGGTACTTTATACCCATTAGGAACTCTTATATAAATTTCACGCTTCTAGTAGACCTTGAGGTATAGGCTGTGCATTGTCTGTCAGATATTTGGTTGCAATTAGGTACTATAAAAGAATATAAATCTTTCTTGCCAGAAATTAATGTTGCTTTGGTTAATGTTAGAAAGTGTAATTGTTTTGTGCAGAATAACAATTCTATCTACAGACAATCATTAATAATTTAATTTACTTTTTATAAATGACATGTGTGTGTGTCGTAGGCAGTCGCTCCATGTAAAATACTGGTATTCAACTGCATCCGGTTAGACTGGAAGCCGATCCCAACATAGTCGGGAAAAGGCTAGGCAGATGATGAAATGTCATTACCACTGAAAATATCACACCTATTTATTTCACTCAAAACAGCTGTAACATAAATAAAAATTCAAAGAAGTCAAACCAAATTCGTGGAAAATGTGTTTTATATTCCAAAAATGTATTAATTTCATTTGTCATTCTTAATGGCAGATGGGTGTGGTGGCACTGTCCTACATTACATTATAGTGTGTAACGCTAGCATTCGTTATTTGTTTTGACATACGTGAAATGAAATTAGTGAAATTATTATGTCCCCCAAAAATAAAAGAAATGTCAATATAGACACTGGACACGGCACATTTGGTGTGTATAATGTGACACGGGGATACACAAAAATCACGATAATAAGCGGCGAAATATAGAGCCTTATTAATTCACATACGAAAAGTGGGTTAGTAGGAATGTATAGAGATAATTAATTACTGCTATAATAGGTATGCAGGCACTTCTTTAATTATATTCTTAACAACGAATGTTACTCACCTAATAATCGTACCACATTCACCTCTTAGGACATGTTTAAGGCGACTATCATTCTTAATCTCTCTATAATATTAAGTCGTAGAGAGCATGGTGGTCTAGTGGTAACGGCCGATAGTTACGAGTTATATATAGGTCGTGGATTCTAATACAATCAGGCACTTTATGTAAATTATTTCATCACCACTGTTATGAAAACGGAGAAGGAAAACATCGTGAGGAAACCGGCATGTCCTAGAGCTAAAAAATCGAAGATATGTGACATCCCCCGACGCGCACTGGGCCCGAATGGTAAATTATGGCCCACTCCCTCTCACAGGGAGGCCTGTGTCCCAGCAGTGGGAACATTATAGGCTGATTATGTTATATTATAAGACACTAGGATTTTGTTCTAATTTTGATTCCGACGGATTCTATACCAGTACTATAATAACCATGATTATAGTTTCTAGTAATCGTTGCAAGGCCATTTTATTTTTAACTTGATCATAATTTAAGGCATAGTGATGTCTAATCTAGACTTAAGTTTACGAAGGCTGGTGGATTTATTAATATTTTGTAATCTATAGCTTTGTCCACAGCATGCGTGACTCCTCATGCAGTGAAGACAGTTATCCAGCTGTGTCTCGGGAGGCGGCGTTGTCAGATTGCTGCTAACAACAGGACTTTCAACTCATCCTGCAACTTTCTTTCAAGACCATATCTTAAAGTCGTCTATGCGTGTGGTAAGCTTTCGAAGTATCCTCCTATAGTTACAGTATAGTCCTTTCACAGTTATTTTACCTCTGAGGCTGAGAGCAGCATTCCAACTACAACCTTAATGTAACTAAAATAAAGATCATTGTGATTTTGACAGATTAGTCGGTTGCAACTACCTAACTGCAAATTTATTGCAACGAATATAAAAATCATATTGATTTTGACAGTGATGTAAATTCAGAGGTGAAAAGACTGTAAATATATTTAGAAGACAGATGTTAAAAAAACTTGCTTATGAGAAGTTATTTCAAAAATGGTGTACTACAAAAAATCATAGACCAAGTATTTACCTCATATGAATTTAAAAATTAAAGCCAACACACGAGCTACACGCGTCCACGGCAGAGGTAACTGCAGTGGACGTATGTATGAGCACTAAGGTTGCGTGGGTAGCCTCCTCGCTAGTATTATTCAGTCAGTAAACATACTCGTACACAGAACACCCATATTTCTTTCATTTACTTTCATTAAAGGACATGTGGGTGTACATTTACATCTCTGGCTAATCTATCCGGGAAGACCGGCGTGTTATGTAATTATTTATTTATTTTAAAGGAAATATTATTTTGGCGACATTTCTCATACACTTTTATTATTAAATTCTCGTTTGCACTATTTTGACAAAATATTTTTGCCGCTTACAATTTATTTTCACTTGCATTCTTGTTCTGAGCACCGTTTGTCCACGTTTACAACGTTAAAGAAATTGAAATCGGTCTAACTTTAAATTACTTTTCCTTCGTACACTTCCGTGTCAATAACATGGGTTTTGGAGGACCTTCGTGAAATTGGTTAACTTTAGATTCGGCTAAGTTGTGTAACAGTAATCAGCAGATTGCTTTATCTCAACATCACCTCAGTCTCGTGTAACCTCGAACTACTCCTGAAACGCTCCAGCCCGTAATTGCGCAACTTGTTCAACTCTTGAACTACCCTGTTCTGGTGCATCTTGGAAGTTTTAACAATACAAATCTCTATTTTACCTTGCAACTTTGCTCTTTGCTCCATTGTTCGGTGAAAAGTACAAGAATCTATGGTTGTATTAGTGTCATCATCGTCTTTTGTGATCTTTGTACCTGAATTTGCTTTGATGCATTCGAGAGTTGTAATATTTTGGCGTTGTTATGACGTTGCCACTTAATTATAGTGAAAATGTTAATAATACATTACGATATGTATGATTTAAGTAGTCCATTATTGCAAGGCATGAAATTAGTGAACGCCGTGAATTAGTAGACACTCAAGCCACACGTATTGTATACTATTTTTTAGCACGTGTGACCTAAATGCGCAGTTAAGTCACGCTTTTCTGTGTAAAAATGGACTAATTAAGTCACAGGTAAGCGTGAGTGAGTACGGGCTTAGGTCACATAGCGCTTGCTACAAACATTATTTTCAAATCTTGGTGTTAATAATTATGTTTTTAGTTAAAGTAATACTTATACCAACGAATTTTTCTAAATGACCACATTGATACACAAAAACTGACTCTTCGTTTTCTTTTTTAGTACCATTAGGTGTTCTCTCAGAAAAATATGAGAGTGTACCTGAGAGAGATGAAGATTCTACCAGTTTTGACCACAGCAAAGCACTATTTGACGAATCAGGTAAATATTGTGACTATATTAATATATACTAACTTACGAAAGATAAAGAATGATTCTTATTAATATTTTCACTTTGTTAGAAGAGGCTGGTGAAAAGTGGGGCGAGCCAAACGCTGATCGTGCTCTGCAGCCATCTCTAAATGAAGATTCTGTCCCACCGACACGTTCAGAAGGTGAAATAACAACTATTGTCCAACCGAAAAAGAACGTGGATAGAAATGAAGGAAGACCAGGTAATTGCGTAAACTATGTCCTAGCTTTCCAGTTAAATTCAATTGAGTCGAATTCAAATTGAGTGTTCTTTTACGTTTGTCAATAAAATATAATCCATATATAGCACAAACGCAAATCCAAATTCACTTTCTACTCTATAATACCTTAAAATTTCATGCTCAAACGCGATCCATAAATTTCGACTACACCAATTAAACTCCTAACAAACATAATACATCAATGTATTTGTCCCGAGCCGAAATAGAACTCATTAGTTAATTTCGTACAAATATTCCCCTCTGGTATTAGAAAATATTTGTTTGTTTCAGAGTCACAACACGGTAACTCGATATTACTTTTATCCGTTAGTATAGGACTGGTAATGTTCATTGTCATAATTGGAGCATTTATTGCTGTCAGATGTTATATTAATCGCAAGAAAGAAAATTCCAAAAACGGAGATATGTATACCACTGAAGCGCCTAACGTCTTCAATGATGCATTTTCTGATATTGACAATGATGCAGACATTAGCCACATTTCGGGAACATTCCATGATCCGATGCACCCAGACATGATTCTGTACAAGAATGTTCCTGGAAGTAGGGGAACTCTTAGAGCTATGAAGCCCTTATGTACAATTTACCCTACTAATGCAGAAGCAAATATGTACGGTAACGTAGACTATGTGCCTTCACACACGAGAGAAATAGCACCTAGGTTTACTAGAAGCAGAAGTAATGAAGAAGAAATGGAACCAAATGTTATGACTAGTCCTAGGAGTTTAGGAGCGCACTCTAGTAATTATTACTACGGCTGACGGCACGACGACGGAGGCAGACAAGATGCCTCTAGGACATATTGCTTTTAGAGTGATCTGAAAAAATGTACAAAGGAACAAAAGGCTTAAAAAGCTACGGATTGTGTAAAAATGATGGTTATAGTATGGAACTGTTACGTGTTACGAAAGACTATGGATTTGTTTGTGAGATTTTTAATTGTTACATCATGTTAGTTTAAGAATCTTGATTGTTCTGTAAGTTCTCCTATTCATTATTCAATCTGTCACGCTCATTAGAGATGCACCTATGTATCTACTTTTGCATATCGTCAACTCAGCACTTTTGTATTTCAAACTATTACTAAAATCCCATCTGTGATGGTTAATTATATTAATCTCAACAAGTCTAAATATAGAAAAGTTTATTTGTATAGAACCTGAAGCTTCATTTATAACATTTTTGCCCTACATGTAGAAAAATGTAAATCCTTTTATATAATTTTTTTAAATAAAAATGCGGAAATTCTGTGTTTTATTTGACGGTAGCACCAGAAAGATGTACAACAAAAATAATGGGTGAGTCATTAAGCACAGTTACGCGATATTTTTTCTTGTTAAAATGCGATGTAACGGTCGCGTGGCTGATGTCGTTATTCATGGAAATTAAGGGGAGATTCCGGTGGCTATCACTCAAGAAGCTAAATAGGGGAGAATGATAATGTAAGGTTGGATAACAACGAAGTTATGCATATGAAAAATAAAAGCAATAGATTATGTAAATTGACATGCCGTTTGAAGTCACGAACATAAAATTTTGAGGCGGAATGCAATTTATGATGACACGAAAACATCTGCTTTTGTAATCACGGAGTATAAATGAATACTGTGTGCGCTACCACAATATTTAACAATAATTTTTTAATATATTTTTTTTATTTATAAATATATTTGGTTTGTTAACTGAGAATTTTTAATAAATAATGTTTGTCATTGCATTATGTGGATTAAATAAAAATAGAACTAGTCAACATTTTCAGGGTTCTCTCTCTCTATCATGGGTTGCTAGTAAGTACAGGCAAGGCAAGGTTCCACCAGCATAGATCTCGAATCCGTGAGAATATCAAATTAAAAGTATTCTATGTCCTAATCCAGATCATGGTCTACCTATGTACCAAATTTCATCCAAATCTGTTCAGCCATTTTAGCGTGAAAGGCAAATATTTACAAAAAATCTTTAATTTTACTTATATATTAGTTTGGATCCATTTGCTTAGGGCTTATTTTTCCAACGCCAGATAATTTTATCCGAAGAATAATTTTGAATTTTTGACAGTTCTTCCATACAAAATTATGTCAGACGTTAATTTTATTCTACGAATAAGAATTATATAATACAAAATCACAATATTACAGACACCGATCTCAAAACGTAAAAATTCAAAACCGTAGCAATATTGATTGTGAAGTTTCATTACCGAGTAGGTACTAGAGACGATAAAATTTTTATTACAGCAAGAAACCGGCTCTCTGGCTCGGCTCTTGAATCCCAAGGAGGAATCTGCATAATTTTACAACTGTAATCCAAAGGTTCACAACTTTGCCGCCATATTAATAGTTAGGAGTTAGTGTCTCTCGTAATCTGTTCAATACTTCTTATTGATTATCCTACGGACCAGTAAGTAGGATACTGGATTGAACTTTATGATTTAACAGTTAATTATGATGAGAACTAGTTTAATTGGTCATTGGGTTTTTAAGATGAGCGGGTTAGCTAAAATTACGCTAGTTTTAGGGCACAAATGTGTAAAAGAAAATACGAAATGTGTAAAGCTAAGAAATTAATAAAATGACACGACTGACAAATTTGGAACACTTTTAAAACGGGTATAATAGACGTAGGCAAGAAGGCTGCTAGGCTCAAATGCGATTGGGCGGGTCACATCAGCCGCATACAGGATGACCGCTGCGCAAAAGTTTCCTCACAATGGGCGCCTGAAGATGTACGGTGCTGCCAAGGTCGGCCCAGAAAGCTGTATCGAGATGATTTGGACGCGTACCGCGAGGGCTGGTTCAAGGTGGCGTGGGAAAAGAGTTCCTGCAAGGAGTTGGGGAAGGCCTTTGCTCAGCTGTGGGACAGAAGAGGCTAAAAAAAACAACACGAAAAAAGGTAAAATAGTTAACTACGAAGGCCGTATATTCGGGGCTTTGGGGTACGCATGCACAATAAAGTACACAAACAATACACAAAAATAAATTTCAACCACACTATATTCAGTATTTCACAAAAACAGCTTTTAAAATCACACTGCAACTTAATAAATACATTTGTAAGCAACGAAGGTATAACAGTTTAAAATATTCTCTCGATTCTTATAGAATAAAACACGAACTGCGTCGAGCTTTGACTGCGCCAAAGTTCTGTAACGACATAAATCGTTTGCAATAAAAACTATAAAAAGCGAGAAAAAGGCGGGAGTTTATTCGGAGTTTCCTGCAGCGAGCTACGATCTACATGAGTCCAGTCGTGCGGCAAAACTTCATTATTCAGAAACCCGGTGTGATTAGTTCACGCTAGAATCGCTAGATGGCGTTAAACATATTTTTGCGAAGAGTGCAAAGTTGAGTAAATTTTTGGTTCCGATTTTATTTTATAGTAAAAGAAGAAGGTTTTTGTGACTGTTTTTTTTTTCATTTATTAAAATATTAAGGAAAAGGTGGATTGGTGTGACGATCGTTTTAAAATAAGCCTTCAAAAGAACAAACAGATAGTGTACCTAGTTCGCAAATGCAAATTAGACTTATTCTCATAAGGCGGATTTCACCAAACTTTTATTCCTAGAATAAGTTGTGTCCCAAGAATAAATTTTACATATTTTGACAGTTTTGTCATACTAGAACTGTCAGATGTCAGTTACCTACACCTACCTATTCCACGTATAAAAGATATCTTACTTTGATAAAATCAGTCCATAATAAGCATAAGAAATTATACCAGGAAGTTGGGCAACAGCACTCTCCTGCCTTAATATCTACCTACTTAATAAGAAAACTCAACTCATACGTACTGACTACAGTAAATATACTGAACAAGTTAGTAACTTGATCGCGAGATATCAAGCCATCGTTTAACTTTGCAGACTGAAGTCTCTAATAGTTTGATTTATGATACAAATGAAGCGTTTCAGTTGAAGTTTTAAGTGAAATCTGCCTTTAGAAGTATTCTCAACTTATGATAATTGAGGGCTGATTTTTCTAACGGCAGATAATTTTATCGGAGGAATAATTTTGAATATGACAGTTCTTCCATAAAAAAACTGTGAGAAGTCAATTTTATTCAATGAATAAAAATTATCTATCGATTGAAAAATTAGCCTTTAGACATAATTGAAATGCAATAAATAACATTATACAAGTCGTTGAGAGTTCGAAACTGAATAACAGACTATTATTGGATTAGAAATATGTAATTTTTCCGATAACCTAACACATTGTCCCACTGCTGGCATAGCCCTCGCTTATATTTTTCCACTTTTCTTTGTGTCAATCGCTTAGAAAGGAGTCCAAATCGTCACACCAGCGCTTTTTAGGCCTGCCTCGGTGACGATGTCCGTCTTCAGGCACCCACTGTGGGGCGACTTTGGTCCATCTGTCTGGATGCATCCTATAGGTGTGACCCGCTCAGTCCCACTTCAGCCTCGCAGACTTATCGCCAACATCGGTGGTACAATTTTGTGCCTGTCCTGGAGCGTATTGCGGTGTTACGTTACGATTATGGTAGGTATGATTGAGGAATAACAAACACGTGAAGGCAAAGGAACGATGTTTTTGTTTCGTAGTGTATAAATTGTATTATGTAATGTATTGTATACAACCAAACTCAATAAAAACACTTACGACCATTGCTTACGACCTTATTACAAAACAGCGGTTCTTTAGAACCTAAACCATCGAGCCGTGTTTTGAATGTCGAACTTTATTCCGACAGTTTTAAAAGAGCTGATTTTTCAATCATCTGATAATTTTATTGGAGGAATAATTTTGAAATTTTGACAGTTGTTTCATATAAATACTGTCAAATGTCAATTTTATTCCTCGAATAAAAGTTATCCTTCAGACACAGCGATCCATATTTATGTTAGTACTTATACTTAAAAATTATGTTAGTAATCAAAGATTAAAATACATGCCACAATAATACTATTATAACTAAAATTAAATAACTGAAACACATAAAATCAATTAGTAAAATAAATCCATTAGTTAAAACTCGCAATCTTCTTTAAATTCATTAACATCTTTAAATTAACTAAACCAATATAAAATTAAAATCAAATTTAAATACTAACTACAAAAAGTGACGTTAAAAAGAGTGTAAGTTGTCATTTTTGTATTAAGAACTTTACCCCAGTCGGAATACGGTCCGAAATACAATAACTGGCTCGCAGGTTTGGGCTTTAACTAAAGTTAGAACTCGTTTTGTATAAGCCGGTTCAAGTAACTGCTTCGTTGGTCTAGTGGTTGCAAGCGCTGCTTCTGAGCTGAAGTCGGGCAATGTGTCATTGGGTCTTGGAGTTTTATTTGTGTCCGATTGATAGCAATAGGCTCGCCCCTTATTACTTGGGATATAAAAAAGAACATAACTAGCTAAATAGCTAAATGTGGGTGTATTCACTTGCGTGCAAAAAAAATGGCCCACCCCCATGCAGTCCTTTTGAGATATGATATGTCAAAAATTATAATGAATATAATTTATTATTTTGTATTCTGTGAAGGAAGGTAAGGTACAGTTTATTTGAGAATACACTATATTTTGATAAAATCAATATTCTTTACAAGATCAACTCGATTCTTTAGATGTCCTCATCACTCACGTTTGCTCGGAAAATTGCGTGATTTTTTTTGTCAATGAAATTGACAAACGTTAAACGTTTTGTTTATTTCTGTTTGTTTAATACAAATTGAATTTGATTTTGTTAGCGGACTTCAAAAAAGAAGGAGGTTCTTTATTCAACAAATCAACACCCGTTTTTTTTGTTGTTTTTGTGTGCCTTACTTAACCTGGGTCAAATAAACTTATTTTCTTTCTTTCTTTCTATATTTATAAGTTCGCGATTTTCTCAAAAACGAATGAATCAGTTTTGATAATCAGGAAAGTTTTAATATAAATTATAGTAAGTTATTGTTAGTAAAACTTGTTGAATTATATTATTTCAAATCGAAGAGCATGGGGTCGGTCGATTTTTTTGCACGCAAGTGTAGTTACACCTCTGACCAACTCTTTGGGTAAACAAGCTATGCTATGCTATGTGTGTTTAAATTTTTTCAAAAACTCTGAAATGCTCTTATGCTGTTGTTGGTGGTAGGTTGCAGTGCAGCTGACTTCGTATTCAAATATAAAAGCTAGGTAAGTATAATGTAAGTTTTGATAAATATGGCAAGTATTAATGTGGCAAGTTTTAATTTGGCTTAAGATGAAAAAAAGAAAGAAGAAACTTAAACATCATGACAAAATAATGGAAATTTACTGCTACATAATGGGTGAATCACAAGACTTGCACAGTAATTGCGTATCACACTATCAATCTCAATCTGAATCATTTTGAAGGATATTGCTAATCCATTGCTTCATATGTTGGAAAAAAAAAAAAAAAATTTGTCTGTTCAACAACGTAAATAACGCAAAGAATGTTGTTGAACTGTCAAAAGTAAAGCCATTACTACTGATAGTGTGTTACGCAATTACCCCACTGAGGGCCTAGGCAAATTAAGATCCTATCATGTATTGAAAATACTTAAAATACCGTAAAAATAATGTTAATCTTGTTGAAAGTCGTAGTAGAAATATAAAACGCTTTCAAAGCCCACTTGTCTAGGCCCTCAAGGGCTTTCATTTCTCAGTGCTCACTGAACTGTATTCTAAGAATGCCAAGCATAGCGATAGTCATAATCATAGAAATATGAAACATTTCTATGGTGATAATACTCCCTTCAAATAGTTTCCTTGACTAGGTAACCCTAGTTACGGTTGACTTAACCATTATCAGATGACATCGACATCATTTTCAGACATTGTAGATATAAGAAGCCGAATTATGAACAAGAGCTAAGCTAATGCCCATTTTTACTAGCACTAACTAGGTGGCTCCTAAATCTAATGCCTAAATAAAAGTGCACTTTTGGATTTTTAACGGTAGGCGTCGAGACTTGAAAATACAACGTGCAATTTATAATACTCAAGTGGTAAATAGTGTTGCTTAGTGGTAGTGAAAACGGGTATAAATTAACTTAGCACTCGAACGTAGCTCAGCGTCAGTTTATGTAAGTAGAGTTATGAGGAATAGGATGTAAAGTTCACTCTTCCTCCATAGAAAAGGGAGGATCCTCCCACCAAACTGGTAATATGTCTGGTGAACTACTGCCCGACGATTGATGTCAAGACATTGTATATGTATATGCTAGTTGCGTGGAAAACTCTGCTTGCGCGATGCAGGATTTTGCCTGACGCCAGTGTGATGCGTAGTTCACATGTGGCGAACTAGATGTCACCTCTAGTACACATAAGTACAGTCGAGTTCATTAATATATTGGCAGTGACAAATTTTCAAAATATTATAAGCGTTAAAATGATCATATAGTTCTATACAAACTTAGACATAAATAAAATGTTAACATACATTTAAAGTTTCAAAATATTATAACCTTTAAAATGATCATCATTTTAACGCTTATGTTATTTTGAAACTTTTTCACTGCCAATATATTAATGAACTCGACTGTACACAGGACTTTTCATAATTGATGTGTGGAGCAAGAGCTATATTCCTGAAAATGTTTTCTTCATTTTGCCTACCCGTCAATAATACTGCAAACCGAATCATCTTCAGATAAACAAAAAAGCTAAACTGTAACGAAGAGAAACGTTCGCTATCCAAGCAATTCCTTCAAAAGACGGTCCGTTTGTACCCCATGTCGTTAGGCTGGTGATTTATTATTATAGGCCCCATTTGTTTCTTTAGTATGCATGTAAATCCCACAAAGGATTACTTATACCAATAGAAATCGGTACGTGCCACGAATTATATTTTATATATTTTTGGAGTTTTGTTGAAGATTGTCATGGGCTACGTTTAGTGTTGCGGTTTTGTAATGTATCATCATATATGTTGGGGTCGGCTTCCAGTCTAACCAGATGCAGCTGAATACCAGTATTTTACATGGAGTGACTGCCTATCTGACCTCCACAACCCAGTGAAAGGGTAATACGATACCCCATTGTAAGACTTGTTGTCAGACTTTCGGGCTTCTGACGACCCGTAACGATTGTCAAAGATTCATGAATGACAGCCAAGGCCAACGGAATAACGTGCTTGCCGAGGCACGAAGGGGTCTTGGTATGAGTATGTAGGTAAAGATGGTTTTCCATGTACGGACCAACCGCGGCAAGCGTAGCGTAAAATGATAGATCGACCTGTGTGGCTCTTATAACTTAGCCACAAGCCCTTTGGCACTCCAAGGGGCTTGTTGTTAAGTTATTGATATAGATATCAATAGTATTGCGTTTCATAAGTACCTAATACTATTTGCAACTTCTTATATATACCAATTTCAAAAGATTTCATTGTCTTTGCCCCTATTTTGTTTTATTTTATTTATTCTTCTAAGGGCTGAGATAACTTTTATCTAAGGTATAAATATCGTGGTTTAACAGCTTTTGTATAGAGAATCTGTCAAAATGGCAGATTTATTCTTTAGATTAAAGTTATCTGACTATTGAAAAATCACGAAATCGTTATCACTATTCCGTCGTTCATTTTAAAATATAAACAGCCTGATCAGTAGCCGCATTAAAAAAAGACTCCAAAAGCGCCACTGTCCATTATTTTGAACTAAAAGTACTGTTTTGAAAGTAGTTACAGAGATATGAGGAAGGAATAGGATGAAAAGTTCACCCATCCTCCATAGAAAAGGGAGGATCCTCTGACCAGACGGGTGTCGTGTCTGGTGCCCCAACTGCCCAACGACTGATGTCGGGATGTTGGTTAACAACGATTGTTTTCGTTTTATATGCTAGTTGCGCGGTAAACTCTGCTTGCACGATGCAGGATTTTGCGTGACGTCAGTGTGATGCGTAGTTAGCACGTGGCGATGTAGATCGCCGCCACAACGTGACTGATGGACCCCGTAGACTTTCTTGCCCATTTTTTTCTACATAGTTTGTGAAAAAGCCAACTTTCTGATTACTTTGACTCATGACACTATTATCCAAGTTCATGAGTACAATATACATGTTTACAATAACATTTCAGTTCTAGACAAGAGCTGAAGCTTCAGAGGCACTTATATCAAAGCTCGTCTTTCTCTATTCCCGCCACGTCCGCGACAACAAAGTCATAAGCCCCGTCGAAAGTTTCCAAACTCAACCGTCGTGCTTCGCCAGAGAACCTCGCGAAAATGGCAATCTTAGGAAAATACTATCTTTAACATCAGACTTAAGTCGACAACTAATTCTTTTAAACTGTTATTTTGTTGAAGTCTTTAAGATAAGGGAGTTTTTGTTAGTTTGTGCTAATTTTAATGAGACCTCGTTTAAACTTGGTTATTCGTTAATCGTTGTACATTTTGCGACAAGTCTTAATCAAGATGTGGAACTAAAAAAAACAAAATGTTATATGTATCCTAATCGTAATTTTGAATTTAAACTTACATTTCAAATTACACTATTTTGCTAATGAAAAAGTCTTGCTGTTTTAAGTGTCTTTAAAAAGCATTGAAAACAAAAATAAATAAATTACACATTAGCACAGTACCATTTGATATACCTTTTTTGACATTTGATTTTCGTTTTTTGATAATATTTTATAAATGGAAACAAAATAGGTTTCAAAAATGTCCAAAAGAATCCTTTTATTTTTGGATCTGTAAAAGGTGGCGTTCTGTAGTTTCTAACTACCCCCATGGGAAGAAAGCGTGAGTTTATGCAGATAACGTATCCAAAACACTATAAAATTGAACAGAAAATCAGTGGCATTGAACTTACAATAAAAGACAGATAATTTATAAGAGCGTACATAACTTTGTTTTGCATAATACATTCAGATGTATCCAATATGGCGCACATTTTCAATGCGAATGAAACTTTCCAGAATGTTCTAGTCAAAACAAAAATATTGGGTTTGTTTTACAGACGTTGGGAGTTACTAAAATAGTTGCTACAGTGTTTTCAAAATTTCTCTATCAATATATTTTCTTGAAGGTTTCATAATATTGTTTGGAACTTGGTTTCTTGCTCTAGATTTCTTGGAATCTATAATGGAAAGGTGATGTTGGATTGTGTTTAACTAATTATTTATAGGCCTTGAAATATCAAAAACTGCTTTAGGATAAACCAAATCATTCTCGTTAAATTAACAAGATGATAGATCTAGTTTAGCATTTACATTGAAAATAAAAAACTCAATCTTGTATAGTTATAGCAACTAAACAATCAAATTCGAAGTCTTAAACCAATTTAGTATTTTCAACTTCACAGTCTACTCCAATTACAGCCACTGAAAATATTTGTTTTACAAAAATAACATCGCACGAAATCGAAAGCGTTTTCGTGTGATCACGTACGAACGAGTCGAAATTGTACGGAAGCCTCTCGCGGCCGTGACTTGTTCGGAAGACACGTGTGCTGCCCTAATCGACATCTTAATGATCACTGGATGTACGCACCGTGTAATTATGTTTAATGCTCTGAGTAATTTTACTAAAGATCGGGTTGGTTTGGGTATTCATTACAATGGGGAGATAGATACCGCTTTGTTTTTTGGCTCATGCAGTTATACTATTACCGATAGTATGAGTTATATGAGCCAAGAAATACGCTAGATGATACTAGATACCGGAAATGTTAGAGAAAACCTACTATTTTAACTAAGATTTCCATGCATGGCTTCGATTGGTTGTTATCAAGGTTGTTCTCCCCCGGAGATTGACTGCCCCTTTGGTCTTGTTGACGCAAGCGCGTCTACAATCCTGAGTGTGGGGTCCTTCCTCGATTCCTTGGTCGGACAAAGTGTTATTGAGTTTTTCCATTAGGAATTTTTCAATAGCAGCCCGGAGTTTTGATGTTTGTGGTGTGATACCCCCGTGCCTCAGAAAACAGGTAAAGTGGGTCCAGCACTTAATCTCTCCCTGGACTATCAGAGTTAGGGAACAGAAAGTACAACTGTGTTTGCTCACACTTGTGCGTTATAATATCTCCTGCGTACCTGGCTAATCCCTGATGAGACTGGCCACCGCACCGTGACCGAAATCGGTCAGGAAAATATAATCTTTTCATCAATGTTGTTCTCAAGTTTTAGTGGATTCCTAACAACAACAAGTTCAAAAAGACTATCCTTATTTGAACACCAGTACCTAAGATCTTTGCACCTAAAATACTTGACAATTAATTGGATATAATGCTGCAATATACAGTCAATTTTGCCCAGTCACATGTGTACCTAATGATCTTATGAAGGGCGGGCGTTTTGGGGGGAGTCTTTTGTAATTTTGACGTGGATGATTCTCAGCCTAGTTTGAATAAATGTCTTTTGATTTTATGACTGTGTCAGTGAGTGGAGTTTGCTGAATTTTGGGCCAAAGATGTTTGAATTTTTTGCCGTCGATACGCTAAGAAGGAGCAATTTGAGCATACTTATAGATAGAATATGTATACCATAAATATTTAAGAAATACATTTTCACACCACCTGTTCACTAACGTCAAATTATGTCATGCAAACCTAACCTAAAGCAAGTCATTTAAGCCCTAGGCTCTAGCTGGGCATTCATATTGTACTGAATTTAATTATGACCCGCTGGTCATTTATGTGATTTAAAGGGACGTTAACTGAGAAAATGGTATGGAAAAATTAAGCAAAAATTATTTTTTTCTATTAATGTACAGGTCGACCAAAGAGTGCTTACTTCATAGGTTTTAGTCGCCGTCAACGAACAAAATGATCAGTTGCTGTGGCGTGTACGTACGCCCCCGTGTTAGAATGTCAAATTTAGGCTGACGCTCCATTGACGATATTATTTATTGTGTTTTTGATGAAAATACATGAGATTACATTAAAAAAATCCGACAGGTATGTTATTTTACTTTAATCTCAGATATGATACCACCAACTGCAGTCGGGTTTTGATTTTGTCATTTAATTTAATTTTTTTTAGTGTGTTATTTTTGGAATGGTCTCCTCAAGCCCTTTATTTTGATAACCCACATAGTAATGGTACTTTTATTTTTTCGAGACTTTATTTATTGTCGTCTAAAATCCGCCATTTAGATTTTATTAAAACAAAACTTAGCCCATAACCTCCGCGTGACCCAAACGAGTCGATAGACACCTCATATATTCAAATCCATCCGGACGTTAGGAAGCTTTGGGATATAAGGGACACCACATACAAAGATACAAAGTTAAGTACGCATAAAAACAACCCTGTCCTGACACGCAGTCGGGTAAATAGTGTATAATACAGCATTTAACTAGGTATGGGTATTTAGCAGTTCATAAACTATTAATTCGATAGTCGAATTGGTTTTTATTACCTCGCAGTGGGTGCAAAAAGTAGAGTATCTCCTCGATAAAGATGTCTTCGTCTTGGGCGAGCTTGAATCCCTCACTGCACTCAGGATTCTAGTCTTAACTCCCTCGCTTCGCTCAGGAGTTAACTCAGAGCAGAATCCTTCGTTGCGTTCAGGATTCAAAATAGTGCCCGCAACATTAAGACATAGCCCCTATAAGAGGAAAGATTTCTATGTAAGTATGTTTGTAACGAATTGGCTCAAAAAGTACTGGACCGATTTTAAAAATTCTTTCACTATTTGAATGCTACACTATCGCTGATTAATATAGGCTTCTTTTTTTCCACCCGTGCGAAGCCGGGATGGGCCGCTAGTAGTGAATAATCTACTACAAGAAATTACTTACACATATTTTTTTTTGTAAAAATGTAAATGCACTCTGCTCTTAATATAATGAACTAAATAAATACATTAGCTACATTATGAAAATGCTTTTAAATACGTCTCTCTTAGTAATGCAGGTTTACTTAAGAATTGAGTTCGCTTTTTCATTACAAGAGTTAATTAATTTCTTCGTGGAAATTCTATTAGGTACACTGTTATACTTTTTGGTACTACTTTAAGCATGATACTTTAGGAAGCTACAGCTTCTAGGTAAATGGTGGATTATTGTTAATTTATTTTTGTTTATAAAAAAAAAAACAGAATAGAGAAAGTGACCTTTGTCTAACTGTAGTTGTTTTCGTTGCTGCAATTATGATCATGATGAAGGCAAGACTGAGCCCTGTCGCTTCTAATGATTTCCATAATTTAAGGACCGTTATTAGTTAGAATTAAAACTTTACTATCTTTACTAATAATGAAGCAAATACCTTATAGCTTTGCATAGTAGATTCTTCCATATGGAAGTAACTGTAAAATTAGCTTGCTATTTTTACGCCCAGTTTCGCAATAAAAAAGGCTACCTTTGGCACACAGAATGAGTCGTTTTTGTTTATTGGCACCGAGCTTAAGGTGTATTTCGTCAACACGTATCCGTCAGCAGTTTGATGCATATCGTAAAAGAGCCGTTGTTTTGCGGAAAAAATTGTGAAGTAGATTCTATTTTGACTAAAAGCAAACCTACGTTAGACATTCTTAAAGAAATAGAGACTCCTAACTCATATAAATACCCTACACAACTTAAAACAAAAATCTTAGGGATTCCCAGAAACGCTAGTCGCAAATACGCTTGCTATAAGCTAAAGCGAAACAAAGTACTAACTTATTTTACTAAAGCCTGAACACTGAATGAATAGGTACAGAAGGCTAGCTCTAATCAAACAGGCGAACGAACACATCACACGTACGTACGGCGATCTCAAACAAATGCCAGTCGCGAGTGCGCTTGAACTCGTTGTGCGTGTGGCGTGTATAGACACGGCCATGTATACAGTAAGGGAAAACATATGGTCTCATAGGTGTACGTGGATTTTCAGTCGTAGTTTGGAGGCAGCCTTCTGTACCCATCCATTCCGTGGCCTGAACTAGTACTGAGGGATAGTGCTTTGAGTCCCGATGTAAATGGAAGTGGTCGCTGGCGGGTAGTCTCGTCGCAAGTTCTGTTTTAACCTACTTTTTCTTTGCTTCTGTCTGTTTATATGTTTGTAAGTTTATAAAATTATGTTTCGTCTGCTTTTATTTTTTTGTTATGAAAGTCAAGTTAAAATGCCCGTGTTTGAAATATTCGCAGAGCTATACATGTGCTTTTAAAATTCAGCAAGTATAGGTACTATGTAATTATAGAGTTTATTAGGAATAGGGTGTACAGTCTCATCTTTCATAGAAAATGGAGGATCCTCCGACCAGACATGTGTTGAGTCTGGAGGGCATCTTCCTGACGATTGATGTCGGGATAAACTTGCTTTGCAGCAGGATTTTGCGTGACATCATTATGATGCGTAGTTCGCATGTGGCGATGTAGATGCCGCCACAGAACGATGTAGTACAGACGCCAGCAGGTCAACCTACCCCAATCTGTCAAATTTCTTTCATAGATTTTCAACTTTAGTACAAAGGAATAAGGTTCATATACAATTGGGAAAATCTGACAGATTGGGGTAGCTTGATGTGCTGGCCTCTGTACATAGAATAGATATTTATTTATTTATTTAGGGACAATAAACAGCAGTGTAATAATAAGTAAGCATAGGTTAGATATGTGGCAGATATAATTATACTATGGCTTTTATTCTAAACTTATTTATCTCGAGCTTCTTAGGACACCGATTGATCGGCAAAGAACTTCTGTGAATTTTGAAGACACTGGACCCACTGGTTCACTTGCACTGGTCCACTGCCCCGAACCAGTATCTTCCAAATTACAGTAGAAGCTAAATACTCAGTATTAAAGTATGTTGATACGGCTGATGATAAATTAATGACGCCTAAACATTGATACGAGAGAAAAAAAAATAAAGCTGGCCCCATGAAATATTTACTTGGTGGCAAACACAAGCCCCGACTTAAACCAGAAGCGCAGTATGTAGGTACTGGTAAAGTCATTTAATGGGAAAATGTCAAATGGAAAGCTTTTCTAGATACCGTTTTCTACGATCAGAACGTGCGCCGGACCCTTATATTAACAGTTTACGATCCTCTCTACGTGTCTGTAGTTAAAGTCGTGGAAATATTTCGATTGCATTGTTGGCATGGAATACACCTTTATTTTTCTTATCGATATTATATTCTTTGTTTCCTGCCAAGTACGGTTGCCAAGTATAGTCATATTTTTTAAGTAGTGGTATATCTAGTAAACTGGTGTAACTTAAAACAAAAATAAAAAAAAACAAACGAGTGTAACTTAAAACAATTTTCGGTGCAAAAAAAACGGAGATTAGTCGCGACTTACGAGGTTCGAACCCTGGTAAGCACTTTACTTTGTGTAATTATTTCATCACCACTGCTCCTAAAACGTGGATTACGGCTACGGAACACACAACGTGCCAAGGCTACGTTTACTTTTAAAAGGCTACGTGGGCTTTAAACAGCTACGTGGGTCGATCGATTAGGTTAAGCTACGGTTGCCGCGGTTGGTCTGGGGATGGGTGACCATCTTTACATATCAAGATCCCTCCGTGTCTCGGAGAGCACGTTGGTTGGTGTTGCCGTTGGTCCCGGCTGTCAATCGTTGATCTTTGACAGTCGCTATTGGTCGTCAGAAGCCCGAAAGTCTGACAACCAGTCTTACCAAGGGCTATCGTATTACCCAGTTACTGGGTTTTGAAGGTCAGATAGGCAGTCGCTTCATGTAAAATTCTGGTATTCAGCTGCACCCAGTTAGACTGGAAACCGACCCTAACATAGTTGGGAAAAGGCTAGGCAGATGATGAGTATCTTTATGTATCTAAAATCTATGCGTGCTCATTTGAAATTTAAGAGGATAAAGACATTCAGTTTCAGAGAAATAGGACCCCAAAAAAAAGAAAATCGATAGTCACCTGGATAATCAGGAATCAAGATGAAATCGAACAAAAGTAATATAACTTTCCTTATAGAGTATATTAAGTAAAATCGGACTCGGTCATACGTATAATTAAGGAACCTCAAAGTTCGTTTAATATAATCGTTTGTTCTACCGATTGTCGGATTGGAAACCTTGAGAAACTATAGATAGAATATAATATAATACTGGGATTATTTTAGAGCGTAGCAGAAATATTATAAATTATTAAATAATTTTTATCGATACAAACAATGGTCTGCATTGATGATAGAGAAAATTTGTACATAATACTTTCCACATCTTCAACTGCTTAGCCTTTTCCCAACTATGTTGGGGTAAGCTTCCAGTCTAAAAGAATGCAGCTGCATTCCAGTATTTTACATGGTGCACCTATCTGACCTCCACAAACCAGTTACTGAGTAACACGATACACATTGGTAAGACTGATTGTCATACTTTCAGGCTTTTGGCTACCCGTAACGAGTGTCAAAGATCTATGAACGACAGCCAGTACCAATGCTTAGCGTGCTTTTCCGAGGCACGGCGGGGTCCTGGTATTTAATGTATGGTCACCCATATAAGGGCCGACCTCGAAAAGCATTGCTTAACCTTAAAGGTCGACCCGTACTACTGTTATTATTTACCTTCCAACTCCTCCCCTTCTTAGCTTAGTTTTTAACATGATGAAGGAAAATGAACGAGACACAATAGAACTTTTATTGTTATTACATCAAGGGGCGTTAAGTGTCCTACAAAGCGTTCATAATAAGTTTGAGTTCTTCCCGCTATATACTTCAACAAATACAAGAAAAAAACAACTCCTATAAAATGTAATCCGCCAATTTGCTGCTAAAATATATGAAAAAACACGGACCAAAATGCCCGTAAAAATAATAAATTGTCATTGAAGAGTAAACGAGAAAAATATCATAAATCATCTGTCAGTGATACTTATAAGACTTAATTTGATTTAGATGGGTATTTGAAACGGGATAATAAAGGCTTTTTGTCGGTTTTCGTTCCTGCGATCATTTGGGAAGTAAATAAAAATGTTTGTTAAATTATGGTAAAATTTTCGCCGGTTTTGGGCCAGAATGCATAAGGGAAGACAAAGTTACTTAGGTGACATTTTATAATATAAATTATGGTAGAGCATTGGTTGCCGTGGTAACGGCCGCGACTTACGAGTTTGTAAGTCATGGGTTCGATCGCAAGTGGGCACTTTATATTTTATATTAAAAGTCTGTGTTGTCCCACAGCAGGGCAAGGACCTCCTTTCCGTCTTTCCACTTTTCCCGGTCTACTGCGATTGTGGGTCAATCCTTTAAGAAAGAGTCTAGCTCATCTTTTTCTGGGACTGTCGCGTAGTCGTTTCCTGCTATTTGGTATCCACTGAGTGGTGGTTTTTGCGTATTGTTGCTCCGATATGCGATAGATGTGGTCAACCCAGTTCCACTTTGGACGAGCAGCTGTATGGCTAGCGTCCACTACTTGGATTTTGGGACGAATTATAGAGTTCCTAATGATAGTTTGTGTAAATTATTTCATCACCACTGCTCTCAAAACGGCGAAGGAAAATATCGTGAGGAAACCTGCGTGTCAATCCTAGAACCAAAAATTCGAAGTCCCGCACTTGGCCCACCTGGCGAATTATGGCCCACTCCCTTATACAGGGAGGAGTTCTGTGTCCCAACAGAGGGAACATAATACGCTAATTATGTATAGGTAGCCGTAGTCTAACATCCGGTTGCAGAATTGAGAATTCGAAGTTGAGACCTTATCTTCTTTAGCATTACATAACGTGATTCCTTTAATATATCCCGCGAAATTATATCTTTACAAGTTCTCAACTTCAAATTCACCGTTCAGAAACTGAGTGCACTTAGACAATATGGAAATGACAATACAACAGTAAATGGAAACACTGTCAATACTAATGCGGAGTATTTAGGAACTATCAAATAAATCCTGACATTGAAAGTCAAAAAGTGTTTTTTTTAATAAGTAACTCAATTATCTAGTAGTATTTTTTTTTTTTTAGAAATCATTAAATGACCCCTCCCGCTCTGGGTGGAGCTGAAGGGAGTGTCAGACTCTTACTGACTAAAACCCACCCGTGTTCCTTCCTTAGCCCTTTATGTTCCGGGGCAGCGGTAACCTTTCGGACAATCCCGCTGCATATAGTAAGTAAGTAATGGGAATGGTTATAATATCTCCTGCGTACCTGGCTAATCCCTGATGAGACTGGCCACCGCACCGTGACCGAAATCGGTCAGGAAAATATCATCTTTTCATCAATGTTGTTCTCAAGTTTTAGTGGATTCCTAACAACAACAAGTTCAAAAAGACTATCCTTATTTGAACACCAGTACCTAAGATCTTTGCACCTAAAATACTTGACAATTAATTGGATATAATGCTGCAATATACAGTCAATTTTGCCCAGTCACATGTGTACCTAATGATCTTATGAAGGGCGGGCGTTTTGGGGGGAGTCTTTTGTAATTTTGACGTGGATGATTCTCAGCCTAGTTTGAATAAATGTCTTTTGATTTTATGACTGTGTCAGTGAGTGGAGTTTGCTGAATTTTGGGCCAAAGATGTTTGAATTTTTTGCCGTCGATACGCTAAGAAGGAGCAATTTGAGCATACTTATAGATAGAATATGTATACCATAAATATTTAAGAAATACATTTTCACACCACCTGTTCACTAACGTCAAATTATGTCATGCAAACCTAACCTAAAGCAAGTCATTTAAGCCCTAGGCTCTAGCTGGGCATTCATATTGTACTGAATTTAATTATGACCCGCTGGTCATTTATGTGATTTAAAGGGACGTTAACTGAGAAAATGGTATGGAAAAATTAAGCAAAAATTATTTTTTTCTATTAATGTACAGGTCGACCAAAGAGTGCTTACTTCATAGGTTTTAGTCGCCGTCAACGAACAAAATGATCAGTTGCTGTGGCGTGTACGTACGCCCCCGTGTTAGAATGTCAAATTTAGGCTGACGCTCCATTGACGATATTATTTATTGTGTTTTTGATGAAAATACATGAGATTACATTAAAAAAATCCGACAGGTATGTTATTTTACTTTAATCTCAGATATGATACCACCAACTGCAGTCGGGTTTTGATTTTGTCATTTAATTTAATTTTTTTTAGTGTGTTATTTTTGGAATGGTCTCCTCAAGCCCTTTATTTTGATAACCCACATAGTAATGGTACTTTTATTTTTTCGAGACTTTATTTATTGTCGTCTAAAATCCGCCATTTAGATTTTATTAAAACAAAACTTAGCCCATAACCTCCGCGTGACCCAAACGAGTCGATAGACACCTCATATATTCAAATCCATCCGGACGTTAGGAAGCTTTGGGATATAAGGGACACCACATACAAAGATACAAAGTTAAGTACGCATAAAAACAACCCTGTCCTGACACGCAGTCGGGTAAATAGTGTATAATACAGCATTTAACTAGGTATGGGTATTTAGCAGTTCATAAACTATTAATTCGATAGTCGAATTGGTTTTTATTACCTCGCAGTGGGTGCAAAAAGTAGAGTATCTCCTCGATAAAGATGTCTTCGTCTTGGGCGAGCTTGAATCCCTCACTGCACTCAGGATTCTAGTCTTAACTCCCTCGCTTCGCTCAGGAGTTAACTCAGAGCAGAATCCTTCGTTGCGTTCAGGATTCAAAATAGTGCCCGCAACATTAAGACATAGCCCCTATAAGAGGAAAGATTTGTATGTAAGTATGTTTGTAACGAATTGGCTCAAAAAGTACTGGACCGATTTTAAAATTTCTTTCACTATTTGAATGCTACATTATCGCTGATTAATATAGGCTTCTTTTTTTCCACCCGTGCGAAGCCGGGATGGGCCGCTAGTAGTGAATAATCTACTACAAGAAATTACTTACACATATTTTTTTTAGTAAAAATGTAAATGCACTCTGCTCTTAATATAATGAACTAAATAAATACATTAGCTACATTATGAAAATGCTTTTAAATACGTCTCTCTTAGTAATGCAGGTTTACTTAAGAATTGAGTTCGGTTTTTCATTACAAGAGTTAATTAATTTCTTCGTGGAAATTCTATTAGGTACACTGTTATACTTTTTGGTACTACTTTAAGCATGATACTTTAGGAAGCTACAGCTTCTAGGTAAATGGTGGATTATTGTTAATTTATTTTTGTTTATAAAAAAAAAAAACAGAATAGAGAAAGTGACCTTTGTCTAACTGTAGTTGTTTTCGTTGTTGCAATTATGATCATGATGAAGGCAAGACTGAGCCCTGTCGCTTCTAATGACCGAATTCCATAATTTAAGGACCGTAATTGGTTAGAATTAAAACTACTATCTTTACTAATAATGAAGCCATTACCTTTATAGCTTTGCATAGTAGATTCTCCCATATGGAAGTAGCTGTAAAATTAGCTTGCCAATCTATTTTTACGCCCAGTTTCGCAATAAAAAAGACTACTATTGACACACAAAACGAGTCGTTTTTGTTTATTGGCACCGAGCTTAAGGTGTATTTCGTCAACACGTATCCGTCAGCAGTTTGATGAATATCGTAAAAGAGCAGTTGATTTTGCGGAAAAACTAGTGAAGTAGATTCTATTTTGACTAAAAGCAAACCTACGTTAGACATTCTTAAAGAAATAGAGACTCCTAACTCATATAAATACCCTACACAACTTAAAACAAAAATCTTAGGGATTCCCAGAAACGCTAGTCGCAAATACGCTTGCTATAAGCTAAAGCGAAACAAAGTACTAACTTATTTTACTAAAGCCTGAACACTGAATGAATAGGTACAGAAGGCTAGCTTTAATCAAACAGGCGCACGAACACATCACACGTACGTACGGCGATCTCAAACGAATGCCAGTCGCGAGTGCGCTTGAACTCGTTGTGCGTGTGGCGTGTATAGACACGGCCATGTATACAGTAAGGGTAAAACATATGGTCTCATAGGTGTGCGTGGATTTTCAGTCGTAGTTTGGAGCCAGCCTTCTATACCCATCCATTCCGTGGCCTGAACTAGTACTGAGGGATAGTGCTTCGAGTCCCGATGTAAATGGAAGTGGTCGCTGGCGGGTAGTCTCGTCGCAAGTTCTGTTTTAACCAACTTTTTCTTTGCTTCTGTCTGTTTATATGTTTGTAAGTTTATAAAATTACTAGCTGCGCCCCGCGGTTTCACCCGCGTAAGTTTTGATCCCGTGGGAATATCGGAATAAAAAGTATCCTATGTGTTATTCTGATGTATAAACTATATTACTGTAAAGTTTCATCAAAATCCGTTCCGTAGTTTTTGCGTGAAAGAGTAACAAACATCCATCCATCCATCCTCACAAACTTTCGCATTTATAATATTACTAGCTGCGCCCCGCGGTTTCACCCGCGTAAGTTTTGATCCCGTGGGAATATCGGGATAAAAAGTATCCTATGTGTTATTCTGATGTATAAGCTATATTACTGTAAAGTTTCATCAAAATCCGTTCAGTAGTTTTCGCGTGAAAGAGTAACAAACATCCATACATCCATACATACAAACTTTCGCATTTATAATATTAGTAGGATGTTTCGTCTGCTTTTATTTTTTTGTTATGAAAGTCAAGTTAAAATGCCCGTGTTTGAAATATTCGCAGAGTTATACATGTGCTTTTAAAATTCAGCAAGTATAGGTACTATGTAATTATAGAGTTTATTAGGAATAGGGTGTACAGTCTCATCTTTCATAGAAAATGGAGGATCCTCCGACCAGACATGTGTTGAGTCTGGAGGGCAACTTCCTGACGATTGATGTCGGGATAAACTTCCTTTGCAGTAGGATTTTGCGTGACATCATTATGATGCGTAGTTCGCATGTGGCGATGTAGATGCCGCCACAGAACGATGTGGTACAGACGCCAGCAGGTCAACCTACCCCAATCTGTCAAATTTCTTTCATAGATTTTCAACTTTAGTACAAAGGAATAAGGTTCATATTCAATTGGGAAAATCTGACAGATTGGGGTAGCTTGATGTGCTGGCCTCTGTACATAGAATAGATATTTATTTATTTATTTAGGGACAATAAACAGCAGTGTAATAATAAGTAAGCATAGGTTAGATATGTGGCAGATATAATTATATTATGGCTTTTATTCTAAACTTGTTTATCTCGAGCTTCTTAGGACACCGATTGATCGGCAAAGAACTTCTGTGAATTTTGAAGATACTGGATCCACTGGTTCACTTGCACTGGTCCACTGCCCCGAACCAGTATCTTCCAAATTACAGTAGAAGCTAAATACTCAGTATTAAAGTATGTTGATACGGCTGATGATAAATTAATGACGCTTAAACATTGCTACGAGAGAAAAAAAAAAATAAAGCTGGCCCCATGAAATATTTACTTGGTGGCAAACACAAGCCCCGACTTAAACCAGAAGCGCAGTATGTAGGTACTGGTAAAGTCATTTAATGGGAAAATGTCAAATGGAAAGCTTTTCTAGATACCGTTTTCTACGATCAGAACGTGCGCCGGACCCTTATATTAACAGTTTACGATCCTCTCTACGTGTCTGTAGTTAAAGTCGTGGAAATATTTCGATTGCATTGTTGGCATGGAATACACCTTTATTTTTCTTATCGATATTATATTCTTTGTTTCCTGCCAAGTACGGTTGCCAAGTATAGTCATATTTTTTAAGTGGTGGTATATCTAGTAAACTGGTGTCAAACGAGTGTAACTTAAAACAATTTTCGGTGCAAAAAAAAACGGAGATTAGTCGCGGCAGTTTCCACTGGGCAGTGGAAACTGCCGTGACTTACGAGGTTCGAACCCTGGTAAGCACTTTACTTTGTGTAATTATTTCATCACCACTGCTCCTAAAACGTGGATTACGGCTACGGAACACACAACGTGCCAAGGCTACGTTTACTTTTAAAAGGCTAAGTAATAACAGCTACGTGGGTCGATCGATTAGGTTAAGCTACGGTTGCCGCGGTTGGTCTGGGGATGGGTGACCATCTTTACATATCAAGATCCCGCCGTGTCTCGGACAGCACGTTGGTTGGTGTTGCCGTTGGTCCCGGCTGTCAATCGTTGATCTTTGACAGTCGCTATTGGTCGTCAGAAGCCCGAAAGTCTGACAACCAGTCTTACCAAGGGGTATCGTATTACCCAGTTACTGGGTTTTGAAGGTCAGATAGGCAGTCGCTTCATGTAAAATTCTGGTATTCAGCTGCACCCAGTTAGACTGGAAACCGACCCCAACATAGTTGGGAAAAGGCTAGGCAGATGTTGAGTATACTTATGTATCTAAAATCTATGCGTGCTCATTTAAAATTTAAGAGGATAAAGACATTCAGTTTCAGAGAAATAGGACCCCAAAAAAAAGAAAATCGAAAGTGGAAAACAAAAGTGAATTTACAAAATGGCGATCAAACGTTCGGATAGTCACCTGGATAATCAGGAATCAAGATGAAATCGAACAAAAGTAATATAACTTTCCTTATAGAGTATATTAAGTAAAATCGGACTCGGTCATACGTATAATTAAGGAACCTCAAAGTTCGTTTAATATAATCGTTTGTTCTACCGATTGTCGGATTGGAAACCTTGAGAAACTATAGATAGAATATAATATAATACTGGGATTATTTTAGAGCGTAGCAGAAATATTATAAATTATTAAATAATTTTTATCGATACAAACAATGGTCTGCATTGATGATAGAGAAAATTTGTACATAATACTTTCCACATCTTCATCTGCTTAGCCTTTTCCCAACTATGTTGGGGTAAGCTTCCAGTCTAAAAGAATGCAGCTGCATACCAGTATTTTACATGGTGCACCTATCTGACCTCCACAAACCAGTTACTGAGTAACACGATACACATTGGTAAGACTGATTGTCATACTTTCAGACTTTTGGCTACCCGTAACGAATGTTAAAGATCTATGAACGACAGCCAGTACCAAGGCTTAGCGTGCTTTTCCGAGGCACGGCGGGGTCCTGGTATTTAATGTATGGTCACCCATATAAGGGCCGACCTCGAAAAGCATTACTTAACCTTAAAGGTCGACCCGTACGACTGTTATTATTTACCTTCCAACTCCTCCCCTTCTTAGCTTAGTTTTTAACATGATGAAGGACACTGAACGAGACACAATATAACTTTTATTGTTATTACATCAAGGGGCGTTAAGTGTCCTACAAAGCGTTCATAATAAGTTTGAGTTCTTCCCGCTATATACTTCAACAAATACAAGAAAAAAACAACTCCTATAAAATGTAATCCGCCAATTTGCTGCTAAAATATATTAAAAAACACGGACCAAAATGCCCGTAAAAATAATAAATTGTCATTGAAGAGTAAACGAGAAAAATATCATAAATCATCTGTCAGAGATGCTTATAAGACTTAATTTGATTTAGATGGGTATTTGAAACGGGATAATAAAGGCTTTTTGTCGGTTTTCGTTCCTGCGATCATTTGGGAAGTAAATAAAAATGTTTGTTAAATTATGGTAAAATTTTCGCCGGTTTTGGGCCAGAATGCATAAGGGAAGACAAAGTTACTTAGGTGGCATTTTATAATATAAATTATGGTAGAGCATTGGTTGCCGTGGTAACGGCCGCGACTCACGAGTTTGTAAGTCATGGGTTCGATCGCAAGCCGGCACTTTATATTTTATATTAAAAGTCTGTGTTGTCCCACAGCAGGGCAAGGACCTCCTTTCCGTCTTTCCACTCTTCCCGGTCTACTGCGATTGTGGGTCAATCTTTTAAGAAAGAGTCTAGCTCATCTTTTTCTGGGACTGTCGCGTAGTCGTTTCCTGCTATTTGGTATCCACTGAGTGGTGGTTTTTGCGTATTGTTGCTCCGATATGCGATAGATGTGGTCAACCCAGTTCCACTTTAGACGAGCAGCTGTGTGGCTAGCGTCCGCTACTTGGATTTTGGGACGAATTATAGAGTTCCTAATGCTAGTTTGTGTAAATTATTTCATCACCACTGCTATCAAAACGGCGAAGGAAAATATCGTGAGGAAACCTGCGTGTCAATCCTAGAACCAAAAATTCGAAGTCCCGCACTTGGCCCACCTGGCGAATTATGGCCCACTCCCTTATACTAGTTCTTATAGGATAGTACTTATAGGAGTTCTGTGTCCCAACAGAGGGAACTTAATACGCTAATTATGTATAGGTAGCCGTAAGATTGTATAAGTCTAACATCCGGTTGCAGAATTGAGAATTCGAAGTTGAGACCTTATCTTCTTTAGCATTACAAAACGTGATTCCTTTAATATATCCCGCGAAATTATATCTTTACAAGTTCTCAACTTCAAATTCACCGTTCAGAAACTGAGTGTACTTAGACAATATGGAAATGACAATAATGGAAACACTGTCAATACTAATGCGGAGTATTTAGGAACTATCAAATAAATCCTGACATTGAAAGTCAAAAAGTGTTTTTTTTTTTAATAAGTAACTCAATTATCTAGTAGTATTTTTTTTTTTTTGGAAATCATTAAATGACCCCTCCCGCTCTGGGTGGAGCTGAAGGGAGTGTCAGACTCTTACTGACTAAAACCCACCCGTGTTTCTTCCTTAGCCCTTTATGTTCCGGGGCAGCGGTAACCTTTCGGACAATCCCGCTGCATGTAGTAAGTAAGTAATGGGCCGACTATGGATTTTTCCAATCTTTGACTAGCTATAGTGACTGAACTTTTGGTTATAATAAATTGATTTTTTGGATGCAGACTGGACACGTCATTAAACATAATCAGTTCAATTTAATGTTGTATTGTTGTCTTCACCTTGTATATACAGCAGTGGACTGCTTAAAGCTGATATTGATCGATTTCCTTGTCCGAGTATGATCCGACCACCTGTAAGATATCCTCCTAACTGTACTGTCTGTCAAACTGTGTCTGTAATCCGAAGAGCTTTGCGGTCACCCCAACATTCCGTCGATTTGCCTATGAAATCTGACGTTAGAATTCGAGACTATTTGGCCAGAATATAGTCAGTAGAAATCTATTTGCTCATATCATCGCAATTTTATAAGACAGTCAGCAAGCTTGGTATAATCTGCATTTTGAAACCGTAAGTGCGACTGCTCACCGCAGGTGTCACCGAGACCGAGATGACAGCACCGAAGTAGCATTACATGTACATTTACTCTGGCGGCATGACCATCGCACGTCTATCACCCGAGCGCCATCACCCTGGCCGCTGAAATTTCGGGTAGTTCGGCGCGACTGATAGAACTCGTCCCCAGATTGTAACGGTCCTATATGCCGGCAATATTAAACACATTTGATCTTCTCCATATATTGTACTGTTCTCCGTCACACCGGCACCACTTGCCCACCGTTTGTTTTGTCTATTATAACATACTGAACCGCTGAGTTCGTTCGCGGTAGACAAACGCCCTAAGCCCTCTTTCAATACGCTTGTGGTTGCAGAATTAAAACCTGGTGAACGGTGTTTTGTCCGGCGAGCGTGCACTATTATATATTTCTAACATATTATGTTCATAATATATTACCAGCTCAAGGAAAACAATGTGGAGGGAAGCCACACGTTCTCAATAACATTTGACGTGTATGATGCATGAGAGAGCTGGTATATCGCTATATATCGCTATATATTTATATCTGACTGAGTAGATAAAGGGAAAAAGTTATGTTGGAATTTCTGTGGCTTTTTATCATAATTTATTGTATCCTGTTTCGTTTCTGTAAACACGTAGCATGCTTCATAGGCCGAAGCACGACAGTGCGTATTAAAAGTAACGTAAATTGGATGGTTTTTTAATCGAAAACACTACTACCTTATGGTCTTCGTTATTACTATTCTATCTGTAATATTTATTGTATACATATTAAAGAGTAATTTCCATTAATTCTGCACTATTCTACATTTTGGTTAATGTGGCAACCACAATAGTACCGATATTAGATATGAATAAAGACTTCCAACTTAATCAATATTATAATGTGAAAAACGAATATTTTCAATTCAAAAATCATTCGAATTTTTGATACGTTTACAGCGCCCGTTCGTGCTAGGCTTACAGGGCTATATACTGTGCCCAAAGACTTTTTCACGAACTACACACATCAAAAGTGTCTAGGGATCAAGCATTTTTATGCGGATTTCTTGAGATTGAGATGTGGCTTTGTAATAAATTTATGATTTTATAAATTTATATGGATCCTTTTTGGTGCATTTCATAATTTGAATCAGGAACTGTGAATCAAATTCGAGTAAAAGATGAAAATCAGCTGTCAATATTTTCCCTATAAAAACATACAACGCATTGAAGACATTATTAGTGCTACTGTTTCCCTACTACTGATTAAAACCAACGTTATTATGGAGCGGCGACGTCATTTAAGCAGGGAAGAAATGCTCAGAGCCGTGGGAATGATAGAAGCTGGTTCCCGGCAACGTACTGTGGCTTTAGCTCTGAATACAAGTCAGAGTGTTATCAGTCGACTTTGGACACGTTACCGAAGCACTGGTTGGTACCGTGGCTGAGCGCCATGGAGGACGGTATCGCTGCACCACACGGAGACAAGACCGATACTTAACTCGAAGAGCTCCAACAATAACCGCCATGATGTTAGCCGTGAGGCTTCATCACTCTTCAGGGAACTTAATTAGCGACCAAACAGTCAGAAACCGCTTGCATGAAGTGAACCTTCATTCCCGAAGACCGCTACGGGTACCACCTATAGCAATGCACAATCGTAGGATTCGATATCAATGGGCTCTTGAACACAGAAATTGGGCAGAAGAACAATGGCGTTTCGTGTGCTTTTCTGATGAGTCTCGTTTTGGTATGAGACCGGATACAAGACGTATACGACACTGGAGAACCCCTGGACGCCAACAGCGATTAAAATCCTGCCAGGAAGTCCATCCTTATAGTGGTGGAACCATCATGGTATGGGCGGGTATTTGGATCGGCGGAAGAACTGAGTTGATTTGGATCAGAGGCAACCTCAACGCTCAAATTTATGCTGAGACGATTGTATCAGACGTCATCGTTCCTCTACAAGTGCAAATCGGTCCCTTATTTCAGTTAATGCATGATAATGCACGACCGCACACCGCAAGAGTTGTAAGACAGACTCTCGCCGCAGCTAACATCAATGTCCTGCCCTGGCCTGCTCAGTCGCCAGACTTGAACCCGATTGAGCATGCATGGGATATGCTACAGAGAAGAGCTCTGCCGAATATGGAGGGTATCCAGTCGCAAGAAGACCTTTTTTTGTTGTTGCAACGAACATGGGCGGCCATTCCACAGCGTGATTTGGATGAACTCATTTTGAGTATGCCAAACCGATGTTCTTGTGTTGTTAGTGTTCGCGGTAGAAACACGGATTATTAATTGTTTAAGTTACCCAATAAAATTTTAGAGAAAACTGTTATTTCAGTCTTTTTTTCGAACTTTTGTGTTAGTGGTTCAAATGTCAAAAATCCCTTTATTAGGAAAATGGCAAATTTCTTTATTAATGCAAAGGTGACTTGGTTTATCGTTACTGTGACAAACGAAAACACTTTATTTGATGAATCCTTAAAGAAAATTTTAATTAATATCAATCAGGAGAAAAGTTATTGCAAAAATATATGTTGATCCCTAGACACTTTTGATGTGTGTATATACACTCACTCGTGAAAACTCTTTTGATAAACTCAAGTTTAATAAATACATAGTTTTATCAAAATGTAAATCTACTCTTTCTTCGTATCGAAGATTCCAAATTAAATGAATTTACACCAGAATTGGTAGTGGATCACAGGCCTGTGTCCCAACAGTGCGAAAATTTTAGGCTGATTATGTATGTACAGACGCCAGCACATCAAGCTACCCCAATCTGTCAGATTTTCCCAATTGAATAAGAACCTTATTCCTTTGTGCTAAAGTTGAAAATCTATAAAGAAATTTGATAGATTGGGGTAGGTTGACCTGCAGGCGTCTGTACATGAATGTTTTTAAAAAATACTAAAATTACCCCTCCGAATTCAGCCCCGTCGACAGTGTTTGCTTATAACTGCATTACATAATTAATAATAGTTAGGGAGGCGAATAGGGGAATTTTCGGTAATACTCGAGCGTGGCAGTTTGAGATATGAGAGATACCTTAGACCTAATAGAACAACCTTGTAAAGTATTTAGCTCTATATGTAGTGACGCGCGCCTAGGATAGACGATCAGATTAGTAAAAAAAAATCGATAGTCTGAAATACTCGAGCGCGTCAGATTAAGATATTGGGGGTTGATTTTAGTGTTTTAAGACTAAATTTAACTAATCTGACGATAAGTCCTTGACGCCGCCGAGTTATAGGGTCGCGAACTTGTAAAAAAAAAACGTTAATCCGGCATTCTCGAGCGCGATTTTTTTATTTTTTATTTTGAAGAATATAATCTAAAACTCACTAAAAATACAAAATCTGCCGGTTTCCGCATGACCAGAAGTGTGGAGGAGCCATTTCGTCTTCCGAAAAACGCGTTGCGGCATATAAGTCGCGAACGATTCATCTTACAAAAAAAAAGTTTAAATAAACAAAAAAGGTAATTTTATTTTACACAAAAAAGGTCTCTTTACATTTTTGTCCAAAGTTAAAACTTTTTGACTTGAAGCATCATAAAAACTCAAACTCCCGGTTTTTTGAGTATATCTTGAAAACTGAGGGTGTTAAAAAAAATTGATATGAAATAACGATAGGTAGTTAAATTATGTGATTTTTTTTTTTTCTAAAGCTTCTCGACAATTTTCGTGGACTCGGAAAAAGCTACGCGTATCTGTATACAAAATTATTAACATGTACAGTTTCATATATATTATTCAATAGCCTGTTGATCCTCAAATTGTTTTTTGGACATACCGTAAGCAAAACGAAGTGAAGAATTGAAGCAAAAAAGAAGAATTTGCCATAAACATGTAATACAGACTGAGCGCTTCGCGGAAATATGCCGTCCTACCAGTATTTTTCCTTTATTTCGCAACATTGATGGTGGGGAAAGAAGCGGTAGAAGGGAATTTTCGGTACACCTAATATATACAGGGTGTAAGAAGAACGCTTCCTAAGCCAGAACGTAGATTATATACAACACAAATGCAAACGGATACCAATAACCTTTCGCTTTAAATTGGTTATTTTCAAGACTTCACATTTCGTAAGCACGCAATGGAAACCGTACAAAACGTGAGGTCACTGACACGCATGGCAACGTCTCGCCACCGGGCGGCGCGCGCCCACGTGTCGACGCGGGCGCCGAGCGCTCCGTACGGCCGAGTCGCGGGATTTATTTATACGGAATTTACAAACACCCCTTTCAAAATACCTACCCCTACAACACTTCACAAAATTATGAATTTTAATCGCATTCGTAGCCCACTGTTAAACATTAAAGTTGACAGGCATTTTAGGTACCTGTATGAATCCATTGCGATCTTATGAAGTATGGTTCGACCTGCGCTCCATCCATTTCAATTCAAAGCCGGGCCCGTCCGTCGCTGTGTTGACCCGTGAACACGAGGCATTAGTGTAGGATCCTCAACACAAGTAGTTTATTAAAAACGCTCACTATTCCGCATTTCATCAGCACTGTCACATTCCCGATCATCATGTTGCCGTAATCACGAGCACTGTACACGTATGCCTCAGGCATTGTTTAATACAACAAAAAATAATAACTAAAATCAATAAAACAGCACTAAAAATTTAACAATACTACGGTAACTAAACTAACAAAACAGTATTAAATACAATTCAATAGCTCGATCGATCGATTAAACGTAAAGCACGTTCGCTCATGAAACGGTCAGAAAGGAACTAACTAGTACTAACTAGCTACTTAGCTAGATTATTAAAGAAGTACTATGAAGATCAAACACGCCGCCTGCGTGTGGTGTCGGCCGACAAACGATACCGCCGCCGCGCGGACGCCGCCTATGCGGCAACGTGGAGTCACATAGCGGCGCGGTGTCTTTTGATGTGCAAAGATCAACAAATTACAGAGGAGAAAATTTTAAAAGAATAATTTTGAAACCAGAAACCAATTAATTTTAATTATTAGTACATTGTACTTATGCCTTATAACTATTACTAACTGTCTTCATTTTCTAACTTATAAATAAGATTTAACGGGTTTCTTAGATTAAATTAATTTAATTCAATAAAAAAATATCAATGTGACTCTAATTACATTGACATAAAGTTCAAATTCAATTGATTCACGCGCGCTAGTTGCTGCAAACTGTACACGCTATTAAAAAATTTTAGTCTATCACGGTTAAAGTCGCGATCTTTTACTTTATTTCATTCACTATCGATTATCGACTTACATACAAAACTGTTATTAAATGCAAGACACAATGCATCAATTTAAAACTATTGACGCCTCTGTAATGTTTCTTTTTATTTATTTTGGCGGCGCTTTACAAAGTATGCCTAAGGTCGCCGCCGCGTCGCGCGTCACGTGGTTTGGGGTCGTCGTACGTACGGCTGGCGGCCAGCGCGCGCGCACTTTGAACTTAGAGGTCATGCGCGAGTCAGCTGATATTTATTTACGAATACATTGCTTGTTAGAGTAGTAAAGAAAAAAATGAGTTTAATCACAAATAATGGTTTCATTTAACTACTCTCACAGCATAGTGTACGAAAAATGCAAAAAAAAATTAGTAATTTTTTTTTTTTTTTTTAGTTTTTTTTGATGGTATCGTATTGAGAATCACTAGCCCTATCACCCGTCTTCGTTTTCGGAAGCGTTCTACTAACACCCTGTATATATATATATACAGGGTGCAATTGAAGTCATGGGCATTATTTTAACCTAAGGCAGTACTCATGATACTAATTGCATTAGGGCTACTATTACGCAAATCAAAAATATTATTAATGCAAGTATGGAAAACCTTAAAATGTAGTATGTCATAGAAAGTATGAAATACTTTGCGCTTCTCGATAGCAAATGCGTAGGTACACTACGCCGTACGCGTCATTGGGCGTGAATTCTTTGACCCCGCCCGACTCACGTGACATTCGTAAGTTGCCAATGAATTGATTCATAAAGTCCAACTTTCCCTTCGTACTTTGCCGGCTTAGGACGGTCAAAACTACGTCAACTAACATACATTAAAAAAAAAACATTTACGTACCTAGCTTGTGGATTGTTTTGAAAAAACTTTATTTGTCGGTAAAGTGACAGCGGGTAAACGGGTGCTCTTCTTCCACGAGCTTGTACATGTGCTGGCACGTGAAAAGACGAAAAATCCAACAGGTTCTTAGTGGTTCTGGTGGAATGAGACCCCGTGAAGGAATAGGGTCGTTTGGTTTGCGGCGATGGAACATTTCACGAGTTCATACTAAATTTCTTGTGCGATCGTAAATTACAACCATTTGTGGGTATTGTTGGTTGGTGTACCTAGCCTGCACATTACGCGGTCGAGGCATCGTGTACACAAACACACATACAACTACTACACTGCAATCCAAGCACCGTACGACGCGAGCGGCGAGTACGGCGATTACGTCACGGGATCAATAAATCAATTACGCGTCAATGCACCTGCGCAGTCGTTATGACACTGGTTCCGGGTTCGTGTTGCGGCGGGAAGCATACCCCGCGCGGGGGTGATATTCGTATTTTTGCGAGTGAGGGAGTGGGACGGAGAGAGTTCAGGGAATCCCGCCGGACGGAATGTCTTGTAGCCCATTGTTATTATTACTTGTAAGGAAAAACCCGCGCGCGCGCAGGTGATGTTTGTTTACATTTCGCTTTGCGCTGTACTGCGCTTTAAGATTTTGATATTTCAACATTTATTGGCGTTAACGAAGTATTTTGTTTTAATTACTATAAGTGTTTATTTGCAATAATAAGCCTTGTGCAATTTGACTTACTACATTTTTAAGGTTTTCCTTAGTTGCATTAATAATATTTTTGATTTGCGTATTAATAGCCCTAATGCAATCAGTATCGTGAGTAGTGCCTTAGGTTAAAATAATGCCCATGACTTCAATTCCACCCTGTATATGTTTATGGTCCCCTACCGTAGACCTATGTGCCCACAGTATAACGACGATTGAAGAGAGAGAAAAGACCCGACGGTATATTTCTCGAATGTGCTGGAAACTTTGATGAATTGTATTGAGCAAAAATGTAAAGGTATTATTATAACAATACAATTATAATACAATTTGTATTTCATTTCATTTTTTTTATACAATAAATAATACAATTCGTACTACATTTCATCTACATTTACGTTGGTTGTATCTATCGCTTTATTGTCATTCTTAAATTCCCCGTTTTATCAAGGAGAAAGAAAGGAAAAAAAAGAAACCAAAAAACCTTTTTCGATCAGATTAAGAGAACCCACCAACATTTTTGTCAGATTAAGGAAATATGCTTTCAGGATACCGAGATAAACCTCCCCTATGAAAATCTGACGCGCTCGAGTATTTCAAAAAAACTTTTTTTTTTGCATTTTCAAAAATTCATCGCAGCTTATCGTGACGCCGAAATCGTCAGTTTTTTTAAAGGGAGCTTCCTTGGGGCCTACTTAACACCCCTTCCGAAAATCTGACGCGCTCGAGTAAATTTTTTTTTTTTGCATTTTTGACTACTTTATATGCCTACCCCCACCACGCAAACCGGCAGATTAGTATACCGTTGTTATCAGAGGCACTTGGGGCAAACGTAGTATGAATATCTGACGCGCTCGAGAATGCCCAAGTAACTGTTTTTTTTAACATTTTTGAAAAACCGTACACGCCAAACCCACCGCTAAAATGGTTTTTACCATAAGAGCTTTTCTTTTCGAAATCATTTTATCTTTCGATTTTGATAGGTCTCGACGGCGCCGTTGAATTACGCCATTTAGCTACCTCGCCTCCCTAACTATAATGTTGACGGAGCGTGTCATAATACCCCAAAACTGTAAGGAAATGCGCATACATAATCAGCCTATAATATTCCCATTGCTGGGACACAGGCCTCCTTCCTGTGAGAGGGAGTGGGCCGTAATCCACCACGGGGGCCCAGTGCAGGTGGGTATATATCACATGTCTTTCGAATTTTTGATTTTAGGACATGCCGGTTTCCTCACTATGTTTTCCTTCACCGTTTTAAGAGCAGAGGGGCAATTCTCGTAATTTTTATGAACGTTCACAGTCTGATCTCAGTCTCAATCTGTCAAAAATACTTCAAATTTCCCTACATTTTGACAAGTTTTTGACATTTGTTTGTCGCCGAGATGAGACTGCGACTAGATTTTGAACGTTATAAATTAGCAGAATTGGCCTACAGTGGTGATGAAATAATTTACACAAAGTAACGGGCCTGTCTTGGTTCGAACCTACGACCTACAACTCGTAAGTCGCGGCCGTTAGGTAACTAATGGCCGCGCACTGGGCACTACGTACTGGGCTACAAATGTGCATATTTAATGCATTTCGAACGAGATTTTCAATTCTAAATCGCCATAACATCGAATTTTTAAACTGCAGTTTGATAACCTCTCCTTCATCTTTCAGACATCCATCTTCCTGCATCACTTACGTCCCATTTACTATCTCTGCATACTTAAATACCTAATCTTATTCACTCCACACTATGTTAATGGTTTAAAGATCCTTAGCGCCATAAATTCAGATATAAAGCGAACGTTAGTACTATTTTATGGTCTTCATAGATGGTATTCGTCATTCTCCACAATTTTATGGGTTGTTAGCCATCCTTGGAATTTATAACGTGTTCCAATTATGACGTTTAGGTAGTGCTTGGAAACCCATAATTTTCTTGTTATTAAAGATTGATGGTTTGGAACTGGATATGCTACTGTTGGTTATAGATGCATCTCGTGGCTAAATCATAATAGTCGCACGGGTCCATCAAAGGCTAAGCTAAGGCTACGCTTCCCGCGGTCGGTTCGTGGATGGGTGACTGTCCATTACATATCGTGACTCTTCCGTGCTTCAGAAAGCACGTTAAGCCGTTGGTCTCGGCTGCCATTCATAAATCTTTGACAGTCGTTACGGGTAGTCATAAGCCCAAAATTCTGACAGCCAGTCTTGCCAAGGTTGCTGCACCCAGTTATACTGAAAGCCGACGCCATCATAATTGGGAAAAAGCTAGGCTAGATTGATATTGATTTTAGATGCAATTAATTTGTTTATAAAAGAGAATTGGTCTCGACAGCTGCTTATTTACCAAGTACACCTTAACATGAACATTCATTTAGAGTGTTGTCTTCACATGACATGTTGTTATGACGGCAATGTAACTAAAGTCCTCGTCACGAGAAGCTTTAAATTTTGATAAAGAACTTTGATTAAGTTACTTAGCGACAATTTAATCAACAACAAATATTTCCAAATTCAATCAACTTAAAGTAACATACATGTAATACGAAACTAACGAGCAATTTCACTTGGACAGTAATTACATGTGTGTGTGTTAACATATTAATTATATAATCATCACAAAACTATTCTTTTTGATCCAAAGATTGCGAACCCCTGAATGTGCGTTTACAAAATTTATAGCTTTTCACGACGGGGACTAACGTTGCAACTGCCACTGAATAGCCCGGTTAAGTAGCCGACAACCTCCTTGGTTGACTTGCGAGATGCGCTACCAGACAAAAAAGGAGCAATTTAGTAACGGAGGAAGTAATGTTTTCTTGAATCATTTAGGCTACGTAGCAAGTCGCCTTGCGAGTAGCTAAGTGGAACGAACGCTCTAGAATCTTCGCAACCGGCCGCACTGCGTGCTGGACGCCTTCGCTAGTCACCTAGCGTGTAATCGAAGGATGTTAAGACACTAGGCTCTGGACGCTAAGTAAGCCACCTGCTAGTGTGTACGTAGCCTAAGACTATAGCCAACTTCATATCCATCAGCGTCTTTAGAAAACATAATTAATTCAGTGAACATGTTTTCACACAGCTACAAGAAAACAACCAGGAAGAATACTGCCAATCTATTTGAACCAGCAAAGTCTCAAAAATACATAATTTTTCAACAGTAAATTCATAACTTCCTTTGGAGCTTACCGCAGTCAGCCTAAATGAAATTTAATGCAACACCCAAAAGGAATTTCCGGAGAAATGTACTAATTGAACGAAATGTTTACTTAGGATGCTTTGAGCTCAGCGTAATTAAAATTAAAGTCCCGATATTATTTTTGGTAAATGGAACTGTTTTTATTAAAAGCTTTCAAATATTTTTTTTTAAATAATTCATGTTATGTAATGAATTATGAGTTCTTTCTACAACATACCATATTTTTGAGCGGTGAAAGATACATATTTTTTTATATTTTTATTCAGCTTGAGATACCTCATTTTTTAGGGTTCCGTACACTATTAAGGCTCCGCTGTCCGCCGTTTGTCTGTCACAGGGTCGTATCTTCTGAAGCGTAATAGGTTGACAGTTGATATTGAAATTCACAGATTGTGTACTGCTATGTCCGCCCTCAGGCTACGTGGAAAATAGAATAAAATACTCTTTATTATGTATACCATAAATACTACGGATATAAATGTAGAAATTATACAAAGGGTGTTACAATGGGCGATTTTATCGCTTAAAGCGACCTTTGGATGGATTTAGAGAGAAAGGAGATACAATACTGCTGGTAGTCTGCGGTGCACCATTTGCATGTACATATATAATAAATACATATATATACAAAACATATTCTTATCTATGTAAATAAATATATCCTACTAATTAAATATTTAAATATTAAATATAAACGTGAAAGTTTGTGTGGATGGATGGATGTTTGTTACTCTTTCACGCAAAAACCACTAAACGGATTTGGATGAAGTTTGGCACAAAGATAGTTTATAACAGGATTAACACTTAGAATACTTTTCATCCTGGTATTCTTACGGGATAGAAACTTATGCGGGTGAAACTGCGGGATGCAGTTAGTACAATAATAATCATAAAACAAGTGCAAAGAACATAATAAATGTCGTTTAAGCAGATAGTTTTTTTTTCCATAATTTTAAAAATGGACAAAGATTGAGCACGTTTTATTGACACAGCGACACGAGTTGAATGGCGTGCAATAGGAGAGGCCTATGTCCAGCAGTGGACTGCGGGTAGCCTGATGATAAAGTCTGCTATAAAAAAAAACGAATAATAAAAAGAAAATAAAGTCAAAAATTAAACGGTGTCCATGGACAAGAAATGTATATTTTTCGAAATATTTTGAGAAATAACTTGACTGTATTGATTCACATCAGGTCCAGTTGAACACCAGCGTCAGGTAGTAGTTTTCTGACATTTTTGCTGAACTGGGCCTTTTTGGCGCAGCCGTGAGGCACACTTTCCTGCTAATTTCTTACATTGGACTTTACACTTTATTATTTGATTTTTATCTGATGTGTCTCTGGTGTACTGTGTGTCTTTTAGTCTGTGCTAAATAAATGTATTTTATTTCTATCTTTCATTGAAATAATGGTGCCCACGTATAAAAATAAAAATCACAACCCGATCCAAGTCCATTACAGAACACGAATGATGAATGAAACCGAAGAATTGCGAAGTATTCAAGTATATTATTATTATTTATTATCCTTTGAAATTGCTATATTGAATAAATTAATCTACCTATTATAGCATATTTCCAACTATATAAAATGTTGGGGTTGGCTTGGAGACTAACTGGATGCAGCTGAATGCCAGGATTTTACATGAAGCGACTGCCTATCTGACCTCCCTAATCCCGTTACTGGGTAACATGATACCCTTTGGTAAAACTTGTTGTCAGACTTTTGAGTTTCTGTCTACCCGTAACGACTGTCAAAAACCTACGAATAACAGCCGGGACTAGGCCGAGCCCCATCCACGAATCGAACGTAGCAAGCGTAGCTCAACTTTCGATCAACCCGTGTAGGTGTTATTATGTAGCTACGAGCCCCTATTCAATAAGCGCGACTAAAAAGGCGAGTCTAATGAACAAAAGTTAGGTACCTAGTCCATAGTCTATTACAGAACACTGTCACGTCAACTTTTAACCACCGCTTTACTTATCTGGGTCCCTAAATTACAATTTCTGAGGTACCCTGTGTCAGCCATTGACCTTTGCCATTCATCAGCCCGCAAACGGAAAAGTGAAAAACGCAGATATAACGAGTTTAATATTGTGAAGTGTCATGATTTTTTAAAATGTTGAGCGCACTTGTGACACTCACATTTCGTAACGATCGAGCAACTAGTAGGTATGGAAGAACTGGCCAAGTGCGAGTCGGCCTCACACTTCGCCAGTTTTTATGAAGGATTCCGTTCTACAAGAAAAAAAAGAGCCGAAAAAAATTACGTTTCTTGTATGGAGACCCCTTAATTTTTATTCAATTGTTTTATTTTTATTATTTTTTGTTAAAATGGCAATATAAATATTCATTCTTTAAAATTTTCAACTGTCTACCCAGGTAATAGGTAATATGGGCTTGTGTCCGCAACTCCACGTTAATGTGCGTATTTTGCGTACAACTAACTGTCTACCCATTCATGTCTGTCTATAAGTTTATGAGATACAGCCCGCTAACAGACAGACAGACGCACAGTGGAGGCTTAGTAACAGGGTTCCGTTTGCACAATTGGGGACGGAACCCTAAAAATGTAGTATAAAGTTTTGGTGGGTTTTAAAAAGTGAAGCTTCTTGTAAACAGTTCCTTGTGGAAATGTGACCTATAGAAACTTACTGACAAGGTATTCCAATTTGTCTTTGAATTTTAGTAAACTCCTGCTATATTTCTGTACGTTTCTACCAAAAGGGACCATCCAGGCCTTACGTATTTTTAACCGACTTTAAAATCCTTATTTAGCTTTGGGAGGTCCTCAATTTCGTTTTATTTTTTACTGTTTATTCTCATAAATCTCCGTTATTTATAAATTGATATGAATTTTTGTTTCTTTGTTTGAAAGGGTATAGTTATAGACCATATAAATTTGGTCAAGTTCTAATGAGTGGTTATAGAGGTAGATTCAATAATACGTATTTTTTTCTCTTAGTATATACGTATGTTGATGATTTATAATAACGTTCTGTCAATGTTATTTACTTAGAAAGTGAAAGTATACGAATTTGTGTGAAGTAGGTACCACAACTAGCAAATGAAAAAAAAAAACAGTAGCTAATACAAAAAAATAAACAACCGACTTCCAAAAAAACACTACAAAGTGAAAAATAACTTTAATTTCCGAAGGCGGTGTGTTTGGTTTTGTATTTTAGTTTTTTGCCACCGACTTTTGAAATTAAAGTTATTTTCATCAGTCATTTTGCAATATTTTTTTGGAAGTCGGTGGTTGCTCCTTTTTATGGTGGTATTATTTTGAGATACCTCACATGTCACATATATAGGCATCCTACTAATATTATAAATATGAAAGTTTGTGAAGATGTTTGGATGTTTGTTACTCAAACACTCGTGAACCGTTGAACGGATTTGGATGAAATTTGGCACACAGATATTGTGCCGGACGGGCGTGATCCACGGACGCGAAGGGTGAGGGGGAGTTGTAAGCTTCTCCGTCTCGTGGCGCTGACGTCCTGCACCTATAGGTTCGGAGTACTTGGATTCTTCAGGAATTCCTGTAGACTGGAACTGTAGCACTGAAGGCTCGTTTGACTATGTGTTAGGGGTTTCTTCAAATAAAAGCACTATCTTCATAAGTGTTCAGGAAGCTATTTCAGGACTCTTCAGGTTTCTTCAGGAACTTACTTGCCGACGACTACGAAGTTACTTAGTTGTAATGGTTACTTAAGTGGCTCGAAACTTTACCTTGAAGAGAACCCGAAATTTCTTCCTGTTTTTAACTTTATTTTATCATTAAATTTGTCTTAGATACTTAGCGTTTCTATGTCTTAAAATCTATATCTTAAAGGTAACCCCGACATGTTGCATATCATTATCTTTGGTATAAAATTTCCCAGTTGTTGAGATTTCTATTTTGCCTCTAACTATAATCTCTGAAAAGTTATTCAGGTGAAAAGGGGAAAAAAGGCACTGATTTAACGTAAAAACTATCTTTCAGGCTAAACTATCTGAAAGCTATGTGTCCGATTTCCACCCTCTAAACGGCAATTCATCTGTATTCTAATAATCTATTAATATGCAACATTTGGGTTAAATTGAATAAGTTTTCAGAGTGTGAAGCGGCTCTGAAGATCTTATCGATAAACCACAATATTCGTAGTATCCAACAACAGTTTTACCACATTTGAACTTGCATAAATAGTCGTTTAATTTAAACTATATCAGGACTCAAGTACCTGGTTGCGCTAAATAACTATATACTGCCTACTTAAGAGAGGTTCACAGGTAGTACAACCATTGCTGGTCAATAAAAGACATGTCATAAAACGTTTATTACCCACTTCAAAAAATACCACTAAGTTTTATAAGACAATTACTATTCTACTTATTGACGAGGCTTGTTAACTGAAGGACTCTAAATTATTATCAAACCCTAATCATTGGTACTGCGTTCATCGCGACCACAAATGACTCAAAATTATAAACAAAGCTAATTTATGTTAAACAAGCCTTTGTCTTAAACTCAATAATGTCTATTCTAATCTTAATACGTAATTTTACGGTGACTCTAAGTTAAACAAAAAGCCCTACTTGGTTACGCGTTATTCGCGGCCACAAAAGATTCTAAGTTATCAAAAAATATCTAATTTTGATGACGCTTCGTCGCGAACAGATATTTTATAACCAGGATTAACACATAGGACGCTTTTTATATCGATATTCCCACGAGATCAAAACTAATGCGGGTGAAACCGCGGTGCGCTGCTGGTGTTAAATAAATAATATTATGTCGGGGCAAAAGTATTTTCGTATTTTTCATACAAAAAAAAAAAATCTTTTAGGTTTAATTTTTTTATTTAAATTTTTATTTATTTATAATAAGATGTATGTGCCGTTTTGATCGATAACTTGTTGCCATCTTGTGGGCAATGCCATGATCCCATTGCTGTAGAAGTTTTGAGATTTCTTATCAAAAAAATCTGACAGGTAGTTTTCACAGTGTTCTTTTGAGGTTGACTTTATGCTTCCTAAAGAGTTCTGAAGTGACCGAAACAGGAAAATTGGAAATCTGATTGAACAAGATCAGGGCTATACGGAGGATGCATCAACACATCCCAGCCAAGCTCTCTCAATTTTTGCTGAGTGGCTATAGATGAGTCCGGTCTGGCGTTGTCGTGATGAAACACCACGCCCTTCCTATTCACCAGCTCCGGCCGGTTTTTCTCAATAGCTTCTTTTAACCTCATCAGTTGTTGACAGTAGAGGTCAGAATCGATAGTTTTACCCGGCGGCAAAAGCTCATATTGGACGATTCCTTTCCAATCCCACCAAACACACAGCTTTACTTTGTTCAGAGTCAGGCCGGGCTTTGTCACGGTCTGTGGGGCTTGTCCATGCTTCGACCACGATCTTTTTCGGACATTCTTATCGTAAGTGATCCATTTTTCATCACCCGTAATCAACCGTTTAAGAAATGGGTCGGAATTATTACGTTTCAACAAAGAATCGCAAATGGAAACACGTTGCATTAAGTTTCATTTGCATTAAGTGAGATCATGTGGTGCCGAAATATCAAGTTTTTTGTACCCAGAATTTTGTAAATGCCCTAAAACTGTTTTGTGTGTCCAGTTCTTCAGCAATATCATAACTACTAATATGTTGATCTTGCTCCACTTTTTCAAAAATGGCACGGATTTTATCCGTGACGAGCTTCATCCAGCACACTAAAATTTCCTGACCTGAAACGCTTGAACCACATTTGTGCTACTAGTATTGATACCGCATTAGGTCCGTAAACCGCACAAATTTTATTCGCGGTGTTCGTCGCATTTTTACCTTTTTTGTAATAAAATTTTAAAAAGTACCGAATTTCTTCGTCACATACGTTCATGTTGCTTGCTTGAAAAACAATTGAGAAATTGCGGGAACTAGTTTTTTTTTTATTTATTGCATCTTTAAAATGTCAACATTTAATAGTATTAAAACCAGACAGTTACATTCAGTACTGCCAAAGAGGTTTGATTACTAAAAATAGATTCAAAATACGAAAATATTTTTGCCCCGACCTATTATTTAACACCAAGATTTGGCCCAAGCGGGTACCCGATTGGGCCAAATCTACCACAAAGTGAGCCCCAGAAAAGAAAATATCCGGCGACATCTAAGCAGACCCAGGAGATGGCGGGACGAACTTGGCATCTAAAACCAGGATTGATCCACATTAGCTCAGAATAGAGATAAGTGGAAAGGAGAAAGAGAGGCTTTTGCGTAGTGGGACAACATAGGCTATAAATAAACAAATTGTACCCGCTTGCCCATTCCAGGAAGAATATCAATTCTGAGCCATCACAGTCCGTACGCCTGTCACGTTTTTTATATGAATTTAGCGCAAAGGGAGAGGAGTTTGTGTCCTCCATTTTCCTTATCGGGAGATCTCGACATGTTGGATTTATGTATTATGTACGTCATGAGCGTTTTGACTAGTGTTAGCAAATATCACACGTTTTATTTCATGAATGATTGAATGAATTTCTTAATGTGATCGTGAATTATTTCGTTAATAAGACGAAGAATAAGAATCGGCCTTTTCCCAACTAGTTTGTGGTAGGACTTCATTATAACTCACTGCCAACAACTAGAAACATGTTTTTTTGTTGGAGAAGGTACAAGTTTGTAATAATTAAATCAATTCTAGTTCTGAGAACTTGTTGAAACAATTTGTTGATTGAAAATTTCTAATCACATTTCAAACTCAGCACTTATGTCTGTGAAGTAGCGTATGACATTGACAAGGGTACCAATATTGACAGCTTTTGTACATGGTAAGTGTTATCTGGCAGGTATACCTATATTGCACAGTTAGGTTTTGGGGAGAGCCCTTTAAGTCTCCCCAAGGAAGTGCTCTAACAGACGTAGCACAGAGGAGGGTATATATCAGTCTTTTGGGAGGTGACGGTGCCCCCTTCCATGTGCCCTCGGTGACCACCGGGCTGGTTTTAGTGAGGTAAAAATCCTTCACTCTCCAGTCACCTCCGGGCGCCATTTAAAGGTTTGGCACTGAAAAAAACAAGAGTATACCCATACATACGTTGCCGGCTAGGGATATTACCAGAAGCCTCAACGTGCTAAAAGAGCCTAAAAGCTGAAATAGACAGGGGCGGGTTCTTCCCGTGACGAGTTTTTTTTTTGCGCACTGGATTTTCAAGGCACTGCTTAGCGCTAAGAGTTGAAAATCCAATCGTATGTTTTTTGACGCTCTGGGATGCATTCTGTTGGATTATGAATGCTCGACTCAACACCGAGAGTTGAAAATCCCGCCGCGGCAATTTTACGTCCGTGCAACGTCGACTAACTCCTCTAATATTAGATACTATATAGTGTAGTATTCACATAGGATGAGCTAAGAACTAACTGACCAACTTTTAACATTCGTAACTTTATGTTTGATCGACACTAGTACTAAATGTTGTTCCTTTTCCTAATGGGGAATAAAAAACGTTTACTAGACTTTTCCCTTTATCGCAGACAAAATTCTCAGACTGGGATAGGAGCAAGAATTTGAAGACCCTATAAATAAATACAGGGTCAAATTAAATTGGCTAGCGAAACTACGCAGACGTCATGGGTATCGATATCAAAACATGATACAACAAAAAATAAATTAATTTGTCGAATTTTTTGCGGAGCATCGACCACAGTTTGTGTAGTCACTTGAAATATCAGTTTATCAAATCTTTTTTTAATTGTGTAAACGTCACAGAGTGATTTGTATCCGTATCTAAACACGACTAAACAAAAGAAACAACTCATTCTTGGAGTAACAACTATACATCATCAAACAACATCAACATCGGTCATTGACCCCTAAAAAACTCACATAAAATATTTTTCATTTTTATTTTATCGTGTTTAATTAATATCGATATAGATCACATCTGTGGAGTTTCGCCAGCTAATTTAATTTGACCCTGTATAAGCTATAAATAGGTTTTTGAGCCATGGTAATGATATCGAATACCTGCGGTGCTATTCTGTAAAAATATCACCGTGATAACTAAGGTGAAGTGAGCTTAAAGTGAGTTGTCATTCCACCTGATGCTAGGGATTGACACTATTGACAGCTCACTTCACCTAAGTATTCACGGTGCAATTTTTACAGAATAGCATTACTGTAGCATTGTATAGCCAATCATTTTGTCGTTACATGACATAAAAATAATAAGTATAGGTACAAAGAACCATCGTTGATTATACGAAAGAAAATATAGCGGCTTTAATGAATAACTTGGCGTTTGAACTTTCCGCGCCAGCAATTTTTCCAGGGGAAATGCGAGTATCTTGGTTTTAATCAACACAAAGGTTGATGGCAATGGGCTCACCCCCTATTTCATGGGACTTAAATAAAACTGGTGAAATAAGGGTGTATTATAGGTATTACACATCTGCCGAACCCTTTGGAGAATACACGCGTGATGTTATGTTTCTGGTACCTACTAATACTACTGCTTACAAATTGTATTATTTTATTTGATTACCTAATTAAGTGGCTCTCGAGAAAAAAGCAGGTTAATATACAAAACTGAAACCACATATCTATACAGGGTGGGCAAAAAATTGTGGATCAAACGAAACAGGGCGATAGTTGGGGTTATTTGCAAAAAAAAATATCTATGTGGCAGAGCCCTAACTTGACCTCCTTAAAAGTTATGACAATTTGAGTGTTTACAGTAAGGTTCTAAAGTTGCAAATAATTTTTCGTGAGACTTAAAAGATATTAAAAAAAAGTGCCAATATTGATAAATCATGGTACCCCTATGAATAATAAAAAGTCAGGAAGCGTAACCATGAACAAAATCAACGAGAAATTCGGCTCCAAACTTCACTACAGTGACAAAATATTTACAGGGTTATTTGAAAAACACCAGCAACCTCTTAAGAGGTCATTGTACTCATCATTATGAACAACTTTTACTATGGGACCAAACCTGAAATCGCAAAATAAAAATCAGCTGTTCCCTACTTATCTTCATCTATGTCGTCAAAATGTAGGGAACAGCTGATTTTTTTTTCGCGATTTCAGGTTTGGTCCCATAGTAAAAGTTGTTCATAATGATGAGTACAATGACCTCTTAAGAGGTTGCTGGTGTTTTTCAAATAACCCTGTATAAGCAAGATATAAAAGTAAGATATATAAACACAAACATAACATCATCATCATCTTAAACTGTCACACTTCACAAGTTTTGTTTATTTTTTAAGATATAGCTGATCACTGTCTCTTAAGATAGAGGTCACCCTAGTTTAAGAGGCAGGGCTCACCCAATTCAAGTACAGACCTTGTGGTTACAGCATTGTAGTACCTGTCTTCACTCTTATGCAAACCAGTTGTGATCCATCTTTTACCTATTTTTACCACAACAACTAAATTATGTGTATTTCTCGTCTGTAAATTATTTGAAATAAATAAATTTATCATTTATTATTATTAAAATACCTCGAGTATTCGAACGAAAGAACACACATGCAAATAAGTCAATCAGCTGCGCTCGCGTAAAGCATTGTATTCTGGCAAGCGCCGTGATTGGTTGTGGTGCGCGGTGGCCTTTCGGTAACCCCTACCGCGGTAAACATTTGCGTGGTGCCATTTTTGAGCTTGGGTTCCATTTCTTGACTTGTATTATTCGTAGTGGTACCCACTGTCTTATAAGCACTTTTGTAGTGATTATACTTTTTTTATTGCAAATAATCTCAACTATCGCCCTGTTTCGTTTGATCCACGAGTTTTTACCCACCTTGTAAAAAAACAAAGTCGGATTAGTTACACCATTTATAACTCAAGAACCACTGGACCGACTTTTATGATCTTTGATTTTTTGGATTTTTCTCCGCCCGAATAGCAGAATAACTATTAAAAAAGCCAAATATTCTCGAAAAAAAAACCTTCTTTTTCTCATACAATTTTTATGGAACTGCTTATTGATTCTGAGGCGGTACGAAGTTCGCCGGGTCAGCTACTATGCAATAAATTATACCACATACTTAATATAGCCTTTTCTGACAATAAGTACAAAGAATTAACGAAATCCGTCCCGAAAAAAAAATCAGCTGTTGTCTACATTTTTATGAGTTATGCTAACATAAATGTAGGGAACAGCTGATTTTTTTTCGCGACCGACATCGTTCGTTTTTTTGTATATATCGTCAGAAAAGGCAATAACAAGTATGTGGTATAATTTATTAGATATATTTGGTTTCCATTCTGTATAAAATACAAGCATATAAGTAACTGAAAACAATTAATTTCGAGGAGTTTATCTTGAACTTATGACTAGCAAATGTGCATCCTTCTAAATCATCTACTGTCTGACCCTTACAATCTCAAAAGTCCATCAAGAGTCCATTGTACCAGAATTAAACATTAATAATTTAGAGCCATTAGTTATTTTCCAAATAATTTACGTAGCATGTCCAGCAGACCACATCTAATCACGCAATGTATTGAAATTGACAGCTCTGTAACTAAATTATACGGTTAATGGAGATTACCATCCATTATAGTGAATTATTGCAATTATTTGCCAACATTGATTGGTTTAGACACAATTTAAATGGAGCCTTCGCTGGGATTGGCCTCACTTTGGCTACTAGTTTTCTTAATTGCTTGAATCACACTACAATCATTTTATATTTATTTTACCTCTGACAGTGGCAACCCAATAGCAACCCTATTGCAACTACAATAAAGATCATAATAATTTTGACAGACTTGTCAGTAGCAGCAACCCAACAAAACCTAAACTTATTGAAATTGACAGCTTTGTAAGGGCTATGCTTACGAGCAACTTATTTGCCCAGCAACTTTTTTATCTATGTGGCTGTTTGATGAACGATGCGCACACGGGAGCGATAGCAACGCTATTTTCTTGTTAGATTTTCGATTGACCGGCAATTGGCTAGCCGGCAAGTTTTTTGCTGTCATGCACGCACTTTTTTTATGGATGGGAAATCATCAAATGACCCCTCCCACTCTGGGTGGAGCATAAGGGAGTGTCAGACTGTTACTGACTAAAACCCACCCGTGTTCCTTCCTTAGCCCTTTATGTTCCGCGGCAGCGGTAAGCCTTTCGGACAATCCCGCTGCATCGTGCGCGCACTTACATTGCAACCAGTAGACTAGCGACAGTTGCGTCCAAACCCACTGACTATAATATCTCCCAGCTGTCTCGTCGTTACTTGGGTGCACTTTCATACAAACCCGTAGACTTGGAGTGAGAGGCAAATTACCTAGTTGTGGAGACAAAAGTTGCTCGTTGGCTCGCCCCTTACTAATATTTTGAATTATAAATACACATTTTCAAACATTGATTGGTCTAGACATAATATAAATGGAAGAGTCTTCGCTGGAAATTAGATTGGTCACATATTGGCTACAACTTTTATCGATTGCTTGATTCACACTAGAGTCCTTTCACAAATATTTTACCTCTCACAGTGGCAACCCAACAGCAATCTTATTAACGACAATAGGATCACAATAATTTTGAAAAACTTGCCAGTAGAAGCAACCCATCAGCGACCTTATTGTATAGATAATCAAGATCACTATACACTTGTTTTCGCACGTCCGTCAAAGAGATGTCAGCACTAAGTGACGGGGTCCGCTAGGGCCGATGCCTGCCAGGGTCGCGGGTTGTTCGAAAGAGATACCGTGGCCCTAGCACCGGCAACTGAAGGAACACGGGTGGGTTTGCACCCTGCTCACTGAATAAACACTTCCACACTATAGGCATAACGGACAGTCCCCTGTGCAGAGCTTGCATGGAGGCTGAAGAAACCGTTACGCATGTGCTATTTGAGTGCACAGGCGTCACCCAGAGTAGATCAGAAACCCTTGGGACACCCAGATCGTACACAGATGTTCTCAATAGACCAGGAGACCTAATCAGCTTCTGGAGGGAGGTGGGCTGGTTGGAATAACTACCGACGGCCGCCATGGCCCACGCACAATGGTCCAATTGAAGGACTAAGTGCGGAAACCAAACCCTTAACATAGAACATAGAACGGGTGGGTTTTAGTCTGTAAAGCGGGAGAAGTTATTTGATAATTTCCCACCCAAAAAAAGGGGTCCAATGTACTAAATCCATGGTAACAGGTTGCGCGTTGACGTTCTTGCCATCCTGTATAATGTAACATTCAAACAAAAAAAGGTACAGTGACTAGAATGTTATTTGTTTTAAAAAAGAGTACGTGGTTTCCTAAAAATGTGATAACTTCATCGCCACAATGTGTGTAATCAGCATTCGCAATTTATTTGCTAAAAATTTAAACAAATATGAGTTCATGGAAAAATAACTTTAAATCCTACACAATAAAGTTCAGTTTACGCTACAACTTCAAAATTTTTTATAACTGTTTCAATAGTGCTAGTCACTCTGAAATCAACTTAATTATCATTAAAATAAAGTTGATATTTGTTTAACTTGAAATCGGTAATATTAATTTGAAACATAAGTTTTAATAGACTTTAAGGCCCCTATTACAGAACGTCACTCAATACTCAAGCATTACTTAAAACTAGTTTCAACCAATCAAATGGCTTGAATCTAGTTTTAAGTAATGCTTAAGTATTAAGTGACGTTCTGTGATACGGGCCTTAGTGTACGAAGGTTGTTTGCTTTATAGCAAACGTGACAAGCAACAGTTGCTCCACAAATAGTAGCCTAATCTGCGCTCAGTCTAAAAGTGGTTTATACCTACTTATTCTAAATGTTATCGGAATTTGATTTTCGGTTGGTGGACTTATATAATTTATGTAGGTACGTTAAATTTACCTAATAGTCTATTAAGAATTAAAATAATTTGAGAGCAGTGGTGACCTAGAGATCACGGCCCCGACTTACGAGATGTAAGACGTAGATTTGAACCCAAACAGATGCTTTACTTTATGTAATTCATTTCATCACCGCTGTTCTTAAAACGGTGAAGGAAAACATCGACAGGAAACCGGCATTTCCTAGAACCAAAAATATGTGACATCCAACCACACTGGGCCCGCGTGGTAGATTATGGCCACTTGAAAAGAGGAGGCCTTTGTCCCAGCTTTATGAACGTTACTAGCAGCGCCCCGCGGTTTCATCCGCGTAAGTTTCGATCCCGTGGGAATATCAAGATAAAAAGTATCCTATGTGTTATTCAGATGTATAAGCTATATTACTGTACAGTTTCATCAAAATCCGTTCAGTAGTTTTTGCGTGAAAGAGTAACAAACATCCATCCATCCATCCTCACAAACTTTCGCGTTTATAATATTAGTTGGATAGACTGATTATGCATTATGCAAGAAATCATAAAAGTGACTAACTTTATAATTTATATTTTATACTTTGGCAAACACATAAATAAAAATAAGTTTAAAAAATAAACGAATTTCGGTTTAACTTTATGTTTATACATAACGTCCACGTGTTTCAACTCACAGAGGACCACCACGCCATAGCCGTACTTTCGCTCAATATGGTAATGTATCCAAATACGGTTTCTCTATGTCCCAGCTAGAATAGAGAGCTTTAGGCCAAATAAGGATAGTCCTCTTGTAGGACTTTTAAAAACGAGAAATTGAACAGGAATCCACTGGATGCGGGAAGCACAGAACCGGTCGAAGCGGAGGTGCTTTTTTTAATCAAAACCCACCCGTGTTCCTTCCTTAGCCCTTACCCTTACTGCTACCCCGGAACTTCCCAAAGGGGGAGATCTATGTCTAGCAGTGGACGTCTTTCGGCTGAGATGATGAACAGGAATTCGGGATTTTTTTCTGACCTCGGAGCCTAACACTGATGATTCAATTTTGATTGATTAAAAAAAAATACTATTAATAACTTGCCCTTGATTTCTTCCGCGTAAAATGTCTTGTTTTCCCGACCCACCCCGTTGCGTCGCATCGTTTCATTCGTTCGTCGCATTCGTTTTCGCTTAGCATTATTTCTTCCTATTTTCTATTTGCTCGACGCCTAAGAGTCAGAGCGTGATGTTAAAATAGGCAGTCAGGCTAGATTGCGTTTTTTTTTGCATTTTTTGCCAAGTAAGCAAACAATTACTATCAAGGCGAGTGTTTCTTAGAATCCTAAGCGCAACGAGGGATTCAAAGTACGTCACTCAAGCTTAAAATAGTGTTGCTCCCGAGGTGGACACTACATTTTATCAAAAAATAAGTAAGTACAAGTTATGAATAAGAATAGTACGTTTATAAGTATAATTACATACAATTTTGAGTAAACAATCACTAACGAAGGCAGAATACTTTTCGCGCGTTTTCTATTTTCTTCAATCTTTTTTTTTTATTTGTCTCACGCGCATTTTACTTTATCATACAGCCTGTTACTTGTACATACAATGTTCGTGATTGATCTCTTTGGAGATTGAAACTTTTACTAACCTTATCCACATTCCAAATTCAAGTCAACTTTTAGTCCCAAGGGATTAAAGAGCTCACTGTTTACGAATAATACCCTAGCTCTTTTTGAATAGATGTAATACAAATATTTTTTTCAAATTCAACTGGTAGTAACAGAGAACTCTTCACCTTTATTTTTAGTATAGATAGATTAGCAATCCTGCTTCACACAGGTTCAATGATGACACGTCTAAACATTGACCCCCTTACTAATAAACGTATATCAGATTTATACTTACACACCGATTGTTCTCTTTCAGTCGTCAGTAATTTGAATTTCGAAATAAGAAGACAAAGCGTTGTGTCATTATACATACGCTATACAACTTTTACTAGAAGGGCGAGAATATACCTACTATACCCTATACCTCCTGAAATAAACTATGGTAAAAACCGCATCAAAATCTATTGAAGGTCATCGTCTGCCTGGCCTTATCCCAACTATGATGGGACTAATTAACTATGTTGGGGTCGGCTTCCAGTCTACCCGGAGGCAGCTAAGTACCAGTACTTTACATGGACTGACTGCCTATCTGACCTCCACGACCTAGTTACTGGGTAATACCTACGATAGGTACCCCTTGGTAAGACTGGTTGTCAGACTTTTGGGCTTCTGATCACCCGTAACGACTGCCAAAGATCCACGAATGACAGCCGGTACCAACGGCTTTACATGTTTTCCGAAGCATGAGGGGTCTTGTTATGCGCAGATGGCACCCATCCACGAACCAACCGTGGCAAGCGTAGCTTAACCCGATCGATTGATCCGTGCGGCTGTTAGCCTCAAACCCCTTTCTATTGAAGATATAGTTTCGAATAAAAGATCTAAGCGGTCACAATATAGATATCGATACACATCGCGTCTGCGGAGTTTAATTAGACAATTTAAAATAACTCTGCAGAAATCTAAGTAGATTCTGAACCACCGCAGTTTCTTTCATTGAATACAGGAGAAGTTATTCTGTGCTTTCTTCAGTGGAATAAGTAAATATCTAGTTAGTTTCCAGTTTCTTTTAAACTGTCGCCGCTCGATACTGCGTTCCAATCCGTATCATTATTTATCGTTATTGGTTCCATTCCACGTCCACTACTTTCGGTTGAGACTCCAGATTGTGGGGTCCGTTGTTTGTTTTACTTAAGCCATGGATATCTGACATTTATTCGAGGAGGCCAGTCGAATTTCCCGCCGTATTGTGAGTAATACTCGTAACGACCCATTATTGCCCTATTGGCCCTATTGAGTCCTGCTGGATGATATACCGATATTACTTTAGTAAAGTTTTTGGGAGGATCGACGGAACATAAGTTATGTGGATAAAGTGGTCTACGTTTTTAACCGCCGTGAAAATTATGTGTAGAAAGAATGCCTGTAATAGAATAGATTTATTTTCTTACCACAAATTATTGTATTACCACAATTATTGTATTTATTGTATTTTGTAAATGGTACACCACGGACTACCTACAGTATTTGTCTCTCCTGCCCCTATTTAATCCATCCAAAGGTTGTCTTTAAAAGATCGCTTTTAGCGATAAGACCGCCCATTGTGTCACCCTTTGCAAAAGTTCTATATTTATGTCTGTAATTTATAATGGTGTACATAATAAAGAGTATTCTATTCTATTCTATTCTACAGCTTAAAGTTAAATTAGTCTACAGATACAATTTTGTACTTAAACTTGTGGAAGACTGGTGCCTGAACTAAGTTTTTTACAAACTCAAACTCAAAGCATTTATTTCAAATAAACCAATTATAGGCACTTTTGAATTGTCAAGGGTCGGTCAGTCAGAAAGATGAAGCTAGTTGCCCATTCTAAAGCGTAGGTACCTGTGGAGAAGAACGGGCAAGAAACGGACACTCTTTTAAATCATAAAATTGTTACAAAAATCTTGGTTACATCATTCATGTTGAAATTATACATGTGAGATATATTACAAAACCTGTAAGTCAGGTCATCAGGTCTTAACAATTTATATATTTCAAGTATTGTACTGAAGACGTTTGTTTGAAATCACATTAGTATTAATTTATTCATTCATTTATTATGCCATTTAGTAAAAATTATTTAATTTTATAAAATATTTAATTTATTAATAGAAATATTGCAAATAAGATTTTATAATTTTTTTATGCCTACAGACTTAAACTAATAATCGCTTTACTGCTTTTGGTAGGTATGATAGCACCTAAAATCCTTTTCAATAAATAGGTAGCAATGTGTGAGTGTGTGTGAGGGGCTTGTGGCTAAGTAATACAGCCACACATGTCGATCGATCAGGTTATGCTACGCTTGCCGCGGTTGGTCCGTGGATGGGTGACTATCTTCACATACCAAGACCCCTCCGTGCCTCGGAAAGCACGTTAAGCGTAGCCGCGCAAACTGTTACCACCTTGGATACAGTACATGATTGTGAAGCCGATGAAAATTTCTTCGAGTATTAAAAACAGTAAAAATAGGTAGCTGTTCCTTACATTTTTTTTTTCGAATTACTTCACTTATAATAATTAAAATGATTGCTTTACTTGGGAAGGGACTAGACATAGGGAATCCTAAGGCTCCTTGTAATCTGCTACTTGTTTTTGTTTTTTAAAATGTACCGTGTTTTTTTTTTCGGAACTGAATAAAGTTTTTTTATTTTTTTTATTTTGAACAGCATTTTTTTTTTTGATAGTCGGTAAAATGTTTCTACACTACGGTCTAGAATCATGTGCTGTTCGTGGACACAGTTTGCGCGTCGATGTAACTGCAAACCTGTATTTTGGTAACTGACAAATCTACTGAAACGTTTGACAAAAGCAAAGGCAAGAGTATAATAATCCGCACCCTAATTGCGTAACACACTATTACTCTCAATTTGAATCATTTTGAAGCTTATTGCTAATCCATTGCTCCTTACACGTTCGAAAAGTGTGTCTACTCAACAACGTAAATAACGCAATGAATGTTGTTGAACTGTCAAAATGAAACCGATTGCTACTGATAGTGTGTTACGCAATTACCCTGCCGTACAAAGCTCAAAAGCAATCAACTGGCAAATTCATTATTTTGTTGCTAAATACTGCTTACGTTTAACTGCTAAGCATTCTTCGTCAACATCTGACCGATGACATCTATTTTGCCTCCGATAAATTCATCAAGGAAAACAAGACATTGAAAGCGCAAAGGTAGTCAAGAAGCTCGGACGTTGCGAAGTAATCAATCATTAGCGCCATGATCCCGGTATCACTCAGCTTGATACGCCACATCATCAATCAAGCGGGAACTATCATTGAGCGTGTGTGACTAGATGGGACAAGTCTTGGAGAATTGTTGGAGTACACCAGCTTCTACCCGCGACTTCGACACTACAATACTGTAGCTTACCATTAGTGAAAGAATTTTCGGAGTCGGGTGATTTGTTTCGCAGATTACCCCCTACACGCTTTGTTTTTTTTACTTTTTATAATAATTTTTAGTATGGAATAAGTAGGTAGGTACTGTAGAGGTTTATAACCTATTTAGTGCCTATTTGGTCCGTTAAAAGTTATTGGCAAGAAATACGAGACAAACATCAATTTAGTTTAAGATTAAGTAGAATATAAAACAAGTAGGCGTTTGTCTAGCTGACAAGCGGGAAAACAGAACATGAAAAAATATATAAAAATGTAAAAAATGGAGTGTTGCTGTGTCATGGACACGGCCGTGTGTTGTACGTGAATACGTTTACGTAACGGTATCCGCTCGGCCGCATTCATTCTTTTACGTTCCCGGCGCTGCTTGACATGGTCTTATGGTGTTTTATTGGTACCATTCGATTGCTTATGTGAAGCTCTTTCCAACCGGTATACGATTTCTGTATTTTTATTTGGCTTTTTGACGCGTATAGGCCGACATTATATATTTTTGATATTATTTTTGTTTTTATTTTAATATTTTTTTTTTTGTATACAATAGATCGATGTTGACGAGAGCTGACAAACTTAAACGAACGTCGTAGCTTTTCCGAGTCAAAAGTTATAAGTACTAAGTGGAAATCTCGATAAGCAGCAAAATTACCTCAAAATAGCGGCGCTTCCCTCTCCACCGCGCACGATACGTCACAGTACTCACTTGACGTAATGAATTCTTTGATCCTATAGCTATACAATGGTGTAATTAAATTTAGGATGAAGATGATAGATATGAAGCTGCAACACCAAACTGTGTCCCTCGATTTTGTTATCATTGTTTTTTTTGACTTGCCTCCCACTACAGAAGCTATTTAAAAAAAAAAAAAACGTAAATGTATTCTATGAATAATTTTGGATGATACAAACAAACCAATTGATTGTTTAAATTATTTATCCCGGTACGTGGAGCTCGTAAAGCTCTCTCACAGTAGGTACTAGGTACTCAAATACTGTTTCTTCCACATTATATTAAAATGCAAATACTCGCGCCGAATTCCCGTTAGGTAGAAACAACAGAACTTTGCGATCCTTACATACCTACTCATTTTGATGCCTGACCTTTTTGTAAGCTATCACCAAAATAAGTAAACTCATGTTGACATCGGCTACCAAATGCATAGAACAATTGAAATCAATCTTTTATAAGCACAGATTAGCACATCAAGTTACCCGAAACTGTAAAATTTTACGAATCAAATTTAAACCTAATGCTTTAGTGATGAAGTTGAAAAGAAATTTGACAAATTGAAGTAGCTTGATGTGCTAGCGTCTGTAAACACATTCATAAACAAACAAGAAAAAAAAAACAGAAAAATAGGTACACAGGTGAGCCATGTGTTAGGGTATGATTACATTGATAACTGGACTCGATGTTGCATTGGCATAACGTGCTCTCCGAAGTAAGAAAAGGCAATAGTCATTCATCCAAATGCTGACAGATACTCCTATTACTACTGACGACTACTCAGATTCATCATGCCGCGAGGTTTTTACTTAGATACGAAATCCTTCGCCGTACACGGACATTACCTACTGTGATAAAAACTTTTTGCCAAAAATAAAACAACAGACTTATAAAAAATACACTACAAGAGTAGGTTTTTTATTTTTCGCTTATTAGTTATTGGACACAAATTCAAATGTGGGACCTCCGAGCAAGCTTCCTCTACGAAATGAAAAGTTTTCAAAATCGGTCCACAGTTGATGAAGATATCGATGAACATACATTAAACATATACATACATACAGACGAACTTCCTTCTTTATTGAAGTTGGTTAAAAATAGCAAACCAATCTCCTACGCAAAATTAGATGTCTTTCACGAAAATCAACCTAAAATAAGATTTACATGAATGAATATAATATTCCAAAATAATCTGACAGAAACTCTTGGTAATACATTCCGATCAAACAGTTTAGTGTATTAAGTGAACCAGAAACGTTCTGATGTATGGAATGGTCTTCCAGTTAATTAGACAAAGGGTGCTCTGTGTGGAATCAGGCGAAATTGAGGACGCTGTTGGTTTAGTCAACGTACTGTATTTTGGCAAAATGTGGTTGTGCTATTGATATCTTGATATTTGAATATTTAAAGAATTAGATGGAAATCATTTTGATAGTTGTAGTAGGTAGGTTATTTTAGGTTAGGCTAATAAAAAGATGATCGATGGCTGATGGCCGATGGCCGATGGAGCAGACGAGCCCTGGAGTGATGAACGTGTGTCGGCAACCGTTTTGTGGGACGCCCCTCAGCTAGATGGACCGACTATCTAAAGAAGGTGGCTGGCAGACTGGATGCGGAAGACGGAGGACAGGGTGTTGTGGTGCAGCCTGGGAGAGGCCTATGTCCAGCAGTGGACTGTGAAAGGCTGAGTTGATAAGAAAAAAGAAAGACTATGCGTGGTTGAGATAAAAATCTTGTTAGACCTAAAACGCACACTGATTCAAGTCTTGCCAATAAATAAGGTATGTATGTACTCGTGCTAATCATTATAGTATGACAAATTAAAACACATAAACACAATATGCAAGTTCTTATTTGAAACCTTTTTATATTTATTTGCATTCGTAAGTTGGCACGACCCTAACGAAATGTGTTCACAAAATAAGTGTGCCACTTCCAGTAGTTCCCAATATTCGTGATAAAGGCGGTACCGACGTGCAATCTGATGATCGCAGCGTATTCAAACTGCATGTGAAAGCTATGGCCGGCAATAGAATGCCTAATTAGCCTGTCTATCTATGTATGTGTCTTTATAGTATCATTTTTAAGGGGTTGAAAGTCAGAATGATAAAAAATGGGAAAGTTACTTCGTGGCTTATGGAAAATGTGGGGTTCTTATTTCTATAGATTAGTACGGTAAGATATAATGATAGCTTTTCAGGTCATCATCTGCCTAACCTATGCCCAACTATGTTGGGGTCGGCTTCCAGTCTAACCGGATGCAGCTAAATACCAGTATTTTACATGGAGCGACTGCCTATCTGACCTCCACAGCCCAGAGACTGGGTAATACGACACATCCATCCAGACCAACGTCAGCTTTTTGGGTATAGCTAGGTAAAAACTAGAATAAATAAGAATCCATAAGAAATTATTCATATTCATATATTTATTTGCATTCCATAATGTAGTAGAGGTGTTATAATGGCTTAAAGCTAAGGTACAATTATGGACCCTGTAGGGCACAGCAAGAACTATAAAATACTAGCTTCTGCCCGCGACTTCGTCCGCGTAAATTTTTTTTGTTTCCCCGACCCACCCCGTCGCAACGTGTCGCCGGCCTGCGCTATTACTTCGTTTTCGCTTGGCGAAAACTTCAGACTTTTTTTCTTTTTGCTCAACTCCTAAGGGTGCTAGCGTCAAGTTTAATAGAATATAGCCTTCCTCAAGAACTGGGCTATCAAACTCAAAAATATTTTTATATATGCGACCAATACTTCCAGAGATTTAGACCTTTCAAACCGTGTTTCAAACAAACAAACTCTTCAGCTTTATTATTAGTATTATTTTAAAACTATGATATCTCCTAAGATATACATTGAAATCAAATGATGTCAGAGGCAATTTTGTTCAAAATTAAATACATGTGATGAATAACGTATTTATTTGGATAAGGATTAGTCGTAATACCATGTTTATAAAAACACCTTCGCAAATAATGCATTATTTTAGAATTGATTAGCATAAAAGAGGTTATAGTGAGCTAACTTTAAAAGATAGACATATGCTGTCGCGGACTTTTTTTAAAGCTTTTAAACGGGAACAATTCTGTCATATGTGATTTTTGCGAAACTTTAACCGTTTACGCAGCACACGCAGCGGAAGCTCTCAATAGGAAAAAAATCCCCCGATTTTGAAACATTCTTCATTGGTGCTCCGCTCCTATTGGTTTTAGCGTGATGATATATAGCCTATAGCCTTCCACGATGAATGGACTATCTAAGACTGAAAGAGTTTTTCAAATCGGACCAATAGTTCCTGAGATTAGCGCGTTCAAACAAACAAACAAACAAACAAACTCTTCAGCTTTATAATATTAGTATAGATTATATCTAGGACACAAATTAACAATAAGCAATTTTTATTAAAATATTTTAATAACATTATATAACTAAATGTAACATTTTGTTTTATTGAAATCACACTGTTATAGGTTGTGGTACCTACATAATAATTATTTGGTCTTGATCTTGATTAATCTTGCTTTGGTTAACATAGGGGTTAGTAAAAATAAATATTTAATCGATCTTCTAATAAGTTATTGACCTCATAATGATGTTAACTTTTTTAAATAAATGAGCCTCTTTTAGAATTCCTGATAAGATACGTCGACCAAACGGTCAGAACTGTGATTAACGCACGAGCCGAGCGAGCACTACATTCAAGTTGGGCACATTTACTTTGGCTACTTAGTATTTTTAGGACACCAAAATAGGAATTATTAGAGGTTCACAAAAAAGGCTTATAAACATTTTCAACAAAATATTTAGGTACGCAATGGCATTTATTTGCCCCCTTTATTTTCGTGGCTAAAGTTGAATGAACACTGAGTGGATGATGGGTCGAAACTACTTTACATGTGATGAGCTGTAATGGAAAAAATATTGTTTGAGACCACGCTACCGATTTGGGGTAACCTGTAATGATAGTTGTGTTGGTAAAATAAAATAAATAAATAAGAATAAATAATAAATGAATAAATAAATTTCGACTCATATGCTTGTCTTTTACCTCTAGTACGCCTCATGAATATCGTGTCGGTAGATGTAGAATCTCGAAGAGGGATCACAGTATAAATTAGGTGCAAACTATGGTAGATATCTAGTTAACATTTATCAACTTTATAGTTTGCAGCTGACCTGAATCCTCTCGAAGAATGTTTTTAAAACTTTGGAAAAACTTGCTCCATAAAAAAAGATTGCAAGACTTCTCATTTCCATTCGAGTTGTGAATAATCCATCGGAGGACGTTGGATGGCTTCCGATATGGGTCATTAAGAACGTATTTATGTATGCTTAAATAATAACGGTTGAGTTGGCGACATTAGGGAAACCACAGGAAGGAATTCTGAGATAACGATCGTTCTTGTTGATGAACGTAGGCGAATGCTCAACATTTGGTAACTAAGTACGAATTTGTAGTGATCATTGAATGGATGAATGAATTGCACCAATCCCGGAGTGGTTAAACCAGACTCGATTAATCGAATGAACCCCAAGATTCGCACTAGCTTCTGTAGCCTCATATTCATGATACTACAGCGACCATTGCTAATCAAGGAATAGACCAGGTGGCGCGATAATTGTAGGGAGGACGTGCCTGTAGGATAAGGAAGGATTTCAGAGCCGTACCGGATAGGCATCCTAGAATAAGCTTTGGACTAGTGGAGAGATGGGTAATTATTATCTATGGATGGGCATTTTTTAACAACCTCCCTGCCAAGTTGTTTCAAGTCGAGATTCATCGGTGAGTCTTTTGGCGGGATTCTACTGTGTTCTCGGTTCTTTTTTGTGTCATTGTGCTAGATGTTGCTGTTTTAAATTGTCATTCCATGTGTAAATAGGTCTGCCGACCTTCTTAGATTTGGCCTGGACTGCATTGCTGCATGCAGCCGGTGTGGTTCATGGCGCCTGTAGACATAAGTACGAATTTGTAGTGATCATTGAAGTGTATAAAATTAGCCAGGAAATACTACAAATACCACTTATATTTTCACCTGAGCAGAGCTTTTGTGGTCCAGATGTGGAGCTATGTCGCAAACTATGTTCCACCTTTTAACCTGTCCTCTGTGTCCAAAACATGCAGTCAAAGTGATCTCTGCGCTGCCACCGACGACGCCGTGGGAGTGGTGAAGTTTTAGGCCAGCAAAATCTGAAATACAGTCGTGTCGACACGAAGACTTGAGCAGTCAGTCCCGTTAGGTATCTTGCCATCTGTCTAAAATTTTTATCATGCCATGAACTAGAAGGGCAATTCTCGTAATTTTAAGAACGTTTATTGTCTAATTTCAGTCCTAATCTGTCAAAAATACCTTTAATTTCCCTAAATTTTTGACAAGTTTTTGACATTGCTTGTCGCTGAGATGAAATTGCGACTAGATTTTGAACGTTTTTAGTTATGGGATTGGCCTTCAGATATATAGAATTATGATGATTTTAAAGTTAATTGTCGTTAATGTAAACTTTAGTTAGGTTATGTAGGCAAAATTTTTGAAATTACAAAACTGAGACCTATTACAAATAAACTAAAATCTAAATTATTGAAACTATAATATCAAATTTATGTTTCAAATTGATGTTATTTAAAATTAAACAAATATCAACTTTATTGTAATCGTAATTAAGTTGATTTCAGAGTGACTAGCATTATTGAAAAAGTTATAAAAATGTTTGAAGATGTAGCGTAAAGCACTTTATTGAGTTACTTTTCCATAAACTCATTTGTTTACATTTTTGGCAATTATGTCGCGAATGCAGATTCATTTTATTGAATTAATTATTCGTAGATACAATCGAAATATAAGTCTTTAGTAACAAAACATCACATTACTCTTGTATGCCCCGAAGGGCTAGGCAGAGGCTCACCTTTGCCTACATCCACTTTTCGCCAGTTATCTTTTAGTCCCTTGTAATTGGGGTCCTTTTGCCATAAACCGGGCACAAATCCAGACTGTGGACTGCTACAGAGAAATTCCAGATGGGAAACCCAGTAACACTTCGGCCGACATGGGAATTAAACTCACGACCTTATGCGTAACAGTAGCACTTGTCACCACTAGGCTAAGGAGGCAGTCTTTATTTAGATCATATAAATAAAATAGATTGGCATATAAAGGGTCAGACATAACATCAGAACGTTTTGATTGGAACATGCAAAGGTCGCAGGTGGCCCATCGACCTTTGGGGCTAGTTTTTAAGATTGAAAAGGAAAATGACGGTCAGAAAGCACTTAAGGATGCCATAAAATCGACCTCTTATATCCCGAATAGTCGAGAATGGTACGAGTAGTTTTTCGTGTGAATTTGATATCTCGCAAAGTTATGAGATTGGTTTTATGGCAACATTTTCGGGATTTTTTTAAAGCCACATTAAGCAGCAGTTTGCGGCGTGAGCAGTTACCAGATCGCTACACAAATTGCTATTGATAGATCATAGTTGGTCAAGTGTTTTGTGGTTATAATCATTTGACATAACATCACTTCACCAGCACATCCCAACAGCCGGCCTATTCTGTACAAATCTCATCGTAAAAACGTAGATGAAATGAGCTTGAAGTGAGCTGTCTTTCCAACCAATGCTAGAGATTGATACAATTGCCAGCTCACTTCACCTAACTTTTCACGGTGAGATTTATTTTACAGAATTAAATGGCATCCAATAAGACTGATCGTCGTTCATATACAGGGTATGTATTTAAATTAGGTGATTCTGTTATATCTTGGAAAAGCCGTAAGCAGAGGACTGTGGCTCTCAAGTACTGAAGCTGAGTACATGGCTATTTCAGATGTTTGTAAAAAAGCATTGTTCTTACGTATTTTTTTGAATGAATGCCTTCAAGTTCATTTTTAGATAAATTTGTACAATGATAATCAGTCGACACAAAAATATGCTCTAATATAATGTTTCATGCTCGTACCAAGCATATAGATATTAGACAGTATTTTATAAGGGATATTGTAATGAATAAATTCTTTGATGGTGTATTAGGTTACGGCTCCACAGGTAGGCTGCGCAGGCCGTTAACAAAAGGATAGAGAAAGAGAAACACTTACTTAGGCAGTTCAACAATATAATTGGAATAGATCCACTTGATCAACTATGATCTATTAATATTAACTCGTGTAGCGATCCGGTAAATTTCCACGCCGCAAACCGCTGCTTAATATGGCGTTAACTGTTGCCTGAATACTCAATATGTATATCTAAAATCTATACATATTATAAATTAAAGTCTACATTAAAATTTAAGTATTTAGTATCAATGACTGTAGCAATTCACCAGAAGGCGCTTATTGCCAACATTAAAACAACCAATGTCATAGTAACCATAATATCATCCAAATGAGTGCTATCATGTTGTACTAAATTTCATTATGCAACTCCTTTAAAAAAAAACATTGTCATGCACGAGTGTTTCACTACCACAGCGCCGTTATTTTTAAAAAAGAACATAATATGTTATTCGAATTCACGCCGTATCCCGCCGGCCGCCGTTTTTGATCGTTAATAGTATGTCAAAAAAACTGTTTCAGAAACTTTTATGGAGGATTCATATCATGGGTGTAGATAAAGTCTTGTATGCAACTGTATATAATTAGGTATTATACAACAGTGGCATAGATAACTATTAATTTAAATTGGTTCCATTAGTAATTATTATGAATACGTCTTATACAATAACTTCGTGGCATATCACGTATCGTGTCTGTATGGTAGCGGCTGGCGGCCAATGGTAATAACGTTACTTCTGTAAAAAAATATTACAACATCTATTTGTTAATATTCAAAGAACAAGGAACTCCATTTTTCCCGCAAAATGTTTTAATTAGTTATTAACTTACATCTGGTTTGAAGTAGGGGGATTGTTTTGTCGGAATATACAGTCGTTTTTCTATCTGCACCATTCCTCTAAGTAAATAGGTGCGCTAAACACATAAATTTATGCAGAGTTATTTTCAAAACAAATAGCATAGAGTCATCTCAACACCTCTCTCCCTTGAATTTGTATATATATTATATATAATGTCGCATCCGGTCATTTGTTTGACTATTGGGAACGCTAGTGGCATCTGGTGGCGTTCAATAGAATCTAGCCTGAGTTTGTGGGGGTCGAGGAGAGCCAGCAGCGAGGTGGAGCGGCTCTCTTGGACATTGGACATGGTACGGACAACATGTGCTCAGAAACTTCCCGCTTTCCTTATCTAGTTGTGTCGTGTACCTACAGTGTGTGATTCGCTAGTGTGATTAATTTGTTCGTGAAGTCTGCTTTGAACTGCAAACGGTTTTTGTCTATTGCGCAATAACCAACACTACCCATAGTACGCCCACAGTAATTAAAATATGGCTGATAATAACGAGACACACATGCCTTCTCCGTCATATATATATTACAGTAAATAGTATGTATGTGTATTATAGGTTTTTAACCTATTTATATATTTGTGTAAGTACCTTTTTATTTATAACTAGCTGCTGCCCGCGACGTCGTCTGCGTAAAGGCTCTACAGCACCAAAAATACCTAAGATGCCAGTGTCGCTATAGCATTATAAGTACACAACTTTTAAAATAGCATTAAAATATAAGTCTTTTTTGCAAGCGAAGCAAGTGAAGAGAGTTATATGGGAATCCTGCTGAGTTTAGTCATAAGATGTGACTGAAGGAAATAGAGAAAATAATTCAGGAATACATTCCAGGACACAAAAGAGTAAAAATACGTACAAAAGTATCATACCTTACAACACTTCTCTATAAACTACGTTGGTAGTTATGCTGCCAGGAGCCAAAATGTAAAGAGAGTCAGGACTGGTGACGCGGGAGCAAGCGACGTACAGTTGCCCTTGTGAGAAGCAACTCGTCCTGAGGTCGACACTCGCTGCCCTCAGTATCTGCCCCTGCGACTTATTGATGGTTATCGCGAAGCAAACACTCACGGGGAACTGTACGCGCTTGAACTGGAACGGGAAATTATGAGGTATGAGGGGAATGCGTGGTATAAATACTGCCTCGCCGACGCCACAACCCGTAAGAATTTCCGCCTCAATGGTGTGTCTGTGGAGCGAGATGACTTTAAGGCGGGTTACACAACTTCCTAAGAAGCATAATCGGAACACCGACCTTCAGCTTGATGGTATGCGCTGGAAGTCCACTTGCTGACAGGGAGCTCAGAAATTCCACGGGATAATGTGTGGCGTCATCTTGCTCGACAACAGTGTTTATCGAGGTGTAGACCACTTTATTCCCCTCAATTTCCGAGAGAATGCATTCGTTAATTGCTGCAGCCTGATCATTTTTGGGCATCAAAATGGCCCGCTCACACACCCAAGAATTCTGCTGGTGCGGTATACGACTGATGTCCCCGTACTCACAGCGAATTGGTTCTTCTAAGCTGGATACCACTCAACCGAGAGACTCTGGAAGCAACACCTGTCCACCTATCTCTTCTGGTAGAGTGCCTTCGCCAAGATTTAGAAGGACATCTGAGAATTCTTGAGCACGTGCATTGCCGCCGAGTCGAGCTCTCATATTAATGGTCAAGCGCAGCGTACGAACTCGTGACTACAACGAAGATCGTTTCAACGAATCATTCACCCTCGAGTCCCGCGTCACCACGGGAAGCGTTTGCCGAAAATCACCACTGAACAGAACTGTGACACCACCCATCAAATGTTCGTTCCTGCGGATGTCCTGCAGGATTCTATCCACGTCCTCAACTGCCTTCCTATTGGGCATCGTACACTCATCCCATACGATCAGAGAGCAATCCTTGAGCACGTGTCCCTTATCGCTGTTACGTAACTCACCACAAACAGGCGTTTCGGCGCTCTCTAAATCGATGGGAATTTTAAACATGGCATGTGCTGTCTTGCCACTCGGAAGCAGTGTGATAGCGATTCCCGACGACGCTACAGCAATAGCAATTTTGCCTTGCCTCCTGACCTCTGCAAGTATGCCATTGGTAACAAATGTTTTTCTTGTTCCACCAGGAGCATCCAAGAAAAACATTTTACCCTGGTTTTGCCCAACGCTTTCAAGGACGGTGTCATAAAGTTTTTGCTCTGAAGAGAACAAAGCGACACGGTCATTTCGTATGGTGGTCATTTCGCCCAGATCGTAATTTGTCTCAGCGTTATACTCCCGATTTCCACGGTCTTGATACGGTGATGATTGGAGAGCTGGTAACCTATATTCGATCAGTGGATTGCCGCCGATAGAAATGACCACATCTTGAAGTGAATTGAGACACGTGTTCAGCACGCGTTCATCAATTACTTCGACTTCGTCTCCAGTAGCACGCCTCAAAGCTCGTAGAAAATCTTCAGACAGATGATGGCGATACTTCTCCCACAAAACTACCGGGTTCGCGACTCCACAAAACACCAAGATGACGGCAAACAAATGACGCATGCGGCTGGGACTGTCACTGACGCTCTGAATCAAAATTGTCTTTATACTACTAACATTCATTAAACTATATTTCTCTGCCCAAGTTACTTAAATGGAGTAGTTTTTATAGTGTAAAGCTAGATAATAGCATGGCTTACTCAAAAACAACATTTAAATATGCGTTTATAGATTACACGTCGTCACAGAATGCGTAAGAAAAATAAAGATTCACAGCTCCTCCCCCGTGGGTGATAGCGTGATAATATGTAGCCTATATGTTGACCCAACCTCTTAGTAATATTCATGCAAAATTTGAAGTAAATCCATGCAGTACTTTTTGAGTTTATCCCGGAAAGACAAACAGACAAACAGACAAAAATTCTAAAAACTATATTTTTGGCTTCGATATCGATTGTAGATCACGCCCCAAGTATTCTTTTTAAAAAATATTCAATGTACAGTTTTGACTTTCCTACGATTTTATTATATGTATGTATAGATTAAATAATTTTAATAGTTTTTTATCATTGTTCGGCTCAACCAAAGCAACTGCTACCTGGATGAACCTGGCACAGGGGCGCAGGGAATGGCATTAGAAAAGGGGGGCCTCAGCAGTGAGTGAAGTCAGGCTGTGGATGGTGATGGATGATAAATGGCTGTCCTAAATATTATAATGACAACCAGGATCGATTTCCGTGCTCACCAAGGCACTCAAGAAGAGCAGTTTACAGAGCACTAGCTTTTTGTCAAACAACAAAATACTGCGATTAAAATCACAAAACATGCAAACGCACTCTAAAAGTATTAGGCAGGCTACTGAACCCCGTATCGATCATGTATTCGAGATATATAGCTACATAAACGATTACACACGATGCACCGACGCGACAGGTATGTTGTATTGTCAATATCCAGAATTTATTGCATTATTTTGAAGCTAAATCAGTCGCTTTAGCTATTTTACATAATCTATATTTTATTTAAGAAAACTATTTTACAATGTAATCATTTATTCATATTGATACTTATGTACTTATTTTTTATTTAAATCATTCGGCTATTTCGGAGTTCTAGCAGTGATACACCTGTTTTTGTAGGAAATTAATCCTATAGCGTTGAATTTTTCATAAGGTCTGGCCAAAAGGCATTAAACATTATGACAAAGGGGTAATTATGGTGTTTCATTGGTAATAGCCAATCTTGAAGTCGAATGACGATGAAAATAATAAAGAATGCTACCTCTGCATTTGCTGCTTGCTTTTTCTTTTTTTTTCCTGCTTAAAAAATCCCAAGTATGTTATGGAAGCCAGAACTTCTTAATCTTACCCCAATGATTAATGCAACAAAATAATTACTTAAACCAAGAACTTAATAACTCAATTACAAAACTTTTGAATTGTTGATAGATAATTACGTTGCTCACAAAATTAATGTTACAATTTCGGCCAACATTCCTTCCATCCATATATTAGGCACTTTACGACAAACATTCGGAGAGCTACCTCTTAGTAATCGAGCCAGCCCGACTTGAGCAAGATTAATTAAACCGACAGCGCATCAATCATTGAGCCGGATTCTCCATCGCAGTGGCAGACGTTTCACCAGTTTCAGTTCGTAGGTTACTTTGAATGTTCCTACTTACTTGGTAGGTTTGGTGCCAATTTGAAATGCGTGGTTTGACTGCTCGGGCTTAAAAGTGTTACTATATTCTACTGTTGATGCCCCCTAAATTCAAAGACTAATGCCGAAACTGGAATATAATATCCCCAATATTCATTGACACGGCCTTTGTGTAAATAATTTCATCAAAATTGTTAAGGAAAACATCGTGAGGAAACTGGCATATCAAAGAACTAAAAATTCGAAGACATGTGAGATCTACCAACCCGCACTGGGCGCACGTGTTAGACAACGGCCCACTCCTTCTCAGGTCTATGTCCCAGCAGTGGGAACATTATAGGCTGATTATGATTATGGCTGACATGGCCTTCCTGCTATAAAGAACAGACGGCGTTAGGCTCGGTAGATGGATCAGTGATCGTAGTATATTGTGAATTATCTAACAGGAAAAGTTGCTATTCATCTCTTTTGGCTTAAACCAATAGTAAGCTGTACTCTGTTAAGCAAATATTAAAAATTAAAAGCCCTGTAAGGTAGTGTTCGGTGAATGCATGTGCATTGTGAATGACTATTACTTACCCTTAAATTTTCAAGATTTGCGTTTCAAGCGCCACGTACAGTCAACAGCAAAAGTAGATGATGAAAATCAGAAATTCAATACTAAAGAACGGAATTTGCGGAGAACTGTGTGACGTTGAAGTGTCGTTATGTGATTGTAAATTATACCAAACATTTACTACTTCGACGTTACACAGTTCTGACGCGAACTCCGTTCATGAATTTTATTAGTATTGGATTTCTGATTTTCATCATCTACTTTTGCTGTTGACTGTACATATCTCACTTATGTGGGTGAACCCAACTGGAGATAGAAGTGGTGGTATACTTGGGCGCGTATTGCGTCAATCGTTCGCAACCCATATGAAGTAGGTTTTTACGTATGAGAATGTGGTATTTGTGTTAAGATTCCAGAACACTTGGACTTCTTTACTTTGGTTTTCACAACTAATGTACAACGCACGGTGACATTCTTCCAGTTTAGTTACATAAGTTCAGTTTTTTTTTTCCATATCTACAGTTTTAGCTGACCTCGGAATGTATAGGATTATCGTACAATGAGCAGTCAGCTAATACTGGAAACGTGTAAGTATCTAGATATGTCGTCGTGTGTACCTACCTACATCGTATGTACAGTATTATGTAGATATTAAAATGTGACTATGCTTTCGAAACACCCAAAGGACAATTTTCCAATTTTAATTGATTGAGTTAGGAGTTCGGTGACAGGAATTTCTACGCCATAATATCAACTGACTATCACCAATCATTATTTTCTTTTCTTATTAATTTTATACCCTTTATTATTACCGGTTTATTGAGACCATCCAATAAACATTTTAATTATCAAACTTTATTCAGTTCAGTGTGCCAGAAAGCTCGCCCACCAAAACCGAATGAATCTGACGTCTATTAATTTGATTATACGACACTTTTTATTAAATTATCAAGAATCAAAGGAAAACGTGATTTATTAGGCAGATAATAAAGCCATTGTTTGTCTATCGTTTTAATTAAATTACAGAATTCAATAAACGGGAGTTAATTGTGCAGTCTATTCTAAGATTCTTTGTTTACTTGGGAAGATTTTGATAGAATCATAACGAAGTTTCTGTCAAGTCATTTAACCAGAATTTGATGTTAAAGATTAACTTATTTTTTGACTAATTTAGATTTAACAATGTAAATTGGAATTAATAATTTTAGATGGCTCATCACCGATTAAAAAAAAGTTTCTCTGTTTTGACCAACATCATAATCATCTGCCTAGCCTTTTCCCAATTATGTTGTGGTCTACTTCCAGTCTAACCGGATGCAGCTGAACACCATGGAGCGACTGCCTATCTAACCTCCACAACCCATTTACTGGGTAATACGACACCCCTTGGTAAGACTGGTTGTCAGACTTTCGGGCTTCTGACCCAAAAGTCTGACAACCAGTCCCGTAACGACTGTCAAAGATCCACGAATGACAGCCAAATGTAAATTGGAATTAATCATTTTAGACGGCTCATCACCGTTTCAAAAAAAAAGTCTCTCTGTTTTGACCAACACTTCACTTCTAATTTATTATTTAACATGATAGTTATCACCACCACCTGCCGTATGAAGGGATTTCTTATGCGCGCAAGAAACAAAAGAACCAAGAATCGGATTCGACATCGCCTCTACGATTACACAACGACTCCGGGTAGGCTTAAAAGCCGTAAAGTAAGCCGCTCTACGCAGGCCGTCCAGGAAGAACCACCAATGAGAGAAGTTAATTGTGACATTTGCCACCCGGACGTGATCTGCAGTGGCCTATATGGAAGGCTCTCAATCGATTGCGTACCCAATTAAACAGCTTCAAACACAATCTGACGAAGTGGGGTATTACTGACCCATCCAACATTCAGTCCGAGTGCGGTGCTTCAGACCAGACCATGTCCCATTTACTGGAGAGAGTAAGTGCCCGATTATTTGCATATTTGATGACCTAAAGAATGCCACTGATGCCGCGATCAACATAACTACGTACTGGGCTCTAAACAATATAACAATATTCAACCAAATTAACGACGACAAGCAAAGAAGACATTTTATTCATGTAGGGCCAACTTTAAGGAACCCAACCATAGCAAAACAAATCCAAGAAAATTGTGTCGCTAAATAAATACGGTTTTCTGGAGCACCAAGATGTTTCTTAGAGTGGATGGATTTTATAAGTGTTTACCTTGTAAAGAATCGATCAGTTTAAATTTGATTCTTAACAAGAAATCAGTCAAAGACTTTAATTAAAGACTTGACTTGAATGAGTGTGTAACTACATTAAGGGGAATCGCCACGATGGGGTCCGCTAGGGCCGATGCCTGCCAGTGTCGCGGGTTGTTCGAAAGAGTTACCGTGGTCCCTGGCACAGGCAACTGAAGAAACACGGGTGGGTTTTAGTCAGTAAAAGTCTGACTTGCCCTCCCGTTCCGTCCAGAGCGTTAGAAGTTATTTGATCATTTCCCAGCAAAAAAAAAAGCGTGAAGCGCCACGAAATTCAACATAGCTACAGCCTGATACTGAACTGCAAATTATAAAAAAGGTATGAAAATTTGGATTTCACGGGCTATCTAGCGCATCCCCCATAAAAAGAGGGGAACGTTCTAATTAAAGCGAGCCTTATGAATATTGTATTGACAGGATTATTCACTTCTACATACCCCTTTAAGAAATTCTGGCGTAATATTTTAATAATAATACGTAGATAAAAAGCTCGTGGATAATAATAATAGCAGCCGTACAGGTCAGTATTCGAGGTTAAGCAACGCTTGCCGAGGTCAGTCCTTGGATGGGTGACATCCTTTACATACCGGGACCCCTCCATGCCTAGGAAAAGCACGTTAAGCAGTAATTAGGATTAGATTATACTGTACCTACCTGTGACTGTTGCAGTCTTCCAAATACCTAATGTGTGGGATCACAAAACTTTGATTAATAATAACTCTGGCTTTTGCCCGCGCCCTATGTTCTAAGCCAGAATCATGATCAGTATGACTTTCATGGAATCTATTCAGCCGTTAAGGTACTTATGAAAAAGTAACAGACTGACAGAGTTACTTTCGCATTTACAAAAATTTGGAAAATCCAAAAGTGCACGACTCGTGCTCATTTGATCGTATAAAAAACCATAGATTCTATATCTATGGATTTTATAGGACCAAATGAGCTGATATTATATTAGTAAGTTTTTTATTAATAATAATAATAATAAATTCTTTATTTCGGACAAGAAAAGATCTACTGTGTTAGTAAATTCCTTATAATTAATGTTAGTGACATATTATTTAACACTTGTTTATCCGAGATCCGGATCCGGGTTTGTAATTATTGGTGAAAATAATCTATTTAAAAAAAATGACTCAATTAATTAATTTTTTCGCAAGTTACAATGTTTTAGGTTTCAAATTGGATTGACACGAATTTTTTTAGAAATATTTTGATGTTATTTTCTTTTCTACTGCAGTACGGTATTAATCTCAATTAAATTATCTATACAATAGTATATAAATTAAGTAGTTTCTGTGTACTAGTAGGTGTATAACAATAGAAACAGTTGCAGATAGGAGGCAAAAAATATTTTCGATCGTAAATCACTCTCTAATGCTTCGCATTATGAGTCATGCAATATTAGTAGGTATAGTATGGATGTATGTAGTGCATCTATTATGGCGAGAAGTCAGGCTTTCCGTATTCCTAATAGGTATTAATCTAAACTTTAGATACACGAAGATACAGGGGATATAGTTGATCCCCAACCTTGAGCCACTTAATCCCGATTCAAGACTAAACTAGCAAATCGTTCGGAATCCGAGCCTTAAAGTACGGTAGGCTCAGTTGACTTCATTTAATTAAATATTTACTGAAAGAAAAGACTTCCGCACACAGGCGTGACGCGACTCCAATAAAATATTTTCTATGAAAACTTCATTGGAATTGACCAGAATCGCGTCGAATCGTCGCGAAACGCCTGTATGCGGAAGCCTTTAGTATTCTTTGTGAATTTTGTGTAAGTATGAACAACTCGAGAGAAGCTTTTCCTTACGCTTATAAATTCACAATATAAAGATTTAAAAGTTTGTCGTTCAATTGATTCTGCTTATCAAAACTTTATAAATCCTTGTTAGAGAGCCTGATTATCTTAGTCTTAGAGAACAAAAAAACTTTACGCACTAGAGCATAAAATGCATCAGCATCAAACAAAAATAAGTAAGTCAATAATAATAGTTTTATTAGCTGTCCCGATCAAATTTTTGTTTGAATTGTGAAGGTGAGGTCCTGGGTCCGATGTTGATTGATGAAAGATGGCGGTGACAATAGAGGGGGAAGCATATCCGAAGCGGACGCACCGGGCGCCGGAGGGCACACAGTGATCTCCGGCCGTCATAGGGTGTAGGCTGTAGGTGATGGGGTCCGCATGGAAATGGTCTCCCCAGGGCAGAGGTCATACATGGTATCCATCTAAATAATTATGTTAATAAATCTTAGGGCCTTGTTCTAATCATCCAATTATCCCGAATCGTGATTAACAATCAATTTTTATATGGCACTAGCTGCGCCCCGCGGTTTCACCCGCGTAAGTTTTGATCCCGTGGGAATATCGGGATAAAAAGTATCCTATGTGTTACTCTGATGTATAAACTATATTATTACTCTAAAGTTTCATCAAAATCCGTTCAGTAGTTTTTGCGTGAAAGAGTAACAAACATCCATCCATCCATCCTCACAAACTTTCGTATTTATAATATTAGTAGGATAGTAGGAAGTAGGATAGTAGGAAGTAGGATGAGGCATTAACAAAATTCCACTTAAAACTAAGCTTAGGGAAAATTTTTCACCAAAAAAAATTACAACAAAACACGTTAAGCCGTTGGTCCCGGCTGTCATTTGTGGATCTTTGGGAGTCTTTAGTTACGGGTGGTCAGAAGCCCGTAAATCGAACAACAAGTCTTACCAAGGGATATCGTATTAACCAGTAAGTGTGTTGTGGAGGTCAGATAGGCAGTCGCTCCACGTAAAATACTGGTATTCAGCTGCATCCGGTTAGACTGAAAGCCGACCCCAATATGGTTGGGAAAAGGCTAGGCAGATGATGACTTTGAGTAAAACATGAAAGACAAAAATAAACAAAATGTGAAGCGTCTGATATCTACTTAATGGGAATTAAACTAATAGATATAGCTTCACGTGCAAACCTAATGAAATTAGTCCTAACCTAATGAAGCGAGCCCGCTAATCGGTTCTGTGGTTAGTTTGCAGATCTAAAATGTAATGCACACCATTTTAGCTCTGCAAACTAACCACACCTACTACTATTTTTTGTTCTGTTTATCGTAATAGAAAATAGGAATTAAGTAAAACCAGTATTATAGTAGTTATTCGGTGCTTGTTTTTAGAATTTACTAGCTGACCCGGCGAACTTCGTATCACCTCTGAATCAAAAAAGTAGATCCATATAAAATGTATGAAAAAATTTTTTTTTAATCTTTGTGAATTTTCCCCATGTTTTAATAGTTATTGAACTATTCGTTGCGGAGACAAATCCAACAAATACAACAAAATCAAAAATCATAAAAATCAGTCTTGTGGTTCTTGAGTTTTATATAGTGTAACTAAACCGACTTTCTTTTATTTGGTGGTGTATATTTATTACGATTTAATGTGTTTATTTACGTTTGTTCCGATCAGTTTCTAAATTAATTTAGCCCTCATAAAGTGCTCGCTGGTCATGCAAGGTAGTTTCAAAATTCTGGTCAACATAACTACTTAGTTCTACCCGCGGCTTCGTCTGCGTGAAATTTCTAGTTCTCCCGACCCACCGCGACGCATCCTGTCGCCCTCCTGCCCTATTACTTCGTTTTTGCTTAAAAAATTATGAAAAATAATCTATACTAATACTAATATAATATTATAAAGAGGAAAGATTTGTATGTATGTTTGTAACGAATTGGATCAAAAAGTATTTAACCGATTTTAAAAATTCTTTCACCATTTCAATGCTACATTATCACTGATTAATATAGGCTATTTTAATTGCAAGAAAAAAAAAAATGTTTAAAAAATAAATGTCCACCCGTGCGAAGCCGGGACAGGCCGCTAGTATTTTATATGGAACATGCAGAGAAAATGCAAATGTTATAAAAAAGAAGCATTTAAAACTAAGAAAGGTACATTAAAAACAACAAAAAAAAAAAACTTTGGGTTCTTACTGACTTTTTTCTTTTTGCTCGGCTTCCAAGGGTCTTGGCGTGATGATAAATAGACATAATGATTTGATAGCCTTCCTCAAAAATTGGGCTATCAAATATAACAAATACAAAAAAAATTAAAGTTTTCAAATCTGACTGGTAGTTCTAAAGATCAGCGCGTTCAAACAAACAAACAAACAAACAAACTCTTCACTTTATTATTACTAAATAGATGTAGTTATAGAAAACATTAGCAATTCGGTTGGTTAGCAAGAAGTCCGGAGCAACGGGTAAAACAAATCGCTAAGATTACATGCCCATTGGATCCGCAACCAAAAATTGTACAGCACCGATAACGTTCGAGACATTTTTACCTACTAAAAGAATTTTGATTACCCAATTCTCTCACAGAAATATCCTATAAACGTACGCATCGCTAAAATATAAAGCGTTTCAATTGATTATTTTGCCTAGTCGTAAAAGTTTACTAAGGGAAAAGGGTTTCTATGCCGTTGCTTCGAAATAAATAAGTATTTATGGTGCGATTTGGACCTCTAAACGCCTTGGGAATGGCGTCCGAAAATGTAAGCTTATTTTGGGATGTCTGTCTTCAGTTTCACGGATGTTTTCCTTTATGTTGTGTATAGGCTTGCATATTGCCTTCAAACGGCAAGATTTTTGGATAGAGTTTTGCGCAATAACTGAAAAGTGAACTCTGTCATTATTATGTAAAATATTAGGACTGTAGTTTTAAATCATATCACTTTGTTTTAATAGGTTTTTATATTTTACTAGCTGACCCCGCAAACGTGGTTTGCTAAAAAAAATAGATAGTAGCCGATTCTCAGACCTACTGAATTTGCACACAAAATTTCATACAAATCGGTCCAGCCGTTTCGGAGGAGTATGGTAACTAACACTGTGACACGAAAATTTTATATATTAAGATTTATTCTTTTCATAGATTCTTATTTTCTAAATGTGAGGACTTTGTAGGCCTTGTAGACTTTAGATCTCTAGACCATTTTTTATTTTGTCAAGTACTTACCTTGTACTTGTTGACAGGTCTACGTTGTACTCCCATACCTACTGTAATTTGAAAACACTGTAAAAGCCAATTATTTTTTGAAGAGTAACCATGGAGTTTCTTGCCGGTTCTTTTCCATAGGAAACGACCAATTGGAACCGTGCACCTAGCTTTTGACGATTCATAAGTGCCCATGTAGGCTTATGTGAAAGAAAGCATTTTGATTGTGATTTTGAAATATTTTACAATATCCATTGGTTATTTTTACGAACATTTTCGAAGACATCAAATCTAACCTACTTAGAGTTTTATGTACCTAACCATATTTTGATTTAATATAGTGTCCGTGAAGTTTTTTGTCCGTTCTTCTCCATAGGTATAGGTACCTACTACTACGCAATAATGGGAAAATAACTTCATCTTTTCTTGAAAATTCAAAAGTGCCTGTAATTGGTATTTTTTAAATAAATGCCAAAGCATTTATTTAAAAAATACCAATTACAGGCATTTTGTTTGTTTCATTTCGGTACTAAGACGCTCCAAAAATTTGGATGATGATTGCTGACAGTTGTATCAACGAAAAATAATCCAAAATAATAAATAATCTAAAATAATCCCGAATTTTGTCGATACACCAGCCAATCTATCTAACTCATACAAACATGGTACAATTGAGGTTATTTCAACAAACTTACATCCGCGACAACCAACAACGGCCACTAACCCTGATCCTAAGCTAACAGAGCGGCTATCTCCAATCAGTTACTGAAGTGGTTAACTCACAGATAAACGGTTATCCACTGGGATGAAAGTTTCTGACGCTGTGGGGACGGGCTTATGAATACGTACATACCTATATCTACTTGAGGCAGATGAGATTCGAATTTATTTCGTACAATTTAATGTTTGTGCAATCTCGTATAAGGACATAATTACTTTTTTCGTGGGCTAGTTGACAGCAGATTGATACACTAGGTAATAAGCAAGAAAAAAGTTAGTTAGTTATTAGTGACTGCCAAACTGTTGCAGTTTTTAAAAGAAGAGTAAAAGAACACTATCTTTCCACTTCATCATAGTTGTGTATGTATGTATTTATTATTTCGATTACGTTATAAATATAAGATTTTAGTGATATTTATGTTAAGTATGCATTTACACACTTATTTATATGTATGTGAGTATATTCTCATACTATTTGTTTAGTTTTTTATTTTGTGAATTGTTTATCATTTTATGTATTTTTTTTGTCTCCTTTATTCTTTCACACGCTGTCTACATCTCTCTATTTATTGTCCTATTGCAGGTATGCTGGAAGAGATTTCTTATGAAATAAGCATCACCTTTCTACCTATTTTTCTCTTCTGTTTTTTCTTGTCTGTTTATATATATGTGTACATAAGTGGTAAAATAAATAATTTTAAAAAATCTTATAAAAAGTTAACACGAAGAAGTTTGATTACTTAGTGGATCGATGAAATATATGTATGTAGCTGTGTGGTGGTAAAGAAATTCGCTGGTTGCGAGAAGTACAAAACCAGTCAATGCGACGACGGTTAGGGGAGGCGTACGTCCAACAGTGGACGACTTTCAGCTGAAGATTATGTAGTTGTATAATAATATGTCAGTAAAGGTAATTTCTATTCCCAGTTGTCATTCATCTTTAACAGTTGGTACGAGTAGCCAAAAGCCCGACATTCTGACATCCAGTCTTACCAAGGGGTATCGTGTGATCCAGTAAATCGGGGTGTGTAATATATGGCATAATAACAGATAGTATAATATCACTTGAAATAACGTTCATATGATATAATTTTCATATGCTATAAAAACGTATAACCTAATTTCATGTCATCGAATGTTATATGTCATATAACCTTCTTTTGCTCTTTTTTTTATTTAGTATAACGTTCATTAGATATAATCTACATTTTGTATAATACTCTTTTTATTTGACCTAATTTTCATATGACCTAATTTTCATATTTACTCATTTTCAGCTAAAATTCTGTAGAGTAAATATCTGATCCATGCGTCAGGTTCGTGAATGGGCCCCGTTAGTTGGGCTGGTCATCACTTAGCTCATCGAGGCGGTCTGGCCATTACTCGAGCGCTGGCTCGGGAGGAAGCTCCCTGTCGTTTCGGGTCACAGGTGGTCCCGGGCCATGGTTGCTTCAGGAAGTACCTATGTCGCATAAACAGGGAGCCGGACGCCCGGTGTCACTACTGCGTCGACTGCCGAGAGGACACGGCGTGGCATACGCTGGCAGAGTGTGCCGCTTGGGAGGAGCCATGCCATGCCCTCATCTCAGAAGTAGGCAGTGACTTTCGCGTCGATAGCGGAGGTCAGTAAGGCAGTCCTACCTTTTAAGTTCAGCTGCATCCAGTTAGCCTGGAAGCCGATCCCAATAATACTGAGAAAAGGCAGATGATTATATGGAACTAAAGAAAAAAAAAGTTGTTTATTTTACACAAACAAAACCCACATTACAAAAAAAAAACACATAAAAATACACACTTACAAAGTGGCCAAAAGCCTCGTATTAAATGTTAAAAGATTAAGATTTAACAAATATGTCTTTTGCTTGATGTCAGGGCAGGTCACAATTTATTAATGGCCACATCAAGACAGACAACACAATATTGCGCAATTAGAGTGCGCGCAAGATAAGTCTGCGCGCGACGTTTGACTTCAAGATTATATCCCTGCTAGCACTTTTAATCACTTTGGACGTATTTAATGATGGCAATTATTTACTTTGGAAAACTCGGAACACAGCACACTCACCACCTCACCTGAAATAAACGTCCAGATAGCGGCAATCGATTATTTTCGATTTCGGTCGCGCGCAGACTTAGGGTCGCTTCACAACTGACGGAAAATACGTCGAGCGCATCATCGATCGCGTCTATTCGCACTAACGCATCATCGGTTGAGTGTGAAAGATTGAATGTTTTATCATAATATAATTGTCTGTTCTGACGTTACGCGACCGATAATACGCGACGCATTTTCCGTCACATGATGACGGCATTTTCCGTCGGGTGGTGGTGATGGTGAACCGACCCTTATTTTGCGCGCACTCTACTCTGCATTACGACACTGGCAAATGTCAACAAATAAACAATCAAAACCAAACAAAATGTGTGAGTAGAAAAAAACTACTTTTGTAAAAAATAACAAGAAACATTAATCTGTGCAAGAGTCGCTCAGCAAAATGCTGTGACTGTTGACGGACCTATTTCCAACAGCGCTGATTTTTAGCAACTATGAGTACCCCTCTTGATTGCATAAATATTAATAAAGATCTATTCAAAAACATAAGTAAGTATAATTTTATTATTCAAAAGGTAGTTTTATTCATTTGTAGTTATGTACAAACGAGTAATTCCAGTACTAAGTGATGAGTATTGCTATTTAATGCGATCAGGGTATTCGTATTTGCCACTAATTGACATACTTGGTTGCACTAGCTGCGCCTCGCGGTTTCACCCGCGTAAGTTTCGATCCCGTGGGAATATCGGGATGAAAAGTATCCTATGTGTTAATCCTGGTTATAAACTATATGTGTGCCAAACCTTATCCAAATCCGTTCAGTAGTTTTTGCGTGAAAGAGTAACAAACATCCATCCATCCTCACAAATTTTCGCATTTATAATATTAGGATAGTAGGATAATCCATGCTTGTCGGGTGACGAAATAGCAAACCGAATTGCTTATTGGCTAAAAGGATTAGAATATTGGTTTTGTGTGGCGATGTTTATGTACCTCTTTAACCGTAGAAAACTTGTCACATATTTAAAGTCAGGGAAATTAACTGTCAAACAGACACTTCAATCTGCCGTGTTGTAAAACCATTTCATATTATAACAAGTCAAGGAGTGCCAGTTTTAATTTGAATTTACGGACGATTTAAGTTGTTATCGATATCGATTTTTTGTCGTTGTCGATTTGCTTAACAATTAAATACCCAGAATTTATTTATTTATTAAAACTTCATGCACAAGTAAAAACTGTACAAAGGCGGACTTAATGCCTTGGGCATTTTCTACCAGTCTACCTTAGGGTGATACAGAGACAATACACAGTAGGTGCAAAAACAGAAAACAAACTAGAAAAAAACTATAACAAAAAAATATAAGATAAGAATAAATACATACATACAACAATTACAATATGCAAACACAATTATTTGTTACTATTTGCTGTACTCTGGACACTTTTAACGCGTACTTGATTTTTATTTATTTTTTACATCGTTCTCACATATTTATAAATTCAACATAATCATGATGTAACTAATAATTTTGTAAAAATATAATTTAAAAAGAGTGTCCATGGAGTTTCTTGCCCGATCTTCTCCATAGGTACCTACTGCGCTTTGGAATGGGCAACTAGCTTCATTTTTTCCTGACTGACCGACTTCTTGACAGTTCAAAAGTGCCTGTAAATGGTTTAATTGAAATAAATGCTTTGAGTTTGAGTTTGAGATTACAATTTACAATATGTTACTTTACTTTGTCGACGTTCTACTTCGAGAAAGAGGTCAATCGTCAAATCTGACTCGGCTGGGCAGCGTTCGGAAAGCTACGCAATATCTTCTGCACCCTAATTCACAACCATACGATGAGCTATCGTATCGAAAATGACACATTTCAATAACCCGATTTGCATTGCCCCCGACAACAAACAGCTGTCGGAAGAATAGCCGTAGTCTATTGATTTAAACTGACAAAATTATAGGGTTGTGGACTTGTGAACAGCGCTAAGAGGACTCCTACGATAAAATAGCTATGCTGGTCTCACATAATGCAGTGTTTCAAGACGATAGTCTTTGACCAGTGTGTGTTGCCAGTGATGACCTATGGCACTGAAACGTGATGCACGTTCACAATGGGCCTCATTAGGAAGCTGAAAGCCACCCAGAGGCCAATAGAGAGGGCTATGCTTGAAGTTTCCCTACGTGATCGAATCAAAAATGAAAAGATCCGTAGGAGAATCAAGGTAACTGACATAGCCCGAAGAATTGTCAAACTTAAGTGACCGTGGGCAAGGCGTATTGCTCGCAGAACAGATGGCCGATGGGGTCAAAAGATTCTAGAGTGGCGACCGCGTACTGGAAGACGTAGCGTTGGAAGGCATCCCACAGGGTAGTCCTGGGACCTGGTGAAGGCCGCAGGAATCCGCTGGATGCGAGAAGCACAGAACCGGTCGAAGAAGCGGTGCTTAGGGTAGGCCTATGCTTAGCAGTGGATGTCTTTCGGCTGAAATGATGATTATGACTTTACTTTTATCAGTAAGTTATCTGCCTAGGGAGGCAGATAGCTTACTGCTTACCTACTGATAAAACTAAACTAACACTTTTGTATCTTTGGCAATATCAAACTTACAGTTCAAAATTGACAAAGATTGTTTTGATTAGGTACTTGGCATAAATTTTCATGATATTTTTACATGACGCATTTTTGCACATCAATTAGGTAGGTTAGCTTGCTATCCGCGTTCGAAAAACTGACATTCAAATATTGGTGCATTTGTAGATAAAGCACGAGTTTCGTAGCTCTACGGTGTTTATTTTTTATTTTTACAATGTTCTATTTCGTTGTTCTATAAATAAATTATTCGAATCCTAACCTTGATCACATACGTCAGCACCCAATTCCAAATGTAGCAAAGAGGTAGGTCTATAAAGAGAAATAAGTTATTCTTTACCCTTGATATTTTTGTAACACACATTTGATAAATCTTCTTTATTTTTTCATTGAATATATACGAGGGCTTACAATGGGTTGCCTCATAATTTGATGAGGTTCTATTTGTTATTTTGTGTAAAAATACGACCTTTTACATGACAAATTCGTTTGCATTTATAATGTAGCTTTTGTAAATTAATTGCGAGCATTTTTTCATAAAACATATCTTATTTTACATTCATAATCTACATAAACTAATGAATTGTTAATGCTAACGGGTGAATTTCAACAAATGCCAATTTTTTTATCATATCGGTGTACGGAAAAAATAATCCGTGCCGGTTTGTCATATCGGTGGAAACCGGAATTCAAACTGAATTTTGATGATATTAAATTTGGGGATATTTAATATCCTAAAGATTACATAAAACCTGAAAAATATACAAAAAAACCATAAATGAAAAAGTGCACCGATATGATAAAAAAATTGGCATTTGTTGAAATTCACCCTAACATTTATCTGATTCTTTCGAAAAACTTCTTCATATTGAAATTGAATGTCCCTTTGTATGATAGATCAGAAATTCTCTTACAATGTGTAGTATACATTTTCTTTAATTAGGAAATAAAATAAAGGTTTTTTTTACTTAGTCAACCGGTTCTGTACTTTCCGCATCCAGCGAATTCCTACGGTCTTCACATATTCATCGGTCCGCCTTGTGGGAGGCCTTCTAACGCTACATCTTCCAGTACGCGGTCGGCACTCCAGAACCTTTCGGCTTCATCGGTCATTTTTTTTCTGCGAGCAATGTGCCCTGCCCACTGCCACATAAGTCTGGAAATTCTTCGGCAGAAAAAAATTAGACAGTTGCTTTTATTGATAACAGGAAAGGAAAGAGTTATTCATACAAGAGTCTTACGAGGGTTTTTCGGTACGATCACCTTGCTATAACGAGGACATTTTTGAGCCACTTTAGACTGCTTCTTCTTAGCGTGTCGATGGTAATCTAAATGGACTCGCACCCTAATTGCGTAACACACTATCAATCGGAATCTGAATCATTTTGAAGCAAATTGCTAATCCATTACTTCATAAGTTCAAAAAATTTGTTTGCTCAACACGTAAATAACGCAATGAATGTTGTTGAACTGTCAAAATGAAACCAATTCCCATTGATGATGTGTTACGCAATTGTCCCGCAGGTCTTGAATTCGTATACGTGTTTTGCACCATCTCTAACATACATCAGTTTCTGTGACGTGCAGGTGAAAACCAGAAAGTCTCAAAAAAAAAAAAACACAAGAAACTTAGAAGCGCAGTTCCATTTGCATATTGTAATTATAATGCTGAATGCGGTTCCTTTTTGTTTTAAGTGCACCTAAACAACCTCGAGATAGAACTAGGAAGAACAACTAGCACACAAACTAGAATTAGGAAACATTATATTATTTCTTATTTTGATAGTTGTTTTTTTTTGCATCTTCTCATATGCTGCACCGGTTGACGACATCATGTCACCGTCAGTTACCACTGAAAACCAGCGCTGGGGCTCCGTCTCGCATAGGGTCTTAGTAATATGCTGAGCGATGGAACTTGTTATTTTTTTGTGTTTGTGTATTTTTTCTGCGTCTAGTTTACGGCAAATAAAAGTTTTTTCTTTCTATCAAACGTGAACTTCTTTAAACAAGCACCTTTTATTCTGGGATTGGTATCACTGGGAGTCTACATAGCGGTAATAATTTATTAAGTTACCCAGATTTTCAATTTTTTTTTTCACAACTAGTTGGTACCTACTTAATACTTTCATATTCCGGAAGGTACTTGAACCCCTAGTCACACACAATTAACGCCACCAAATTTACGACACGTTTTTGCATAAGTTAGCGCGCTGTTTGACCAACTTCACGCTTCAAGCGACCAACTTTGATTGAGATCCCCGTCCCTTACCTAGAATTTAAACGAGGGAACCACTAAGTTATTAGAAAACTTCTGAACAGCTCCCAATTTTATAATAATAAAGGATAAATGTTCGGAGAGAATACCGAGACGACGATATGGTTTTATTAAGGAATTCAAACTTTTCTATCCGATTAACCCGACGGACGTATCTCTGTAATTCGTTTGGAATTAGATTTGGCAGCCATTCGTTTCTTCTGTTTTATCTCTGAGACTCTGAAATTCGTTTTCATCAGTAATATTTGACTGAATTGAGAGGTGTTGCATGGATCTTCTGTTTGAAGCCATATTGCCATAATTACTTGCAGTAGGAATTCGGTAGTTATACGGTACGAGCTTCTGCGCGAAAGTTCGTCCGTGTGAAATTTCTTGACCCCCGACCCACCACGTCGCTTCGCATCACCTGCCCGAACTATTACTTCGTTTTTGCTTAGCGTTCTTTTGTCTCTTTGCCGACTTCTCAGGGTCGTAGCGTGATGTTTAACAGCCTATACCCGTCCTCAAGAATTGGGCTATCAAATGCAAACAGAATTTTTCAAATCCAAGTGGTAGTTCCAGAGCTTAACCCATACAAACAAACAAGCAATACCTCTTTATAATATTAGTAGGTATAGATAATCAACCTATTGATTGGTTTACCACCTTTTTTATGGATAGGTAATCATCAAATGACCCCTCCCGCTCTGGGTGGAGCAGAAGGGAGTGTCAGACTCTTACTGACTAAAACCCACTAATGTTCCTTCCTTGTGTCCTTTATGTTCCGGGGCAGCGGTAACCCTTTCGGACAATCCCGCTGCCCCGGCAGGCTACGGTCCTTTTTTTTTTTTTTTGTGGATGGGAAATCATCCAATGACCCCTCCCGCTCTGGGTGGAGCAGAAGGGAGTGTCAGACTCTTACTGACTAAAACCCACCCGTGTTCCTTCCTTAGCCCTTTGTGTTCCGGGGTAGCGGTAACCCTTTCGGACAATCCCGCTGCCCTACGTGCCCCTTCCTTATTGCTGACATCTCTTTGAGGTGCGCGTGAAACACGTACGCGCCGTCCGGCACGGGCGGTCCTGATCGGACGGAACGTTGGATGTCACTTGCACGTCATAAAATGACAAGGTCTAATTGTCTGTGTCAGCTACATTTAACCTTTTTGAGGTTGTATTGAAGAGCAATGGTGGAGTCAAAGATATTTAATTCAAGTTCACGACACATACAAAAACCATTAGCAATAAAGGCTGACGGCTAGAAAGTATGACATTCACTTGTGAACTTTAACAAATACTCCATCAACGGCAACGTTAAACATATGGGTATTTTATTATGAAAGAGCTCACCAAAAATGTTAACAAGACTAAACTTTGAATAACACTTCTCGTGGCCTGAAGTTGAATGGGAAAATTTTGCAGCAACTTAACATACTTCGGGAACAACGTATTTGTAACCCAGTTTGTAATTATGAAATGTGTGAGGTATAATAACTTTTTACTCAACGAGAAAACTGCTGTGGAGATACTTCTCTATGGAACTCTGAGCAGCGCAAGAACTGCTCTAGCAGTAGTTGTAGGTCGTGGGTTCGAACCCAAACAGGCACTTTACTTTGTGTAAATAGAGCAGTGGTGATAAAAACCACTGCTGTAAAAACGGTGACGGAAAATTCAGTCGATCAGGTTAAGCTACGCTTGCCGCGGTTGGTCTGTGGTTGGGTGACCATCTTTACATACCGACATCCCTCCGTGCTTCGGAATACACGTTAAACCGTTGGTCCCGGCTGTCATTCGTGGATCTTTGACAGTCGTTACGGGTAGTCAGAAGCCCGAAAGTTTGACAACCAGTCTTACCAAGGGGTATCGTATTACCCAGTTACTGGGAATGGAAGTTACTGGGATGTCAGATAGGCAGACGCTCCACGAGAAACACTGCTGTTCAGCTATATACGGTTAGACTGGAAGCCGACCCCAACATAGTTGGGAAAAGGCTAGGCAGGTGATGATGCAACAACCAACCAACAACCAACCAACAGCACGAAACGAAGGGTACGAGTTAGACGGACATATGTTGAAATAATTATCTTAATGAGTACACATGCTTGGGACAGATCGTGTCTTTCAAAAACAGACAAGATAAGGAAGTCGAAAGACGAGTCCAAAATGCTTGGAAGACCTACTGCGTCCTTAAAGAACACCTGAAAGGTAGTCTTCCTATATCCTTAAGAAGGAAACTCATCGACATTTGTGCAGTTATGCCCCCTGCCCGTCCTAACCTACGGTGCACAAAGTTGGTCACTTACTGAACAACAGAAGTCCAAACTCAAGATTTGCCAACGGGCAATGGAGCGCAGCATATTAGGTGTTAAGCATACAGATCGAGTTAGGCACACCACGCTGCGCTCTATAGCGGACGTTGGAGAAAAAACAGCCAATCTAAAGTGGGAGTGGCCTGACACGTCTCACGTATGCACCCGGAGAGAAGGGCAAAGATCGTCACTCGCTCGACGCCCGAGGCAGGACATCGCCGTCGAGGTAAACCAAGGCAAAAATGGTGTGACGATCGAAAATCATTTGCAGGGCCAACATGGCCAGAGATCGCACAAGACAGGGAGGTTTGCAAGAAAAAGAGGGGAGGCCTTTGCCCAGTAGTGGGACACAAAATAAACTAACAAAAAAAAAGAGGTTTTATTTTTCTGAGAATGGTGGTCTAAAGATATAAAACAATGACAAGGTCGAATATACATTGGGTTTTAGAAAAAAATCCACTCTGTAGAGCGTCGTCTTTGTCAGGAGTCCACTGATGGACATAAGCATCTCCCATAGCATATCTTTCAGCTTGATTCTCGGTTCTCATCCAGCTTTACCAGCTACCTTGCGAAGATGGTTACTCTACCTAGCCTGAGGGCGTCCTACCATACCTTTGCTGATTCGCAGTCTCAACTCAAGACTACATCTATCCCAAAGGTCATCGGCTTAACGGCTTACTTGGCTGGTACATTGCCACTTCATCTTCCTTATTTTGTGAGCTTTATTGACAACTTTAACTCTCTGCTGGATCACCACCATCACGGAGCCTTCGGAGAGACTCCAAGCACAGCTCGTTTCATAGCTCGCTGAGCGACTTTGAATTTATGAACCAGCCGTACCGTGAGTGTCCACGTTTCGGCTCCGTAATTCATAACCGATCTTTCTCTAAGCTTGGTACTTATTTCAATTTTACTAAACTAATTCATTCGTTTATTTAATACTTTAAGCACATACAAGTATAGAGGCGGACTTAATGCCATAGGCATTTTCTACCAGTCAACCTTTGGGTGATGCAGAAACAGTGGTAGGTGCTATTGTGAAAATTGAGGAATAAATATTTTTCAATATAAAAGGACGCAAGAACCTACTAATTCCCTGATGCAACGACCCGAAGTGAGTATCTTGGCATCCAACACGAAAACTTTCCTACTCCCATAAAGAAGACTTTCCAACCACTAATCATCGTAAAAAATGGAAGACATTATGGAGTTCTTAATTAATTCAATGGTTGTTTTTATGATCGCAATTGACCCAATTTGGAGTATTAATGAATATAAAATTTTATTACTCATTATTTTGATGATGTTTGCAAAAAAAATTATAGTTAGTGCTTTATTTTTAAATTAGGTATGTATAGGTACGTACTTAACTGAGTAATCAAAATAAAGGCTTAGACTATTTTTTGTTCCTTTTTCGAAAGCACAAGATTCAAATTTAAATGATTTCTTTTCTCTTCACAAACAATGCCCATACAACCAAATCCGGTCGCGGTGACTAAAATTTCGGTAACAAAATAATCGACTGGTCGCAATGTCGTAATTATTACTACGCTTTGTGCCTGCGTGAAGTTTAGCCTCAAAATATTGTAACAAAGTATACACTTCGCGACTAAAATGTGTCAGACTAACTTTTGGTAACAATGTTTCGTAAATATATCCACACTGTTACTACGTTATGACATGAAGAACAAAACCATCCAAAAGTGCTTACACTGTGACTACATTTTTGTTACTAGAATGTTACTAAACTTTGTGTATAAATAGTTACAAGTAAATGTGCACACTAATTAACTTAGTTTTGTAACATAGTCGAAACTAGTACACAGCTCTAGAGTATTTGATTCCCATTGAAAAAGTTCAGTGTTACTCAAACATTTATCTGATGATTGAGTGCTTATACGTTTTAACAATTAACAGTATGAGTAAACCTTTTAGACATACAACCACTTATTACCGACGACTCCATGCAGTTAAAGAAAAGGAGCAGAATCATGGGACTTCGAAATCTGCGGATCCAATTTAAATTCAATCTGGCTCATCAACCACTAGAAATATAACATCAAATGTTCAACCACTACAGACGTTGTAAAATCCTTGCACTACCTTTATTATTATCACTCATAGTATAGTATCACTACATAGTATAAAACAAAGTCGCTTTCTCTGTCCCTATGATTTGCAACGGATTTTGATGCGGTTTTTTTTAATAGATAGAGTGATTGAAGAGGAAGGTTTATATGTATAATGTAGTGTATTTAGTATCAGCATTGCACCCGTGCGAAGCCGGGGCGGGTCGCTAGTAGGAAATAAACGTGGAAATGAATAAAACTTTTTATTTTTTGTAGTATTATTTATTATTTTTGATTATAATCACTCAGTAGTTTTACAGATCAGTAAGTAAATCACCGATTCATACATTAGGTATTTAAAATATTTTTTAACACACATAATGGGTGACTGGCAATTAGTGTACGATACTTAAACACATGGTTTTACTCATGATAACAAACAACTTTTACTATTGTACCAAACCTGAAATCGCGAAATAAAAATCAGCTGTTCCCTACATTTATCTTCGTCTATCTCGTCAAAATGTAGGGAACAGCTGATTTTTTTTTCGCGATTTCAGGTTTGGTCCCATAGTAAAAGTTGTTCATAATGATGAGTACAATGACCTCTTAAGAGGTCGCTGGTGTATGTGAGTTGGTATACTTATAATCAAAGGATAAAATACATCTAGAAACAAGGCAAACACAAATGTTCATCACATAAATGTTTGCCTAATGTACTGCACATAGATACCTACTTGATACATGTTTGGAACCACCACTTTTGTGGAACCACTGGCATCGGATTATTCCGTCGGCCATAATAGATTTTGTTACTGGATGGAGCAATAAGTACACTTTGTGTCGACTTAGTAACTGAACATTGTGATAGCCTACAAAAACAATTAAGTTGAAATCAAAACAACATAAATACATGTTTTGCAATCATTATTGTATCCTAAAATAAATATTAGATCTAAATAATTTAAACTTTCTAATTAGCAACAATGACACCTATGAAATATTAATTTTTCTTATCACAAAATTATCAAAAATGTAAATATTTTACCTTACTTCTTTATAAATCGACGGCGCCTATATTATTTGGAATTATCTTCCAAATTCCTTCGACAAACGAACTTGCGCACTTTGTAACTAACTATAATAATTATAAAAAACTTACCTTATCATACAATAAATAATTTTATTATTTTGTAATGGCTGGTGACACTGACATAAAAGTAAAATGGATGTAAGATTTAAGTTGCATTAATCGTTCAATGATTCGATTGTCGTTCATTCAAAACTGTAACAAACTGGTAACAATGTTACTACAATTTTATGAAACATCTTTTCTAAAATGTAACCACTTTTATGTTTCTTAACTTCCCCACTTTTTGTCGAGGTGTCAACACTAGGTACACACAGCTACTATATTTGTTACCTGTGTAGCAATTCAAACAAGTAACAGTTTCTACACTACAACCGAAATGGTTGTATGGGTGGTATCATATAAATTTAGACAAGCTTAGAAACTAGTTTGTGAGAGACTGGAATCTGCACTAAGAATATCTGTATAACAGATCACCAGGGTCCCACCGCAAGGCATATGAACATAATTAGTTATTTAGTAAATGTGAAAGGATATAAGGCATAACATAAAATCAATGATTAAAAAATATTTAAAATAATTTTTAAACACAGATTAAAAACAATAAACGAACGTCTATACTAAGTGGAAATCGCGCTACGCAGCAAAATTTCCTCGAAATGGCGGCGCTTCCCCTCCGCCGCGCGCGATGCGTCACAGTCCTCACTTGGCGTAATGAATTCTTTGATCTTTTAGCCATCCAATGGTGTAATTTAATTTAGGATGGAGATGATAGATACGAAGCTGCAACACCAAACTGTATCCCCCGATTTTGTAATCACTGGTTTTTTTGACTTGCCTCCCACTATGGAAGCAATTTTAAAGACGTATTCACGTCAAAAAGAGAAGAAAGTAAGTGGATAAATAGTGATCTATGTGTAGGGAAAGTAGCAGGATAGACTATTTTGGATGAGTTAGTTAATCCTCAGTTGCTTTATAATCTAAATTATGGAGACATTCAACTAGAGCAATCTTACAAGACTTTTTTGTTAGGTGATAAATCGTGAGGTATTCCACTCAGACCACTGATTTCAACCGCACTTGGACGAACAGCACCTGAGCACTTCTACTAACCGCACTGAAACAAAATTTTGTAACGTGCGGTTCAGTGGAAGTGCTCACGTGCGGTTCGTCTAAGTGCGGTTAAAATCAGTGCTCTGAGTGGAATACCTCTAAATCGTTGTAATACGATTTATTTTATTAAATAAGATAAAATAAATCGTAACATAAGCATAGGGTAATTGAAGATATGCCTGCGCTTCTCTACTGAGAGAGAGTGAGCCTTTGAGTAATGAGAGGCAACAATAACAAAGCTCGCTTTTTTCATAAAACCATTGTGAAAAGGGAAAAAATTACACTAAATCGCTGATAATTGTTACCTGTAACATAAAAACCCCAAAACGGTCCTGATAATTCGTTTATCCTCCGGACCAATAAGGTAAATTTATTACTGAGTAAATTGTTCTAAATTCGGTATAAACCAAAAATAAACCAACCGGAATCGGGAACCAACATAATAAACATAAATTACTCCGTAAAATCCCAATTGTAAGGATTACACGTACAAATCCGGTCCACGATCAATGTTGTGGTACATTTACTTGTTTTACAGGAATGTGTTTAGGCTAAAATATATATATATATTTGTGAATGTATAATAACAGACGTACGGATCGATCTATTTATTTATTTTGCTCTCTTCAAGGTTAAGCAACGCTTGCCGAGTTCGGTTCATGGATGGATGATCGTCAATAATATTCGGAGGCCCCTCCGTGCTTCGAAAAGCAGTTGATCCCAGCTGTCATTCGTAGATCTTTGAAAGGCGTTACGGACGTCATAGTCAGAAGCCCGAAGATCTGACAATCAGTCTTTTGACGTTGATTAAAAGATTCCTGCATTCTCCCAAACAAAGGATTAGTTTAGTCAAGGGTTTTTTTAGTTTACAAATATCTGCCTAGCCTTTTCCAAACTTTGTTGAAGTTGGCTTCCAGCCTAACTAGATGCAACTGAATACCAGTATTTTACTTAGAGGGACTGCCTATCTGACCTCCACAACGCAGTTACTTTGTAATATGATACCCCTTAGTAAGACTGGTTGTCAGACTTTCGGGCTTCTGACGACCCGTAACGAAGGTTAAAGATCTACAAATGAAATGGCGATTGGGACCAAGGCACGTAGGGGTCTTGGTATGTAATGATGGTCACCCATCTACGGACCAACCGAGGCAAGCGTAGCTTAACCTGATCGACCGAACCGTGCGGCTGTTATTACTTAGACAAGCCACGCTAGTGTAACATAAATCTGCAGTTTAAGATGTAAGTTTTAGTATCCTATGAGTTAAACCTCGATCGATCCTTACTATGTTATTTCACCGCACCCCTCGAAGGAATAAAGATCTATGTGGGGAAATTAAACTATTCAACTAGACAAACGCACTTGTAACTAATCCTCAGTAAATTGGAACGTAGAAGACAGACTACCTAGCTCACTTAACGGAAGGTTAAGTTATTCGCCGGTTACACAAATCTGATTCTATTAATTACAATTCAGCTTAAGTGTTCCAGTTGACTATAGTAATTACAACGTAGTTAATTATCTGGTTTAATTAACTGTAGCAGTAATAGCAAATAGGAAATTAATTGTGTTTATCTTCTTACTTAGTTGCTTTTGTTTATTTTGGGGCTGATTTTTTAAACGCCAGATAATTTTATCCGAGGAATAATTTTGAATGATTGACAGTTCTTCCAAACAAAATCTAAATAGATCGCAGAAAACGATAAGGCCGCCCATTGTATATTTTGTAGTGTTTGATGTATCTTTTACTTGTTGTATTTTTGTGGTGTACAATAAAGTATATATAAATGAATAAATACAATCTGTCAGACGTCAATTTTATTCAAAGAATAAAAAATATCTGTCGACTGAAAAATCAGTCGATAAATTAGTGGGTTGGTGAATGCAACAACTTAGATTCGCAAGCCTTATAGATGATTCGGTATCAGGCTCTAAGTATACTTACGAAAAATAAGATGGGGTGTTACACCAGAGAAAAAGGGGAAAGGTTGGCTGAGAGAGCAGAGGACCGGAGATTAGAAGAAATACGTACCAGATTTGAAGAAATCTAATAGAATTTATTTAATTTTTGTGTTTATGTTCTTGTTTGCGTCATGTTCACCGCAAATAAATTTATTTTCTTTCTTTCTTTCTTTCTTTTCTAAATCCTTATACCAATCCATGTGGTCAACTTATGATGTGAAGCTTAACATCAAGGAACTCGTACACTAGCGGGGAAATCAGTGCATGCTTTTATAATATGCAGCAATTTGGAAATAAATTAGTACTAGGAAAAATATATTAAAAATATTTCAGGTAAAGCCAGGTTATTTTGTAACTCAAGTAAACTTTCTAGGTATCAAATATATTTGCTTGTCATGTCCAAATTACGAATTGTAACTAAAATGTTTAAAAAAACATTAACGACTAGATATTATTTGGAAAAAAGATTTTAACCTCCGAAGTGAGGTTTATTTGTTTATTTAAACTTTTCGCACAAAAAGGTACAAAGGCGGACTTAATGCCTTAGGCATTCTCTACCAGTCAACCAAGGGTGGTGAAGAGATAAGATGGCAGGTGCTTCAGTTGAGAGGAACAATGAAGAAAAAAAAACCTGTTAAAACTAGATACACAAATACATAAATAGGTTATACAATGTGTTAATGAAATAACCCAAAACCTGAAACTAGTTTGTTTAGAATCGGCAGCAAAATCGAATACAATAATTTTTAATATGGGTTATTTTTTTTCCAAAAAATAATTATTTGTCATGCCGTGTCTAATATTTTTTAACGACGCTGTACGCTACTGTCCAACGCAATGAAAACAAACAGCGCGGGCGAGGGTGAGGAGAGGGGGTGCTAGAGCTGGCGCCATGGCCGGGAAGCGCGCCGGCGGCGATAGAGCTACAAATCTGTAAGAAGTAGCGCGACAACAACATTTACAAATATCTTTTACTATAATTTTTGAAAATAAATAATTATATGTCATATCAATTTATTAATATAAAAATCGGTTGGGGTGTCCGAGGTTTTGGGTTATTTCATTAACACTTTGTATACACATACATACTATAGTAAATATATAAATATGTGCAGACGCCAGCAGGTCAACCACAAGGTTTAAACCACAGAGTTACCTCTGGGGTTGGTAATCTACCAAACGGGCCCTCTAAACAGCTTTGCCTTACAATTAATTATAAACAATCTGTGACATCATAAAATATGACTACATTATATCAATAATATTGCTACAGACAAAGACTCTAAAAATTCTGCGCAATTCGTTGTTCATATTATTTAGCGCAAAGTTAGGTTCACAAATATCCATGCAATTTTTCTATGAAAAATATCTTGACAATTTGACATCTCTCGAATAGATTCTTTGAACAATCTCTATAAAGAAGTTTATATAACCTATTGTAATCTTTTTCTTTGAAACATTTTCAATTTGATGTTGTCAATATTATGACATCCTTCAACGACAACATTGCATTATTGCTCCGGCAAGCAAAAATAAATTTAATAGCCATTTAGTTGAATCCTAGGTTGTACTAAATGTATTGAAATTTAGAGTATTTAGATATTTATGTTCCGAAAAGTATTAGATATTTTTGACTGCACTACCGAAACATACATATGAACAGTTTATATGATAACGTTTTATTGATGTCTAAGTTTGTAAAGAACTTTATGATCATTTTAATGCTTAATATTTTTAAACATTGTCATTGCCAATATATGTATTAGTGAACTCGACTGTACATGTCACAATGTCTTCGAACTTTTGGTTCTAGGACATGCCGGTTTCCTCACAATGTTTTCCTTCACCGTTTTGACAGCAGTGGTGATAAAATTGCTCATGGGCTTCTCAGAATTCTATAGAGAAGTACCGCCACCGCATTTTTCTCGTTACGTAAACAGTTATACCACACACATTTCAGAATTACATACCGGGTTATGAATACGTTGTTCTCTAAGTATGTTAAGTTGCTGCAAAATTTCCCCATTCAACTCCAGGTCGAGAAAAGTTTTAATCAAAGTTTTGTTGTGTTGACATTTTTGGGTGTGCTCTTTAATAATAAAATACCCACATGTTTAACGTTGCTGTGGATGGAGCCTTTGTTTAAAGTTCACGAGTGAATGTTATAACTTTTTAGCAGCTGTACTTACCTGTGTAAAGGTACTTTTAGTACGTAGTAGGTTGTATTTTTGTCTGTGTCTTGAAATTGAGTTATTTTGTTGTCTTTCGTGAGCCGCGTTGCATGAAACGACTAGAGACACTCACATGAGATGACTTATAAGCCATTTACTCAGAATCATCCCTATAAAACAGTGGAAAATACTATGGTCAAGCTTTCTAAAAACTAAGTCAATACATTTTGGTAAGAAGTCAGTCATCATCATCTGCCTAGCCTTATCCCAACTATGTTGGGGTTATAATCGGATGCAGCTGAGTATTAGTATTTTATATGAAGCGACTGTCTATCTGACCTCCACATCCCAGTTACTGGTTAATCCGAAACCCCTTGGTAGGTAAGACTGGTTATCAGACTCTCGGCCTACTGACGACCCGTAACGACTGTCAAAGATTCACGAATGATAGCCGGGACCAACAGATTCACGTGCTTTTCGAGGCATGGAGGGATCTTGGTATGTAAAGATGGTCACCAATCCAAGGACCAAACGCGGCAAACGTAGCTTAACCTGATCGATCGACCCGTGCGGCTATTATTACTTAGCGACAATCCCCCCTAATTGGTGCCAAAGTTGTCAAACTCGTTTTATGAGTACCAAATTTACTACTTTCTGTAAAAATGAGCTTGAGTTTTTCAGTAAGGTGTCTGCACCTGTTCTTGTAACCCGATGAACTATTCCCATTTAAACAATTAATGGAGATCTTAAACAATTGTGAAGTCCCCCCAACTAGCGACTACGAGAAAGTTTCTCCAATCGCGTTGACCGAGTTTGGTCCGTGAGTTATGACTAACTTTAGAGTTCGTTGACAAGGCTGCCGTAATGACGTCGAGAGCTGGACGTCCGTGCGTCCTTGAGAATTTCTTTCAAGTTTGGCAACGTTGTTAACTAGTGGAACTTTTTTATTACAAGTATGCGGTGCTTTGCTGCAAGTGTAAGCTGTAAACCTTTAGTGCGATGGAAAGATGATTATAATCCCAGCTTATTCTGTGCTCAAGGTAACTCATCTGAAACAGTGCGGGACGCATTATACGCGATGTATATTAAGCACAAAAAGTTTATTAAAAAGCTTGAAAGCTTTCTTTGTAGATAGTACAAGAAACAAGATATTCAATAAAGAGCCAGGAAGCAGCCGCTTACCTAAATCTAAAAACAAAAGAAAGAAAATACGTTTAAACAAGACGCAGAGAAAAAACACAAAAAGTAAAAATTTGTGGTAAAATATATGTCACATACAGGCAAAACAGCCATCGCTCAGCATAATGCTACGACCCTTTGCGAGACAAAGCCCCAGCGCTGGTTTTCAGCGACAGCCGGAATTGACGTGATGACGTCAAACCAGTGCAGTATCATCATCATTTCAGCTGAAAGACATCCACTCTTGTATAGGCCTCCCGCAAGCACCGCCACAATAGGTGCAGTATACAAAGTCATTATTTTCAGGAAGGCAAGCCGCTAGTTTTCTTGTTGTATTGCATTGAATGGCAACCTAACTTTTGTCAAATGATCTTATTAACTTATAGTTTTAGGTACTAGCTGCGCCCCGCGGTTTCACCCGCGTAAGTTTCGATCCCGTGGGAATATCGGGATAAAAAGTATCCTATGTGTTAATCCTAGTTATAAATTATATGTGTGCCAAACTTCATCCAAATCCGTTCAGCAGTTTTTGCGTGAAAGAGTAACAAACATCCATCCTCACAAACTTTTGCATTTATAATATTAGTAGGATGTAGACATAACATAAATGTTCCCGGTGCTAGGAGTCGGCCACCTCTCTGTGAGATGGAGTGGGCCGTAACCTACCACGCGGGCCCAGTGCGGGTTGGTATGTTCCATTTCTTCGAATTTTTAGGTTTAGAATAATTATTCAGGTTTCCTCACGATGTTTTCTTTCACCGTTTTGAGATTAGTAATGTTAAAATAACAATAGAAAAAGTATTTGTGTCTCATTAGTAACAATTGAGCTCTTATCTAAATATAATTCATAATAACCCACTGAGATTAAAAAAAACACTGATCTTGCAATTTTTTTTTATTAAACTTTAAAATCCCTACATTGTAACATTAACATCCTGAAACATTATAATATTTTTTTTAAACTTGGTAGAAAAGTAAAAAGAAATAAAGAGAATTGTGCTTTTAGTCTAATTAATGTTTTTTAAATGACCCTCGCCGGGTGTAACTCAGTGGATACGTACCGCGGAATCTTTTTAGTGATAATGGTGAAGCTTAGGAAAGGCGGAGAACGGTCAACCCGTTCGTGACGCAACTTGGGAGAGGCCTGCATCCAGAGTGGGCTGCAACAGGCTCATTGATTGCTCTCTGAGCTCTGAAACTAGTATTATTGAGTCCATATTTTTAATAATAATAATAATCATTTTTACTTCGAGCAACAAGTGTTAGTAACAATATACTTACAAGCTATGTTAGTAATACACTTACAAGGACAAAAACAAAACCATCATCATCATCTGCCTAGCCTTTTCCCAACTATGTTGGGGTTGGCTTCCAGTTTAACCAGATTTAGCTGAGCATCAGTATTTTACATGGAGCGACTGCCTATCTGACCTCCACAACCCAGTTACTGGGTAATACGATACCCCTTGGTAAGACTGGTTGTCAGACTTTCGGGCTTCTGACTACCCGTAACGACTATCAAAGATCCACGAATGACAGCCGGGCCCAACGGCTTAACGTGCTTTCCGAGGCACGGAGGGGTCTTGGTATGTAAAGATGTGCACCCATCCACAGACCAACCGCGGCAAGCGTAGCTTAACATGATCGATCGACCTGTGCGGCTGTTATTATTTAGCCACAAGCCCCTCCACAAAAAAAACAAAACCAAAAACAGAAAACAGATTGTGAAATCACTGCTGCAAGGTGACAGGCCGAGCCGAAACCTTGCAGCAGTGGTTCACAATCACACAATCATGCCTGCCTGCTATCATAGACAGGATACTGTTGGCGCCGCCCCGTACCCTACGGACCAAGGATGCGCACCGCTTCCGCATCACCGAGTAGAAGCAGTCCACGTGAGCTTCAGCGAACATCCCTGAAGCGCTGCAGTATCGGGGCAACCCCAACAACACCCTGTAGGCCTTGATGAATTGGACTCGTAGGGCGCTGTATTTTTATCATCGCCATCATCAGTCTACAGCAGTCCACTGCTGGGCATAGGCCTCTCCTATTGCACGCCATTCAACTCGATTCTCGGCATCTCTCATTCAGCTGCTACCGGTCACCTTGCGAAGATCGTCGCTCCACCTAGCATGAGGGCATCCTACCTTACGATTCGCGGTCTCCAATCAAGAACCAAGTCTACTCCAACGGTTCGGTCCGGTCCGGTCGGGTTCTTCGGCTAATATGGCCATTATCACTTCAGCTTGCTTATTCTGTGAGCTATGTCGACAAATTTGGTTCTCTGCCGTATCACTTCATTCCGGATTCTATACCTCTCTATATTTTAATATTCATGAATATCAACTCTCAACTTAATAGAGTTGTCAGTGCGTAAATTGAATTGAGTTTTGGTTTGTCAAGCAAAATATACGTTTTCGTATCAACTTTGAACTGAGAATAAGCATTCGAAACATATTCAATGAGCCAAGTTTCTTGCTAAACCACAAAGTGATTACGTCATCAAAATAAGAAATACCAAAGTTTACGAATATTCAGCATTTCATCACACTATTCTGTATTATTCAAAAGAACAAATTTCCATAATGATGTAGGGAGAAAAGAAAATGTACATAGTACATCTACACGCATACGTAGATTTAGTAGGGTCAATGACTCAGAACACATATCGTCGGTTTTCTCCGAATGGGTAGGGAAAGCTATATAGCACTCCCACATTTCTTCATTAGTGTTTAAGTCCCATGGAATCCAGACTTCAGGCTATTACGTAGAACTTATGATTGGATCCCTACTTCTGCAAGATTGAGGACGTGAAGAACGATACTAAAGCCGCAGTCACCGTGGCCCCCTAACCTACTGAGCCACAGTAATGTATTTAACTAGAACGAATAAATTGGAAGCTACTGCCGATGGGTCAGCTGAGGTATTCTAATTTAAAGAAAAATATTGCTGCAACTGCCCCCATAGTATTATCATTCTTTCGCACAGTTCCATTTATTTCCTTCGCCCCTAACTTAAACTCAAAGACACAAAACTCAAAGCGTTTTTCTAATAAACCAATTACAAGCACTTTTGAATTGTCAGTCAGAAAGATGAAGCTAGTTGCCGATTGCAAAGCGTAGCTGTATAGACGCCAGCACATCAAACTACCCGAAACTGTCAAATTTTCTCAATTAACTTTGAACCTTATACTTTAGCAATAAAGTTGAAAATCTATTAAAAAAACATTGACAGATTGTAGTAGCTTGATGTGCTGGCGTCTGTACCTATGGAGAAGAACGGGAAAGATTTTAACTTTTTTGAAGTGAAACTTCTTTACGCACGCTTGACTTGGGGAGTAAGCTGGCGAACGCGTGACGTAAGCGTTACGAAAAGTGTGATCGGGCAAGGCGAACGGAAGTTAAGTGGGGGATATAAGCAAGAGACAGCAGTGCGCGCGCACATTTTCTTTCTCTCTTCCTCTCATAGCCAAATACGTTCCGTATATCTAAGCACACTGCAGGCTTATTGTCTGTATCACAGTGTAGGAGCAAGAGAGAGCAGTGCGCGCGCACATTTTCTTTCTCTCTTTCTCTTATAGCTAGTAAATGAAATATACATACAGATGGAGCGAAAGAAGTTTCACTTCAGTCGTGGTCATAAGCACACTCGTTTTTTTTATTACATCATAAGATTACGCGGTATTATCGAGCCTTACACATTGCGTAACACACTATCAATCTCAATCTGAATCTTTTTCAAAGATATTACTAATCCATTTCTTCATATATTCGAAAAAATTGTCTACTCAACAACGCAAATAACGAATGAATATTGTTAAACTGTCAAAATGAAAGCCTGTTAGTGTGTTACGCAATCACCTCGCTGGTTTTGATCGCAGCCTTATTAAAATTTCATAACTGACAACCGAAGCAATTAAGGCTTCCGCCATTTCGTTTAATTCCTCCACCATTAACCTTGTCTGACTTAGACAATCCTCCAAGTCAGGGAATTAAGAGAAAACAGTTTCTGAATACAATTCTGTACTCTTAATAGGCAGAATTTCGATTAAGACTGACAATTAGCCGGGAACAGTTAGAATGGTCATCTAACTTGAGAAATTGAACTATAAATTACGGTGGCACCACTTTCTTGACAGAATTACTTGGCATAGATTGATTTGCCACGGGATACGAGAAATATCGTACGCCATTTGAATTTATAGGGGCCTATAAAACAGATGGTGAGAATAGGGAATTTATGAGTACGCGTGTATTTGAAAGTTTGTTAATGTTCTTGACGAGTGAAAAAGCTTTTTGCTTTATTTTAGATTTTTGCTTTTTTGTTTCTTTTATAAGGTAGGAAGCCCTCAGGCTAGATGGAGCAACGAGCTTCGCCGGATGGCTGGTAGCCAGCTGGATCAGAGTTGTGTAGTTGAGTTGCCGAAAATCAAGTTCAATGGCATGCAATAGGAGAGGCCTATGTGTAGCACTGGACTGCTGTAGGCTGATGATGACAGATCATGAAAAAGCTTTTTTGGAAGAAGCTAGACGAGGAAAACCTTAGAAAACTTGTCTTTTGTATTCAATACTCAGGGATCTAACCAGAATATGTGTCGATCCTGCGGGAATATCGGGATAAAAAGTATCCAATGTCTTGTTCTGGTATATAAGCCATATTACTCTAAAATTTCATCAAAATCCGTTCAATAATTTTTGCGTGAAAGAGTAGCAAACATACATCCATATATCCATCCTCACAAACTTCTGCCTTTGTATTAATAGCAGGACAAGAAATTGGAAGTAGGATTTACTTAATTAGTAAGCTGATTATTGGTTTGCACATGATAAACTAATTACTATAAAGGTTAACTGCGAGCAACGTCGCACATAATTCCGTTGTGTGCCTGTCACAACGGAATTATGTGCGACGTTGCTCGCATAGCTAATAAGCCTAAGGCTTTATTAGTTCGCTTTCAATGCACATATTTATTTCTCAATCGTAATATTAATGAGTCGCTCATCATCTGCCTAGCCATTTCTCAGCTATGTTGGAATCGGCATCCAGTCTAACCGGATACAGCTGAATACCAGTATTTTACATGGAGCGACTGCCTACGTGACCTCCACAACCCAGTTACTGGGTAATACGATACACTTTGGTACGACTGGTTGTCAGAGTTTCGGGTCTCGGTATGTAAAGATGGTCACCCATCCACAGACCAACCGCGGCAAGCGTAGCTTAACCTGATCGATAGAACCTGTTATTATAGCCACGAGCCCCTCCTGTGCCTCGGAAAGCACGCTAAGCCGTTGGTCCCGGCTGTCATTCCTAGATCTTTGACAGTCGTTACAGTCGTTCAGGGGGGTATGTATTCAGCTACATCCGGTTAGATTGGAAGCCAACCCCAACATAGTTGGAAAAAGGCTAGTAGATGATGAATCGTAATATTCATAAAATAATCCGAAAAACCGAAAATATTTTGTCAAAAATTAATTTTGTTTTGACCAAGATATCAATTACATTGTCAGTCTTCAATAAAAGCGACTATTTTAGGGACACTATTGTTGTTTTTTTTTATAGACGACCTGAATAAAAGCTTTGACGGCGACCTCATTGTCCAATAAAATGGCTCCTCACTAAGCCTATTATGGTCGTAAGGAAATCGTAAATACATTCAGGATCTTTGTTAAAATCCTTAAGATGTTGCCGGATTTTATTATCTTCTTGCCAATTTTCTGTTTTTAAAGAAATAGTCTGTGTTCCTGACTTACGTTGGTTTAGAATTTTAATTGAACACTGGAATCCAGTCCACACTCCAAGAATCACATCCAGAAACCTTAAGTGAAATCCAGCCATACCTAAACGGAATATTTACGTACAGGAAATAACTTTGTTTTTTTTAAATTCTTTATTAAAGAGTACCAGGTTAAAAGTTTTTTACGTGGTAATTATTTTAAAACTGATTAATGTGTTGATTATAAATTTTAACACAAGTTTGTTACCCTTTCTTAGAATCTGATTTATTAACGTAAGCACTTTGTTATGTATACACAAACTCATAAGGTTCTGTTCGTTTTAGTATTTGCACTATATTTGTTTGGTCTAACAGAAAAATAACAAAACGACAAATCTAATGGAAAAGAAAATGCATGAAAAAAATATATTTGCGCCTAATATAAGAATATTTTGACAAGCCGCTGGTGATTGCTATAATAACGCCTATATCTAATCAAACGTTTTCTTCATCTTTGTGTCGGCACGTATTCTATTTTTAGAACAGTAGCTCATGTCGTGGTAATAAGCCTGTCAGCTAGGTGTTAACAGAGCTAAATGGCCTAGGGTTTTATGGAAGTACGTCTAAGTATAACAATCCGTGGAAGCGTTTTCAATTAGAGTTTTCATCCGGCCGGATTCTTTCATTGCGGACATGTGTGGGTGCGCTGTGCGGCTCAAACTCAAATTAAAGGATAAATTTTAATTAAACCGTTTTCAGGCACTTTTGTATTGTCAAAGGAGTCGGACATTCAGAAAGATGAAGCTAGTTGCCCGTTCCAAAGCGTAGTAGGTTCCTATGGAAAACAACTCTATGGACACTGGCTTTTCGGCTGCCTCGCGCCTATCGGGACTTTTTCCGGCCTTGTCATTTGTCCAGACTTTTCGACTTATGACTTATGAGATTGTCAACTGGCTGTGCCCGCGTAAACCGGTTTTTTCCAATCTTGCCGGGTACCTACGCGACAAGCGGTCAGTGGTCACGCACACATGCCCCGCGTGCTTGTAGTAGTGCAACCGATTCGCGCGGTTGTATGAAGCTTTGTGTCTGTTCCGTTTTTCTAGTCATGTGGTTTTAGTTCAATAAAATCCTGTTTTTAAAAGTTTTATTTAAATTTTATTTTGTACTTTTTAAAATCAGAATTTATTTAAATATCCGTTCTATCACTTTCACTAGCTGAATGGTAAATACTTGCAAATACAAATCCAACGAACTCAAACACGCCTTTTCACAAGTCGTGGTGTGAAGCCAACCGAGTTGCACTATCCAAGTTATTCCATACTTTAGAACCGGCTATCATAATTGAACGAGTAGGTATACAAAATTTCGTGCCTGTACTGTTGGCCACTGAGGAGATCTCTCGTATGGAGCCAATCCTGGGTCAGCAGACAGGTGTATGGATGCGTAGATAAAATTTAGTGTCTGTGCTGTTAACGTTTAGGGCGTCCCTTGTCTGGAGCTAATCCTGGTTGCAGCAGCCAGGTCATGGTAGACTTTATAATGGCCTATCATAAGTAAATGCGTATATTAAATTTCCGTCCGTACCGTTGATCGTTAAGGAGTGCCTTCGTCTGGAGCCAATCCTGTGTATAGAATCACGTGATGCATTATAAAAATGCATTGTCTTCGAAATAGAATCAACATGTGAAATTTCAAAATTAAAATTAATCTTGCAAGATTTGACCTTGAAAATTGTATGTTCAAGGTAAAATGTTGCAAGCTTAATTTTAACTTTGAAATTTTGCATTTTAAAATTTTGCAAGCTTTATTAAAATCACTTCCTCTTATCCTACGGTTTGTATGTATGTAGATACAAACATTTTAAGCTAATTAAAATAGAGAGAAATTGTAAAATAGAACCTTCATTTTGATTTATAATGTGTTATCCAACTTTCCTCAACAGACGTTTTCTTTATACATAAAATTATACATAAAAGCCTTGTTTGAAAAGATACAAGAACCAAAATCCTTAATCCACCACAACATTATCCTGATTATTTATGGCTTTATGGCTACTCCTCTAATGACATGATTAAAGCTAACATAACAGGGATTGCTATAAAAAGTAGGATTATACGTGCCGTGTTCAATAAAGTAGCGCGACTTTGTAGGATTATCCCTCTTTACCTTATGTCACACATAATTTAATATGCCACTTCACTGTCGACCCTCATCCGTGTCTTTATAAGAAAAATGTTTATCCCTCATACCTATAGGTGTCGGGATATAAATGTATTAATATTGAATAATAAAAAAATAAAGGTATAATAAAGGCTGACTGGTAGAAAATCCCTATGGCGTTAAGTTCGCCTCTGTACATTTATGTGCTTGAAGTATTAAATAAATAAAAAAAGGTTATTCGCAATTTGGATTTCCGATTCGTATTAATTTGGTGTGAGATTCATTTATCGTATTTTTACCTATAGAGACTACTTGCTTTGCACGACTTTTACAACTTGAGACAAAATATCGAGATTCCTTTAATATACACACATACTCGTACGCAAAATACGCGCATTGACGTGGAGTTGCGGACACCAGCCCGTATTACCTATTACCTAATATACATACAAACATACATACAACTTGCAGGTCGTGTTCGAACTCAGACAGGCGCTTTATTTTGTGTAAATTATTTCATCACCACTGCTCTCACAACGGTAAAGGAAAAGATCGATTAACCGAAAATTCTAAGACATGTGACATCTACCAATCCGCACTGGGCCCGCGTGGTAGATTACAGCCCACTCCCTCTCGAAGAGAGCAAGCCTGTGTCCCAGCAGTGGGAACATTATCGGCTGATTATGCTGTTATACACATAAACCTTCCGAAATAAATGATCTAAATGATCGTGAAAACCGCAATAAAATCCGTCGAGTAGTTTAGAAGAACATCGCGGTCACATGGACAAACACGAAAAGCAACTTTAATTCATATTATAATACTAGCAGTGCCCCATGGTTTCACCCGCATAAGTGACGATCTTGTGGAAATATCGGATTATAAAATACCATATGTGTTAATCTTAGTTATAAACTATATGTGTGCCAAATTTCGTCCAAATCCGTTCAGCCGTTTGTGCGTGAAGTAGAAATAAACATACAAACACACTCACAAACTTTCACCTTTGTAATATTAGTGTGATGTGACGTCTATCCATAGATGTTTCAGATTGCCTTCCGTGTTGAACATCGTCATTTACTAAGTCGACACAAAATGTAAGGATTTTTAACTTTTAGCGAAATAATCCGACTTCCATAAATACAGTTCTAAGATTAAACTGCCATTGCTGTTATAATTCCCAGTAATTATACCATAAATAGCCATTTCAACAACACCAAAAACGAAAGTGATTTACAAAATCTATTATCCATTTCTCCTTTCACACTGAAAACCATTCAGACGAGTTTCGAAGAAACCACTTTGTAAAACACAAATCAAACTCCCCCGGTTCCATTACATCTAAGATTCGTTTCCATTTCGCTGTTTTAATAATAAGTACCGATACTCAAGTACGGCCAATACCAAAGTACTGATACCAAAGTCACAGAATAGATTAGTGCAGAAGGTTGGTTCTATACGATTAGCAAAATCGCATGCACATAATAGACACGCTAATACAATTATCATGAACACTCGGGTGTCGCAACCGCGACAAGACAGCAATCGGCGACATGTAGCCGTCCGTCACCAACGACGACGGCCGAATGCTATGTTCGTAAATACACAGGCGCGGTCTCGCTCGCACGCCGACGCTCGACGTCCAGTTGCGACAAGACATGGACACAAGCAACACGCGTCTGTCGGTATCAAAATAAAGGATAGCGACGACGGTTGGACGCCGCGACGTGCTACGTGTTTTCTAGAAACTTTTTAGTATAAAAAAACTTTTTAACAAAAAAAAAAGAACCGACTTAAAAAAAAAAAACACTACAAAGTGTAAAATAACTTTAATTTTAATTTCGGAAGTCGGTGTCTTTGGTTTTGTATTTACGTTTTTGCCACCGACTTCCAAAATTAAAATTAAAGTTATTTTACACTTTGTAGTGTTTTTTTTTGAAGTCGGTTGTTTTTTTTTTGTTAAAAAGTTTTTATTTTTTACTTTTTATAGTCAGAGTGCATCTCATGACAATTCCAATAAGCCCAAACACGGCTAGAATACATGGTTTTATTACGAAGTTCCGGTACCTACCTTCTAGCTTCATCATCAGATCGGTTTGATGGTACCATTTTCGTCAGAACCATTTATTTAAATTTGCTTCGTCATAGTCGCTTAACTGTCTTAATCGAAATATCTTATCGCCACCCGTGAAATACTTATTATCTTTGAAGAGTTCCTGTGGCTATCTGTGGTCTCCTTCATCAGTTCCACTTCACCAAATTATACTTTTTGAATGCAAATGCTTGACATGTTGATGAAAATACGAAAATTGCTATATGTATGCCTATAATATTTGAGGAGTTCCCTCAATTCCTCATGGATCCCATCATCAGAACTGGATTTTGACAAGAATGGAACCAATCTGGAATCATATCCTTCCAAATAAAAAAAAAAAATCCAAATCGGTTCATAAATGACGGCGTACTGAGGTAACAAACATAAAAAAAAAATACAACCGATAACCTCCTCCTTTTTGAAGTCGGTTAAAAATGGAGAAAATTGTCAAGGATAAAGATATCTATTTTTATAAATATTATCAGTTGCTTATCTGTTCTTAAAAATCTTATTTCTTTTAAATCTCTTAAAGCTTATAAACATTTCAAGAATTTCATCATCATCTTCCTCTTTTTCTTCCAACAACAAAAGTGTTAGTAGTTTCGTTTTATTTATGGCGAGAACACTGAATGTAGTCTAAACATTGCAAGCGGGCGTCGGTCGTCCATCATGACGTCACCACACGCTGTCGGTAGCGTCTGCCGCTTTAAAGTGATCGTAACCTCACGTGTTTTGAGGTCACCGTTACACGTACGCGTCTATTTATGCACGCGTTTACGCTCGTTGTACAGAGATGGCCTTCTGTACGTATCTATTCTGTGCCCAAGTATCGTGGCCCATTCAAATAAGAGTAGGGCTCATTCAATATTCACAATGCAATGGTGTGGTGACGTCGTCGGCATCGTTAGGCGGCGCTTCAATGTTGCCACTTGTTTTGCACCTCGGGAACAGGAAATTTCGTAAGTGATCCCCAGGAAACTCCGCGGTACGTTGTGCATTAGGTACTTTATGGAATTAATTTTGTATATTTTGAAAATTTTAAGTGGGTAGCAGAACTTTCTGCGTGAAAGGAGTCTCGTAAATACTTAAGCGAAAGACTGAAAGAGGTGCGTTACTCTATTCTTGTGGGTAATTAACGATGTAGCCTAAAATTAATTCGACAGGCGCTGTTTTGTTAAAAATATAGGACATTTTGAAAAATATGACATCATCATTTCAGCTGAAATACGTCCACTGCTGGACAAAGGCCGACTTCAAGCACCGCCACTAAGACCGGGTTTGTGCCTGCCGCATCTAGCGGATTCCTGCGGCCTTCAAAAGGTAATCGGTCCACTTTGTGGGCCTTCCAACGCTATGTATCTCGGTAAGCAGTCACCACTCCAGAACCTTTCGGCCATCTGTTCTGCGAACAATGTGCCCTGCCCACTGCAATTCTTCGGGTTATGTCAGTCACCTTGGTTCTCCTGCGGATCTCTTCATTTCCGATTCGATCACGTAGAGAAAACTACAATGATGACATAATTATTCTTTAATCTCCGTACTGCCTAGTTGGTTTAGAGATCTCATGCAGGTAACTATTTCTACTGAGCGCTTGTTCAATTCCCGGTTGGGCCAGAGATTTATTGAGTTGTTTAGGAATTTCTCAGTAGCAGATGTAAATGTCAAATATATATTTTTTTCTAATTATTCGTATTAAACGTTGCCCTTCGTTAATCGACGTTAAATCTTGATATCGCCGATAAATTTAAATTCCTTCGAAGATTAAAAGCGTGATGTTATGCAACTCAAATCTAATTCTAAATCAAAATCTTAAACTAACCATCATTCAAAAATACAAGTCAGAGTAAAACCAAATCTTCTTGCAACATAACCAAGATAGCCTCCACACAGGTATGTACCTCCTACGCCTCGTGACCATTAGGTAGGTACATTCACATAAGCATTTGGTACTCTCGAGGTGACCGCATCAGTTTGTATGCAAGAATTCAATTTGCCACGGAGTGCAATACAAGAATGCTACAAAATATTCGTCCAACTTTTATATTGCACCGCTATTCACTCTTTTGAGGAAGTTGCGGTTAAATTTATGTGCATTTTTCAGGAGAAGAGTGAAAATTACCATCTATTGGTAAGAAAATGTCCTCGTGAGCTCCTTGGAACAGGTATAATGTTGGTTTCATATAGGTACAAGAAGATAACATGTAGGTCATTATTTTTTTATAACTCCAGGTAGCAATGTATAAGACGTGTATTTTTCTGTACTTGTATTTATTGATAGCTAAACAAATAAAATGGCGCAGGTACTGAGATTTGAAAAGTAATGTATTTCAAATTTCAATCATCGGAAAACGAGTTATGGAACTCAAATTGAGTTGGGCAAGACAATTGGCAAGCCGCAGTGACGACACGTGGAGAAAGGCAGTGACTGAAAGGCGTCTAAGGACGAGGAGACGAGGTGTTGGTCGGGCGAGATGGGCAGACGGCATTGTTACCATCGCGGGTAGAAGCTAGATAAGATTAGCACAGGGGCGTGGCACATGAAAAGAGAGTCCTATGCTTAGCAGCATTGGGTGAAGACCGGCAGTAGATAAATCTTCAATTCGAAACTATTTTTTATGTCACTTGTCCTTAAAGGTTCATTAGAAAACCAGCGTCAGTCTGGCATTAATGCTGAAATGAACCATTTTGGCGCAGCCGTGAGGCACACACTACTGTTGTTTTTTTTTATGTTTCACGAACTTCTTTTCGATCTTTCTTATATCTTTATGTAGGTATACCTATCTCAAATTCAAACTGTAGGTTGGGTTTCTAAGGCCTCAGTTCACCAACATTCAAACCACCGGTTAGGTATTTAAACAGTTGGTTTATGTATGTAGGAAAATTCGCACCGCATTGCCTGCTCGAGCTGTTACTTACATCGTTTTCGCTTAACCTATCATAAATTATATAGCCTTCCTCAAAAATTGGGCCATCAAAGGCAAAAATATTTTTTAAAATCCGACCGATAGTTCCAGAGATTAGCGCGTAATGAGTTGAGTTGGGCAAGACAATTGGCAAGCCGCAGTGACGACACGTGGAGAAAGGCAGTGACTGAAAGGCGTCTAAGGACGAGGAGACGAGGTGTTGGTCGGGCGAGATGGGCAGACGGCATTGTTACCATCGCGGGTAGAAGCTAGATAAGATTAGCACAGGGGCGTGGCACATGAAAAGAGAGTCCTATGCTTATGCAGCAGTGGGTGAATTTTTTTTTTTTTTTTTTTGTGAACAAACAAACAAATTCTGCTCCTTTACTATTGGTATAAATGTGAAACTCTTTTCAAACAAATTAGAAATTTAGCTAAAATAAATACTTGCGCATTCGCTGTTCGTTAGATGAATCGTTTCGCTAAATTGAAAGAGAAAACCCCCATTCACATCTCTATATAAACAATGATCGGCTAATAGAGAAACGATTTCAGATCACAACCCCTGTAATAGTTACAAATGTTCCTGCTAATTAGACAGGAGCACACGCGCAAAAAGAAACTGTTAGGGATGTAGTTAGGGGTAGCTCCCTCCTTTGTATATAGGGTGGCGAGGACATCGTCGCGTAAACTGTAACCATAAATTCAGACATGATACTAGACCTCCTAACATAGAGCATTTTCATCGGTGTTCTTAGGGTTCTGTACCTCAAAAGGAAAAAACAGAACCCTTATAGGATCACTTTGTTTTCCGTCTGTCTGTCTGTCAAGGCCCTTTATCTCGGGAACGCGTGGAGATATCGATGTGAAATTAAAACCATATATTTAAGTCTACAGTCCCTTGAAGCTGTGAAAAAATCAAACTTCTAAGTTGACGTGAAAAAAAGATACGGCCGCTTTTGGCGCAAAAAACGTTTATTTCTACACTCTCAAGGGAATCAAAATTTATAGGGTACTTTCTGTTGACCTAGAATCATGAAATTCGGCAAGAAGCAATGTCATGTAGAAGGAAAAAATCCGAAACCTATAATTTTTTAGTTACATACCTACAAATTTGTACGGAACCCTCGGTGCACGAGTTGACCGGTTTTTTTATTGCCACTGTAAAGGCACCACGTTTCGTCAGTTATCAAAAAAAAAAAAAAAGAACTGCTGTGTCACAAAAAACTGCTATGACACACATAAAATATTCAACGCGGGGGCGTTCTGGATCATGTACTGAATCCGTGTTGATAGGTTCCTGCCACCTTGTATGCATATATCCTCCAGTTCCAGCCCTACTGCACCCATCTAAGTTATAGTTAGTTCTAGGAATGAACTTTTTATGGTTAGCGAATAGTGTCGTGGGTTCGATTTCCAGATCGGGCAATTTGTTATTGTGTAGTTGCGAGTATGTATACGCGCCCGGTTATTGGTAATTATACTGTGCTTTAGTACATAGGATTTGAAACAAACTAGAGAAATATTCGTCACCTCATATTAGGCCCTTTGTACATACAAGTTTTGTTGACATGAGAAAGTACGGTTTATTCACCTTGTGGAGGCACGGTCGTCAGTGTTTTGTGGATTACAATGGAAGCTTGTTGACAGACAAGTTTTTCTACGACGCCGTACCGTAATAAAACCGTGTCTTACACCTCTGTTTAACGCTTCGGTAAATACGGGCGTGATGTTATGTTATCATGTCAATAATATTGTCTGGATTAGCTTGATCAATAATAAGCCAATTGGGATCGGTTTTCAAATTAACCTGCAGACATAAACATATATATATTAACATAACAACTAAGCTCTCCGTCTAACCAGATAGTCTGAGTATCGGTATTGTTACTAGAGACATCGGCAATCTAACCTCTGCAAACCAATTACGGGGAGACACGGATATCTGATATTGATAACGGCTGTCGGGAAGTCTGTTTATCACGTTTGTAGACAGAATGGTCTGAATTCGTTTTTTTTAGTTATGTAACCTAAGTAGACAAAACTACCATAGGTACTCTTCGTTGATTTTGTTCACTTTGCTAAAAGAACGGTCGATGAGCAGCGGTGGGCCAGTGGTAACCACCACGACTTACGAATTGTATAATTGAAGGTTGTGGGTTAACCCTGACAGGCGCTTAACTTTATGTAAATTATTTCGTCACCACTGCTCTCAAAACGGTAAAGGAAAACATCGTGAGGAAACCGGCATGTCTTAGAACAAAAATTCAAAGACGTGTGACATGCAGTACCAACCCGCACTGGGCCCGCTTATTAGCTTACGGCCTACTACCTCTCACAGAGAGGAGGCCTGTGTCAGGGTGAGTGTGTGTGTGTGAGGTGTGCGTGTGGGAATATTATAGGCTGATTATATTAAAAGATTAGGGACCCAAGTCTGCTAACCCATCATTGATATCGTAACTATTGATTTTTACAGTTTTGGTAATCTCCAAATTTTAAGGCGTCATTATGGCTTTCCGATGTCATGCCACAAACACTCCAATGAAAAGGACATCGGCAGTCTTGTCTAGTATAGCATAATCAGCTGGGGCACAGCAAATGAATCATTTGGGATAAAGTTGGTAAAATTCAATCTGTTGGAAAAGAGTGGATTACTCCGCGATTGACAGGTTTGAATTTATTTATTTGACAAGTTTGACGTCTTCAGATTTAGGAAGGGTCTTCAGAAAGTTTTACGACGAACAAAAATATACAAGGCTTTGAAACACTATTATTGTTACATTTTTCTTTATTTGTGTCTATTTCTGGGCTAAGCTTGTAGGGGACCGTTATCCATCTCCTTTATTTCGTATTTGGTAATCTTGTACATACAATGACAAGTGGTGAATTGTTCGGTAATCTCCGATTATTTTGACATTTCTTTTGATCACTGACACGTTATCGAACTTTTGGCACAATGATAATGGTGGTGTCTTATTGTGGTTTTTATAAGCAATAATTGAAAATAGCAGACATGGCGCCCGGTGTTTTTTCAACAGAAATTAAAATTGTTTAACTTTTAGTTAGTTCCAGTCCACAGACATTAGTGGCATCATATTATTTTGCTCAAACGATAGTTTTAGACCCTTCCTTAGAGTCTCTGTATCCCCGAGGTGCAATTGCCATAACCTTCGTAGTCATTGTACCATAAGCATGCGTGGGGCTTACAAAGGAAGGTGCGGTGCATTCACACCGCAGTTAATTTTTGCAACGTGATAACATTATGTAACTTTCTGTAAATTTTAGTAAGTACGAAATAACTTATTGTTATCCGCAAAAAGTAACTTCGGTGCTCCTGAAGTTTTGCTTTTTGAGTGAGCGGAGCGACTTCTGTTCGCGAAAACACGTAGTGTACAGTTTATAGGGCCTTTGCACTGCTGGGGTTTGTGGCTAAGTAAGAACAACCACACGAGTGGATCGACCAGGTTAAAAGCTACGCTTGCCGCGGTTGGTCCGTAGATGGACTACCATCATTACATACCAAGACATCTCCATATTTCGGAAAGCACGTTAAGCCGTTGGTCCCAGCTGTCATTCGTGGATCTTTGACAGTCGTTATGAGTCGTTAGAAGCCCGAAAGTCTGACAACCTCAGTCTTAGTAATAAGGGTATCGTATTACCCCGTAAGTGGGTTGAGAAGGTCAGATAGGCAGTCGCTCCATATAAAATACTGATTCTCAGCTGCATCCAGTTAGACTGGAAGCCAACCCCAAAATAGTTGGGAAAAGGCTAAGCTATGAGGAGCCCTGTGACACATGCTGCTTTATTTAAATATACTAATATTATAAAGTTGAAGAGTTTGTTTGTTTGGTTAAACGCGCTAATCTCAGGAACTAATGGTTCGAGTTGAAGAATTAGTTTTGTGTTGGATAGTCTATGTAACGAGAAAATATAGATTTGCTATAGATTTGCACGCTGTAGCAGGGCAGTCAAAATAACGCTTTTTAAAGCTTATTGCCAAGTGTTTTACACGTGCAGTCTATGGACCAACTATACTCAGCGGACTATCAGCGCCCTACGGGTCCAATATAATAACGGGTTCAGGATGTTGATGGGGCTGCCCCGTTTCTGCAGTGCATCAGGTATGTTTGCACAAGCACACGTCAAAGGCTTCCATGCCATAGTCAGACAGAAATCTGCCTCTTTGCTCTGCAGAGTGCGGGGAGCTCCAACTCCATCCTGAAGACCATAACGGGGAGGTGCGAGTCTCCATTATTAGGCGATGTTGTTCGACGATGTATATCGAACACCAGCCTTGTGTCCAAATAAATAGATAGTAAGTTTACTAACATAGGTATAAGTTATCTTTTTGTTTACTAACCCATATGGATGCTGCTTATCCGAAATAAAGATTATTTTATTTTATTTTATTATTTTATTTTATATAATATCACACTACAACCAATAGAAGCGGAGCATCAATGAAAAATGTTGCAATAACCGGGAAAAAATATTCCTTTTGAGAGCTTCCGCTGCGTACGCTGCGTAAACGGTAAAAGTTACGCAAAAATCACGTTTGACGGCATTGTTCTCCATTAAAAGTTCTAAAAAAAGTCCGCAACAGCATATTCTTAAGTATGTCCCTTTTTTTTTTTTTTTTTTTTTGTGGATGGGAAATCATCCAATGACCCCTCCCGCTCTGGGTGGAGCAGAAGGGAGTGTCAGACTCTTACTGACTAAAACCCACCCGTGTTCCTTCCTTAGCCCTTTGTGTTCCGGGGTAGCGGTAACCCTTTCGGACAATCCCGCTGCCCCGGCAGGCTTCGGCCCTTTCGGGCCCCTTCCTTATGCTGACATCTCTTTGAGGCGCGCGTGGAACACGTACGCGCCGTCCGGCACGGGCCTGGTCCTGATCGGACGGAGAGTTACCCATTACTCTCCGCCCGCAGGCCCGCGCCTACGGTGGCCGGGAGTCGTCTCGCGTAAGTATGTCCCTCAAGGAAGAGTTCTGGCCGTAGGGTGTTGTGTACCGCCAGTTTCGTGGCCGGCTACATGACACCAGTCAGCGAAACACGACGCCGACACTTCGTGTGTGTTTTGTTTTTTAGTGTAATTATAATGTTGTATTTATAGTATTTTTAATTTATATTATATGTGTTTCTAAGGGTCTCTTGATGCCTGAAACAAATGTCTATCTTTTAAGGTTGACTCACTATAACCTTTTTTATGGTAATCAAATTTATTCTAAAATTATGCATTATTTGCGAAGATGTTTTTATAAACATGATTTTAATTCTTATCTAAATAAATACTTTATTCATCACAAGTATTTCATTTTGAACAAAATTGAGATTGACATCATTTGATTTCAATGAATATCTTAGGAGATATCATAGTTTTAAAATAAATCCGCAAGGCGGTCTGTCATGAGGGGGGTGGAATTTAATAGGCTCCTCTAATTTCAAAAAACCCAGGTGAAACCGCGGGGCACAGCTAGTCCTACATAAAAAAAAACATGAGTCCACACCATTAGATATGTCACTGCATTTCTACGTAATAGTAATAAAGTGTACCTACCCTAGATATATCGTTTTTCAACTTTTTCAACAATTTGTCGATGCGTCAGAAGTGATAAAAGTTTTCAACGATTTAATGAACATTGAAAGTTAAGGGACAGATCACAAGGCTCATTACCGCCCTACAACTTTTTATTTACTTTTCCGGAAAAGTTTTTAAGTAGATGTTTATTACGCTTAGATTCAACTTTTTTATTCATGAATCTCTTGACTCTGTTGCTGTCCAATTTATTTTCGAGGGTGTTACTCTGTTTTCATCATCCGCCTTCAAAGTAGGTTTCGATTTTCGTTTCTCAATACATAATTCATGATTAATTTATTATGAGAGATAATTTCCCACGTACAAAATGATTGTACCCCCATAATGTAGGTGCAAAAGCAAGTGTTCCGCAATTTTAGTATTGGTCTTGATTGGCAACTAAGTTGCAGTTAAGTTCTATGTTCTTTTAGATCAGACAAGGTTACGATTTGAAAACTTGAGCAACCTCGAATGGAAAAGTATTTTCAATTAAAAAAACAGAACCCGTTTTAAGAGGTTATAACCTTAAATAATCAGCCTATGAAGTTCACACTGCTGGGACACAGGCTTCCGTCTGCGAGAGGGAGTGGGCCGTAATCCTCCATACGGGCCTAGTGTGGGTTAGTAGATGTCACATTTCATCGAATTTTTAGTTATAAGACATGCCAGCCTCCTCACGATGTTTTCTTCAGTGTTGTGAGAACTCTGGGTGGAGCAGAAGGGAGTGTCAGACTCTTACTGACTAAAACCCACCCGTATTCCTTCCTTAGCCTTTATGTTCCGGGGTAGTGGTAACCCTTTCGGAGAATCCCGCTGCCCCGGCAGGCTTCGGCCCTTACGGGCCCCTTCCCTATTGCTGACATCTCTATGTGGCGCGCGTGGCACACGTACGCGCCGTCCGGCACGGGTCTGGACCTGGTCGGACGGTGAGTTACCCATTACTCTCGGTCCGCAGGCCCGCGCTTACGTTGGTCGTCACGCGGCTCCCGACGCCCGGAGCGTCTCCCGCAACGGCTGGGACGTGAGGCTCTGTCCCTTAATCGTCCCACCACCTTCTTCGCCCACTCCCTCTCGCCCCGGACCATGGCTTGAACCAGGGCTGGGCGCGAGAGGTCGCCGCCGCTGCCGATCGCGTCGACGAGGACACGGCGGTGCTCCGCCCAAGCGGGGCAGACCTCCACCGTATGCTCCACCGTGTTCTCTGGGCGATCCTCGCAGAGGTATTAGCCTTAACAGGTCAAAGTCAAATAATTTATTTCAAGTAGATAGGCCATTAAAAGGCACTTTTGAACGTCAAAAATGTTCATTGTGTCTGCGTGGTTTTTCGTTCCATAGGTGCCTATCAACCAAGGCAGAGAAGCATGAGTATAATAATTTTTTTTGCAGACTTTCAAAAGGAAAACAATCTTATAGGTAAGTTCAATAAACACAAAGAACATCTTACCTTAGTTATTTAGGTACACCATAGAAACTTACTTGATAGTAATCTACTTAAGCCACCCCCATCAACGTCAGCTGTGTAACCCGATCCAGATAATAAGCTCTGTGTATACATAACAAGGAAAAACAAAGACAAGCTTAGGGAGAGATTACATTAATATTGTTTTATTAGTTCAGCAGGGATTTTAATTAATTAAAATATTTGTTGGTAGAGAGAGTGAGAGTAGTGGGTGGTATCGAAGGTTTGCAGTTTTACCAATTGATTTGGCTATGTCGCAGCCAACTGGTTAAATTAGCCGAATAACGAATATTATTATTAACGAATATTATAACGTTGCTAAATTGAAGAGTACAACTGTGACGTAGCATGAAAACTGAATAGACTGGTATTACGTTTAGTCGGTTAACCAGGTCACGTGGTTTTTTGTTTCCCTTTATTTAATTACCTAAACAAATGGAGCATATTGTATTTTTTACTTATCATTATGGCTAGACAGTTGATTCCTCCTACCTCATTGGTCATCAGCACTCCTGTCAACCTATACTCTAAAAATCTAAACGTGAAAATAATATTTTTTCAGAATCGCACCGCCGTACTATTCCTCATGTTCTGGCTAGCCATTTTCCCAAGTACTTTTAGGGTCGGCTTCCAGTATAATCGGATGCAGATGATTATCACGTATAATACTACGTGATGCGACTGCCTAGCTCACCTCTACAATCTAGTTACTGGATAACACGATACACTTTGTTAAGACTGGTTGTCAGACTTTCGGACTTTGACGGCCCGTAACGTCTGTCCAAGATCCACGAATGAAAGTCAGGACCAACAGCTTTACGTTCTTGGTATGTCAAGATAGTCACCCATCCATTGACCTACTGTGGCAACGCTGTAGTGTTCCTACCCTAACAAAATTAAACCAAACAGATCAGCAGTCTGTAAAGATCCTAACAGGAAGTGACGGAGTATCTTATCTATAGCCAAGGACACACAACAAGAGCATCCTTTTAATATGCTTCGTCTTATATCGGTCGGTAGATATCTATACATATAATAAAATCGTAGGAAAGTCAAAACTGTACATTGAATATTTTTTAAAAAGAATACTTGGGGCGTGATCTACAATCGATATCGAAGCCAAAAATATAGTTTTTAGAATTTTTGTCTGTTTGTTTGTCTGTTTGTCTGTATGTATGTCCGGGCTAATCTCAAAAAGTACTGCATGGATTCACTTCAAATTTTGCATGAATATTACTAAGAGATCGGGTCAACATATATGCTACATATTATCACGCTATCACCTACGGGGAGGAGCTGTGAATCTTTATTTTTCATACGCATTCTGTGACAGCGTTTAATCTAACGATGCATATTTCAATGTTGTTTTTGAGTTAACCATGCTATTATCTAGCTTTACACTATAAAAGCTACGCCATTTAAGTAACTTGGGCAGACAAAACATAATTTAATGAATGTTAGTAGTATAAAGAAAATTTTGAAGCAGCGCCATCTATGAGATTTCATAAAAATCTAATCAAGTTACATGTTAACACTATTTGGAAATTAATAATTTAAATTTGATCATGTTGGCGAGGTTAGTAGTTAGTTATTCTTAAAATTCATAGATGGTAATGTGCATTTTCTTCATAAAAGTTGTATCGTATAGTTCGTTTTGACAAATTCAAGTTCCAACAAAACCCTCAAAATCTTGAGCAGAGTTGAGGGAGACAATTTAAAAAAAATGCGGTGTTAAGTAGGTATTACAAAAAAGTTATGTTCATTGGTGATGATCATTTCTTGTTCAATTTCATGTTGTTAGTACAAAATAAACATTGACTGTTAATACTTATGTTCGGTATTTATCTGCGTGATTATTGCTTGGTAATTAATATATTTTCATGTCGTATGCCTAATTATAAACTTAATCGTGATGTAAAACTAGCTGGATTTATTTTTACTCACTCACAGCCATTTATTTTATGTTAAAATAGTGTAAAGTCATAATAATTTTTCACCATCACCGCATCAAGACCGTGGAAATCGGGAGTATATCGCTGAGACAAAATACGATCCGGGCGAAATGACCACCATACGAAATGACCATGTCGCTTTGTTCTCTTCAGAGCAAAAACAAATTTATGACACCGTCCTTGAAAGCGTTGGGCAAAACCAGGGTAAAATGTTTTTCTTGGATGCTCCTGGTGGAACAGGAAAAACATTTGTTACCACTGGCATACTTGCAGAGATCAGGAGGCAAGGCGAAATTGCTATTGCTGTAGCGTCGTCGGGAATCGCTGCCACACTGCTTCCGGGTGGCAAGGCAGTACATGCCATGTTTAAAATTACCATAGATTTAGAGAGCGCCGAAACGCCTATTTGTGGTGTGTCACGTAACAGCGATAAGGGACACGTGCTCCAGGATTACTCTCTGATCGTATGGGATGAGTGTACGATGGCCAATAGAAAGGCAGTTGAGGCCGTGGACAGAACCCTGCAGGACAACTGCAGGAACGAACATTTGATGGGTGGTGTCACAGTTCTGTTCAGTGGCAATTTCCGGCAAACGCTTCCCGTGGTGACGCGGGGATCGAGGGCTGACGAGGTGAATGCTTCGTTAAAACGATCTTCGTTGTGGTCACGAGTTTGTACGCTGCGCTTGACCATTATTATGAAAGCTCGGCTCGGCGGCAATGCACGTGCTCAAGAATTCTCCGATGTCCTTCTAAGTCTTGGCGAAGGCACTCTACCAGAAGAGAGAGGTGGACAGGTGGTGCTTCCAGAGTTTCTCGGTAGAGTGGTATCCAGCTTAGAAGAACTCATTCGCTGTGTGTACGGGGACATCAGTCGTATAACGCACCAGCAAAATTCTTGGGGCCATTTTGACGCCCAAAAATGATCAGGCTGCAGCAATTAACGAATGCATTCTCTCGGAAATTGAGGGGAATGAAGTGAACACCTCGATAAACACTGTTGTCGAGTCGATGACGCCACACATTATCCCGTGGAATTTCTGAACTCCCTGTTAGCAAGTGGACTTCCAGCGCATACCATCAAGCTGAAGGTCGGTGTTCCGATTATGCTTCTTCGGAACCTATCTCCTCCGAAGTTGTGTAACGGGACTCGCCTTAAAGTCATCTCGCTCCACAGACACACCATTGAGGCGGAAATTCTTACGGGTTGTGGCGTCGGCGAGGCAGTATTTATACCATGCATTCCCCTCATACCTCGTAACTTCCCGTTCCAGTTCAAGCGCGTACAGTTCCCCGTGAGTGTTTGCTTCGCGATGACCATCAATAAGTCGCAGAGGCAGACACTGAGGGCAGCGAATGTCGACCTCAGGACGAGTTGCTTCTCACACGGGCAACTGTACTTCGCTTGCTCTCGCGTCACCAGTCCTGACTCTCTTTACATTTTGGTTCCTGGCAGCATAACTACCAACGTAGTTTATAGGGAAGTGTTGTAAGGTATGATACCTTTGTACGTATTTTTACTCTTTTGTGTCCTGAAATGTATTCCTGCATTATTTTCTGTATTTTCTTCAGTCACATCTTATGACTGAACTCAGCAGGATTCCCATATTACTCTCTTCACTTGCTTCGCTTGCAAAAAAAAACTTATATTTTAATGCTATTTTAAAAGTTGTTTACTTTATAATGCTATAGCGACACTGGCATCATAGCAGTGTTGGGCAAAATTTATTATTATTATTATTATTTATTTATTAACTCATCATCACTATCGTTACAGGAATTTCCTAATTCAACAGTGTGGCCATAATTACAGTTTTATCATTTACCATAACATATTCTATACATCGTGTTTTTTGTGAACTCACTCAGAGAACAAGTAAAAAGATCTATGCTGTCTGCTACGTCATTAAGTATACGCAAGATACGCGTTATAGGGGCTTTACTCAGTAGATTGGTCCTACTACTGGGCACCGCCAATAGACGTGGCTGTCGCCTTCGCAATACATAATTGTCGGGCACACACAGGTTTATTTCTTTTAATATACCTGGGTTTGAAGTCTTGCCACGTAATAATTTAAAAATATAGGTAGCAAGAGCCATGTCCCTCCTTGTTTCCAATTTATTGTATCCCACCATGCCTATAACAAACAAAGTTGGATACATCAATGGATAAAATGGATATACACCATACCACCTTAGGTACAGAAACCTAGTAAATTTATTTTGTATACGCTCCAGCATGAGACTGTATTTAGCTTCATGCGGAGCCCATATGATTGCGTTACATTCGAGCTGACTTCTTACCAATGCATTGTACAAAGAAGTTAGCGCAGCGATGCTTGTAAAACCCTCAGCTCTTCTTAGGACGAAACCTAGGCTCCTAGGCTTTTTTACAAACATTTACGATGTGATTACGAAATGTCTGGCCCGAGTCAAGGCGTACTCCTAAATCCCTCACTGTTTCCGTTCTTTTCAATACCGTGTTGTCCACTCTATAGTCATATTTCCTGGGCACTTTCATCCTACTAAAAGTTATTACCGAACACTTTGACGTATTAAACACCAACTTATTCTTCTTTCCCCATTCAACAACCCTGTCTATGTCTTCCTGTAAGCGCACCAAGTCCTTTTGCTCTTTCACAGCTAGTAGCAATTTTAGATCGTCAGCAAACAACAGGCACTTTGCATTCCTGACGACCTCGGGCAAGTCATTTACCATTATTATAAATTGAAGTGGTCCTAAATTACTGCCCTGACTTACGCCTGACCTCACAAAAAAGGGCTCAGATTTGTACCCAGCATATTCTACATACTGCCTTCTGTTGCTCATATGATCAGCAAAGAATTTCAGCAATTTAGGAGTGCATCCGATTGCCGCAAGCTTTGTCAATAAAACGTCATTATCGACCAAATCGAACGCTTTTTTAAAATCAAAGTATGCAGCATCGACCTGCACTCCCAAATCCACGCTAGGAACCACATAAGCCATAAAATTCAGCAGATTTGTAGTCGTGCTACAAGCCGGCCTAAACCCATGCTGCGAGTCGGACAACGTGACTGAAACCTGGTTTAAGACACAATGGTGGATTACTGACTCAAATACCTTCGCTGGTACCGACAGCACCGCCACAGGCCTATACCCACTAACTTCACTCCCTGCTTCGCCCTTAGGTACTGGTATTACTCGTGTAATTTTCAGCGTTCCGGAAAGTATGACTGTTCGAAACATACATTATATAAGTATACTAGCGGTTGTGTTAAATAATCCCTGCAGTCTCTAATAATAAATGGTGGGATACCATCTGGTCCCGCCGAACGCTTAGGTTTAAGTTTAGTTAGCGCCTCCCTTACCTGGTTCTTATCAATACTCCCTATATGTACTCGGGAACTACTTGTGTTACTCTCGGCCACGGCAGCTTGCACGTCTAGTTTAGCTTTCAGGGGACTGTATACGGACTTGAAAAAATTAGCAAACTCGTGAGCACATTCCATGTCCGATAAAATTTTACCATTTTTTGTGATTTTTTTTCGATTCACTATACCCTTTTTGCTTAGTTTGATTGATGATTGATAACTAAGATTAACTTATTTAATCATGACTAATGAGTAATGACTAAAAAAGATCAATCATGTATGATGATTGAAGATTGATTAGAGTTAGTGTTAGGTTTTTAATCATGACTAAATTTCTCATGACTAATTTAATATCTAAAATTACGCCGTTGCCAAGTTAACACTTACAGAATGTTGATTCGTTATTCACAAGTTTTAATAAAAGCTTTTGTCATAATAAAATAAAACACAAGCTTTACAAAAGAATCAGTTTAATTTTTTAACTAACATGTAGGCAGTAGCACGTTATACAATTACAACAACAAACTACGGGTTAATTCCATTACCTTTTTTTGCCTTTTATCTACTTTTAACTTTTTACAGTAATAATAAAAAAAAAAATCATGGACAAATACAAAAATGGAAAATGCTATCAATCAACTTCTGAGTGATGAATAATTTAAATAGCGCGATAGATGTCTCTAATGAAACTAAAAATGGAGTTAGCCAGCTTAGCATTTTTAGTTTAGACATCAATCAAAAATAATGATTGAATGACTAATGACTAATTTATTTAGTTATGATTAAGATTAACTATTTTAGTCGTGATTAAATCAATCATGACTAAATTAGTTGTGAATAAATTAGTCATGACTAATCAATTGATTGAAAAAATTAGTTGATTGACCCAACACTGCATCTTAGGTATTTTTGGTGCTGTAGAGCCTTCACGCAGACGACGTCGCGGGCAGTAGCTAGTGTTATATAAATATCGGGTAGCATCCATGTGATACATGAAACCATAATGTTATGTTATGTAAAAATAGATATGTACGTGAAAGTAGATTAATTGATGATGTCATAATCAACGTACCTACATGGATATTAATAGTTACAGGGAGGCAGCTGGACACAACACGAAGACTGCACCCATTAATTACAGTACCCATTAATTCACCACATGATACTGGACAACCCACCGTAGAATATCCTATAAGATTCCGTCGAATATCAAAAAAAAAAAAATCTACTGTTTCATAGAAATTTTCAATATCTACGCGGTCAAAATGTATGGAACAGTATTTTTTTTAATAACCGACGAAAAATTCCAACCCCAGCGATGAAATTTTACGTCGCGTCGGTTTGGAATCATTTACTGAATCCATGGTAACAGATTGCGGGTCGATGTCTCTGCCAGCCTGTATTTGGTGACCATTATTCAAAGTCAGAGTGTGGTAATTTTCTAGAAAGTTCTTTAAGGCAAGTTTTACAATACCATAGGTATAATGTCTTTAATAGATTTTCAACTTTATCGCTCAAGCGTAAGGTTCAAAGTCGATTGAGAAAATTTGACAGTATCGGGTAGCTTGAAGTGCTGGCATCTGTACCTATCATTGGACTACCATGCATCGGGTTCTATGCAAAGAAACATCACGAAAAAAAGTTCTACAGTTAGGTATAGGCTCTGTTTTCGGTTTAGAAGATTACATTTTGATTTAGCATCTCAATTTCTGAAAAACAGACGCTAGTATACCTAAAAATTTAAACTTCACAAAATGACAGAAATAAGCAAGCTGAAGTGGCAATGGGCCGGCCATACGTGTGACTTCTACACATGTGACTTCTGAGTTTGTTTCTGAATAGTCAGTTAGGAAACGCCGACCTCATCTAGTTTAAAAAAAAAACAATATTGACGTGTAAAAGTGTTTGTACAAACCTACTAACAGAAATAAATCATTTATCATTCATCATATTAGCCGTAGAACCGATGACCGTTGAGGTAGACGTATTTTTGAGTGGAGACCGCGTATCAGCTAACGTAAGATAGGACACCCTTAGGTTAGGTCGAGCGACTATTTTAGCTGGGTTTCTGGTAGCAGCTGGAGAGGAGTTGCCAAAAATCGAGCTGAATGGCATGCAATTGAAGAGGCATATGTCCAACGCTGGACTGCTGAAGGGTTAGTATGATGATGACATTGGCATGAGCGGAGCCGCGAGAACGCCTACGTAATAGTACATTACCAAAGCGGCCAGCAAAAGAAGCATTGATGGACGAACGTGTAAACGTACCAAGTCCATCAATGCCTAGTTGTGGCCAAGGCTTGTATAGTACTTTTCTCAAATGATGCGCAAAAATTAAAACTAATTAGTACCAAGGCAGAAATACAATTACTTTACAAAATCAATGACGAACAACGAACAACAATAATTTTTCCCGCGTTAAAGCGTTGAAGTGTTCATTTGTTTTTTTTTTCAATAAACAGCTTTCTATTTGCAAGCCAGTTCGAAATTTAAATAAAACCTTTAATAAGTTACCTCCTTGGTTGCCATGTTTCGGAGTAAAAGATCGTTCATTTTTAAATTACACGACAGATATGAGTTTACTAATGTAAATTATTTGGCCGTTAGACCACGACAGATATGGATTTTCATACAACTTTTGTCGGCCGCTACTCGCATGTATTTGGCCAGTACAGCAATTTCGGTTTATCTCGAAAAAGGTTGTCAAAATAATGCTCAAATTTCCAAGCATGTTTGAGAAACATAATATTATATTCTTTTATCATCTGCAAGCAAGTAATAAAAAAGCAGTGCAGATTCAACGAAACGGCAACAGCTTTGAAAATTTCATTCGCATAGTGGGTACATTACCAGTCATTTAACTTGGCCCGTTAAACTGTGGTTAAACTACGATTAGGACCCTGCGGTTTCATCTTACGCTCTTAGCTAAAGCTGGCTGTTCCCTGGCGTAATAGTGTTAAAAACTAAAATTGAATCGAGGTTAGTGAGTACCTAGTTATATAAGTTAACGGCGAAGCATTTCGTCCGATGGCGGCGTTGTGGTGAACCCTTTAATTTAAATTCAAACGAAATTTTTAACTACCTATTCAATTTAAAATATAGGTCGAAATGGGTCGGTACTGTAAAGGTTGTCCGCTAAAGTCAACCTTATGTATTACAGTCTGGCAATAAATTATAATAAATAAATTCATTTATTTCAGGTAAATAACACCCATTGCCACACGACATAAATTAATAAAAACATAATAGAAAAATCAAATCAGATAAATATCAAATATAATATATTACAGCTCTGCCGGTCGATTCTGTAAAAATCTCACCGTGATAACTTAGGTGAAGTGAGCGTGAAGTGAGCTATCAATAGGGGCAGTTCCCTCACTTCACCTAAGTTTTAACGGTGAGATTTTTACAGAATAGCACTGCTGGTTACATTCGAACAGTCAAGCAAGTTTAGAACGAGGTGCCAAATATTTTCTATTAGGTTTTTTTTTTTAGAATAAAGGAGTGATAATAATTTAGTCGAGGAAATATAAAAACGTTCGCTCAGTATAAACGTAAACCGGGGCAGCGGGATTGTCCGAAAGGGTTACCGCTGCCCCGGAACATAAGGAAGGAACACGGGTGGGTTTTAGTCAGTAAGAGTCTGACACTCCCTTCTGCTTCACCCAGAGCGGGAGGGGTCATTTGATGATTTCCCAACCTCAAAAAAAAAAGTATGAAAGTAAAGAAATCGTAACGTTGTTTGATTTCTTAGAAGAGCTTATCAGCTCTTCACAGTACCTACCTAACTATCTCTTGGGCTATATCTCGATACATCTCGGTTGCTAGTGTTAGGTGTATTTTTAGGGGAAAATTTATTAAATAGATGTAGTTCGAAGACATGTGGTGGATTACGGCCCACTCCTTCTCACCGAGAGGAGGCCTGTGTCCCGGCAGTGGGAACATTATAGGCTGATTATAATTTCGTGTTTCTCATAATTACACAATTTGGTTTTAGCACAATTTAATATTTCAATGCTTTCACGATTGGTTTGTGGATGGGTGACTATCTTCACGTATCAAGACCCCTTCGTGCCTCGGAAAGCACGTTAAGCCGTTGGTCCTGGCTGTCATTCGTGGATCTTTGACAGTCGTTACGGGTAGTCAGAAGCTCGAAAGTCTGACAACCAGTCTTACCAAGGGGTAAGTATCGTATTACCCAGTAACTGGGTTGTGGAGGTCAGATAGACGGTCGCTCCATGTAAAATGCTGGTATTCAGCTGCATCCGGTTAGACTGAAAGCCAACCCCAACATAGTTGGGAAAAGGCTAGGCAGATGATGATTATTATTGACTAATATATTAATTAATACTAAATTATTGACTACTACCTACTACTATAATGTTACAAAAGTCTTTAAATTATTGTATGCCTAAAGGCGGGTCATAGATGTACTTCACTTTATAATCTGTAACACCATATTTTAACCTGTGTACCACAATAAACAATTTAAATTTGAATTAATCCTGTATCGAAGGTGCGTTTACAGACAAATCCCACGTACACAAATAGATTATATAATTTACTAGCTGAACCCGCAAACGTAGGTTTCAAAAAAAAAAAAATAGGGGTATGAAAAATAGATGTTGGCCGATTCTCAGACCTACCTGATATGCACACAAAAGATAATAAACTAATCCGCACACATGTTAAATACTTTACGGGCTAATTTAATATAGCAACATGATATCAATCTATCATCAGAGAAATTCCAAAAGATCTACGAACTAGAGTCATTAAGAAAAAACAATGTGAACAGATTTCTCACTGAAGGATCTCTCAGGAATCTGTTCACTAAAATATGTAGTTTTATTTCTTACAAACAAATTGCCTAACAAACATTTTTAAAGAAAACATTGTGAACAGTTTTTAGTTACCATTGTCTTTGCACGTTCTAAAATAAAAACTCAGAACAATGCGCGAAATCAAACATCTAAACATAACTTATGTTTTCTTTAAGATACGTTTAAACATCAAGAAATTATTGGATAAACATTTGGTAATCATTATTTAACTCAGGGTTGATTTTTCAATCGACAGATTGTTTTTATTCGTGGAAAATAATTGACGCCCGACGTTTTTCTATAGAAGTACTGTCAAAAATTCAAAATTATTCCTCCGATATAATTATCTGTCGTTGGAAAAATCAGCCTTAAGAGGTATAAAACAAATGCAGCATACAAAACTTATAGATATCAAACTAAGCTACATGTGCTATTTTTCACAACCCTGTTAAATACTTGAAGAGCTAATTTTCAACAGCAACATGATATCAATCTTTCATCAGAGACGTTCCAAAAGATCTATACGGAAGGAAATATATGTCCCTATAAACTAAATGATTTACATACAAGCAGTTAAATTGCGTACATTAAAATATCCATCGCAGGTGTTTTGCCTCATTAAGGAACATTTTAAAAATTCCAGTGGGATTATACAGGGTGTACAATTATGGGTGGGTAGAGGATTGATTTTAGATTCAAAATAACGGATAATAGAATATATGTTGTGCTATTAATGTCAAAGCAAAACGAACTATTGCGACGACGGACCCCGTCTTTATTAATTTACTTGCAATAGACCAACATTGATGTTGTTCTCTCCCCAACAAAAAAGTATCCAAAGAGACTTAACTAGGCACACACAACGACACAACAAGCAATCATCGTTCCATACGAAAAAGGTCCATTGCTGGGCTTAGGCTTCCCACAAGCATCGCCAATTCGACCGGTTCTGTGCTTCGCCTTCCTCCATCCTTATCATTTCTTTGCTTTCTTCTTCCTTCCGTCTTATTTTTTTTTTTTAAATTTAGATTAGGTACATGCACAGCATTACAAAATTGATTTCCAAGACAGTGCAGAGAAAATTACAAACTAAAAAGTGACACAGAAACATAGTTAAGTAATAATAATATACTAAGTAGGCTAGGTAAACACAATTAAAAAAGGTAAACACAAATAAAATCAAAATTAACAAACAAAATACAACATAATAACACTTGTAAAATAAACAAAATGAAATCAAGTGACAAAAAAAAACTATCAAACTATTTATTATCATTCATCCATCTTCTCACAAAATCTTAAACAATCACGATACAAATCTATCCGTCTTCTGTACGCGATCGCCACTCCAGAACCTTTCAGCTCCATTGGCCTTCTGTTCTTAGAGCAATGTGCCCTGCTCACTGCCACATACGTTTGGCAATTCTTCGAGCTATGTCGGTTACCTTAGTTCTCCTGCGGATCTCTTCATTTCTAGTTCAAGTGACAAAAAAAAACTATCAAACTATTTATTATCATTCATCCATCTTCTCACAAAATCTTAAACAATCACGATACAAATCTATCCGTCTTCTGTACGCGATCGCCACTCCAGAACCTTTCAGCTCCATTGGCCTTCTGTTCTTAGAGCAATGTGCCCTGCTCACTGCCACATACGTTTGGCAATTCTTGGAGCTATGTCGGTTACCTTAGTTCTCCTGCGGATCTCTTCATTTCTAATTTATTTCAAGATATTGCAGCTATAATTGTTGAGAACCCAAAGCTATGCAATGAACAACGTACAAAAGTTCAACAGCTAAAAATACCCACCCTGTATACGAAACCCACTACTAGATGTCGTCGTGATTTTTGTCAGTCAACGACTCGTGTTTTATTACACCCGGCTTCGTCTCTCTTAATTATTTCTATTCGTTTTGTAAGAAAAAATATCTTGACGCGTTCAAGAGTCAGATTTTGTGATAAATATAGCTTTCCCCTCCTTAAGTTTTTTATTCACTTCGGGTTTATAATTAACGCTTGCTTCGATGAATGCAGTTTTATTTCAACTAGATTTGTTTGCGTTGTAAATTAATTGCGGAGTTATAAAAAAGTTTGTTGTTTTCAGGGTTTGTGTATTTTTTTCTGGTCAAAGTCTACAAAACAATAATACCACTGCGAGGTATTTAATTACACACTCACAATTTGCAATGCTTTTCATTTCGAAAATTCACAACAGTTATTTTTAAGTTGTCAAATATGTAGATGAATTTTTCAAAGAGTTTGGCATTTCCCTCAAAATCATTCGGATCGAATCTTGCGTTCTTTCAAAATAAAGAGAGATAAGCAAGTTTAAAAGCTGTACAAACAGTTTTAATATAACACATACTATTGGTTAACGTTTTATTCATTTAAAAAATCCGTGTACAGATTTCCTTAACTTTTCATTCATCACTTTTCGTCGGATAAAAGTTAATTGGCGATTGAAAAACCGGCCCATATACATCTAATATTATCTATGTATTTAAACGACAAGTCTATTTCTAAGGACATTTTTTGTGTCACTATAGAGCACAGTGTTACAGAAAAAAAACAAACCGTACGTACACGTTGACATCTCAATCGCGATGTATTAATTCATTCTACGACGCCTAACTATTGTCTGTAAACTTTCATCGGATCCTTTGACAAACGATAAAAAAGCGGCCACATGAAGGGTTCCGTACCATCGTACAATATTTTTTAACACAATTTTTTTTTTATAATTTAGTAAAAACACGTTTCCTGTATGGAAAATTAAAGAAGGCGGGTGTCCTCATTAATTTTTATTTATAAATTATTTTAATCAAATACACAGAAGTTATAATTTTTAAATAGTACAATGTAAAACATTTAAAAATATAATAAAATATTTATACAAAAAAAAAACTTCCGACTTCCGAAAAAATACTACAAAGTAACTAAGCAACTAAAGTAACTTTAATTTCCGAAGTCGGTGTCGCTGATTCCACATTTTCGTTTTTTGGAAAAAAAATCATATTATTGAAGCTAATTAAAAACTACCTAAGCAACGTTAATTAATTTATATGGAACCACCCCTGAGGCATACCTTATCTATTAAAAAAATAATTTACGAAATCGATCCACAATTGTCGGAAATGTCACGTAAAAAACACAAAAAAAAACCGTCGAATTGAGAACCTCCTCCTTTTTGAAGTCAGTCATAAAATATTAGCCCACTAATATCGGTAACAGGTTCCAAGCTACCAGCGCTCAGGGTTCCAGAGGGAGGAACCTCCTAACAATGCGGGCCGTGTCCAGAAGTACCGCTTTCTGAATCAAGCACTTGATCCAGCTGGCCAACGAGAGCCTCCTCAGGTGTTATTCGAGGGTCTAGGCTATTAAGACATTAGCTGACACGACTATCGGCACAATGATCGCTGATTCCACATCTCACGAGTCAACAACCTCGCACCAAGTCAAGATACTTGATTTGTTTATCTTTCTCGGCTTTTACGACGTTCTTATCATATTATTTTTATTAATTGCTGTTATAGCGGACATACTATGATAATTTCAAGTCTGTTACGGTTCAGAAGATGCAGCCCTGTGACAGCCGAACACACGGACGGACAGCGGAGCCTCAGCAATAGGTCGGTGCGGAATAGTAAAAAAACGCATACGGTTATTTTCATCCCCTCGTACCGATAATATGGTTAAGCTTTGTCACTACAAATAAACGACTGACTGACACGTTGACGTGTTCGTAAATTAAAAGGGTGCCATAGAATATTCCTCGCTTTCATAATATCCGCAGCGGTATCGACGACTGAAATTTTGTCATATTGTGTTTTCGTGTCAGGAGAGTCAATGTGGAGAAGTACATGTCGTATGTATCTTGCTTTTCAATAATTTTCATTTTTTTCATTATTTCTGCCGCTGATTAATTTTTTCGCTTCTTTTTCTTGTATATTTAGCCCACACCGAAAGGTTTTAGTAAAAAGTGGCCAAAAAGTTTTACTTTCTATTTAATCATGACCTTTTTAAAATTATTAATACACGTGATCAGCGTACCTTTTTCCCAACTATGTTGGGCTCGGCTTCCAGTCTAGCTGGATGAAGCTGAGTACCAGTATTTTACATGGAGCGACTGCTTATCTGATCACCACATCCCAGTTACTAGGTAAATATGAAACTCCTTGGTAATTTAAGAGAGGTTGTCAGATTTTCGGGCTTCTGACGACCCGTAACGACTGTCAAAGATCCACGAATGACAGCCGGGACCAAAAAATAAAGTATCTGCCAAATTCTTTAGGGAAACAAGGCGTGGTGTTATATTAATTATGCATAAAAGTAAATTTATGAAATTTCATAAGATTACGAAGCTCACCTCGACTTTAATAATTAAGATTATTTTTAGAGTTACATAGGTACCTCAAAAGAAACAACGGAACTCTTATAAGATCACTTCGTTGTCCGTCTGTCTGTCCGTCGGTCAAACCCTTTTTCTCAGGAACGCGTGGAGTTATCAAGCTGAAATTATTATCAAATACTCAAGGCTGCAATGCCATAACGCAGTGTAAAATTCAAACTTATGAGTCAACGCAATCAAAAGGTACGGGCGTTTTAGCATAAGTAAAGGAAAAAATCCGAAAACCGTAAATTTGTAGTTACATTAAAAAATTAATATTTTTTCCCGTGATAAACTATTTACATACTACAAAGATTTACGGAACCCTCGGTGCGCGAGTCCGACTCGCACTTGACCGTTTTTTTATCGAAGTCTATATTACATTACTTTTTCAAGGAAGTAAGAAATACTTGTTTATTTTCCGTGACTCTTCATTCCTTTAAATATATATTTCTTGGATAAGTACTCGCCAGCACGTATTCAAGGGATTCGCCTAATAATTCAACAGGACCCCAATACTTAACACCTGGGTTGAGCAATAACAGGCCTTTTTGGTGTCATTTATCCAAGTTTGGTACACTTATTGGTTCCAATGATATATTGGTTATTGGTCCGTGGCGTGTTATGGTTTTTTGGGGATATAATGACCTTTATATTGTAATGTAGGTAACGGTTAAATGTTTGTTTATGATGACAAAATGAGACCAGCGGGGTAATTGCGGAACACGCTAACAATTGCAATACCTATCATTTCGACAATATACATTGTTGCTGCGGTGTACATTGACTTTTGTGGCAGTTTGTACGTCACACTCATTTATGCACATCCGTGTGTGCATTTCTCTAATACATATCTTAATTGTGTTATTTATGTATTTATTAATTTTATACTTCAAGCACATAAATGTAGGTACAGAGGCGGACTTAACGCCATAGGCATTTTCTACAAGTCAACCTTGTGTTATTATATTCAGTAGCAATAAATCCAACAACGGAATCGTTCGTCTACTCATTTACATAACATAACATATCTTATAAGTTTACATAACATTTTCACTGTTGGGCATTACACCCCAAAAATGATTGCGCTATTTACAAACATGGAGGCAAATTAATTGCGCTATTTATGGAGGCAATAAATTTGGAATTTCTTTCAAAATCCTTAGGATTGTGAAAGAAAGTGTGTTACACAATCAGGGTGTTGTAGTAGGGACCTAGCTTTTATGGCATTTTTGATCAACTCACACATTAAAGGGATTACAGGACCTAAACGTAAAAAAAACGCAAGTTTTAGAAGCAATAAAAGTATTTGATCGAATACAGTTAAAAAAATCAGAAAAATATATGATATTCTTGAGGATATATGCTAGGTAGATAGTGTGCTGAAAACATAATACAACTAATTTGATACGATAGAAAAAAAATCATGAAGATACCTCTAAAACTTTGTTACAATCATTCAGATTTTTGTCAGATTATTCTACAAGTAACATACTACATAATATCGCCGCGGTTCGTGAGCTTGTCTCGAGGCGAGGCGATTACTTTACGATTCCGATTAGTGTGTACTGAATGGCTCGAGTTTATACGATGACGATCCCTTTCCGAGTTGATGTGTGCTATGACCTTTAACATCATTGTGAAATTACTATAAGTCATGTAGGTATGTTAAATATAACCCAACTTAGCAAAAAAATATTGTTTTCATAACTGTCGTCATTAAATTGAATTATTAACATTTTCAACCTTTTATCATACATAACAGAAGCGATACTTGTGTACATAATACACATTAAACGTATATCATATAAAACGTATCGTATATAACGTTTATTGTGTAGTGTATTTTGTGTATTTCATTCATCATAATTCACTCCTAGTTAGTTAAAAAGCCATTTCTGTAATCCATTGCTGTCAAAATAAACAGTGTTGGTGGTATAAACTTTCATTATTTACTTACTAATGTTAACTGGGGTGCGTATCACACCGTGGTGTAACGTAAGTAATATAATAAATGTGAGCACGCGGTCTGTAAGATAAATGAATTTATACGAACGCATGGAATGTGGCAACGCAGGAATGAATGATAAAAAAAACAAAGAACGACCAAACGGCTTAATGAAAAGATATTGCTCGCTTACACCCACTAATAAAGTTGTATGTTTTGTAGTAATAATTGTTTTTTTTTTTTGTTATGTATTTTCTGGTGTGCAATAAAGTATATATAGGTAATGAATTGTACTGGTAATAAAGTTTACCCAAAACTAAACTGTGTCTTATCTTCGCATCCCACAAAAAATATTCAATACTTTTGCGAGGTATCGATTAAAGTACCTAAGTAACGTGTTTAAGTCTTTCGGAACAAAAGTTATTACATACATTATAAAAAATACTAAGTAGTATATAAAGTTATGTTAAATCATGATAATTTAGATAAGCACGCATGGCACATGGCTCGTGGCTAAATAATTACAACCATACGGATCGAACTACAAGGTTAAGTAATGCTTGCTGAGATCGGTCCGTATATGGGTTAAGGAGTAGTTGCCGGCTGTCATTCGTAAATCTATGACAGTATTAACGGGTAGTCAAAAGCCCGGCAGTCTGACAACCAGTCTTACCAAGGGGTATCGTGTTACCCAGTAATTGAGTTGGGGATGCCAGATAGGCAGTCGCTTTATGTAAAATACTGATATTCAGTTGAATCCGGTTAGCCTTGAAGCCGACCCCAATTTAGTTGGGAAAAGGCAAAACAGATGATGATGACGATATAGATAGGTACACATTATTAGTCCCGCTTACACGTAGAGATTTTGGCGCATAATCGCGTCGAAATTAATTCAAGTTTATATCTCATGTTAATTAGGTCGTATTAAATAACGGCACAATTAGCTTTCTGTTTAAGCGAAAAAATAGGCGACCTACTGTGCATAAATTGATTATAAATGCAATTTGCCATTTCAATAAACTTTCATCTACAAATAAAAACTAATCTGTGCTCAGAATTATACAATACTGACTGAACTGAATAGTCTTTTTTTCTATTCTGCACTGATGGATATCATCTGTAAAAATAATAAATTTCAATTAGGTTTTCAGTAAACAGAACCTCCTTTATTTATAAACTTTGCTTAAATTTCAGAGACGTTTAAACGTCAAAAATGTGTGGTTTAACAGTCGCTAGTCATTACTTAACTCAAGTAATGTAGTAACCCCAAATAACACAGCTAAAAAAAAATATATATTAAGTAGGTAGTTTGTTACACTACGATGTGAGATGCAGCTCTCTAGTCTCGGTACAACATGTTTCAGTGACGTTTTTCGCTTGGGGGACATAATCTCCGAACGAGCAGGGTCCATTAGTGGACTTTCCCCTTTTACAAACGCGTGTTTTCGTGACAATGAAGTTTGGGATATTTTGTTATAGAGGCAATTTTTTTATACTTGGTGATTTTTTTTAACGGTTCCAATTTTTTACAGGTTGTTCTACCCATGAATATGAACAACTTACATTATGGTACCAACTCTGAAATCACGAAAAAAAAATCTACTTACTGTTTCATACAAAAGTTACCTACTTGGCCAAAATGTATGAAACAGCTAATTTATTTTTTGCCACATTTTGTCTAAATCTATTCAGCCGTTTTAGCGTGAAAGCATAACAAATAAATATACAAAATTCAAATCGTTTCTCTTAAAAACGAATAAGTTTAGATAAACACAAATCCTTATATTTACCTTAGATCTTATTCAAAATGATGATTACCAGAGACAACAATTTCATATTCTTCCTCTGCCAAATATCAAAAAGTATCAAATTCGTAAACCAATATATTTATTTCCAAATATACAGTGTATACAACACATGTGACCTACAATGATCAAATATTCTGATATTGAAGGCTGGATATTGATGATATTCAATATTAAATGTCTGATACATGAATACAGGAGTAATACAGAAACAGACTCGTCGATGAAAATGATTTAAGATTACTGAAGATGAAGTTTCAGTAGTATATTGTTCGTTACTGCAAAACGGTGTGCAACAAATGGCCAATATCATCATCTGCCTAGCCTTTTCCAAACTGTGTTGGGCTCGGCTTCCAGTCTAACCGGAGCTGAATACCAGTATTTTACATGGAGCGACTGCCTATCTGACCTCCAGAACACAGTTACTGGGTAACACGATACTCCTTGGTAAGACTGGTTGTCAGACTTTCGGGCTTCTGACTACCCGTAACGACTGTCAAAGATCCACGAATGACAGCCGGGACCAACGGCTTAACGTGCTTACCGAGGCACGGAGGGGTCACGGAATGTAAAGATGGTCACCCATCCACAGACCAACCGCGGCAAGCGTAGCTTAACCTGATCTATCGACCTGTGCGGCTGTTATTATTTAGCCACGAGCCCCTCAACAAATGCCCAATATGTTGGTACAATATTAGGTAACATTGTATTGATGCCATAGTATTGAAGATGTTCCGAAGTTTATTTTTATCTTTGTTTTTATCTTTGGTAAATTGAAATAGAGCAGTGGTGGTCTAGTGCTAACGACCGTAACTTGCGAGTCTTAGGTTCGAATCCCGAAAGGTGCTGTGCTTATAATTATTCCACCACCACTGCTCTCAAAACGGCGAATGAAAATATCGTGAGGAAACCGTCATGTCCTAGAACCGAAAAATCGAAGACATGTCACATCTACCAACACAGCCCGCGTACGGATATAATACGGCCCACTCTCTCTCACAGAGAGGAGGCCTGTGTCCCACCATTGGGAACATAATTGAAATAATCAGTTTGCCTAGATTTTTTTTAGAATCGACTGCAAATCAATAGTTTAGTATCGTGTTATCCAGTAACTGGATTGTTGAAGCTACTTTAACCTATCAATATAGTCGCTTGATGTGAAATACTGGTATTTATCCGTTAGTTTCATTCCGTGATGCATGAGCACTCTAATTGCATAACACACTATCAATCGGAATCTGAATCATTTTGAAGCAAATTACTGATCCATTGCTTCATACGTTCGAAAAATTTGTCTGCTCGACATGTAAATAACGTAATGAATGTTGTTGAACTGTCTAAATGAAACCGATTCCGATTGATAATGTGTTACGCAATTGCCCCGCAGGTTAGACTGCAAGCCAACCCCAGCATAGTTGCAAAAGAATGATGATGATGGTCGACAATTCATATTTTTACACTCTTTATTAACATCAAATAAATTAATACATAAAACCACGCCTTGTATCCCCAAAGAATTGGGTACAGTTGTATGTACTCCTATAGTACAGACGTCAGCACATCAAGCTACCCGAAACTGATAAATTATTCCAATCAACTTTGAACCTTATGCTTTAGCGATAAAGTTGAAAATCTATTAAAGATATTTGACAGATTGTAGTAGCTTGATGTGCTGGCGTCTGTACGACCCACATTTCACCAGATATTAAATCCCATGAAGAAGCGAGCTTATAGGCATCAACCGGGCACAAATACAGACTCCAGACTATTACTGAGAAATTCCAGATAGAAAACCCAATAACACTGCTCGACCTAGGAATAGAACTCAGGACCTCATGCTTAGCAGTAGCGGTTGCGACGACTAGACCAACGAGGCAGGAATAAATTGATCCCTGTTAAAAATATTTTTTAATATTGTAAAAACCTTAAATGTTGTTTTATGTCATCAATTAGTTCTGACAATAAAAAAGGTCCGTAATTGCAGCAAAAAAAAAAAAACACTTGCTAAAGAGATAGAAGGAACAAAAAGGAACCATTTGGATCAAATGAGCTTAAAATCGTATTTTCTCGGCTCACTTTTTAACATAAGAAAAAACATAATGATGTGAAACGCTAAAATATTAAATAATTATTCTTTTTGTTTTTACTGGTTCGACAATTTCAGTAGATTTTTTCCATTTAAATATTTTGTGCACACGTTTTTGCATAAAATGTTTCCTCCTCGAAGCTAATTAAGTACCTATTTGCAATTACGAAACCAATAATTTCGAGATGTAGCTGATAGGCTTTGATGCCCTTAACAAATATCACCAAATTTTGCCACCCAGATCATAAATTCTGTCTTAATATGAATTAAAATTCCTTATTTTTATTTGAAATTCCTAATTTTCCTTTGTTCTCTACAGTTTTATGCATCAAAACAGCCACATTCCACTTCCATTTTCCATATTAGCCGATCCTACAAAATTCGTGACAGAAGGAAATAAAAAACTACTGTTTCAATGGCTGAAGGAAACAGGAGTAGTCCTTAAAAGGGACTGATGTTAATTTATGACCACCTACAAGAATTTACGGGCGCTAAGCGTGAAAATGGGTAATTTGTCTTTTGGTTAATATCCAACCGCCGAGTTTTGCGCTAATTGAATTAGCTGGCTATTATTCTGTTGGAATGGAGACAAATATGCTTAGGACAGCCTCCGCTCTGATACAAAATTTGGAGTGAGCGTTTTGTTATATTAATATTTTTTAGGAATATTGAAATATGACTTTTCTTAATTTAGTAAATTATATTACCAGAAGTCTGTAGGGCTAGCAGAAAAGGACGGCGATGTTACATAGATAAGAATACCTTGATTTTTTGGAGGTTCTGTAAAGGTTGTCTGCAAAAGTCGGCCTAATTTGTGCAGGCTGACAGAAAATAACTATGGTTGCATTCGAACATTCAAACGAATTTAGAATGAGCTTTCAAATAATTCCTGGTAGTCTTTTGTTTCGAAAAACAAACGTAATAATTGTAACGTTGTATCATTGTAGAGCCTTCCCACACTATACTCATCATAGTACGTACACAATCTATAAGTTTGGTTTTTGTGTGACCGCTTAGATCTTCTAAATAAATTACACAGTGGATTTTGAAGGGATTTTCACTACTATTTAGTTAGAGAAGAAAGAAAATATTTTTATAAATCCGACCGATATTTCCAGAGATTACAGCTTTCAAATAAACAAACTCTTCAGCTTTATTATTTTTTAAAACTATGATATCTCTTAAGATATTCATTGAAATTAAATGATGACAAGGGCAATTTTGTTCAAAACGAACACTTGCGATGAATAATGTATTTATTTAGATAAGGATTAATATTATGTTTATAAAACACCTTCGCAAATAATGCATTATTTTGGGACAAATTTGATTACCTTAAAAAGGTTATAGTGAGTCAACCTTAAAAGATAGACATATGCTGTCGCGGATTTTTTTTTTGTACTTTTAAAGGGAAAATCGCGAAAAAAAATCAGCTGTTCTCCACATTTATGTTCGCATAACTCATCAAAATGTAGGGAACAGCTGATTTTTTTTTCGCGATTTCATGTTTGTAAAAGTTGTTCGTAATGATTTATTATAGTAAAAGTTGTTCGTAATGATTTATTTATTTATTATTCATTTATTTATTTATAGTAATTAAAACGCTACAACACCAATTACATTAATTAACATAGAGACAATTTACGTTGACAATAATTATGTTAAATATAGTTTAATTTAAAACTAACATGGCACAGTGGACTCTCTTGCATACTTTCTCTCACAGAACACCAAACATATACGCATAATTTTACTCCATTCATCCGCAAATATATCACATTCAGATGAGTATAATGGCCTCTTTTCAGGTCCGACACCATTTAAATGATACCTTGTATAAATCTCTATGTTTTGACATACCGACATTGCACCCGTGCGGAAAAGTGCGGGCGAGCAACTGGGTTGTGGAGGTCAGATAGGCATCTGTCCTTCAACCTAGTTACGACACCTATTGGTTTGACTAATTGTCAGACTACCAGTAACGACTGTCAAAGATTTAAGAATGACACCGGGACCAACTGTAACAGCCTTCAGGAGTCTCGGTATGTAATGGATAGTCACCCATCCACGGACTAACCTCGGCAAGCGTAGCTTAACCTTTGATCGACCCGTGTGACTGTTATTACTTAGCCACGAACCACTCAGTACCATTAGTCAGCTTCTTCCTAAATATAGAGATAGATCTAGCATCCGAGTGTAAATCAATAGGGTAACAATTCAATCTCTAAAACAGAGACTACCATTTCTTACTTGTAAAGTATACAGTTAATTAGGAAGCATTAAGTAAGACAGTAATTATTCTAAATTATAGTCGAACAAGAATGATAGATGACTGAAATGCTTAAGGCCCTTTGTACGCACACGTTTTTCATGCCGTGAAAAACTACGGTTTATTCGCCGTGCTTAGGCACGGTCGTCAGTATTGTATAATTCACTATGAAAGCTTGTGGTTGGTCCATGGTGCGGTTTATATACCGTGTGTACGTGTGGGCAGGGCTCGTCAATCAATGTTTGGATTACTATGGAAGCTTGTGGACAAAGATGTCTTATACAAGGTGTAACAGAATAAACTCAAGTCCTGAAAGTAGTTTATTCATAATTGACTATCGAATCAATTTCAGTAACTCTTAATACCTATAGGTATTTTTTCAAAATTATTAATGTTGTCATTGTAACCGCCGATTGAGCCAAATCAAATTAAATCATATTTCAAGGCAATAAGACTTAATTTTAAATGTATAAAGTAATGCTAGTGTCAACACGATTTTCTTAATAAAAATAGCAAGCTTTAAAAACAGAAAGTTTTGGTCATTGTATTATGATTTTAACTCACTACTCTGATTGGGGTGTATGAGGTCTTGCGTTAATTCTGTTACACCTTGTATTTATTTTACGGCGCGGTTTATACGCCGTACTGTAAATAAACCGAGCCATGTACAAAGGGCCTAATGCCTGTCCATTAATTCAATTGTTTTACTATTGAAGACGCTATCTTGTCTTACAGATGCCAAATACGATCGCTTATCTTCTTCTTCGAATATATAAAATTCTCGTGACACAGTGTTAGTTACCATACTCCTCCGAAACGGCTGGACCGATTTGTATGAAATTTTGTGTGCATATACAGTAGGTCTGAGAATCGGCTACTATCTATTTTTTTTTTTTTTTGCAAAACGGCGACTGCGGGGTCAGCTAGTATTTGCTATGTTTCATTCACTGGGTTAAGTGGAGTATTTAAATCACGGTAGGTACTTATTTAAACACGGGGATCATAATTTTGTGGTGCTGTTAAAGTTGCGTTGAAGTAAGCCGTTGATATTTATTCGAAGCCATTCCATACACATTACACAGCGGCAGAGCAAGGCCTAGAGAAATTATAAATAGAATATTGTTACTTCAATAGTAAATTCTACATAGCCCGAAGAATTGCCAAACTTAAGTGGTAGTGGGCAGGGACGTTGCTTGCAGAACTAATGGCTGATGGGGCCGAAAAGTTCTGGAGTGGCACCGCGTACTGGAAGACGTAGAGTTGAAAGACCTTCCACAAGGTAGAGCGGTGACCTGCTGAAGGCCGCAGGAATCCGCTGGATGCGAGAAGCACAGAACCCGTCGAAGTCGCGGTGCTTGCACTGAAAAAAATAATTTCTTACTACACCACATTAAAGTGATTTCATTAAGATTTACTGACTTTATGCAGTAAGAAGAAATGTTTGTAAAACAATAATAGACAAAACAGTAACATTTAATGATTGAACATAGCATTTACTGAAAAAAAAATCGTTGAATTAAGTTACAACGTCAAAGTTTACTGTCATGACGGTAACATTTTGCCTGAAGCTTTTAACTGTTTTCGGATTAGTAAAAAATACTGTTTTGAACGTTAGGCTCTTAAAGAACTGTTAGCAGTTTTTTCATTTTATTTACTGCTTATTTCTTTCAGTGTGGGAAAGGCCTATGTTCAGCAATGGACGTTTTCGAGATCAAACGATGATGATGAATAGTAAGTTGGTACTTACCTATACATTCAGAGGTAACGCCAGCCCATCTATATCGCTTAAAGGATTAGAAAGAAAGGATCTTGCATGACAACGATTGACAGAACAATCCATAATAGAGTCTACAATCCTTTTACAGTTATTTCACCTCTGATTTTGGATCACTGTCCAAATCAAAGTGATCTTTATTTTCATTCTAATAAAGTCGCTGTTGGGTTGCCACCACTGAAAAATCTGCCAAAATCATTGTGAAATACCACAATGATTTTGGCAGATTTTTCAGTAACAATTAGATTGCTGTTAGTGCGAACACGGATAATCGTCGGTTGGTGCCCCATTTCATTAAAAAGGTCTAAGGCTAAGCGCGCACTACGAATTTTAATCGTTGCGATAAATAATCGCCAATCAGTGGACGATACTAATATACTAGAGTCCGCGCACTGCAGAAAAAAATCGCTTGAGAATTCGCTTGAAAAACTTTTGTGTTTGCGATTTTATAATTAAATCGCAACGATTAAAATCGTAGTGCGCACATAGCCTAACGGGCGAGTTGGCTTCGGCCCCTCCAAAGGTCCGGGACCCCAGGGTCCTGAGAAATAACAGAAGATTGCTATTAGGTTGCTGTTGTCAGAGGTAACCCCTGATCAACATACTTAACATACCTACATACGTAGGAAGGTAGGTAGGTAGAAATACCATCAACTCAGCCTATCGCAGTCCACTGCTGGACACAGGCCTCTCCCAGGCTGCGCCACAACACCCTGTCCTCCGCCTTCCTCATCCAATCCGTTCCAGCCACTTTCTTTAGGTCGTCCGTCCATCTAGCTGGGGGACGTCTTACACTACGCTTGCCGATACGCGGTCTCCACTCAAGGATTCGTCTGCTCCACCGGCCATCGGTCCTTCGACAAACATGGCCAGCCCACTGCCACTTCAGTTTGCTTACTCTGAAAGCTATGTCGATAATTCCGGTTCTTTTCCGGACAATTTCATTCCTGATTTTATCCTTCAAAGAGACTCCGAGCATAGCTCGCTCCATAGCGCGCTGAGCGACCTTGAATTTGTGGACCAGCCTGACCATCAGTGTCCACCGGAAAAACCATATTGATTTAATTTGTGAAAACTTATACCACAAAGGTAAAATTGATCATGAGCTTAACTAAATTAAACTTGTATCTGCTAATTAACGAATCCAAATTAATTACCGGAAGTGTTAACACAATAAATACGGAAATGACGTCACAATTGGTATGCAAACAAATAGCAGCGTTGATTGTTCATTATATTATGGTTTTACTGAATTTGTGAGCAATTTAAAATTAAAAACTTATTGATTAGGAGTTAAGTAAATATTTTTCGTAATGAGGACCGATTCTTGTTTAGTATTTAATTGAGTATTTCATTTAATAAATGATTGGCCCTCAAATATACAGTCTATTAGTTTGAAAGTGCGACGTATTCAAACTCAAGGGGCAGTGGTGGCTCAGTCTTCTTTTTCTTAGCGTATCGATGGCAAAAAGTTTAAACATTTTTGGCCCAAAATTCAGCTTCGCAAACTCCGCTCACTGACACAGTCATAAGATCATCAAGAGCACAGGTGACAGGACAGTGGTATCGGCTCTGACTGACAAGTTGTAGGTCGTGAGTTCGAACCCAGGCGGGGACATTACTTTGTGTATTTAATTATATTTCTCTCAAAACGGTGAAGGAAAACACCGTAAGGAAACCGGCATGTCCTAGAACCAAGTTCAAAGACAGTGACATACACCAACCCGCACTAAGCCCGCGTTATGGATTATGTTCCACTCTCATGCACTGAGAGGACGCCTATTTCCCAGCAGTGAGAAGATTATAGACTGATAATGCTTAGGCTAAATTCTTTGGTCATTGGGCATAATCTGACCCGGTTTGTGAAAACTTGGCGTACCTACAAAAACCAAACCAGATATAACTTGTTAAGGTATACCCCACTTTTAATTTAATATACTTTTTTTTCTGTTTAACTATGGGAATAAAAATTAACAGGTCAATAAAAAGTCGATGTTTATTCCTGCCGTAACGCATATCAGGAAACTCTGGTACGGGATATACTTACAGCGCAGCGGCTGTATCGCACGTACGAGAAAACTCTGTCAGAAGCCGCGTTGAACGTGAAAGTATTTGTTTTATTTTTCCCAATACAAAAATGTTTACGTAACAGTAATAATTGATGGTACAAAATAATTAAAAATTAATAATAATGCGTAATTAAGAACTTAATTGTTGTTAAAAAATATATATATATAAGGTGTTAAAAAAAATCAGCTGTTTAATACAAAAGTTCAATACCTAGTTACTTGACCAAAATGTATGAAACAGCTGATTTTTTTTTCGTGATTTCAGAGTTGCTCTCATTGTGAAAGTTGTTCAGTTCGATGGTCTAAAGCACCTCTTAAAGTTCGTCCGGTTATTTTTTAACACTTTGCAGACAATACCCACACTAATGCAACCTATACTATCGTAAACTAGAGACATTAATTTGTCTATTCCACTCTATTTTGTTTCTGTACAGCGTGGGTATAATTTCCATACAATGTTGCCCAATGATCTTTGCAATAGTTCATGATTACATTTACATTTGATAACTAATCAAAATATACACAAAGAAAAACACTAACAAACCTTACCTAAAATATGGTAAAAAGTACCGCAACGTATGGCCACCCTTGTGATCTTATCTTTGGTCATTTTACGCCTATGAATGACCTTTATAGGTTTGAATATGGGATCCCCTTACACTTAAATAGGCAAAAATACCTAGGTACGGTAGGACACACTTCAGTGGTATCACTTTGACCTTGATCTGCGGGGTAATTGCGTAACACACTATCAGTACCAATGGGTTTCAGTTTGACAGTTAAACAACAATCATTGCGTTATTTACGTTGCTGAAGAGACACATTTTTCGAACATATGAAGCAATGGATTAGTAATATCCTTCAAAATTATTCGGATAATGATTGAAAGTGGGTTACGCTATTAACGTGCTGGATCAAGAAGACGAAATTGAAATACATTTGGTTTATTCAACGATTATAGAAAGCTTGTTGTTCTGCATGGCTTAACAAATATTAACACCATGCTTATCCTACTTCCTACTAATATTATAAACTAGCTGCGCCCCGTGGTTTCACCCGCGTAAGTTTCGATCCCGTGGGAATATCGGGATAAAAAGCATCCTATGTGTTAACCCTGGTTATAGAGTATCTGTATGTCAAATTTCATCCAAATTCGTACAGTAGTTTTTACGTGAAAGAGTAACAAACATCCATCCATCCATCCTCACAAACTTTCGCATTTATAATATTAGTAGGAAGGATTAGTAGTATGTGAAAGTTTGTGAAGATGTTTGGATGTTTGTTACTCACTCACGAGTAAACCATTGAACGAATTTAGATAAAATTTGGCACACGGATAGTTTATAACCGGGATTAATACATAGGATACTTTTTATTCCGATATTCCTACGGGGTCGAAACTAACGCGGGTGAAACCGCGGGGCGCTGCTAGTAAATAATAACTAAGTCATTCAAATACAATACAAAAACACATAAAATACTGCCATCTACATCATTGAACAAGGCAAAGAGAATTCTTCAAACATTACCCATGCATCAAATAAAACAAAATCAAACGGAAAAACACCTTATTTCTTTATTCATCTGTATACGTGTGTTCAAACTCCGGTTTATTTTATTACGCAGATGCGATCTCCGCATTCATGAATCCAAATGTGCCTTTCTATTATTGCCGACGATTTTCCCTACATTGCATTGCTGTGTTGTTCCTGGTTTTAGAAATAAAATACTGGGAACCGGGTTCGGTGGATTTTCGCTTACTTTTGGGCGGGTTTGGATGGCTGGCTGATTTAAATAGTTGGAGTTGAATTTTTGTTTTGGTTTTTGTAGGATGAAATATGTTATGAAATAAAGCTGTGATTACGGCCTTTTTTCTCTCCTTCTCAGTTGAAAAACCCCTATCTACCCAACATTAGAAAATCCTGTTCATATGCAACCAATACTGTTCGCCATTCTTTCCAGTATTTGCCCTTCTAACGTCCTTTTGTCCCTACCTTTGTATAGTCCTGAAGTTGCTATCATAAACATATTTCTGTAGATACCCCCCTTATTTATAAACATTGCTTGAAGTTAAGTAATTATTAGCGTGTGTTTAACCACACATTTTTGTCGAATAAACATCTCATAACTTTAAGCAAAGTTTATAAATAACCGCAATTATCATAAACTTCATTCTCAACATGAGAAAGACTATGCCGACCGCACAGTGGTGCCCTCATTATAATCCTTAAAACGGATAACAGTGGCCACTATATTCCGTTTTAAGGATTATAATAATACTAAACAATATAAAACTACCGTTTCTAATAATATTAACGTATAATCTTGTGAAGCACAACTTAACGTGCTTATTTTCTGCATTTTCATTCTAAATTGTATGAAATAACCAAACAAACTATGAGGGCGCCACTGTGCGGTCGGCATAGTCTTAAGGAGATGCCTGTTTAATAATTATATATTTGCATGCGGTTTTGCCAACAAATCACATTACGTTCCTCGTATCTATTATTAGGTACATTTTCATCGCAATCTATATATATAAAAAGACAAGTCCTGACTGACTGACTGACTGACTGACTGACTGACTGACTGACTGATTGACTGACTCATCAACGCCCAGCCCAAACCCCTGGACCTAGAAAGCTGAAATTTTGCACAGAAGTTCCTTTTATAATGTAGACGAGGAATAAGGAAGGAATTTTCGAAATTCAACCCCTAAGGGAGTTAAATGGGGGATGAAAGTTGGTATGGAAAATCTTATTCCTTGAGTTAATAAACTTGAAACTTGGCACGAATACTTACTTAAGTAAATTATGAAAATTGGTCTTTTTTGTTTTTCTAAACTACCTTCTAAAGGGGGATGGGGGGGTGTCAAAATTTGTATGGAAGAATTTTAATGCGCAGTCCGATTAACTCAAGACTCAGTATTTATACTTAATACCAAAAATAAAGAATTACGTGTATCAGGGTTTTTCGAAAATCTACCCCTAACGGGGAGAAAAGGGGTAGTTAATTTTACAGGGCAAATTTTACTGCCTGGTTTAATTAACTCAAAAATTGGTATAAATAATCTGTGAGTCAAGTAATGAACACATTCCAAACGATTTTTCAAAATTCCACCCCTGTGGGGGTTGAAAAGTGGTGATACCGCTTATATAAAAAAACCTTATTCCTTGGGTTAATAAACTTGAAACTTGGCACAAATACTTATCTAAGTAAATCATAAAGTTTGGCATTTGTTGTTTTTCTAAACTACCCCCTAACAGGGGATTGAGGGGTGTCAAAATAAGTGTGGAAGAATTTTAACGCGCGGTCCGATTAACTCAAAACTCAGTATTTATACTAAATACCAAAAATAAAGAATTATGTGTATCAGGGTTTTCGAAAATCTACCCCTAACGGGGAGAAAAGGGGTAGTTAATTTTATAGGGCAAATTTTACTGCCTGGCTTAATTAACTCGAAAATTGGTATAAATAATCTGTGAGTCAAGTAATGAACACATTCCAAACGATTTTTCAAAATTCCACCCCTGTGGGGGCGAAAAGTGGGGATACAGCTTATATGAAAAATCTTATTCATTTGCTTAATATACTTGAAACTTGGCATGAATACTTATCTAAGTAAATTATGAATTTTGGCATTTTTTGCTTTTCTAAACTACCCCCTAAAGGGCGATTAGGGGGTGTCAACATTTGTATGGAAGAATTTTAACGTGCGGTCCGATTAAGTCGAAACTCAGTATTTATACTTAAGACCAAAAGTAAAGAATAACATGTATCAGGGTTTTGCGAAAATCTACCTCTGACGGGGTGAAAAGGGGTAGTTAATTTTCCATTTTACTGCGTGGCTTGATTAACTCGAAAATTGTTGGAAATAATCTTTGTGTCAGGTTATGAACACATCCCAAACATTTTTTCAAAATTCCTCCTGTGTGGGGTGAAAAGTGGGGAAAAACTTTATACGAAAAATCTTATTCATTTGGTTAATAAACTTGAAACTTGGAAGGAATATTTGTCTAAGTAAGTAATAAGAAATGGGTCTTTCGAATCCCAGCCACCACCACGCGATTACCACTTTTTTTCCCAGACGGGTAAAAAAGTGGTAATTCGATTTTTAAGGCCGGTATTATAGTGCGTAGCTTGATTTACTCCAAAAAAATGGTATGAATAAATTTAAGCTGCAAACTTGGCACAAATACTTATCTAAGTAAATTATAGTTTGTCATTTTATGTTTTTCTGCTCTAAAGGGAGATTGAGGGTGTCAGTTTATGGAAGAATTTTATCGCGTGGTCCAATAATATAAACTCGGAACTCAGTATGTATACTTAAGACCAAAATTAATAAAAAAGTGTGACTGGGTTTTTCGAAAATCTAACCCTAACGGGGTAAACGGGGGTAGTCCATATCACAGAGGAGTATTTTATTGCGTGGCTTGAGTCAATGGGAAATTCGTATAAATAATCTTTGAGTAAACGAAAAATAAAAAAAAAATAAATATAAATAATAATAATAATAAATATGGAAACGTCCCATACATGTTTTCAATATTTCGCCCCTATGGGGATAAAAACTGTGAAGGTGAAAATGTGGTCTTATTCCTTTGGTTAAGAAACTTGAAACTTTTCAACATTTGCCTCAGTAAATAATAAAGATTGTCACTTTTAGGGGTTTACTACTTACTTACTTAAAATAAAAAAGTATGAGTTTTAGGGTTTTACTTATTCTACTCCTACCGGGGTAGAAAAGGGTAATAAAGTTTAAGGAGTAGAAACTCCAACTTCCATTAACACGAAAATGGGTATAAATAATCTTTATATCATAAAAATGGAAACGTACCAAATGCAAAAACAAGAGCTGTCGTGATGAAAAGGGAGGATAGTTTATTTGAAACATTTTAGGTAGTTTAACTAATATATTGGCCCGAATACTTATTTCTTTAAATAAAGTAAGTATAAAGATCGTAATCAATAATTTTCGAAATACCTTTCGGGGGGAGGTGGAGAGGATGTTAAATTTATTTGAGGAAAGTACGAAACCCACGCGGACGAAGTCGCGGGCAAAAGCTAGTATAACATATTACCAGTTCGATCAGCAATACCATTTACCCATTTTGTCCATAATCGTTGTCCTAACGTTCGATAATCTACCCGTTTGTGCCCAAAACGGGCCGCCTAGTAAATTAACCCAAATTAATCACCCATTCTTACACATTACATTAATCTAAGGAGATAAAGTTAAGACTAGAATTAACTTCAAATGTGCACAGTTGAATTAGGTTTGAACGTGAAGCGTGAGTAATAAATGTGGATGCTTATAGTCTAGTTAGAAAGTATGTTATTAGGCTGTGCGTAGACTTGTAAGACTGTCTTTAGATAAACTACTGATCTATAAAAAAACAATGATGATTCGCACACTCACAGCAATTCAGTCACATGGCTTTGACACAAGAAAACTGTTGTCTCCGACTGATATCACTGTTTTGCCTCTGTTGTTCACACTGTCTGCTCGGTTAGAACTCGAAGACTAATAGGCATTGCATTGCTCATACCTTGCAATCAGTAAATTATAACTAAATAATTTGTATAATTGTCATAATGTACCCATGATTGTTGTGCGTAAACTGCAGTGCGATTCTGTAACCATCTCACTGTGAAAACTTAGGTGAAGTGAGCGTGGAGTGAGCTGTCAGTGTCATCCTGATGATAGGGAATTATACCATTCAATGTACTCTGTGATTGATTACTTTTGACAGCTCACTCTAAGCTCACTTCACCTAACTTTTCACGGTGAGATTTTTACAGAATCTATCGGCTGTATAAAAGCAGTTAAAACTACATATCTGTTATAAGCTTTGAAAGGTGAATCGCTAGTCTCATAAAGTGCTTCAAATAAGATGATTAATGTAACTTAGAATAAAGACGGATAGTGCATTTCGTTTATTGTTCCGTTGGTAAAAAAAGATATCTAAAATGAATTGAATAGGTATTTCTCAGAAAGTATTTATTCCTACCTTAGGAATGTATGTAGAAATGAAATTGCTTATTCTGTAAATATGATATCGGAATCACTTTTACATGTTAAGTATATTTATATGAAAACAATGTAGACGAGTAATTGAAATCGTATTTTGAGGAAATAACAACACAGATTCGAGTGGACAAATCCCGTCTGTGCAAGCATTTGTCAGTAATCGTGTAGATCAACTCAGAACTTGAAGAGCTTAACGTAGATTAGATTCATAGGGCATTGCTCCTGAAATGTTAATTTATTAAACTGTTTTACTTTGACTCATCTGAGATTTTTCAACAATTCTTTGCTTTAAAGACAATTAAACTATATTGAAGTTTGGCTCGATTTCTGTATAAAAATGTAATTAGGATTCCATGTAAAAATACTTGGCTGTTAGCCAACGATTGGAACTGCGGCTGATAAACGGCCATAGGATTTGCTATAACTTTGGGACTTAATATCGGAAATACGCGAATAGTCGTACTTACATCGTGACTGGAAAACGGAGTAGTCCTGGCAGGTAAGTAGGTGTGATCTACTGGAGATTCCAGAGCTTCTACACCCAAAGAGATTTTTGTCCTTCTTTAATCTAAGCGGTTTTCTCAGTTTTATATTTCCTACTGCCGGACAAAGGCCTCAAATACTCTTTATTCCTACCGACTTTTTTCCTGTGATCTTTTTATATATATTTTCTTTGTTATTTCAAGTATTTCTTTATTATATGAATTAGTTAAGATTTCAGTTGTTAAATACCTCGCTTTCTCAGCGTTCGTGTCTCCAAGAATTTAAATAAAGGCAGCTTTATAATAAAGCTATCATTTTACTAAATACCTTTCAAATTCCACTCACAAAGCCTATTTATTGTCTCTCAGAATCTCATTATGATTATTAAGAAAACGACTGCTTAGTACAAGACTCATCAATCCTTACGAAGCAAGAAGGAGCGGCGTCTATTAATTTTATTACAGCGATAAAATAATAATTCAGCGTTCAACGATAGCATGACCGGAAATAATATCTCGGAGCATTAAACAAAAGGTAAGTTACGGTTGGTCGTTCTTTTGGCAATATCGGGGAATTTGCCGAGGTGTGGCTCCTATTAAGAGATTGGGATCCACAGCCATAATTTTATTATCCTTCCAAATTAAATTAGCGGACGATTTTATTTTTAATCAAGTGAAGTAGCTCCTTTACACATTGACCGCATTAAATCTTTTCTAAACTTTTTTTTTTATAATCAACCTTATGGCAAGTTCTGTAAAGTGGAGAATCCAATACTTGGCTTTACTGGACATCGAAGTCAAGTTAATTGTAATAAAATTCCAGTGGCGTTTTTGTAATGGTTAATTTTAGCTACTAGGGCTTTGGGACGATCTTTAACCCAAAAACGAGGTCGGAAAAGATAACACGTTTTTTTATGTGTTCGATAGAGATACGATAGCAACAGCAAGAACTCCGATAAAATAATGATAAATCACTTTGTAGGTAGTTATCGAGTCTAAAATTTTAATTATATGTTATGTAAAGAAATGGCTGAAAATGGATTGTTTTTTTTTTAATTCAAATTTATGTTCTAAACTCAGAAAGTAACGAAATAAACTATTTTATTTGGGACACATACAGAAAAATAAAGACAAAAAAGGAGCATTTAAAACTAGGAAAATTCATTAAACCAAAAAAAAACAAATGATCTGTGCAAGGCCAAAAAGGCTCCTATCTATCGATATTTAAAAATAAATACCGCAGCGAAGGTATGGTAGGTAGGTGTATTGAAAAAGACCCTCTGGTTCTTGCCCGGATTTTAACGAGACTGAGAGGAGGCGAGACTTAATAACTGGACAATATTGACATCGGTGAAGAAAAACATAGTGAGGCAACGTGAAAGAAAGAAAATAATGAAAATACGTTTATACGTATGTGAAAAAAAAAACAATTTGGGAGAAAACATTCGTCACATCTACCCAAAACGGCCATCGCCAAACGGGCATCTTCATCGTGGACTTACTTATCTAAGTATTAGTTACAGCATTTATAACTCAAGAACGGCTGTACAGATTTTAATTATCTTTGATTTGATGGATTTGTCTCCACCCCGTATAGCTGAATAACTATTAAAACATGGGAAAAATATCACGAAAGAAAAAATAATTTTCTCATACAACATTTATTGATTCTGAGACGGTACGTAGATCGCCGGGGTCAGCTAGTATAGTTAATATAAGTCTGAAATCGACAACCCGTCTTGAGCAACCGATCAATGCTCACTGTATGAGAAGATGCTTTCGCCCTATAATGGTATAATAATAGGCCGTTTTCATTAAAATTATGTTCTAATGAGTCCAATAATGATAATGATGAGAGCGGTGGTGGTCCAGTGGTAACGACTGCGTCTTACAAGTTTTAGGCTGTAGGTTCGTACCCAGACAGGCGTTTTACTTTGTGTAAACTATTTCTTTACCACTGCTCTCAAAACGGTGAAGGAAAACATCGTGAGGAAACACGGTATGTCCTAGAACCAAAAATTCTAAGTTAGGTGATATCTGTATGCTGCCAACCCGCATTGGGCCCGCGTGGTGGTACGGCCCACTCCTTCTCAGAGATATGTCCCAGCAGTGGGAACGTTATATGCTGATTATGTGAGTCAGATACACACGCTACGATTATTAAATTGCACCGTACCCTCATCGCTCAAAAGCGTTGTGTAGTTTTTTTTGAGATTTGTTTATTTTGTATTTGTTATGCTGAAACGATGTATGATAAGTCGAAGTATTATTGTAATGTTAGTCTTAAGACAGATACTTGTTTTTTTTTTAATTTTTATCTACGCTTACTGACAAATAACATTGTTCTAAACCTATTTATGTTTTCTCTATAAGTAAATTGTAATTTTTTTGAGAAAATAAATATCTTTAACTGTAGATAAATTTTAATGTCAAACACTTGGGAGATAACTCCCAGTGGTCATATTGAAAACAGTTCACACTCAAAATTTTTTGCAAAATCATATCCTACTAATATTATAAATGCGAAAGTTTGTGAGGATGGATGGATGGATGTTTGTTACTCTTTCACGCAAAAACTGCTGAACGGATTTGGATGAAATTTGGCCTATAGAGAGTATATAACCAGGATTAACACATAGAATACTTTTTATCTCGATATTCTCACGGGATCGAAACCTATGCGGGTGAAACTACGGGGCGCAGCTAGTATTCTAATAAAGGTTTTTCTTAGCTATTAGGATCAGCTTCCAAACTTATCGTTACCCCAATATCGTACTTCTCTTCTATCATACGTTGGCCAAACTTTTCGTAACGGAATACACATTTTCTTTTACTTAAATTGCATGACTTCTTCAAAATACAGCAACAATAACCTTCAAACTAAAGTCTTAACAGTAAAGTTGTCTCAATCTCTTTTCTTGTTTATGACTTAATTCCTGATCCACGTGAAACAAATCTATCCACTTCTTAAAAGTAATAATCTAAAATATTAAAACTTTGGAAGCTATAAAATTATCATCCAACCCGAAAGGAATTTAAGAAAGCACAGAATAGTACCTACAGAAGGTCAACTATACAGCGTGACAAGGACATCCACGCCCATAGATACAGTAAATGATTCTGGATGCCTGTGTGCTGAAATTTTTGTCAGTTATAAAAAAAAAATACTCTTACATTAATTTTGACCGCGTATTTTCTTTGAAACAGCTGATTTTAGATCGTTCTAGAATCATGTACTAAATTCATAGTTAAAGCTGTGGTTAAAGTTTGCGCGTCGATGTCCCTAAAACCCTGTATACACCGAGCGTAAAATGCACGCACACATAGACAAACTTTACATACAGCGAGTGCACACTCGCGACTCGGGTTTTTGGTTGAGATGGACTTACGGCATTTGTCCACCGCAGCCGTCACCGGGACGTCAACAAGTGTTATCGACGAATTTAATTGGAAAAGGCTTCATGGCGCCACGTCTGCCAACTGACAGCGGGCCGCTCAGCACACGAGCGTTTTGTAAAAGGCGTTTCAAAAGTTGAACGAGACCACTTTGCGTGCGCTTCTCAACGAGTCAACAACTACAAGTAACAAGTATTAACCTGTGCATAAATCCTATTTTGTAATTCCTAAATTAATTTGACTGTGGCAGCTAAGCATGTAAATTAAAGGAACATTATTAGGTATATGTGCTGAATATGACATGGGATGTGATTCTTTATGTATTTTGGTAACATTTATGTGCTTAAATTAAATGAATATTATATTAAGCAGTGTTATTTTCCCACATGAAAATCGGGATTATCCGAACCGAACGTGACGTCCCTGTGACGGCGATCGTTTGTCCATCATGTCCGAACTCGGCAGTTCAGAATGTTATGATAGATACAAAAAAGCCGGAGAAACAGCACCGGTGCGACAGCAGTGTGTGGACTAGATCAAACGTGTTCTGTATTGCCGGCACATCGGTCTGTCACAATCATCCGGGCCGGGATCCCGGCGGTCGCTCGGATGTCGTATGCGTGGTGGATACGCGGCCATAGTACGAGTAAATGTATATATCGCTACTTCAGCGTCATCATCTCTCGTTGACGTCCCGTTGATGGAGGCGGTCAGGTGGACAAATGCATTAAGACCGTCGAAAATACGCTTCTATGTGTGCCTGCGCCTGTTTTCGCTCATTGTATAGAGCCGAACTTCTATACTATTCAGTGGCCACGGTTTATCCTTAAAATAATCAAATAACTTTATCTTCTTTCATTTTCCCTTATCGACCACCACGCTATCATTCACTCCCTTCTCTTTCTTATCATTCCTCACACAATCCATCTAACTTTATTTTGGCGTTCCTCTCCCTCTCCAACCTTCAACATTTCTTTCTTCTGTCTATACAGTGAGCGAAAACGCACGCAAACATTGACACGCTATACGTACAGGGAGTGCAAGCACTCTCGCGACTGGTATTCTACCGAGATCGTTGCGCGTTTATGTGTGCGTGCGCCTGTTTTCGCTCATCGTATGGAGCCGACCTTCTGTATTATTCTGTGGATACGGTTTATCCTTGAAATAATCAAATGCGAACAAAAATAATGGCGACCTTGTCAAAAACAACGAAACGAGAATAATTTTATCTACTTTTATGTTTTGCGATTCTAAGCAGAGAGAGAAAAACATTTCTTATATTGAGTGGTTGAGAACGTCCTTTTATTAGGCGTGTTCAGATTAGGGAAGTTCAGTATCCTGTCTGAATATAAATGTAGAAAAATAAATTTTAACTGACCTTTAAGAGGCCTAAAAAATGCGCGTTTCCTCGTTGCAATTGATTACTTATTCGTTAGTATAAAAGTCTGAATATTTCCGAATTTCGGCGACATTTTCACGTAGTATTTATATCAAAATAGTCTCCAATAATTGCATAAATAGTAGCAATAAAAAAACAGACTCTTTGATTTTTTAATAAATAAAATAAAAGTACTACTTATATATTTCACTGCGCCGGCAATGCGCGCTCGCCCTGGCTGGTCGCCTTAATTTGTTGAGGCATCCTATCCACAGGGAATCCCGGTTAAGCAGACGACAACCTCATAGGCTGAACTGCGGAGATGCCATTTATAAACAAAAAAAAAAGATGCGCGCTCAGTACCAAAATGTAAGAGGGCTCCGTACGTACTGGAGAAAACAATGCTGACGATTGTATACAAATACTGGTAAACTCATAATCCCTCTTAATTGCTACACCATATTCATAAGTACATACACGCCCGTATTCCCCGAAGGGTTAGACAGAGATGTACCTATAGTAGGTACAGACGCCAGCACATCAAGCTACCCGAAACTGTCAAATTTTCCCAGTCAACTTTGAACCTAATGTTTTAGCGATAAAGTTGAAAATCTATTAAACTTTGACAGATTGTAGTAGCTTGATGTGCTGGCGTCTGTACATTTCTCCAGTTATATCTAAGTCTCATGTAATAGGGGGCGACCCTATTGCCATCAACCGGACACAAACCCCGGGCTGCTACCGACAAATTGCAGACGGAAAACCCAACAACACTTTGTCCAAACTAGGAATCGAACCTAGGACCTCAGGCTCAGCAATAGCGCTTGACCAACGAGGGAGTTACCACGTAATCGGCTAAAACACAAATTTTCATCACATTGTTTTCCTATCCGTCTATGGCCAATATAAGTCGAGACTCTTCCAAGCCACATTAATCAGAATACCCGCAACTCATATTATTTCCTTTATCCGACACTTCCTAGGTTCATTCTTCGTGTAATATATTACCAGAATAAGAAATACAATGATGCACGCTTCACGATACTTCCCTTTAGTTCGATGTCGTGGCTCGTGGCTGATGAACCCTTTCCGCGCGGCGCAAAAGCAATAAATTATACGATAATGAAGGCAGGGACCCTACTAAGGGTTAAGGTGATTGATTTGTAATACCTTTATATATTGTGTTGTGAAAGAAATTTTTTATGTAAGTTTATTGTATAAGTACACTATATACCAATTTGAGCCCAAAACACATACTAAGTAACAAAAAAGGGAAAAAAATCGCATCTATCTTGTTTAAATCTTTGACAGCATATAGGAAAAAAATAACCAGCGCGGAAATTGTAACCAGGGATTCAGAGCTTATTAGTTGATTTGCACGAATTTACTCGCCTGAAACGGGCGAATCGGCACTTTAAAATATTATTATTTTTTCTATATGCGAATCGCACTAAGTTAATTTATTTATTTATTTATTTATATATACTTTATTGTACACCAGAAAATACTTAACAAAAAAAAAAAAAAAACAATTATTACTACAAAACATACAATGGGCATTTAATTGTGGGCGAGTCGAAAACTCCAGAAATTAGTATAAATATTATGCATTTTGAATTTTGTGCAATGAAGTTAAGGAAAAGTACACGTTTTATAATATTTAACTCATCATTTCTGCTACGTTAGTGTCCTTTTTTCTATACTATTGCATGTTTGTATGAAATAGTAGATTTGTTTTGATAACCTACTACATTTATTCTACAGTAGTGGGTCTAGAGTCATAAGCTGAATTCATGGTTACAATTTACGCTCTGGTTAAAACTTTTTCCTGCATAGTATTGTGAATGAGTTACCCAATTTTGGTGCGGTTGATCTCTGTAAGCCTATTTAAGCTACGCTTGTTATCTTTGTTAAGCTACACTTGCCGCGGTCAGTTCGTGAAAGTGTGACCATTAATTACATTCAAGACCCCTTCGTGCATCGGAAAGCACGTTAAACCGTTGGTCACAGCAGTCATTCGTAGATCATTGACGGTCGTTAAGGGGTAGCCAGAAGCCCAAAAGTCTGACAACCAGTCCTATTTATTTATTTATATATACTTTATTGTACACCACAAAAATACAACGAGTAAAGATACATAAAACACTACAAAATATACAATGGGCGGCCTTATCGCTTTCTGCGATCTCTTCCAGGCAACTTTACCAAGCAAAGAAAGCAGTCCAGCCTACCAAGCAAAGAAAGAAAGAAAGAAAAGAAAGAAAATACGTTTATTTGCGGCAAACATGAGGCATAAAAATAAGCATAAACAAAAAAAAATCAAATTAACAATTTGGGAGAAAACATAAGTCAAATCTACGCAAAATGACCATCGCTCAGCAATAAGGAGTATCGTGACCACCACAACCCAGCAATGTGATTCTGTAACTATCTCACCGTGAAAACTTAGGTGAAGTGAGCGTGGAGTGAGCTGTCAGTGTCATCCTGATGCTAGGGATTGATACTCTTGACAGCTCACTTCACCTAACTTTTCACGGTGAGATTTTTACAGAATCGATCGGCAGTAATCAATATAAGGAGGTCAGATAGGCAGTCGTTCCCTGTAAAATACTGGTATTCAGCTGCATCTGGTTAGACTGAATGCTGACACCAATAATTGTTGGAAAAAGGCTAGGCAGATTAATTGGTCTCTGTAAGCTGTTTGCTATTTGTTAGTTACATTAAAACAACCAATCATATTACTTAAGGGGCCGTGCACGAAATTGGCGGATTTTGATCATTTTTGTTCATTCGTTGTGGGAAAGGGAAAGAATATTTAAACAAAATTATTTGTGAATTGAAGAGTTTAGTTCTTTGTCTTGCATGTGGCTGAAAGAGATTTTTCAAAACAAATTAAGGATTCATGGAAAATTATTAAATTTCGGAACAAGTTTTCCGAAAAATGACGCGAGACTGACGTTTGATTATCTGTTTACAAGAAACTACTTTTGATTTTGAACATTAAAAAATATCATCAGCATCATTATATGGTCTACTTGCACGTGGCTGAACTACTTTTTTCATTTTCAATACAAAATATGGCAGGAAAAAATGTTGAAATAACATAATTTTTGGAAAAGTTCTATACAAATAAGTATTTTTTTCTATTCTTTAGAAATACTTTTAAGAAATTTTAAAAATTACCTATTAATCTTAAGCTAACCATTTAATAGAATCTAAATTTTATTTTATAAATAAACAATAACTTCATTTCGTAAATAAAAGGCAAAATGAACTATATTATCGACCGCGCAAAACTGATCCCGTCAGTAGCGTCCGGGCCTTCCCAGCGTGAGGACGCGTCACTTTGCATCGCAGGCGCGGGCGTTCTACGTAAACATAATTTTCAGAAATTGTATGCCGACTACCACATTTTGATCCAGTAAGTATAAATTTTATTTTAAGTAGGTACTTTGTATATTTATGAAGAACATTAAATCTTTTGATTTACATTTTGATTCGGTAAGTATTAATTTTATTTTAAGTAAGTACTTTGTATATTTATGAAGAACATTAAATCTTTTGATTTATATAATATACTGGTGTGCGCGTGTTGTGTCACTTGGATGGTTCTTAGCTATATAATTGGACTCGGCTGGCGCTGTTGTCATTCTTATAGTTTTGAGAGTGCTAAAGTCGATAGCCGGTGAGGTCAAAATGTAAATCCAAGATGGTGGTCATGGGTGTCATTTTCATAGTTTTCGAGGGTGCTAAAGTCAGTAGTGAGGTAAACATATGAATCCAAAATGGCGGTTGAGAAAAAAATCAAATGTTTAGTCATTGATGTGGTTTTCATGATTTTCGAGGGTTTTAAAGCCGATACTGACGTTAAAATGTAAATCCAAGATGGCGGCTGCGAAAATTTTCAAATTTTTCATCATGGGTATAATTTTTATAGTTTTCGAGGGTGCTTAAGTTGATAGTGAGGTGAAACTGAAAATCCAAAATGGCGACTGCGCAAATTTTCTAATTTTTTGTCATCAGTGTCGTTTTTATGGTTTTCGAGGGTTTTAAAGCAGATAGTGACGTTGTTAATCCAAAATGGCGGCTGCGAAAATTCTCAAATTTTTCATTATGGGTATCGTTTTCATAGTTTTTGAGGGTGTTATAGTCGATGTGAGGTCAAAATGTAAATCCAAAATTCTGCTGTGAAATTTTTGTTTTAAATCATACGTGAGAAGGAGCCTTGTTCCTGACGGAGGTCCCCCGACCACACACTTATTTTTTTTAATGGTTCTTTAATGCTTTGGTTTGATCAATCAATCAATCAATGGAGTGTTTTAGTTATTGAGCCCAACACTGCCTATAAGTTACTGGTATCAATACAGAAATTTGTTTTAGATAATGGGTCGAAAGAAAGAATCGTATAACCAAAAAAAAAAAAAAAAACTACGGCGCGTCTCTAGAACTTGTAAACTTTTACTTTTGATCAGCGCTAGAAGTGCATAGAAGTACTTACGAGTACATTGAAAATCGATGACAATGCAATTTCTGAAAAGACAGTAATTACTGGTGATATGTTGTTTGCTGTTGAATATTTTTTTTTTTACTAAATCTACTAATCAAAAAATACAACATGTTTTTTTATTGAACTCTTCCTATTTCATTCATAACGAACTTCAATTTTTTTTTTATTAAAAATATAATATTTACCTATACAATCACAAGACTAGAAATAAACTCAAGTAGGTTGATGAAATTAAAATACTGTAGGCGGGCAGCCCTATCGCGTGTGTACATACCGCGCGGCTGTAAGTAATTATTTCTGAGACAGCGGGGCAATTGCGTAACACATTATCAATCGGAATCGGTTTCATTTTGACAGTTCAACAACATTCATTGCGTTATTACGTGTTGAGCAGACGAATTTTTCGAACTTATGAAGCAATGGATTAGCAATTTGCTTCAAAATGATTCAGATTCCGATTGATAGTGTGTTCCGCAATTAGGGTGCAGGACCGTGTCACAACACTGTAATAATATTACCGTGCCTCAATGTTATTGAATGTCTAAAATATGTAGGTACCTAAATGCATATAACACCAAATTGTACCATTTTTATGTTGATTGTGGTAATTATACTACACGAATACTATATTAGACAAACATTCCAACTTTTATTTCTTAACCATACATATGAATAAAAAAATATCATTTATAGGATCAAAACTGTATAAGCGATCACTACGCTCGATTTTTAGGCGTGTGTGCGTGAACGGTGCACACAAACATGAATTTACCTAAACTCTAGCGAGGGAATTTTGTGCACGGACTCTTAAGAGTGTATGATACTCGATAAACGACTCAACTGCTACATGTCATTAGGTCGACGGGTCGTGAGTTTTACAGGCCTCTAATGCAAAATTAAGTTTAAAAATGCCATTTCAAGATTGAAGTGGGTAGTCTAAATTACAATAACATCTACTAACCCCCTTACTAATAAACGTTGTATACCGTATGTAATCACAACGCTTTATCTTCTTCTTTCGAAATTCAAATTACTGATGCCTGAAAGAGAGAGATCGGTATGTAACTATTCATCTGATATAATACGTTTATTAGTACCTAAGGGGGGAGTAATTAGAGAACGTTTCCTTCAAAATTTCTTTCATTAACAGCTTAATAGCAAAGGCTAATTCGGCAGTTTGGCTTGAAAACTACATTATCCATCTATGTAACCTCATTGCTCGGCAGTTTATTGTGTAAAATTAAAATATGAGCTGTAATCGTGCCAAGTGTTAAGTAAGTTAATGTGAGTCCACAAACGACATTTTTAACGCAGCAAGTCTCACAAAACAATCAGGGTAACAACTAGGGGTAACTTTATTTACGCTTTACAAAAATGTAACTAATACCTCGCCTTTATTCTTGGAAGGATTAAACAGAGGTCTACAGTACACCCTATCTACAACACACTGTAATATTTTTTTTATCCGTTAATGCGTAAAGTCCTCCAACTTTCATTAATCTGATTGGCCTAAATCTCTCGGAAAACAAAAACTCTTCACCATCTATACGAATAATAAAGCTGAAGATTTTGTTAGTTTTTTTTTTGTTGGTTTTAACGCGCTAATCTCTGGAACTCCCAGTCGAATTTGAAAAAATCTTTTCGTATTTGATAGCCCAATTCATGAGGAACCCATTTGCCTGTCCCATACATGACATACATATAGTTCAGGTTGATTGTTTAACTATTGTGTCTACTTTGTGGACAGTGAACCTGTTAATATCACGCTATAACCTTAGGGGCCGAGCAAAAAGAACGAAAGTTAATCTTTTTAACTTTACTACTTTTTTGCACTAAGCAAAAACGAAGGAATAATAGAAGAGTGGAGTGGGTGGGGGTGGTGTTGTGGAGTGGTGTATACAGGGTGGGCAAAAATCGTGGATCAAACGAAACAGGGCGACAGCTGGGGTTATTTGCAGTAAAAAAAATCTCTGTGGCAGAGCCCTAACTTGATCTCCTTAAAAGTTATGACAATTTGAGTGTGTGTTTTTCGTGAGACTTAAAAGACATTGAAAAAAGTGCCAATACTGATAAAAGCACTTTTGTAGTGATGATGCTTTTTTTTTGTATTTTTTATTTTACTGCAAATAACCTCAGCTATAGTTTTGTTTCGTTTGATCCACGATTTTTTGCCCACTCTGTATAGTACTAGTTTTTTTTCTCGTCTCTTTATCTATGTACTAGCAGCGCCCCGCGGTTTCACCCGCATAAGTGTCGATCCCGTGGGAATATCGGGATAAAAAGTATCCTATGTGTTATTCTGATGTATAAGCTATATTACTGCAAAGTTTCATCCAAATCCGTTCAGTAGTTTTTGCGTGAAAGAGTAACAAACATCCATCCATCCATCCTCACAAACTTTCGCATTTATAATATTAGTAGGATTAGTAGCCTAATTAGTAGTCTATAGTAGTCTATGTATATACATAAATGGTTAAATTAATAAATAAATAAGTAATAGCGCGGACGGGCGGGAACAAGAAATTTCACGCGGACGAAGTCGCGAACAGAAGCTATTTGGCTAGATATTTTTAAAATGTGCTTGGATTTTCAAAAGCGGTGGACAAATATTATTGAAGCCACCACGTGATTTTTGCTTTGTGGTCTTTCTAAGTTTGCCACAACGGGTTGTGGCATTTTTTGCTACAACATTGTACTGTAGACCTTCTCATTTTCTCGTAATGATTTTTTTGCTAGCATTGGTTCAAAATCAACAATCTCACCCACTTAAAAACATTTTCATGTTCATCTCATAGTAGAGGACAGAAAACTCTTAGCACAGCTCGCTGGCGGCAACCATTCGGATGATGGATGACCGCCAATGAGGCTCAAGTAGTGAATATTAAGAATTATTTATCAAAACTGTTCCGATAAGGAAAATATACCCTTTTCATTGACACGAATGTAGGACAGCGAGATATTTATGTGTATTGAAAGAGATTATTGACACCTCTTGGGAAATAATTTCTTATTTCATCGTTTCTTCTTCTACGAATGACATCGACTAAAGAAGCGATGGATAGACTGTGTGAATTATGTTATGGTTAGAAAAGCGGTGACTACTGAGATAACGACTAATAGAGAAATATGGACGACAAAGTTGCACCGACCCCAAATAAATTGGGATAAGGGCAGGAGATTGACGATCATTTTTGTCACCTTCGTGTCCTTTACACGACAGTATTTCAGATCTTGTTGGCCCAAAACTTCGCCACTTCCACGGCGTCTTCGCTGGCAGCCCAGAGGTCACTTTGACTACATGTTTTGGAACACAGAGGGCAGGATAGGAGGTGTAGCGTAGTTTGTGATACAGCTCCACATCCACCCTACTGTTGTTCCGTCGAGGTAGTTAGCGTCAATTGCATAACATACCTACTAAGTTTTTGTGAATACGGTAGCAAAACTAGGAATTTTTATTATAACTGTTATAATGGTGGCGGTTCAATGAAACCGACGATGACAGTTAGGAATTTATTGTAGACTAAACATAAGCTCTAGTGTACAAAAGCTGTCTAGACAAAACCTATGGGTGGTTCCAGGGATGGACTGCGGGGCTATCCTATCCCTTAACCTCCTAGCTATGCTATTCCTTAGGGCGACGAGGCCTCCACTCAGGTCAAGCTTATGACAACAGTGGTGACTGCGGGGCTATCGTCCACTGTGCCTTCTAAGCTGCAAATATGCAAGTTTGACCGATTATATAGTCGGTTTGACCGATCAATGTGTGTGTCTTCACCATCTCATGCTTGTATGTAGTTGTAAGCTTCGTCGACGTCATGGTCACTTTACACGTCGAATGTTAGATGTCGCTAGTAGTCTATACTATAGGTACTGATGTGTTATCTATCAATGATTGATCTTGTTTGTGTCGCAAATCGATCTACTAGGATGGCGAAGTGTTGTGCATACAATCCGGTAGATGGCGTAAGGCGTCGCGTTACACTTTGTATTTTTTTTTAAATCTAGCATACTAAAGTATAGGTTAATAACACTCGTATGGGTCGATCGAAGGTTAGGCTACGCTTGTCGAGGTTGGTCCGTGGATGAGTGACCATCCATAATATACCGAGATCAGACCGAGGTCTACTTGTCGTAACACTAGTAAAGACGTAGACGGGCTGACGGACTTTCAGGCTTCTGACTTACAACCAAGAGATGTCGTGCAACCTAGGGTTGTAGAAGTCAGATAGGCAGTCGCTCCATATAAAATACTGGTATTCGGTTAGACTACATGCTGACTACAACATAGTTGGGAAAAGATTAGGCAGATGAGGTTAATAAAAGCAGTTTAAGAAATCCAAAAAAATTGTGTATTTTTCCAGTTATTGATATCAGAGTATCGTCCTCAACACAGGCACTGTATCTTGGAACTGACCAGTGTTGTCGTGGAATTTCAAAGCCCTATCTATCTGCCATTCTCTCAAAGTTTTAATCTGAGTTCCAGGCACGACTTTATTATCCACGTACTTGGCTTTGTACAATTCGTTTCTGAAAACTTTAAGTTGCTCTCTTACATATTCTATAGGTACTTTTGCTATTGCCAGCATCTTTGGCTTGTAACTATCAGCTACAGGTACATTCTTGGCTTCATACAACTCATATATAAGGTACTTGTCGTGAGGTTTTGGAGTACGCAGGAATATAGCGTAGTCATTGCCAACATGGAGGAATCCTCGAAGGTTGTATTCTGATTTGAACCCGTCGACGAACTGGAACATCTTGTGTAAACGAACTGAATTTGATTCGTCGAATAGTAACAGGCAAATTGTTGATATTATTTGGATCTGGAACGATAATTTAAAAATGGTTATGTGCAACGGCAAAATGTTGAACTACATAATTTTCCGGATAAGAAATTAAGGTTTGAAATGCGTCTTAAAAATATTTTTGGGATATATGCTAAATATCAACATAAGTATGTTAGAAAAAATCTAAACCCAAAATGTTCTATCAAAACATCGGATATAATACTGGGAAAGGTATTTTCTCGTATCTTTACACCTACAAATTCTATTGGCAAAAATTTCCATAGATGCGGAAAAAAAACAGACCACGTTTTTTTATTTCGTTTGCCTTAATAAAATAATAATGTCTCAAGAGATTTATGGTGACAAAGATACATTAGAAGATTAAATTTCGCTCTGTTCTAGTTACAAGTGTTTTAAAAAGTACGCCAAGTTTATTAAGACATGGAAACGTGACACCCTATTAAGTGACTTTGAGGCTCTTTTAAAATAAAGGTGTTGGGTTCTTATAAACTACCATTTTAAAAGTTAAGAATATTATGGTAATTTAAGAAAATGATTTTATTTTCTTATTAGATCTGCAAACATAAGTTAAAGGAAAGACGATTTGAACAACGCCAGTCCACTTAGATATTTTATCTAAGTGGACTGATAGTTTTTGAGCATGTTATAACGTATACTTTACCTAAGTACACCTAGTACGAGTCCCTAAGGACTTTTGGCTAAATAATATCAGCCACACGGGTTGATCGAAGGACCGAGGTCGGTTCGTGGATGGGTGACTATCCTTTATATAATTATCGAGACCACTTCGTGCCTCAGAAAATACATTAAGCCGTTAGTCCCGGCTATCATCCATAGATCTTTGACAATTATTACGGGTAGTCAGTAGCCCAAAAAAATTCGGACAACCAGTCTCACCAAGGGGTTTGTGTTAGCAAGCAACTGGGTTGTGGAGTTCAGATAGACAGTGACTCCATGTAAAATACTAGTATTCAGCTGCATCTAATTGGACTGGAAGCCAACCCTAATGTAGTTGGTAGAAGACTACACAGATTGTTAAGTATACATTTTTTTTTATTATTTCAACAAAAGAACATTTACATAGTATTACACAAATCTTCTGCCAAACTGCAGGACAGTTTGTCGGCAGTGTTCTCGTGGACACAGCTCTTTTTCTTAATATTATTAATTTATTACATAGGTAATTCTATACTTTTATGAATTCAAGACATGATCACGATAATGATGGCAAAACCTTAATTGGGAAAGTAAGTAAACTAAAAAGACCTGAATAAAACAAAAAGGCTTACCAACTTCATGTTAAAAAAAAACTAATAAACAATAAAATAAAATTCGTTTCAGCGATCGATACACATCATTACAATACGCAAAATTTTACTTTAACTGATATATAAAATACGAATATTTTACGACGCTTTAAAATTTTAATGTAACGCCATTTTTTTTTTCTATTTTTATACTGCAACCAAATGAATACGTAACGTTTTTTTCATAAAGTATATTTGTATTATTTTAACGATGTGCCTGCGAGCAGGATTAACAAGGGCTCCGAAGTAGGAATGTGTAGGTAAAAATGCAATGTATGGAAAATAATGACCTAAGTTTGACTCACGCAGGTTTGAGAGAGAAAGAAATACAAATTGTAGCAACGATTCCTCATTCTACGCATAATGGAGTTTATTTATAAACGTTGCTTAGAGTTTACTTAGGATCTGTTTAGCCATATTTTTTTTTTACTTTTAAACGTTACATAACTTTACATAACACGTTGCTTACTTTTATGTAAATAAGTGTGTTTAAGTCCGAGTGAAGATAACTGACATAAAAAAAACTTTTTTACAATAAAAACTACAGACTTCCAAAAAACACTACAAAGTGAAAACTAACTTTAATTTCGGAAGACGGTGTCGTTGGTTCCGCATTTTCTTTTATTGACACCGACTTCCGAAATTAAAGTTATTTTTCACTTTGTAGTGTTTTTTGGAAGTCGGTAGTTTTTTTTTGTAAAAAAAGTTTTTTATTTTTCACTTTTTAGTGGGCCAGTTTGTAACTTATCTAAGTTACAATAGCCTAATGTCAACTACTCATCACCTTTTACAAAATATTGCTTTTCCCGGTGCAGGGAAAGGAATTTTAATTGTTGAGGAGTTCTCCTTGTAAGAACCAGGAAAACTGGAGCTGATTGAGAATTTACTATCAGCTCCACTTCACGATACGCATTGTGCTTAGCAACCACATTAAAGTAGCTAATCGAATCGCAAACCGTGAAATATTTATTATTGAGTAGTTCCGATGGCCATCTGTGGTCTTCATCATCAGTTCCACTTCACCGAGACAAACTCACTCACTTTTCTGAGAGCAAATGCATGACTTACTATAAAAAATACCCAAATCGCTATTGGTGGGCCTACAAAATTTGAGGGTTTCCCTCGATTTCCATGGGATGCCCTCATCAGATTCCGATTTGGTGACAATGGGACCACTTCGGGAGCATACCCTTTCAAACAAAAAAGAATTTTGAAAATCCGTCGACTATTGGCGGAGTATTCGATGAACAAACATACAAAAAAAAAACATACAATCATCCGAACATAGTACCTCCTCCATTTTGTGAAGTCGGTAAAAATAGAGATAAGGTGCAGTAAACGCATCTTAAAAGTCACCTGCCAAGTTCTTGCTTTATTGCCGTTTACGACAAATTTCGTTGTTCCATAACATCATCCTGCAGCAGCAGCAGCTTCAATTAATTGATTTTCATTGATTCATATATTCCAAAAACCACACAGCCATCAGCCTTTTTGTCTGATCTATTTGATCCCTTCTTCATGGTTCTTTTTTTTCACTCTTGCCTAGGTTTTTTTTTCAAACTCTGCAAAATCTTTTCAGATTTTTGCTCTATCTTATTCCACTAAGGAAGCAAGTTGAAAACTGGTTTTCCTACGCCCCTTATTTTATTCTGATTAACTTTGTTGCAAACTTTAACACAGTTTATCTTTTACCGAGACACTTTTAGTTACTCGCATTTGTTTCTGAGGATGTGTGTGAAAGAACTTAAATTACAACTATCTACTACAGTGTTGTAAAAATGGTGGAAGTCGTATGATGGAAGCCGTATGGTGGAAGTCGTATAGCTATTTTGATATTTTGTAGGCTATGCACAATGAACTTAATGGAAGAGTGATGGAGATGAAATGATAATGGAGGGAGTCCCTCTCCTTCATCGAAATTACATCCCCACGAGGAAAACCAAAGAAATAATGTATGGATTGTTTGCGGAAGGATGTGAAAGAGAGGAGAGTGAATGATAGCGTGGTGGATGATAAGGGAAAATGGAAGTAGTAAACGTATTTCACCGACCCCATCATGTAACATGGGATAAGGGCAGGAAGATGATGAAAAGAACAGTGATGGAAATGGGCTGGAATATGGCACAGCCATGGCAACTCTTAAGGATATAACAAATCAGTAGGTAATGGATCCGTCGGACGGCGTCCCCGCACGGGTGGTGGCGATCGCCGCCTCCCAAATGGAGGAGAGGTTTCGGGACCTCTTCAGCGCGTGCTTTACGGCTGGGAGGTTCCCGAAACTGTGGAAGGAGGGGCAGCTGTGCCTCCTCCGAAAGGACGGACGCCCGGTGGACTCCCCCTCGGCATACCGGCCCATCGTTCTGCTCGATGAGGTCGGTAAACTGTTCGAGGGGATTATCGCCACCCGGCTTGATAGCCATTTGCGGGGGGTAGGGCCGGACCTGTCGGACGCCCAATTCGGTTTTCGTCGAGGGCGTTCGACGATCGATGCGCTGGCCCTACTCAAGGGCCAGGTAAAGGAGGCGGTGGAGGCGGGAGACGGAGTGCTGGCGGTGTCATTCGACATTGCAAACGCCTTCAACTCCGTCCCCCACTCGACGATATTGGAGGCGCTCCGGTATCACGGAGTGCCCCAATACCTGCGGGACCTCCTGGCCAGCTACCTGGAGGACCGAGAGGTCCTCCTCGTGGACAAGACGGCCACGTTGAGGCGGTACGGCGCAGAGTCCGGTGTTCCACAGGGGTCGGTACTAGGGCCCCCCCTGTGGAACATGAACATCGGGTTCGATTGGCTCCTGCGGGGAGGCCTCCTCCAGGGCACGAGTGTCATCTGCTACGCGGATGACACTCTCCTCACCGCCCGGGGGAGGAACTTTGCAGACGCGGCCTGTCTGGCCTCGGCTGGCGGATCCTTGGTTGCGGAGAGGATCCGCCGCCTGGGATTAAGGGTGGCGCTGAACAAGACCGAGGCCGTGTTCTTTCGCGGGCCTCGGCAGCGCTGCCCACCCGATGCCCACATCGTCGTAGGGGGCGTCCGGATAGAGGTCCAGGCCCGGATGAAGTATCTGGGCCTGGTGCTGGACGACAGGTGGCGCTTCGGCCCGCATTTCAGCGAGCTGTCGACGCGCCTGCTGAAGGCCGCGGACGCCCTCTCGTGGCTTCTCCCGAACCTGGGGGGGCCCAAGGCGAAATGCCGGCGCCTCTATGCCGGCATCCTGCGGAGCATGGCCCTGTACGGGGCCCCCATCTGGGCGGACTCCCTCCACAGGAGGGAGAATGCGACCGCCATCCGCAGGCCCCAAAGAGCCATTGCACAGCGGGTGGCGACGGCCTACCGCTCGGTGGGCTTTTCGGCGGCGTGCGCTCTGGCCGGCACCCCTCCTTGGGAGTTGGAGGCTTGGGTGCTCGCCAGAGTGTACGAGTGGACGGCGCGTCGGAAGGCGCTCGGGGAGCACCCCGTCGCGGATGAGCGGGAGGCCGTGCGGCGGGAGGCGAAGGACGCCATCGTCCTCCATTGGACGGAGGACCTCGCTGCCGCCGCCTTTGGCCGCCGGACGTTGGACGCGCTCGGTCCGGTCCTGCGGGACTGGCTCGAGCGGTCCCACGGTTTCCTCTCTTTCCGTCTGGTGCAGGTGTTGTCCGGCCATGGCTGTTTCGGATCGCACCTGCACCGGATCGGGAGGGAGGAGTCCCCGGCGTGCCACGACTGCGGCGCGGCGGAGGACACGGCGCAGCACACCCTCGAGGTGTGCCCGGCTTGGTCCGAGCAGCGCCGCGGTCTGACCGCGGTGATCGGTCAGGACCTCTCGCTTCCCGGCGTGATAAACGCCATGCTGGGGAGCGAGGGGGCCTGGACAGCGGTTGCCTCCTTTTGCGAGGACGTGATGTCGCGAAAGGAGGAGGCGGAGCGCGCGCGGGAGGACGATCCTCTCGCTGCGCCGCTCCGCAGACGAAGAAGGGGTCGGAGAGGGCGCCGTCCTCCCCCTCCTCGTGGTGGTGACGAGCGGGCGACAGGCGCGGGGGCGCCTCCGCCCGCATTGCACCCGTCACCACCTTCGTCGGTCACTCCCGGGCCCGTCCCCCTCCCCACGGGGGGGGTGTGAGGGGCTCGCGTTGCGGGCAATCGTCGGCGGTGGACTGGACGTAAAGGCTGTGCCGGATTCCCAGTCCTCCACCACTAAGACGAAGCGGGAGTGCCGCTGGGTTATTTTAGTGGGTATACCGGGTCCCAGACCCGGGAAGTCCCACATAGCCCCCCATCCCCCGATGGGAGGGTATGCGTAACGCATTTTTTCCCAGCGCAAACAAAAAAAAAAAAAAAAAGGTAATGGATCCGTATTTAAGAACAGTCCTGCTTCTTCATATTCGCGTCAAAGATTCCATTTTTATTTTTACAAGTTATATGTCCGATTTAATTTTGAATTGGCAAAAGTTCTATAAAAACTGCTATTCAAACACTATTCTTTAAGCCGTTTTAAGGATACATTTTCTAAAATCCGTTCCTAATGCTTTCTTTCATTAAAAAAGAAACTATTTTGCAAATTTTAAGTCTTCTTGACCTAGCAGTTTACGCTGTGCGATTTCTGTCAGTGAAGTGAATGTATAATTGAAAGAATTTAATATTTTTATTAGATACACTAGCTGACCCCGCAAACGTCGTTTTGCGAAAAAAATAAATAAATAGTAACCGATTCTCAGACCTACCCGATAAGCACACAAAATTTCATACAAATTCGTCCAGCTGTTTCGGAGGAGTATGGTAACTAACACTGTGACACGAGAATTGTATACATATATTAGATATAGACTTTGATCTTTGTTTTGAACGTAAGGTAGGACGCCCTCAGGCTAGTTGGAGCAACGATGTTCACAGGTTGGCTGGTAGCACCTGGATGCAGTTACCGAGAATCAAGCTAAATAACGTGCAATTGGAGAGGCCGATGTCCAGCAGTGGACTGCTGTAGGCTGATGATGAAGCTTTGATCAAAATTCAGCCCTGTCAACAGGATAATAACAGTTCTGATGATGTAGACCAAGAATACCGTCAACTAAAATTATATTAGTCGAAAAAATAGTGTCACAACTAACTATGTCTGAAATTTGTGAAGCCCTGAAGAGCTGTTACATAATAATTACAGCAATCCAAATGATACACTCGTACACGACGCACTCGGCGATTAACGAAATAATGTTTTATTAAGGTAACTCGACTCTTTCCAAAAGGATTGGCGCATAAAAGCACTGGATAGGGATAAGTGGAAGGAGGGAAGGGAGGCCTTTGCCCTGCAGTGGGACAGAAATGGCTGATAATAATAATAATACAAATTTCCTAAGGGGCCTCTGCGAGTTGGCCTCGGCCCCTCGTACGCCTTCCAAAGGACCGCGACCCCATGGTCCCGAGATATATAAAATCAAGAAAAAAAAATTACAATAAGGTAACTGGGGAAAAGTTACACAAGGAAATGAAAACAGAACTAAATTATGTAAAATAGACTGCTATTTCCATATAATTCCGAAATACTGTTTTATCTACAAGAAAAGCTTGCAGGTGTACAAAGTTAATCATGGATTTAGTTTTTAGTCAGCCAGCTTTGTATTTGTGGGGCAGTTGTAGTTTGTCAAAAGTTCTGTGGTCTTTTTGTATATACAGGGTGATTGGAAGATGGGTGCAAAGCTTTAAGGTGAAGATAATACAGACAATTTAGAACTATTTAAACCATGGTTGTCTTAGACGAAGTCTCAATAATATTTTTTTACTTAATTTTTTAAGACTACCATGGCTTAATTGATTCTAAATTGTCTGTACTATCTTCGCCTTAAAACTTTGCACCCATCTTTTCAATCACCCTGTATAACGTAAACAGTGGCTAAGTACAAGTCAGACCCGCACACGAAGGATTCCGGACCTCCTTGAAATCTTTTCTAAAAACGATGGCGACACCCTTTATTTTTTAACTTTATTTTATTTTTATTATTTGTTGTTTTAGCGGCCATAGTAGTACACATTCTATGAAAATTTCAAGTGACTACCTACTACGGTAGCCCTGTGACAGATGGGTGAATGGATAGCGAATCCTTAGTAATAGGGTCCCGTTGTCACCCTTTGGGAACGAAACCTTTAAAGCGAGGTATAATTTGTATTCATAGCATGTACTATAATAGTATAATCTTGAAATGGACATCAGGAGCTCCGCTAGCAGTCTTATGAATTTTTATGAGTATGGGTTATTCCTATTTAATTCGTTTCATACGAACTTAAGACCTCTTATCGATGCAGCAACATTCAACTTCCTTCTTGATCGGTGTGGGACGCGATCTTCCCTTTATACCTAATTATGGATTCAAACAGATTGACGGTAGAAATGATATCATAGATGAGAATCCTTCATCCCATAAACTAAGACAAACAAATCATAACTTGACATAAGGCCTGTGATCCGGGTTAGGCAGGTGGTTTACTGTTAGGTCTTAGATCCTTGCGGAATGAAAGTGGACTCTATATCAATAAACTGGTATAATACCATGAACTAAAATCACACTAATCCCGACAGTTCTCGCGTTGTTGATTTATTACGGATGCGCGTGCGGGCAAGCGGCGAGTGGCCGCGGGACGCTTGAGGCGCGTGCGGCTTGGAGGTTACGATGACGGCCTTGGGCCCGTGGGTTGAGCGTAGACATGTAAAAAGTACACCCTTTAGTAGCACATTTCGTCAGTTATATTTAAGTCCCATGTATAATAAGGGGCGAGTCTGTAGCGAAAAACCAGACGCAAATACAGACTCCGGGCTGCTACCGAGAAATTCCAGATGAAAAAACCCAACAACACTTTGCTCGACTCAAAAATCAGTTCCAGGAACTCATGCTCAGTAATCGTGCTTGCGACGGCTGAACCAACGAGACAGTCAAATAAATTCTTGTTAGTAAAATATCTTTTGCAAACAACATGTCTCTGCAATCGATTCTACGTAAAGATTCTAGGTCCTCGTTAAAATTTATATTCTACGTAAAAATGGCGTGTAATAGAAACCCTGAATTTCCTGGGATCGAAGTATTAGGTGGCGACGCGCGACAGTGACTTATTATTTTAATATATTTTTCTGTTTGTGCCGACTTTTCTTGTTTATTGAAGTAGGAGTTTTTTCGAGTAGGGTTATTAGAAAAGTTTTTCCTAGTAGACTTAATGCGTGTATACTATAAACTAGCTGCTGCCCACAACTTTGTTCGCGTGACATTTTATTTCCTTTCCTTTTTTAGAATAAAAGCCTAAGTTACTCCATATAATAGGTATCAGCTATCTGTCAGTGAAAGTCCCGTGAAAATTGGTCTAGCCAATTCGGAGATTAGGGGGAACAAACAGACAGACAAAAATATTAAAAATTGTTTTTTTGTTATAAGTACCGTATATTATACTTTCATAAATGCATTTATTAAAAAGCTCTTATTATGACATTTCAATTTTAATTATTTGTATTCATGAATTATAAATGTATAGATTTGAAGTAGAAAAAATTGAAACAAGTTTCCAGAATAAATTACTAGGTTAGATACCTCTCTAGCATATGAATCGAACTGCTGAAGAATTATGGTACGATTATAACAATAGCTTTTGCAAGAATGTTTTTTATAGACTTACTTGAAGCGATTTGGTCAGAGTCACCTTCAAATCAAACCATTGTGTGCTTTAATAATTTCTAACGTGACGATATTACCGTGATACGTTATAACGTTATCGTGGACGGTTTATAAGCGTCATCATATTTTCATACCTTTTACTTCTCTGTGTCATCGTGATGTTGTGACGTAGACCTAGACTCCACGATTATATCGTCACATTAGAAATTATAAAACCGCTCATGAGGTTTCGTAAAAAGCCATTCACAATTATTTTTTTTTTACATTTGATATTGAAAACCATGGTTCTATAATATAATATAAAATTGTTTTAGTATCAAAAATAACAATTAACGCTATATACTAAATTAAATAACTAACCAACTGCATACACAAAAATCCTTATAGTTTTTGGTCATTTAGGCGTCAAAGTAATCACCTCATTACTATCATCCGGAAACGCGCCCAGAAGACTGGCAGTATTGCCACGTTGAATGGCTTTGCTAATTCTTTTGCCAAAGAACAAGCAAACCCTTTGGTCTAGTGAAGTGTCGACCAGTTGGTGAGAAATTTCCTTAAAAAAGAAGACACGACGGGCTCCACGACACGAGCGTTTTGAACCCAATCGGCTCAAAAATGGTGTTAAGGTTAAGTAATGTTACATTTGCTTTCATTTTTTTTTTTTTTAAAGACTGTAACCTTTTCAAAAGTCGAAAAAATTATCATAGATTAGACAACTAAAAAGCCATCGTACCTATATATGGTTAGTTTGATAGAAAGACGAAATATACCCGTATATTGCCTCGAAATTACCTTATCATGCCTCCTTCCGCTTGAACTGACTTCATTACTGACCCGCCCCTTATCTGTGGGGGGCTACAAATTTTGTAAACGACTAACAGATATTTTGGGACAGCGATTGATGTGTTCTGAACGAGGCATCGGTTTTATTTGTGCGAAATCTATTCTGGTAGTTTCATCAAAGGGAAGGCTGTTTTGGGTTGTGTGATCTTTGCCATGGGATTGGATTGGGTATAGTCTATTTTGGACTGTGTATGTATTTTGTGAATATATTATCTTGGTTAATGAGGATTTCCCTAAAGTAGGTAGGTGTAGTTGCTATTCAAACTTTGACAAAATAGATCCGATTAACCAGATAAATGGTAACAGTACTAATGGTAGTAATTACTATTTGTTTTTTTTTTATAATGTTTTTTTTTTGTAATTTTTATTTTTATTTAGGGCTGATTTTACCAAAGTCAGATATAAAGAAAGAAAGAAAGAAAGAAAAAGTATTTATTGCGACTCGTACAGGAGGATCACAAACTAAATGAAACACAGTCTAAATTAAAATACCAAAATAAAAACAAAAAAAAATAAAAAAGTAACAAAAAGAAAAATGAAACAAAAAGTCCTATACGAGGCCATATCTTTTATTCACGGAATAATATTGACGTCTCACAGTTCTAGTATGGAAAAACTGTAAATAATTAAAAGTTTATTCTCAGGTTAAGACTTATTCTAGGTATAACAGTATGGTGGAATGCGCCCTTAGTCATTTTATTCTTAGGTGCATCGTCTTCACAAATAATTAATGTATACAACTTAATTATATTTATTTTAAAAGAGTAACGGTGGAGTTTCTTGCCCAATCTTCTCCATACGAAACTAGCTTTTGAAAGGAGTGACTAGGATCAATTCTTTTTTTTTTTTTGTTACTTTTGACATTCAGAGGTGCCTTATAAGTGCCTATTTGAAATAAATGATTTGACTTTGACCTTGAATAAAAAAAATAGCGGTAATTGCGTTATGGTTTTCACGGAAAGAGTATTAATTCGATTAATTAAAAGAACCCCAGTGGATTGCTTCTTCCCCATCGAAGTTATTTATCAAAATAATTTTGTACAATTCTCAGTCCAATATTGAAAATTTGACATCTGCACAAAATGGAGTACCGCCAATGAAGGGTGAAAATCGTCAATAAATTAAACCTTAAATCAACAAAAATATTGTACCTACTGTGTCAATAGAGGTGTTTTGGGGAATACATCCGAAATGAGTAGGGTTGTCGAGATAACAAAGTCATGTTTAAAAAATAAAGATATAATCCGGTTTCTGAATCGAGAATTTGAAATTGAGCACTTGTCGAACTCTAAGCATTATTTAAAGCATACAATTTAAATTATCTTTGCAAAAAACTAAATATTTTTTTTTAATTTTGTGGGCTTCTTTGAACCACCTTTGTAGACGGCCGGTACTGAGCTTCACATGGACTGACAGGGTGGAAGAATGATGCAAACTTGATTTTTATAATTCCTGGTTTAATGACCAAGAGAAATTTACAAAAAACAAATTTTAAGATTTATGCATATGGCGGTTCCAACGATCTATGGGTGAGTGACGCGACATTGTCACTCGCGGCTGCTGCTTTCGTGTCGTACGCGTGTGTGCGTGAGACGTTGGTGAGCGCACACATGTTAGGCGTTAACAACCTTTATTCATTAATTTCAACCGAAACACGTCCACTGCTGGACATAACCCTCCCCCAAGCATCACTACTTCGACCAGTTCTGCACTTTCCGCATCCAGCGGATTCCTGCGGCCTTCACAAGGTCATCGGTCCACCTTGTGGGAGGTCTTCCAAAGCTACGTCTTCCGGTGGCGACCACGTGGTCGCCACTCCAGAACCTTTCGGCTCCATCGGTCAACTGTTCTGCGAGCAACTGCCCACTGCCACTTAAGCTTAGCAATTCATCGGGCTATGTCGGTTACTTTGGTTCTCCTGTAGATCTCTTCATTTCAATCGCCTTAAGCAATGCTAAATTAGAGTTGATTAGTTTTTAACTTCAAATTCTTAACTCGGAAACCGTGTGCTAGTCTTAGTCCTTTTCCTTCATGAACATTAAGTAAGTTTGACGACTGCTGGTAAATGGCTGTAATTTTTTGACAATTACACACATCAAAAGTGATTTTTGACATTTGAACCACTAACACAAAAGTTCGAAAAAAAGACTGAAATAACAGTTTTCTCTAAAATTTTATTGGGTAACTTAAACAATTAATAATCCGTGTTTCTACCGCGAACACAAACAACACAAGAACATCGGTTTGGCATACTCAAAATGAGTTCATCCAAATCACGCTGTGGAATGGCCGCCCATGTTCGTTGCAACAACAAAAAAAGGTCTTCTTGCGACTGGATACCCTCCATATTCGGCAGAGCTCTTCTCTGTAGCATATCCCATGCATGCTCAATCGGGTTCAAGTCTGGCGACTGAGCAGGCCAGGGCAGGACATTGATGTTAGCTGCGGCGAGAGTCTGTCTTACAACTCTTGCGGTGTGCGGTCGTGCATTATCATGCATTAACTGAAATAAGGGACCGATTTGCACTTGTAGAGGAACGATGACGTCTGATACAATCGTCTCAGCATAAATTTGAGCGTTGAGGTTGCCTCTGATCCAAATCAACTCAGTTCTTCCGCCGATCCAAATACCCGCCCATACCATGATGGTTCCACCACTATAAGGATGGACTTCCTGGCAGGATTTTAATCGCTGTTGGCGTCCAGGGGTTCTCCAGTGTCGTATACGTCTTGTATCCGGTCTCATACCAAAACGAGACTCATCAGAAAAGCACACGAAACGCCATTGTTCTTCTGCCCAATTTCTGTGTTCAAGAGCCCATTGATATCGAATCCTACGATTGTGCATTGCTATAGGTGGTACCCGTAGCGGTCTTCGGGAATGAAGGTTCACTTCATGCAAGCGGTTTCTGACTGTTTGGTCGCTAATTAAGTTCCCTGAAGAGTGATGAAGCCTCACGGCTAACATCATGGCGGTTATTGTTGGAGCTCTTCGAGTTAAGATTTGAATGTATCGGTCTTGTCTCCGTGTGGTGCAGCGATACCGTCCTCCATGGCGCTCAGCCACGGTACCAGTGCTTCGGTAACGTGTCCAAAGTCGACTGATAACACTCTGACTTGTATTCAGAGCTAAAGCCACAGTACGTTGCCGGGAACCAGCTTCTATCATTCCCACGGCTCTGAGCATTTCTTCCCTGCTTAAATGACGTCGCCGCTCCATAATAACGTTGGTTTTAATCAGTAGTAGGGAAACAGTAGCACTAATAATGTCTTCAATGCGTTGTATGTTTTTATAGGGAAAATATTGACAGCTGATTTTCATCTTTTACTCGAATTTGATTCACAGTTCCTGATTCAAATTATGAAAAGCACCAAAAAGGATCCATATAAATTTATAAAATCATAAATTTATTACAAAGCCACATCTCAATCTCAAGAAATCCGCATAAAAATGCTTGATCCCTAGACACTTTTGATGTGTGTAACTCTCAGTAAACACAAATCACAATGTGACTGACAGAATGACAATAACTCATGTTATGATTTGTTACACCTTTTTTTTTGTTGTCCTTATTATGTCCCACTGCTGGGCAAAGGCCTCCTATTTGTTCTTCCAAACCTCCCTGTCTTGTGTGATCTCTGGCCATATTGACCCTGCAAATGATGTTAGTTCGTCACATCACCTTCGTCTTGGTCTACCTTGACGACGTTGTCCTGCCTCAGGCGTCCAGTGAGTGACGATCTTTGCCCATGTCTTTGAGTGCACCTAATTAACTAGTAATGTCAGTATATCTGTCTACCACACCCTCTCTAACTTTAAGCAAATATGCGAGCTAACAGTTTATCGCATGCACTGGCATACACGACTACCGATAGCGATGAAGCCCTTTGAAGATGCTTATGATGAGTTATACCATGTAAAATAAAACGTCTAGGTTCTAAAATACCTAGTGTTCCTTATAATCTGTCTCTCTTACTTTATCAAGATAAAAAATATCATGAACAACGGCCTATAAAAGTGACATGAAAAATCCAAAAATGTGTTGAAAGTCGTGTTAAAATTCGAAACGCTTTATAAGCGACTGTCACTTATCTAGGCGCTCAGAATTTCTTAGGCGATCATAAATGCCAAGTTTTTTGTTGAATTCGAGTATCAAAGAGGTCAGACGGTAAACGAATTAAAATCGCAAACGTTTTACGGTACGGATTAAAAAATATGAACACAATTAAATTGGTAAATCCCCCAACCCTGAACAAAAGCCTATCCCTGAAAACATTTCCTAATTGAAATATGAGAGTAGGAATTAATTTTTTGAAATGAACCCTTTATATGATTGTGTGCCGATTAATATCCGCCTGTTCGTTTGAAACCGTTCGACTTTTTTATTTACAAAAGTAACAGCACTTTCGATGAATAAAATATTGATTGCTGTAAGATCCGGGAAAACGATATGACCAGACTATATGTGCCATATGTGTGTGTGTGTGTGACTAGTAGATATTATCATACTAATCGTACTTCCTACTTCCTACTAATATTATAAATGCGAAAGTTTGTGAGGATGGATGTTTGTTACTCTTTCACGCAAAAACTACTGAACGGATTTTGATGAAACTTTACAGTTATATAGCTTATACATCAGAATAACACATAAGATACTTTTTATCCCGATATTCCTACAGGATCGAAGCTTACGCGGGTGAAACCGCGGGGCGCAGCTAGTAACATTATAAAGGCGAAAGTTTGTGAGTGTGTGTGTTCATATGTTTGTTACTTCTTCACGCTCAAACGGCTTGACCAATTTTGATAAAATTTTGTACGGAGGTAGCTGACACCCTGTTTTAACACATAGGCACTTTTTATCTCGATATTCTTACGGGATCGACTCTTATACGGGTGAAATATCGGGTCGCAGCTAGTAGAATCTAATCGTCTACAATAAGGAGTATTTTATCTAGATATTTTATACATACTCGTAATACGTAGACTGCCTCATTGGTATAGTGACCGCAAGCGCCATCATGAGCATGAGGTCGTGGGTTCAATTCCCAGGTCGGGCAAAGCGTTATTAGGTTTTTCCATAGTATTAAAATCGGCTGCTCAGGAAACTCTTACTTTTCAGCCAGTTCTCTCCAGAGATCATCGACTAGCTCTTGCTAACCTACAAAAGGCTAAATTCCTACAAAGCAGGCAACCAGATAATCCAAATAGGCACAACCGAGTAAAAGAATGTCAGGCAACACTTCAAAAGGTTAAATATCAGGAAGAGCAAAAAGCATGCAGGGCCTGCCTCAATGGATTGGGGAAAAAACACCCTGCAAAACGCATGCAGATGCTATACTTTTTTTACAGCAGGAACAAACTTCAAACAAAACGTCGAAAAAGATCTACTTATATACCAATGACCAAATGGGAGCAAATTTTAAAAAAATCCGAGGGCCATCTTATACCAACAGTTAATATAAAAAAGCCGATAACCGAAGTACAGGGTGAGGGACCCATTACGGACGACGTAATGGCAATCATTAATAAAATGCGGAACGGGACAGCCCCCGGAACGGACCAAGTGGTAATCGAATTGTACAAAGCAATGCCCCAAATATTACAAGAAGCCGTCACCAAACACATGAACAAAGCCTGGACACTGAACGAAGCACCTGACACATGGTTGGAGACCGTACAGGTACCAATTCCAAAAAACAATAGCCCTAAAAATGAGAATGAATATCGCCGCATATCGGTTTGCAATACGGGTTACAGAATTTACGCCTCCTACGTATTAAAAAAACTAGATGAGATAATAACGGAATTGGGCAACTACCAAGCGGCCTTTTTAAACAATAGATCAACAGACGACCATATATTCAAGCTTAAAAGGGTCTTAGACGAAGAATGGCGTGCAGGTAAAAGAATTTATGTACTCGCCCTCGACATTGAAAAGGCATTTGACAACGTCGACCTCAATGCACTAAGAGATATCTTATTACAACGAACCAACAAATCGCTAACCAACAGGATAATCAAGGTATGCATGAATGAACGAACATGCATCAAATGGTGTGGCCAGCAAAGCAGTTGGATTATTAAAGGAAAGGGAGTCAAACAAGGTTGCCCTCTGTCCCCTCGCCTGTTTACACTGGTCATCGACGAAGTCCTTAGAACCCTCGACGAAGAAACACAATTAATAAAACTTGACCAGGATCGCGAAATCTCACTCCCTCTAGTATTATCATTTGCGGATGACCTTATCTTTATTACAGATGACCTAGAAGGATTAGAAGGTATCATATACCATATTAAACCCCTACTAAACAGTGTAGGCCTCCAAATAAACGAAACAAAAACAAAAATACTAATTAGGGACCCCATAGCTACACAGATAACGACCCACGTGACCCTTAATGGAATAAGTATACCAACATGTGAAGAAGTTAAATACCTAGGTACATACATAACATCTACATTAAGTAGAAAAAGCAGTATAAAAAAACGTTGCGAACAGGCCATGAAAAACGCCAAATCGTTACTACCATTCATAAATAATTCAAATATGGACTGGAAATTAGCCAGACTCATGTATCGAATGGTGATCGTACCGTGCATGATACACGGTTTGAAAGTTTCGGCACTTACTAAAGCTAACAGATCAAGACTCAGAAAATATGAGCGAGTTATCATGAGGGACTTGATTAACCACTCTAGAAATAAACCAAGACAAAAGAAAATGCATGAAATATTAGACGGAAAAACAGTAACCAAACGCATCAAGAACCATAGGATGTGCTACCTCGCACATGTCTACAGGCGTCGCAAACCACACCTGCTACATGCAGCAATGCAATACAAAGCCAAATCCAAGAAGGTCGGCCGACCTATTTACACATGGAACGACAATTTAAAACAGGACATGAAGTACTTCGACAAGGGAATCAATTTCTGGATGGATACAGCGGAAGACAAAAGTAAGATCAAGATCGCTGCTAGTGAGATTTACAAAAAACCGGAAACGGATAGTAGCGAAACTTCCGAAGATGACATCGATAACAGCAACATCTAACACAATACAACAGAACAATGACATACAAAAGAACCGAGAAAGCAGTAACACTCCGCCAAAAGACTCGCCGATGAAGCTCGACCTGAACCAGCCTGGCGGCAAGGTCGTTAGAAGATGCCCATCCATAGATAATAATTACCCATCTCTCCACTAGTCCAATGCTTGCTCTAGGATGCATATCCGGTAGGCTCTTAAATCCTTCCCTATCCTACGGGCACGTCCTCCTTACCAATTACCGCGCCCCCCGGTCTATTCCTTGATATGCAATGGCCGCTGTAGCACCATGATCATGAGGCTACAGAAGCTAGTGCGAATCTTGGGGTTCATTCGATTAATCGAGTCTGGTTTAACCACGCTGGGATCGGTGCAATTCATTCATTCATTCATTCATAGGATTTTCTCAGTAGCAGCCCGTAGTTTGGAAGTTGGCGGTGTGATACTCCCGTGCCCCGGAAAGCACGCTAAGCCGTTGATCCTACGCCTGATCTCCCTCCGGTCGTGACTAATTGCCGTCCCATCGGACTACGAGGTTGACGGAAGAATGAGTGCGCCGTCCTGTGTCTGCACACACACTTGTGCACTATAATATCTCCCGCGTAGATTGCTGGTCTCCATTGAGATTGGCTGCCATGGTTGAAATTCGATCTGGAGGACTATGTATTCACAAAAGTAACAGTCTTCAGCTAACGCTGAAGATATGGTATGATCTGACGGTCAAACCATTCTTAAGCTGCATTCTGATAAAACATGAGACGAATACCTTTCCTAACGCACTCAGTTCGGGAGAACAGGCATGAAAAATATGAATCAATTTGTGATTCGTGCAAGCCTTTATCCTAATAAAAACATATTTTGTTTGTGTTATCCCGGTATTTATTTTTCGCCGTGCATATTTGATTTGTTACAAATCAAACCGAAACGTTGCATGGTTAAAATGTGTCCCAATTTTTTGACGTATGAATTTTTAGTTTATTTTGTATTTGAATATTTCGCATTTGACAGTTTAAAAAGGCATATTGCACGTTGCGCATACTGTATTTTCTGGCTGAAAATATAATATTATCATAACCTGCCTATCGCAAAGCAGAAAAGGCGAAAATTTAAAACACCTACGAAAAGTCACTCAATAGCAACATCTTGAAGACTCTTAGGACCTAATCACACGTACAATAACCACATCACAACCACAGAATAGCGCTAATTTGTATGAAAATGGATAGTTTATTCACAAGGACCACATTTTGCCGTCAACATCAACCACATCGAAGCCACAAAGACACCAGCCACCAGTGAGACCATGTATCTATCATATAATTGATTTACCTGTCTTTGCTATATTTTCAATTCTTTTTACCATTTGTGGTAGACTAATTCCTATTTTAGGTGCATCGTCTTCTTAAATAATTATATAACGAATGTATACAAAACCTTGTAAAACATTTTAAAAGAGTAACGGTGGAGTTTCTTGCCCATTCTTCTCGATACGAAAACTACCTTTTGGAAGGGGCGACTAGAATCAATTCTATTTTTTAATTAAAAATTTTGACGTTCAAAAGTGCCTTTTAAGTGTAGGCACTTTTGAACGTCAAAATTTTACATTACATGATTTGACTTTGACTTTGACCGCACTCTAGCGGCTGGCCACATCGCAAACACAACCTTGCAAACACAACCATTTGATTTCATTTTGTAGTCACCACAACGCAACTGCAAGAATTTGCAACTACACTATTCACACGTAATCACTGCTTACCCACATTTTGTCTCTGCGATGTGGTGTGGTTGCGGTACATGTGATCGCAAGGCTGGCATTGTTCGTGGAATCAAGTCTACTTAAGTGAAGCCAGATTGATTGAATAAAAGTGGTTTTACTCGTATTATTGAAAATAGGTTCTACCTACCTGCATCTATTTGGACTGTTATAGCTAGGAATGTTCTTTAATAATTCACAGGCCTAAGTGCCTATCCAGTTTTCTTATTTTTACTGATTGAAAGTCCTTAATTTAATCAACTTGTAAAATGGTTGGTTGACTCTTCACGTGATCAGAGTTCGAGTTTTTGGCCGTAGAAAAGTGCCCAACGTGGCTATGCTGACAGAATTTTGGGCACGCAATTAGAGTGCTGATTTCGATCAAATCCAATCCTAAGTATGAAGTTAATGCAATCAAACTTGACTTGGAGGTGCTCGATGGAAAATAAACTTTGAGAGTCGACTCGAAACGTGTAGTGGAGTCAACGAACTGCGAAGCATGTGTTTATTGCCAAAGAAATCAAATATGTTTCCTTTGATACTGTAGCTTCGGGTATTCGCCGAATTTCCGTGCAATTTTGCAGTGAACGAAAAATATGCGGGAAATATTTTTAAGCTGGTGTGTGCACCTTCGTAGTAGGGTGGCTGGGGGCTTCAATGTTTTTTATTTAGGAGAGAATACTGGACGCCATATTTCGCCTGGAAATATTATCTATGGGTCTGGTGCACCTCTACCTATCTAAATATTCGTTGAGCACTCGGACCCAAATGGCAACCCCAAATGGCTCAGACATTCTTCCAATAAGGTTGTTATATTTGCGTCGTTTGAGGTTTTCTGTTCCTGCAGCAGCCGCCACAGCACAGCCTACCGTACTAGCACACAAGTGCACAAAGGCGAAATTAATGCTATAGGCAATTAGGCGTTTTCTACCAGTCAAGTTTTGGGTGATGCAGAGACAAATAGTGGTACCTATATAACTAACAAACTAGCAGACAGAGAGTGTTCAGTTTTTAAATAAATATTTTTTTATTAGCCATTAATGTCCCACTGCTGGGCAAAAGCCTCCTTACTCTCCTTCCACATCTCTCTGTCTAGAGCTGCCAAAGACCAATCCTTATTAAAAGAGTCCAGCTCTTCCCGCCATCTCCGTCTAGGCCTGTCGCGATGTCGTCTTATTTGCAAGAAGTTTTCATTGACATGGTTCTATTGGAATCGCGTTGCGCCAGTTTCAATAAATTTCATTTCCATGTCGTCATACTTTTCTATTCATAAAAAAGTATTCTCAACTTATTATAAGTAAATAAAGTACGTTAAGGGTGTTATAATATTCATTAAAGTGTTACTTACAGGAAAGTATCGGGTTTCAATAACAATATCTCCTGCCCTTATCCCAATTTATTTGGGGTCAGCGCAACACGTCTTTTTCTTCCATACTTCTCTATTAGTGGTGATCTCGGTAGTCACCTCGTTTCTAACCTCATCATTCACACAGTCTATCAATCGTTTCTTTGCTCTTCCCATATTCTTATAGCCATCAACAATATCGGATTTCAATATACAGGGTCAAATTAAATCAGCTAGCGAAACTCCGCAGATGTGATGGATATCGATATCTAATCATGATAAAACAAAAATAAATTAATTTGAAGAGTTTTTTTTGGGGCATTTGGTTGATGATTTCCCAACCACAAAAAAAAAAGCCGCAGGTAGTGTAGTCACTTGAAATATCAGAGGGGCAATTCTCGTAATTTTGAGAACTTTCTGATCTCTGTCTCATTCTGTCAAAAATACCTCTAATAATTTTCCTAAATTTTTTTCAGAGGGGCATTAAATTACACTACGTATACTTTAATTCGATACGGTACCTATAAAAATAAAAAGCGCCAAAAATATGACATATTTTTTTTTTCAAACAAACTAAATAGCTTACAAATCAGAGTAAAACGCAACCACCCTTTGTAAATAACTTTGACCGATCTTAGATACCTAGGTATCAAAGTGGCAAAGAGCCGATTGAGCCAAAGAAAATTAAGTCTTATATTAAGGCAATAAGACTCAATTTGAATGCATAAAGCAATGCTAGAATCAACACAATTTTCTTAATAAAAATAGCTTTAAAAAAATAGTTTTGTTCATTGTATAATGCTTTTAACTCAATGCTCTAATTGGGGTGTATGAGGTTTTGCGCATTTAACGTTAGACGTTGATCTAAGAATTTTGCGCTACTAGCTTCCTCTATTCCAGAATCATCATATTAAGCAACATTAACTAGTATTTATTATTAGTATATCTATAAATATATAAATGAAACAATGTAAAATACTTTTTTGCGGGTCCGTAAGGTGAAAATTACAGTTTTCCTCGATTCCGGCGTTATAATTCACATCGCGCCGGTTGTGTTAACTACCTGCAATGAGACAGATGGCACCTACAACCCTTAATTGAACAATCCGGAATTAATTAATGTCAGTTAATTGAACAATTAATTGGATATCCACGAAGGTATATCGAAATAATTGTTCGATAATAATAATTGCAATTAAACTGATGTTTTCGGATTTCTCTGTCAATGTTGTTCGTCGGCGATCAGTGATTGGGAGTTTTCATATCATCCCATTTCTTAGGGTTCCGTACCTCAAAAGGAAAAACGGAACCATTATAAGATCACTTCGTTGTTCGTCTGTCTGTCCGTCTGTCAAGACCCTTTTTCTCAGGAACTCGTGGAGTTATCAAATTGACATTAATATCAAATAGTCAGGGCTGCAATCTCTTGTAGCAGCGAAAAAATCAAACTTCTAAGTCAATCAAAAGATACTTTGACACTAGCAAGGGAATCAAAACTACTACTACTTCCCGTTAACAGAATCATGAAATTTGGAAAGTAAAAGAAACAATCCGAAAACCGTAATTTGTACGGAACCCTCGGTGCGCGAGTCCGACTCGCACTTGACCGGTTTTTGTCTATAAGATTGGAGATTCTTAACGGCGTCATTTATTTATAAACTTTGCTTAGACATAAGAGACGTTTAAACTTCAAAAATGTATGGTTAAACAGTCTCTAATCATTACTTACTTCTAAGCGACGGTTATAAATTAACCCCTAAGAGTTAGTCAAATAAATGAACAAAATTTATTGTGTTATTGATACATTTTTTATACTAAGGGCTGATTATTCCATCGCCAGATAACTTTTATTCGAGGAACCAAATTGACGTTTGACAGTTTCTGTATGAAATAACTGTCAAAATTTCAAAATTATTCCTCGAATAAAGTTATCAGTTGATTGAAAAATCAGCCGTAAATTAACTAACAAGCTATTAGAATAAATAAATATAACCTAACCTAACTAAAAATATCAACAAACTAATATATGTCGTCAAAAAATTCCTCCGAATCTCTGTCGACTGGTACCCATGGATACCCAAGAGAATGGCGGTGTAGTCACGTTGTATGGAAATGGTTTGTGTTTGGTCAAGATAAAAGCCAGCCCTTGGGTCACCCGGTCACCATTGCGAGGATCACCCAGAGGACACGGTGGAGGTCTGTCCCGCGTGGGCGGAGCACCGCCGTGTCCTCGTAGAGGCGATCGGCAGCGGCGGCGACCTCTCGCTCCCGGCCCTGGTTCAAGCCATGGTCCGGAACGAGAGGGAAAGGCCTTGAGTCACGGGAAGTGTCAACCAACCGTTCGGAGATTTGGTTTAATTGACTACTATCCTAAATTGTCCGTATATTAAAATCACGACTGTTATTCTTTGACAGTTGTATGAAATGGCTATAACACGGCAAATATAAGTAGTGTATCAATTTGATGAATTAGTTTCCCTGACCTTATAGGTGGAAAATAATATCTCAGAAAATACTGTTTCCCACACTGTCTTGCTAACTTTTATTTTATTTCCGTATTGTCTCTGGAACCTATAGGCAGGCAAATAAAACGGTGAATGTAGCAAGCGTGTCTGCAAGAAATTAATTGTCTGTTGAATTGTGAAATTGATAACTGTCCCCATATTCAAATCACAACCGTCATTGTTTGATAGTCGTATGAAATGGCTATAAAACAGCAAATTTAAGTAGTTAATGTGATAAAAAATTCATTTCCCTGATTGTACATTAGGCGGAAATTAAATAAAAAAATCCAAATCCAACTACTTTGGAAACTCGAAACAACAACTTTGTAAAAAAAACTATTTCTTTGTAGTATACCAACCCATAATGGGCCCGCGGGGTAGATTACAGCCCACTTCCTCTCGAAAAGAGGAGGCCTGTTTCCCAGCACTGGGAACAAAGAAATACTTTTATTACAAAGTTGTTGTCCCATACGTACCTTTCCAAAGCCAACCTCAGCCGCCCGGGAAAAACGAAGAGCATTCATTGTTTTTGTTTCAAAATTCTTCAAAATTCTTCGATTGCACAGTTTGCAACCGATTTTCGCTTCAGTTTTTATCGGACGTTGTTTGTTCCTTCAATAGGAAACATCGAATACCGTACTACACAATCTCATGTTGCTACCTGGTTTAAAGGTAAACAGAAAAGGGAATCGATGTTTGCACCAATTGTTAACTAGATAATGGGTTTCATGCACATAAGGCCAATTCTGCTAATTTAAAACGATCAAAATCTAGTCGCAGTCTCATCTCGGCGACAAATAAATGTCAAAAACTTGTCAAAATGTAGGGAAATTTGAAGTATTTTTGACAGATTGAGACTGAGATAAGACTGTGAACGTTCTTAAAAATTACGAGAATTACCCCTCTGGTCCATTGGTCACGTGGTTTCTGAGCGTGGAGTCCTGTCGGGCAAAATTTAATTAGGTTAACGGGGATTATCCGAATTTGCCTGTTTAAGAATCAATTTTAAATGGTCAAATTAGTGTATTTAGGTTCTGAAAAAAATATATGTCTTAGATACATCCTTGAATGAAAGAATTTAAGTTCAAAACACGATAATTGTAATTTGCTCGATCGAACAGGGTCGATTTCAAAACAATTTTCCGTTTCATTTCCTAATTACCTACAGCAGAAAATAATATGAAAATTGCATGTACCATGAGGTAATTGTATTTAAGAAGGAATTTAACCGTTTGTTTTCTTTTGTGGAAATTCTCATTACCGACCCGAAATTTGGAACTAAGGCGTGACACCATCGTGCCACAAAAAGCACGTAAAGCCGTTGGTCCTGCGCCTGATCTCTCCCCGGTCATATTGGTTAGCCGTCCCATCGGACTATGAGAGTATAGTAACAGAGAGTACACCTGTGTTTGATCTCACACTTGTGCATTATTATATTCTGCGTACCTGGCTAATCTCCGGTGAGATTGGCCACCGTGACCGAAAACGGTCGGGAGGATTAAATTTTTAATGAGTTTCATCCTTGCTGTCCAACTAATCCCGCTGTACCTGACCCTACTCCTTTACTAGTACCTACTTACTACTAGCACCTACATCCCTTACTAGTAAGTACCTATTTAAAATGTGAAAGTTTGTGGAGACGTTTGTTACTCAGTTACCCATTAACCACTGAACGGATTTGGTAATGAGCTGCAAAAATTGCTCTGATTAACACATTCATGACTTTTAATGATCATACTTAGAGTGAAACTACAGCTGGAAAAACCCAGGAAATCAAAACACATAAACTCAAGCTTTATTCCCTTGGGGTAGGCAGGAACTACAAACACCACGTGCTAAGATCCTTACTCGCTTCGTTAATGATTATACATCTGCACCCTAATTGCGTAACACACTATCGATCTCAATTTGAATCATTTTGAAGCATATTGCTAATCCATTGCTTCATATGTTGGAAAAATGTGTCTACTCAACAATGTAAAAAACGCAATGAACATTGTTGATCTGTCAAAATGAAACCCATTGCTACTAATAGTGTGTTACGCAATTACCCCGCTGGTCATACACGTGCGCCGTTTGTGAGAGCTTTGTAGAAAATCACCAATATGGTAAGGTATTTAAATATATCCTTAAAGGCGTCCTCTTCCTGTGTTTCCGTTTACCTTAATACCTTTTGTTAGTGGCCTATCATTCATCCTATCAACATAACCAAACCATCTAAATAAAGAGATAACACCATCTTAACAAAAGAAGAGGAAGTCTGTGGAAATGCCAGGAGCAGATGCCATAGAAGGACGTAAACCGAAGCCAATCTTATTGGTGATGTCCTTTGTCAGATTCGTAGCCGCGCAACCGGATTGCGTGTATGACAAGATTAAAAATCGTGGACCTGCACGCCAAAGGGGCTTATTAGTCTATTCGCCCGAATTCACTCGCCCGAAACGTGCGAATCGTCACTTTCAAATAATATTACTTTTTCTATTATATTTTATTGCAAATATTAAAAATGTGCCAATTCGTGCGAGTCGCCTGTAGAAAAAATCATATCTTTTAAAAGTGACGATTTGCCCGTTTCGGGCGAGTAACTTCGTGCGAATCGACTAATGTATGGATTGTGGCACGTGGAGTGCTATTGTCTACCTTTCCATAGGGAAAAAGTATAGATAAAAACTAAGTTTTTAAATTAAGTTAGATAATATTATGAGTGAAACGAGTTTCAATTTTAAAATAGTTCGTGTTTATGTTACTTCTTTATTCCGCACGTTCGTGATAGGCATACTAGTGGTTACGAGAGCGGCTTCTGAGCGTGGGGTTCTGAATTCGATACCCAAGTCCAGAAAATGTTATGGGGTTTTCTTGTTCAGAATTTCTGAATAACAGGCTGGAATATAGAGTTATGCCTGTTTAATAGATTTGGGTTTGCCCTGTACTGCCAGGGATTTGAAAATATTTGGCGAAATGTGTGTGAACACTTCTGGGTAACTCTTCGGGGAATACAGGCGTCATTTTATGTATATATAGCATAAACAGCCTTATAATCAGAGAGTGGGCTGTGATGTACCACATTGCCCACTGCGGGTTGGTTGATGTCACATGGCTTCGATGTTTTGGGTCTAGGACATGCCGGGTTCCTCACGATGTTTTCTTTCACCGTTTTGAGAGCAATAGAAATGGAATTATAAAATAAATAAAAATAAAAATGTTTATTGCATCATCTTAAATAACTTATTTTAATTACAATGGGGAGAATCCATTTAAGCAATGGAATTATGACTGAAAATGGTCCACTTTCCATCCTGCGCCGCATAGGTACCCTCAAATGATCTTATGACTGCGTCAGTAAGCGGAGCTAGCGCAGCTGAATTTTGCGCCAAAAATGTTTATACTTTTTGCCATTGATGCGCTAAGAAGAAGAATGGACTAAGAAATTCTACATGGAAAAACCCAAATAACACTTTGTATTACCTGGGAATCGAACCCAGTACCTCATGCTCAGTAGTAGCGTATGCGACCACTAAACCAACGAGGCGGTCATTTATTATCCTTGATTATAATTAAAACGAAACCATACATTTATTCCAATTAAGCATCAATAATCTTAACCGATCAGAAACATGCAATAATATCATATTCACCGAAAATCAACGCCATACCGAATCTATTAATTAAGGGACCTTTTCATCGGTTATTGGATATAAGCTGGTGACGAGATTCCGATAGCCGTTCTGAACCTTTCCAAGCCAGACGAAAGTCAAGCAATGTGATTTATAGCTCGAAGTATGAAGTTGGGTTCATTATTAATTAGTGGCTATAGTGATGACACGGTTACAACATGGTTCATGGTTGGATGGTTAGTTAGTGGTGCAGTGGTTATGGTCAGTCCTTACCAAGGGATATCGTATTATCGATAACTGGGTTGTGGAAGTCAGATAGCTAGATATAGGCAGTCGCTTCATGTAAAATACTGGTTTTCAGCTGCATTCGGTGCGACTGGAAGCCAACCCCAACATAGTTGGGAAAAGGTTATGTAGGTGATGATGATGAGTGATGATTTGGTAAGAAGAGGAGAGGGAGGGGAGGAGAAGGGTCAGAATCTGAAAAGTCTGATTTTCAGTCTTTCCCTGACTGCGTTGCGTAGATCAAAATTTTCGTAATTAAAAACGTTCAAAATCTAGTTGCTATCTCATCTCAGCGACAATTAATGTCAAAAACTTGTCAAAAATGAGACTGAGATCAGGCTGTGACGTTCTTATAATTACGAGAATTGCCCCTCTGTTAGACTGTCGCTCCATGTAAAACGCTGACTGGTATTCATCTACATCCAATTAGACTAGAAGCTGACCTCAACATAGTTGGGAAAAGGCTAGGCAGTTTTATGATGAGTAGTGATGAAATTGTTATAATGGCAGGTTAATTAGTTTATAGGTCTCAAGACCTTTTATTTATTTACTAGCTTTTGTCAGCGACTTCGTCCGCGTGGAATAATGACTTCCGGAAATTGAGGCACTAACTCTCATAGAGTTTAACCGATGTGCTCTTTCTTCTGCCGATTCTTGAGAACGCGTATTTCTCATTCAACGCATTTTTCAAGACAATAGCGGGCGGACGCCGGCGTCCGCTTGGGGCTTGAATAACTAAAAATATATAACTACGTCTAATATATAAAATAATATATAATAAAACCTACTTCACTTAAAACTAAATACCTATAACTACTATAATTAATAATACCTATACCTATAATTAATAAAAGTACCTACGCTTTTACCTACTTAATATTAAAAAAACTGAACATGAATTAACCAAAACTTACCTACTACCTACTAACTAACTACTACTAACCTATTACTACTTCACCTAAAAAGAAATTCTGTTTTCCCAACATTTCCCTTCACTGCTCTGCTCCTATTAATCGTAGCGTGATGAAAAGTATACTATAACCTGCCCAGGAGTATGAAGAACAATTGTACCAAGTTTCGTTGAAATCCGTCGAGTGGTTTTTGTTTCTATAACGAACATACCGACAGACAGACAGACAGACAAAAATTTTACTGATTGCATTTTTGGCGTCAGTATCGATCACTAATCACCCGCTAATAGTTATTTTGGAAATATATTTCATGTACAGAATTGACCTCTCTACAGATTTATTATAAGTATAGATTTAATACTTGACGCACATAAATTTACAGAGGCGGACTTAATGCCATAGGCATTTTCTACCAGTCGACCTTTGGGTGATGCAAAGACAAACAGTGGTAGGTGCAATCATTAAAATTGAGGAATAAATATTTTAAATACCTACCTATAAAGATACGCATAAACCTATTAAAACTATGAATATAATATATACCTAATTACATATATATATAAGCACAAATAAATTACTTTTTCTGATACAGATAGGAATGAGATATTGATCATCAACACGTTTTTTTTACGGTGTATAGGCGACTCAGGGTGTAAATTTAGGGTACATCGCACTAAAATTCAGTAGCTTCATTAGTAGGTATAAGTTCATTAGTAAGAAATTTTCTCATAATCAACGACGCATACTTACGCGTAATAATCATCCTATAATTGTTCCCTTTGCTGGGACACAGGCCTCCCTTCAGTGCGGGTTAATGTCACAAGTCTTCGAATTTAACGGTTCTAGGACATTTCGGTTTCCTCACGATGTTTTCTTGCACCGTTTTGAGAGTATAGTGGTGGTTTGAATGGGTGAATGATGGAACCTACGACCTACAACTCGTTAAGTTGTCGCCGTCGCCAACATACATATACATACGCATACCTTACTTTCAAGGAAATTCTAAGAGTTGATAAATAAAATGCGTAAATATAATTGCTTAACTTGCGCTTTTTGCTAAACGCAAAAAGCGCAAGTTTTATAATGTGTAAAAGTATATGATCGACTATAGTAAACAAAATCAGAAAAATACACACATCAAAAGTGTCTAGGGATCAACATATATTTTTGCAATAACTTTTCTCCTGATTGATATTAATTAAAATTTTCTTTAAGGATTCATCAAATAAAGTGTTTTCGTTTGTCACAGTAACGATAAACCAAGTCACCTTTGCATTAATAAAGAAATTTGCCATTTTCCTAATAAAGGGATTTTTGACATTTGAACCACTAACACAAAAGTTCGAAAAAAAGACTGAAATAACAGTTTTCTCTAAAATTTTATTGGGTAACTTAAACAATTAATAATCCGTGTTTCTACGGCGAACACTAACAACACAAGAACATCGGTTTGGCATACTCAAAATGAGTTCATCCAAATCACGCTGTGGAATGGCCGCCCATGTTCGTTGCAACAACAAAAAAAGGTCTTCTTGCAACTGGATACCCTCCATATTCGGCAGAGCTCTTCTCTGTAGCATATCCCATGCATGCTCAATCGGGTTCAAGTCTGGCGACTGAGTAGGCCAGGGCAGGACATTGATGTTAGCTGCGGCGAGAGTCTGTCTTACAACTCTTGCGGTGTGCGGTCGTGCATTATCATGCATTAACTGAAATAAGGGACCGATTTGCACTTGTAGAGGAACGATGACGTCTGATACAATCGTCTCAGCATAAATTTGAGCGTTGAGGTTGCCTCTGATCCAAATCAACTCAGTTCTTCCGCCGATCCAAATACCCGCCCATACCATGATGGTTCCACCACTATAAGGATGGACTTCCTGGCAGGATTTTAATCGCTGTTGGCGTCCAGGGGTTCTCCAGTGTCGTATACGTCTTGTATCCGGTCTCATACCAAAACGAGACTCATCAGAAAAGCACACGAAACGCCATTGTTCTTCTGCCCAATTTCTGTGTTCAAGAGCCCATTGATATCGAATCCTACGATTGTGCATTGCTATAGGTGGTACCCGTAGCGGTCTTCGGGAATGAAGGTTCACTTCATGCAAGCGGTTTCTGACTGTTTGGTCGCTAATTAAGTTCCCTGAAGAGTGATGAAGCCTCACGGCTAACATCATGGCGGTTATTGTTGGAGCTCTTCGAGTTAAGATTTGAATGTATCGGTCTTGTCTCCGTGTGGTGCAGCGATACCGTCCTCCATGGCGCTCAGCCACGGTACCAGTGCTTCGGTAACGTGTCCAAAGTCGACTGATAACACTCTGACTTGTATTCAGAGCTAAAGCCACAGTACGTTGCCGGGAACCAGCTTCTATCATTCCCACGGCTCTGAGCATTTCTTCCCTGCTTAAATGACGTCGCCGCTCCATAATAACGTTGGTTTTAATCAGTAGTAGGGAAACAGTAGCACTAATAATGTCTTCAATGCGTTGTATGTTTTTATAGGGAAAATATTGACAGCTGATTTTCATCTTTTACTCGAATTTGATTCACAGTTCCTGATTCAAATTATGAAATGCACCAAAAAGGATCCATATAAATTTATAAAATCATAAATTTATTACAAAGCCACATCTCAATCTCAAGAAATCCGCATAAAAATGCTTGATCCCTAGACACTTTTGATGTGTGTATCTTAATTTTTTTTAGGATATATGCTAGTTAGATAGTGTGTTTAAAACATAACACAGCTAATTTGATATGATAGAAAAAAAATCATGAAGATACCTCTAAAAACTTTCTTTTCACAATAAAATCCATACTACATAATATAAATACAATCATTCTGATTTTTTTGTCAGAATTTTGTTCGCTTTTTTTTAATAGATAATTGTTTCATATTTTGCAATAAATTATATGCTTTGTATCATCGAACTTCTCTTTCTTTTTTAAGCAGTCCTACAGTGACCGAGCGGCCATGTAGTCCCCATAAATAAAATACATTCTTTTTTTTTTACCGTTTTCTTTTAGTATCTACTCATTTTCTTGTAGAGCGAAAGCACCAAGTCGAGAAATAATCTTGCTTGGCAAACCGAAAAAATAATTTTCCATGTTCACACGTCTATCAGATTATGTAAAAAGGTTAAGGGTAGTCATTTAAATTAATCATCTGAGGGGGAACGAGACCTTGCATTTTGATATCCCTGTATCAATTTTTGTTATATGTAGGTCATGTTCAGTTCATCTTTACTCGCCTGGGGGCGTTTAATAATGAGGGTAGCAACTTGAGGATTAAGACTAAGAGGGGGAGGACAGAGGCAGCCATGCTTGCCAAAAATAGTAACTTTGCCTGAATCGTATAATATAGCGGTCATTAGCAAGTCTATACCTATAACATGATGTAGACTAGAGATTTTCTCATTTCGGGGTGCTACGCACTTGTTCAAGGCTGCATAGGAATCGGCAGTGTTTGTTGAACAACAAAGCTGATGCCAGCAATTACTACACATATTCGGTTTGCATTCGGCTCGTGCCGATCAGAAAACTCAATCCGAAATCAACCATCGCTGAATCATGTTCGGGTAGCCTCGGCACAATTCGAGCTATGCTAGCCGGTTTTTTTCCCAAGAATATATTTTTTTTTCTTAAAAATATAACTAGGTCCTAGGTTCGTTCATCAGTGTTACTGGGTTTTTTCATTAGCAATTTCTAAGTAGAAGCCCGAAGTCTGGATTCGTGCTCGATTGACATTGATAGACTCGTACTATATTGCATAAGACTTAAACATAACTGGAGAAATTTAACTGTTCTATAGGTACAGACGACAGCACATCAAGCTACCCGAAAGTGTCAATTTTTTCCAATCAACTTTGAACCTTATGCTTTAACGATAAAGTTGAAAATCTATTAAAGATATTTGACAGTTTGTGGTACCTTTGTGCTGGCGTCTGTGCAAGTGTACAATACATTCCTTCGGGGATTACAGGCGTGGTAGTATGTTATGTTTTGACTTTTTCCCAAACAAATGTGTAGCATCCCTTATACCTAATTTCAACGCAATTTTCGAAAAGTTTGACCTACATTATTTATCTTTTTGTTGCTGGTAATCGGACTAAATCCAGCTTATGCTTATGTCAATCTTGAACGCAAAGCGCTTAAGTGTTGAAGAACAACGCTTTGAAAAGTGATACACTGCGATATAGTTCATTTGCCAGGATACGAGCTTCGCAAATTAGTCTGGGCCAGTTCCCAAAAGTTTATAACCGTGGCAAAAGTATTCGCTTTGTTGCGCTCTCCTCTACGCTGTAGTGAGGGGTGCAAAAATACAGAAATAACAAGTGACAGCACTAACAAACACTTCTATAGAGAAACTAAGCTTTAAAGTACCAATTTTCGTTAGAGTCAAGTGTCCCTCCCCTCTACCAACTAAACGGTTGTAGTTAGACATTCAAATGTCACGGCAGTAGTACCTATATATAACGAAGTTTAAAGGAAAACTATCACACTTAAGTGGGCTTTACAAGTTTACTAGTAATAGTCGACCAGTTGTATTTGACTCGAAAATTTTCGGATCAGTTGAGGATTTGTATAGGAAGTCAAATTGGGTAGGTAGTCATGTTTAGCTTTTAGTTAGACCATGGTACAAAACTATCAGTCAGCGAATACGACGCGCACTTGGCTGTTATAAAAAAATACGGAACCCTACACTGCGCGTGGCCCGACACGCGCTTGACCGGTTTTTAACATAATGCAACACGCATGTTAAAACTCCAAAAGCCAAAGCTTAACTTCGCAGAATTCGAGATGAATAGATACTGAACAAAATAGTTTTAATTAAACAAAACACATGCGAGTCGGTAAGTAGAGTTCGTTGTGCATGTTCTGACAGAGCTTGCGTTACTGAATTTGAAATACAATGAATTATTTAGTTTGAGAGCAGTGGACTTATGAGTTTTAGGTCGTGGGTGCAAACCCTGCCGTGCTCTCAAAAACGGTGAAAAACATCGTGCGGAAACCGGCATGTTCTAGAACCAAAAATTCGAAGACATGTGACATCTACCAACCCTCACTGGGCTCGCGTGGTGATTATTAGCCCACGCCCCCTTGAAGAGAGGAGAACTGTATCCCAGCAGTGGGAACATTAAAGGCTATTTATGTATTTCAATTTAACGAAGACTGTGGCTTGCTTTTCGGAATGGGCAAAGTCGTGATGAGTTGAGGTGAACTGGGAGCAGACTATAGCAATAGTTGAAATATTTAAACTACAATATGAAATATTAACAGAATAGAAAAGCAGACGCTAATAAACTTTTCCAGTAGAAAAACCATGGTTATTATTATCAACCCAGATATATCTAATCTGGTTATAGCTGAAAATTCGCATTTAAACATAATTATTTTTGGAATGTCTTGTAATAACTTTATTAAGAGCTAATTTTTCAATCGATAGATAATTTTTATTCGTGGAATCAAATTGACATCGTGCAGATTTTGTATGGAAGAACTAAAAAAAAATCAAAATTATTCTTCTAAAAACGTATCTGGCGTTGGAAAAAAAAGTAATAAAGTTGACAGAGTTTTTATTAGAAAAATAAGGCTGAATTGCTCTAGATTGATAGATCTGGCTTTTGGTTAAACTTATGTGCTTTAATGTATCATAACACCTATTACGTATCTATACTAATATTTATAAAGAGATAGTTTGATTGATCTAATTTTGATCTAATTCTAAAAAAAAAATCACTGGTAGAAACCTATTACTCGTATTTGCAAAATAAATTTCTATTCTATTCTATAACAAAGTATTATATAAAACAACGCAAAAAGTTGCGTTAAAGTTACACCGAGAAAGTTACGAATATAATGACAGCCTACAACCAACGCTACGAAATGGATTCCAACCATATATACAATATCTATTATTCAGTATTGCGAACCATGTTAAAGTTCAGAGTTCAGACTTTAACATGACTTTTATATGTTTTAAATAAAATGATTAGTTATTATAACATAATAATCAACACAATTAAAAGACGCAGTATGTGACAACAAGCAGAACTTGATTACAAATACGTTAGCAACATAGAAAATAAAATTTGGAAAAACCAAAAGTGCACGACTCATAATTATCATTTGATCGTATAAAAAACCATAGATATTATATTAGTTAGTTTTTTATTAATTATAATTTAAACTAAAAAAAAAAAAAATTTAAACTACTTTGAATAAAAGAGCCATTTTCATACTATGGGTGAGCCGAATCTATTAAAAAAAATGACTCAATTAATTGTTTTTTTGGCAAGCTACAATGTTTTCAGGTTTCACACTTGATTGACGGAATTTTTTTTTTAGAAATATTTTGATGTTTTTTCGTTTCTACTGAATTAAATATTTTTTTGAAAAATGTTTAATTAATCTCAATTAAATTATCTATACAATGGTATATAAATTAAGTAGGTTCTGTATACTAGCAGAAGTAATACAAACAATTGCAGAAAGGAGGCAAAAAACATGTTTTTGATTGTAAAGCACTCTAATGTTTCGCATTATGAGTCGTGCAATAGGATACTTACTATTTATTATGCATACCATATAAATTACAGATATAAATTTATAAATTCTGTCTAAGCTAGCTTCTGCCCACGACTTCGTACGCGTGAAATTTCTTGTTTTAACATAAAATATCCTTCCCATTAGTGAAAGAATTTTCGGTGTTGGATCAGTAGTTCCGAAGATTACTCTCCACATATCAACTCACAGGTTTTATCCCCTTATAATATTATTATAGTATAAATACACAAACTTAGCAATTGAAATAAAGGAAAATTTTCTCAAAATCCCTCAGAGTACGTGTTTATACAAATTTTCAAGACTGACAGCAGAACAAAAGCATGTTACATGCGAACTGTAATGTAAAACAGTCGGTAATGTAAAACAATTTCGTTTCGGTCTAGTTCTTGCAATAACAAAATTTACGCTTCGAAATCTTACAAATACATAATGAAAATCCTCGCTTTCCGACATGTTGGATTTAAGTGGAAATTGGTTTTAATTAGCACTGTACCATCGATGTCTCGACTGACCGATATTAGAACACCATAAAATATCCCTTGGTTGCGTCTCTGCGCAGTTTTGCCGCGTTGATTCTCGCTGAAACATCCGAGAGTGTCTGTCAGTCGCCCGCGCGTTCCCACCAACGACGCACGTGTGTCCCGTATCCCTGAATATTGGATGAATCAACCGCGTATTTTACGTGAACGTATTTTAAACTTCAGTGCTAAAATGTGAAACTTTAATACCTACGTGATTTGTTTGATGATGTGTCACATTGATTAGTGCGGTGTGGTTCTCCATGAATTTTGGTTTTGAATGAAAATTAATTAAAGACTGGCTGGATTACCGAAATTAATTTATGTAGTGGAAGGTACGTTGATTGTGTATTATCCGAATATTTAGTTAAGATATTAGTATTAATTAGGAAGAAACTAATTTTAGAATAAATTAAATTCTCCCGTTGTAACTGCGCCGGCTTACCGAATGGCTAACCTAAATGTGGGGTACTAAGACGCCCTTTCTCTTTGAATCAAAGAGACCCGAGTTATTTTTAGAAAATGTCATCTGGCCACTGAAGATGTTATTTCCTGGAAATGATGAAGGCAATCAGTCAAATCTATAAAGAGATAATTAGGTCGGAGACTAGTCTAAAGTAATCTTCTGAAAATACAGGGTGATTGGAAGATGGGTGCAAAGTTTTAAGACTAAGTTAGTACCGACAAGTTAGAACCACTGAAACCATGGTTGTCTTAGACGAAGTCTTACCGATTTTTTAAAACTATTTTTATGTTTTTTGTTTCCAATGACACAGAGGCCTAAATTCAAATTCAAAAATCATTTATTTCAATCCATTTTAGATAATATAAAACATGTTTTGCTAGATTGCTTACACATTACTTCAATAAAATAAAATAAAAATGAATTAATTTATCATTCAATTTGGCCATAAATAAGTAGTTTACTTAAAATTTTGGGAATTTTAGAAAATAAAAAACAAAAAGTAGGTAGGTAAAAAAAATTAGTAAGACTTCGTCTAACTAAGACAACCATGGCTTATATAGTTCTATATTGTCTGTACTATCTTCACCTTAAAGCTTTGCATCCATCTTCCAATCACCCTGTATAATTATTTTCAGAGTAAGGATTAGACTAACAAGTACCTACGTTAATCTAAATTGTAACAAATTATATTCCTAGTTACGATGTTAACACGAGCTCACATATGTTTCTATTTAAAATTCTCATTAAATTAGGACCCTTTCAAGAATTCCGGTGCGCTTGAGCGCACAATTGTCAAGCGTGTTGTTAGGCAGATACCTAAAGCGTACCTTTATTTACATGCAAATACACACGCAGAAGCTCGTTCAATATTTTATCTGGCGTATTTTTTGTGAGAAAATAATGTTCTATTTTAGTTTGTCGTTCAAAACTAACGGACTTGCTCGGGGCTACGGTTGTTAACGTGAGTTAAGTTTTAGGACTAGATGTGATACTCACGAATCTAATTTGATTTTTTCAATTTTAGGTCATCTTTTTTTAGAACGACGCTCTTATGAATACATATTTATTTTAAATGCGAAAGTTACTCTGTCTGTCACGCTTAAACCACTGAACCGATCTTTATGAAATTTAACAGATAGGTAGCCTGGGTCCTGGAGCGAGCTAGCTGGACTAATGAACACATAAGTATTAAAAAAATGTGAATTACGAAATACTCGCATAAGAAGTCGCGGGCAAGTCTAGATATAAAACTAATATGAATCAAATAAGAATCTTGATTTTAAACTTGAGTTCAGTAGAGATTAGTACGGAAACTGTAAGCTTCGAATCGAGATTTGATTTTGATTTGAATTGTGATTAATTCTTAGCTTTACATAAGTGTCTGCTTTTCTTAGTGCTGATTTTTCAATCATCTGACAACTTTATTCAAGGAATAATTTTGAAATTTGTACAATTATTTCATACTAGCTGCGCCCCGCGGTTTCACCCGCATAAGTGTCGATCCCGTGGAAATATCGGGATATAAGTAGTCAAGTAGTAGTGTAGTATTTAATCCAGGGTGTCAGCTACCTCCATACAAAATTTTATCAAAATTGGTCCAGCCGTTTGAGCGTGAAGAAGTAACGAACATATAAACACACACACTCACAAACTTTCGCCTTTATAATTTAGTGTGATTACAAAAACTGTCAAACATATATTTTATTCCTCGAATAAAAGTTATCTGGCGATGGATAAATAAGCCCTTAGAGATGGTTATTTAAAATTGTTAACTACCTATTTGTCTTTGTTATATTTTTCTATGATGAAGAGAGACCACCCGTAAGATATTTTTCCAAGCTTTTAATAAGTAGCTTTGTTAACTAGCGGTTTTCGAGTGCTCACAAATTTTACTCACCTAATAAAATCTCCTGAGTTTGAAAATACGAAGGTAGAGCAATTAGTGCAAAAAATGTCGTGTGCTCGGGTGTTATAAATTGCTATATCTCAACTCGAAAGCTACCATTTGACACATACGCATAATAAAAAACGTATTATTCAGAGCTTCGTATAGGTAATAGGTGTTGTTAGTAAAAGAACAGACGGTCACATCCATTACTGTTGGCAAGTATTTTTCTATGGCCTTTCATAGCAAAATGCTTGCATGCACGCAAAATCATAGTTACACATAGTGTGTTTTGAAACAAAGAAAGAAAGAAAAAAGTTTATTTGGATACAGTTCGTGAAACACTAAACACAAAAAAAAATAACAAATGACAAATGAATAATAACATATGTAACGTTGGTGAATGTCAATGAAATTCTTACTATGACTCGTTCTAAACAAATGACTAGTACTATAGTAATAGACAGCAAGTACCACAGAATGAGCATGCGTTCCAAAAAAAATTCAAAGTAACGTGAATAAATTCTTTGAAGTGAAAACCGACTAAAAAGCTAAAATGAGATCAAGAGAAAATTAAGAGGGACAAATCCTAGATCGTAATTCTCATCACGACTAAACTTTTCAAAGTCCTGGATAGAATATTCTTTATTATGAACCTACTCCATAAAAATAACAAATGATACATAAATGAGATTTATGAGTTATAAATGTAGAAAATTTACAAGGGGTGATGAAATGGGTGGTCTTATCGCTAAAAGCAAACTTTTAAAGACAACCTCTCCAGAGGTTGACTTTAAAATATTGCTTAAAACTACGTAAGACATTCGAAAGTTCTTTCCAAAGTTATGAATGTCTTAGGTACAGCGCAGACGGCACACTTTTTGTGCGATCGAGTCTGCGGCGCACAAAAAGTCTGCATGGCACGCAAAACGTCGGTCGCGGATTTTTCACAGACTCAACGCACACGACGCACATCTTCGATCATTCTGTCGGCAAGCTGTCTGTCTTTTTAAATGTCTATCATGATATTCTGCCTTAGAAGTATCATAGTGTCCCGAAGTGCCCGAATTACACGGATTTTTTGTGCGCCGGTCTTTTAGCGCGTCGTGTGCGTTACTGCATATAATTGCATAGGTTCTATTTTCACAGACTAAAAAGTGCGTCACGTATAGTCTGTCGTCTGCGCTGAACCTTACACAGTTTAAAAATTTTACATGGCAGCAGAGAAGCAACAGTTTAAACCGATTGTTTTACCTTCACATAATAATATATTTTATCCAAGTCACAATAAAACTCAGCGTCACCTGAAAGAAGTTATCTCTCTGTTTTATTTCACTTTTTACGACTCCTTCATAATTTAATTTCACACGAGCCAGCAGCGCTGTCTCATCATGAGAATTATCCGTTATCTTACGGGACAGGAGAAATGGGAAAGCATGAATTTTATACTTCTCATAGGCGTAATAGGATTGTGTTCTTTATTTTGGAGGGTACAACATTGTCACTGACGGTTTCAATGGAATTGAATTTAGTGATATATATAATGGATTTAAAGGAGGATGTTATTTATTTATTTAATATACAATATACGCAACCATAGTTACACGCTAGGCTTAAACTACATGACCCTGTTATGGTGCAGCAAGACAACTTAAAACTAATAATATTGTGGTGAGTATCTATTATCTAACATCACGTAAATTAGGAACTTTCACAATTAAAATATTATATTAATGAAACTTATATCTAAAAACCAAACTAAACTTATATTGAATTAAGAATCGATAACAATACAATGATATAGCAAAAAATAAATCTGTACTAATAATGTTACCAGTGCTGAGTGCCACATAGGCCCAGTACGAGTTCGTGGATTTCATGTCTTCGAGTTTTTGTTAGGACTTACCGGTTTCCTCACAATATTTTCCTGCACCTATTTGAGAGCAGTGGTGACAAAATAATATACAGAAAGTAAAGGGCCTGCCCACAGAAAACGCCTGGAAGAACTATTTGTCGATGAAACATCTCATGAAAGGACCTCTCCCGCTTTCACTAAAACGAAAGCTCATGGACATATGCATTCTTTCCACTCTCCCTATGGAGCGCAAATATGGTCTCTTAAAAATCGCCAAAAGTACGCACTTGGAGTCTGCCAACGGACTATGGAACGAAGTATACTAGGTGTCAAACTCACAGACCACATTAACTCTATACTTCGTTCCAAAACACAAATAGCGGACTAAATCTGCTGGACTAAATTTGAACTGGGCTGGCCATATCTGTCGCTTGTTGGAGCAACAATATGCAAAATCCACCACTCAGTGGATCCCCAATGGCTGGAAATGACTGCGTGGCAGACCCAAAAAGAGATGGAAAAAGAGCTGGACTCCTTCTTAAAGGATTGGGATTGAATCGCAGTAGACCGGGAAAAGTGGAAAGAGGAAAGGGAGGCCTTTGCCTTGCAGTGGGGAAGTACAGGCTTATAATAATAAAGTGCTTGCCTGGGTTACCTACAACTGGTAAGTCACCACTGCTCTCGTAAAAAATATGGGGTATCAAAATGCCTGGATTAAGATCCAAGGGTCTATGTTGTTGAATAAGAGGACAGCACACTTCGTATTTCTCATCATCATCTGCCTAACCTTTTCCGACTATGTTGAGTTTTGGATATTATCTGCCATAACACATAAATAGTCTCTGATCCAGCGTGATGTTTACCGGTATCATAATAATAATATTAAGTTTCTGTTTTACGCATCGGCAACCTTTGTCCCCCGAAACCCTTAAGAGTACCATGTTATTGTCATATTCGTTAATGTCAGTGGTGACAATATTATATGAGGAAATAATTCCCGCGTATTATCCTCATCATTTTCGACACACGACAGGTTTTGGCAGACATTGTTCTCATAATAATAGGCGGTATTAATGTAGTAAGTAGTTGATTATTTATACTATTTAGAATTTGGTAATTGAACTATTAAAGAATCAGTCACCTCCTAAACTTGTCCTTTTACTGAACATTTGAGCCTTGTAAAATTATTGTTTTGGAAAGTAACACGTAATAATTTAACGTAGGAGTTTGTAGTTAAGTAGTATAAAAGGTTAATGGGACTCTTTGATAAAAATTCCAAGACGAGCAGACTTTCCGATGTACAATTTAGGTAAAAGGCAAATTACACAATCATTCACTTCCCTTGATTCACTTAAAATGTTGGCTCCAGAGTGACAAGTAAAAAGAGCTTTTTACTCATTTGTTTTTCAATTTCCAATTACTTAAAAGCTTTGGGAACAATACTTCTGAATTAAACAATCTGTAACTGAATCGAGATGTATGTGAGAGGACGAGTTTAATCGTGGATTTGTTCACTGAACTGTGGTTAAGCTACTGTCAGTCGGGCTTGTAATTGGATGGGTGGTTGGTTTTCAATCTTATTACGTGCCTGAAGATTTCTCATTTTCTACATTTTACAGCGGTAATATATTTTTCTGGAACTAAGTTATAGCGCTGTTATGTTGCTTTGAATAAAACGAAGCTAATAATAAATTAGAATGTTATCAATTTGATTCATGATGTAAAAATTTGAATCTGTCTTAAATAATTGATTTGCTACGCCTAAAAATTTCCAAATTTAACTTAGTACCTGAGCTACTAGACCTTTACCCGCTGTGAATACTAAATTGTGAATAAAGACGTCTCCTTGGAAAATTTCAACATCAACATATTCTGCGTTACCTTTAACTTTATTTCAGAGGCTGATGCGCTAAGGTCGCCCTCAAAGTTCATATAAACTAATTGATTGATATTTCATGAAATTCTAGGGTTGTATTGATGTTTTTAATTATTATAATGCTGTGAAGTCATATTTTGTACGGTCGCGAATCATATTTTAATCAATATACAACATGACCTGCAAATTTCAAAAACCGTAAGAAAATTTAAATTTTGCGTGCTAACCTGACGCTTGCGCCTTAAAGCACAGATATTGAAAAGCCTATTAAAATCAGACAATGGCGTCCTTTTGATATTTGGCAGTGAGGTATTTAATCAGCTCCACTGAAGAATGATCAAAGGAAGAACCTACTTGGAAAATCCAATTGGAAAATCCAATTAACAGTACTAACATGTTCCACTGACGGGAACTGAAAAGGTTTGATAGGACAATGGACTGGCGATGACCGATGTATGTAAAGTCTATTCAAACTTGTTTCAAATTAATATTATTTCAAGTTAAACAAATATCAACTTTATTTTAATTAAAATGAAAAAAAAAAGTTAAAATTAAAATAAAGAAAAACTTAATTTGAAAACTTTTTTAATGTTTTTTTAAGTTGATTTCAGGGTGACTAGCACTATTGATAAAGTTATAAAAATGCTTGAAGTTGTAGCGTAAAATGAACTTTATTGTGTCGAACTTAAAGTTATTTTTCCATAAACTCATATTTGCTTACATTTTTAGCAAATAAATCGCGAATGCATTATTAAGAGTAAACTAGTCGCAAGCTCGAACTCGCTGGTGTTCATGGCCAAAAAGCACGCTGTCTCGCCTGGCTTCGTGTCCGACAGTGCGTGACAGCGCGTGCAGTATCAGTGATGAGCAGTTAGATGTTAGTCTACACGAACAATGTCTAGTTCTCACGCACAGAAACACCGTTCCGAACTGATAGGCGTGTAAGAATATTCGAAAATGCTTCGGAAAATCGAGTTTTATGAAAAAACCACTGCATAAATCAATTACCAATAAAGTTTATTTATCTCTTGAATAACTGAGCTTTATCAGTACGGACTTGGTTTTGAAGATTTCACAGTTCTTTTATTACTTAAATAGCTAGATTACTACTACTAAATTTTGGTTAGCTCATTACTTTTTAATGCCTTTTTATTTTACTATTCTGTTTCCGTACAGACACAACAATAAGTCAAAACTATATCATGTTTAACTTTGGATGCACAATGTCAAACAGTGGAGTAGCATTCTCCCGAAATTTGTAAAGAAAAAATTTCGAAAAGTGGCATCTTAAGTATGTATGGATATCTTCATGCTAACATCTATAAACAGGGTAGCAGTAGAGGTATTGGCGCGCAAACTGAAACCATAAATTTGGCACATGATTTTAGACCCTCTAGCGTACATTTTTTTTGTCAGATACTTATAAAAAAAATCTGCTGTTTAAAAAAAAAGTGTACCTACGCGGTCAAAATGTCATCATTTGTCTAGACTTTTCCCAACTATGTTGGGGTCGGAATGATGATGATTTCACTTTAAGTTTTGTTACGGTAACATATGATAGCATTATTCAATAATAGTGCTATCATATGGCACAGTCAGTATGTATACATATTCGAGAGCTCCTTATGGAAGCTGAATTGGCAACGTTTGTGACGGGCGTGGGTGTTCGAGTAATGTATGTTGTTTTGTTATGTAGTTCAATAGTGTTAAGGAAGCGGTTTTCATGACTTGAATTATTATTATAGAACTTTTTGGGACCAACGTCTGCATTATTAGGCTGTTACGCTGTTGAAGTAACATCTTTTTGATTTATTTTATGGGATTTTTATTAATCGCAGCATCATCTGCCTTTTCCCGGTATGGGATCGGCTTCCAGTCTAACAGGATGCAGCTGTATACCAGTATCTTACATGTAGTGACTGCCTAGCTGACCTCTACAACCCAGTTACTGGGTAGGTTATTAATACCCTTGATAAAACTGGTTGTCAGATTTTCGGGTTTCTGAATACGTATCGACTGTCAAAGGTTGACAGATGACAGCCGAGACAGACAGCTTCACGTGCTTTCCAATGCACGAAGGGGTGGCCACTGAATGGTCACCCTTCACGAACCGACCGCGGCAAGTGTAGCTTAACAAAGATAACAAGCGTAGGTCACAGAGACCAACCGCATCAAAATTTCCGAGGCATGGATAGATCTCGATATATAATGGATGGTCACCCATCTACGGATCGACCTCGTAAAAAGTACTTAGCTTAACCGCATACTAGTTGGCACAACACAAAACTAACAAAATGCATTGATGGCAATAATGAGATACTAGCTTTATTACTCCATCGTCCTAGATAACTTTATTTTTTTATTTGGAGTCTAACTATTAATTCTTGGCTAACGGAACACAATTAATTTTACCTATTGTGCCGTTATGCCTAAGAGCAGCTATGTATATGTTGTAAATAACATAACATATCATTGTGTCATCAGAGGTGTTACTTTTTTTAGTGCACCCACAGTTCGGCAGCTATGTAAGAGTGAGTGCACTATAATATCTCACGCGCCGAAGGCTAGGCTCCATTGAAGTTGGCCACCGTGGCCGAAATACGGTCTGGAGGACTTTATTTAATATATAAGCGGCGAACCAATTACTATAAACCAAACAAAAATCCAGACTTCGGGCTGATTCTGAGAAATTCCACATAAAAAACCCATTATCACTTTGCCGGACCTGGAAATCGAATCCAGGACCTCATGCTTAGTATTAGCGCTTGCAACCACTATAGCAATGATATAGTTGAAGTCGAGGCAGACTACAACACTTAGGCCTACATCACACTTGACGGACATTCCGACGAAGAATCGGTCGGTGCGCGGGGGGCGAGCGGTCCGCGCTACGAGGATCTTCCGCGTCGGGGCGCCAATACATGTTATTGCATATAAATGACTAATGACGGGCACAATACGCGGAAGATCGGTCGCTCCGTCGCGGACCGCTCGCCCTCTGCGTCTGTTCCGTCCACCGCGCACCGACCGATTCTTCGTCGGAATTTCCGTCAAGTGTAGCGTAGGCCTTAGGCGGATCACACTAGAACGCGCCACGCGACGGGACGCAGATAACGTGCCCCCGCGCGTGATCTTTTACATACAAATTCAACAAAAACGCTCTTCCGTGCTGGGAATTTGGCTCCGTTTCCCGAGCCCCGTCACATGGCACGTTGCAGTGTGTGATCCGCCTTAACCTTATGTATTTATTTTTTTTTTACAGTTTGCTTACTCAACTCAGCTAGGTACTGTGTCCACTGCAATAGAAACTCGTGCCCTATACAGACATACTTGCTTCTGTATAGCCTTATGGGGTAAAATTTCAACTCCCCGTCGTACGCTGAGAATCAATGCCTTTGCCATATTTCATGAGTGCGCTGGCTTTAAGCGTTCCGCTAAGTTTTATGGATCAGAAACAATAAATTTCAATGAAGCTTGTATAAAGGATTATTTTACAGTTATGGATTGTATGGGGGCAATGACCAAACCAATATGTTACATATTAAATTACTTTACATTCAATCGGTCTTGTCTGTAGCGTTTTTATATAGCACTAACTTGTGCCCGCTACTTTGTCCGCGTGAAATTTCTTGTTCTCCAGACCTACCCCGTCGCCATTCGCTAAGCATTCTTTTTTACGTTTTGCTTGGCTCCTACGAGTTCTAGCGTGATGTGGCCATTGCACTAGCTTTCCTCGAAAATTGGGTTATCGAATGCAAAAAGAATCTTTCAAATCCAACCGATAGTTCCAGAGATTAGCGCGTTGAAACAAACTATTTAGCTTTATTATTAGTATAGATATTTGCAGAATTCTCCCTTGAAAACATCATCATTTTCTGCCTGCTCTCGTCCCATGAAACTTAGGGTCGGGCAACGTTTTCTTTCTTCCACTCTGCCCTGTCAATTCATTCATTAGATAAAGAACAATTAACATAGGTACATAAATCAAAGTATTCGATTAAATAAAAATCAACGATAAGAATGATGTTCGTATTAAAGATATTATCGTTCTATTAGAATTTTTATTAAAATTCCAACTAAAACCGTGCATGCTAATAGAATTAGAGTATACACAAGGAACGAAGGCGTTTATTAAAAAGTGTATAAGTACACTCACCATTTTCTACGAAACAGCATTAAAGTTGAAGATATCTTTTTTAATAAAATATATTTCCAACTAACAAAATCCACAACAAACACACTCATTCTTTTATACGCTACATTCATTCTGGATCCAGTTAAGTTCAATTCTAAAACTTCTTTTTAACCTACTGTTTTCATGCATTTTGTTCATGCATTCCGCGTTCAGGAACTCCTAACTTCCGCCAGTCTTTTGTTCAAGCCAGTTCAATCTCGGTCTCTGGCCGTTCCAAACGGTAGGAATAAGGAAAATTGCAAATATCTACCTACCCAGTTTCCTGGTTTACAAAAAATATGGTATGAATCGCGAAACTGGTCTCAAATGTTTGGTCAAAAGTTGGTATTAAGATTGGACTTTTTTGAATAGCTATAGAAGCTAGTTACGCCATTTTATAAAATGGAATGTATTTTGAATAAAGAATATGTGCAATCTGAGTCTTTAAGTGGAATCTTTTTACAGGTCTTTATCAAGAAATGCATGATAATGAGGCACTTGAAAATATTTCAAGGAAGATTTGCATGTTACCTTGCAAGAATTGTTAGTCAAATGAGACAACGTTTTTCTCGGGACTTGGAAATGGAACTGTTTCTTTCTTTGAGCTTTATATGTATCAATATTTATAATAAAATCTTTTTACTGTTGCACTCTATTTATATTTAAACTACACTAATTAATTGCATAATTTTTCTCTCAGAATTTTATATCAAAGCAAGTGCATTGCAACAATTTTTCTTTTTTTTTTCTTTTCTGCATACCTATTGTAAGCTTTTAATATGCTTCTTATTAAAATTCACAAGGGGAAAGTTAACATTAAAATATGAACGTGTAGTATTAAAAGGCTTAACTAACCCCTCTACAATTTTCCTTATTTTTCATTATTTTTATGAATAATACGTCTAGCAATCCAGCCACAAAGAACTTCAGCAGTAGTTCAATTATTTCACATTCTTTTGTCTTTACTGCAGTCTAGCTGAATCCCCAATGGGCATAAAACAAAAATCACAACATTCCTCAGACAAGCGACATTAATTTCTTCTTACCCGGAAAAAAAGGAAAAAAAGAGATACGCATGTTTCAGGGTTCCGTCGGTGAAGTCAAGTTTTTCTCTTATTTTTAATATAATTTCTGGATGACTTCATCAGAAAATACGTTCCAATTATATTGTCATTCCGCTTCGTTTCAAATAACATCGCATAAAACATTGCGATATTGGAATAAGGAGTTGGGTTGTGAATAAAAACATTGATTCCTGTCTGTTTTTTCTTTACTTCAAGTAGATCGATAGTGAGTTGAATAAACTACAGATATTATTATGAAAGCTACCGAACGCCTATCTTTGTAGTTATTTTTTATCAGGCTTGAGTTTTTTTCATTGAACGCTATATAAAGACAGCCTACTTAATTATTAGTACGCAGTTATTTGTACCAACTAGTCTTACCAAGGGGTGTTACCGAGTTACTGGGTTGTGGAGGTCAGATGGGCAGTCACTCCATGTAAAATACTGGTACTCATCTGTATTCAGTTGGACTGGAAGCCAACCCCAACATAGTTAGGAAAAGGCTAGGCAGATGATGACGCAGTTATTCAAATTTTTATTTGCATGTTTACGATCTTTAGCTAAACTGTATCCATGTCATGGTTAAGTCTGGAACAATGTGTTTCTTACGTAAAGACGGGCGTTGATAACTGCGACATTTTTTTTTTACTTTTCTGGCTGTTATCTTTTCCAGTGTTATTATTTCCATTTGTTTTTTTTTTTTTTGATTTGTTGTTTGTGTTTACATTTATAAATGGAAAAAGGTTAACTTCCGAAGTTACACTAAAACTATAATGAGTTGACGACTACAAAGAGTATTTCCTAAATGTGCCACAATAGGTACCTAGTATAGTACTGCTATTAATTTCTCGAACCCTTAGAAGTAGCAATTTATAACTTGAAATACTTATGCATTTCCAATTAAAACACGCTTTAAATTCAAACTTGTTTATGTTCATTTTGAAAAAATATCCACTGGAAAAGAATTTCTGCAGGATCAACTCATTAACTTTACCCGCTGAATTTCACCAACTCAAGGGCCACAAAAACAGAGCCAAGTTAAATAAACATCCAAAAATACACCGAACACTTACGGGATCCGGAACCCGCTGTGTTTACGAAACACACTCTGCCATAAAACTCATCAGAATAAATGAAGGCAATCGCAGGAGCGACTCACTTTACGAACGAAATGGTTTAACGTTGGTCACAATGAATGACTTTTTATATATAAAGGAATTGGGTTTAATTTAAGGGCTCGCTTTTTTTTGTTTTGTGTAGAATGTGGTATTTTTATATTAGAACTAGCGAGTAGCGATCCCCTCCTCCTATTAGGCAAAAAACTCGCTCTAGTAACGACTGTAGAAATAGCACTAAATCGTGGCAGATTGTAACTATCATCATAATATTTTTTAACAAAATTAACAATTACAGCATTTTATGGGTAAAGAGGAACCCAAAGGAAAGGCCGTTCTATGAATTTAATAATACGTTTATTATTCTTTTCTTTCTATCTTACAATATGTTTTACTTAAAAGTGAAATGCTCTGAGAATTTGTCGTAAAAAACCGTTTGTCAGCTATTTTTTTAAGAAATCGTGACTCAATAATGCGAACATAAATCAGCACCATAACAAAAACCTGATAATTTGTGAAAATCTGAAACTCGAGAAAAAAAATTGTCTTCTAACATGTAATCTATATTTTATGACGCAAAATAAACCTGTCTAAATATAGGCGCACTATAACAGCGTTACTTATTATATTATACCAATGCATTGGAAGTAGAACTTAGAGCCTCTTTGCCTTTGCTTTGTTTATACTCCAGTTTATGCCCTGTTTATACTGTGGGGGAGTGTGTATAGTGGTTCACAGGACGTGTTCTGAATAATAAGTTCTATATCAATTAGAAAATGTTGTTGGCTTAAGGCTTTCGTTTTGTTCCAGTGTGTGGGATTAGTTGTGTGTATAAGTAGATGTCTTTCCTGTTGCTAGGTGAAAATATTCTTATTGTTGCCTGTCGCAGTAATAATAGCCTCTCCGACCGATTTCGGTCACAGTGGCCAATCTCAACGGAGATTAGCCAGGTACGCAGGAGATATTACAGTGCACAAGTGTGTGCGCATACACAGGTGCGCTCTCTGTTCTTTTACTCTCATAGTCCGATGGGACAGCATCGGCAATCCGACACGACCGGAGAGATATCAGGTGTAGGACCAGCGGCTTTACGTGCTTTCCGAGGCACGGGGGTATTAAACCGCCAACTTCCAAACTCCGGATTGTTACTAAGGAATTCCTAATAGAAAACTTATTATCACTTTGTCTGACCCAGGAATCGAACCCAGGACCCCACGTTCAGCAGTCGCGCTTACAACCGCGAGACCAACGGGACAGTCGCAGTAACTGGGTTGTGGAGGTTAGATAGGCAGCCGCTCCATGTAAAATACTGGTATCCAGCTGCATCCGGTTAGACTGGAAGCTGACGTCAACATAGTTGGGAAAAGGTTAAGCAGTTTGATTGTTGACTGTCGTATAATTAAAATCATACTTTGCAGATAATTTTCTTGACACGAGCGATTTTTTTATAATTAAACAAGCTGACCCCGCAAACGTCGTTTTGCAAAAAAAAAAATAGATAGTAGCCGATTCTCAGACCTACCCGATATGCACACAAAATTTAATACAAATCGGTCCAGACGTTTCGGAGGAGTATGGTAACTAACACTGTGACACGAGAATTTTATATATTACAGATTAAAAGATTAAGTAAAGCTTTGTTACTAAATTAATTAATTGTAGCTTTAATTAAAATATAGTTTCCAATTCCTCTGAAATTAAAAGCTTTGTATTTATGAAAAATAGGGATTTTTCATAGTTTCTTTTTTGCTTTGAAGTTCGGAAGACTCGGATATTAATATGCACTATATGTAGGTATCGCCTTGAAAACCTACATAAGTCAATTTGCCATGTTATAGCCATTTCATACAACTGTCAAAGAATGATACTTGTGATTTGAATATGCGGACAGTTTAAGTAGGTAATCTTTTTAGTTGTTTAACAATTTATTGCCCAGACAATAAACAATAATAATGGCTAGGCAGATGATAATCTACTCTAGCCCGTAAGGGCTAGAGTAGATTATCATCTGCCTAGCCTTTTCCCAACTATGTTGGGGTCGGCTTCCAGTCTTACCGGATGCAGCTGAATATCAGTATTATACATGGAGCGACTGCCTATCTGACCTCCACAACCCAGTTACGGGGTAATACAATACCCCTTGGTAAGACTGGTTGTCAGACATTCGGGCTTCTGACTAGGTGTAAGGACTGTCAAAGATCCACGAATGACAGCGGGGACCAACGGCTTAACGTGCTTTCCGAGGCACGGAGGTGTCTCGGTATGTAAAGACAGTCTCCCATCCACAGACTGTGCGGCTGTTATTATTTAGCCAGGGGCCCTTCTACTGACTAGAGTAGGTATACTTATTTTATTAATCTTCTCTACGTCACCAGCCTCCGTAATAAAATTTATAACTAACCCCACATTATCTACCCGCGCTCCTCTAATCTGCGTTAATTAATGAATTTTATTTTGATTGGATTTAATACTTTACGAGATGAGGGTGCATAAATAACGAAGATTGCCGAATCGCTTCGGAAACTCCGACAGGGACGGAGGAAACTGTGGAAAGTAATCTAATATGTAAAGGTATCGTTAATTGAGAATTTGGTGGAGTTTCTCTTCGAAGCCATGTATGAAGGTTAGTGATCTGGCTTCTCCAGAATTAACTTCAAGTATATTGTTTTTAGAGTTTATGGTGATTGGGCTTTAGTAACGAAGTAAGTTTGCTCGGGTTACCGTTGTGTTCCAAAATAAAAAATTGGGTAGGCAGGCATTAGACAACCTACCATCTATGTTTTAAGTATGTAGGTAATCTGATCTGTAAGGCATGAGACGAGATGGGCTCGTGGCTAAGGAATAACTGCCGTACGGGTCGATCAATCAGATAAAGCTACGCTCTACGCGGTAGGTCTGTCGATGGGTGACCATCTTTATATACTGAGGCCCAATTCGTCCCTCAGAAAGCACGCTAAGTCGTTGGTTCCGGTTGTCATTCTTTTGATCTTGGACAGTCGTTATAGGTCATTAGAAGCCCGAAAGTCTGACAAGCAGTCTTACCAAGGGTTATCCTGTTACCCACTAACTGGGTTGTGGAGGTCAGTCAGATCCTATGTTGGGGCCGAATAGTTGGGAAAAGCTTTTTTACAAAAAAAAACTACAAAGTGAAAAATAACTTTAAAGTCGGAAGTCGGTGTCGCTGGTTCCGCATTTAAGTTTTTTTTTGTAGTGTTTTTTTTGGAAGTCGGTTGTTTTTTTTTTTTGTAAAAAAGCTTTTATTTTTTACTTTTTAGTGATAGGTACCTATGCCGCACAAATACATGTAACACTACTTGCTATGTAAATATCAGTGACAGGAAGCTACTAAAACATCATCAATATAAACCAAGTAGAAAAAAATCCTATTAAGTATTGAAGCTAAGCTCAATAACTACCCAAGCAGTTAATAAGATTTATATGGAACCATTTAGGAATAAAACTCTTTCGAAAAAAAAAATTGCAAATCCGTCCATATTATAACGGAGTTATGCCCGAACATACATAAAAAAAAAATATTGTATAAAGATCCAAATCGAGAACCTCCTCCTTTTTTTTAAGTCGGTTAAAAAGGCTAGACAGATTGCAATCTGATTTGTAAGAATACAATCCACATCTTGCCTTTCCAAATGCTTGAGTTACTGAGTTTTTGAAAAACCTATGAAAGTAATCATACCATATAAAGTTCTCATTTTATATTACGTGCAAAATATTTGTGAAAAAACCAGGGCGCCTTTATTTTAAGGTTAAATCGAAGATTAAAGACATTAATTTTAAATACTGCCTATTCCAAATTTTCCACATCTAGAACCTTAATAAAGAGAATAAAATTAGCATAAAAGTATTCCAGGTCTGTTTAAAACTAGGCCAGGTCCAATTACAACTTTCTAGAAACATCTGTGAAGTTAACTGCCTGAGACCGAATTGTTCTCTCTGCAGAATCACCCTCTTTTTTGTTCTTACACTAAACCAGATAGTATCAGACAAAATTGGGAACATGTGTACAGGTGGAGTATATTCTACAAAATTTCGTTTTGGATATTTTATTTTTATAAAATACTAGCTTTTGCCAGCGACTTCGTCCGCGTGGAATAATGACTTCCGGAAATTGAGGCACTAACTCTCATAGAGTTTAACTGATGTGCTCTTTCTTCTGCCGATTCTTGAGAACGCGTATTTCTCATTTAACGCGTTTTTCAAGACAATAGCGGCCGGACGCCGGCGGCGTCCGCTTGGGGCTTGAATAAATAAAAATATATAACTACGTCTAATATATAAAATAATATATAATAAAACCTACTTCACTTAAAACTAAATACCTATAACTACTATAATTAATAATACCTATACCTATAATTAATAAAAGTACCTACGCTTTTACCTACTTAATATTAAAAAAAACTGAACATAAATTAACCAAAACTTACCTACTACTAACTAACTACTACTAACCTATTACTACTTCACCTAAAAAGAAATCCTGTTTTCCCAACATTTCCCTTCACTGCTCTGCTCCTATTGATCGTAGCGTGATGAAAAGTATACTATAACCTGCCCAGAAGTATGAAGAACAATTGTACCAAGTTTCGTTGAAATCCGTCGAGTGGTTTTTGTTTCTATAACGAACATACAGACAGACAGACAGACAGACAGACAGACAAAAATTTTATTGATTGCATTTTTGGCGTCAGTAACGATCACTAATCACCCGCTGATAGTTATTTTGAAAATATATTTCATGTACAGAATTGACCTCTCTACAGATTTATTATAAGTATAGATTGTGAACTAGGGAAGTATGGCACAAAAGGGATGAAGCCTATTATACTTAGCAGTGGTTGGAACAAGGCATGAGAAATAATGTTTGGCCGAGTGTTAAGACGCACCTTATATCTTGAAATAGACAAAAGTCAAGAAACAAATTATTGGGTGTCTTGAGAGTTCCTATAGGAGTTTCTAACTGATTTTTCTTCATAGAAAACGACCAAATTTTTGGTCGCTTCTGACGTTTCATAAATGCACATTGTATGTAGGTTTATCTATACATATAATAAAATCGTAGGAAAGTCAAAACTGTACATTGAATATTTTTTAAAAATAATACTTGGGGCGTGATCTACAATCGATACCGAAGCCAAAAATATAGTTTTTAGAATTTTTGTCTGTTTGTCTGTTTGTCTGTTTGTCTGTTTGTCTGTCCGGGATAAACTCAAAAAGTACTGCATGGATTTACTTCAAATTTTGCATGAATATTACTAAGAGGTCGGGTCAACATATAGGCTACATATTATCACGCTATCACCTACGGGGGAGGAGCTGTGAATCTTTATTTTTCTTACGCATTCTGTGACAGCGTGTAATCTAACGACGCACATCTAAATGTTGTTTTTGAGTAAGCCATGCTATTATCTGACGTTACACTATAAAAACTACGCCATTTAAGTAACTTGGGCAGAGAAATATAGTTTAATGAATGTTAGTACTATAAAGACAATTTTAAAACAGCGCCATCTATGAGATTTCATAAAAATCAAATCCAGTTACCTACATGTTAACATTTTCTTGGAAATTAATAATTTGAATTTGATCATGTTGGCGAGGTAAGTAGTTAGTTATTCTTAAAATTCATAGATGGTGATGTGCATTTTCTTCATAAAAGTTGTATCGTATAGTTCGTTTTGACAAATTCAAGTTCCAACAAAACCCTCAAAATCTTGAGCAGAGTTGAGGAAGACAATTTAAAAAAAATGCGGTGTTAAGTATTACAAAAAAGTTATGTTCATTGATGATGATCATTTCATTTCATGACACCCTCGTGGAGGCGAGCGTCAGTGACAGTCCCAGCCGCATGCGTCATCTTGGTGTTTTGTGGAGTCGCGAACCCGGTAGCTTTGTTAGAGAAGTATCGCCATCATCTGTCTGAAGATTTTCGACGAGCTTTGAGGCGCGCTACTGGAGACGAAGTCGAAGTAACTGATGAACGCGTGCTGAACACCTGTCTCAGTTCACTTCAATATGTGGTACTTTCTATCGGCGGCAATCCACTGATCGAATATGGGTTACCAGCTCCCCAATCATCACCGTATCAAGACCGTGAAAATCGGGAGTATAACGCGGAATGACCACCATACGAAATGACCATGTCGCTTTGTTCTCTTCAGATCAAAAGCAAATTTATGACACCGTCCTTGAAAGCGTTGGGCAAAACCAGGGTAAAATGTTTTTCTTGGATGCTCCTGGTGGAACAGGAAAAACATTTGTTACCACTGGCATACTTGCAGAGGTCAGGAGGCAAGGCAAAATTGCTATTGCTGTAGCGTCGTCGGGAATCGCTATCACACTGCTTCCGAGTGGCAAGACAGCACACGCCATGTTTAAAATTCCCATCGATTTAGAGAGCGCCGAAACGCCTGTTTGTGGTGTGTCACGTAACAGCGATAAGGGACACGTGCTCAAGGATTGCTCTCTGATCGTATCGGATGAGTGTACGATGGCCAATAGGAAGGCCGTTGAGGCCGTGGACAGAATCTTGCAGGACATCCGCAGGAACGACCGTTTGATGGGTGGTGTCACAGTTCTGTTCAGTGGTGATTTTCGGCAAACGCTTCCAGTGGTGACGCGGGGCTTGAGGGCTGACGAGGTGAATGCTTCGTTGAAACGATCTTCGTTGTGGTCACGAGTTTGTGCGCTGCGCTTGACCATTAATATGAGAGCTCGGCTCAGCGGCAATGCACGTGCTCAAGAATTCTCCGATGTCCTTCTAAGTCTTGGCGAAGGCACTCTACCAGAAGAGACAGGTGATGCTTCCAGAATCTCTCGGTAGAGTGGTATCCAGCTTAGAAGAACTCATTCACTGTGTATACGTGTATACATCAGTCGTATACCGCACCAGCAGAATTCTTGGGTGTGTGAGCGGGCCATTTTGATGCCCAAAAATGATCAGGCTGCAGCAATTAACGAATGCATTCTCTCGGAAATTAAGGGGAATAAAGTGGTCTACACCTCGATAAACACTGTTGTCGAGCAAGATGACGCCACACATTATCCCGTGGAATTTCTGAGCTCCCTGTCAGCAAGTGGACTTCCAGCGCATACCATCAAGCTGAAGGTCGGTGTTCCGATTATGCTTCTTCGGAACCTATCTCCTCCGAAGTGCTGTTAACCGCCTTACGGCCCATTCACGACTTCGGTCTAAGCGGCGTGCGGCGCGGCAGGCGGCGCGGCGTGCGTTTTACACGCCACGTACCCTCAGTAGCGGCTAGCGGCAGCGGTCGAGGTGGACGTATTTAGGTAGTTAGAACGTGCTCAAAATTATGGCGTTATCAAAATTATCTCTTTTGTGTTTAGAAAGCAGTATATTTTTAAAACAAGTATGACAGAAGGAGTGCACGAACTGAATAAAGATCGATATTTAAATGGCAAATTTCGTGACCTATACGAAGATTACAGAAAATATCCGGATAAGTTTTATGAGTACACAAGAATGAGTGTGGAAACATTTGAATATATTCTATACTTATACTCTATATCCATTACCGCCACAAAATCGTCTAAAATTTTTTGTTTATAAGTTCGCCGCCGAGTCCGTCACATCTACGCCGCTATCCGGGCCGCTGTGTTTCGTGGCGTCGCGTCGCACTCATTCGCCAGTACTTTTGATCTCGCCGCTCCCCGCACCGCGCGCCGCTGCAACGATTCGCTCCGACAAAACCGCGCGCGTTTTCGCTGTGAGCGGCGACTCGTGGCGTGCTTCAAACATTTTCATACTTTTGTTCTTACCGCTCGCCGCCCCGCGCTTAGCCGCCGCTCACCGCGGCAAGGTCGTGAATGGGCCGTTAAAGTCATCTCCCTCCACAGACACACCATTGAGGCGGAAACTCTTACGGGTTGTGGCGTCGGTGAGGCAGTATTTATACCACGCATTCCCCTAATACCTCATAACTTCCTGTTCCAGTTCAAGCGCGTACAGTTCCCCGTGAGTGTTTGCTTCGCGATGACCATCAATAAGTCGCAGGGCAGCGGGTGTCGACCTCAGGACGAGTTGCTTCTCACACGGGCAACTGTACGTCGCTTGCTCCCGCGTCACCAGTCCTGACTCTCTTTACATTTTGGCTCCTGGCAGCATAACTACCAACGTAGTTTATAGGGAAGTGTTGTAAAGTATGATACATTTGTACGTATTTTTACTCTTTTGTGTCCTGGAATGTATTCCTGCATTATTTTCTCTATTTCCTTCAGTCACATCTTATGACTGAACTCAGCAGGACTCCCATATAACTCTCTTCACTTGCTTTGCTTGCAAAAAAAAACTTATATTTTAATGCTATTTTAAAAGTTGTGTACTTATAATGCTATAGCGACACTGGCATCTTGGGTATTTTTAGTGCTGTAGAGCATGCACGCAGACGACGTCGCGGGCAGCAGCTAGTGTGAAATAAAATATTTTGAATTCGAATACGGAAACTTTAATGAACTTTAGATGATTCGGAAAAAAATGGTATAAGTTGGCAGGGTCGCGGAAATTCACAATAAGTCTGTCTTAGACAGTTCTAAGACTAAGTTTCACCATAGTCATATCCGTGAAATAAAATTCTCATGAGTTTTTATAAAGAAAAACTTCAAAATTTCGTAGGCTTAGATTTATACAATGGTCAAATTCGCCTTTATAGTCGATGCAAACCAACCGTAAATTTTGGCACATACCTTCGTGTTAGTATGAAATTTATATTAACATTAAAGTTATAGGTAGTTCAGTTATAAGAAAATGTTAATCTTAACCCGGAAAGTCCAGTGCCGAAAATAACACAACGAATGAGACTATCGCCACCTTTGTATTTAAAAATTTAGATATGTAGTCACAGAATTACATTTATTAAGCTTATTTATATTTCCAATGTTTTGTCTTAACGTTATCGAGTTTCCAGTAAAAGTATTCGCTGCAACTGGACCGTATTGTGATCTTTATCTGCTTTTTAAATCTCCGCTCTTGCCTACAGCTGCCAAGAACGGTTGGATTCTCTTAGCTAGGAATTGTGTTGTGTTATATCTGTGGCGCTATTATATTGTGGATTATACTCACTGTTTTATTGGGATTACTTTTTCGCTTTGAGCTACTTGTACATGCAAATTCTATTAATTTAGCGAAATGATGACTGAGAAGTACGTGTATGTATATAATTAGAAGACATTAAAAATAAAGACGTATTTTTTTAATAAACAATAGATAATGTGCAATCGAGAAATATTTCATTAATTTTCATTTCTATGACAAATATGGTAGAATTTTTGATGAAAATTCTTCTGGGCTGTTTGTTAAGTTACAGCATTCAGGAGTTTCTATTCCAGGAAAGCGATATATTATTTGAAACGGTGCCAAAACAGGAAGTTGGAATAATGATGATGGATTACAAAAGTTATTGTGTGTAATGAGTTCCTCGATGTAGGTCTGAATGAATTTAAAGCGGAATGAACGGAGACATGAAAAAAACAAAGCTACCTTATAGATAAGCCATTAGTATTTAGGTTCTCGAAATATAGTTGCTTTATCCACCAGGTTTCCCATCATCTCTCTCCTCGCTGCTTTAGCGGACGCTGACTCTAAGGACTTCAAATTGCCTTATCTTGGTTTACGTTTGATGTAATGTATTTCAATAGGTTTCTACTTCCTTCCGCAAGGAAACTAGTATGTTCAGAAGGCCAATTTTCGTACTTAAAAAAAAATCAAATTCAAGTCTCAATCTCATCATTTGCGAAAATCAGAAGATGTTTTGACAGATTGATACTGAGATTAACATGCGAACATTCTTAAAAATGCGAGAATTGACCCTCTTGTATCAAAAATTCGTCATTATTACCTAATGATATGAGCATCATTAACTATATCAGTCAGTAATAAGCCCGCGTGTATCGGTAAGAACATTGTAAGCTAATTATACAAACATACACATACATAAACTCACGCTTTATTTCCATGAAGGTAGGCAGAAACTACAGAAAGCTATGATCCTAACCTACCCCTTTTACTTCATTTACGTTCTTACATTCGTCATACACGCTCGACAGTTGCGAGTTCTACCCAGGTGCATACTCGTAGAACTCGCAACTGTCGTGCGTGTAACCATTCGTGTGGTAACCATTCTGAAGCTCGTAAAGGCATGGTTTTCACTCTCCTTGCCTTGTAAATACCTATTATTAGTCGCTTTTAAGAGCCTATACTACCTCAGCTAAAAGTCACTCTTTATCTCGCTCACACGATACTACTCGCGGACTGACTGAGAGCGAGACAGAGTGCGGTGCTAGGCGGCAGGCAGCGCCAATAGTTTAGGTATTTGCTTTTTACGGTGAAAATAAAGCTAATTAAAAAAAAAAATAAAAACATAAGATCTGCTTTATAGTTGATTCAGTTAGTATACAAAGTTTCATGATCTAATTTGAAGTATTTTTTGAATAACAGCGGTTTATTGTTCGGTTTCGAGGTAACTTTGGATTTTTTTCTATCGAGAAAATTTTATGGAATCGTGTTTTCCTCAAACATAAGACCTAACATTAATCCTCAAATTTACCATATATTTATTTCAAAATTAATGATGCAGTATTTTCGACAACGGAGGATCATGCTAAGCCATTTGAGGTAGTATAGGCCCTTAAGCTGTTTATATGGTATTCATAATACCTGCATCATAAATACTGTTTGAATACCAGTAATTTGCAGTTGTCGCAAAATTTAGTAAAATTCTACCGGAATGAAACGATTTGTCAGAATATGTAAGTTTACTTTAATAAATTATTGTGTTTGCTCTCAGTTGTTTACCTCACATAAAGAGTCGCTTGTTGAAACATGAAACTCGCCAATTATTTTAATTAATAATTATTTAAATACACACTTTAATAAGTGGAACAATATAATTAAGTTCCGTGTTTAATGATTAAATTACTTTGTTGTAAAAGTTCACATAATTATACCTACATTTCGTCAGGCGTTCGTGCTTCTTTTGTAAACTAACCTAGTTTTCGTACCCATTACGGGTTTCCGTAACTTGATATTTTAGGATAATGGATCAGAAATTTTAGCGGGTGAAATAGAAAGAGGTAAGGAAAATAAAAATCAGTGTTAAAAGTATTTGTTCTATCTTTATATAAAATATCTGGCTCTGTGACTGTCTGGTGTCTGCTCTAACTACTGGGTGTTGAGTTCAATCCGCAGTTAGCAAAGTGTTGCTGGATATAATTCAATTTTTATTTTCTCTCACAAAATCAAAATATTTTGTTTCAAATAAACCTATATGGGCCTACCTAGCTTTTAACATTTCACATTTCATACTTATGAAATGTCAAAAGCTAGATGCACGGTTCTGATTGGTCGTTTCCTATGGAGAAGAGCCGGCAAGAAACTCTACCGTTACTCTTATAAAAGTGGTGTTTCACTTATATACTTTTAAAATTATATTGTTAATAGGTATGGGAGGACAGTGTAGGCCTATCAATAAGTACCAGGCATTTAACAAAATAGAAAATGGTCTACAAATCTACAGGCTTACGAAGTTCTCACATTTATAAAATGTGAAATAATCTTAAAAGATAAATAAAATAATTTTATTTTATTATTATTTATTTATTTCACAGACAAAAATAGGTCCACATTGACAGAACAAAAATAGATAAAAGATGTTAGTAATATATTCGTAGTACTTATACAAGGTGAAACGTTAAATGCGCAAAACCTGAAAATAGTTTGTTCATAATTGACTACTGAATCGATTTCAATAATTTTTGATATAGGTTTTTTTTCAAAAATTATGTATTTTGGCATAGGTACTATCCGCCGATCGAGTCAAAGAAAATTAGGTCTTATTTTAAGGCAATAAGATTCAATTTAGAATGCAGAAAGCTTTATGCAATGTGTAACACAATTAACGCAAAACCTCATACACCCCATTTAGAGTATTGAGTTAAAAGCATAATACAATGGCCAAAACTATTTTTGTTAAAGCTATTATTATTAAGAAAATCGTGTTGATCCTAGCATTATTATAACAATGTTCTTTTTTGTTCTTTTTTTGAAAAGGGTTGCATAGTGAAATTTTGTACTACATTAAAACACTCGTTTGGATGATATTATGGTTACTATGACACTGATTGTTTTAATGTTGGCAACAAGCTAACTGTTTCAGAAACTTAAAGAGGATTTATAGCATGGGTGTAGATAAAAGCTAGTATAGTGTGTTAACTACACCATAATGACTACCAGTCACCTACTTTGAACCTCGTCAACACTATGTAAATTAAGTTAAATGTCCCGCAATGATATGTCGGGTCCCGGTCCCGAGAAAACGGGAAATAAGGCCAAGTAATTCCTCGTAAATGCTTAAAGACTGCTCCACTATGTAAATCTCATGTTAATGGGGCGACGCAACTAGGGGTAATTGTTTTATAAAATTAAAAGCAGTTGCATAAATCTGAGATTCATTAAGTTCAGTGATTAAGGCTATTTTTGTATTTAGTGGTTATTCTAAAGCAAGAACTGCATGCAATTAGCATTTTATAGGAGTTCATATTTTAAACTTCCATACACCATACTCATCATCATCTACTAACTAATTGAATGCAACTGAATACCAGTATTGTACATGGAGCAACTGCCTATCTGAACTCCACAACCTAGTTATTGGGTAATACGATATCTCTTGGTAAGACTGGTTGTCAGACTTTCGGGCTTCTAGTCGTTATTGGTAGTCACCAATAACGACTGTCAAAGATTCACGAATGACAGCCGGGACCAACGGTTTAACGTGCTTTCCGAGGCATGTAAGATGGTCACCCGTCCACAGACCAGCCGCAGCAAGCGCAGCTTAACCTGATCGATCGACCTATGCGGCTGTTATTATTTAGCCACGGGCCCTTCATACCATACTAATATTATAAATCCGAAAGTTTTTTTTTTTTTACTTTGTTTTCTTTTTCGGACAGACAGAGGTCTGTCTCTTACCTTTTCAAACCATAACAGCTGGGTTCTAATTCACTATGACAATGTCAATTGCTTAGCTAATCACGCCAACCTCGCGTTTATTTCGGGAGATTTCGTTCATTGTGTCATAGAGAATACGTTACCAGAAAGGATGTCGATGAAATTAGACACCCAGGTAGACCATAACCAGATAGGATGACTAGATGATCCTTCTCGTGTTGAAATTTCCGACAAAAGCTGGTGCAACATGTATTTTAAATCCCTTTAAGGGGTCAAACTTAATGCCTAGAAGGTAGAATAGAGTGATGAAGTAATACTTGCTAGTGGGTCATCACATTTATAGTCACAATTGCGCAGCAATTACTGAGAAGTGAATATCCAGTCTAATCCTATCCTACTAATCCTACTAATATTATAAATGCGAAAGTTTGTGAGGATGGATGGATGAAAGAAAGAAAGAAAAGAAAGAAAAAGTATTTATTGCGACTCGTACAGGAGGATACTCCAGGAGGAGGTTACTCTTTCACGCAAAAACTACTGAACGGATTTTGATGAAACTGTACAGTAATATAGCTTATACATCAGAATAACACATAGGATACTTTTTATCGCGATATTCTCACGGGATCGACATTTATGCGGGTAAAACCGCGGGGCGCTGCTAGTGTTCTATAATGACGGGACACTGTTCGGATTTATTGAAAATATCGCAATGTATGAGAGGAGTGGTGACCGAGTTCTAACGGCCGCGACTTACGAGCTACAAGATCGTAGGTTCGAACCCAGACAGGTGGTTTAAATTATTAAATGATTATTTTTGTGTAAATTATTTCATCACCACTGCTCTCAGAACTGTGAAGGAAAACATCGAGACGAAACTGGCATGGCCTAGAACCAAAAAATTCGAAGACATGTGACATCTACCAACCCGCACTGAGCCCGCTTCGTCGGTGAGAATAAGTGGACCGTAATCCACCGATTACGGTCCACTTATTCTCACCGAGAGGAGGCGTGTATCCCAGCAGTAGGAACATTATAGGCTGATTATGTAAGAGCTAAGTATTGTTGAAATTGACTTAATACATAAGTAAACGTACCTAAGAGTAAATTTTCCTACTAAAATCCCTCGCTGTTAGCATTAAATTTGATCCGGTAAAATTACCAATTACATTGCGTAAGTTAATAATTGACGCTTTCTCACATTTTCTAGGAAAATAAATACCCGGTGTGGTAATGGAGATTGAAGAATGGTGTTAGGAGGGTTGTTAATTTGCAAATAAAATTAGTTATGTAAATAAGCAGTAAAAGGACACCACCGTCTCTTATTCCAGTAATATTTTAATCTTACTGTGATGCGAGAGCGAGATAGAGCTATACATAAATATTTCTTTTACGCAACGGAAAACGGTGGTTGTCTCATAATTAAGTTGCTCAGTGCCACTAGGCACTTAAATAAAGGGTAAGTAGAACTCTCAACTCTAGTGAGTTGAGAGTTCTACTTACCCTTATTTTTACTATAGTCTGTGATTCAACTTGAATCGCTGAAATACACACATCAAAAGTGTCTAGGGATCAACATATATTTTTGCAATAACTTTTCTCCTGATTGATATTAATTAAAATTTTCTTTAAGGATTCATCAAATAAAGTGTTTTCGTTTGTCACAGTAACGATAAACCAAGTCACCTTTGCATTAATAAAGAAATTTGCCATTTTCCTAATAAAGGGATTTTTGACATTTGAACCACTAACACAAAAGTTCGAAAAAAAGACTGAAATAACAGTTTTCTCTAAAATTTTATTGGGTAACTTAAACAATTAATAATCCGTGTTTCTACCGCGAACACTAACAACACAAGAACATCGGTTTGGCATACTCAAAATGAGTTCATCCAAATCACGCTGTGGAATGGCCGCCCATGTTCGTTGCAACAACAAAAAAAGGTCTTCTTGCGACTGGATACCCTCCATATTCGGCAGAGCTCTTCTCTGTAGCATATCCCATGCATGCTCAATCGGGTTCAAGTCTGGCGACTGAGCAGGCCAGGGCAGGACATTGATGTTAGCTGCGGCGAGAGTCTGTCTTACAACTCTTGCGGTGTGCGGTCGTGCATTATCATGCATTAACTGAAATAAGGGACCGATTTGCACTTGTAGAGGAACGATGACGTCTGATACAATCGTCTCAGCATAAATTTGAGCGTTGAGGTTGCCTCTGATCCAAATCAACTCAGTTCTTCCGCCGATCCAAATACCCGCCCATACCATGATGGTTCCACCACTATAAGGATGGACTTCCTGGCAGGATTTTAATCGCTGTTGGCGTCCAGGGGTTCTCCAGTGTCGTATACGTCTTGTATCTGGTCTCATACCAAAACGAGACTCATCAGAAAAGCACACGAAACGCCATTGTTCTTCTGCCCAATTTCTGTGTTCAAGAGCCCATTGATATCGAATCCTACGATTGTGCATTGCTATAGGTGGTACCCGTAGCGGTCTTCGGGAATGAAGGTTCACTTCATGCAAGCGGTTTCTGACTGTTTGGTCGCTAATTAAGTTCCCTGAAGAGTGATGAAGCCTCACGGCTAACATCATGGCGGTTATTGTTGGAGCTCTTCGAGTTAAGATTTGAATGTATCGGTCTTGTCTCCGTGTGGTGCAGCGATACCGTCCTCCATGGCGCTCAGCCACGGTACCAGTGCTTCGGTAACGTGTCCAAAGTCGACTGATAACACTCTGACTTGTATTCAGAGCTAAAGCCACAGTACGTTGCCGGGAACCACCTTCTATCATTCCCACGGCTCTGAGCATTTCTTCCCTGCTTAAATGACGTCGCCGCTCCATAATAACGTTGGTTTTAATCAGTAGTAGGGAAACAGTAGCACTAATAATGTCTTCAATGCGTTGTATGTTTTTATAGGGAAAATATTGACAGCTGATTTTCATCTTTTACTCGAATTTGATTCACAGTTCCTGATTCAAATTATGAAATGCACCAAAAAGGATCCATATAAATTTATAAAATCATAAATTTATTACAAAACCACATCTCAATCTCAAGAAATCCGCATAAAAATGCTTGATCCCTAGACACTTTTGATCTGTGTATGTATAGGTAGTCCGGCACGGACATTCTATTTTAATGTCAACTCATAACTTAGCTTATATCGCAAGCGCTACAGTATCGCTCATGCTGTATCTCTTACGATCACTAGACCAACGAGGGTTCGATTCCCTGGTTGGACAAAGTGTTATGAGTTTTCCATCTGGAATTTCTTAGTAGCCGCCCGGAGTCCGGATTTGTGCCTGGTTCATGACAATAGGCTCGCCCCTATTACATGAGACTTAAACATAATTGTCGAAATGTGGGTGAAAAAGGACATGTCTGGTGGAGCAATGGGCGATTGTCTAGGTAGTCAAAGAAAATGTTCAGTAATGATTCTTATATTAATATAATCGTCGTATTTTATAGTTTATCAATTAATAAGTTTCAGGAATCAGTATCTTGCGAAAACTGGTCAAAATAAGGTTTACACGCTGGGCATTTTCTTAGTTTTTTTTAGTATAACGCCATCTGTGAACGAATACAGGTACTAATTGGTGGTATGCCTTTGTAAGGTTTAATGAAACATTTAATATTTTGTTGGTCTGAGAATTCTTCAGTTTTTTTCAATATTTCTATGTCTGTAACAAAAATGTAAAAACCTACTGTTTATCTATTAAATACTGAGTGCTAATTTTTTTTTTTTTTCATTTCATCACAAAGCATTCATATTCTTTATTGTACACATAAATGCGCATAATATGGTATTGGTAACATCTTTAATTCCGTATTATGATTTCTATCTTCAATACCCTTACCTAATATTATTTTATTTTTAGCTACTTGTTAATAGGTACTGAATTGGGATTATAATAAATAAAACTATGTATGTATTTATTGTAAAACAAATTATTTTATTGTAGATACATACATAAATAAAATGATAAAAAAACATTAAGCATCTTCTAGAGACACCAAAACATTGTCCAAAAATGTCGTTGTTGCTACTGGTGATAATGGAGGTGGTAGTGGTAGCGGTGGCGGTGTTGGTGGGACTGGGACGGCCTGTGGTAGTGGCGGTGTTGGTGGAAGAGACTGTGTTGGCGGCGGAGTAATTGATCCATGTTCCACTGATGGAACAATATCCTCTTGTAAGTCTCTTGAAGAGTCATGAATCAGGCGTCGATTCGCTAGAACCCAACAGGCTTGACATGCATAAATTGTTGCCATATCCTGAAAATATTATTACATTTTATTACATGACATGATATAACTGGCGAAATGTGGGGTGTACTACTGGTTCACCCCCCCAAATCCTTTTCTTGAGAGTTGTTTCCATTGCTCGTCTTTCCAGTTTTGACAGATCTGTCCAATTGATTTTACCATTTTCTTTCCTATTTATAAAATAAATAAAAATAATTTACCTGATAATTAATATCATTGGAAATAAGGGGTACTATATGGTTGTCCACTGCAACGGTATAGAAACGTCTGCGTCTTGGATTTCTGAGTCCGACTGAGATACCACAACCACGGCAGACCATTGTATGACCTGGTAATCTCTCATTGTCAGTAGCTTCGGTATTTATAAATTATAACAATTGTGACAAGCGTATCCATCTAATGGGATCTGGAACAATAAAAAATATCATTGTATTTTTCAAATTATAACACAACTGCTTCGATCACATCGAAGCACAACTGCTTAATGTGCTGACTTTACTGCATGGCGATTGCCGTAGTTTAAAGGCGTACCTGATTTGCTAACCATCGAGCAAGTCTCACTTGCAGGGGTAACGCCAGCTTTGACACGATATATCTGCGATTCCGCAGCACAGCGATGCCATAATTGATGCACCTCAGCACCAAATTGAAAGGAAAAGCAGAATCCTATATGAATAGTAACAGTAATCGTGTCTAAATGATGTCAGTCCGTGTAGAATAGCAATGGTCGGTAAAAGAAAATATCAAGAACACAAAATAATTGCACAGTAAGCAAGGAACGCATGCAAGCTTATAACCTCAGTATATTCAATGTACTCTGTGCTTATAACTTGGAACTGCAATGCAAGCAAAACAAGCAAAAAATAACTGGTAATATGTCAATGTCATGTCAAAAAATTGATAAATACTTACCTTCATGTTAGGAAGTGGGTATTCAAAGTTGATGTGTACAGAAGACTATTTTAGTAATATTGTCGTATTTTATACGCAAATACGTTAATATATTCCTTTGGTCTAAAATAAGAGGCTTATAGTTATTGTTCACATTCTCTAAGGTAAGTAATTACGGGTAAAATGGAACGTCAAACACATTTTAGTACTTCCCGTTAAAAAGGGCAAAGCGGAAGCCACGATTGAGTACTGTTTTTTTGAAAATTATGTTACGCAAGTAATACTGAATTAATAAATCCATAGTAATTTAAATCTAAATTTTTAAATCTTATTGTAAAATCTTAAATCATGAACATTTATCGATACCAGAATTACCAGAGGGCAGAAACTGGACATCTCCTTTTCCCGATCAACTTTGAACGTTATGCTTTAGCGATAAAGTTGAAAATCTATTAAATAAATTTCACAGATTGTAGTAGCTTGATGTGCTGGCGTCTGTACATAGGTTCACGTGCACCTAACCCTTCGGGGAAACAAGATGCAATGATATGATGTTTATAAAACACTGATTTTGTAAACACATTATTTTAAGTATCTAACGGGTGGTTGATATCCATCACGTCTCCGAAGTTTCGCTAGCTAATTCAATCTGACCTCCTAGGGACACCTCTGCCTAACCTTTCAGAGATTATAGGAGACACTTAAAAAAAAAAAACTAAACTTAACTTATTACCTAAGTTATTACAGATTACTTATTTTAATTTATGCTATTACTTAGCTCATCGATCGTTGCCCATACGATGGTCCTACTAAACTCGTTTCACTTGCAGAAGTGTAAATAGGCCTGCACTCATTAAACATAAAATAAATCATGAAAGTAGGCCATAAGTAAGAGAAAACATCCGGATAGTGCCCCTGCTCGGAAAATAAACGTGAAAATGATATCAGCATTTCTGTCTGAACAGTAAATCTTGCTACTTTCCTTATTTAATCTATTATTAAATCTCGATCTTTTCTATGAACAAGTTAAAAACATTTATCCGTTTGGGAATAATATTGGCCCAGATTCTGTTGTTCACAAACTAAACTAAATTTAAGTTCAATGCCTCTTTTTCTTTCTATTTCATTATGAAAAGGACAGAAGATAAATGTTAGTTTAGTCCCGTCAAATTAGATAATCCATAGACAAGTTTAGACGTGATTAAAAAACTGGTATACTAAAAATACGTCAATTTACGTCAAGCGCTGACTAATTTGACAAGACTAAACTAATATTTACCTTTTGTCCTTTTCATAATGAAACAGAAAGAAAAAGATGCATTGAACTTAAATTTAGTTTAGTTTGTGAACAACAGAATCGGCGCCATTTTCTCTGAAACTTCTACACCGAACAGTTTTCTTTGGTTTACTATTTAATATTAAAATCATACCTAGATTCGGAAACCGAATATTCATTAGACTTTAGAATTTTAGGTTTAATACTGCGGCTGAGTTTCTGTAGTTATGCTACTAAGTTAGGAAGGAGTTTTGAATTATAAAGCTTATTTATTACAGGTACTTAGACTTTAGTCCACTACGCTTGTTAAAAGTTTTTACAAAACGAAATTACGCGAAAATTAGAGGTAACTTCGTCATGATTCTTTATCGTTTTCTAAAATATGTTTTATGGTTCTGTTTCACAAAATGTTGGGATAAATTTCATGAAAAATAAAGATAGGCTAAAATTTTGCAAGACTCCTTCTCTTATGTCTCTTGCGCATGCGCGTTTCACTACCAAAGCGCCGTAATTAAAAAAAAGAAGTTATAAGTTATTCGAATTCACGTCGTATCCCGCCGGCCGCCATTTTTATTCGATATTAGTATTGCAAAAAACTGTTTCAGAACCTTTTATAGAGGATTCATATATCATGGGTATAGATAAAGTCTTGTATGCAACTGTACATAATTGGGTATTAAAACACTCATTAACACACTCGGCTACGCCTCGTGTGATAAAAAGTTTTGATGCCCCTTTTTATACCACAGTTGTATAACTATAAATGACTTACGACTTAATGGCGACTTTATTTCAGTTAAGAAAAGTTACAATAAAAAGGAACTATTATAATATCTGTAGGAAATATTTTTCCGCAGCAGGGTCTTTTCATACAAAAAATGAGCGAGCATTGATCAACACGCTGGCTCACTACGTGTTGGCAATTTGTTACCATTTATTTTACCATTTAGTTTCATTGCGATATTTTCCGGTGCCGTAAGTAATGGATGTCTTAAAATAGCTTAAGCAGAACATTAAAATTATTATGTCATTAGAAAGCACAGGTAATAAAGGTGCGCTTTACAGCGGCCCGTAGCTTAGCCGTAGCTACGGTTTCTGAGAACTGTGGTGGCTGCAACATAGTGTCTGCAATTTACGGGCGAATGACGTCATTCAGTGACGGCCCAGTGGTAACGGCCGCGACTAAGAGCTGTAGGTCGTAGTTCGAACCCAGACAAGCACTTAACTTTGTGTAAATTATTTAATTTATCACCACTCCTCTTAACACGGTGAAGGAAAACATCGTGAGGAAACCGGCATGTCCTAGAACCAAAAATTTTAAGACATGTGACATGTGACATCTACCAACACGCACTGGGCCCGCGTGGTGGATTACGGCCCACTCCCTCTCACCGGGAAGAGGCCTGTGTCCCAGCAGTGGGAACATTATAGGCTGATTATGTATGAAGTCACTGAAACGTTATGTGTTTTCCTAGAGAGTGTTTTTTGATACCGTAACGTCAAACACCGCTGTCATAATTTTTATGACAGACGTCAATGCTGTCGTTATGTGGCGACCACCGCTCTTCTATGAAACCGTATCTTAAGCTATGATCGTGAACTTCCACTGCGTATCACGACCACGCTACGCATGGATGCGTCGCTGGCAAACAAATTAACTGCGTAGAAACGTGGCAAGCCTTTCGGTGCACATTCTACGAAGCAGTGGTCGACTTTTAAGGTCATTTGAAAATGAATTTTATCCTGATGCCCGAAGGTTGGCGACCTCACATCATTAATGTGTAAAGGCTCTCTCAGACAGGCGCAACGCGACTCTAGTAGAACAATTTATATGAAAACTTTATGGAAGTTGTTCTACCAGTGCCGCGTTGCACCGTCTCGTCGCGCCTGTCAGCCTTTACTCATGAAGTAAGATCGCCAACCTTTGAGCTACTGTACGATTCTTATATTACAGTTAAAGTAAGTCTAATCTCTCACTTTATTTGTTTCAGGTTCTGCCTAAAACCGCATGGACCTCCCAATCTCACCACCTTCCAAAGACAGTGCAATAATGGCGTTCAGAAACAAAACAACAACTGACTTTGACTCAGATGTGCGAAACTGACAGTGTGTGCAAAATGGAGAGGAGAACAGGCCTTTTGGTTGTGTTATGGGTAGCCATATTCCCCCTTTATCGAGCCGATAATCTCGGTAAGTTTACTGCTAAGTTTCCTTGAGGTAATGTGCCAGCTTTCTATGCTAACTTCTCGAACAAAGTTAAATGGAGCTCGCGGTACCGTACCTCGCAATATTAGTTTTTTTTTTATTATTTTTTATTTGCTTCGAGTTTATTGCATTCCGATGTGAGCAGGCTAAGATGCTATTGAAAGTTTGAGAATGAAAAGAAAATGTTTTATAAAATACGTCTGGGCTATTTCAATTTATTAAAATTTCTGTGAAGCATCTTTGGGATATAAGCGATGCAGATAAAGTTAGAAGTAAAAGTAACTAACATTGGCTACAAACAGTTATAAAAGTCATTACAGGCCGGCCGTTGCGTCGAGAGAATGCGTTCCTTACACCTCATCTGCCCAGCCTTTTCCCAATATGTTGCTGGGGTCGGCTTCCAGTCTAACCGGTTGCAGCTGAATACCAGTATTTTACATGGCGTGACTGCCTATCTGACCTCCACAACCCAGATACTGGGTAATACGATACCCCTTGGTAAGACTGGTTATCAGAATTTCGGGCTACTGACTACCCGTTTCAACTGTCAAAGATCCACGAGTGACAGCCGGGACCAACGGCTTAACGTGCTCTTCGAGGCACAGAGGGGTCTTGGTATGTGAAGATGGTCACCCATCCATGGACCAACCGCGGCAAGCGTAGCTTAATCTGATCGATCGACCCGTGCGGCTGATATTACTTAGCCACAAGCCCCTCCTCTTAATAACAAACAATGTTAAAAAAAGGAGTTCGACAATTCTAGTGGCTAATAAAGATGAAATTCGCAAAACAAATATTTGTTTGTATGAAACTGACTGAGAGGTGTCAAGAACGCATTATCTCGTCGGCCGCACTATAGCCAGGTAGTTAATTAACCTCGTTGACTGCCGTTGGCCTAGTGGTCACAAGTGCCACTGCTGAGCTTGAGGTCCTGGGTTCGATTCCAAGGTCGCGCAAGGTATTATTGGGTTAATCCGTCAGGGATTTTTCAGTAGCAGCCCGTAGCTTGGATTTGTGCCCAGTCGATGACAATAGACTCGCCCCCTATTACATGGTGATATGTAAAACGTTACTGATAAAGGCCGCAGGCGAACTGGGCGGGCTTAAGAAAGTTACAGAGTCAATTACTGCCACATGCTAAAGAAGAGAGCGCAGCAATGCGCTGGAACCAAAATAAAACAACGTAAGCGCCAAACCAAATAAAAATTGTTTAAAAATAAATTAGGCTATGTATCAAAAATTCTTTCAGCCAGAGTTTTCAATTGCCTATTACGCACATTTTGATTACAGAAAAAAATATAAAACTAGAGGCATTTTCGAAATTAAATTCTATCGAGAAAATTTAACCCAATTGCGTTTTCCTTCAGTCAAAATATTAATCAAATAGTCAATAAACATTATAACCAAAAATTAAATCCATATTATGTTGTAATAGTGAAATAAATGGTTACGAAAAAACCGCCAATTTATTTTGGTATCGCCTTAAACCTATCTGGCGATAATGTGGGTGTACTATAGGTAGATCTCTGCCTAACCCTTTGATAATTACAGGCGTGATGCTATGTAATTAATTAACTAATCAACCTTTAGGTTTCAACATTCCAAAAGGCGTCTGAGTAATTATCATTTTGTCTAGATAGGTTTATACTTTCAGTGGGCTTCGTCTAGAATCCTTTGATAAAGTCCGAAAATATTTTTATCCAGCCCTTTATACGAGATTTTTTTAGAAGAAAAACAAGATTTAATTAATGAATAAACCCATCTGTCACGGTCTTAATTAAGAACACCTACAGAATACTGATGATAAAATCTTGTTTTTGAAGCCTAGAGCAATATTTTTTCATAGCACGGTAATTTTGTAATGTTGATTTAGGATCAGTCTTTAGATAACGTGTATGAGGATCTAATTAATATCTAGGATGACGGGTGTGTAATTTTATAGCTCGACTAGCGTTTTCCCGCGGCTTCACCCACGGGTAGGACAAAAAGTAGCTTATGTCCTTCCCATCTATGTATCTTATTTTTTTTTCAAAATACGTTCATTGGTTTAGGCGTGAAAAGTTAAAGGTTGGTATTGGATTTCATAGGTTTTATTTATTTTGGGCGGAACCCTAAATCTAGTCTCAAATAAGCAGCCTAGGAGTAACTTAGGCTGCTTATAACATCAGCTATCTGTCAGTGTCAATCCCGTCCCGATTAGCAGGAACAAACAGACAGAAAAACAAAATTTAAATAAAAAAAAAATTCTGTCTTTCATTATTATTATGCATTTAGTAAAAAGCTGTTATTTTAACACAATGAAATTGTTTATTCTGTAAATAGGATATCGGAATCACTTTTACACGTGATGTTATAATAAAAATAAGATAGATGAGGTCGGCGTTTCTTATCTGACTATTCTGAGAAGACAGGCCCAAAACAAACTCAGAGGTCACAGTCTCTTTTACAGTCCAGACATAATCTTGGTCAGATCATGTGAAAACCATGCAAATTTAAGTCTGAAGGGTCTTTTGAGGAAAGTACCACAGATGTGAGTGCACCATTCCAGTCAGTGCAAGCATTTGTCAGTTATCGTGTAGCTCAACTCAAAACATGAGGACCTCAAACGACTCGACGAATAGTACATTTGGGTAGGCCGCTTAAAGTTCTCAAAACTGCCAGACCAACATTAACTCTAAAAGAGACAAAAAAAAAAGAATTGCTTACCCATAAAGTCCTCACATTCACAATAATTAAAGTAAAATAACAAACAAAGTAAAAATTCATATCATCTAATATACAGGGTTATTTGTAAAACACCAGCAACCTCTTAAGAGCTCATTGTACTCATCATTATGAACAACTTTTACTATGGGACCAAACTTGAAATCGCGAAAAAAAAATCAGCTGTTTCCTATATTTATGTTCGTGTAACTCGTCAAAATGTAGGGAACAGCTGATTTTTTTTCGCGATTTCAGGTTTGGTCCCATAGTAAAAGTTGTTCTTGGTGTTAGTAACCATACTCCTCCGAAACGGCTGGACCGATTTGTATGAAATTTTGTGTGCATATCGGGTAGGTCTGAGAATCGGCTACTATCTATTTTTCATACCCCTATTTTTTTTTTTTTTTGCAAAACGACGTTTGCAGGGTCAGCTAGTTTTTTATATAATATTTATCAATTTCAATAAGTAGGTAAGTATACATACAAACAGACACATTACATTACATACGATTTAATTTTATTTATTTGTATGTGAGTATAAATAAAATAGACCCTATTTTATTTAAGGGTAGGTACAACGACATGAGGCTATATTGCGTAATAACTGAAATAGGAATATGTTGAACCTCTGACGGTCACGTCTGTAATCCTTACGGAATTACAAAGTAGTATATTGTACACTTGTACAGACCTTTCACATTTATTTTACCTCTGATTTTGCATCACTGTCCAAATTACAGTGATCTTTATTCTCATTCTTATAAGGTTGCTATTGGGTTGCTGCCATCGACAAGTCTTTCAGAATCACACATATAGATAGACCTAGATAACGTAGGTAAGTATCACGATCTGTATGAAAACCAAGCGTGCCATATTTTGACTACCTACTATGACGTCACAAGCGCTTTTTCTCACTCACGCTCACCCAGCCAGCATTACACAGGACTGAGCGCGAAAGTGGCGGCTTACGATTTTTAAACGAAAGTTGAAGTATTCGTAGTTGCTCTTGAGTTATCTAGGTGAATCTATATCTGTGGTCAGAATCATTGTGATCATTAAATTTCCTGTTTGATTGCAGTTGTCAAAGGTAAAATAATTGTGAAGGGACTGTAGCAGGATTTTTTTTACATAATTATTATTTCACCAATGAGACTCATTTAATGTCTTTCAAGCCGAATTTGCATTATTAACATGAATTGCATGCATGGTAAAATTAATTTCACGAAACTTTTTCAATGTCAGTAAAGAGCTTTATTTTGCACTATGTTATCGTACAAAAATGTGCTTTCATGACGCTAGTTTCACGTCGCAAAAACACATTAAAAAAAACGCGTAAATTAGTTGCGCGACATTACTTTTATAAGTATACAACGTGTAACGTTAAATGCGTAAAACCTCATCATACACTCCAGCTAGAGCATTGAGTTAAAAGCATAATACAATGACCAAAACTATTTTTTCTTAAAGCTAACTACACACATCAAAAGTGTCTAGGGATCAAGCATTTTTATGCGGATTTCTTGAGATTGAGATGTGGCTTTGTAATAAATTTATGATTTTATAAATTTATATGGATCCTTTTTGGTGCATTTCATAATTTGAATCAGGAACTGTGAATCAAATTCGAGTAAAAGATGAAAATCAGCTGTCAATATTTTCCCTATAAAAACATACAACGCATTGAAGACATTATTAGTGCTACTGTTTCCCTACTACTGATTAAAACCAACGTTATTATGGAGCGGCGACGTCATTTAAGCAGGGAAGAAATGCTCAGAGCCGTGGGAATGATAGAAGCTGGTTCCCGGCAACGTACTGTGGCTTTAGCTCTGAATACAAGTCAGAGTGTTATCAGTCGACTTTGGACACGTTACCGAAGCACTGGTACCGTGGCTGAGTGCCATGGAGGACGGTATCGCTGCACCACACGGAGACAAGACCGATACATTCAAATCTTAACTCGAAGAGCTCCAACAATAACCGCCATGATGTTAGCCGTGAGGCTTCATCACTCTTCAGGGAACTTAATTAGCGACCAAACAGTCAGAAACCGCTTGCATGAAGTGAACCTTCATTCCCGAAGACCGCTACGGGTACCACCTATAGCAATGCACAATCGTAGGATTCGATATCAATGGGCTCTTGAACACAGAAATTGGGCAGAAGAACAATGGCGTTTCGTGTGCTTTTCTGATGAGTCTCGTTTTGGTATGAGACCGGATACAAGACGTATACGACACTGGAGAACCCCTGGACGCCAACAGCGATTAAAATCCTGCCAGGAAGTCCATCCTTATAGTGGTGGAACCATCATGGTATGGGCGGGTATTTGGATCGGCGGAAGAACTGAGTTGATTTGGATCAGAGGCAACCTCAACGCTCAAATTTATGCTGAGACGATTGTATCAGACGTCATCGTTCCTCTACAAGTGCAAATCGGTCCCTTATTTCAGTTAATGCATGATAATGCACGACCGCACACCGCAAGAGTTGTAAGACAGACTCTCGCCGCAGCTAACATCAATGTCCTGCCCTGGCCTGCTCAGTCGCCAGACTTGAACCCGATTGAGCATGCATGGGATATGCTACAGAGAAGAGCTCTGCCGAATATGGAGGGTATCCAGTCGCAAGAAGACCTTTTTTTGTTGTTGCAACGAACATGGGCGGCCATTCCACAGCGTGATTTGGATGAACTCATTTTGAGTATGCCAAACCGATGTTCTTGTGTTGTTAGTGTTCGCGGTAGAAACACGGATTATTAATTGTTTAAGTTACCCAATAAAATTTTAGAGAAAACTGTTATTTCAGTCTTTTTTTCGAACTTTTGTGTTAGTGGTTCAAATGTCAAAAATCCCTTTATTAGGAAAATGGCAAATTTCTTTATTAATGCAAAGGTGACTTGGTTTATCGTTACTGTGACAAACGAAAACACTTTATTTGATGAATCCTTAAAGAAAATTTTAATTAATATCAATCAGGAGAAAAGTTATTGAAAAAATATATGTTGATCCCTAGACACTTTTGATGTGTGTATTTATAATATGGAAAAATCGTGTTGATCCTGGCATTAGTCTAAGCATTCAAAGTTGAGACTTATTGCCTTAAGATAAGACTTAATTTTCTTTGGCTCAATCGGCGGATAGTATTGCATAATACATAACCTTTGAAAAAAAACCTTGATTAAAAATTACTGATTTCGATTCAGTAGTCGATTATGAACAAACTATTTTCAGGTTTTGCACATTTCACATTACACGTTGTATAAAATTGCGAAAGTATTTTGATTTCTTGAAAATAATAAACAGAACAAAAATAAAAACGTTTTACTATCCATACCGTGTTAGTATACAAGTAACTTAACACATTGAAGGACACTGAACGAGACGGGGTTCCCTTGTTTTGCAGACAGAAATTTTATAGAACTTCGTTTCGCAGCAAACGTTTCATATAATATTTGGTCCTTGTATTTTTATTTCGAATATTATTGGTTCAACGACTATTTACTTGAATTAAACATGTTTCACAGAAACAAACTTCAATGAATTTTATCGTCACATTTTTTTATTTAACAAACTTATCAAACAGTAGAATTATATGTCAACGAAAATGTGAAATAAAAATAGACGTTATGCTAGACTCATTCCCAGAATTACACAAGAAAACGAAGTGTCTGCTAACAACATAAATAACGCATTGAATGTCCAACATGTCATGAATGAACTGTCAAAATGAAACCCATCGCTATCGCTACTGATAGTGTGTTACGCAGCTATCCCGCTGATATTTGTAACCATTCACCTGTCTCTATTTTATATACCAAATTGTACCTCTAATAATTTTAATAGTTTTTTTTTTATGATTGTTCGACTCAACCAAAGCACCTGCCATAGTCATAATCTCTTCACCACCCTTGGTTGACTGGTAGAGAATGCCTAAGGCATTAAGTCCACCTTTGTACCTTTTTGTGTGCGAAAAGATTAAATAAATAAATAAACAATAAATGTTATCCTCGAACATTTAAGCCCTTCCAAACTTTTACAAACAAATCAGCCTTTGCGAACATTTTCCTACAAGTTATATTAATCCTGGATTATGTCCCGCACCTTTATGTTGTAAACGATATTTGTTTTACATTTTCTCCCAAGCATATTGGATGAAAAGTTTTCTTGTGTTGTCTTTGTATATTAACATTTTATTGAGACGTGTAATTGCTTTTACAGCGTGTCGCTTTAAGGGCGACATTAATTTGAGACACGTCTACGGTTTCGTGTTTACGTTATATGAACATATTTTATTTTCATAAAGCTTTAAGAGACCAGTACTTTCAGTCATCTAATGAAGAATAATTATTAACTCAATTAATAAAATTTTAATTGAAATTCTTTCGGTTACAATGGGTATAAATCTGTGATTATGTATTTATTTTACGTTATTATTATTTTCATTTGTCTAATAGCATCTTGGAGCAACCTGTAAAAGAACCGTAGCGCAGGGTTATTTTCCGGGGTCCCCGATCATAACAACGCATCAATGAAATTAAAATGAATAACATGCAAAGGGTAGGCCAATTGAAGGAAAGAGAGTGAGTCCTATGTCGGCGAGCGGAGCACGCCTTCTGTGTTCTCCAACACATTGTAGTTTTCAAATGACGAATTATTTTATGTAGTTATAATTTTTATGATTACTGGCCACTAGCCCTTACCCTTAAATGTGTGATAAATTAATGTCGCCATTGAAGCGGCGTTGTATATTCTGATATTGTCCTTTAATTAAATCAGCAAAAGCCTGCATTTTTGGTCGAATGTTGTGCCAATGACCACTTGCATTGCAGGTTATCGAGGAGGCCATTTATATTGTTCAAATTGGGTCATGCAAAATTTTAATTGGTTTTCGTCCACAAGATTTTAGCTTAACCAAGTGATTGCACGTATATTATGCCGAGTAAATGACAACACAGAAATGTAAATGTAGGTACAATCAATCAGAAAATACTATTCGCAGTGCCCGTTTTAATACAAATGGTCTAATATCCATTCTGACTAATAGTGCGCAAAGTCTGAGTTTCGGGATCGCTATCTAACTTACCGTTAATACTGGGATCTAAAACTTCCTTTCAGGAGAGGCTTATGTTCGATAGCGCGTTGAATTGAAGGGGCTAAGTTATTATGGGCACAGTCCTATCGTTGTTGCGGGGAATATTAAATTATCACTTGATCATAAAAAGCGCTTCTAGTAGGACACAATAGAAATGTTGAAATGTTGTGGTTGTATGTGTTGTTGTTGTTTGTTTGTTGTTCTTTGTTATGTTGTTGTTGTGTGTTATGTTGTTGTTGTTGTGGAAATGTGTGTGTTGTGTTGTGAATGTCTTATTGTTGTTGTATCAACAATGTTATGACTTTTAAGACTTTGAATGAATTTTAAGACTTTGCTCTAGACACTATCTATCAGTGAAGTTTGCATTCCTTAAGAAAAAAACTGATTCACCGATTAGGCTAGTTTCCACCATCAATAAATTGAAATTCTATTTAGTCCTTCAGTTAGAGTATTGGAAAATAATGGACATGTGTTTTTTGTTTTTGTAAATCAATGAATATTGACAAAGATAAAACGCATCAAAACTCGGGAGTCCCGGACTCGTGACGTCAGAACGCGCTAAAAATTATACCAAGGTGTGACGTATTGAGAATTTTAAAAGCGTCGTATCTTCGTCAATTTTGTTTTACGTAGCAAAAGAAAAAAAACCGGTCAAATATTTTTTTATAATCTAACTGACGGATTAATTAGTTGACAAGCCTATTGCAGAGAATGTAATCAGATTGAGGACGTGCGGCATTTGCTCGTGGATTGTGTCCGCAACAGGCGCGAAAGCGAGTCATTTTTGAGAGAATTAGACTTAAATAGGCTTAACGTGGGATTAATAAAATCAATTTTTTCTCAACCAACTGCAGAAGATGCCAAAAAGTCATATCATTTAATAACAGTCCTTCATCGGTGACTTCTGTCTTTATCACAAAGCGTTTAATAGATTGTTTAACTGTTTAGTATAGTTTATGTGTTAATGTTACAGTGGTAAAAGGCACGATGGTGTTGATATATCTGTTCAGATGAAAACCCTAAAACAAACAAAGAGGAAAATAAAAATCTTATGTTGCACGCCTGTATTCTTCCAAGGGTAAGGCAGATGTTTACCTATAGAACACCCTTCTTTTGCCAATTATGTTTTTAAGTCGCATTGTAATAGGGGGCGGGCCAACAACCGGTCTAAAAGCCAGACTTCTGACGGACTCTGAGAAATTCCAGATGGAAAAACCCAATACTTAACTCTTACAATAACGCAATACAAATAACACAATAAACCAGGATCTAACGCTAAACAGTAGCGCCTGTTACCACTGGACCGACGACCAACCAACTATTCTTTGCCAAAAACTTTTCAAAACAGATAGAAAATGAGGGTCACTACAGATTATACCAACCGTCTAATAATATACGAACTCCCAATTTCAATCAAACACAGCTAAACAATAAAATCCCAACCCTTTGCCGACTTATGTAATATTATAAATTCCTGGTCATAAAGCAGAAACCCACTCCATGGCCGTTTAAAATTTAAAGGTTGCAGAAAATTACGTTCCACATTCTCAGACCCTTTTTAAGGCACGTTATTAAACATGGATAAAGCTTGTCAGAATTCTGAAGTACAAGCTGAAACCTTTTATTGTGTGGGAGGCGATAATCACGATGTCAAAGGTTTCCTTTATCACGCGTTTCTTGATAGCTTGGGAGCTAGGTGTCAGATTACTGAGGTCTGTGAAAATCTTGTTCGTGACAGAGAGATGATAATCCCTATTCGGGCTCCTTTGGGAAAGGTGGTGAATGGCCACGTGTGGGTTGAATAGTAAAAGTGGATTGCTCTTTTTGGATCTGTGTCGAACGTGTTTGAAAGGAGGTCAGTAGTTGATATGAATATTTTGTTTTGGGTTCGATGAGGTGATGAAAATAAACTGAAGAATTATTTATTTATTTGGTTTATCTATTCTATTTTTACATGTATCTTAATTTAGGGGCAGCAGGGCGCACAGAGGACTCTGTCCGCCCATCAAGTGAACCCAGGGAAGACGGTGGCACAGTGGTCACATGCTGCCGTGCATAGCGAGGCTCAAGGAAGGCCCCTATGAAATAATGGTGATCACCGGGGTGGTTTTAGTGAGGTAAAAATCCCAAACTCCCTGACCTTCCCGGAGGTCGGGTCCCTTTTGCAGGATTCGCCCCAAAAACGAACAAAAAAAGGACAGCAGTTTTAGAAGTTACTACTGTTAGGGCGTAGCAATATAACTTAAAACTAATAATAATATCGCGTAAATTAGTGTAACGGCTACCCGAAACTCTCAAATTTCTTTAATATATTTTCAACTTTATCGCTAAGGCATTAGCTTCAAGGTTGATGGGGAAAATTTGACAGTTCCGGGTAGCTTGAGGTGCTGGCTTCTGTACATGATTCTGAACCTGCGTTGAAATTTTTCGTAGGTTACTAAAAAAAATTGCTGTTCCATACATTTTGACCGCGTAGATTGCACTTTTCTTTGAAACAGCTGATATGTTTTTTTTTATAACTGGCAATATGTTTCTACTCTAGGGGGTTTAGAATCCTAAGCTGAATTCATGGTTTCCGTTTGCTCGTCGATGTCCGTACCACCCTGTATATAATTGAAAGTAGAGTATAAGGACATAAACAAATATTCCGAGATCTAAATCATAGAGTAATGAATAAACTACTTCTGACCGTTCATGTGAAAGATATTATGAGGATAAAATGAGCGAAATCTGGGTGAAAACACGCGTGACCTCACGCCCCGACAATACTCGTACATCAATACGATTTGTCAATATCGTTTGTATCATGCTTGCCGAATGTAATACATACTTAATAATAACGTTTATGGGAAACAGATTTATTATATTTTTGCCTGGGAGAAAAAAATCTGAAAAAAGCGGGTAAATTCAAAAATATGAAACAGGATTTTTTTTTTGGAACTCATTTCGTGTTATAATTGCTGCATTTTATAATGAAATAAAAATAAAACAAAATAAAAATACGTCCCCTAAATTCATTTGAGCACAATTCCAATGAATAGCAATGTTTTTTGTTTTTTTTTTCAATTAGATTGTATACTGATAAACAGAAAAATGTTTTTTTCTTATTTATTTCATAAAAAAAAAAACATAATGATGATATCAGGGTTTTCTGAACAACATTGAATTTTAGAGTTGGATTTCTTTAATTAAATCCTGAGATGTACCTAAACGTATATAAGGTGACATGTGTTATACAGTATTCACTTTTAAAGAAATAGCGTATTAATAAGGCTTGTTCTATCTCACATTGCTAAAATTGTCTTAGTATGAATGGCTGTAGTTTCAACAGTACTGCGACATTCGCATTAGAATTCTCAAATCACTACATAGTATAAAACAGTCACTTTCTCTGTCCCTATATCCCTATGTATGCTTAAATCTTTAAAACTGCGCAACGGATTTTGATGCGGTTTTTTTTAATACATAAAGTGATTCAAGAGGAAGGTTTATATGTATAATACGTGTATAATATAGTAGAGAAACACTGATAATTTTAGAGGTTTCTAATGTGATGTCGTAAATAAACCCTTTTTTTTGCGCTTACATTGCAAACGCTGGCTGAACCCTATGAGATACATCAAAATAATGTACTACAGTATTGTACACCTTAAAAAGGTCTACAAAAAATTCGCAATGATATATGTCTATCTCTTAAGGATAACCCACAATAACTATTTTTTTTTCCTTTACTTTTTACGAGAAATGATGGCTTATTTACGAAATACAGCATTAATCCTTATCCAATTAAGTACCTTAAATACATTGTGCATTTAATATAGATCAATATGGCCCTTTACAGCATGTTATTTAAATTAATATTTTCGAAGATATTACAGATTTAAAATGCAGGGACAGCGGTTGCTGCGGTATCGACGGCAGGGGCTGGCGGCAAGTTAAAAAAAAAAATTAAATTATTAATTATTTAATTAAATTTAGTAAATTGCATTGCACCCGTGCGAAGCCGGGGCGGGTCGCTAGTTTATCTATAAGCCGATCTATCTATAAAATTGTATTTTAAAATTCAAAGTCCTGACTGACTGATATATCAACGCACAGCCTAAACCGCTGGTCCTAAAGACATGAAATTTGGAGGGTGTGTTCTTTGTGAAGAGTAGGTATCCACTAAGAAAGGATTTTTTGAAGCTTAACCTGATCGATTGACCTGTGCGGCTGTTATTATTTAGCCACGGGTCCCCTCAATTATAAATATTTATACTTACCTAAAAACACGCACAATTAGAGAGGCAAATTGGAATAACAATTTCCCGGTCCGAAATGCGTGCCGAACCTAATTAAAACCAATGATGACTATAATTTAGAAGCTGATTGGGTCCAATGCTTAACAGGAGCGATATTAAATAGGCTTCACAAAATATATTACATTGCAACAGATATTAATTTTACCTTCCAACGAGTAAGAGAAAGTTAATTAATTTTCTAAATATAATTTAATTATGGAAAAGCTGAGTTTGTTTTGATTTGTAATGAACAGCCAAATTGCCAGCTGTAATGAAATAAATGATGTGAGGTGGCTTTGAAAAGGGCGTAATAAAAAAGTACTTAATGATTGTTTTTTTTTATTATTAGAAAAAATTGTCGACAGTGAAAAATAATCTATTTTTCGTATGCGTTAATAATCCTGCACATATAAACGTAATGTGACGGAAATAAAAATGGTTAGATACTTATGCCAATTTTCGCATAATATTATACAGGGTGGAATCGAAGTCATGGGCATTATTTTAACCTAAGGCACTACTCACGATACTGATTGCATTAGGGCTATTAATACGCAAATCAAAAATATTATTAATGCAAGTAAGGAAAACCTTAAAAATGTAGTAAGTCAAATTGCACAAGGCTTATTATTGCAAATAAACACTTAAAGTAATTAAAACAAAATACTTCGTTAACGCCAATAATTGTTGAAATATCAAAATCTTAAAGCGCAGTACAGCGCAAAGCGAAATGTAAACAAACATCACCTGCGCGCGCGCGGGTTTTTCCTTACAAGTAATAATAACAATGGGCTACAAGACATTCCGTCCGGCGGGATTCCCTGAACTCTCTCCGTCCCACTCCCTCACTCGCAAAAATACGAATATCACCCCCGCGCGGGGTATGCTTCCCGCCGCAACACGAAGTCACGAACCCGGAACCAGTGTCATAACGACTGCGCAGGTGCATTGACGCGTAATTGATTTATTGATCCCGTGACGTAATCGCCGTACTCGCCGCTCGCGGCATACGGTGCTTGGATTGCAGTGTATTAAGTGTTAGTGTAGTAGTTGTGTGTTGTGTGTGTGTTTGTGTACACGATGCCTCGACCGCGTAATGTGCAGGCTAGGTACACCAACCAACAATACCCACAAATGGTTGTAATTTACGATCGCGCAAGAAATTTAGTATGAACTCGTGAAATGTTCCATCGGCGCTACCCGAACGACCCTATTCCTTCACGGGGTCTCATTCCACCAGAACCACTCAGAACCTGTTGGATTTTTCGTCTTTTCACGTGCCAGCACATGCACAAGCTCGTGGAAGAGCACCCGTTTACCCTCTGTCACTTTACCGACAAATAAGGTTTTTTCAAAACAATCCACAAGCTAGGTACGTAAATGTTTTTTTTTAATGTATGTTAGTTGACGTAGTTTTGACCGTCCTAAGCCGGCAAAGTACGAAGGGAAAATTGGAATTTATTATGAATCAATTCATTGGCAACTTACGAATGTCACGTGAGTCGGGCGGGGTCAAAGAATTCACGCCCAATGACGCGCGTACGGCGTAGTGTACCTACGCATTTGCTATCGAGAAGCGCAACTAATTTGATACTTTGTATGACTTACTACATTTTAAGGTTTTCCATACTTGCATTAATAATATTTTTGATTTGCGTAATAGTAGCCCTAATGCAATTAGTATCATAAGTAGTACCTTAGGTTAAAATAATGCCCATGATATCAAATGCACCCTGTATAATCAACAATAGATACGAGTACAAAAAACAGTTAATTAAGAACACATGTGTCCTTAACACACATAGCATCATGCCTGTAATACCCGAAGGGTTAAGTAGGTGTAAGTTTACTTAAACCTACCCCTAGGGTGTAACATAATATAACGTCACTTTGCTCAAAGGGTTGGACAGAGGTCTACCTACAGTACACCTACATTTTGCCAGTTATGTTTAAGAGCGCAGTTACGTTTCGGTACAGGGGGGTTTATTTTTAATGGTGTCTTGCAGTTCAACCTTTGAGGTTGTCGTCTGCTTAGCCGGACTTGCTTATGAATGCCTCAATAAGTTAAGGCCTCCAGCCAGGGCGAACGCGCATCGCCGGCGCAGTGAAATATATGGTACTTTTATTTTATTTATTAAAAAAAATCAAAGTACCAATATTTTTTTTTAAATTGATATTGTTTAAGCAATTATTGGAAACTATTTTGGTATAAATACTACGTGAAAATGATGTATAAGTTCGCAGGTATTCAGACTTGGTTCCAGTAGAAAATTTAATTAGGTCCAGTCGTTTTTTCTTTATTTACAATGTGTTAATGAAATAACCCAAAACCTGAAACTAGTTTGTTTAGAATCGGCAGCAAAATCGAATACAATAATTTTTAATATGGGTTATTTTTTTTTCCAAAAAATAATTATTTGTCATGCCGTGTCTAATATTTTTTAACGACGCTGTACGCTACTGTCCAACGCAATGAAAACAAACAGCGAGGGTGAGGAGAGGGGGTGCTAGAGCTGGCGCCAAGGCCGGGAAGCACCCGGCGGCGATAGAGCTACGAATCTGTAAGAAGTAGCGCGACAACAACATTTACATATCTTTTACTATAATTTTTGAAAAAAAAAATTATATGTCATATCAATTTATTAATATAAAAATCGGTTGGGGTGTCCGAGGTTTTGGGTTATTTCATTAACACTTTGTATAAGGAAATAACAAAAATGTATTCTATTATTAAAAAAATATTTATGATATTTGTGATATGAGAAAAAATGTTTTGATGAATTATATAAACCATCAGAATCTGCAAATTAGAGCTGTCAAATCAGCTCTACATGAGTTCTTGTCTAAACATGCATCAGGAGAACGATTATTGATAAATAAATAGATAAATAATAAACATATCGCTTTATTATTATTGTAGAAGAGAAAACGAAAACGATCTTTACGAGTTAATTGTTATTTATACCAACCAACGAATAGTGTTCAGTTTCAACGAGGAAATCATGCATTTACGCGCATTTTTGTAATACTCCTCTTAAGTCCCATGTAATGGGTGGCAAGCCTATTGGCAACAATCGGGGACAAATCCAGACGCTACTAAGAACTTCCACCAATTTCACTTAGTTCGGTCTGAATCGAACCTAGAACCTCTTGCAGCAGTAGCGCTTGCGGTCACTAGACCAATAAAGCAATTCATTTAAAAAATAGCTCAACTTGCAACTTTGGCAAGTGTATATATTCACCAAAGCAGTCTACGACAGGAGACCATTTCCATCAAAGGGAACTTACAGTTAGCCTGTAAGTTCCCTTTGATGGAAATGGTCTGATGGTGAGAATTTGATTGCAATTTTCATCTCAAATATTAATCACAGGACTAGCCGGAAATGCCATTACGTTTTCGTCCTGCTAATTTTTCAATTTCGAAATTGGAAAATTCATCGCGTAGAACTCAACTAGATTTGTTAGTTGCCAATTACGGCGATACGGGCTGGCCCGTTTCAAGAGATAATTAACTTTCAAGAATGGTTTTGATTTTTTTCTATAGAAAATATAGGGTGGCTAGTAGGTATATCGACGCGCAACGTTATCATGGATTCAGTATAAATGATTCTGAACCCCTCTTTTTTTTTGGATGGTAAGTAATCAAATGACACCTCCCGCTCAGGGTGGAGCAGAAGGGAGTGTCAGACTCTTACTGACTAAAAATGTATATCCCACCCAACCGTGTTCTTTCCTTAGCCCTATATGTTCGGGGGTAGCGGTAACCCTTACGGACAATCCCTCTGCCCCGGCAGGCTACGGCCCTTGCGGGCCCCTTCCTTATGATGCTGACATCTCTATTCTGAACCCCCTGCGTTGAAATTTTAGCGCTGGTATTACATTTCGTCGACCGTAGGTTCAATTGAGGTAAGGGACATTGGGTATCTTGTCCCTTACCTCAATTGAACCTACGGTCGACGATTTTTCTATGAAACTGCAGTTTTTTTTTTATACTGACGAAAAATTTCGACGCTAGTATGTGCTGAATTCAGTTTGCGCGTCGATTTACCTGTCCACCTGTATATGCTGGTGTCTAAATCATAGTATTATAAACTGAAAAAATTTTACCAAATCTAGAAAAATGTATAGGTAAAAATAAAGAAATCAAAAAACTACCTAGCGTTTTCCCTCTTATGTTGGGGTCGGCTTCCAGTCTAACCGGATGTAGCTGAATACCATTATTTTACATAGAGTGACTGCCTATCTGACCTTCACAATCCAGTTACTGGGTAACACGATACCCCTCGGTAAGACTGGTTGGCAGACCTTCACAAACCAGTTAATCGAGTTCTGGGTATCGAGAGGTATCGTGTTCGATACCCCCCGGTAAACTGGTAACGACTGTCAAAGATCTGAATGACAGCCAGGATCAACGGTTTAATGTGTTTCCCGAGGCACGATCTTGATATGTAACGGATGGTCACCCATCCATGAACTGACCATGGCAAGTGTAGCTTAACCTTCGGTCGACCCGTGCGGCTGTTATTATTTTAGCCACGAGCCCTTAATATGCAAATGAAACAACAATAGTATAGAAATTACTATCCGAAATCCAAAAGCATAAATTAAGCCAAGTTCTCCATTAGAATACAAATGCGATAGTCCCCGGTGTAACAACACCATGTATTAAGCTTCCAACTTATGATTTAACTTACCATTTAGTTTTGATTACTAAGCTACAGCCCGTAATTAAAACCAACTACTAAGTTAAGTCCTAAGTTAGTGTTACAAGTCTATGTCGAAAGCTTGTGGAGTGATGTATATTCCTTTACCGATGAAACTTCCATCAAAAGGCTAACTTGTTGCTTCGAGTTTTGATCGATCTTGGGAAGTGAAGCTATCTGTGCAAATGATGGTTTATTTACGAAGACTGAGACGTTGAAGTTGCCGTGCCTGGCCATACCGCTTAAACCTGCGATGGTTTGTGTGGTATGTTTAAAGGGTCAACAAATGCTTGTAAACTGTTTTTTTTTTTATTAATAAACAATTAAAAAAAAAAACGTTTCTAATACAGTAGTGTAAAAAAACATTTAGAATTTCTAGAATAAGTACCTAGAGAGCTGGGATTAGCCCTGGAGAGGAGATTTTGTTTCATGGGAGAGTTTTTGTTGGAATTCATGAAGAAACAATATTACAAAAATCGTTTGTAAAAAGTACTTATACAATCAAAATAGAGCGCAATTGCTAATTTGCTTAAACTAGGTTGAACCTGTTTCAGGCTAGAAAGTGCATATATACTTAATGTAATAAACTAAAAGAATTGCCAAACTTAAGTGGCAGTGGGTGGGGCACATTGCTCACAGAACAGGTGGCCGATGGGGCCGAAAGGTTCTGGAGTGGCGACCGCGTACCGGAAGACGTAGCGTTGGAGGGCCTCCCACAAGGTGGATTGACGATTGACTTTGTGAAGGCCGCAGGAACCTATTGGATGCGAGAAGCACAGAACCGGTCGAAGTGGAAGTGCTTCTTTCTTCTGAAATGATGATGATGAATACTTTAACAATGAGTATAAAGTAAAAATTAATTAAAACATAAATGTATATACCTAAAAGTAAAATAGCCTGTTAGCAGTTTTATTTTCAGAGAACAAGTAGATATTCTGTCTATAAATAATCGATGGTAAGTAAATATAGAAATAGAATTATACTTAAGTATAATTCTATTTCTATAAAGCTATAATAAATTAATTTATACTAGATACTTAGTTTTCTATTTAATCTATTGTACATAAATGGGCCTATAAAAGTGTGCACAAAAGCATTATAACGCAGTGCCCTGGTGACGCTGCTTGAGTGATGGTGAGGATTTTAATTTGATTATCAGCACGAACACACGTCCCTAAGATTAAAAGAGTCTGGCTCTAACATCTGAACTCGCACCCCATGTGATCACCGCGATGTGAACAAAATATATACTTAGGAACAAAAACATCGAATGAACTATAAACTTAGAGCCAGCCAACAAAGTCACGTTACTGTTCATCACCAACCGCTTGAATATGCATGAGCACAAATATCATTTCATGAATCCACGTTTTATGATACTCGCGGTATAACCTAATCTAGTTCATACCTGTAGTTATGAAGCTAAAAAAACGGCTATACGCAACACGCTGTTAGACTTTTCCCGCGGTGAAGTCGACAGGGCTATCACACCAACCATTATTTATATTTTATGGCCTCCCGCTATGTGCCTTTGTAGGAATATGATAAAAAAATAATTGCGGAACATCCACTCTCGGGGCAATTGTTTTAAGGCATCGCTTTGTTATGAGATCCTGAAATTAAGGTGTAAGACCTATAGGTACTGTCAAAGAGCGATAATATTAAACTATTTAAAAAAAATATCGTTTACCACATAGTGGGCGCGTTTCGAACTGGCATTTTCATTCAATATGTTGGCAATTAAGAAAAATATAATGAAATATTTTTTTAACATTCCTTGCGAGCAGGTGCACTGCATTGTCCTACTCGTAATTAAAATATGAGTTGCAATTTTTACTCTACTTTTGTGATCATTCTTAAAACTAGCTGACAGTATTTTACACAAAAAATCAAGTTGATCTACAAATTTCTGCCATTATATAATTATAATGGCAGAATATTTCGTAGAAGAACTTTGTGCAGTACCTAATCTGCCTACCTACTTTAAGCTCAAATTGTAGGACATTAGTCGAGAGGCATCCAGAATTTGGGAGTAACCGAAAATTGGCGTGTCATTAAATTATAAGCTGATTTCACAATATTTCGTTGAGTTTTAGACCATCATTTGTTGCTAATGAGTAAGTGTTTCAATTGTTTTGTAAAACAAGACCGGTCGTTTATTAGTCAGTACGAATCGTACCAGTTAACGTGGACTTTGGTTGTTTATTTATTTATTTATTTAATACTTCAAGCACATAAATGTACAGAGGCGGACTTAATGCCATAGGCATTTTCTACCAGTAAACCTTTGGGTGATGCAAGACAAACAGTGGTAGGTGCAATCATGAAAATTGAGGAATAAATATTTTAAATAAAAAGATACGCATAAACCTGTTAAAACTATGAATATAATATATACCTAGTTACATATATAAATTACTACTAACATCAGATTTTGTGCAGATCCAGCCAGAATTATGCATTAACTTAGGAATTCTATGTAGCTAACGATTATCTGAACTGTTTAAAAGTTACTTGTAATTAAACCGATTATGAGTAATTTATAATGTTGACATTAATTATTCTCTTACAGCAGAATTCTTTATTGTATTTATGAAGTAAACTGTATCTTAATAGTTTTTCTCAACTACGCAACTGATTTTGATGCGGTCTTCACCGTCATTTAGAGAATTTATTCCAAAAGGCTTATTTGTGTACAATATAAACTTTCATGTAATAAAGAAATCTTAATGTTTTGTCGAGTAACAAAACCGTGCGGAGCAGGAGCGGGTCCCTATTGTATTTATAAATTAAATAAATCATTTAACTTTTTATATAGCAATGCATAGTCATAATATATTTGCAAGCCAGTTTTTCTGAATGCAAATTACTGTTTTCTACTTTGAATAATTACTAGAATAATTTAAGTAAAGTGCTAGTGAGATTGTTACTGTTATGTAAAACATGCTCCTAATAAATAAAATAAATGAATATTTTTTCCTGAATGCGTTTAGCTGCCCACAAAATCATCGCAACCCGACCTCATCTCGTTTTAAAAAATATGATTGACATGTAAAAGTGTTTGTACAAACCTGCTTACAGAAATAAAATCATTTATCATTTATCAACGTAAAATATGTGCAGCATGGAACGTCTAAGTTCGGAACGAAACGCGATTTCGATTTAAACTTTTTTGAGTGTTTCGTTTTACCGTTTTGTGAATAGAAATAGGATGTTTAAGTGAAAACCTGAGGGTTTGTTAAACGTTCCTATTAACGTTTGGGATGTGGATGGCTATAAGTGCAGGGGAAGACCAAAGAAACGATGGATGGACTGTGTGAAAGATGACATGGCTAGAAAGGGGGTGACTGCTGAGATAACGACTAATAAAGAAGTATCGAAGATAAAGCCATGTTGTGCCGACAACTAAATTAGGATAAGGGCAAGAGAGTGATTAATGATGATGACGTCATTCCGTATTACTTATGGCAAATATTTCTCAGATCCTCTAAAATCTTATAGACCGTGATGATGCCTACGCTTTTTTAAATTACATTATTGTTTCTATATATTTATTACCGGAAAATAGTAGATTATTAACCAAGGGGATAAAGCAGTGTCTTCTGTCGCGGATGACGATTTAAATCGCGAGCGTAACGAAGGACTCGAGGTTTACTCCCGAGCGTAGCGAGGGTGTTAAAAACTTAAATCACGAGCGAAGCGAAGGATTTAAGACGAGTCCTGAGTGTAGCGAGGGATTTGAGTTCACCCAAGACTAAGACAGCTTTATCACCGAGGAAAATACTCTACTTTTCGTACCATTTGCGAAAAAATTTACACAATAATAATATGAGATAAGCATTTATTAAATTAAAATAAACTTAACGTTTAAGTATTTGAAGAAAACAAAAACGCGGCAAATTCCTAGACTAATATTTTTTTGTCGGAACAGCAAACGCATCAAGCTCATACGGCCTCGTTGGTTTTCGTAATTTTATATAATAATCATAACTGCATAATAAATGCGTATTCCTTTTTCAAAAAGATGCTTTATATACAAACTCAAAGGTGTAAACACAGATGTAGTTCAGTATAAATTTCGGTAAGTATTCCTTTAAATCACATTCTCCCCCTAGAGGATGAATGAAATTCAGTACAATTTTCTTTCCCTGTTTTTAACAGATTAAAAATGACTATTGTTATGTTCGCTTTTTGTGGCATAGAATGTCACTTTTTTAAGCGTATGGTACGTGGTAAGTGGTACGAAAAATAATTTTTCACTTCATCCGTTTCAGGTTTTACATATTGTTTCTCAAAGCCATTTTGTATTATGTGCAAATTATTTATGTCCATACATTTATTCTTGTCACGACCATGGTTTCGCATATACTGTCGCCCAAGGTTCGACACGGAATCTCCGGGTATGATTGATCGAAAGGTCGGTCAATAGGGATAACATTAGGTAACATTAGGCTAAGTTTACGTAACAAGCGGTTGGTACTAACGTTATAAGTTATAACTTGATATATTATTTATAAGGTCATATGTCACTGTATTTTCTTAGGGACAGTGTGAACGTGTGATAGTTACCTATAACATAACGTGTCGTTTGAACTTGGCTTTATAGTTTGTGTAGGTAACTTTACTTGAGTATGATAAAGTGGAAGCGTAAGGTTTATTATTAGCTAGGTAGTGTGGGTAGGGCAAATTGCTCGCAGACCAGATGGCCGATGGGGTCGAAAGGTCTTGGAGTGGCGACAGCGTACAGCGTACAGCATTGGACGTCTTTCGGCTGAAATGAGAATAACACTATACTTATGCTTACTTATATCTGACGCTGGATGTAAGGATGAAAAAAAAAATTGGAAAATCCAAAAGTGCACGATTCGTAATGCTCATTATAACCATAGATAAGATATTATATTAGTTATTTTTTTTTATTAATTATAATTAAACTACTTTGAATAAAAGAGCCATTTTCAATAGGGTTCATCATATGGATGAAACGATGCAGTTAAAAAAAATTACTCGATTACTTAATTGTTTTTTTCGCAAGTTACCAATGTTTTAAGGTTTCACACTTGAGTGACGGAAATTAAAAAAAAAATATTTTTAATTTCGTTTCTACTGCAGTGTATAAATTTTTGAAAAGTACAGCCAGTCGATTCTGTAAAAATCTCACCGTGATAACTTAGGTGAAGTGAACGTGAAGTGAGCTATCAATAACACCCCCTAACATCAGTTGTAGTGACAGCTCACTTCACCTAAGTTTTCACGGTGAGATTTTTACAAAATACCACAACTGAAATCATCTCCATCAAATCTATACAATTTAATGGTATATAAATTAAGTAGGTTCTGTGTACTAGCAGGAGTATAACAATAGAAACAAATGCAGAAAGGAGACAAAAAAAATTCGATCGTAAAGCAGTCGTGCAATACATCTTTCAGTTTGGCTCTCTGTAGTCAGATTTTAGTTTATATAATTGGTTAGTAGTGCTAGGTAGTATTATTGGTATTAGGGTGACGTCACTGAGTGTAAATATTGGTGACTACATAGTTACATTGGATTCCCCTGTAACAAATGTACCTAAGTGATAACAGTAAAAAAAAAAACGTTAATGAATATTATACGTGTAGAAACTTAGACCAAATTAGACATGGATCATCTCTCCTAGCTACATAAACAACAACAAACTGGGTATTAAGATAATTACTTTTAAAACAAGCCAAAATTTCTCCTGAATAGCTTTCATTCGGATGGCTAACATGACAGTTTGAAAAGCGTCCGAGTAATGCTCATGAAGAAGACAGCTTGAAACGGGTTCCGTGGCGGAAACGACTGAAATAACTTGTCAAGCACAGGGTGTTAATAGTTGTTTATTTTTTCTTGTCACTCAAATAAAGTTTCATCCCTTTTTTTTGTCAGACAGGCATGAAGAACAATTCGGTCGGTTCGGAAGGGTTAAGAAAATGAGTTTTGAAAAAAAGAGCTTTGATTATTTTCATGTCAAAGCCATTTGTCCTGGAAGTTTAACTCTTTCGATGGCTTAAGCGTTTGCTATTTAACTAAGGGCTGATTTTTCCATCGCCATATAACTTTTATTCGAGGGATAAAATTGACGTTTGACAGTTTTCGTATGAAATAACTGTCAAAATTTCAAAATATGATTTATGATGATTGAAAAATCAGCCCTAAGGATAATATAAAACTTCTGCTAGAATTCTTCGAAATCTTGAGAAATGTCACTTTGAAAACTTTTTGATAAAACCTGTACAAGGTGAAGGGGAATCCCATTCACTCTGGGATATAATAATATTTATTTATTTATTTATTTCATTTGGGAAAACAAACAGTAGTATATTAAGCCTAAACAATGTTGTCTTAAAAATAATTTTAACTATATACTATATACTACCATAATATACTACCCACAACATTTTCCACAGATTACTATATTATATAATAAAAACAAGCTGTTCGCAAACTTAACTGTAGCAGGGCTAACTCAAAATAAAATAAGTTAAAAGAAAAAAAAAGAAAGATAAACAATAATATTCTATAAAAGATGTAACAAACAAAAAAAAAATCATGCGTGATGTAACATACAGGTTCCTAGCTTATTATTAATGAAAACCCACATCGTGTAAACCCCATGAAGCCTACTGCCGACCCTTAAGAATTTTAATTATAACATTTTTAAATTTATATCTGCTCAGGAATAATATGTCTATTGCACCAAAACGCGTATTGTATACATGTGTCGACTAAGCGGTATAGCGGTGAGCGCATACCAGCATTGGTTCTACAAAAGCTGGTAGCGAACAGTCGTCTGGTGCGTACCTCTCGTCCATGTAGTTCGAGGAACCAGGTAACACAAACTAGTCACCAAGTCAGGGCAATCAAACTTATTTCGGCATACACTGAATAACGTCATTGTCTCAAGGAAAATTAATATACCTTTAATCGTTTCATGTTTAAATCAATCATTATGTTAACATTTGAGAAGATTTTTTTGTCAATTTATTTTCAACATATTTCAAATATCTACAGTTAATCCTGAAAGATATTCGTATCGTTAACATCTTAAGTAAAAGTTTCACTTATTAAAATTGCAATCTTGTCGTGACAGACTGAATTCCAAAGTACGACAAAACTCCTGATAAGGGTTTTAGAAAAAATATGCCAAACATGAAGTATACAATAAACCTACAACTTAACTAATTGCTGATGCTAGCGTGCTCATTAGCGGCGTACGTTTATTTAAGTACTAACCTGTTAACAAACGCAACACATGAATGTTTCATGAATATTTAGCCTAGCTTGCCTGCTACTTGTTATACCTATTTCAGTATTTTATTTTAAGCGAAAAACTATTGACCTTTGAAAAAAAATAATGGTACTTATATTAAAGACGGTAGATTGGACTGTTATAGTTCTTATCATTAATAATTCTAAGCCCAGATCTACCATCTATTTTCATGCCTCAGTTTTTCATGCAACTCACTATAATCTGTAACCCAGAATAACAAATTTCTACGCCCTTTTTTTTTTTTTTTGTGGATGGGAAATCATCAAATGACCCCTCCCGCTCTGGGTGGAGCAGAAGGGAGTGTCAGACTCTCACTGACTAAAACCCACCCGTGTTCCTTCCTTAGCCCTTTGTGTTCCGGGGTAGCGGTAACCCTTTCGGACAATCCCGCTGCCCCGGCAGGCTTCGGCCCTTATGGGCCCCTTCCTTAATGCTGACATCTCTTTGAGGCGCGCGTGGAACACGTACGCGCCGTCCGGCACGGGCCTGGTCCTGATCGGACGGAGAGTTACCCATTACTCTCCGCCCGCAGGCCCGCGCCTACGGTGGCCGGGAGTCGTCTCGCGAAATTTCTACGCCCTAAGCCGTCGTCCGTGCTCCATAGGGGTTTTTTTTTTTTTTTGTGGATGGGAAATCATCAAATGACCGCTCTCGCTCAGGTTGGAGCAGGTGGCGGGGCCAACGACCTGACCCGCCACAAGGGGACCAAGGGTGCCCAGACACGGGGTCGTCTGGCGCCCATGTGCTGGTTTGGTCCCTGGGGTAGTTACGGCGTGCTATGTGTTCTGGTGCGCCGGTGATGGGGAGCACTCCCCAGAGGAGGGTCCGGTGACGGACAGCCGCGGCGGGTTCACGGATGAGTGCTAACGTGTACCCGTGTTCCCGCCATAAGCGGCGGAGGAGGACACCGTGGAGTTTTAGTGGGTAAGAGTCCCACATAACTGCACTATCTCCCCGTGGTAGTGCAGTATGCATGAGCATTCCTCCACGTTAAAAAAAAAAAAAGGAGGGACTGTCACACTCTATCTGACTAAAACCCACCCGTGTTCCTTCCTTAGCCCTTTATGTTCCGGTGTAGCGGTAACCTTTTCGGACAATCCCGCTGGGGGTGCCCTTAGCATGTGATCGCTTAGTTTATAAGTTTCATGCCCTGGCTTGAAGCCTTAACATATTAAGTCATTCAAAGGATAGAAAATCTTCATTTTATAAAAATCTGTCTTATTCCACATTCGAACTTATCAGGAAATTAATCCATACAGCACTCACTTTAGTTCACCAACATTCCAACCATCATTTTTGTAATTAAACAGTTGGTTTATGTCTAATTTTATAAGGAAATTTTAAATATAGAACTCATTAAATATTTAATCATTTGATTTAAATGTTGGCGAACACAAGGCTTAATCTGAGGATTTAAAATAACTGAACGCGAAGTATGACGGGTGGCGTGTGAGCAATCTTTGGTTTCAATCGTGGGCTTCCTGCCACTACGGGGTAAGTAGGCAATAAATACCACTTCCCTGCTACGTAATCCTAACGTACTTCAGTGAAAAAATAAAAAAGGTTTATTGCGTATATATATTTTGAATTCATGGAAGTGGAAAAATGATTTGTTATTCGATTTTTTTATCCCATTTCTTGTTTCTTTACTCTGTTTTGTTGCCTTTCGCTGAGTATGAGGTGAGTTGTTTCTACCATTGTCTGCGAGAAGGAAGTTATAATCCTGGTCATAAGGAACGAAAACATAAAATCTGGCAACAAGAGTTTTATCAGTGAAAGTAGGTTCTTTGCGGATAAGTGCTAAAACTAAATAATGATTTTGCAAACAAACAACTCCACTTACTTTTGGATTACCAAGAATTGAAAGGAATGGTAATATCTTTACAAGATCCTGACCTGAAATGAAAAGTATTGTTCTCGTTATTGCCACTCAAGACACACTCGAAACACACTTTGCTTCTTTGACAGTCGTTACGGATAGTCAAAAGCCCAAAATTCTGACAACCAGTCTTACCAAGGGGTATTGTATTACACTGTAACTGGGTTGTGGAGATAAGATGCCTATATGACCAAAAGTATGACACACTCATCATGACACTCTGCTTCTTGCTCCTTTGACAGTCGTTACGGATAGTCAAAAGCCAAAAATTCTGATAACTAGTCTTACCAAGGGGTATCGTATTACCCTGTATCTGGATTATGGAGGTCAGAAGCCGACCTCAACATACATAGTTGGGAACAGGCTAGGCGGATTTATTTTGATTGCCATTCAATAAAATGTAACCTGATGAAATACGAGAAACCCACCCAAATATAGCACAGGCTGCGTATAAAACTAGTCGAAACCCCTAATAAATCTCCACCTGTCATCTTAAACGCTTTACTAGTTTACGAGAACAAATAAAAGTCACAAAACTCTTCAAGGCAGACCCGCTTATGATTTATGTTTTTATTTACAAAGCTGTTCAATTTCAGAAACGAATCCATTTTAAGAACTTCAAAGGAGCTTCCCTCACAGATAGGGAACGCTGCGCAAACAGCATTTTCAAACTCATATTAGTCTTTACATAATTAAAAAAATCAAATTCTGAAGCTTTTAACTCAGGCTTTTAATACATGGTTTGAGCCTTAGTGTAAACTAACAGGGTCATAGCACACGTTTGCAGGTCGGGAGTGGAAAGCAACTGGGTCGCGAAATGTTACACCATGTATACGCAAAGGTATTATTTGAAGATTTCTTTCAGTTTTCATCCGGATTTTTGAGTAGGGTTCTCTTATCTTTTGTGATAAAAGACAATGATATTATGGTAATACCGTTGTGGTAATACCGTGCTGTAGTTTTATAGAAGGTCATGGTTCCGAAATGGTCATTTATAAACACGAAATTCTGTAAACGAGACTACCTTAGTTTGCATACACATGATCGACACTCGTCGACTGCAGAGGCAACTGCAAGCGTCGAAGCGTTTTGGCGACAACGGCCAACGCGTGTGGTCGACGACTGCCGACATGCGTCGACGGTAATACGCTTACATAGCGGATAATCTCCAGTCTAATGAGTTTTCCACGAAAACTGATAATCATAAATTATTATTATTAAGTTCTTAGAAAAATATAACAGAAGACATCTGGATATATTGTGAATACAATAATAACTACAAAAAAAAAAAATAAGAAAATCTTATTTCAAATAACACAATATTATATAAACACTTTCCAAGAATAGAGAAAGCCTTCATTATTATTCTGTTCCAAATACTCGTTCATAATAAAGGAGACATACATGGAATAAGAAAACGCAAATGTTCGAAGACAAATGAATTATTTTCCCCGCGTTCATTCGTTCGTTTGCAAATCCCTGACAATCAAGTACCCCTGAAAACCTGATTGAGTTCAAAGTTTCTAAGTTGATCTCGGCAATACCTATGTGCTGTTGGCTCAATATACACAACCAACTAAGGTAACTAAGTTGGAGGAGAACCGTAATTGTGCTAAGTTTTCTTCGGTTGTATACGCACTCGGTGGGTCGCGGTAATTAATGTAATGTACATCAGGCTGGCTTGAGTAGACTTGTGCGAATTCTAGTGCGTTTATTGAACTAACTTTATTTATGTATACATAGTAAAATGGATACAGATATGACATATCAGTATTAAGTACAAAGGTACTCCTTATTTCATTAGAAATTTCTTCCAGTAGACCTGCGAAAGGACAAAAAAAAATGTAGATACTAGTATGTGAAAACAAGAAGACAAGAATTTGATTTGGAGAAGAGAAGTATTGATGATAATTTTTATTTATTTGTTTTATAGATTTATCTTTCCATGTATTGACATATTAAGTGCTACATTTTAATATGATTTTTGTCATCATTATGTAGATCCGATTTATTGATATGAGAGACAGCATGTCGCCAAATAATCCCTAAGCTTTTACTAATACATCAAACTACGAACATTGATCAGGATTACTGCCAAAGTTTTTGCGGATAAACGTCCGGAAATACAAAATTATATAAAAGCTTCTTTTAACCCCTATTCCTACATCCGCGCGCGAACATAACAGCCTCATTTCTTTGCCTTAGTTCTTGCCCCTAATCGTACATTCGTTGAAATCTCTTCACTTAGTATAAAATTCCTATAGATTTTATGCTTTATTTTTTGCTAGCTAAGATTGAGAATGGCTTACCCCAGGGATCTTTATAAATCTATCTATCTATTTAATTAGCCCATAATGTTTCTTTGCAGGGCAAACCTCTTTTCCACACTCGTCTTTTAAAATAAATATTAATAATTGAGTAGAGGTTTCATTTTCTTTATTAATAGAGTCTAACGAGTCTCTGCGAGTTGGCCTCGGCCCTTCGTATGCCTACCAAAGGTACGGGACCCTATGGTCCCAAGATATGCGAAAAGCTTAAAAATTGAGAAATTTTTTATTTCTTAATTTTTAATCTGTTCGCAAATAAATCTTTGATTTTTCGAAACGTGCTAATGAACCAACGAATACACTCTACTGCACTCACAATAATCTTCGATAGGACAGTGAAACTGACCGTTGCGGTTGATCTGGTTACCTATTGTGCATACGGATCACGGTAACATTCGGAGCAACGGACAGTGTTCAATTATAAATAATAGCTTTTGCTACCAGCTAGACTACTGCATATTTTTTTTTTTTTATCAATTTTGAAGTTGAAATGTAATGAAATGGTTTATTCTAATCTGTAAATATCTGTAAATAGTTAGTATTTCGGAATCACATTTACACGTCATACATAAAACAGCTAGGATGGAGCCGAACCTCTGAGAAACAATAGCGAAACAAGCTGAGGGGTCAATTTCTCTTTAAAGGTCCGGACATAATCTTGGTCAAATCATGTGAGGACAATATAGATTAGAGTCTGAATTGGTCTTTAAGGAGAGAACCACCCTAAAATATTATTTTATTTTATTCTATTCGGGAAACTTACAGCTAATAATATAAACAGTGTTCTAAAACAATATGCATTTGAAAACCATTTACAAGTTTCCACTGATAAACCCTTGACACAAAAAAAAACAACAAAAAGGTCGGTACAAAATACTTATAACATAAATTAAGAAACAAAAAAACACGATCGATTAATACTAACTAAAAATCAAAAATAAAATTGGAATATGAACACGCTTGTATATTAGAACAGCCGTGATAACCCTGCCAAGTTTAAGCTGCAGAGAATATTAAAACACAAAATGACAGATGAAACATAAGAGTTGTTTATCAAACATAAACATAACATTTAAATTGGAAACCGGAGCTTGATGTTATTGACTCATCCATATCGTCAGCTATTACGCACTCAGGGAGCCTTAGCGATGAGTTGAGCTTAGAATAGAAAAGGACTGTATATTATGCGCTAGTTGAGTCTAGGATAAGGTATAACATCGTGCTCTGGGGAAATAGTTACAATTATAACTAGCAGAGAGCATTCATTTTACAGAAATGAGCCATAAGGACGATAGTAAAAATTTCGCAACTTGTCTCATGCAGAGATTACTTTAAAAAAATTGGAATATGAAGAGTAACTAGCTTAATATGTATATTGGTCCTCTTAAGTCGTTTTGCTAAGTATCTACACGAGTTTGAATCACAAGAAAAACGTGAGATTAGAGAGAGACGAAGAAAAAAATTTAAGCAATACTCGTAAATAGCACCAAAATTTAATAAAGCAAAGCAAATTTAATAGAGCATTGATCGAAGTACCAAGCTGTAGAGATATTTAATGGGTTGCCTTCTGAGCTAAAGATCCTGATTTATAACGCCCACATGTTTGCAACAAAACTAAAAACTTTTCATTAGAAAAAATGTCTGTAATAATATAATATCGGAACTAATGTGACACAATAATAAATGAATAATCTTTATTTAATATAAGTAATCTAGAATCTTTTGACATTATATTTAAAACTGTTTGGCACTTTTAATTTCACTTGGAATGTTAATTACATACATAGTACATAGTTCTTACATAGTTCTTGTTTGTCTAAATTCAACACAATGTAAATTGTTTTATGAATAAATGAAATGAATGAATGAACAAATCTAAACTATTCTCCATAGGAATGAGTAAACAGATGAATGAGAAAGTTGATGAAATTCCATGCGAGCTGTGTTTATGTTTTTGATGATCTTACAAGGGTCAACCCTTGTAAGGTCATAACATGTCTGACGTTCTTTATTAATCTTTCTGATAGGACAAATATAATTATGCGAAAAGTAAGTTCGTTTGGTACCAAGATTAATGACTTAGTTTATGCCTGTGCTAGTAAAAATGCGAGTGTTTTCTGTGCTGACAGAGCTGATTTTATATGACTGATTCGCCGAGAGCCAATAATATTTGATTATCAGTAAACTGCCAATGATATCTGACCCGAATCACGAACATAAACCTATTCACCGTATTAATATCTAGCTGCACAATATTTGTAACTACTAGTATTTTTTATACAAGGTCAAATGAAATTAGAGAGTATCGATACAATAAAACACTGACTTTATAATGGGCGCGCGGCGAAACCCACTCGTGCTAAATGATAATATCCGCAAAGGACGATCGAAGGATAAGCTAGGCTTGCCGCGGTCGGTTCGTGGATGGGTGACCATCCATGACATTTTGAGACCCCTTCGTGTTCGGAAAGCATGTTTAGCTGTAGGTACCGGAGGTCATTCGTACATCTTTGAGTCGTTACGGGTCGTCAGAAGTCCGAAAGACTGACAACCAGTCTTAACAAGGGGTATTGTGTTACCCAGTAACTGGATTGTGGAGGGTAGATAGCCAGTCACTCCATACAAAATTCTGGTATTGACCTGTACCCGGTTAGACTGGTAGCCAACCATAAAAATAATTGGGATAGGGCTAGGTAGTTAATAGATAGATAGCAGTCAAAACTCCAAACAGCAACTAGAAAAAATAAACAAAAACCAATCGCTAAACCTAATATCTTATTATTCATTTTGTAATCCTGAAGTCTCCTTCACTTGTTTAGAAATTGAACGAAGTCAATAAATTCGTTCCAGGCGATCCAATTATCGAGTGTAAAGTAATTACAGAATACGAAGGTACTCCGTCTGCAATTAAGTATAACGAATTGAAAGAACTATTATTAACGCTCAAAAAATACGACACAAAGTATTTTTTGCTTACTGAGACGAATAAAGAATCAAGATTTCAATGGATCAAATTTAGATTTAATGAGACACATTGAGTTTGTCTTTTCGTATCACTTATCAATTTTAATGGAAAGTTTAAAATGTCACGAATTGAAAAACAGAATTGACTGCCTCGTTGGTCTGTGGTCGTAAACTCTACTGCTAATCATGAAGTCTTGGTTTCGATTTTTAGGTCGGGCAAAGTGTTATTAGGTTTTTCTACCTGGAATTTCTGAAAATAACTTTAAAAGTTGATTGGGGAAATTTGACAGTTTCGGGTAGCTTGATGTGCTGGCGTCTGTACATGGGACTTAAACATAACTGGTAAAATGTGGGGGTACTATAGGTACACCTCTGCCCAACTCTCCAGGCAAACAAGACTTGAAGTCATGTTATGTGAAAAACAAAAGAGCATTTTTTTTAGTTTTTAACCGACTTCAAAAAGGAGGAGGTTATCAATTCGGTTGTATTTTTATTTTTTTTTTATTTTTTATGTTTGTTACCTCAGTACGCCGTCATTTATGAACCGATTTGGATTTTTTTTTTATTTGAAAGGATATGCTTCCAGATTGGTCCCATTTTTGTCAAAATCCAGTTCTGATGATGGGATCCATGAGGACTTGAGGGAACTCCTCAAATATTATAGGCATACATATAGCAATTTTGGTATTTTCATCAACATGTCAAGCATTTGCATTCAAAAAGTATAATTTGGTGAAGTGGAACTGATGAAGGAGACCACAGATAGCCACAGGAACTCTTCAATGATAATAATTACTTATTTCACGGGTGGCGATAAGATATCTCGATTAAGATAGTTAAGCGACTATGACGAAGCAAATTTAAATAAATGGTTCTGACGAAAATGGTACCATCAAACCGATCTGATGATGAAGCTGGAAGGTAGGTACCGGAACATCGTAATAAAACCATGTATTCTAGCCGTGTTTGGGCTTATTGGAATTGTCATGAGATGCACTCTGACTATAAAAAGTAAAAAATAAAAACTTTTTAACAAAAAAAAAACAACCGACTTCAAAAAAAAAACACTACAAAGTGTAAAATAACTTTAATTTTAATTTTGGAAGTCGGTGGCAAAAACGTAAATACAAAACCAAAGACACCGACTTCCGAAATTAAAATTAAAGTTATTTTACACTTTGTAGTGTTTTTTTTTTTGAAGTCGGTTGTTTATTTTTGTTAAAAAGTTTTGTGCATTTCAACAACTACTAGAGAATCACTAACGTCAAATTTAATCCGATTTAAAAATCCTAAATAGATTTCACTTCTTATAAGAGGTGTATCTATGTTGAGACTTGTGGCTAAGTTATGACAGACGCACGAGTCGATTGATTAAGCTACGCTTGCCGCGGTTGGGCCGTGGATCGATGACCATATTTACTTTCCAAGACTCCTCGTGCCTTGGAAAGCACGTAAAGCCGTTGGTCCTGGCTGTCATCCGTGGATCTTTGGCAGTCGATACGGGTCGTCAAAAGCCCGTAAAACTCATAGCCAGTCTTACCAAGAGTATCGTATAACCCAGTAACTGGGTTGTGGAGGTCAGTTAGGTAGTCGCTCCATGTAAAATACTGGTATTCAGCTGCATACGGTTAGACTGGAAGCTGACCCCAATATCCAATATAGTTAGAAAAAGTTAGGCAGATGATGACAAGAGATATGTCCATAACGCAGTAAACATCAAAACCTTCAGAATAAGATAATTTTGGGTTCGTGTTTTACAAAGATTATTCACGGCTGGCTTCCCTCACCCGACTGAATAGCTTTGTGGTCAGAGGTACACCAGTAAGATCCTCGAAAGGGTGTTGGCGGACAAAGCCAGAGGTAAGCCAAAACAGAGCATTACACTGAGTTATTAAGTTTATTATTAACACTTACATCACGTTTGGTTCATATTTTGATGTTTACATCTCTTTTTGGGATCTTTACGATTTGTAAACACCTTGTAGGAGGATCCTAAGGACAAAAACTCATTCGTTTTATCTTTATTCCAGTCAAAAACCACAACTGTGACAAATATACAGTTGGTTTTTGGTGCGGTTTATTTTTTTAACGCTCAAGTTGTAAAAAGTTGTGGCCAGTCCTGAATTCGGCGATAGTGTAAACTGTTTTTTGTTGCCACTGGCGCAACTGTCAGCGGGAAGCGGTAGATTAGTCGTTATGTGCAATTGAAATGCAAGCTTTTCTCCGATATTTAATTTAAGTACGGTTATAACTTTAATTTTAACGAACGTGGGTTTCGATATTTCCAACGGCAGTTAGGTGCATTTTAACTCCATAACGTTTTGCATTATTAGTGGTTTTTGCGTATATTTTTTTTTCCTTCTTTCACTTAAGTCATATAATCAGTATGATGCCTACTGCACCTTTACTGTATAAATATTTGATGGAATTTTTGTATGCATACTGGGAACTTCATTAGGTATAAGAAGTTTAATTTATTGTTGTATTGTCATCTCCACTGTGTATAACGAATGAATGAATGAATGTTGTTGTACTGTTAATGTAAAAGCCATAGCTACTGTTAGTGTGTTACGCATTCAGCCCGCTCATAATCATCTGCCTAGCCTTTTCCCAACTATGTTGGGGTCGGCTTCCAGTCTAACCGGATGCAACTGAATACCAGTATTTTGTAAGGAGCGATTGCCCATCTGACCTCCACAACCCAGTTACTGAGTAATACGGTACCCCTTGGTAAGACTGGTTGTCAGCCTTTCGGGCTACTGACGACCTGTAACGACTGTCAAAGATCCACGAGTCACAGCCGGGACCAACGGCTTAACGTAAAATCAGCCCGCTATTCTTCAAGAAGAAACTAGCGTGAAGCTAATTAGAGCCTTATTATTTAGTAATAATTGCCATCTGTTATGAATTCATAAATGTTTACAACACATGATAGTTATATCTATCGAACAAGAAAGAACGTTAATAGGCCCCCAAGAAGCAACATCAAATTGTTTCAAGCAACATTATTAAAGTGGAACGTCCCATTAACCGCTAAATATGTCTGCAGCTGTATTCTTTATGTTTTTCAACGGAAACACTATAAATCAGTCGTTGGGGGCAGTTTCGACTATTGGCCATGTGAGTCGTAAAACGTTTTGATGGCCCTCGAAGCATGGGCTCATACATTCCGAAGACATAAACGTCCGTTCATGTCCCACAGCTTTTTCCCTTCCCTAATCGTAAAACTATCTCTTTGAGTAATTTCTCCGAATGGCTGACTTCAAAAGGACATGTATTTGATTTGAACAGATCCTTTTGAAGCTCTATGTTGTTTTGTTTGTCGTGAGCAAAGAATTTAATTGTTCGGAAAACATCTCCAAAAATGTAAATGTTTTTAAAACAATCACAACCCTAAATGTTTTATTCATAATGAGTTGGAAGTGAAAAAAGGGAACAAATTAAAAGAAGTCCAAGTCCATTTGTTACAAAATTATGTAACAGGTATGACTGTAGGTACTTACAACTTTTTTTTTATTACCTCAAAATGAAACGGTTTTGCAAGGGGCTCCCACAATCTGAGATTAATTATTAGGAAAATTAAGATTTCCGCAATAAAACGTCGACTTTATGTTGTGGAAAAGTTTTATTTTTTATTATGGCGGAGTTATTAGCCTGGGGACTGTTTGAGAAAGCTTTTTCCTTGTAACCGAAAGATGAATCGAGGTATGTTGTGCAATTTAATTTATTTGACGGCATAATTGGGTAATGTTTTTTTTTTTTTAATTTAAGCACAACTTCCTACAACTCACATATTTTACTTTTTCTTTAGTATGCTTCCAAGTAATGACATACTTACAAAAGAACCGAGAAAGTAGTAGAACCTCGCTAAAACACTCACCGATGAAGACTGTGCCGACCGCACAGTGGCGCCCCCATCGTTTGTTTGGTTATTTCATACAATTTAGAACGAAAATGCAGAAAATAAGCACGTTAAGTTGTGCTTCACAAGATTATACGTTAATATTATTAAAAGCGGTAGTTTTATATTGTTTAGTTTTATTATAATCCTTAAAACGGAATATAGTGGCCACTTTTATCCGTTTTAAGGATTATAATGAAACTAAACAATATAAGACTACCGTTTCTAATAATATTAACGTATAATCTTGTGAAGCACAACTTAACGTGCTTATTTTCTGCATTTTCATTCTAAATTGTATGAAATAACCAATCAAACGATGAGGGCGCCACTGTACGGTCGGCACAGTCTGAAGCTCGATCAGAACCAACCTGGCGGCAAGATCGTTAAAAGATGCCCATCCATAGATAACAATTATCCATCTCTCCACTAGTCCAATACTTACTCTAGGATGCATATCCGGTAGGCTCTTAAATCCTTCCCTATCCTACGGGCACGTCCTCCCTACCATTACCGCGCCCCCTGGTCTATTCCTTGATAAGCAATGGTCGCTGTAGCACCATGAACATGAGGCTACAGGAGCTAGTGGGAATCTTGGGGTTCATTTGATTAATCGAGTCTGGTTTAACCACGCTGGGATCGGTGCAATTCATTCACTTAGTATACTTCCAAGTAAAATTTTAATTATTTTACATCTGCGGTACCCCGCAGCGTTTCAATAGAAATGTTCAGTATCAGTAGCAATGGCTTTAATTTTGACAGTTCAAAGACATTCATTACGTTATTTATGTTCTGTTGAGCAGACTAATTTTTCGAACATAAAGCAATGGATTAGCAATATCCTTGAAAATGATTCAGATTGTGATTGATGTTTGTGTTACGCAATTAAGGTGCTGGTACTCACTTAAAAAAACGGATACTTTGTTAAAACTTTCAACTCGACCTTACGATTAGATCGGAAATATTGCACTACAACAAACATAAGTTTTCAGATGCTTCACCTTTTGTTCATTTCATTATCTTTCACTCGAAAATGAATCAAAAGTTAAAAATTAATTCATTAGTGAATCCGATCCAACGATGCTAGATTGCCCCACTCGGCATCTTTCACTCGCCTAATGAATGATAAAAAAATAAAATGAAAAGAAAAATGGAAATTCACTCAAGTGAAAAATCTGAGGGGCAATTCTCGTAATTTTAAGAACGTTCACAGTCTGATCTCAGTCTCAATTTGTCAAAAATACCTCTAACTTCCCTACATTCTTGACAAGTTTTTGACATTTGTTTGTTGCTTTTGACAAGTTTTTGACATTTGTTTGATGGGACTGCGACTAGATTTTGAACGTTTTAAAATACGAGAATTGGCTTTCTGATATCAGCTTAAGATAAAAACTTGACACAACAAAACTATTTCCAATCATACACGAACATAAAAAATAAACAAATGAAACCCGCCGCAACCACATGCCTTCACACGTGCCACCAAGAAAAATAAAGGTGTAACATAGATTTACACCAGTGCATACGTCATACCTAGCTAGAACCGAGATAGTGTCATCGCCGACACTTGCCTGACCCATTTCGCTCGGCTGATTCCTGCAACTTGTGCAAGTACTTATGTGGCTCTGTTTTATCTGATCAGAGTTTCGCATCTTTATATCTCTGCAAGACTTTCAGTAGTTCTATTTAGAATCGAATAGAATACTTTTATTATATATGTCACCATGCGAATTACAGATATAAATGTAGGAAATTTACATAGGGTGACACAATGGGCGGTCTTATCGCTAAAATGGATCTTCAAAGATCTATTTTAGCGATACGACCGACCATTGTGTCAACAACCACAACCTTTGGATTTATTTAAAGGGAAGGAGAGACAATACTGCAGGTAGTCTCTTATAATTTACCAGTTACGTATTCAATAAATAGATGTAACCCGTTCGCGCTAAGTTTTCCGCTGACGTTGTGACGTATCTATAACCTATTGTACCTCAAGGGGTAGTGAGAAAAACTAACAAATATCGAGAAAACTGAAGAATATTAAGGTGCCGAATAAGTAGTAATATTCACAAGCGCTTAGCATGACGTTGCTAACGGTACTGAGAGGGCGACTCAGTGCTGGGGTAAGCGGTTGGGGGAGGGGACGTGCATTTCACGGACCAGGAAACTTAGCGCGAACGCGTTGTATATACTACATCATCATCGTCTGCGAAGCCTTTTTGCAACTATTTTAGGGTTGGCTTCCAGATTAACCAGATGCAACGGAATAAATACATGCCTAAATACCTAAAGCATATACTTATCATATAATAATAATCATAAAAAAGAGCAAAGAACTATAAATAATGATGAAGGTTAAGGAGAGAGAAAGTGCTTTGTTTACCACAATTTTAAAAGTGCACAACTTTTTTTTCGTGAAAAACAGGAATAAATGGTTGTTTTTTTTTCATGTCTGCTCTCATAAATATATAATCCAAATTCAGTAGTAACACGAAATAAAACTCTCTAAAAAGAACCATTGGAGCCTAAAATAACAAGAAATAAAAAGGTTGACTGGTAGAAAATGCCTATAGCATTAAGTCCGCCTCTGTACATTTATGTGCTTGAAGTATTAAATAAATAAAATAACAATTGTATTTCACCTATTAAAGTCGACCAAACTCTGACCCTAAAAGGTTCCAGACAGAAAAATATTATGAATTGTAAATATGTAGAAACAATGTGTAAATGTGTAGGTACAGGTACTTTAAAAAAAATGGAGGCCGAAGTAAAAATTTGTGTTTGAAATATTCATAGTCAATAGAGAGGGTATATACCAAGTGGCGTATCACTGAGATGCAAGTACATACCTACATATAAACTTTTCGCATACCTTAGTATAATTATGCTCAATTTTATTTTTAAGTGCAGCCGTGCAGCCTCTTCTATATTAACAGAAAACGTACGTACTACACGTGCAGAAGAAACATAATAAAATTATGTATGCCTCCATTAAAGCGCAATCACCACATTTTAAAAGACACAGGAGACAAACTTCTGTCATTGGGTAAACCCCGTCCTCAAATTGAGTTCGAGGCTTATTTCCGATTAGGGACATAATCTGTGGTTGAGTAGACTTTAAACTCACATTCTTTGTACTTAAGAAAGATCCTGGCTTCACGTAGGTCGTCATCAAAAATTTAAAAGCTGTCGATACACTAACAGAAAAACGGCAAATACGTAAGAGAGACCTAAGCTCTCGTATGCGTAAACCTTTAAACTCTGCCAGCCAACTCTATTTCATTGGTTGTGACCGGGTATTTAAAATAAAATTCGGTCAGGCGATTCATATTAGGCCACGCGCTAGGAAATATTAATAAAGGCTCGCCATTATAGAAATATAAAAGGAGGCATGACCTAATGCGCGGTCATTGTCGGACTACATAAAAATAAAAAAAAAAGCGCGATAACACAACGCTGGTAATTTATTGCAAATTAGGAAGCAATTATCTATTTACAAAAAATCTATTGTTTAGACTAAAAAATCAAAACACTAGTGCTTTAGTATGTTGCATGTAGAATAATCTGACAAATCAGAATGATTGTATGTATATTAGTATGGTTTTTATTTTGAAAATAAAGTTTTTAGAGGTATATTCATGATTTTTTCTATTGTATCAAATTAGTTGTATTATGTTTTCAATACACTATCTAACTAGCATATATCCTGAAGAATATCATATATTTTTCTGATTTGGATTACTGTAGTCGATCATATACTTTTACGCATTATAAGACTTGCGTTTTTTGCGTTTAGGTCCTGTAGTCCCCTTAGGACACAAAGGCAGTGCACTTTTACCAACTTCTGATACAACTCGACATCGCATTATGACTTTGTAACTATGCGAACGTACTGTCTTTCTGCACACTAATTGTATCACACTTTTAATTACAATCTGAGGCTTTTGAAGGAAATTCCTAATCTATTGCTTCATTGATTTGAAAAATTTGTCTGCTCAACAATGTTTTAATAACGCAATTATTTCGTTATTCGATAATATCTGACCAACAAGTCCTTCAATATGAATGCATACTTAGTATCACAGATGTGTAAGTAACTCTCCGTCTGTCTGTTACCTGGTCACGCCTTGTCGGTTAAAACGTATTTGTATAGGAACACGGATAGACCAAGTCATGAGTTAGGTCGTAGGATGCTTTTAATCCTATTGGTACGTTCCCGCGGGATAATTTCCGATCGCCACGCGGGAAGAAACGAGATTTTCAAAAATAATTAACTAATACTAATTTTCTAAAAGATAAACAAATCAAGTACGCACGGCTACACATCAAGCTATACATAACCAGTATAAGCTGACTTCTGACTGTACGAAAAACCAATACAATGCGACGTCAGCTAAAACTGGAAATGTATAGCTTGATGTATAGCCGTGTGTACAATGGATTAAAGGTAAAGTTAAAGTCAAATCATTTATTTCAAATAGGTAGGCACTTAAAAGGCACTTTTGAACGTCAAAAATTCAAATGAAAAAATAGAATTTATTCTAGTCGCCCCTTCCAAAAAGTAGTTTTCGTATGGAGATCAATAGCCAAGAGCCTCGACCAACACCTGAAGAGGCTCTCGTTGGGCAGCTGGATCAAGGGCTTCATTCAGAAAGCAGTACTTCTGGACACGGCCCGCATTGTCAGGAGGTTCCTCTCTCTGGAGCCCTGACCGCCGGTAGCTTGGACCCTGGTCCCGATGGGCTACTATTTTTTATATTTTTAAATGTGTTTATACTCTAATATTTAAAATATAATTTATATGTATTTATTGAAATAAAGAAGATAATCATTTTTTAAAAAGGAAGTAAATAAAATAAAAATAGATTCCAATTCAATAGAAAAACCATCCCATGTTAGAATTGAGAGTAAGTACAAAGAGAATCGTGTTTACAGATCGGATGCCACAAAGAGACGTTTGAGAGCGTAAAAATAAAAACGGTGTGAAGATGGAAGATCTGAGTGAGCTTTTAAACATTAATTAGTATGAATTGGGTAGTTCTTTCGAGTATGTTTTCTTGAGAATTATTATTTTTGGACAGTGCATTGGCTTTTACTGTGTAAGACAAAAGTTGCTCGTGGGCGCCCTGCCCACGAGCAACTTTTGACTCCGCAACTAAATGTGTCTCTCATATCAAGTCTACATGTTGATATGAAAGTGCGCGCATGTAGCGACACGACAGCTGGGAGACTTTTTTGTCCACAGGTTTGGAGACAGGCCGGCAACGCAACGCAATGCAAGTGCGCACACGGTGACAAAATAATATGTTGATGAATGTGGCAAAATTTTACGAAATGCGTGCGCATCGTCCAAATCTCGGCGATGAGATGGCGACAGAGACAAAAAAGTTGCTGGGCAATTTAAGTTACTCGTGGGCACCCTCCCTTAGTATGTACTGTTTTCTTAGGTCTGTGTGTTTACTTCGACTGTATATTTGTCTGTCTAATGTTCGTTATGGCCGCCCATCATGCGTCATTACTCATTTATAGCGTCGTAAGACTGAAATTATTAAGGCAGACGAAAAAGAACTGGGTATTTATAGTTTATATGACGAAAACATCTGAAGCCTGATTCCCTAACATTTTTCTAGGCTACCATTCAAGGTCACATGATAAATTGTTTGTAGACAAATCGAATCACTTTGCCGGTCTATCGCGTAGTGTTTGGACTAAGTGCTAAGATTTTTTATACCTATACTTTTGTATTATTGATTAAAAAATAGATATTTACTTCAAGGGCAATTTATTCAGTAATTAAATAATGTTCATCAATCGGCGTAGCCTTATGCCAACTATGTTTGCATCGGCTTCCAGTCTAAGCGTGTGCAGCTATACAAGTATTTTACATGGAGCGACTACGTGTCTGACCTCCCCAACCCAGTTAACACGATACCCCTTGGTAGGACAGGTTGTCAGACTTTTGGCTTCTGACTACCCACAACGACTGTCAAATATCTACGAATGGCAGCCGGTACCACCGGCTTAACGAGCTTTCCAAGGCATGGAGGGGTCTCGATATGTAAAGATGGTCGCCCATCCGCGAGCTGACCGCGGCAAGCGTAGCTTAACCTTCGATCGACCCGTGCTGCTGTTAAAAATAAAATTGAGTACGTAGTCAAAAAAATAATACCTTCCGCGTAAAAAAGCATTTAATGGTTTCCTGCGAATGAAACCAAAAACGTTGCCAGACTAATTAAAGCAAATTTAACTAACAATACTTTTAAGGTGTCTTTTAATTAGTCCAAATTTCTCTTGTCCATTTATTTTCTTTTAAAGGCTCTTTTAAAGGCATTTTATTGGCTTTAAGAGGCGAACCCTCACGTATGGCCTTTTGAAAAATCCCTAGGACGAAGGCCTTTTACATTGGCACGTACCTTTTTAAATATTAATAATTATATTTTTCCGTAAAACATCGCTGTAATTGGGAAAAGAAATCACATTTTTTTTAGGTACGTTAGTTTAAAAATGCGTATGAGGACCCAGCTTTGACCCATAGCGTTTGTCGTGTTAACAAGTTGGGATTTATTTTACTTACATGAAAGGCAATTATTTAAATACTAGCTGCGCCCCGCAGTTTCACCCGCGTAAGTTTCGATCCCGTGGGAATATCGGGATAAAAAGTATCTTATGTGTTATTCTGATGTATTAGCTATATTACTGTACAGTTTCATCAAAATCCGTTCAGTAGTTTTTGCGTGAAAGAGTAACAAACATCCATCCATCCATCCTCACAAACTTTCGCATTTATAATATTAGTAGGATTATTAAAGGACATTACATATAAGCCAGAATTACTAACATCTGCCAAATAGAGCAATTTCATATTAAAATGAAACGAGAGGGGTCGTGGGACACCCACAGGTTAGTTGCGTAGAAGAAGATCTAGCGGGGTATCCAAGGGGGGGGGGGATGGAGGGGGGCTCAGGGGATCAGACCGGAATAAATCGCGTAACACACTATCAGTAGCAATGATAAAATTCATTTTGACAGTTCATCAACATGCATTGCGTTATTTACGTTGTTGAGCAGGTAAATTTTCGAACATATGAAGCAATGGATCAGCAATGTATCAATCCTTCGAAATGATTCAGAAAGTGTGTTACGCAATTAGGGCGCCCGTTGAAACGAAGTTCCTTTCGCTGTATATTATGCATTAATTAACAAGCATAATTAAATAAATTAACAACGTTTGAGAGTAACGAAATGAACTACGTACAATGCTCGTATGCTCGAATCTCGTCAGTCACGTCACTCACACAAACACACTCGTTTATAATAGAAATAGACAGAGAGCGAGAGAGAAAATCGTATGGAGGAGGCAAAACGCTTTTTCCTTACTTGACAATTTTTACCAGTCAACTCCTACCGATAGCATTGGTGGCTCAGTAGCAACGGGTACGACTTACGTGCTATGTGTGGTCGTGGGTTCGAAACCAGGCAGGAGGCGCTTTACTTTCAGTAATTATTTCATCACCGTTTTCTGTATTTTGCATGTCCTAGAACCAAAAATTCGAAGAAATATGTCTTCCACTAACCTGTACTGGGCACGCTTGGTAGATTATAGCCCACTTTCTTGAAGAGAAAAGGTCTGTGTCCCAGCAGTGGGAACCTTATAAGCTGATTATGCTAACTCTTACCACAAGCCGCTTTAAGTTAGCAAAATTCTTTCCCTACCAACATAACACATTAACAGGTACAAGAAAACCAAAAATAAGCACATTTCTCGTAAACTACGATGTCGCATACCACTTCAGTTGCCATCCACCATTATAGTGACAAAGATTGATGGGCTTCTAACCGTGTCTTCATCAAGTTCAACACTCATTAGGTACGTACGTATAATATGCCCTTTAAGCGCGCACGCTAACCAGAACAGATGCGCCCTGTTCTATATTTAAAACATAATGCTGTACAGAAATAATGAGATAAGTGGCCTTTTTTGAAGCTTTATTTAAAAAAAGAATGAATCTTGGCTTTGGAGTTTGATTCTTTTTTTGTTTTTGGTTGTGTTTTGTTTCTAAATTAATGAATGTGTTAATAGAGTTGGATGGGGATGCGTTGCAGTGAAATATAAATGATACTAGTCATAGATAGGTTTTTTTACATTCGTACAAAATATATTTTTAAAAGCGATGAATGGCTGCTTCAGACGACTTTAAAGGAGGCTAGTACTAGAAACGTGTTTAGGTTTATTACACGCTCTTTTTACGACTGACAACACTTACTGCTTTTTAACTATTTCATGTAAGCTATAAACATGAAATACATGTTATAATGTTACATTTTATTTTGTAACTAGCTGCTGCCCGCGACGTCGTCTGCGTGCATGCTCTACAGCACTAAAAATACCCAAGATGCCAGTGTCGCTATAGCATTATAAGTACACAACTTTTAAAATAGCATTAAAATATAAGTTTTTTTTTGCAAGCAAAGCAAGTGAAGAGAGTTATATGGGAGTCCTGCTGAGTTCAGTCATAAGATGTGACTGAAGGAAATAGAGAAAATAATGCAGGAATACATTCCAGGACACAAAAGAGTAAAAATACGTACAAATGTATCATACTTTACAACACTTCCCTATAAACTACGTTGGTAGTTATGCTGCCAGGAGCCAAAATGTAAAGAGAGTCAGGACTGGTGACGCGGGAGCAAGCGACGTACAGTTGCCCGTGTGAGAAGCAACTCGTCCTGAGGTCGACACCCGCTGCCCTGCGACTTATTGATGGTCATCGCGAAGCAAACACTCACGGGGAACTGTACGCGCTTGAACTGGAACAGGAAGTTATGAGGTATTAGGGGAATGCGTGGTATAAATACTGCCTCACCGACGCCACAACCCGTAAGAGTTTCCGCCTCAATGGTGTGTCTGTGGAGGGAGATGACTTTAACGGCCCATTCACGACCTTGCCGCGGTGAGCGGCGGCTAAGCGCGGGGCGGCGAGCGGTAAGAACAAAAGTATGAAAATGTTTGAAGCACGCCACGAGTCGCCGCTCACAGCGAAAACGCGCGCGGTTTTGTCGGAGCGAATCGTTGCAGCGGCGCGCGGTGCGGGGAGCGGCGAGATCAAAAGTACTGGCGAATGAGTGCGACGCGACGCCACGAAACACAGCGGCCCGGATAGCGGCGTAGATGTGACGGACTCGGCGGCGAACTTATAAACAAAAAATTTTAGACGATTTTGTGGCGGTAATGGATATAGAGTATAAGTATAGAATATATTCAAATGTTTCCACACTCATTCTTGTGTACTCATAAAACTTATCCGGATATTTTCTGTAATCTTCGTATAGGTCACGAAATTTGCCATTTAAATATCGATCTTTATTCAGTTCGTGCACTCCTTCTGTCATACTTGTTTTAAAAATATACTGCTTTCTAAACACAAAAGAGATAATTTTGATAACGCCATAATTTTGAGCACGTTCTAACTACCTAAATACGTCCACCTCGACCGCTGCCGCTAGCCGCTACTGAGGGTACGTGGCGTGTAAAACGCACGCCGCGCCGCCTGCCGCGCCGCACGCCGCTTAGACCGAAGACGTGAATGGGCCGTAAGGCGGTTAACAGCACTTCGGAGGAGATAGGTTCCGAAGAAGCATAATCGGAACACCGACCTTCAGCTTGATGGTATGCGCTGGAAGTCCACTTGCTGACAGGGAGCTCAGAAATTCCACGGGATAATGTGTGGCGTCATCTTGCTCGACAACAGTGTTTATCGAGGTGTAGACCACTTTATTCCCCTTAATTTCCGAGAGAATGCATTCGTTAATTGCTGCAGCCTGATCATTTTTGGGCATCAAAATGGCCCGCTCACACACCCAAGAATTCTGCTGGTGCGGTATACGACTGATGTATACACGTATACACAGTGAATGAGTTCTTCTAAGCTGGATACCACTCTACCGAGAGATTCTGGAAGCATCACCTGTCTCTTCTGGTAGAGTGCCTTCGCCAAGACTTAGAAGGACATCGGAGAATTCTTGAGCACGTGCATTGCCGCTGAGCCGAGCTCTCATATTAATGGTCAAGCGCAGCGCACAAACTCGTGACCACAACGAAGATCGTTTCAACGAAGCATTCACCTCGTCAGCCCTCAAGCCCCGCGTCACCACTGGAAGCGTTTGCCGAAAATCACCACTGAACAGAACTGTGACACCACCCATCAAACGGTCGTTCCTGCGGATGTCCTGCAAGATTCTGTCCACGGCCTCAACGGCCTTCCTATTGGCCATCGTACACTCATCCGATACGATCAGAGAGCAATCCTTGAGCACGTGTCCCTTATCGCTGTTACGTGACACACCACAAACAGGCGTTTCGGCGCTCTCTAAATCGATGGGAATTTTAAACATGGCGTGTGCTGTCTTGCCACTCGGAAGCAGTGTGATAGCGATTCCCGACGACGCTACAGCAATAGCAATTTTGCCTTGCCTCCTGACCTCTGCAAGTATGCCAGTGGTAACAAATGTTTTTCCTGTTCCACCAGGAGCATCCAAGAAAAACATTTTACCCTGGTTTTGCCCAACGCTTTCAAGGACGGTGTCATAAATTTGCTTTTGATCTGAAGAGAACAAAGCGACATGGTCATTTCGTATGGTGGTCATTCCGCGTTATACTCCCGATTTTCACGGTCTTGATACGGTGATGATTGGGGAGCTGGTAACCCATATTCGATCAGTGGATTGCCGCCGATAGAAAGTACCACATATTGAAGTGAACTGAGACAGGTGTTCAGCACGCGTTCATCAGTTACTTCGACTTCGTCTCCAGTAGCGCGCCTCAAAGCTCGTCGAAAATCTTCAGACAGATGATGGCGATACTTCTCTAACAAAGCTACCGGGTTCGCGACTCCACAAAACACCAAGATGACGCATGCGGCTGGGACTGTCACTGACGCTCGCCTCCACGAGGGTGTCATGAAATGAAATGATCATCATCAATGAACATAACTTTTTTGTAATACTTAACACCGCATTTTTTTTAAATTGTCTTCCTCAACTCTGCTCAAGATTTTGAGGGTTTTGTTGGAACTTGAATTTGTCAAAACGAACTATACGATACAACTTTTATGAAGAAAATGCACATCACCATCTATGAATTTTAAGAATAACTAACTACTTACCTCGCCAACATGATCAAATTCAAATTATTAATTTCCAAGAAAATGTTAACATGTAGGTAACTGGATTTGATTTTTATGAAATCTCATAGATGGCGCTGTTTTAAAATTGTCTTTATAGTACTAACATTCATTAAACTATATTTCTCTGCCCAAGTTACTTAAATGGCGTAGTTTTTATAGTGTAACGTCAGATAATAGCATGGCTTACTCAAAAACAACATTTAGATGTGCGTCGTTAGATTACACGCTGTCACAGAATGCGTAAGAAAAATAAAGATTCACAGCTCCTCCCCCGTAGGTGATAGCGTGATAATATGTAGCCTATATGTTGACCCGACCTCTTAGTAATATTCATGCAAAATTTGAAGTAAATCCATGCAGTACTTTTTGAGTTTATCCCGGACAGACAAACAGACAAACAGACAAACAGACAAACAGACAAAAATTCTAAAAACTATATTTTTGGCTTCGGTATCGATTGTAGATCACGCCCCAAGTATTATTTTTAAAAAATATTCAATGTACAGTTTTGACTTTCCTACGATTTTATTATATGTATAGATATAGATATTTTTAAGTCAACAAAAATGAAAACTTTGTTTCATTTATACAGCGTGTATCGAATTTAAGAGTATGATACAGACCATCAAACTAAACATTATCAACTGTCCCATATAAAACTTTTTACAAAACGATTATTGGACCCATGGAGAAAGTTTTCCAGTTTGACGGTCTGTTCCACACTTTTAAATTTGACCATCTTTCTGATATATGCTGTATACACGAAAAAAAAAAGAATACAGATTTTAGACCCCTAGCACAGAAATTTTTCGTCGGTTAACAACAAAAAATATGCTGTTAAAAAAATCAGAACTACTAACATTTTTTTTAATAACTGACAAAAATTTCTACGTTACATCTACAATCATAATTATGCTGGGTTCGTGGTTACAGATTGCGCACTGGTTTTCCTGTAGATATAAAGTACCTACTCTGTTATGTGCTACGTTGTAGTCAGTGCAGCTGAGTATTGCACTGTAGTCCGAGCTCGTTCATTCCATTTGTCTGACAGTTCAACCATGTGCAAGGTATTACGGCTCACGTCGGGGATGAAAGACACGGTTATTCGGCCTTTATAGCACGCCCTCTTAATTAAAAACAGAATTTTCGTTGCGTTTTATTTTATCTTTAAAGGGGCTCGACATATTTGTAATTCTTAAATATATGCATAATACACCACTATCGTTGTTTTAAAATAAACGTTGGCAATATTTTTTTATGACAAAGATTTGTTTGTTCGTTATGTTTCTTGTATTGTATTGTTTTGCTTATTCCAAAAGGAATGGGATGCAGATAGGGTTGCCAGATGATAAGATAAAGGAGGGCCATATGGGTCTAAAAAGGAGAATTTTCTGTAAAAAAGGAGGACATTCACAATTATTAAACGAATTTTTCACATTATTTTACTTTATTTTAATCATATTTAGCTGAGCTGCCAATTTTTGCAAGAAGTTCTTGGTTTTCAACAAATAATTATGAAAATCTTCACATGTCATGATTTTGAAGTTGTAATGAGTAAGAATTAAAGATTTAATTGACTGAACTCTTTCCAAATTTGCGTTATGTGCGCTTATACAAAAATAAAACTTCGCCGGCTGGCGCGCACGCTCGTTTGATCTTTGACTACGCATGCACGACACGAAATTTTCAACGATGTTTAGCAAAAAGGAGAACTTACAGTAGGTAAGGGAGGACGGGAGGACAAAACATGGAAAAGGAGGACATGCCCTCCTTTTGGATACCATCTGGCAACCCTAGATGCAGAGAAATGGGTTTTTGGGTTTTCGTAGCAAACAATGTAGCAACTTCGTTTGGGCTTAGTGTGGTTCACGTATTCATAACACAGTCATACTTAAAAAAAGTGGTTTAAAATTCTAATCTAAAATACATTAAGTATCAATTTAATCTTATTCTGCTCTTTCTATTCTTAACAATTTATTATACTCAAGAGTACCTACTCCTCATTTCTCTTAATTAGAAAACAACTTTTTTTTCTTACAAATGTCACCCTCTTGCATTTTACAGCATACCGTATACGTATACCACTTCGTCCACTTCTCATCCAACCATGACGAACGCCACGTGCGACGTATGACGCCTCTCATCAAGAATGAAATATGACATTATTTATATTTCTAAAAATAAAACACTGTTCCATTGATCTGGTTTGAGATGTTTTTAACCAACTTATAATAAGAACTGATTTGGGGATAGATGCTATTTCTGGAATTTTGGTTAGGATGTTTTTAAAACACAACCCGTTTTTAAAGATAGAGAATAGATTGACTGATTTTTTTTAATTCAGAAGTAATTTAGAAACTATTATGTGTACATACTACATTCTTAGTACCTATTAGCAAGCACATTTTTTCACAAGTTTTAGGATAGGTTACACAATATTTCAACGTTGAGGTTGTAAATTGTGCTAAGTAACACATGTCACAAAAGACAATAATTTCCAAAACCCACATTTAATGAATAAACACCCTAACTTATTCCGTCTATCCTGTCAATTTGACAGGCACCACGTGCTTGTCTCTCATCGAGTATGAAATACGAGCTGGCTCCCTATAAATAGATCACATCCCCTTAATGGTCTGTTGTTTGGCTATCTCCTGGATTATACCGACCAATATTTAACAGTTGTTAGCTTTTGGTAAGCTCTAAGATTAGTAATGTTTGTACGTGGTTTTGTACATAAGCTTGAGTTATTGAAAAAGCTTTCCAGTAAATATATTTAAGATGAAATTACTATTCATTGATGGCAAAATAGAACAGAGGGTCTAGACAAAGTGATCAGCGATAAAGATGACGGAAAAGCAAGCATTATTTATTATGTCAATTCTGTTGAAAGTCTTTGTAGAAATACGAAACACTTTGAAAGCGATTGTCGCTTGTGTAGTAAAAAAAATAAAATCTAATAAGTCCTCTGGTAGGTATAACAAGTAAATATGTAAAAAAACAACTTACCTACCAGTTGTTACGAAAACGAAAATAAAAACAAGTTATGCGGCTTTAACATATCATCTTTTACGTAGGTATTTACTTTAACTTTACTTAATCCTGTATCTCTGTCATATTAAATTACTTTAAATCTGTCTACTATACAAATTAGTTCAGTAGGTAGTTTTAGTTGAAACTCCAAAAACCATAAAGTAGTCTTAAAATACCACCACTTTCCAACTACCCTAACAACATCCCACAAAACTTGCATCTGCAGTCCTTTTCCATACATTTTACAGTAGAACGCGGACCAAAAGTCATAAAATATAATCTGGAAGCTTTAGTATCTGCATGTGTGGGCTTATAAAGATAAGGTAAACAGTGTTTTAGATTTATTGGGTATTATAAATTAGTATTAAGTATGGATATACGCTTGATAGGTCGTTATTATTTATTATATTAGAAGAGGTCGTTGGATTTTATTTGATGGGATCTGTTCGCTGTTGTTTGACTAAGGAAGCGCAGAATATAATGTTAGGAGTTATCGTGGAATAGCGTGGAAGGGTATATTTTCGTTTTTAATGTAGGTTGTTGTAGCCGCGCATCATCGAGGTAGACAAAGGGGAAGGTGGTGTGACGATCTAATATCATTTCTAGGGCCAATATGGCCAGAGATCGCACAAGACATCAGTAGGCCAATTCTCGTAATTTAAAACGTTCAAAATCTAGTCGCAGTCTCATCTCGGCGACAAACAAATGTCAAAAACTTGTCAAAATGTAGGGAAAATTGACGTATTTTTGACAGATTGAGACTGAGATCAGACTGTGAACGTTCTTAAAAATTAAGAGAATTGCCCCTCAGGTTTGGCAGGAAAAAGGGTAGGCCTTTGGCTAGCAGCAAAATAGGCTAGCAAAAAAAAAAAAAGTTTTTGTAACCGCATTACTAAAACTAAAGAGACTACTGAATGCATCAATGGTATAAAAAACTCGTTCACTTCGAATAACAAGATTGGAAAAACACATTTAGACGGTAGTCAAGTGCTTCCTCCTCTCTTGTTATAAATATGTTCTAAAGTAGCGCCACTTGAAACCATCTGCAAGCAAGCCGCTTTTTTTGGCTCAACTGCACAAAAAAAAATACTTGTTTAAAGTAAAGTGAGTTATATTAGTCAAACTTGTAATATCCTACGACATCGACAGGTAGGTTTCAGAAGCTGCAGTGACAAACTAATGTAGGTACCTAATATAATTATAAACATCAACACACAAGAAAATCTCACATAGAAAGAAAGAAAGAAAATACATTTATTTAGCATAGACCAAAAGACACACAGTAGGTACACCAGAGACATACATCAGATACAATAAAAACATAAAAAAGTGTAAAGTCCGATGTAAAAAATTAGCAGGAAAGTGTGTCTCACGGCCAAAAAGGCCTAGTTCAGCAAAAATGCCAGACAACTAGTGCCTGACGCTGGTTTTCAACTGGACCTGATGTGTGAGGTGACGGATATAAATCAGTTTTATACTGCAACATGACGTGTGTATGAATACTTAAATAAATAAAATACATTTGTGTCAGATAAGGACAGTAATGAATATGTATAAATAGTGTGATATTGAGTAACATTGCAAAAAAAAAAAAATAAACAAAAAATATTGATAAATATATAAATGAGATGGCCGCATGATAGACCTTCGTTAATATGTAAAATGTAAGAAATTCTTAGAAACGAGTCAAAACAAAAAACTTGTTTTAAACGATGCCTGACTGCAACACAGCAAAAGACATTGTCATAATAATTTATTAATCCGTGCACTGTAATTTCATCGCACAATACGCTGCAAGCAGCCGAGACCGGCGGATTATTTTATGGACAGATTTCAACCTGTGTGTTTTGAACTTTACTTAGCTGTGGTTTACATTGGGATCCCTGTGAAACTTCCAGTTGCTGAGAGCACAAATATTATAAAATCCAGCATAGGTAAAAGAAGGACCGGTTCATGAAATTGTGGTTAAAACGGGACGGCAACAGGGTGTGGATGTGGAGCTATGGGTCAAGCTATGTTCCTCTCTTATTCTGCCCTCTGTGCCCCAATAAACGCAGTCATAGTGACCTTGTACGCTGCCACCGACGATGCTGTGGAAGTGGTGAAGTACTGTCGACAGGACTAAGAAGAGATCTAGAGTAAGACTCGCACTGCAGCTTAGGATAATAGCTCAAGATAAATGACAAGAAAGGTGATGGAATAAAAACGGAACAGTATCTCTACGTTGAAACATTGACACGTCATCAGTAACCCTACGCGTGACACAGTATCGGCTGTTGTCACTCAGAAAAACAAAAGAAGCTGATATCATTCAGAAACAATAGAATAATAGTATACCCTCCAATAGACCACCTCGCACACCATGCGACACGCGTCTGCGACAGCTCGATGACAAGATGCTGACTTATCGTATGCGACTATCATCACGTGTGCGCGTGCACTGTGCGTCTAGACGCTGCTACAAGTAGCGAGAGAATACGATTTCTATAGCCCATACGTTCTCAACCTTATTTTGTCCACCGCCCACTAGGAGAATATTTTTTTTTCTAGAGCCCCCAATTTTTTTTTATTTACCATCAGTTGCGAATCTGAAACAGCTATTGCCATGTTTATTTATTTGAACGTGTAATATTACACTGTCCTAAAATAGGATATATAATTTTCTCTGGGTCTTCTACTGTAACCCTGTAAGTCCCAAACGCTCACGAGGGCATATCGCTGACGTTGAGAACCTATGCTCTTGCCTGTCGCGAGTCTTCAACTCGACGCCAAGTGTGCAGAGTTTTGAACGGGATATATTAAAATTACGACCTCAGCCTGTCGTTGCGTCAAGTCGCCGAGCTGTCGCAGTGGCGTGTCGCGTAGTGTGCGCCATGTCTAATCCCCACGATCCTTTTCTTCCTAGTTACCAAGCTAAGATGACGTCACTCTATTCAAACCATAATAACATGTTTGGTCATAATAAGACCCGTTACGACTCCTTGAGAAGCACTAAAACCGGTTGTGGGCTCCCAACATAGTCTTTAAATTGTTATGTTGATAATATAAACCCAGTTAGGGTTATTAAATCCGAAATTATAGTAGAATGTTGACCGTCTGACTGTAATTGGTAACGTTGCATATTATATGCTTGTAATTGTATCCTGTTAAAGGAAAAGAAAGAAAGAAAACTATCAAGGTTTGTCATTATACTGAGTTGCCAATGTTTTTGTATTAAAATAAGAGATTTTCTTTACTGTGAGTGAAACGTAACATAATGAAAACGAGTCTTTGCAAAAGTGTGAAATCTTGTAATAAAATGTCATGAACATAATCAAACTTGATCAAAATAGTGCCAAAATCGAACACAAAATTAATTATTTGGTCTAAGAAACAACATATAAATCGTCAAAACAAACAGTTTTTGTCGTTAACGCAACAAAAACTACTTTCCACTCACAAACTTGATAACAACAATGTGTCCAAAAAGAACAAGACTGTCAAAAGAGAAAAATGGCACATTATTGTCTGCAAACGCAAACAAAATTTGAAAACCAACTCCAATAGAATGAAGATTGATAAATCGTTGTTGGGCCCATGTAACGTCCTTGGGGGACCCCTGTGGTATTTTTCATTTTATTTTTCAACACGCAGCTGTGCTCTGAGGTAAATAGACCTGTCGGTACTTTTAGATCTAAGACTGTGTTTTTATAGAAGAATTTACTTGACATTTTTACATCAGAAAGCGTTCTGTTGTGTATTGCAATAATTTTGCACAGTTTATAATTATATCTTGAACTTTGCACATTGTTTTGATCCCTTTCCGATATTATTTGTTTTGTCTTTAGTGAGATGGTTTTTAACAGTTGTTTGTATAAACTCAATCCAAGCGCTGAAGATTCTTAGAATCGATTTCTGCTTCGGCGTTCTTACTCTCATATTTATTTTGTTACATCAACTGTGATGATTGGGAATATATTCTCTCAAAACATTATTATATATGTGACTAGCAAATCACCCCTGTTTCGCATGGTTTTTTGAACAACGTGATTTATTCACAATATGTAAGTTAGATATTAATGTATTATACTTATAAACCTTCCGGAAAGAAAATCCTTTTGTTTTCCTTATCTAAATGATGGTGAAAACCACATCAAAATTCGTTGCGTAATGTAGAAAATACCAGTATTTTACATGGAGCGACTGCCTATCTGACCTCCAAACCTAGTTACTGGGTAATACAAGGGGTATCCCTTGGTAAGACTGATTGTCAGATTTTCGGGCTTCTGACTACCCGTAACGACTGTCAAAGATCCACGAATGACAGCCGGGACCAACGGTTTAACGTGCTTTCCGAGGCACGGAGGGGTCTCGCTATGTAAAGATGGTCACCCATCCACAGACCAACCACGGCAAGCGTAGCTTAACCTGATCGATCGACCTGTGCGGCTGTTTTTTTTTATTTAGCCACGGGCCCTTCATTAACATTAATTTCTATTACAGTTAATTGAACGTCTGAGAAAAATAACTATACTTGTTTTAGTTTATACAGCCAATTGCTGGTTACCCTTTAATTTCAATATATAATTATAGCAGGAGCTAGGTAAGGTCATCAAGGTCCTAGAGACCTCAAACTACTAATGATAATAGCCTAGCTAAATTAATTTAGGCATTTAGCTTTATTTCTGGTACTGAGCCTCGTTATGACCTAAATTGCTTAGTGACGATGTTAATACCATCTGTAGTAAGGATTTTGAGTTCAATTACTGGGGTCGATGTGGACATTTCTTTGACCTATAGTTAAATAATACTATGCTAGAACCATTGTTTAGTGTACTTAATAAAGAGTATTCTATATTCTATTCTATTGTTTTGAAATCATATTTTGGACAATTATATTATTACAAGTCATGTTTCCGATGGGATTGCCTATTGGCAAAAAGACGACCTTCCATACAAACTTTCATTCCTTTAAGGGATGAATTTTCAAAACTCATGGCTTGGAGCTCGCCTACGTTATGTAAGGAACGAAAACGAAATGAATTTAATTCTTTTTGCCCCTGCTGGGAATCGATCCCAGGATCGCTGGGTCTGAAATACGTGGTCTTTCGGTGGTCCCCTAGACTACAGAGGCGATCAAAATCATAATAAATTCGAATTATATATCTGAAAATAAAACACTTATTAACCCAAAAATGTTATATTGTTCACAGAACTTCTCCTTGGCACTCTTAGAACACACCAAAAGGCGGCTTGTGATGAGGAAATGGTGACGCTCATCTGTCCCCGAGGGACTACCATCAGCATCCAAGTGGCCCAGTATGGAGCATCAGCTACCCAAGGTTCCTGTGCTTCGGACCTGGCGGAATACCAGCCAGTTGCTGTGGAGGTCGTTGGAGACACGTCATGTATTTGGCCCAGCGCTTTGCAGGTTAGATGCATTTTGGAAAAAGAGCTTACAAAACATACATAATCATCCTATTATATTCCCACTGCTGGGAAACAGATTCCTCTCGGTGAGAGGGAGTGGTCTGTAATCGATTACGGGGACCCAGTGCGGGCTGGTGGAGGAAGCTGTATGGAAACAGCTTGCTACGCTAAAAAATATTCTACTTCCTAGTCATGTCAGTAGCAAAAACAACTAAATTCTGTTTCGTTAAAAAAAAATTGACTCTGCACACTGGCTAGTTTGTGGGTCGGTTCAGTCACTGGCTTCTCACAAATCTCGTGTAGTGTCAACTGCTCAACAGTGGTAACTCTTAAAAAAATGCTCGGGATAAAGGCGCTGCGCGCTTTTAATATAGAAATTATTACCGCTGTCCGGTTGACAGTACGAATATATTTGAAGTGAAATGAATTTTTGTGGCACAAGTCGCTTAGCTGACTCACTGAACAGACAAAAACTGAGCTAGTATCCGAAGCCCATAATGTGTATAATATTATTTAGAGCCAGGAATTTGAGATAATTTTCCAGTTACGGAATAACAAACTGAATGTCGTACCCAAGTTCAAATTCCATTGCAATCAAAAAGTTATTAGGACCTTTTTGTAACAAAATGGTCATTTAAAAATCAACTTAAAATGCATTTCACTAAAGTAGAAAAAATTTTGATCAACTGGCGATGCAATGTAAATTATCTAAGATTATGAACACTGCTATAGAACTGTACCATATTGAAAGTGAGTATAATGAAATTCTGGAGTACCTAAGTAGTCGCAATTCCATTATTTCAATGGTGAACAACCATTAGTTCACCATTAGAATAATGAAATTGTGAGTCAATGTTAGGACTGCTCAAAATAAGCCTATTATGCCACTATATTAGGCATACTTTGAGTAGTCCTAAAATTAACGTGCGCATGTCCAGGGCAATTTGTACCGAATTATGCTAATATAATCAATATTTGATTGACTACAATTACCTAATACTCGTATATTACAGGCATGATACAAGCCCGTTCTCCTGATTAAATATTTCACGACCGCAAAATTATGGTCCGATAATATTCCCATTTACCTAGCCATTTTACATAATTGTAATCCTTTGCTTTTGAAACTCGGGCCGAATTTACAATAGAGCGTTAGCTTTACCAATAATTATGTTTGATGAGTAGTGATTTAGTATTATAGTAGAAATATTATCATTATTGGGAAAAACTGCATTTGTTCGGTAATAAAGCTTTTTTTGACTAGCTGTGCCCTGCGGTTTCACCCGCATTAATTTGAGGAAAAAACTTACCAAAATATGTTCCATTACTTCAAAATTATTACTTAGTATATTACTCTAAGAAGCTATTTTAGGTACCTACATCACGCTATGATCAGTAAGAGTAGAACTATAGTAAAAAATGTCATGGGAATAGTACCCTAATTGGGTAACACGTTATTACCCTCAATTAGAATCATTTTGAAGCATATTTCTAATCCATTGCTCCATATGATCGAAAAATGTTTCTGCTCGACAACGTAAATAACGCAATGAATGTTGTGGAATTGTCAAAATTAAACCCATTGCTACTGATAGTGTGTTACGCAATTACCCTGAAGGAATAATCGTGGAATAATAAAGGAACGCTGGGTAAAAGTAAACTGGGATCTTATAAAATGTGGGTATGTAATAATATTATGTAGGTTTCTATATAATTAGTAGTATTTTTGTAGTAGGTATTTTAAAGTACTTCTGCGTACACGATATATTTTTTTTTTTTATCGTCTTGCGGTAGAAAAACATACTGGTTTTTTCGCAACCTGATCTTGATAACGCAACCTATAGTTGTCCACGTGAAAAACAGTCTTGACGTAAATCGATTCCTACGCGCTTAAATGTTTGCCCCTGTGCTTTATTAATTGTTACGGCAAACGATACCTTTACGGGAAAATTGTATTCTTTTGTAATTAAAAGGCAAATTATTAGGAATCATTTGGGATGCAAGGTATTGACTCCCTTTGAACAACTGCTGGACCAGTCAAAACTATAGCAACGATCACATTTTTGCGAAGAAATTTAACTTGGAGTCTGGTTCCGTTACATAAATTTGGTGGTTTGAGGTTTCCTAGCATAATAATTGGAGTACCAATTTTTAATTGAGGGAATGTGGGGGAAGGCCTCTCGGATTTTGAGAATTGAGAAATTCTTGTGGGTAACGTAGGTACTGCATCTTCTTGATCCATTACATTATCAATAGAAATGTAGTTTACGCTATCTCCTGGAAGTTTACTCAGTATTAAGTCAGTAATTTCGTCAAACTACTATTTATAGCCGCCAATATTGCCCTTTGACACATTCACTTATAGTCCTTGTTTTCTACTTGGACTACATCTGGGAAGACTTGGGAGATCAGGTCTTCAATACTGGTAACTTTTTCACCTAAATCTGATCAATTTCAATTTTGTTTTCAAAATGAGGTACTTTCCCGTCTCATAATAAAAGTAAGTTTGAAGGAAAATTTGTACTACCTCCACCTAAATGTGCTCTCATATCAGTAGATAGTTTTAGGGTGTGAACGAAGTTCTATAACGGGGTAGTTTTTAAGCAAGTCTTCACAATATTCTCCTAATCATCGCCGGATACGTTTGTCGAAAATCACCAGCAAACATGACAGTGATTCCACCCATGATTTTATTAGAGCTTCTAATTGCTTTAAGAATCCCATCTAAAGCTGCTACATAAGCTCTATGAATCATGGTGCATTTATCCCATACTATTGAACTAACATCTTGCTAAAATTTCCCAAAGGGCCATTTCTACGGATAGAGCACACGCTATCTTTCCGTAAAGAAACAGTAAGATGTAGTTTAAAAATTGAATGAGCAGTGCATCCACCTGCTAATAGATTTGCAGCGATACCCAACGACGCAACGGTCAATGCTAGTTTTCCCTGGGATCTAACTTTTGCTAATATAAAATTAGCAACGAAAGTCTTGCTAGTTCCACCTGGGGCATACAAAAAAAAAAACATTCCTTCGTTAAAACAAACACTACTCAAAACACAATAATTGTACGCCGTAAGCTGGTCATTCACTAACTAAGGTTTATTTTCAGAAATATATTCGATTTATTAAATCATACGGTTTCCGCAAAGCTTATTCCAGCGGATTATTCATAATCGATGCTGGATTTCCAAAATCAGTTAAAGATTTATCACACATCTCATGAATCTTGTCTTCAATTATTTTATGTCCTTCGTTGTATATATCATCATTACATTCTAATGTTATATCCTGATTGTCATTACGAATTCTGTTTTTTATAATTATCTTCACACAAATCAATAAGAAATTTACTCCATAGCTCGAAGGGGTCAGATGGCTGACAAAATATGAGGATGATAGTAAATAATTCTCTTAACCTTGTGGTTGGCTCTGATAAAATAGCATCTGACAGAATAATTTCCCAATGTTGATTTTCTTCCAGTAAACTTAATCTCTTGCAGGCGCTTTGATACGTCTGTAAAGTAATATCATTAACGGTCCTAAGATCTTCAAATGACGTTGGACCGTAAACATGTTGCAGTAATGTTCTCAAATAATAGCATTCAGTTTATGTCAGATGGACATTGTATACACGGCCTAAAGCTGTAACTTTTTTATACACCTGGGAATTCATCAAGTTTTTGCCCACGCTTCCTTCTGGAAAATGTATTTCTTTCCCATATGAGATACTCGTACTTTTCGATATAAAAGAGTTTGCGCAAATTCATCTCTCTTGCACAGATCGAAAAACGCTGTAAGCGTTGTCGAAGGAGGATTGTTGACCCGATCTTGGAGATTTTCATTATTAAAATAAATTCTTTGTCCGTTTTCCAAATGAACCGCCAAATGAACTACAGCTGGGAAACGTTCATGAATAGGAAATTGGAAAATTCTCAAAAGAGCTTCTGAAGAACTAATACAGCGACCATTTAGATATTTTTCTACTTCATCGTTAATATTTTGCAAAGAAAATGTGGCTTGATCAGAATTTACATATTATATACTTAATAGCTCTGATCGTTAATAACCCAACTATTATTCGAGCTCATTTCTGTTCCTTTGACACGAACAATACCTGTGTTTCCGCCATTATATGGAGATCTTTTTTTTTTGAGGATTAGAAATCATCAAATGACCCCTCCCTATCTGGGTGGAGCAGAAGGGAGTGTCAGACTCTTACTGAATAAAACCCACCCGTGTTCCTTCCTTAGCCCTTTATGTTCTGGGGTAGTGGTAACCCTTTCGGACAATACCGCTGCCCCGGCAGGCTTCGGCCCTTACGGGCCCCTTCCTTAATGCTGACATCTCTTTGAGGCGCGCGTGGATCTGGAGATCTACGCCTGTAGGTTATATAACCGTCATCATCGGTTTTTTTCAGATATAAGACCTAGAGTACTTTTTAGAACAAATTTTTTCTTTCATACATGGTGACGCAGGATTATGAAATCCGCAAGGACCATGTATCATGTTTTTTATGACGATATTATGAAGCATGGAATCTTGTTGTTTGTCAGGTATTTCAGCAGATATTATTTCATCTATAGAATCCGGTTGTACTTTGTTTGCCAGCCATAATAAAATGTGGGCGTGAGGCAAACCTCTTTTTGCCATTCTACGCTGTAAACAAAGGCTTGAGTTGGTCCAAAGATATATGTTTTTTCGCCAATAGGTCTAGAATTTTCTTTAGTTTTAAATGAAATACTCTGGAAACCAAATCATATCTATCGTGAGATTTTCGATAGAGTAATAACAATTTTTTTTAATTTCTGGCCATTCGAGGTTACAGGTGAATGTAATAAAGAGATCTGAGGGGCAATTCTAGTAATTTGATGGTGGCAATATAACATGTATATAACACATTAAAAACGTCTATATTGCCATCATTAGTTACGGCATCTCATAAATGAATGTATTCTTCTGCCCTCATTTTTTAAACATTTCTTTTGATGAACTGAAGCCACTCAGATGTCATTTTTGCCGCCATATCAATACAATATTGGTTGAATAATCCTTTAAAATAATGTAAGCTGTTAAAGTCATCTCTTCTCACCATGAGTCTAGAGGCATAAAACTACGTACTACATGATACAGTTTTAGATCTAGCAGCACCATTCTGTTGTAGAATGTTTATGTAGTACTCGCTCTTCTCACCATGAGTCTAGAGGCATAAAACTACGTACTACATGATACAGTTTTAGATCTAGCAGCACCATTCTGTTGTAGAATGTTTATGTAGTACTCGTCATTGCCAACATTTAAGGAAACATTAAAGGATATTTAAGTGTGGCATAAGATCTGTGAAGCTCAGAAACTCGTTGAAGTTGGCCATCTCTCGCATTCAACACAATATCTCGGGGACTTTTATACTCGTCTATCAAAAGAACAGCTACTTGTCTACTATTGCCACATTATACCGACCTTGATGATCGTTGGGAGGTTTTATATATAAATGGATAATAATTTTTAAATCATTCATTGGTCTATTTTCGAGATTTTATTTAAAACTTTGAACATACGTATTATGATCGTCGTAAGGATATCTTTGTAAAGCGTCAGTAAGATCGATGTGCAAGGACGGGCTTAAATTTGTTTTGAAGATGGATATAAGCCTGATATAGGTTATTTTAAAACTGATGTTGGTTTGGGAATTTTAGGTATATCTACTTTGCCACCACTACAATATAGCCCAGGAGCGTAAGCCTGCCATTTCTTTGCTTGACATTTGTTACTTATTTTATCCATTCTACCAATATCAACTTCATTTAGCATAGAATAGTCAAGGTTGCAGTCACAAGCAAAGGCAGAATTCAATAAATTGTGTTGCCTGCGAATTCTATTCATTGTTTATCCTGCATTTTGTTGAGCTAATCGGCGGGAACGTTCAGCACTTGATTCCTGTTCACGGTTCGCCAAAGTTCGGGAATTCTGTGAGTCAAACGGTGAGAACGTACAACGCTTGATTCCCTTGTATGGTTTTATTCATTGATTACTCGTTTAGTAGCCAACTTATGCATGTTTTCATCCGCTGTTTCATTGCTGCGCAAAAGTCGCAGCAGTTTTGCTGTAGCAGACTGCCGAGAAAGCTGAGTTCTTCTTCTAGGCAATTTATTCATATATGATAGGTCCATTTCTTTTTTTAAATATATTAGCTAATCAAAAAAATTGCGAAGAAAAAAAAACAAACGTTAAAAAATTAGTGAAACAATACCCAATAGAAAATTATTATTACTGAGATAAGTACCTATGTTGAATGGTAAATAAGTACAGCTAAGTAAATTGCTGTACTTGTTTACCATTCAAGTTAAGAAATATTAAAAAAAAAATATAGAAATTAACAGTTTTACAATTTTAAACGATGAGATATCGCAAAAACATATTAAAAAAGCAGTTTGCTGCGCACAACCGTTCCGTATGGAGCCGACCACGCGTTTGAGCCGCGCGGCATGGTATCTCGCAGAGCTGAGTTATTCCGGTCTGATCACCTGAACCCCTCCTCCCTCCCTGGATCACCCGCTAGTTATTCTTCTGTTTTAATCTCTGTCGTATCCAATATAAACTTTCTCATTCCGGTATGATCCCCTTTGTTAAAGGCGGCCGGCCAGCGCCCCTCCCCACTCATGGCCGGCCGCCTTGCGAAGTTAAAACTATGAGATCTCCATATACGAGATTATCATATATCTATATATTCATTAAAATCAAATAGTGTCAAAGTCAAAATTAAATACTTGTGATGAATAACTTATTTATTTGGATAAGACTTAATATCTTGTTTATAAAAACACCTTCGCATAACTTTAGAATAATGCATTACTTTAGAATTTTGATTACCACAAAAAGGTTATAGTGAGTCAACATTATAAGTTAGACATAATGTTGTCGAGGACGTTTTTAGAACTTTTAAGGGGGAATAATTCCGTCATACATGATTTATGCGTAACTTTAACCGTTTATGCAACGTACGCAACGGAAGCTCTCAGAAAGAAAGAAAAATAGGTTTATTTGTTACAGAAACATGCAAAAAAGAGGAAAAGAAAGGAAATTTTTTTACCGTTTTTGCAATAGTTTTCATTGGTGCGACGCTCCTATTGGTTGTAGCATGATTTGTCGCTAAATGGACTATCCAACTAAAAATATTTTTTTTAATTCGATCCAGTAATTTCCGGAGATTAGCGCGTTCAACTAACTAAACAAACTCTTTAGATTTATAATATTAGTATACTTAGATTTTTGCCTCATATTGTGGGTATGAGTTGTCCATTGTTTATGTAGTCTTCATTAGAGGGATTTAACCTACTCAATTTAATACAACTTATCCATCTTCCTTATAATCCTTTAATCACTTAATATAAATATCGACGGGAAGTGATGGGGTGGTCTATAATAAGTGTAATAAAGCTAATAACCGAGACCACACGTAAGTAGTGAAAACAAGAATAGCTTTGAATAATTAAACGAATTACTGTTGAAACACTTGAAACCTACAGAACATTTAACTTTTGTAGCATATCTTTTTTTTATGTCGTCATAATAATTCAGACAAGCTTAAAAACTATGTGACACTAGTTTGTGAGAGACTGGTGACTGCACTAGGAATACCTGTATAGCAGATCACCAGGATCCCACCACAACCCAGTATGTAAACTGTAAAGTAAAAGTTTATCTGTCATAAGAAGCATTCACAAGAATTTGGTACATACATACAATATTATTTAGTCAGAAGCCCGAAAATCTGACAACCAGTCTTACCAAGGGGTATCGTATTACCCAGTAACTGGGTTGTGGAGGTCAGATAGGCAGTCGCTTCATGTAAAATACTGGTGTTCAGCTGCATTCGGTTAGACTGGAAGCCGACCCCAATATAGTTGAGAAAGGCTAGGCAGATGATGATACAATATTATTTATTGTTTTTTACTTATGGTACCGAAACTGATACCCAAACTAAGCCAGGGCTTGTATTTTCGAAGTCAGTCCTCAAACGTGAAGCATTTTGTGGAAATTGTGTCAACGTGAATGTCATGTGTAGATATAATCAATTACTTAGTTTTAAAGGGATACGGCATAACATAAAAATCAATGATAAACCCACAGATTAAACAAAATGAGTTTAACAAAGTTAGTGGAAACAAAGTCATCGTGATATTATGTTAAGGGAAATAAGAGGGATGGACTATTTTGGATGATCAAAAAAATATATAGGTACACCAGCATTGTTAATGTTAGTACATTGTGTTTCTAGTCGATAAGGGCCACACCATACAAGCTACTTTTAGCATCGACGATCGGCAATTTAGCCGCTTTTTAGAAGCTAAATGCAGCGACCAAACATTCCACATCGCACACTTAAAAACACCAAACGCTGCGATTGAGTCGCTTTTCGGAAGCTCGACACAGCGGCTGAACGCTACAATCCTCTCGATTCCGATACCGCGTCCGAACGCAAGAAGTCGCGATGCAGCATAGATAGAATTTCTAAAATGGGCAGTTTTAATACTGCGGTGGAACGCAGAGAGTCGCCAAAACGTGAAGCAGCATCGATACAGTCGCAAAATCGCAGATCGCCGATGCTAAAAGTGGCGTGTGTTTTTGGTCCTACAAACCTCTTATTCAATAATTATTTGGACATTCGTGGAATACTTTATTCATCGAGATATTAAACATCAGTTAAATAATTTATTATTATGCATATTCAGAGTATTTTTTGGTAACCAAAGAATTTACAGAATATTGACATTACATAAATAAAACAGCAACATTTCAATTGGTATTTTAAAATAAAATACACGTAGGTATCAATTCAATCCTACCAATCCAGTCGTATTCATGAATAACTGCGTCATTCAAATTTTATACCTTTTCAAACATCCATTAAATGAAATGCCAAACAGCAACGGTTCCTTTTTATACAATTTTATTACTCATTCTGATATGTTTAGGCTATAAGTCGGCTTTACGAGTAGCTGCCAATACTGTCAACCCCTCATATTCCAGCATTGTACGCGAGATTTCTCTCATATCGTATTTTCACTATATTTTCTTACGCACAGCTTCGGCTTACGAAAATAAATCCATGATTTGCTTTTGTATTTTTTTTTTATTATTAGAACAAAATGTTCTATTGAGGGTCTGTAGTCGGGGCGTATCTGACGGACAGAGCCGTCATCTACCCCGGTCGCAACGGGGAATGGAACCGGCGAGAGATGTCGTGCGGTGTCCCACAGGGATCGGTTCTGGGGCCGCTCCTGTGGGACATCGGTTACGACTGGGTGCTGCGGGCCGATCTCCCTGATGGAGTCAGCGTGGTTTGCTACGCTGACGACACGCTGGTCCTGGCGCAGGGGAGGTCGCATCAGGCGGCGGCCGACGCGATGACACGCGGGGTTGCGACAGTCGTGGAGAGGATCCGGCAGTTGGGTCTCGAGGTGGCATTGCACAAGTCCGAGGCCATGTCTTTTCATGGGCCTCGGAACGGGCCGCCTTCGGGATCCCAACTAACGGTAGGAGGGGTTCACATCGGCGTCGAGACAACGATGAGGTACCTGGGTCTCGTCCTCGACAGCCGGTGGAACTTCGTCGAGCACTTCCGACGTTTGGCTCCCAAGCTGGAACGGGCCGGGGCCGCCTTCAAGCGGCTCTTGCCCAACCTGAGGGGGCCAAACGCCTCCTGCCGGAGGCTTTACGCGGGGGTCGTGCGGTCCATGGCCCTGTACGGGGCCCCGGTATGGGCGCGTTCACTGCGGCGGCGAGCCGCCCACTATTTGAACGCGCCCCAAAAGGTGGTAGCCGTAAGGCTGATCCGGGGGTACCGCACGATCTCGGGCGAGGCGGAAAGCCTCCTTGCCGGACTGCCGCCGTGGGATCTGGAGGCGATAGTCCTCGCGCGCCTGTACGAGTGGCGCGCGGAGGCACTACGCCGGGGGGAGACTCCGCTGCCGCGGCAAATCGCGGCGGAGCGGACCGACCTCCGGCGCGATCTCATGGCGGCATGGAAAGAGCGACTGTCGCAACCCAGCGCAGGGCACGCCGCGATAGCGGCGGTAAGACCCCTCTTTGAGGAGTGGCTAGAGAGGCGCCACGGCGCCCTCACCTACCGCCTGACGCAGGTCCTCACCGGACACGGGTGTTTCGGGAGGTTCCTGCACACCATCAGGCGGGAGGAAACGCCCGGGTGTCACCACTGCGAGGGTCGCCCGGAGGACACGGTGGAGCATACGGTTGCGGTATGCCCCAATTGGGCGGAGCACCGCCGTGTTCTCGCAGAGGCGATCGGCAGCGGCGGCGACCTCTCGCGCCCGGCCCTGGTTCAAGCCATGGTCCGGGGCGAGAGGGAGTGGGAGGCAGTCACCTCCTTCTGCGAAGCAGTCATGCTAGCGAAGGAGGTGGCGGGACGGCTGAGGGAGAGGGCCTCACGTCCCAGCCGCCGCGGGAGACGCCCCGGGCGTCGGGAGCCGCGAGACGACTCCCGGCCACCGTAGGCGCGGGCCTGCGGGCGGAGAGTAATGGGTAACTCTCCGTCCGATCAGGACCAGGCCCGTGCCGGACGGCGCGTACGTGTTCCACGCGCGCCTCAAAGAGATGTCAGCATTAGGAAGGGGCCCGAAAGGGCCGAAGCCTGCCGGGGCAGCGGGATTGTCCGAAAGGGTTACCGCTACCCCGGAACACAAAGGGCTAAGGAAGGAACACGGGTGGGTTTTAGTCAGTAAGAGTCTGACACTCCCTTCTGCTCCACCCAGAGCGGGAGGGGTCATTGGATGATTTCCCATCCACAAAAAAAAAAAAAAAAAAGGGTCTGTTTTTGTCGAACATTCGGCGTTATGAAAATATCATGATATTGTTAAATGTAAAATGGCAGTTATTCTATAATTTCATTTAGGGTTGATTTTTTAAACAACAGATATTTTTATCAAAGAAATAATTTTGAATTTTTGACAGTTCTTCCATACAAAATCTGTCAGATGTCAATTTTATTCCACGAATAAAAATTATCCTTTCATGTTTTAATATAACCGGCAATGAAATAGGAATATAATTTTATTTGCCAGTAAAATGTGATTTTGATTCGAAAAGCTTTGGCTTCAATAAATTGTTTGCAATGTGTTATTTTGTCGTTAAGATTATATTGGATTGGCAAATATATATTTCAAATTCAATCGCTCGTTGATGAGAAAATCAACATGAATGGTGGCTTTATTATTTGATTCGCACGAATTTGCTCGGAAAAAATGTAGTTTAACAAAAGTATACGTTTATAATACTTAACTTCATAAACAACTTCTGTGCGTTGTTGGTGTCTTTTTTCTTAACTCTATTGCATACAATTCAAAATGTGAAAATTACCTGATACATATTTCTGGAGTTGTCGATTCGCTCACAAGTAAATTACCTTTGTGCGAGTTGCCTACTGAAAAAATAAATAATATTATTTAAAAGTGACGATTCGCCCGTTTCGGGCGAGAAAATCCGTGCGAATCGATGAAGCCTGATTGGTTTGTAATGTAATATTTGTCAGTTTCAATTTATTATCCGATATAAATGAGTCAAAATGAAAGACAAAACTTTTACTTCCGTGGGCGGTATAACGGTATAAGCATTGATACCCGAAGCAATTTGAATCCTATTTACCGTAATTCTCATCCACAGTTTGTTTTAAACTGTCTTTTCTTCCTATTTATAGGATAAGCCTTTGAGTGAGCAAACTGCCTCTTTTCCGTGTTCTAAAAATAGACATGACTACCAACTTGCTAACAAATTCTCTGCTTATTAGAATATCTGTAGAATAATGGCTCTCCCCCACAGGCGCGTCATTATCGGTCGATAATATCGGATGCAGCGTTATACACACTACTGTCCCTTAACTCGCACTACACGTTAATACGTTATTAACGCAGGTGTGTAAGATCGTATGCGTCCTAATACAAAATGTTATAAGAATTCATATCGGAATTCGGAATATCGCAGGACGGAGGAACGGAAGCGTCCTACTTCCATTGCGTTGTTAATAACACAGCAGTGTGTAACTTCGTAGCCATCCTAATACAAAATGTACTGAAAAGAGACATCTCAATAACGTATCCGATATTATCGACCGATAATAACGCGCCTGTGGGGGAGAGCCTTTATGTTTCTACATTTCACAGAGTCTATAATTAACTTTAGATTGTACTTATTATTATTATTCCAAATCCTTTAATTATCTTAATAATTCCTGCTTAGATTTTTCCACCACTTATCGAGCGCCGTTAGTCAGAAATAACATCATCCGAACTTGCTTGAAACTTTTCTGCTTATCAACAGTTAGGGGTAACTATGAAACTGTGAAACGCCTTTAGGGCATAGCAACTATGTTTTAGTTAAAGTTCTGGCAGAATAGGCATACTAACTAATTTGTGTAGTACTCCTTGTTACAGACCGTGGTGGAAGCGTGTCAGAAGAAGCGACAATGTAAGTTCCACACAAGCCCTAAGGCCTTCGGAGTCGACCCATGTCCGGGCTCCAGAAGATTCGTCGAAGTCGCCTACAAATGCCGTCCTTGTAAGTAACCTCTTAGGCTGAGGCCAAACGAGCGTAATTTTTGAGCTGTGAGTCGCGTAAAATGAGTCGCGGAATTTACGCTGCATTCGGTTTCATACTAAAGTCCTGTTTGTACTACACGGCGACGCAAAATGAGTCTGCTGACTCACGCGCGTTATTTCAACCGAATTGCGCTTAGGGTGAGGGAGGGGAGAGAGGCAAGCGTCAGTTAAATAGTTAACTATTTAACTGACGCTGTCGCATTCTGTAACTTAAGTTACAGAATGCGACTGTAGTTACGTGAAGTTACGGTCCGTCTGGCAGCCTAACCGAATTTCAGTTGAACGTAAATTGCGATATTCAAAATACGCCACTCACAGCTCAACAAATCACGCTCGTTTGGCCTCAGCTTTATATCTTAAACTTATTAGTGAGGTAGTGGGTAGTTAAAAGCGGCTCCGTTTTGTCTGCAGCAGATGGAACAGATTTGTACCTTTGTCTAGTGTCTAAACAGTTTTTGATAACAGTATTTTCATCTCACGAAGCGACTAGGGCTTTGTATGTGGTAACGAAGTGTACAAACGCGCTGTGATTGTGTATCTCTGTATAAGCGCAGGAGCTCTGGGTACCATCTGATACCATAGCGATGTTGGAACTGTATGTGCATGTGTGTTTTATGTGCTATAGCTACGTGTCTTAACGCACATTCACAGCGTGCTTTTACACTTGGTTACCACAAGTTACGCGCGGGCCACTTTATGAGACAAAAATACTGTAACAAGTGTGACTATAATACTATTTTGTTTGTTGTGAGTGTGCGCACAATTATTGTTTTTTAAAGCAAAAATCTATATCGTCATGTGCCTAGCCTTTTCCCATCTAAGCTGGGGTCGGCTTGCAGTCTAACCGAATGCAACTGAATAATAGTATTTTATTTTGAGCGGCTGCCTATCTCATCACCACAATTCAGTTACTGAGTAACACCTTTTGTAAGACCGGTAGTCAAACGTTTGGGCTTGTGACCACCCGTGACATTAAAAAGCGAAAGTCTGTCTAAAGGCATTCTTAACAGAAGTCTGTTCACACCTTGAACTCGAACTTGTGTAAAATGCATTAAGGAATATTTACTATCAAATAACCTTGTAAATGGAAATACACGCAATGAGAGGCAAAACGGAATCCGAGATATTTTTCATCACTGCAACACGAATTTATTTTGATCCATCTTTTCTATTGGTCTCAATAAAATCTTTTTCAAAGAGCATTTTAAAAACGTTCTTGATGACAAATTCCTTTTTGATAGAAATGTGAAACGCGATTTGAATTCGATTCGATTTATTTCGAAGTTGTCTCGTGTCCTTTGTGAGACAGTAACAAGTATTTATTTGTGAGTTCTTAGATCGAATTTGGTCTTCATTTAGAATTTACATTCTAAATGAAGACATTGACATTGACAACATCTAATTGACGTTCTAAATTATTTTCAGGAAATTCCTGAAAATATTTTCATTTAATGATCTTGATGTTATTGTAATAGATCTATGAATTCTGTCGTCCAACTGCTCTCTAGACTTGACAATTCTTTCAATTAAATTTTGACAATTTATTTAAATTAATTTAATTTGTCAATACTTCAGTGTGATTAATGCTTTCTTATGGGTAGTTAAGGTTATGTAATTTTGGCTTTGATTGCTGTTCATTGACTGGACTATACAGTATACACGGTGTAAAGGACATCGTTGCACCAACTGTTACCATAAATTCAGCAAATGCATGGTAAAAAAAATCTGCTGTTCGATACATTTAGACCTTGTAGGTTGCACTTTTTTATGAAACCGCAAACATTGTTTATAACCGTCGAAGATTTCAGGTGTGTCTAGAATCATGCAGTACATGATTCTTTAAGTATGAATGAGATAACAGTTTGGGCGTTGATGTATAACACCTGCAGATAATTAATTATTTATTCTTGTTTTTTTTAGCGCCTGATGTCCTTTTCCCTTAAGATATAACTAACCATATCGTTTTTGTTGACAGATGAGTTTCGAAGCAAAGTTGGTTGTGAGAATGACGTCCTACATCTCAGCTGCAATCCTCACTCTAGGGTGGCGATTTACTCAGCTCAGTATGGCCGAACAGAATATGATTCGATCCAGTGCCCCCAGCCTAGAGGGATGAAGGAAGAAAGTAAGTACTACGAGTAACTGTAAGCAATTCCAAAAACATTATCAGAACGAAGAAACGAAATGAACTTTGTTTGTTAGAGTATTGCTTCGTAAAAGTACTCCAATACGACGGTAAATCCAATTCTGTATTAGTAATCTAATACATCTTGGATACTTACTTAAAGATAAATAATTCGATTCCGAGCTCATCTCACCAAGAACAAACCAACAGGACCGTTAGCAACAATGTGAGTGACCATAAACTTTCCTTTTTTTCATCCATTATCTATTTTTCCTTTTCGTCACCGAACTCCATTCACCTGAAAAACTCATCACGTTATTTCTAATCTGTTTTGTTTCGTTCTTTCACCATTTTTGTCACGGTATTTTTATTTCATTTTCACGTGACTCGAATGATGAATGAAGTGTCATAGCCCATCGATTCTATTTGATGTTACCTGCAATGGGAATTGATTAAGGCATCTGTGAATGCTGTTAATTCAGACTCTACAATATGTCGACAGTATCAGCAATGTGATGTGAAACACATTAGGTACTTCAATCAAAGATTCACTGACGTTGCATTTGTGAACCAAATGGGAAAACCGATCGTTCATCTCAACCGTCATTCACCTGTCACCTGTACTCAAAGCTGTCAAATTATATGTCTCTAATCTGTTACTGAAACAACGATCAATGCTCCGTTCATATAAATAAAAAGGAATCGATTTGCTCACTAATGGTACCATTTTTTATTGCCATACTGGGAATATAAATAGATTCGTACTTAAGCTAATTTTGCCTGTGATAGCTACTTCCTATTATAGAGACTCTAGAAGAGCCTCTTAATATGATTAAACAGCGATAGGTTTATAACTAGATATATTAATAGAAAGACTAAACATTATCATGTAAAAACTTTTTAACAAAAAAAAAACCGACTTCCATAAAAAACACTACAAAGTGAAAAATAACTTTGATTTCGGAAGTCGGTGTCTTTGGATCTGTATTTTAGTTTATTGCCACCGACTTCCGAAATCAAAGTTATTTTTCACTTTGTAGTGTTTTTTATGGAAGTCGTTTTTTTTTTTTGTTAAAAAGTTTTTATTTCTCGCTTTTTAGTGGGACTGTTTATAATGCATCAAGCTCATCGCCTTTTACAAAATATTACTTTTCCCGATACAGGGACGTTAATTGTTGAGGAGTTCTCCTGGTACTCCACCATCAGCTCCATTTCACCATTCGCATTGTGACGAGCATAAATTGCTTAGCAACCATATTAAAGTAATCGAATCGCAACCTGTGAAATACTTATTATTGAGTAGTCCCGGTGGCCATCTGTGGTCTTCATCATCAGTTTTACTTCACTAAATTTTGCTTTCCGAAAGCAAATGCACGAGTTAGTATAAATAATACCCGAATCGCTATAGGTGCGCCTATAATATTTGAAGAGTTCCTTCGATTTCTCCAGGATCCCGCTGATAATCCTGGCAGCATCAGGCCAGACTTATGTCAACATTGCATTGAACTTAAAATTTAGTCCTGTTTAAAATGAGCCCAAACACGACTACGGTGCTGTAATTTCAAGGTTTGTACTTTTTCTGATGCTCCTGGCATCAGCATCAAGTCTATGTGTAGGTACTTCGGTGTTTCTCATTAACAATATGTTTATCCACACATCGAGCCCTTTTCAATGAGTCTAAACACGATATATCTGCTGTTAGTTGTCGAGGAGTTAGGTACTCTGCAGACTATCCTGACTGCAGCATCAGGTCATGACTTGATGATCATGAGACCAAATGTGGCAAATGCCCTATCAAACATCAAAACAATTTACTAAAACTGTCCTTGTCTGTTCGAGTAACTTCTTACTGTTAAGGAGTTGTACCTTCCATCATCAGCTCAGCTACCTGAGATGGTGACAACCATACGCAAATACACAAGATACTTCATAAAATATGCGAAAAACAATAAGTGAGCCTATAAAATTTGAGGGTTGCCCTCGATTTCTCTAAGATCCCATCATCAGATCCTAACTTGGTGACAATGGGACCACTTCAGAACTATCTACTTTCGAACAAAAAAGAATTTTGAAAATCCGTCGACAATTGGCGGAGTATTCGATGAACAAACATACAAAAAAAAAAAAAAAAAACACAAACATCCGAACATAGTACCTCCTCCTTTTTGTGAAGTCGGTAAAAACTAGTACTCCTCAACTAAACGAAATCTATATATATAAAAATGAAACCCGTTTTCCGTTGTCACGACATAACATGAAAACGGCTTGACCGATTTGGCTGATTTTTTTTTTGTAGTTTTCTAATACTCTGTACAAGGTTCTTACTGAAAAAATATAAAGAAAAAAAAAAACTTATTTGGAGAAATTAAAGAGTTTGCATTACAGTCACCACATACGCATACAACACATCACCTACGCCAACAAAAACTAGAAGCAAAATACAGTCCACTCAATAAGATCCCAACATTAGTAAAGTTCTCAGGTATGGCGAGACCAGGGAAATAAGGATTCATTTTTATATGGAGGATATTATAGATTCCAGTTCAAATTGAATAGGTTCTCATACATAAGATAGGTCAGATATACAAAATAAAGTAGTGCATCAAAACTACGCTAAGGCGGTACGAAGTTCGCCGGGTCAGCTAGTACCTTATAAAAATATATGACACTTTGCTTGAACGTTCGAATAGAACACGCGCTCAATTATAACTAGCCTGCACTATAAAAGGTGAGGCCACATAGATAGCCTACACTACTTTATGAGAGGGTTTACTATGCAAAGCTACATATGAGGTCTTTGCTTTATTATTGGTGAAGATACAAGTCTTAATTTTAACCAATAACGGTCTGTGAATTATGGGAATTGGCCATAAATCCCTAATACCTACCTAGTACCTTGCCGTATTTGCACAAATAATTCGAGATTTTCTCAAAATATAGCTACATAATATTATTGCGAACAAAACAGACGTTGATAGAAAATTAATAAGTACTTTAGTACTTTTAACATCTCAAATTCATTCTGAAGGAAACCTAATTTCAAAACGAAAGCGTTCCTCGGTCGGAATCGCTAATTTAATTTTAACGTGTAAATTCAGCCCATTGAGGCCTGCTTATTGAATAAATTATTTAGATTCTTACATTTTAGAAATGTAGGGATGAACGAGTTCGAATAATACTCTAATTTGTTTTGAATTTATTGTACCTATTCCATTTAAAACTTTTAAGACGCAGTTTAAAATTATTTTCAAGTTAGTTTTAGAAAATATTTAGTATTTCATGTTGAGATTGGTTAGGTACATAATTATTTAAAAAAGTTTAAAGCTTTTTAAAGAAACGTAGGTCCATCTCTAAGTTAAATATAGGAATGATTACTGTGAGGACTGGCTCAGATGACCGACTTTACTATTTTATTGTGCTTGGCCCACTTATAATACTTATTTGTGGACAAAATAATATCGAAGTTGAGTCAGTTGTGCGCAGTAGTATCGAAGCCGTTCAACCACGGTATTAATATTGATGAAAACTTAATTGACACCTAACAATTGAATATACCCAGACCGTTTTACTTTTTAAATTGAGAAGTAAACAAAAACAAATCTATGGTTGTGACATTTGAATGACATGGCAATTTAAGCATTTAAAATTCGAATCGCTCAAACGAAACTACGTCGAAATAATAAATCAAATTATCCGTTCGGATATTCATACAAACACACCGTTCCATTGTTCATTCTAAAAGCGTCTCTCTAATTTTAGTTGCGCTAACGTCCCCCATACAACGTTAAAGTGGGTAGGCATTATTCAACCCTAAGTGAACGATAAACGGCGGCTGGAAAACATCAAATCGATAATGGCCCTCATTATACTGCCCATCTTATGTAACTGAACCATTTTTTGGTGATGACTGTGCTAGTGTTGTAAGTCGAGATAATTATTTTTTGGCACCAGTCTTTGCCCTCTTTATATGAGGATCTTCGGCAAGATGGTTAAGTATTTCTTAAAATTCGTTTGGTACACAATTGTTTATTTAAAGGCAAAGAATTTTCTGAAAAAAAAAAACTTATGAAATAAAGCTTTTCTTTCGTAAATATCACAGTGTTGCCACATTGAATAATGTTCACAATTGCCGCCGTAATTATTTTGATTTTAAACTATGCAAAAGCGCGTCGTAATTACAGATGCATTACTTTTAAATTGCGCGTTGTCGGTTACTCTTTCAGCGCTATAAATAATAATTAATTGTTACATTTCAGTAACAGTTTTATAGGGTATCAGTTTCTGGTTGATTTCCAATGGCTGAATTAATTGCTTATGTCGACCACACAGTCCATCGCCAGCCATGAAGTAACCTATTTGCAACTTGTACCAATGATATTATAAAGGAAAAATATGCTACGTTCATACTGAGCGACCTTTTGTGTTGTTGGGATAGTGGTTTTCAACTACGACTGCGACAGATAATACGGAACTTATGACATAGAAAGAGATAGCTATCTGTAGTGTCATGCGCTTGGAGTATATCGACTAAATGAAATTACGACAATTGTCTGGATTTGACTGCAACAATTTGCGCGCGCTAGTGCCCTATCTACCTCTTTATCGTATATAATATCATTGACTTGTACAGAGACTTGAAGGCCCACTTGCACCATTGGTGATTAAGGCGAAAACGTCAGGGTAGCATGCGAAATTCAATGTTTTTTAAGTTTTTTGCAATTCGCAAGTCAATATCAGGTTTTATGTTGATCTAAATATGATTCGCAGCCGAAGCAAATATTTATTTAAAGAATAAAAATCATCACAACATCGCCCGTAAATACATTTAGTGCTAAATTAATTTAAAACATCACTTTGACTCTCAGCTTCAAAGAACGATTTAAATTCGTTTAACGCTAAATGAATTTAGTGATTTGTGGTGCCAGTAAAATTAAGTAAATATAAATGTTAATTTTGTCTGTTATCTTTTATGGTTATTTTTTTTTCTTATTTTAATTTTTAATGTAATCCTCGTTGTTTCCTTTGTATGGTTTTCATATATGTTTTGTGCCTTTATTATAACTAAATAGAAAGAAAATACATTTATTTAGCACAGACTAAAAGACAGTAGACCAGAGACACATAAGATAAAAACAAATAAAAAAGTCCGATGTAAGAAATTAGCAGGAAAGTTTGCCTCACGGCTGCGCCAAAAAGACCCAGTTCAGCAAAAATGCCAGACAACTGGTTTTCAACTGGGCCTGATGTATGAGGTGACGAATGTGAAATGATGTGATATCCTATAATTGGAAACGCACACTTGTATTTAACCCTATTCTGTATACTTGAATGTAATTGTATAGCTTTTTTTTAAGGTTAGGGAATCATCAAATGACGCCTCCCGCTCTGGGTGGAGCGGAAGGGAGTGTCAGACTCTTACAGACTAAAACCCACATTTTTCCTTCCTTAGCCCTTTATGTTCCGGGTTAGCGATAACCCTTTCGGACAATCCCGCTGCCCCGGCAGGCTTCGGCCACGGGCCCCTTTCCTATTGCTGACAAAATTGTGTAGCCTCTGTGGGACATTATACTAGTCGATCAAGTAGGGTTAGAACTATCCATTGAAAAAAAATTAAACACAGCAACAATACTTGGGATATCAGGAATATTCAAAAGTACCTAGCACTTTTATTCTTTCAGAATAAACTTACTGGCAAATGGATACTTACTGACATTTTAAGTTTTATGACCTTTACACATGGTCTGACTTTAACATTCATCCCGACCAACTTTAAAAGAAATTTAACAAAGTCTCCACGTCCACAGTAATCACTTTATAAAATGAAGTCCAAATATTTACCCCAAAAAATTTGATGGCTAATAAAAATTTTTTTTCTCAGCCTGTTTGGAGCCATATGCGACGGAGACGGCCATGAGGGAGTGCCACGGCAAAAGGAGATGTGTTCTGTCCGCAGACAGCAACATGTTCGGCAAGCCTTGCCGACCCGGGAGCCGAACCTACCTCAAAGTTGTTTACACTTGTGGTAAGTCCGTGAGAATGTTTCAAAACTCGTAAGTTCGGCAATTAAGTCGTAAAATGCTTTTAAACAACGTGCAGCTTTAATGGCCGTTTTATATTGAAGGTTTTTTATGGTCGAAAATGTAATGTGTACATTATAGTGCGCGTCTGAAGGAAGGCAGAGAATAAGCAGTTTGCTTTGGAAAATTGGTATTGTTCAATTTATAAAATCAACTTTAGCAAAAACTTTTCAATATTTTCCTTTTACTTAATTTGACTAGTACGTTCTGGCCAATATTTTTTTTATCTGTCCATTTTTTGTACACTAATCGAGGTTTCCTTTGGTTAGTCTAGTTACTATTTTAGTCAATTTGTTTTTGTTCCATAAAACAGCTGGAGGCAGTCTAAAAAACCCGATAGGCACAATTTAACACACCCAAACCTAACCAAAAAAATACTGAAATCTTTTCCATTTTCTGTTATTTTTGCAAATGACATAAAAGGACAGACTGGAAAAAAACTGAAAAGAAAAAATAAATTAAAAGTCTTTTCTTTGTTATTTTTTTCATAATAAATGTTTGTAAGCTATATCGACATTACGAGCCATGGCAGTGACAAAGTTATGGTCACTCCTTGGGTGAAAATAACCATTTTTGATTAAAATAAATCCAATTTTTGTAAAAACTTTACTAACTATAAATTAAAAACTATCTGAAATTATAATATCGTCCTGATTTTTTTTTTTCTCATTTCCTACAGGCCTGTGTTGGCCTCAAGTAATTTCTTCTAAAGACAACTTTAATAGATTTACTACAAACTGTTTAAGTCTCTGGCCGAACTGCACTAAGTGGACTGTACTAATACCTAAGGATATGTTTCGGTATATCTAGTCAGAAGAGACAAAGGGATTACGGCAGGAGGACGGCAACCAATTTGTCTGCCAAGCGTAATGGTAATATCACTTCAAGACTGTTTGTAGCTAAACTATGGTGGCCGTCTGTGCTCCGCAGACTTAGATATGGGGATCTGCACTGATTTTAATAGGTACTTTTTGAAAATTACTACATTTAAAACAAAAGATACAAAATGTTTTTTCTTGTTCTTGAGTGCTCTGAATCTCTAACCTCAGTTAACTTCGCCCCCACCCTTAGTGATCTCCATAAACTTTTATTTATGTGGGAATATACTAATGTTGCTCAGTGACTGTGACAGTGTTGTGGTGTTCAGCGGCACCCGGTAAGACTGGAAGCGGACCCCGACGTAGTTGGGAAAAAGGCTAGGCAGATTGATTGATTGACCATCCGGCTGGGAATAGAACCTAAAACCCCACGGTTCTTTCCATCGCCACAACTCGCGAGCCCGGAAGATACTGTACAGACGTCAGCACATAAAGCTACCCGAAACTGTCAAATTTCTCCAACCTTTGAACCATAAAGTTGAAAACCTATTAAATAAATTTGACAAACTCAAACTCAGTCAAATTCAAAGCATTAATTATTTCAATTAACAGGCACTTTTGAATTGTCAAGAAGTCGGTCAGTCAGAAAAATAGAAGCTAGTTGCCCATTCCAAAGCGTAGTATGGGACCTATGGAGAAGAACGGGCAAGAAACTCCATGGACACTCCTTTTAAATTATATTTTTACAAAATTACTAGCTGACCAAATGTCGTTTTCAAAAAAAAAATAGATAGTAGCCGATTCTCAGACCTACTATGAATATAAAAAAAAAAAATAATTGGTCAAGCCGTTTCGGAGTAGTATGGTAACTAACACTGTGACACGAGAATTTTATATATTAGAAGATTAGTTACTACGAGTATTATTAGTTATTACAAATGGTAGTCGCTTGATGTGCTGGCGTCTGTACATTTGCGCGCACCCCCCGCTAAATTGCCCTTTCAGCTCTGAACTATTCAAACGAAATTACTAACTGCAGAGTGTAGGTGTCGTAGCCAATAAACAAGACAACATTATTACACCAGTGTTAACAGCAATACCACTAAATAAGCGAATACGGTCAGAAATTCTGGGAATCCCAGTCATCCGTACTGAAAACGCAAAAGATATATATCTCGCAACAATCGACCGAGTTACAAACAACGCGAAGACGGTCTAGCAAAACGGATAGCTTTAGAACCTTACATTATTGTCACTTGAGACCACTAAAATGTACAAGCAAACAGCGCCACAGGGCCAATCCTAGTTAGTTATTAATATTTATGAACCTCTGCCGACATTAATTCAATCCGAATTCTCCACTTTGTATACAAATATTGCCTCTGTTAGATATGAAAGGATTTGAAAGTAAATACGCTTAAGAATTTCGAATTTGATCACAAAACAATCTATTTTTTGTTGGGTGAAAACGAAACAGACCCTCTGTTTCCAGTTAAGAAAGTTATTTCTCGTCGATCAGTCAAAAAGTTTCTTATTTATTTTTACTTGGTTTTTAATATTTTTCTCTGTTTTCTTCCCGTTGTTTCCTTGTCAAATGTTTATTTATTGGAGGTCAGCTGGCGGAAACGTTTCTTTTAGCGGGTTTCCAATGAGGCCGCGGTCGCGTAAATCACGATTTGCGTTGTAACATTATTTTATTTCGACGAAATTCGCAAGTTATTTTATTATTTTGGGAAAATTTTAACATTTCAGCGGCGAAAGCTATTTAATCCGGCATCTCTCCGCATCCGGCTCGATAAAGCAGTAAACTTTAATATTCTGTTAATAAATTATGAAGTGTTGAACGAGTCACGTAATATTTAAAAGAAATATGTTGATAGAGCCACATCTGTAGTTGCTGTGGTTTCATGAATTTCTGCAACAATGTTATTTTGAATTCTTACAAATTGAGAAACATATTTTGGTGTACAAACATTTCTGAAGAATTCCAGCGTCAAGTATTCTGTGGCAAGCATTTTAGTGATTTGAGCACCTGTTAATCCATGCCCCGTGAGAGATAAAAATAAACTGACTGGACAGGTCCGCTCAATCTGTGTGGTTCTTTCCTCAAAAGACCATTTCAGACACCAATCTACATGGTCCTCAAAATGATCTGACTATTTCTGGATTTTTATATAGGTACACATTGACATTGATAAATTTTACATATACAGTGACATGAATATTTACTTTGTAAAGTATTATGTTATTTTTAATGACTGTGAATGTGAAGACTATGTGGGTTAATTTTAGTTTGCCTTTGTTTTTTTCTCAGATAGTTTTAGTCATGGTCTGGCAGTTTGAGTAATTTATGCGACCTACCCAAATGTCCTTTCTTTGGTATTGTTCGTCGAATCGTTGAGCTCCCTAAGTTTGAGTTGAGCTGCATGATTACTGACAAATGCGTGCACTGACTGGACGGGTCCACTCAATCTGTGTGGTTCTTTCCTCAAAAGACCATTTCAGACACCAATCTACATGGTCTCCACATGATCTCACCAAGATTATGTCTGGACTTTAAAAGAGACTGTGACCTCTGAGTTTGTTTCGGCCTTTCTTCTCAGAGTAGTCAGATAGGAAACGCCGACCTCATCTCGTTTTAAAAAAAAATGATTGACGTGTAAAAGTGTTTGTACAAACCTACTTACAGAAATAAAATCATTTATCATTTATCATTTATAACTACTTAGGGCTCAAACATGTTTAGAATTTGAAAGAATATGGTATTTTATGGCTGTGTACAAATTAGTGTTTTCTGTTTTTAAATTTTTCCGACGATATTTTTGCGCGAGCGTAGAGTCCTGAGTTTGATTCCCGGGTCGGGCAAAGTGTCATTGGGTTTCTCCATTAGGAACTTCTTAGTAACAGCCCAAAGTTTGGTAGTTGGCTGTGTGATATCTTCGTACCAAGCCGTTGGTCCTACCCTTGATATGTCTCCGGTCGTGTTGGATTGCCGTCTCATTGGACTATGAAAGTGAAGGAAGAGGGAGCACACCTGTGTCTTCAGATACACTTGTGCACTATAATATCTCCCGCACCGAAGAATAGTCTCCGTTGAGATTGGCCGCCATGGACGAAATACCGTCTATAGGACTATATATTATAATTCTTCCCAAAACTGATTGTTCAAATTTTCTTTTTCACGAGTTACGACTACGTTTCAGTATTCTCCTACTCTGTCACTCTCTATTAAATTAAAAAGGTAATGAAATCAATTTCTCTAAGCAAGGTACCTAAGTGAAGACATACTTTGCCTAATTTACGCCTCATCAAATATTCAAGACAAGAAGCGCAGTTGCGAGGACACCTGACACTTTTCTATCATCAATTTTTGCTTTGAAAGTGTCTTCTGCAAGATATTTCTGCTTGTATTCACTGACAAGTTAAGAAGTTTTAATAATAATTATCTATTAAAAAATCTTTATTGCTATAAAAACAGGTTACTGAAAAATGTGAGACCCTGGCTCCAGAGCTAGGTTAGAGTACCTGATTTCAGGAGTCAGTGATTTCTTCCATTTAGGATACAATTAATCACGTTTTAGGCAGCAAAAGGTGATAAAATGACTTAATTACATAGAATTAAGTTTAATAGTAAATATTTAATTTAAGCACTGAAAATAGAATTAGAAAATGAAATTAGAATAATTAAAGCAAGTTTAATTATGTAAAAAAATCTAAAAAACCAAAATAGAATAATATCAGAATTAAAAGAAAATTGAAAACAATACTCGTATACTTATTATTATTATAAATTGCTCTAGTAAAATTATTTCCAAGTTCTGAGATTGAGTTCACAGTTACTCAGTATTTGCAATTTACATGTATCTTATGAAGTAAATACTTAATTCATCTATAGATGAACCTTCAGTTACTGCTGTTAGTGTCACTGGAGCTGAGTTTTTGACTCAATGACAATACATTTTATCTGTTACTATTCCTTAAAAAAATAGTTAAAGTCATTTTCACGTCCAATTTCAAAGTCTCCTATATTTCATAGTGAGAGCACACCACTTACCAGCTATAAGGCTATTAAGGCTACGTCTACCCTGTGGCATGTTGTATACAATGTCGGCTCCAATCTCCCGTAACGTGTATCTTAGGGCTTATGGCCTCAACTCACACTTAAGCCTCAATTTCCCAGGGTTGCGGTTAACGGTGCTATGGACCCTCTGCTGCAATTATGATTGTCGTACCTACCTACAGTACTTACGTAGCCACAGTTCAATTTTGACCGGCTTTTGTTTTTTTTTTCAGAGGTATTTTTATGAAACCGTTTCGTCATCTTTATATACATGAAAATAAAGCGTAAACTCATTTATGGTATTCAAAACAATACGTTCGCCAGACGAGATGATTGTCGGAATTTCTCATTTCATTTCATTGTCTTATCAAAACACCAATGTTTAATGAATATTCACGTCCATACCAATAGCATTATTATTATTGTTGTTGCAAGAGAAATGACAAAACACAAATGGTCCTAACATACGCAACCGATATCTTGGATAGACAACGAAACATTCAGTGAAATATGTTTCGATTCAGAAAGCAATACAGCTTATTAAGCCAGTGACCACGCATACAAAGAAATTGTTAGCATCTATCTACATATTTTCTCTGAAATGGCTATTGTATTTGGCAATGGTAAAAGAATCGCTTGAACGGGAAAGATACTTATTGTCTGCGAGTAAAAATGGATTATTTTTGAAGATAGAAGAAGATTAGGTATATGACTGAAATGAAAATCTACATAGAACAGAAATAAGCTGTAGAAAGCCTGAGACGAAGACAAAATGGAAATACGAAGTGAAACTATATGCTGAGTAGATAAATATACATAAACTGTATGATAAAACGTGGTTTGGTAAAAGTAGGATGATGAATTTGTGAGTATATTTTGTGAATTTCCATATAGACATACCATACACAGTACGAAATGTATTTGTCAACGGTTTGTAAGTGACGTGCTGTCTTCCTAATATTCTTGATCTTGAAGGGTAAGAAAGATTATGTCAATATCTACATAATACTAATAATAAAGCTGAAGAGTTTTTTTGAACGCGCTAGTTTGTTGAAGTACCAGTCGGATTTAAAAAAAATCTTTTTAAATTTGATAGTCCAATGCTTGAGGAAGGCTATAAGGCTAGTTAATATCACGCTAAGACTCTTAGGAACCCAGAAAAAAGAGTTAATGGCAGAAGAACGTTAAGCAAAAACCAAGTAATAGCGCTGGCAGTTAATGCGATGCGACGAGGTGGGTCGGGGCCACAAGAAATTGCACGCGGATGAAGTCGCGAGCAGAAGTTAGTAATAGATAAAATAAAAGCGGAAAGTTATGATTTTACGCGGTCGTTGGAAACTTGGCCCGCAATAACAATACACACAGATTTACTAACTTGTATACCTTGAATTATCTTGGAAGTTCAGCTCTAGTTATGAACCCAAATAATTGCCAAATACCAGATTCAGTACATTTAATAATGTAGTTCAAGATAAGCACTAGGCACTCTATATTGGTGGAACTCGAAATATTGATATTTGCTCATATTTGTGTTGTTAAGCTGCGCAGCCACGAGCTGCCACAAATGAATCGCTAGTATCACTTTTAACAGTTAGATAACGGTTAAATGATTTTATTTCTGTAAGTAGGTTTCTACAAACACTTTTACATGTCAATCATATTTTAAAAACTGGATGCGGTCGGCGTTTCCCTATCTGACTACTAAGTACAAGAAGAAAGATCGAAACAAACTCTGAGGTCACAGTCTCTTTTAAAGTCCAGACACAATCTAGGCCAGGGTTCTTTGAGTATCTACCGTTATCTCTATGTCAAGTAACATAATAATATAGATGACATTAATGTTAACAAACATCATCAGTCCGTTTTTTTATTTAAAAAACAAATGTATAAGAACCTAAGTGTCGATACAAAAACTATAAAAATAAACCTAAACCAAATTTATTTATCCTCGAGAGAAACAACTACAACTTTGCTATTACAGCCGACTAAAACAGCTACAATGACACAGAACTACAAGAAAAGAAAAACAAAACAACTTCACCTACTTGTGATTCAGCGGAACACGTGTAACTTCAGACAAGAAGTCCTTATAATACCTAACCTTGTTTATACTCCAAGTTAACGTAGATCCTCATTACGTGTCCCGCGACTTCAACATCACAGATATAAAGTCAAGAGAATAGCTCCTACAGCTTTTATTAATCGTAAAAGAGATATAGATGCGAATTCAGGCGATAAGTTCTAACTGGTTAGCTTTCAAAAGACCAAAATTTCGTAGAACTTTATAGGCCCAATGAAATCCGTCTCCAAAGTCATAAATACTTAGCTACAATTTTAGAGATTCGTAGATCCTTTCGGATAGTAAATTAGAAAAGAAATAAAATCCAAACATTTATCAGGAGCTCATTCAGCTCGTTTAGCTTCAGGCGAGTCGTTTGCAAGATTAAGACTATGAAAAAGCATTTGGGAAGATTCGTCTTTCTTGTAAATAAAATAAATATCTCGTAAAGTTAAATTACGGAAATACAAGACATTTTCGTCATTTCTTACAGAAGACATTTCAACTTGTTGAGGAGAAAAAGGTAATTTCTATCGCAAATTAAATGTCTTAGGTCGTTTTGTCTAGAGCAACTTGAATATGGTATAACAATATTATTTTCTAGAAAATTCTATGAAATTCTTTGAACCAAAATGTGTTATGTCTAATCATAATAAGTTTAGAGTATGTTAGATAGGATTAGAAGATAATTATAGCTTTGAAAAGGAGCAGATCAATATCAAAAATATTATATTTCTAGAAAGGAACGACGTCTTCTTAAATAAAGTAAACCTAGATAACAATAAAAGTACGAATAAGGGGATAATAGGATACTTATAATATCAGGTACGGGGTCCGTTTGAAAGGAAATCTAATAACAAGTAATAAAATATTGAAGTTTTCTAGACCTCAACAATCTTAGTCATTCTCGAAGAGCGAGCAATATTTTTTACTCTTTTGTTAGGGTCAGCTTCGCCTATTCTGAAATTTGTCTACATTGATGAAACATGAAAAATATATGTAATACCTACCAACATTATTTGTTCTTTATTAGTGTCTATAGGAACACTAATTTCTAATCTAACACGAGCCTAATACCTATCATTCGATAGACGTAATTAGATTAATGTGCAGGGTAATGCGTTACACACAGAACTATCAGTAGCAATAGCTTTAATTTTGATAGTTCAACAACATTCATTGCGTTACTTACCTTGTTGAACTGACAATTTTTTTGAAAACATGAAGCAATGGATTAGAAGGATCCTTCAAAATTATTCAGGTTTTGGTTGAAAGTGTGTTACGTAATAATGCTGGTCCAACTCATTAACCTCTGAACAAAGACCATGTTCCCTTGCTGGTTTGGCAGATCTCCCGGCCCGGACACAGAGTGCGTCCCTCAAACACCGCGCGAACTGGTGCCCCGCACTACTTTGCACAAGAACCTTTGACTTTTAATAATGAGCTAGTCTACAGACTAGCTAGCTAGTCAAAAGGCTCATAAACGACATTAAAAACCTTTCATACGCAAATTGCAGTATATATACACCATTGATAACAAAATAAGTAAATATACACCTGCTTAGTGCATTTATTCCGACGGATGAATTCAATTTACATTTGCTTTTCACGAGAATGAAACTCAAATGCCATTAGCCGCATCATGCATTAACGAAATTCGGCACATTATAGTTCTGTTCCTGAAATAAATTTGTTAAAATTAAATGTACTTGATGTCGTCTGTGACTTTGTTTGTGAATATAAGAGAATTATGGTTGAAACCTCCTAAAAGTTTTTGTGGTCCCTGTATAACACTGTTGCAAAATACTTAAACATGCACACATTAAAATAAACATAATCTATACTAATATTTCAAGCTGAAGAGTTTGTTTTAACGCATTAATCTCTGGAACTTCCAGTCGGATTTTAAAAATTCTTTTAGCATTTCGTAGCGCAATTCGTGAGGAAGGCTATAGGCTAACATCACGCTAGAACCTTTAGGAGCAGAGCAAAAACAAAAAAGTTAGAAAGAACGCTACACAAATAACAGCGCGGGCGAGCGATGCGACGCGGTCAGGGTCCGACATTTCGCGCGGACGAAGTGGGGGCAGAAGCTTATATTATAAAACATTTGGACTTATTTCAGAGCTAAGCCTCATAGTATTTGTTCCTTAGAACCGCCTTTTCACTTTGTTAAATGTCATTAAGAATACAATTTAAAATATGGAACAGCAAGGACAAAAAATTTCTTATCTTTGGTCTTTATGGCATCATTGACATGCACAGCTACTGGCATGACAGAAATCTAGCCATAAATATTGCTCTCATCGATTGAGTTATATGCTTAAAGCGCTTCTAGTTATTAAAGCTCCGAGACTCGCTTCGCCAGTAATAAATCCGAGTTATAAAAATACGAAGCGAACCGGGACAGTCGAAACTCCTTCCATCTTTTATTATCTGGTAGTATAGTGGATGCCTTTCAGCGGTGCTCTAAGAAGAGCCCTTTTTTATCATAGTGTGCAAGTATCCTTACAAACATTTTTATTTCCGAGATGTTAATTTCGTAATGAAATGTTGGCTTACATTTATTTGGTTGGTTTGTTATAGAGGCATCCCCAAAATGTGTCGTCCTTTTTAAGTGTGCTTATTATTTTTATTTTCTTGAGGGGATGTTACATTTCTGAGCGATGCTCTTGATGTTTGTGTATGTAGTAGCTTTTGGGCGAAATAAACGAGCGGTAAAATTAGTATTTTGTTTCAGGGGAAAAATATGACTGAAACAAGTTAGGGACAAAAATTCGAGATTTAAAAATGGAATTGTTTGTGTGTAATTTCGCATATAATAGTATGACTTATGGCTAAATAATAACAGCCGCACGTGTCGATCGATCAGGGTAACTACGCTTGCCGCGGTTAGCCCGTGGATGGGTGATCATCTTTACAATACCAAGATCCCTCCGTGCCTTGGAAAGCACGTAAAGCCGTTGGTTCCGGCTGTCATTCGTGGATCTTTGACAGTCACTATGGGTTGTCAGAAGCCCGAAAGTCTCACATACAGTCTTACCAAGGGCCATCGTATTACCCAGTAACTGGGTTGTGAAAGTCAAATAGGCAGTCGCTCCATTTAAAATATTGGTATCCAGCTGCAGCCGGTTAGATTGGAAGCCGAGCCCAACATATTTTTGGAGATAATGACTTTTGAATATTATTTTAAAACGAAATTTCGATCTTATATTTTTGGCGTGCTGTTTTTTTCTTTCATCAATCAGTCTAAAGCACACGATATTATAATAAATCGAAGTACTTCTACAGCCCAACAGTAAACCAGCTGTATGAAGTTTAACAATAAAGCCGAGTACAGAATGCCGTTTGGCAACATTAGTGCAGGTGCCTGCGACACTTAATTGCCCATATATTTGCTCATAAGTTGGCAGTGTATGCAAAATTATTTTAATGCTGTTTTTTGATAAGTCTTTTGATACACTTTGGATATTTTTGTTAATGGATATTACAAGAATTGTTAGAATCGGATGGATTATATTTTGTTTATTGACAGAGTGTTTTTCAGGTGAAATTTTGTTATTAAAGTCGGTTTTTTTCCTATCCATACTATATAATTAACTAGCGGCCTGTCTCGGCTTCGCACGGGTGGACATTTATTTTTTAAATATTTAATTTTTTTCTTGCAATTAGAATAACCTATATTAATCAGTGACACTGGTGACAGAATTTTTAAAATCGGTCCAGTAGTTTTGGAGCCTATTCATTACAAACATACATACAAACCTTTCCTCTTTATAATATTAGTATAGATTAATATAAATAAAATTAATATTAATATTTTTATTAATTAATATTTTTTAATATTTATTTATATACTAATTAATATCATAAATGCGACAGTAACTCTGTCAGTTACCTTTCACGCCTTAACGGTTGAGCGGCTTTGGATGAAATTTGGCACACGGGTAGACTCATCACCATCACCTGCCTAGCCATTTCCCAACTATGTTGGGTCAATTTGACACACGGGTAGACTATAACCTGAATACGCTCATTGGTTACCTTTTATCCTGTTAGTATGTTCCTATGGGATAATTTTCAACCATCAAGCGGTTAAAGCCGCGGGCAAAAGCTAGGAGTTCATACCCCATTATAAGGTTTCGCCGTCCTAATGAAAAAATCGAAACCCCTAATCCTTCACTCGTGTATCTGTCTGTATGTCCGTCAGTCACAGCCAATTTGCTCCGAATCTACTGGACCGATTAAGTTGAAATTTGGTACATATACATATTTTTGTGAAACAAACACGGACGTCAAGCCATATATTTTGACCATATGTAAGGTTTTTAGATTTAATCCTTGCAAAGTTAGGGGCTTAGCTCTGCAATAGATCAGGGCCTCAAGTCTGCTATTACAATAGTGTCAGAATGGTCTATCATTGATTTCATAATTGTCGATTTTGACAAGTTTGGTTATCTACTAATATAATGGCGTCATTATAACTTTCCAATGATCAACCACTAACACTCCATTGAATGAAATGGAATAAAATGGTAATCTCGTACATAATGACAAATGAATAAATGTAATGTTTATTGCTATTTACGAACTTCTTACTACTTCAGATTGCAAACGCTAATACGTAATAATATATGTATATTAAAAAAATATATATTAAATGAAATCTAGCATGAAATTTAGTAGTTTTTCTCAGACCATTGACCGACCAATGATCGACCATTATGACTTTAGCAGATTACGAACTTTTAGCAAAATGACAATGGGATCGTGTTGGAATGACGAATTTATAAAAATAGCAAACTTGGGCCCCAGATAACCTTTCAACAGTGAAAGCGTTATGTAAGTCTTGCCAACCTACTTTACATGAAATGTTGTTGGGTAACATTTTCATCGTACGTAACACTCCACGCGAGTTCAACTCGCACTTGTCCGGTTTATTTGGTTTGTCTTAGCTTTTATTGCAAAATGTTACTTGCACTTGTGACAGGAATTGTACCCAAGCGACAATACATGTAACAATGTGCTTATAAATTCTCGTTTACTTTGAACACTTGTGTACCGACAAGTACTTTGTAAACTTGAAACTGCTCAAGTTGGCATCCCTGTCTTAGAATAGTATTATGAATTTAAACAAAATCAATAAACTTACAACTTTTCTTCGCAAAACAGCGTTGCTGCGTTCGTATGGTCTGGTGCTGGTCAAGCACATACACTGCTACAAGGATAATTTATGCAAAATGGAACCACTCGACAAATTTCATTTTTTACTTTTTTTGAAGAATACTAATGTAAAAGTCTTTTACATTAGTATTCTTCACATTTTTTTGAAGAATACTAATGTAAAAGTCTTTTACATAAAGTAAAAATGAAATTTGTCGAGTGGTTCCATTTTGCATAAATACGGACAATTATGTTCTAGGGGTCTTTTTTTTTTGTGGATGGGAAATCATCAAATGACCCCTCCCGCTCTGGGTGGAGCAGAAGGGAGTGTCAGACTCTTACTGACTAAAACCCACCCGTGTTCCTTCCTTAGCCCTTTATGTTCCGGGGTAGCGGTAACCCTTTCGGTCGAAATTACGGGTGTTTCCGACTCCGTGTCAATTGCGGACATAAGATTAGTTCGGTTACCGAGTGAATGACCACACAGTTTGACAGTTGTCCCTAATCCCGATGTGCTTTTGCCCGACCGAAAAATTGAATTTGATGGACTAGAGAGGTAGCTGAATGGTATAGTGCCGATCGGTCATATACCTACACTGCTGCAAGGATATTTCAAGGTAATCATTGTGCAATTGTTTTGGCGACAAGATGGCGGTGTTAGTTCCGATTTTGGCAACAGTAAAATTCGTAGCACTATAAAGACATTTCAGCGTTGTCTCTGGTATGGTAGTTATCAATAGGCGTCAATGACAACCCTATCATAGATCTATGGTGGCCATTATTTTAAAATAGAGCTATTTTGTATGATCAGTTTAATAATTGTATGTTTTGAATTAATGTAATGAAAAACACCTAGCGTTACAGCAATGTGTTTGCTGTTGGGTTTTGAAAGCTTCTATTAATGGCACTTGACAGTAAAAGATCCAGCTCGCTGTAATCATAGTCAATTTTTGCCATAGTGAAAGATCATATATGTAACAGAAGGAATGGAGGAACAGAGGAACTCGTTGTCTTTGCAGATGATACGAATATAATAATTGGGGCAAATGACTTACAAGAATTGAGCAAAACTATAAACAAATGCCTCGAAAATCTCTGCGATTGGTTTTCAGCAAATAGCCTTTTACTAAATACTAGTAAAACAAACATAATTTTATTTAAGGCTACTACTCGCAATACTGACGATTTAGACGTATATATTAAAGGGGACAAGATTAAATTAGTTGACACAGCGAAGTTCTTAGGGATTATCATAGACGTTAATTTAAACTGGAAACAGGAGCTAGGCGCAATTGACTCTTCCATTTCATCAGCATGCTATGCCCTCAGGAGCCTGAGAGATACTTTGGGTCTTAAGCAACTGAAGGCTATATATTATGCAATGGTAGAATCTAGATTAAGATACAGTATCATGCTTTGGGGTAACAGCTACAGTTATAACTGTCAGAAGGCGTTTGTCTTACAGAAACGTGCTATCAGGACTATTGTAAGAATCTCACAAAGAGACTCATGCAGAGACTATTTTAAAAAACTGCAAATATTAACCGTACCAAGTTTGTATATTTTAGTTATACTAACGCACCTTGCTAAGTACATTCATCAATATGAATCACAAGATGAACGTAAGACACGAGAAAGTACAAGAAGGAAGGAGCTTAAACACAAGATATCACCAAATATACGTATAGTTAAGCATTGCTCCGGGTATCAAGCAGTGGAATTGTTTAATAGGTTACCAACAAATTTAAAGTTATCAATTTACAGCCCTCATTTATTTAAAAACAAATTGAAATCCTTCTTGTTGGAAAAATGTTTTTACTCTGTGTCGGATTTTATGTCAAATAACTTGTAAGCAACTCAAGTAACTCGTAATAAACTATATTAATTATTAAATTGATTTTGACTTGGACTTTTATTGTATGACTTGGCTTACCATCTGACATAACGTTTGACAATTTTGCATTATAATTTGACATTACTTTGACATTGAATTTATTTTAATTATTATTTGTAGACATGTTAACATTTATTTTGATTGATTATTTTGTTTTAGCTTTAAGATGTACTTGTTTTTGCCCGTGAATTGTTAACTGTCACTTTACTATTTAAGTACTTACCTAATGTTCGACACAATGTAAATTGTTTGAATGAATAAATGATGATGATGACTTTTTTTTTTTTTAAATACTATTCAAGGCAAAATTGAAGACTGCTTTCTTCAACAAATGCTACTGTTATTGGTGGAGTCCAGAGGGTTTTTGAGCAAGCATATCCAGGGCGAAAAGTGAAAGAGAACACCGAAAATACATTTGAAAACTTTCAGATTTATTATGTGTTTTGAAGGAAACATAATGTACAACTGTCTCTTCTTATAAAAAGGCGCTCATGAATGAATGGTAAATTATTAATACAGGTACGCATAGAGAAGGAGCTCCCTAAACATTATTCAACGTTAATAAATTATTTGTAGCTGGCCGTTTACATTCAGAGAAACAGTTTTAACATTGTTAGGCTAATGTTCTGCCGCTGGCAATTTGCCAATTTTGTACCTACACACCTATGTATTTTGTACCTACACACCTATGTATTTTGTACCTACACACCTATGTATTTTGTACCTACACACCTATGTATTTTGTACCTACACACCTATGTATTTTGTACCTACACACCTATGTATTTTGTACCTACACACCTATGTATTTTGTACCTACACACCTATGTATTTTGTACCTACACACCTATGTATTTTGTACCTACACACCTATGTATTTTGTACCTACACACCTATGTATTTTGTACCTACACACCTATGTATTTTGTACCTACACACCTATGTATTTTGTACCTACACACCTATGTATTTTTCATGTTATTAGTGTGCAATATAATATAATGAGAGGCCCGTGGTTAAATAATAACAGCCGCACAGGTCGATCAATCAGGTTAAGCTACGCTTGCTGCGGTTGGTCTGTGGATGGGTGACCATCTTTACATACCGAAACCTCTCCGTGCCTCGGAACGCACGTTAAGCCGTTGTTCCCGGCTGTCATTCGTGGATCTGGATGGACAGTCGTTACGGGTAGTCAGAAGCCCGAAAGTCTGACAACCAGTCTTACCAAGGGGTATCGTATTATCCAATAACTGAGTTGTGGAGGTCAGATAGGCAGTCGCTCCATGTAAAATACTGGTATTCAGCTGCAACCGGTTAGACTGGAAGCCGACCCCAACATAGTTGGGAAAAGGCTAGGCAGATGATGATGATGATAGTGTACAATATAATATGTTTATCAGGTATTTTAAAAAATGTTGTATGAATGATGAACGTTTGTTTGGTTTGAATTTATATTTAATATTTTGTGAGAACAAAATGATAATGACCGAAGAAAAAGATTGTGTGAGGAATGATATGTAACAAAATGGGGTGAATGATAACGTGATGGTCGATAGGGGTAAATGGAAGAAAAAAACGTGTTGCACTGAGCTTAAGTAACAGGATAAGGGCAGCAAGATAATCAGCATAATAATGTCCCCACAGCTGGGACACATCTCTCCTCTATTCGAGAGGAAGTGGGCACGTGGGGCCAGTGCGGATTGGTAGATATCACATGTCTTAAATTTTTTTTTTTGGTCTAGGACGTGCCAGTTTCCTCACGATGTTTTACTTCACCGTTTTGAGAGCAGTGGTGATGAAATTATTTGCACAAAGTAGAGCGCCTGTGGTTCAAACCCAACCGGGGCCGTTACCACTGGGCCAGCACTGCTCGTATGTTATGTTATGTACACACGGCTACACGTCAAGCTATACATTTCCAGTTTTAGCTGACCTCGCACTGTATAGGTTTTTCATACAGTCAGAAGTCAGCTTATACTGGCTGTGTATAGCTTGATGTGTAGCCGTGCGTACGAGTTCATACAATTTACTTATTAATTTTGTTGTTAAAATGAGATAACTATTTAGGTTGTACCTATGTATAGATTTTGTCAGAAAATATACGAAGCACGTGTATTTACTACGGTATCTTTCTATTTACAGATTTTTAGGTCAAACCGAGCAAGAATCCAACCAAAAGCATATAACAACTGGACCGTTAAAAAATTCTCCCTATATTTTTGTACCGAGAAGGCCGAAATTTGCATCCGAGGACCAATATTGTCCATTTCCATCATTTTGTTTGCTAGGTATTTTCTATTATCAACGGTCCGATTGGACCGTTGATAATAGAAAATACCTTTGGAACGAAACAATTTGTTGTCCGAATTTTATTGTAGTATAGGTACGTTTAATGCGGTCGATGTAAACATATTGCATAGTATCTTTTTTTACCTGGAATATATGGGGAAATCCGAATTCAGAGGAAACGGCTTATCGGTTGATTCACATGAACTTAATCGCCCGAAAAGGGCAAACCGACACTTTTAAATAATATTTTTTTTTCTGTAGGCAATTCGCACGAAGTTATTTTTATTTGTGGGCGAATCCACAGCCCCAGAAAGACGTACTAAGCAGTTGGCTTATTTTGAGTTTTGTGCACTACTAGCAGTGCCCTGCGGTTTCACCCGCATAAATGTCGATCCCGTGGGAATATCGGGATAAAGTATTCTATGTGTTAACTCTGGTTATAAACTACCTGTGTGCCTTTCATCCAAATCCGTTCAACCGTTTACGCGTGATTGAGTAACAAACATCCAAACCTCTTCAGAAGCTTTCACATTTATGATATTAGTAGGATTAAAGTAGAATATTGCATGTACTTGCAGTAGGCGTTTTCTTAATTTTATTGCATCAAATTCAAAACGTGTCAATTGCCTAAATAGGTAAATTCGTGTGAATGTCTGAGATAACTTTTACCAACCTTACAAAGACACCCACTTACTTCTGACAACCAGTCTTACCAAGGGGTATCGCATTGCCCAGTAACTGGGTTGTGGAGGTCAGATAGGCAATCGCTCCATGTAAAATACTGGTATTCAGCTGCATCCCGTTAGACTGGAAGCTGACCCTAACATAGTTGGGAAAAAGCTAAGCAGGTGATGATGATGATGTCTGAGATAACTTTTAGTCTCTTTTCATGGATTTTGGCGTAGGTACTCAATGTTTTGGTCAAATGCGGGTTTTCGCGAGGGTTCAGATTTCTCCATACTGACCCAGTAAAAAAAAAATACACTATAAGATAGCCAATATTCCAAAACCCATAATAAATTCAGATAATTTGTTTTTGAGTAGGTACAGGAACTTGAAGTATAGCTACCGACTGTTTTATTTAATGAAGTCAAGTTCCAGCATGGCTCCTAAGCTTGACATCTTGAATTATATTTCCATCCCAACTACTGTTAAACTTTTCTGAACTGTGGCTGATAAATATTTAAGCTATGCTATAACCATAAGCATAATTAGCCTATAATTTTCCCACCTCTGGGAAACAGCACAGGCCTCCTCTCTTCGAGAGGGAGTGGGCTATAATCAACTATGCGGACCCAGTGCTGGTTCGCAGATGTCTTCGAATTTTTAGTCCTAGGATATGCCAGTTTTCTCACGATGTTTTCCTTCACCGTTATAAGTTAAGCGCTAGCCTGGGTTCGAACCCACGACCTACAAATCGTAAGTTGGGGTCATTACCTCTAGGCCACTCTGCTCTCAAGCTATGGGCTCACCTTAAAATTTTACCTATTGACAAAAATGCAGATTTCGCACAACAAAAACCACTTACATACACGTACCTTGCTTTTTATTAACATAAAAAATCGTGTTCGACATAATTAAATCGCTTTCAAAGTTATTTCAAGTAATGCTGAATGACCAAATATTTAAATACTGTCATACCAAATTAATTCAGGAAGGCTAAATTGACAAATCGCATATTTAAATGTAAATCATTGAGTCTTTTGTGCAAATTTCAGTAAGTATTTTTAATCTCGTTCCGATAAAATCGAAAACCTTTTTCGCACAAAGACGTGGCGGCTCCACAAAAATATTTTCAAGTAACAGACATATTATACAATTCACTGTTCACCATCCCATCGGCGTTTTATCTATTCAAATATTTCTTTTACAACTACGTAAGTATCAAATATAGATGAAAGCAAACGAATATAAAGCTGTCAAACCTCCGTCTAAAAAACTCAATATGATTTGAAAATAAAAATCTTGAGACTGTATAAAAATGGCGTGGACTTAGAGAATAGAAATAAAAGTCTAGTGACGTCAAATCAGGTCACGTTCGAACGACACTGCTTTTTCTACAAAAATAAAAACTCTGACGCACTTGAAAAACCAAAATACTCTAAAACACGAAGCACCCTAAAATTCTAAAATTAACATCCCCTTAATGAATACTACACACTCCCAAATTTAAAATAAACTCTACTCCGCTATTCATAAAGCTTATTTTTCTCTGCAGTTCCACGTACGGTGTTAAAAGAGAGGTACGAGAGTGCCCCTGAAGAAGACGAGGTTGCTCACGACGTGTCCGATCTTGAGCACGATGAAGTTGGTAAGTGCTTTTATTTTTTTAGACGTATTTAGCTACCAGATGCCAGGTACTTGGCAGTAGAAGCTGTTCAGGCAGCTATATTTATATCGCAGTTGTTAAGAGTCAATAGGGCTTACGCCAAGTGAGTTCGATCTATTTTTAACCGGCTTAAAAAAAAAGGAGGAGGATTTAGAAAATTCTTTTTTGTTCTTCTGTGTCTACATGAAAGTCCCATAAATTTGATCAAGTTCTGATTAGTCCATTTTTTGTATATCATCATTATAATAACTTCATCAGTGTTCTAAATAACTTCCTGTCACTGTTGTTCACTTAGTAAGTGAAGATATACGACGAATTTGTGTGGGGTAGCAACCACAACTAAAATGTAAAAAAAAAACTTTTTTCCAAAAAAAAATATACCTCTAAAAAAACACTACAAAGTGAAAAATAACTTGTTTCGGAAGTCGGTGGCAAAAACCGAAAATACGAAACCAAATACACCGACCACTTTTTTTGTGTTTTTTTTTATCTTTTTATCCCGTCACATCCAATTTTAGAAAAGAAGAAAATTATTTTTTCTTAAGAAATTCCTGCATGAATTCTTTCGGAGTGACGATAAAGTACTGAAATAATGTGCGAAGCTTTATGCCAGTTTTTCCAACATAATGAATGGGCTACAGCAAGATGCTTAGTTGTGAATTTTGCTGATAACTTTAACGATGCACTTGGTCTGGTAGACTTAGATAACAAACTTTTTTTTTTTTTTTTTTATTTATTTGTTCAAAATCTGTATAAACAATAGCATACATAAAGTCTGCCAAACTGCATAACAGTTTGTCGGCAGTTGTTCTCGTCTAACAATGGATTACAAATTTTGAAGTTTAAAAAGGTGTAAAAAATAAAAATGATTAAGCTAAAACTTAATTATGCTAAGTAAACTATAAAACAACATACCTATAGTCGAGATAAAAATATATATATATATATATATATATAATAATAAATAATTAATAATAATAATAAAACTTACATTTAACAAAAAGCATTTTAGCCAACGTAAGATTTTTTACAAACATATCTATGGACACAATGAGAGATAATGTTTTTGTAGAACTTTTTTAAGTTGGTCCTTAGACTTGACATGCGTTATCAGGTTAAGGGGTAGCTCATTCACTAACGTTGGTACTAAGTACCTTCTTGTGCGCTTACCAAAGTAGTTTGTTACTTTTGGAACAGCAAGTGCCTTCTTCTTGGATAAACGAGTTGGGTACATATGCTTACGTTCCACTTTGTGGTACTGATTTTTAAATTGTTCAGTCAAGATATTTAACTTACTTTTAAAATGAATCGGGAGTACTTTAAGCATTTTGAACAGTTTTTCATAATTTTTATCTAATGTTTTCTTAGTTTTTTTATCCATAAGTAGTTTTAGTAACCTTAACTGCAAGATTTTAATTTTATTTAAGTGTGTAGGGAACGTAAGACCATATCCACCCAAGCCATAACCAATAGTTGAGTCAGCCAGTGCGTAATATAAGGTATACAGTACTTTCCTGTTGACAACATACTTAAGATTTTTTAATTTACCCAAAATGGAGCGCAGCTTATTACAAACGTTATTAACATGCAGATTCCAAGTGAATGTGTTATCTATTACTAGTCCTAGGTACTTATAAGAGGTAACTGTTTCTAAACATACACACCGACAATCTTGCTTGTTGCTATGCAAACATTCGTACGTATGACCTTTTACCTGCACTAACAAACTATTTTTATTTTTATGATATGTCGAGTGTATAATCATGCACTTAGTTTTACTTATATTTATTATAATGCCATTATCATGTGCCCACTGGACCACATTGTCAAAATCGTTTTGCATAGTTTGCTGTATGAGATCAATATTATTATGGCTATAAACCAGGCAAGTATCATCAGCGTACATAAATGCCTTGCATTTTTTTAATACGTTAGACATGCTATTGACGTGCATTATGTATCCTAATGGGCCATATACTGAACCGGTCGGCACTCCGAATTTAATGTCACCCCGTACACTTTTTGTTCCACTGACACAGACTCTGAGCGATCTATTCTCTAAGTACTTGCTAAACCATGCGTTCATGGGGCCCCTTATGCCACATTCATTCATAGCCTGCAACAAGCCGTCGTGGTCCAATGTATCAAAAGCTTTTTTGAAGTCTATAAATATAACCATAACTATCTTTTTTTCATCAAGACGATTATTGACTTCGTCTGTGAATTTCTCTAGCGCAGTTGCAGTACTTCTGTTGAGTCTAAAACCGTGTTGGACATCGTTTAAAATACCGTTGTTCTCCAAAAAACTAGTGATTTGTTTAACTATAATTTTCTCGACTATTTTGTTTATCGTATTTAGAATTGCTATAGGTCTGTAATTGCCATAGTCTCGATGAGATCCCTGTTTGAATATTGGCCTGACAATAGACTCTTTAAGTTTATCCGGATATTGAGATTTTTTAACACTAATATTAATAAAATAAGCTATTACTGGACTAATTTGTTCTTTTATTTGTTTTAGATCTTTAACTCTAATACCATCTGACCCAGGCGACTTGTTGCAATCTAATTTCTCTATAACAGTTTTTACGTCTTTAGGTAGCACTTTTTTAAATCGGAAACTTACATTACAAACATTAACATAGTTCGTTCTGTCCAAAAAATTATGTTGACATTTATGTTTGATCATGTCGACTTCATTCGTAAAAGTTTCACAAAATTTGTTACAAATAGTTTGCAACGATTCATTTTTTAATAAGTATTTTTCTATTACGGAATCTACTCCCATTTTAGATCTACCAAGCCAGCTATTTATGTTATTCCATATCTTTCTCATGTCTCCCTTACAACTTGTTATCGTTTCTCTCCTACTTTTATTTTTGGCCATATTTATAAGCTTATGAGTTTTATTTCTGCACCTAGTGTACTGTAATCGTTTATTATTATTCTTGGGATCGCTTTTCCACTGTTTAAATAGCATATCTTTATCCTCTATAAGTACGCGTAACTTATCCGTAACCCACGTCTGTGTTTTGCGTTTAGGACACACCGAGCTTTCTATTTTAGAACTGTTATAAATATCGCCAAAAATCGTGGCCATGTTTGTATACAATTCGTTCGGGTCTTGTTTCATTAACAGCGATGACCAATCTATGTTATTAAGTTTATCTAAACTATTACTTGGCATTAAGGGCCTATACTACCTCAAATGGCATAGCATGATCCTCCGTTATGTCGAAAATACTGCAGCATTCATTTTGAAATAAATATATGGTAAAGTTGAGGATTAATGTTAGGTCTTATGTTAGACGAAAACACGATTCTATAAAATTTTCTCGATAGAAAAAAATTCCAAAGTTACCTCCAAACCGAACAATAAACCGATGGTATTCAAAAATACTTCAAATTAGATCATGAAACTTTGCATACTAAACGAACTAACTATTTTAATTACCATTATTTTCACCGTAAAAAGCAAATACCTAAACTATTGGCGCTGCCTGCCGCCTAGTACCGCACTCTGTCTCGCTCTCACTCAGTCCGCGAGCAGTATCGTGTGAGCGAGATAAAGAGTAAATTTTAGCTGAGGTAGTATAGACTCTTAAGTAGTAAGACCACGATTCGCAGACCACCACTTTGATAAGTAAAGTAAGCATCTCATACGAATGTGAACTATTATGTATTCATAAAGTCAATGTTACGAATACATATTGGTATGAAGCGCTTGCTATGCTTCAAACGAATATGTACATTCCAATTTAACACTCAACACATACGAAGAAGGTTCACATTCGTTTGAAACGCTTACTTTACTTAATGAAGTACACCTTTCATAAATGTTGCTTAAAGTTAAGTAGTGATTAGCTGCTGTTTAACCATACATTTTTGTCGCTTAAACGTCACTTAACTTTAATCATCGCTTATAAATAAACCTCGTAAAGTCAAAGTTGTGGCCTGTGAATCTTGGTCTAAGATACTTAAGAGACGCGTTTTGGCACCTAGTCTTAAAAACATAAGCGTAAAAGCGTAAATATTATAAAAAAAAAGTTGTTTCGTTTAGTTTGCGTAACTGAGTATCAGACAATACACAATACAACTCACTGAAGATAGAAATAATAATATTTTATATTATCACTTCTTTATATGGTGTTTGGATGCACAGTCAAGAAAGGTTTCTTAAGCCAACTCATGAAAGGATGCATCGAGGTAAAAAGTACTGAACGCAGACGAAATCGTGGACAAAGCTAATTGTAAATAAAAGAAAAACAACTGTTATTCAATAATAATAATAATAATAAGTTTTGTTGATTCATTCTAGTTGGTGATGCGAGTAAATCTGAATAGCCAATAGATTTTAATCATCAACCAAACATTGTTGGCCAACCCGACCTGTGGGTACAACATTCGTAATCACAAACACGATTTAACTAACACCGACCATCAACATAATAGCTATACAACAAACCCTTCATGTGGAACACTTAAACAAATGACGATCATCAGGGCTGTCTCCGAACTAGTGGCGAAAAACCAAAAGGCTGACCCATACGAACAAGTTTTACCTTCAGATCCGTCTGACCTGATCCAAATCAAACTCAAAGCATTTATTTAATTTAACCCATTTACAAGCAGTTTCGAATTATCAAAGAGTCGGTTCAGATAGTCAGAAAGTTGAAGCTTTGCCTATTCCAGTAGATATCTATGGGAAAGAACAGGCAAGAAACACCAAAATCTGTAGGTACCGTATGTAACTGTTACGGCTTCAATATGTTCGCAGCTAGGACGTAGTAATTACTTTTACTACCATCATCATTATTCAGCCAGAAGGCGTCTGCTGGACACAGGCGTCCCAAAGCAATGCTACAAGGATAGGTCCTGTGCTTCTCGTTTTCAACAGATTCCCACTACTTTCACAAGTCCACCTTGTTGGGTCTGTACTGTACACGCATCTGGTCAGGAAGATCAGAAGGGCAATTCTCGTAATTTTAAGAAAGTTCATAGTGTGATCGCAGTCTCAATCTGCCAAAAATATTTCTAATTTCCCTACATTTTTGACAAGTTTTTTACATTTGTTTGTCGCCGAGTTGAGACTGCTACTAAATTTTGAACGTTTTGAATTACGAGAATTGGCCTTGGTGCAGTTTCTTTTATTCATATAAACTACTGTACATGAAGCGATCAATATGCATGATTTCACCAGTGGAATTGAACGCGATCAACTCATTTAAGCCGCAGTTAGAGTCATTGTTGCTATGAAATATTGACACTGACAGTTCTTGAACACAGCTTATATGTGCTGATCGCGTTCAGTTTCATTGGTGAAATTCACCCGTAAAGTTCGATGTTCTCAACGACACCTTGAATGGCCCGAGGTGTACGCTGTTTATTGCCCGCCCATAAAGGTGTTGTACCATAAAGTTCGTAAGGATAATTCACAATGTAAGGTAATCTAAGCTGGAGTATAAATTTTCGCTGTCAAGTGGTATCGTTGTTCACGGTTTTAAGTTTTGAGCTATTGAACGAGCTGTGGTTTGGATGTTACGTGCAAGTTTAGCATTTACAGTCCGTTGTTATCGGTGGAAATGTAATGTTTAAAACTTTACAATCTAGTGTAGTAACGGTTTTAGATGGTACGTTTATGCCATCTTTACCTTAGAAACAATTTCGCGAAAATCATGTGAGTTTAAAGTATAACCAGTTTCATATCCGTAGACAAAGTAAGAATTTTTTTTTGAAAATGACCAATAATAACTTCTCTTTGACGATTGCAAGCAGCTGTCAATCTCAATATTGCACAACAACAATGACACTGACAGCTCTTGAACGCGGTTTAAATGTGCTGATCGCATTCTGTTTCATTGGTGAAATTCAACCCCGAGACAGTTTTGTTGCAGTGCGTTATTTTCATTTGCAATTTGCAAGATAGATAAACGGTGAAATGACGGAATTTATAGACCAAGGAAACCGACAAACAGACTCAACATTTTAACTTTACTAAACTCTAGAACAATAAAGTCTGTCTTTAAGGCTTTACAGGCTTAAAGACAGGATTATTACCCACATACTCGTACGTAAGTCTTGCTTATTCTAAAGCTCAAAATGTTCTTTGACAAAATAAAGCAGTTACAATGCCATAAAGACTGACATCCCGGTAAATTGAAAACTGTTTTTAAAACTTTATTCCTCTTTTGAACCCTACTTGCTACATTATAGAATAATTTTTCATTTCTTCCTTTTTTTTCTTGGCTTTTATTAAAGCCAAGGTAATTATAAATGTTGTTAAATATGAAGTAAGTAGTCAGGCAACAGTTTTAAGCACCTACCTACGAGGATTGTGAGCGTCTTGAAGGTTGTTCAAATATAATAGTTTATCAGGCCTCGATATTTTAATAAGTCTGCCTTTACGTAGCTTCTTCCCGTGAGTTTATCCGCGTGAAGTTTCTGGTTTTAACATTAAAAATATTCAATGTAACTCACCAATAATGCAGTTTTCTTTCAGTGAAAGATTTTTTTTATAATCAGATCAGTAGGTACAAACGCCAGCACATCAAGCTACCCGAAACTGTAAATTTTTCCCAATCAACTTTGAATCTTATGCTCTAGCGATAAAGTTGAAAATATATTATATGAATTTGACAGATTGTAGTAGCTGATGTGCTGAGTCTGTAATTCCAGAGATTATATCTTACAAATAAACATTTTACTTCTTTACAATACTACTATAGATAGATAATTATGCTTCTTTATAGTATTAATTTAGATATCTTATAATAATTATTATACCTATTCTGCGATGACTAAAAGCTATGCAATTTAATTTGTGTTATCAAATTGGGATTATCGACCGCTGAAATTCTTGGAAGTGGACCGCAGTTTGTAATTTTGTGTCTAGTAGGTATTGATTTGCAACATAATTTTTATTTATTTATTATTAGTAGTAGTTGTTCCGGGTCTGGATGTTTGTGTATGTGAGTTTACATGTTTGTAAACGTACCCACAATATAGGAGAAATTCACAATGTGGGGCAACATTTTAAAAAAAATGATGCACAAGTAAAAATAAATTGTACTAACGCGGATTTAATGCCTGAAGAATTTTCTAGCAATCAACCTTAAGGCGACGCATAGACAAAACATGGCAGGTGCAAGCAACATAGGGGATAGATTACTCAAAAAATAATAAATTGCTGCTTTTATCCCAATTTATTTTTAATCGGTGCAGCATATTTTTTCTTCCATACTTCTCTTATTTATTAGCCGTCATCTCGGTAGTTACCCCCTTTCTAACCATATCAACATTCAATACCTAAAAAGTTACATATAAAAGAAACTTTGTCATGAAAAATAACGATAGGTAGAGGAGAAAAAGAATCCAGCAATGTTACGTCGGTGGACACAATAGGTAAAAACCATAGCATAAAATATTGCATATCCCTATCAAAAAAACTGAACGGATATAATTAAAATGTCAGCCATCTTTTGCTTCATTTTCCTAGTTAGCGCAAGAAGAAATACTTATTCATTACCACTCAGTCGTTTAACACTTAAAGTTATTTAAGTACTTGCCTTCAAGGCTCTCTCTTATACCTCAAAACTTTATAGCTAATAAATTTTGCTGAGTTAAATACAGTCGGTACACAGTGAATTGAATGAATATTTCAGCTCAAACAAGGGAATGTAAAACCTAATATAATAACTTAGTCTAGTAAATAGTTGGGAGTCCTAGTGAAATGGGTTATATAAATAATAATGTATAACCCCAAGGATTGTGTTGCGTTGCAATTATGAAGTAAAATACAAAATAGTTGGATTTTGTTGTGAGTTAAGTTGGCCATAATTGCTCTAAAAAAACTCGGAATATGTAAAACAAAGCTTTAATTTAAAAACCGTATAGAGATATAATTTTTTTTAAAAGAAGGGTTAAGAATACTGTTTAATTCAGTTGTGTGTTGTTTTCTTTTTATTGTTCGTTTTGTTAAATCAGCGCTGTGCTGTGGAACCCCCATAGCACAGCATCATGCTAAGTGGAAGCCTTTTTTTCTTTCCAGTTGATATTGACCGATGATACGAATTTGTCTATAAACATAACTGACGCCCTGGCAGCCTTTCAGAAGAAGATTTAAGCTCCTGTCACTAACTCCTCTATATTAATCTATCAACTCCTGACAAGAATTATGAGGCAAACGTAAGATTACAATCAAAATCATCCCCGATAAGTGTATTATCGGATATTCAAAGTGTATGGGATGAGACACAAACGAAGAAATTTGCTTAATCCGCTCTTAATTTGGACTCTTGCAATCTACGAGGATTTGTTTGGCTCCCGACAGGGCGCTTCTTTGCTTTGTCAGTGTGAAAACGGATTATGGGATAAAAGGTTTTCTTGAGACGAAGCGCTCGTGACGACTCATATTCCAACTCTATTAGTAGGTAATGTTGTTAGTAAGGTTTGGAAAAATGAGTTAGGATCTTTCCGAAGATCAGTTCCCTATTTTCCGGGTATTGTTCCTTTTTCGTTTGGGTTAAACGAAAAAGCCTGTTGTTTGTTCTGTACATGTAATTTGGGTGAAGAAATTAGAGATAAGACCAACTTAGTTGTGTCACTGGAAACTAGATTATTGTGTCTTGCTATAATTGGGTGTCTGACACCGTTGTTCTCGAATTTTACACTAACAATATTATCTTCATCTTAATTTATATTTATTTCCGCACCAAACCTTAATACTTGGAAAGATGCCTGGCGGCAACGACTTAAAACTTCCCTGCATTTTCCTTCAAGATCAAAATGGAAATTTTAATATTGTCAGTAAAATTACCAGTATCTCTTGAAGGTGCGGCGTTTCGAGTTTAACTTAGTGCGGAAGGCAATTGCTTTTCTTCCTCCATTGAAATGTTCAACTTGCTGTCTTGAATCGACGTTTATTAAGTTTGGTCTGACAAGAAAAGTTGAACAAAGTAGCTGAAGCAATCGTATTATGTCTTGAACTTCATATTTTACGACATCGAACTGGTATCCTGAATTAAGTGTTGTTTTAGCGGGTAAGACGTGTTTTTAGGGGATTCTATCCTTTTAATCCTGGTTTTTAAAAAGTCTACCCGTGTGTTGCTCTCTGAGATAGTCTCTGAGAGTCTGTTAGTTATCAGCGGGACGGTAGCACTTAATGTACTCCATGCACTTGTATTCCTGTATATTATTATGTTTAAAATCTTTTATAACACCTAAAACAAGAGAGTGGTAAACCAAAATAAGTAGGTAAACGTACTACTCTTATCTTTTTTAACCGACTTCCAAAAAGGAGGAGGTTATATGTTCGACTTTGTGTGTTTTTTTTTTATGTATGTTCACTGATTTCTCCGTCAATTTGTGGACCGATTTTCACAATTCTTTTTTTATTTGAAAGTGTATGCTCCCGAGGTGGTCTCATTGTCACCAAATCGGAGTCTGATGAGGGAATCCCATGGAAATCGAGGGAAACCCTCAAATTTTATAGCGATATAGCGATTCGGGTATTTTTATAGTAACTCGTGCATTTGCTCTCAGAAAGTACCATTCGATGAAGTGGAACTGATGATGAAGACCACAGATGGCCATCGGAACTACTCAATAATAAATATTTCACGGGTTGCGATTCGGTTAGGTACTTTAATGTGGTTGCTAAGCACAATGCGTATCGTGAAGTGGAGCTGATGGTGACTTCTCAATCAACTCCAGTTCTCCTGGTTCTTACAAGGAGAACTCCTCAACAATTAACGTCCCTGCATCGGGAAAAGCAATATTTTGTAAAAGGTGATGAGCAGTTGACATTAGGCTATTGTAACTTAGATAAGTTACAAACTGGCCCACTAAAAAGTGAAAAATAAAAAACTTTTTTACAAAAAAAAACTACCGACTTCCAAAAAACACTACAAAGTGAAAAATAACTTAAATTTCGGAAGTCGGGGTCAATAAAAAAATGCGGAACCAACGACACCGACTTCCGAAATTTAAGTTATTTTTCACTTTGTGGTGTTTTTTTGGAAGTTGGTTGTATTTTTTGTAATTAACTTTGTAGTGTTTTTTGGAAGTCGGTTGTTTTTTTTTTTAAGTTATAAAGAATTTAATGACTACCCCTAGATACACACCATAAATTAAACTGTATCCCCTTTATTCATAAACGTTGCTCAAAGTTAAGTAGTGATTATCTTTAACCATACATTTTTGACGTTTAAACGTCACTTAAATGTAATCTTCGTTTATAAATAAACCTATAAATCTTCTTGCTGCATTGAATACAAAAACCACCTCATTCCTCATACGTTCAAAGGCCACTAAACCCATACATGAATTGAGTTTAGCATCCATTTCTGGTCCTTTGTCTATTCACTTCTGCATTTCCATTGACTGAACGATATCTCCATATTTCATTCGGTATCAACCTCGCCCACTGTTTCCCAATATCTCAATTTATTTTTCTTTCCTTTGAAGGACCCGTCTCATTGATAAAAAAAAACCTTTTGAGGATAGTTCGCCTTTTATATTTGTGAAGTGGAAGAAAATATTGGGTTTACTCAACAAACGTTCTTTGGTAAATTGTATTCTGATATCGTGTTATTTGGAACTTAGTTTTGGTAAGATATTTAAGTTTTTTATCTTTACAAATCAGTATAAAAAATTGGAAATGCATTAATTTCTATCACGTTCAATTATTTCACTTGATTAAAACGAACAGTCAAGTCAACACTTTTGATTTATGTAATTGGTTTCTTAAGCCGTGTAAATAAGGAAATAAAAAAGCAAATTAAACAAAAAAAAAAAACTTTCTCTTTGCTACCGCACTTCTAGTCGTACTACTGGGTATCATCCATACTTGGTTGATATCATGTCCTGTATAGCAGTCGTACTTTCGCTTCTTCTCCTCATTTATTATGCGCACAGCTAAAGTATGGAACTCTCAGCCAGCGTCTGTGTTTCTTCCACATTTAACCCGTCTGCATTCTAAGCAAGAGTAAACAGGAATCTTCTGGGCACGCTCGTTCCATCATAGACCTCATCCATCTCTTTCCATCAGGCGTTATCGAGTCAAGAGCAGGCCTATTCAACAATAAAGAATAGACTTTCGTTATGTCTGGTAATCAAATCTACCAATGAGATACTAAACAAAATCTTCCTTTCAGATGAGACCAACGATCGCTGGTGGGGAGAATCAGCAGTGCCTCCTGCGCCAGCAGTAGCTGCTGTGCCACCGCAGCGACCCTCGATGTCCACCAGCCTTAACATCACCAGCATTAACAGAGATGAGCCCTCAGCGTCACCACCAAGACATCATTTACCTAAAGATGGTAAGGAACACTCAATAACTTTAAATTTCTTGTCGTTATCATTATGTTGAGCCGACGTCCACTGCTGTGGGAGGAAAGTGCCAGACCCCAAAGAGAAGGCCTATATCTTAGCAGTGGGAACTTTAGGCTAGAATAGGCTGATTATCCAATGCTGGAAGAAGTCGGCCTCTCATTTATTTCTACAACGATAACACAATTCTCGTATTTTTAAGAACGTAAGCATTCTAATCGCAGTCTCTGAGAGTCGAAAATACAGTTCTTTCTCAGTTATTTTACCTCTGACAGCAGCAACCCAACAGCAACCTTATTGTAGCGAGAATAACGATCGTTGTAATTTTGAGAGATTTCTCAGTAGCAGGAACCCAAGAGCAACTTTGTTACAAGGAGTATTATAATACAGATCACTGTGATTTTGACAGTGATGCAAAATCAGACGTACTCGTAAAATAACTGTGATTGGACTCTACAGGACAATCATTGTCAAAAACTTTTCAAAAACGAACTAGTTAGTTTCTCTTAATTTTTGAAAAGTTTTTGTCAATGATTGTCGCTAATGGGTGATTCCTATAATTTACAAACCGTAATTGTTTAAAATTAAGACACTTCTTGTTCATTTACTAACTAGCAGCGCCCCGCGATTTCACCCAAGTTAGTTTCGATCCCGTGGGTATATCGGGATGAAAAAGTAAAAGTATCCTATGTGTATGGTTATAAACTGTGTGCCAAATTTTATCCAAATCCGTTCAACGGCTTACGCGTGATTGAGTATCAAACATCCAAACATCTTCACAAACTTTCACATTTATAATATTATAGTAGAATTGTTGTTGTAGGTGGTTAACAAATAAAGTTGGTAAAAAATGAAAAAAGTATCTCTAAAACATACCTCTAGGGTATACAATAAAAAGAAAATAAATAAGAAGATTATTCTAACTTGGATAAACAGAAAACAAGAGTTATTTTAAGAAACACAGGGAAAGATAGAAATATAACAAATAGGTCTACACGTAGATGTTAAAAAGAAAGCAGATAAAAGTTTAGGTTACTTACTCTACATTTTTTTTTTGCTGGTACAGTCGGCCTCGTATTCGCGTTACCACCCTAAGGTTGTGTCACTCCTTAGGGGCCTATACTACCTCAAATGGCTTAGCATGATCCTCCGTTATGTCGAAAATACTGCAGCATTAATTTTGAAATAAATATATGGTAAAGTTGAGGATTAATGTTAGGTCTTATGTTAGACAAAAACACGTTTTCATAAAATTTTCTAGATAAAAAAAAATTACAAAGTTACCTCTAAACCGAACAACAAACCGCTGGTATTCAAAAAATACTTCAAATTAGATCACGAAACTTTGTACACTAACCGAACTAACTATAAAGCAGGTCTTATGTTATTTACTTTTTTTTAATTACCATTATTTTCACCGTAAAAAGCAAATACCTAAGCTATTGGCGCTGCCTGCCGCCTAGCACCGCACTCTGTCTCGCTCTCACTCAGTCCGCGAGCAGTATCGTGCGAGCGAGTTAAAGAGTGAAATTTAGCTGAGGTAGTGTAGGCTCTTACAACGTCAGAGCCTATTTTTACTTAGTTTCAACCTTAGAGCAGTTTCAATGTATTGGGAGTTTTTGTCAAAAGTGTTGACTAAAGCTAAACAAGCTATTGTGGTATAACATAATCAGCCTAAAATGTTTCCACTGCTAGGACACAGGCTTCCTCTCTTCGACACGGCAATTAAAACGTCGAAGGAAAACATCGTGAGGCTTTCCTCACGATGTTTTCCCTCACCGTTTTGAGAACAGTGATGATGTAATTATTTACACAAAGTACAGCGCTTGCCTGGATTCAAACCCACGACCTACAACTCGTAAGTCGGGGCCGCTACCACTGGGTCACCACTGTTATTCTATTCTCATTTTGGTAAACTGGCAGCTTATTGCAAAATAGTCTTTTTCATAGACTTAATGCATAAACAGCACTTAAGGTAGTCTGTATTTATTCCGAATGGATTACAGAATATCTAGGTTCCCAAATATGTATTTTGAATGGACACTGATTTAAAGACGAATTTATTATAAGATAAATAAGTTTTCACTAGAAATTTGAAATTCCTCATATCTCGTCTATATGTCAGTGTCCTTTCAAAATATATATTTGGAAACCTAGATATTCTGTAATCCAATCGGAATAAATACACACTACCTTAAGAATATGTTTCATTTACAAATTATTTTGGTATTACGTTTATATATGAACAGCGCATGCTACACCGGCCCCTTAAATCCACATCTCCGCCAATAATTGAAGAGCTAATCTCACTCACAATACACACAACCACAAGACGTACTTACGTAATAAACATCCATCATAATTCCACTAACGTCTACAACTAGTTCCTAGTCGAATTTATTACTTAACTACAGTATAATATTCTCGTAAACTCCTCTCTCACCCACAATTTTCACGTTTACTACCTACCTCGGGTTTAAGACAATCCTCTGGTATTGTTTAATCTTCGTTATTCAAGCTATTGTGATGCTTAATCCGATTAATTAAGTTATAATTTAATTTGAATTATAATTTGGAATCTCTCTCTTGGTTTCTTTTTTAGGAAGAATCTACATACATCTACCTTCAGCGTGTATTAGAAATGTTTGGTCATATAAGGGTGTGGTACAGACCATCAAACTAAATAACTTTATGGGACCGACATCGTAATTGCGATAAAGTATCAACTGTCCTATATAAAACTTTAATACCTAACCTAACCTAACGCAACATAATGGGACAGCTGATATTTTTTTCGTGATTACGATGTTGGTCCCGTGGAGAAAGATGTTCAGTTTTATGGTTTGTACCTACCCTTTATTTTGACCACCCATTTCTGATACACTTTATTATATATAGGTATACAATGATATTATAAGTGTAAAAAGGTGTAGGTATATCGATATTCTCCCCTTATGGAATTCTTTACTAACACACCTATACTATTGTAGATACACTATTTTTGTTAACAGAACTGAAATTCCCTTTCGAAGCAGCAGTGAAACCATATTAGCTTTGTTTAATTACATATTAAATTAGTATTGATCCCCAAGTTAGTCTCAAAGGGGTTACACAGTAGCGGTAGATCGCGTTTGTGCATGATTTTAACAAAATCGAACTTTGTGTTAATTCATTGTCATGTAAACTTCAGGAGGTGGAATATAAGAACACATGTAATTTTATAATGTGTAACGAGGTCATATTTACAATTATTATTATTATTAGCCTATGATGTCCCATTGCAGGGCAAAGGCCTCCCTACACTCTTTCCACTTCTCTCTGTTCAAAGCTGCATAACAACAACAAAGCAAGCATATGAACAATATTATAATTAAAATAAATTCCTACTCAAACTCTATTTTTATGAAGGCACACACACTAAGCATTCTACTGCTTCATAATTTATAGCTCTTCCCAACCCTGTGAATTATTTCAAAGCCCTATTCAATATCGCAGTTTGCTTGCCCAAGTTTACATACAGGACTTCGCAATATGCATAATTACCTGCCTTGTCTAAACAACGATAAGTGTTGTGCCAATATTACATTGTTTAAGAAATATTATACAGGCTTAAGATCAGCATAAAACGGGTTCAATCAGCCTTTACAAACACTAATGAATTATGTCATAATGTTTGCATTAAATCCGCGTTCATTTTCGCAATTAATACTGAATAGAAACTATGCTGTAAGGGTTTATTAAAATCATTAAAAGCGATGCAATCATTCAAGCCTAATTACTAGGATAAATAATTTTATTATTTGTTATCATTTGTGTCGCGTTATTCAAAGCTAATATTGCTCAGATCAATTATCATAATGGTTCTTTTGTAATCCTTGTGGCCTTTTGTATAGTTAAGTAAACCGAATAGCGTTTGTAAGCCTGTAATTTATTTGGCCTAAATGATCTCCCATTTACTTTAGCGGTGATGACCCTATTAATCTCTGGTTGGAATTCAGGGCTCTTCTGACTTATGGACACAATTTTCACTTAAGAACACCAAATAATAAAGAGAATCTTAGAGAACAAAAATACATCGATCAGAGCGCAGATCAGCATTGCGTAACACACTATCACAATCTCAATTTGAATAATTTTAAAGGATATTACTAATCCATTGCTTAATATTTTAGAAAAATTTGTCTGCTCAACAACGTAAATAACGCAATGAATGTTGTTGAACTGTTAGAATGAAAGCTATTGCTACTGAATGCAATTACCTCGCTGAATTGTCGCAACGGAAGTGCTTTGAAAGTAAACTAACGCCTCACCCACTATGTGCTCGCGTCTAAAACGTGATAAATGGTTCAATAATTTAAAAGTTAGAATACTTTACCGGGGTCCACTGACATGAAATTGATACCTCTTTCTCTTCCACAGATCAATTCGACATCATGTACGTATACATCATAGCTGGCGTCGCTGGTAGTCTTCTCCTATGCATCATCTTGGGCATCATCCGCTGCGTCATGACTAAAAAAACATCCGACCAGCCAAAAGGCCCAGACGTATCAGCCACTACGGAAATCCCCAACGGATTCAACGACAGCATATCGGAAGTTGACAATGATATTAACATAACTAGTCTATCTGGACCCGTCGACACGGTTGATTCTGGAATCAAGCAAGAGATGCAATACTCCAATGTTGCTCTAAGTCCTAAAATCAATAAGTATGTCGGCCGCCCAGTACCTAATACGTACCCACATGTGAGCACTAATATGTACGGACAGGTGGCTGAATTCCCCATAGAAATGCCTCTTCGGACTATGCCTCATGGCACATTAGGGCGCGGAGTTGCGGTCAAAACTCTGCCAAGAGTTCAAATACAAACTGAAACGGACCCTAACACAAGGAGCTTATATCGATATTCCAACGCCCAGTACTACTTCGGGTGACAACAAGACAAAAGCCAGTGTTCGGACGTATCCAGAACTTACTGTTTCTAGTTGAATCGTGTAGTGGAGTGTATATAGTTCACGGAATAACTAGTGAAGTTTGTAATGTTCTACTTTTAAATACGGAAACTGTGATATTAATTGAAAACTTTCCTATTTTACTGCGAGCAGTTTTCCAACTGTAGACACAGAAAGACAGTGTGGTTGTTCCTCCGTTGTGAATTGAGAGATGGATCGTTGTTAGCAGAACTTTGTTATACTGTGTTGACCTTTGATAACTAAGCATTGTTTTGTATGTCGAACGAATCAGTGTGTTCATTTATGTATTCACATTGTTTCTCGTGGGAGTTGGGCGTAGTTTGGAGCTGTTATATAATTAATCTGTGTGTTCAGTTATATGAATTCCTGTATATTAACAGACTGTATGGACAGCCTTGCCGAAGTATAGTACTTTGGTTTCATGCCAGCTCCTGTCAGGATCATGCTAAAAAACCAAAATAATCTTTATTTGTTGTTTAACATGCTGTATATTTTTATTTTTTGTGCAAATCATTTTGGTTGCACAAAATGTTCCTTAAATTTTATATGTCTTAATTTTCAAGATGCTACTCATAACTATTTGTAAATTCAAGTATGTAATAAATAATGTGTATATCCTTTGTTTTATATCACTCATTGTTAGTTATAGTAACTGTAATATCTCTATGTTGATAGTTTTAATTATTTGTGCCATTTCGTCAATCAAATAGCTAATTATAATAGGTGACAGATGTGCAAACATGGAGTTAATTATAAATTAAATTTTCGTTTTATATCAAAACTTATTTGTTGATTTGTATTATTGGTAATTGCTTTTTGTGTCTACTAGTTACGGAATAAAGTAAGAGTTGAAAACGTTGTGAAAATAATTTATGATTGGTTGGTAAATAGTGTTATAGTTTGTATTTGATTTTATAATAATACCTCGACTGTGTTAATTGGGCTAAATATAGAAATCAGTTTAATTCACACAAAATAACTTGACAGAACAGCATAAACATTTAAATTTAAATGTACATTTAAATTTAAATGTTTATGTTTAGTAGAACGAGAGGTGACTGAACTTTGGGGTAAAAAATACAGTAAATGGGAGTGAAAGATTTCAAGAAGACTTTAGAAGTCGATATAGGAATGTGATTCCATACTTTGGTCATACCAAACTAAAAGTCCACGCTCACAAAACCCCAAGTACAAAATCTACAACTATCCCAGACGTAATCAAAGATGATAATATTAATAAACCTAAAAATACAAAAACAATTACTCATTCAAGTAGATTCGAGTAATACGATGATGAAATCACAAACTAGAATTCACTGGTGCAAATACAGACTCGGACAATAAGGCCAGTTAATTGCTCGTCGGATACGGCACGGTTAGTAGCACTGACAACGAGCTGTAAACTCCTAACGCGAATTGTGAGAGGGAGAATTTATGATAATATGTCCAGTTGTCCAATGTCCAGTTACATTAGCCTTGTCAGGGCTTTGGTTTGCATTGGCTGGAAACACGAGCTTAACACGACATTTATAGATGTTAATGACTCATTATCTTATGATTTAGGCGTGGTTTGAAACGGGCAACAAACTTGAATATATGTCCAATGCAAAATTGATAACAAACTCGGTAAATTTTTAGTTACTTCATTATTGTCAGCTTTGATACTGCTTGACATGTTTATTTGAGGATATAAAGATACCATGTCTTACAAATAGATTTTTGCAAAATAATGTATATTATTGTGTATTTTCGTACAAAAAACAAAGATGACATATAAAAATCTAAATCTTAAAGACCAAATAACCATTGTCATGTCTTTTTATGCTGATCCACTCAGTTATCGAATCGTCGTGAGACATTGATACATTTAACAAGGTCATAAAATACTTCAACGTTTTTAGTACTCTCATCTCTCGAAGGTATACTCAACTAAGTATTTTATTTGCAGATGCAACGTTGTAACAGGTAACTCGATGTGCTAAGATATAAACTACAATGTCTAAAGACAGGTTACTTGATACTTTGGTTATATTCTAACCAAGTGCTAACAAGACTTGACTAGTATAACGTATCAGTGAATAATTAAGGACATGGAACAGCGTACACTTTGATTTAATTTGAGATGTGAGACACCTGCATTTGTGTTTGTATATTGCTGCTATTTGATATTTATTATTTACGGTGAAGGAAAACATCGTGAGGAAACCGGCATGTCCTAGAACCAAAAATTCGAAGACATGTGACATCTACCAACCCGCACTGGGCCCGCGTGGTGGATTACGGCCCACTCCCTCTCACAGAGAGGACGCCTGTGTCCCAGCACTGGGAACATTATAGGCTGATTATGATTATGATATTTATTAGTCAGAATATTTTTTGGACTATTCATTGTCATGGTATACCTTTATAATAATATGTTCTACGTTGATTTGTTTTGGAAAGATAAAACAAGCTTTACGTAGGTATCACCATTTATCACTACGAATTGTTTGTACTTAATGTCTTAGAACATTCTTCTAACGTTTATAAATTATGGACGGCAACAAGTAACTTTGGAAACTTATATGTGACAAATATGACAAATATAACTGTAATGAATTTTCAGTATGTTTTTAGTTGTATTTCTACTCTCCAAATTTGCACTAAAAATAACCAATTCAATTAAAGCCAACTTCCAATTACGAACAGTTCTAAAAGCGATACTTTTATTAAAAGCTCCAGAAAAGAAAGTTCCGTCTTCACAATTTTCACACACACCTTTTTACGATTTTTTTTGAAATCCAATTTAAAACTCATAAATTGCAACTAAGTTCCGACAACGGCTAGTTTCATGTCACGTCACAAATTAGGTGACACTCCGATTCTCGTAGCGTGCAAGACTTGGACGTGTTCGCAGACCAATTAATGTTCTCCGTGACTTTAACGACGCCAATGTACCGAATAACTGGATTATTTCTAAGCGGAGATTTGCTGCCGTACCAATTGTTGGGTACCAGGAAATTGCTTTAGCTGTAGCTACATCAACTGGAGATAGATTTTATCGGGGTTGAGATTTTGGTTTTCGAGCTTTATTTTACTCGTACAGGTCCCGGTGTGCTTAATTAGTTTAAAGTCTATTTGTGTCTTCTGGGATTCCGTTTGATTCATGGTTGAGTTTTGGTGACAGTAACTTCATTAGTTTGAACTGTGGTATCCTAAATTCAAGTTGTAGTCCTTCTGCTTCATCGTGTTGAAAATTCCAATAATTAAATGTACCTAATTAAATGAATTTTGACTAGAACTTGGTCACATTGATAGCGTTACCAGTGGTTTCTCGAAAATGCAGATGGAATTATCCTAAAGTATTGTTGATGTTCTTTAGAGTAATGTGAACCTTATAAACAATACGATACAGCAGTGCTATTCTGTAAAAATCTCACCGTGAAAACTAAGGTGAAGTGAGCTTTCATTCTACCTGATGTCAGGGTCACATAATCGATCGGCTCTATTCTCTTTCAGAAAATATTTTGATAATCTAATTCATATATCAAGGCACGTTACGCCAAGCGGTGGCGACACTTTATGACATGAAACGTCGTACCTATGAGATACTGCTCCAGATTAGAGCGCTCCGATTATAAATCCTGTTCTAGCTTCATTGCATTGCCGCTCTCAGCCGGTGCCATATTATGTCTGAGTCGCACTTTATACGATTGTGGTTTTCAAACCACACAGCTTATTTTGAGAAAAATTTTATTGTCACGTTGATTATTGCTGAAAATGATTTTGTATCATACGAGGTATTTTTTAAAAGTAATAATGTAAATACTAAATATTTGTGAAATATAATTATCGCCTAAAATTAACACAGTCGAGAAGGAAACAATATTTTCAAAACGACTGACTGTACTTAAAGCCTATCCAGATCACGTTAGTTAATACAATTAATTGTAAAACTAATAAATATCTGTACAGATAACTTTTTATGTCGTACATCGATTTAATAATAAAGTAATGCACATTATTAAGACTGTTTTATTTAGTGACGACACTCTAGATTATGAAAGTGAGGAAGACCTAGTTAGAGACGGATGTAAAATATCCAGAATACATAGTCAACCCTTTACATGTAATAACTTGAGCAACAATGGCCTTAAAATAATTTCATCAAAAAATTTTTTTTTCTTCCAAACAATTGCAAATTGAGTTGTTTTTAGAAAAAACAATGTTTGACATTATTTTGTATAACTGAGCAACAGCATACGCAATAAAAACTGGGGAGACTATTGAGAAGAAGAATACCGATTGCAATATGCAAGATAAAACTTTATAAGAACCTTTCCCACTTGAATAAGGATTAGTTACGTGCAGTTACTACAAACCCATACAAGTAAGTATTGAATAATACAAGAGAAAACAACACTAGAGATAAATAAATCCGAAGCAATATAACTAGAAGCAATTTTGACGTTGAGCTATAAACGACAAATGCTCTTGGCGAAGCTTGAGCAATAACATCTATTTAGAACTAACTTTTGCCCACGGCTTCGTTCGCATGGAAGCCGGAAAATATCCCACGGGAACGTACTAACGAGATTAGAAGTATCCTTTGTGTTAATTCAGGTTAAAAAATATATGTGTGCCTGATTTCATCTAAATCTATTTGACCGTTTTTCCGCCAATCCGGTGCATACATCGAGACTAACAGAAACGAAAAAAAAATCTAAAAACTAAATTTTCGGCATCAGACTCGTTCTCGTAGCAATTACTTCTTTTTTTCAAAAATATTCGATGTACAGCTGACTTCGCTACTATTTTATTACATGTATAGTGCTCCGTTTGTTATACATGACAGTATTTCTATACAAGATACGTAAAGGTTGAACAGCAAGTCTGATCCGGTGTTCAACGATGAGTTCGATAAACGAGTTATGACCCATAACTTAGTCTCAGAACTCCGCAGCACAAAATAGATAGATACAGAAGGTCAGCTCCTACACAACGAGCGAAAACAGGCGCACGCACACAGACGCGTACGTACAGCGATCTCAGTAGAATGCCAGTCGCGAGTGCACTTGCATTCGCTGTATAAGCATATCAATATGTGCGTGCGTTTTCAGTCATTGTATGGAGATAGCTTTCTGTAGCTATCTGTTTTGTGATTGCAGTATTTGCAATATCGGAGATGGTTTGCGTCTCAAAGATAATTCGGAAACGGGAGACATACTTATCTTGTTTGCAGTAAAATACTTTGTCAGATACTGTAATATAGAACAGTGTATTGTCAAAGGAAAGTATTAGAATTTCGGGATTGCTGTAGGTATAGTATTTTAATCTCACGAAGCGACTCGTGTTTTACTTGTGCTTACCAAGTATACAAGCACGCTGTGAATGTGTGTGTAAATGCAGGAGATCTTGGTACCGTCCGAGACAATGGCAAAGTTGGAAGTGTGTGTGTGTGTGTGTATGCTTGTTATGTGATTATGCTACTCGTCTTCACGCACACATATTCACAACATGATTGTACACTTGCTTACCACATATAAAGCGCGCATCGCTTCGTGAGATAAAATATTGTAGTAGTGTACTTACTTAGCTGTAGCTATGTTATATGACGTAGCGAGATGCTTGTGATATTTTTGTTAAATGCTTTCTACAAATTCATAATTCGCACCTTTAAATTAATACCGTGACTAAACGAAATTATAAAATTTTACAGGAGAGCCAATATTAGAAAAAAGTCACTGTTTTTTGTCAATAAAATCTGAGTGCATGATTCTTTAAGTCATTTAATGAGGTCTTAAAGAACCCTGCACTCAGATTTTATTGACAAAAAACATTGACTTTCTTCTAATATTGGCTCCCCTGTAAAATTTTATAATTTCGTTTAGTAACGGTTTTACTTTAAAGGTGCGAATTGTTCAGGCAGCCGCTGAATGTTTTGTTCAGGTCAGGATGAGCTTGAGTATAGTAGTTAAGTATCTGTATACCTACTCAAATGTCACGCCACCCTCTGGTGGCAGGGAAATCGACGCGAAAACTTCAACGAGGTAAGTATGAAACTACATGGTTCTTTTTTCTTTTAATAACCGACGAAAAATTTCTTCGCTAGGCGTCTAGAATCATGTGCTGAATAATTCATGGTTGCGCGTCGGTGGTAGCACCCTGTATAATAGTCGATCTAAAACCAGAGGGGCTGTTCTCGTAATTTTAAGAACGTTCACAGTCTGATCTCAGTCTCCATCTGCCATAAATACCTCTAATTTCTCTACATTTTTGACAAGTTTTTGACATTGATTGTCGCTGAGAAGAGATAGCGACTTGATTTTGAACGTTTTTAATTATGGGAATTGGCCTTATGGCCTGAACGGCAATATCAGCACTCAGGAAAAACACTGCTTTGAAGTTAATAACTTACAGTACACATTTGGCACTGTTATTTTCACAACTTTTCCGCCTTTATGAGACGAGTCTGCAAACTGCGTGTCAGATATTAGTATCTACTACTATAAAAAACTGACGCATACTTTAGAATTGCGGAAATTGTTGGCACTTGCATCGGTTTTCTCAACTTTAGCCAGTATATTTAGCCCGAGTTTGCTCCACTTTGGAAATGCCAGTAGGTACTCATTCCGATCATTTAACATCGGATGTGGCTCAAGCAAACCGTTTCCTCTCTTTTCAAACGGTTCTTGAATCTGCATGACCTACAATCGTTGTTCTAGGCCAGCAGTTATAACCGAGGAAATAACACTTTATTTAGTTTTGCTTTGGTTGAAACTATACTGTTTTGAACTTTCAAGAAATTGCATATTTTTTAAATGGATAAAGTAAAATTGTATTTAAAAATAGTTTAGTAAATTAAGCTCCAAGTTTTTTCTAACAGCATCTGTAACAACCTATCCGCGTATCAGCTAGCAAAGTGTCGAAAGCCCCCAGCTATATGAGCCGACGATCTCGAAACGGTGGTTAGGACAAATTAAATGCGGACGGCGGAGGACAGAGTGGCAGAGTGGAGTGCAGACTGGGCAGACTGAGCCCTATGTCCAGCAGTGGACTGCGATCGGCTGAGATGATTGATCTGTATCAATCATGATATTAACAATCTACATATCCGAATGACAGCGAATTCATATTTAAAACAGTCAAGGTCGACTTTCTGTCAAAGTATTTTTATAAAGTAGTTCCACAGTCGGTCTTCTCAAAATGTTTTAGGATTTTCTAATAAACCTGCAACTTTATAAATTCCCCCAGTCCTTCCACACACCACCTTGCTCTTATCGACGAGATAGGATAGTCAGACTCTTTGTCCTGGCACTCCTGCTGGCTACGGAAAACAGCTTAAAATATAAAACACAAAATAACTACAGAAGGTTGACACCGCCACACAATGAGCGAAAATGTACGCAAACAAAGACATGCCTTGCGTACAGTGAGTGTAAGTGCACTCGCGATTGGTTTTTGTTTGAGATCGCCGTTCATACGTGTCTGTAGTCTTTCGTAATTACATGGATGCCAATTGGTAGGTAATGGTACACATTAATTTGAATGCTTTGATTTCAATAGTTACCCGAAATTCTTATATTACAGACGGGCTTGTGGCTAAAAATAACAACCGCACGGTTCGATCGATTAGGTTAAGCTACGCTTGCCGCGGTTGGTCCGTGGATGGGTAACTATCTTTACATACCAAGACCCCTCTATGCCTAGGAAAGCACGTTAAGCCGTTGGTCCCGGTTGTAATTCATGGATCTTTGACAGTCGTTACGGGTCGTCCGAAGCCCGAAAGTCTGACAACCACTCTTACCAAAGGGTATCGTATTACCCAGTAACTGGGTTGTGGAGGTCAGATAGGCAGTCGCTCCATGTAAAATACTGGTATTCAGCTGAATCCGATTAGACTGAAAGCCAACCCCAACTTAGTTGGGAAAAGGCTAAGCCGATGATGATGACCCGAAATTCTTATATTAAATCACCTCAAAAATGATTTCCATTTGACTATAATTGAGATTAAGTTTATACCCTCAGTTTTCGTCGATGATTTTTCGATTACAATTTAATAATGATATTCTAGCAACAATTGTTGGAAAAAGTGGTAGATATAAGGTAGAAACTTTTAAATACATATGAATGTGTTACTAATTCCCTTTAGTGACTAATTGCCCAAGAACCTGCAGGGTCTATTCTGCAAAAGTCTGAGGTGAAGTGAGCTGTCAATAGTACCAATCCCTGCCATCAAATGGATTGACAGCTCACTTTCCTTGATTTCTACAGATTAAATCGCTGGACAGGATTTGTTTACACTAGACTAGAATCAATTCTATTTTTTAATTTTAAATTTTGACGTTCAAAAGTGCCTTTTAAGTGCCTATTTGAAATAAATGATTTGACTTTGACTTTGACTTTGACACTTTCATCAAATACTTTTGGTACAAGCAGAGGCCATATTATGAGTGTACTCGCCTGTTTTCGCTTGTTGCACGGAGCCGACCCTCTGTCCTTTTTTATTTTGAGTGTAAATCTTCTTTCACACTCATAAATCACTTGGTCACCGCTATCTTAATTTATAGCTGCATTTTGCAAGCGTGAAATTAAAATTAAGCAAACATTTGTTCTCGATTTTTGGGCTTAGTATCTTTGTCTTCGTGATTTATTGTTTGTGTCGAGTATGGTATGCGGTAAGGGTAATGGTCAGTGTATGAAGGTGCTTTTGTTATGTTTTTCAATCTTGGCGAACAAACAAGGCGATCTTGATGGATTCTTTTATTTAACACTAGCAGCGCCCCGTGTTTCACCCACATAAGTTTCGATCCCATAGATATATAGGGATAAAAAGTATTTTATGTGTTATTCTGATATATAAGCTATATTACTGTAAAGTTTCATCAAAATCCGTTCAGTAGTTTTTGCGTGAAAGAACAACAAACATCCATCCATCCATCCATCCTCACAAACTTTCGCATTTATAATATTATTATATTATATTATATTATATTATATGATATCATATTATATTATATTATATTATATTATATTATATTATATTATATTATATTATATTATATTATATTATATTATATTATATTATATTATATTATATTATATTATATTCTATTATATTCTATTCTATTATATTATATTATATTATATTATATTATATTATATTATCATATTATATTATATAGTAGGAAGTAGGATTAACACATAAAAGATAACATTAACTATTAATGCGGATAGAAGATAGTGCTCCACCAGAACGGCGTGGGCATTGGCGTCAGTAAAGGTGTCCAGCAGATTACTGTAGTGACGTAGTAGCAGTAGTCGTGCAGTGCGCATTTCTAAGGCAGACATTAAACAAATTACGTACCTTGTTGGCTAAAGCTCCGACGCAGAACGTCACCAAGGGTGTCATTGAAAGAGCTGAAACTTGCAGTAGCAAATGATCTAGAGGAATCTATGGCACAGTAAAAAGAATCATCATCAGATAAAATAAAAATAATTTATAATAAATAACTACTAATTTAAATATGCAAATAAACTATAGCTAAGATTGCTGTGATGTCACTTTAAGTGCAACACCACTATCTGTGCACCACCTACTACTGCACTAGTATAGCTATACATAGATCTACACACATCAAAAGTGTCTAGGGATCAAGCATTTTTATGCGGATTGCTTGAGATTGAGATGTGGCTTTGTAATAAATTTATGATTTTATAAATTTATATGGATCCTTTTTGGTGCATTTCATAATTTGAATCAGGAACTGTGAATCAAATTCGAGTAAAAGATGAAAATCAGCTGTCAATATTTTCCCTATAAAAACATACAACGCATTGAAGACATTATTAGTGCTACTGTTTCCCTACTACTGATTAAAACCAACGTTATTATGGAGCGGCGACGTCATTTAAGCAGGGAAGAAATGCTCAGAGCCGTGGGAATGATAGAAGCTGGTTCCCGGCAACGTACTGTGGCTTTAGCTCTGAATACAAGTCAGAGTGTTATCAGTCGACTTTGGACACGTTACCGAAGCACTGGTACCGTGGCTGAGCGCCATGGAGGACGGTATCGCTGCACCACACGGAGACAAGACCGATACATTCAAATCTTAACTCGAAGAGCTCCAACAATAACCGCCATGATGTTAGCCGTGAGGCTTCATCACTCTTCAGGGAACTTAATTAGCGACCAAACAGTCAGAAACCGCTTGCATGAAGTGAACCTTCATTCCCGAAGACCGCTACGGGTACCACCTATAGCAATGCACAATCGTAGGATTCGATATCAATGGGCTCTTGAACAAAGAAATTGGGCAGAAGAACAATGGCGTTTCGTGTGCTTTTCTGATGAGTCTCGTTTTGGTATGAGACCGGATACAAGACGTATACGACACTGGAGAACCCCTGGACGCCAACAGCGATTAAAATCCTGCCAGGAAGTCCATCCTTATAGTGGTGGAACCATCATGGTATGGGCGGGTATTTGGATCGGCGGAAGAACTGAGTTGATATGGATCAGAGGCAACCTCAACGCTCAAATTTATGCTGAGACGATTGTATCAGACGTCATCGTTCCTCTACAAGTGCAAATCGGTCCCTTATTTCAGTTAATGCATGATAATGCACGACCGCACACCGCAAGAGTTGTAAGACAGACTCTCGCCGCAGCTAACATCAATGTCCTGCCCTGGCCTGCTCAGTCGCCAGACTTGAACCCGATTGAGCATGCATGGGATATGCTACAGAGAAGAGCTCTGCCGAATATGGAGGGTATCCAGTCGCAAGAAGACCTTTTTTTGTTGTTGCAACGAACATGGGCGGCCATTCCACAGCGTGATTTGGATGAACTCATTTTGAGTATGCCAAACCGATGTTCTTGTGTTGTTAGTGTTCGCGGTAGAAACACGGATTATTAATTGTTTAAGTTACCCAATAAAATTTTAGAGAAAACTGTTATTTCAGTCTTTTTTTCGAATTTTTGTGTTAGTGGTTCAAATGTCAAAAATCCCTTTATTAGGAAAATGGCAAATTTCTTTATTAATGCAAAGGTGACTTGGTTTATCGTTACTGTGACAAACGAAAACACTTTATTTGATGAATCCTTAAAGAAAATTTTAATTAATATCAATCAGGAGAAAAGTTATTGCAAAAATATATGTTGATCCCTAGACACTTTTGATGTGTGTATTTCAGCGTTGTTTATATATTTATTTTATTTTACCATTTATGTACACACATATATAAACAGACAAGAAAAAAACAGAACAGAGAAATAGGTACAAAGGTGATGCTTATTCCATAAGAAATCTCTTCCAGCATACCTGCTATAGGAAAATAGATAGAGAGATATAGACAGCGTGTGTAAAGGAGACAGAAAAAATACATAAAATCATAAACAATCCATTTAATAAATTTAAACAAATATTATGAGAATATACAAATATACAAACAAATAGACATACATACTTCTAAAATAAATATCACTAGAATGTTAATAATTATACCGTAATCAAAATAATGAATACATACACAACAACGAGTATGATGAAGTGGAAAGATAGTGTTCTTTTACTCTTCGTTTAAAAACTGCAACAGTTTGGCAGTCCCTAATGTCAAGCGGTAGTGAACTCCACAACCGCACCGTGTGCACTGTGAAGGAGTAGAAGTAGAAGTCGGTGGATTGGGTAGGGAACTTAAGAAGCTTTTTAATATGGGGACCTGCAAGGCGTATCTTAAGGAAGGGCGTAGGAAAAACGCGAAAGTTGGAGAGGCGATCATACTTTTTAAGGTTAAAAATAAAACGAATAAACATATTTCGGAAAGGCTCAAGTATAATTAAAATGAAAAGGAAGTAGGTAGATTAACATAAAAATATTATTAAAAACATTCATAAATTCACGCCTTTTTCCCAAGAAGAGAGGTAGTAACAAGAAAACGGCACTGCTACGACATTTACATAAAAAAAAAACATTGACAAAACCCTAAAATAATGTATGTTACTTTCTATTGAGCAACGCACGGCATTGTTTTAAAAAACGTAGCGTTTTAAATTCAAATGCCTTTTTGTGAGGGCGTTAAAGGAAGTTGTGAAAAAATTCATAAACTTGTTCTTCTTATACTTAATATATTCATCGACTGAGTTTGAAGATACGAGTAATGTGCTCTTGAAGAAAATTTCGCTCCCTCGCCTCAAATATTTTGTTTTCTTTATTGTCTTTCCTGTTTCACGTAAACCGGAAACCTGGTGGTTTTGTGTTTTAATCCGATTTATTTTTACGTAAGTTGAATGCGATATACATTTTTACTTTTAAAAAGATGGAGAGAAATGAGCCTCTTTGAGTTGGGAACCGACTTTTAAAGTCGTTAAGTATATTTTTAGGGATAAGAGTATTTCCGGAGGACTGTTTTATTTGATTACTGGTCTTAGTGATACGAGATGTTGTGTAGATTTTTGTATTAAGTTACAAAATTAATCTACATAATTATATCTGCCTAGCCTTTTCCCTACCGTGTTTTTTTTTGTGGATGGAAAATCATCAAATGACCCCTCCCGCTCTGGGTGGATCAGAAGGGAGTGTCAGACTCTTACTGACAAAAACCCACCCGTGTTCCTTCCTTAGCCCTTTGTGTTCCGGGGCAGCGGTAGTAACCCTTTCGGACAATCCCGCTGCCCCGGCAATCCCGCTGCCCCGCGGGGTTGCCGCGGGCCGGGGGTGTTGGGGTTGCCTTCCAGCCTAACCAGCACCTTAATTGCGTAACACACATTACTCTCAATTTGAATCATTTTGAAGCATATTGCTGATCCATTGCTCCATATGTTCGAAAAATGTGTTTGCTCAACAATGTAAATATTGCAATGAATGTTGTTGAACTGTCAAAATACAACCCATTGCTACTGATAGTGTGTTACGCAATTACCCTGCTGATGCAGCTGAATACACTGTGTTTTACATATCAATTACAATATTTAAGGGCAAAAAAATAAACCAACAAGTTGTCGAATCTATGAGGCAATTCCCGCGAATATTTTTAAGAACATTCGCATTCTAGTCTCAGTCTCAATCTGTTAAAAATGTACCTATCTAAATTTTTCCAAGTTTATGAGATACACACACACCTTCACAATTATTTTACCTCTGACAGCAACAACCTAACAGCAACCTTATTATAACGAGAATAAAGATCACAATGACTTTGACAAATTTGTCAAAGTGGAAAATAAAATAATAAAATCCTGCTAAATAGCAGGATCCCAACAGCAACTTTATTAGAATAAGAAAGAACTTTATAACCTACACAGTGAAGAAAAATCATAGGTAAAATAACTTTGAACGGACTGTAGATTGTTGCTAAAAAGAAATTACGACTTTAATTTGAACCACAGATATAGATACACCTAGATAACGCAAGAGCAACTACTTCGCGTGCCAAAAATCGCAACAACTTACGTTCAAAAATCGTAAGCCGCCACTCGCGCTCAGCCCTGTGTACTGCTGGCTGGGTGAGCGTGAGTGAGACATAGCGCTATTGTGACGTCATAGTAGGTAGTCAAAAAAATGACACGCTTGGTTTTCATACAGATCGTGATACTTGCGTTATCTGGGTATCTGTGATTTGAACGTTTTTTAAGGACGAGGATTGGCCTTCTGTTTATTAGGTGTAGAACGTGAAGAGAGAGCTAGTGTACGTACTGTGTCTACCCACACACTTCTGCATTTTTAATCGCTCGCGCCGAAGGCTAGTCTCCGTTGAGATTGACCGCCATGGCCGAAATACGATCTGGAGGGTGATTACATATAGGTAACTATAGATTCTGTACATTTTGACCACGACAGTAAGAGGTTCCTCTTACTGACTGCAACAGTAAAAAGAAATTGCAAATTATTTATTTAACCTACATATTTGTCTAGACAGGTAACCACAATAACGTTAGATTCTTACTATGTAGAAGACAGTTCTTGCTGTTCCTAATATACAATGTTTAGGATCTTCTATTCCGTTTACCGCCAACTAGCGGAAATCGCCACGAACATCTAATAAAATTTTACGCATTTCTAAGGATTCCCTTTCTACGCTCTTAAAAATATCACTAAACAGTCAGTCTAGTCGCAGTCTCATCTCGGCGACAAACAAATTTCAAAAACTTGTTAAAATGTAGGGAAATTAGAGGTATTTTTGACTTATTGGGACTGAGATAAAACTGTCAAAGTTCTTAAAATTAACGGGAATTGCCCCTCAGATCTTTTGATATGTGAACAAGGGCTGGTAAAAATCAAGTCTATCTAACAGTACGACATACTGGCAAGCATGAGATCATGCGTTCGATATTTTAACAAGTATACCTAATTGGAGCCATATGGGTTCGTCAATCATTTTTCATTTAATGCCTAAACTATTTCATAGCTAATCTAAAAAATAATGCAAACTTCAACTTGAAGGTACAAAAATATGTTGATAAAATATGTTTAGTTTAATATTAAAATCCTTATATACTATAAAATAAGCAAAGCATCTGGCCGGTAACATGAAAATAACGCAGACACGTGGGAATAGACATTAATTATGGAGAGAGCTCGGCTCGAAAACACCCGTTTTAAATACACTGAGTACCAACACTTTATCTTGATTCAGTTTAAAATTTGTAAGGATGTTAGTTGTTGGGGATTTTTGACGAAAAGTGGCATTTAAAATTTCAACAAAATTAAAAAAAAATGTTTATGGCTTACTAGAATCGGTAAAGAAATCAACTGTAGTTTTTTTTTTTTTTGTAAATGAATTGGCTCGCCTCTTATAATATAGGGACTGGCGAAATGTAAGGGTAATTACATACCGACGATGCCTGCCTCACTGCGATAGCTCGTGGTCGTGGTTTAGCTCGCTACCTCGATGTCACCTTCATGTAAAACAAATGCATGCTAATAGACACGCTTGCACATGGCAGGCATCGAGATAGACCACCAATCAGCCCGCGATGTAGCGCAGTGAGGCATCTTCGGCGTATCCTTTGGGGATTAAAGACGCTGCATTATTTGTGTGTATCAAACGACCTTATCATTTAAAATCAAATAATCAAAACACGTTCTGCTTTTAATATGGAACCTAATAAAACTGACATGGCAGTCATTAAAGAGTGAGATGGGAATTCACAGTCTTCCAGTTGATTTTGTTAGCGGTTTCATTCACTGAAGGAAACGGATAATTATGGTGGCGGCTGATAAAAAGACATCACCTTTCATGCCTCCATAATATTTAGGTATTTTTTATTGGATTTACTGCCTTTGTAAAAGACCTTTACTTTGATAAAACTCCGAAATAGTGTTTTTAGCTTAAAGGTCATGCATGCGTGTGGTCTTCTTTGTCGTGCCGATGGAATGACAGTGAACTAAATTTTGTTGACCCATCCGTCCGCACCCTTCTGCTGTACCGTCGAAGTAGGCTCACTTTAAGAGGTTGTAGTTACATTTTCCCACTTAGGTTGGGAACCTGTTCAGTGACTTCCAAGTGGGCCACGGAAGCTTGGAACGAGTTGAGAAATTGAGCGAGTTGAGGGAGAGTATCCTGTCGTCGATCGGTTTTTGGGAACTCTGTCATTTTGGGTACGGTAAAAGTACAAAACTAGTCAGCTAAACTGATGAACCATACCTATAATAATATCATCGTCTTCAGTGTAAAGCCTGGTCCGCTGCTGGATTGAACATAAGCCTGTCCAATCGTGTGCCATAAATTGAGCTCTAAACTCAGTCCGCAAATAAAAGAGTCATAAATCCTGAATTCCTGGAAAATTTAACAAAGTTTCCCGAAAATGTTTTTTTTTCCTGGATATTAACAGAGGCAAATGTTTGTTTGTCAAACATTTACGTTGTATCTATATGTACAATAAATTTAAATGTAAATTAAGTACAGTTTCCAGGAACAATCTACCTAACTAAAATAATGTTTTTCTTATCAACTCACAAAATCTGCTCGAAATATTACCTAAGTGGTTTGAAACTGTTAGAATAAAATAGAATAGATATTTATTTAGCATATATGGGTACATAATAGGTGTTCAAGTACATTAAAGCTCCGCCTTAAGGTGTGAAACATTCGGCATGCAACATTTATACTATTAACATTCACTTGAGTTTAACCAAAAGCCAGTAGACCAGCACCCTAATTGCGTAACACTCTATCAATCAGAATCTGAATCATTTTGAAGCAAATTGCTAATCCATTGCTTCATAAGTTCGAAAAATTCGTCTGCTCAACACGTAGGTAATAACGCAATGAATGTTGTTAAACTGTCAAAATGAAACCGATTCCGATTTATAATGTGTTGCGCAATTGGCCCGCAGATCCATCAGTACACAGCAATTCAGGCAATTCTTTTCTCTGATAAAAACGCAGTCACACTATCTATCGAAGTCTACTCTTCAACAGCACTGTTGTCAAGTATTTCCATACACTTGATAATTTATTGTAAACTAGTTGACTCAGCGAACTTCGTACAACCTCAGAATCAATAAGAACGAATGTATGAGAAAATCTTCATTTTTTTTTTTCGTAGCCCCTGTTTTAATAGTTATTCTGCTATTCGAGGCGGAGTTATATCCAACAAATTGAAGTTCATATTTATAAATCGGTCCAGCCGTTCTTGAGTTATAAATGGTGTACTTAGCTAACCCGACTTTTTTTATTTATATAATAATAATAATTTTTATTGATGAATATGAGACAACCATATAGAACAACTTATTATTAAACCCAATAAAGACAATATCGTTTAAAGTTATTTTGGCAATAAAATTTACTAAGCAGTTGAAAATCATTATTATTTACATAAAACCTACCGCAATTCCAATCCTTTTAAAGGACCAGCCATCCTATTCAATTAAACCAACGATCACTAAAGAATGGAATAGAAATCGCGAATACCCACTTAACTACACCATTACCCGAAAATTGAATGCACACTACCAAAAGCAGGCGAGCGCTGGAATAGAAACACTATACAATGGCCGATCAAAATTAAACATTTGACCGCCCATGGGGTCGTAATTTTCAATGTGCCAAGTTACGTAATAAACGTTCAATAATGTGATTGTACGTGACCGGGCGGGTTGGTCAGGTAAATTTTCCTGTCCCACGCAGGAAAGCGGACCAATAAAAATCATTAAATTGCGGGGCTTCGCTTGACCGGTAGGTATACCCGGGTACGAGGAACGCAATATGCTAGGATGAACCAGAATTCGCATAAAATACATTTTCCGAATTCCTTTATAGATTTTCGAGGACATCTTAAGTAGTTCTGTGACCCGTGGAAGGTTTCAGGTTCAAAAGTTTCAATAATTGCTATTTTCAGTGACAAGCATGTTAAAGGTTTTTCATGACGATAAGCCATTATGTGTGGTCATGTCTTTATTGTAAGACATGCAACGTTTGATTGAACGGTGATCGGTAGTTATTCCATTTACATCCCTAAAAAGCTATTAGGGTGTCAGGATTTGCAGGAAACCAAAATAATAAGCACACGATGCGCCAACGCCCTTCATGTTTGTGCGCACAAAGCTACATAATTTTCGAAGATTATATTTGAAGATTATTGACAATATAAGTATATGGAAGTGCGGATTTGCACGAACATTTTTCTCTCATAATACGGATATCAGGTTCATTGATGATACAGATAAAAATAAAGTATATTCAATAATATTACTTCTGAGAATATGTTTTATATTATTGATAAAATTTCCTGAATGCAGATCTCCTCCACAAACTTGACCGTCTTCTCAATAACTGCATTCAATTCGTTTTCAATCTGCGTAAATATGATCATGTCTCTGCGCATCGGTCGCTTCTAATGTGGTTGCCCATTCGCCAGCGCAGAGAGCTAAGGGCGCTGACTACCTTATTTTCATTTCTCGATTCTCCCTCTTCCCCTGGTTATCTAGCCCCCCACTTTCAGTACATTTGCGCCAACCAAAATAGAAATCTACGTTCATCACACAATCGTCTTCTCCAATGTCCCACTCATCGTACAGACTTCATTCACTCTTCCTTCTTCGTTCAGTCTATCTCTCTGTGGAATGCGCTCCCCGAGGAAATCAGGATGGCAACCAACCGATTATCCTTTAAAGTTAAGGTACGCGAGCACTTTCGCAAGAAGCTGGTAGTATCATCACAACGCTAATATTTTCTCATTGTTTGTCTTATTTCTTTTTAGTATATTCATTTATTATATTTACTTTATTTATATTTACTTGTGCGTATATTTAAATGTAATTATGTATATATTATATTTATAGTTTAAATAGGTTTCTGCGTATCTTTATGTTTAAAATATTTATTCTTCTCATGATTGCACCTACTACTGTTTGTCTCTGCATCACCCAAAGGTTGACTGGTACAAAATGCCTATGGCATTAAGTCCGCCTCTGTACATGTATGTGCTTGAAGTATTAAATAAATAAATAAATAAAATTTAAATTATCGCATTATGCGCTTTTATAATTTATACCGTGGCGATATTATTGTGGATGACCCGGGGACATCCACAATAATATCGCATCACGATAACACAGGGAAGTAAAATGTATGGAAATCTATGAAGACGCTTTTAAATTATATACGCCATACATTTTGTGGACGTCCACAGCAAAATCGTCAAGTTAGAAATTATAAAAGCTCACATTGATTTTTCCTTCCTGATTCTGTTCTTTAACTAAGTACAACAAGTTTAAAAACTTTGTCTGAATGTACCTAAAGTCAGTTGACAGTATAAACAGGTACAGTACAGGTAATACAAGTTGAAGTAAATGTACAGAGGATAACTCGCACCATAAAAAGCAATGTCAATAGAAGCAAGTGCTTTTACGTACAGCACATCCAGCGCTTTTGTATTCAAGCAAAAACATCTTCAAGCATCCAAGTAATTCGGGGGCATGCTTGTTACTGCACGAAGGGGGATTAGTGCAGTCCCCCTAGTCCCCGTTAGGACATAATGGTGTGCATGACACTTCCAGTCTTTTTGCTTGGAATAAAGCATTACATGTTTGAAGATATCATTCTGTTCAAACATGGAATGAGAAATGCAGAGATACATTGCCAGAGGTAGTTTTCGTTTTTCTTTTTATAACATGCTTGCGATGTTAATAGATTCTCTCCGCTTTTAGTCTGATAGCCAATTAGTTTTAAGTGTCTGGTTGATAACAAGAATATTATTATGGTGAGAGGTAACTTCTGCACTTTTCTTTTGTGAAAATGTTATAGCAGCATTTGCATTTTTAAAAATTGAATAGAACCTGATATCTACGTGCATCGTGCGACATTGTACAAGAAAATGGTGTAAAGGTTTATTTATGAATCAATGGTGTATTTAAAAATATAGTTTTTTTTTTTTGTATGACATGAATATTCAACAAGTTATTTTCAGAAGGACATTCATTTGTAGAACAAAATGTTTTATGCCGAAAGTAGTTTTTGATATTTTGCTGTTTTAATCTCATTGAATCCTCATTTCTGATGAAATATAAGAACTGAGAACCTAGCTTTATGATTTATTGTCAGTAAGAATTATCAAGTACCTTTGCAATAAATTCATTTTATTATGTTTTAGGAAAAGCCCAAGAAGTCGATTGGACTCTAGCTCTGCCTTCTGTTATAAAACCATTTGATTGAATATTGGAAAAGCTACGCAATCAGACTCGAATGACATTTAGATCACCTTTAATTCAATAGACCCAAAAATTCCTACACAGAAAAACAATCTTCCTACATCCAAGTTTTCAAGCGTATCAGTAATTCGGTAGTCCCATCACGTTTCGAAAGGTGTCTGAACTACAAGACCTTATTCATGAGACGCGCCGTTCTGCTGACCTCTGCGGCAAGATTTGGCAATAAACAGGGACCCTAGTATAATTTGAATGTTTACTGCCACGATGTGTGTACCTTAATTTCCTTTAATGTTTATGGGGTGGGTTCGGATATGTCATGTCCAAGTTTTGAGTGAACTGGATGTGATAAACGTGTTGGTTTTGGCTGGGGCTGTAAACGATTGATGGTTTTGTCGTGTTAAGTTATATTTATATGGGCTTTTGTTAAATTTTTATGATCCTTACCACTTATTGATGGATACTTGGAGGTTAATGGATCTTTAAGGAGCACATGATTCATCAATGTGACTCACATCTCTAGATGTAATTATAGATACTTACTAGCTGACCCCGCAAACGTCGTTTTGAAAAAAAAATATGTTGGCCGATTCTCAGACCTACCCGATATGCACATAAAATTTCATAAAAATAGATAATAGGAGTAGAAGAATCGTTCGTTTCTTTGTTTGAACGCGCTTATCTCTGGAACTGCCAGTCGGATTTAAACGCTATGACCCTTAGTAGTCTAGCAAAAATGAAAAAAAACAAAAATAACGCCAAGTAAAAATTTAGAAAAACCACTGGTGGGCGATGCGATGTTACGCGGTGGGTCGAGGTCGAACAAGAAATTTCTAAGGTGAAGCTTGTTAATTATATGATGGAAAAACAGGTTCCTCTTATATTATGAGAAGAGGCCCTGGCGGAAACTTGCGTAATTTCAAATATGCAAGAAGTGTCTATCAATCAATCGATCAAAGCTCTTTTCTTCCTTATTTGAGAGAGTATATAAAACATCTTTTGATAATGATCTTAAGTAAGTTAATTTGCTAACGCATGGTTTTAGCTTCATTACATGGTAAGTTAAAACCGGTTAAAATTCTAAGATGCTTTTTGTTTAATTAAAGAATGATTAAGACTTCACAAAATGCATAGGTACTAGAATCATGTCATCAAAGAACTCATTATACAATTCCATTTGTGGTTACAAAACTAGTCGGTTGCCATTTGTCACCGTTCCCTTTCCTCTTAATTCTTTTTTCATTTTACTGCTCACTTTAACACCGTCCGCAAAGAATTCAATTAATTTTACGTTAAATAATTCTAATAGCTGGAGTAAAACTTTTGTCAAAACGACCACTTGTGTTTCTAGCCCAGGTGTTAACTTATGCTTTTTAATTTAAGGGTCTACCTCAGCAATTCTTTGGCTCCGGAGAGCTATTAAGTGAATTGTCCATTTTAAGAAGGCACCTGGGTTTCGGCTTTTGGCAGTGTGCCCGAACTAGGCGGGGTGTTGTTTTTTTTTTTTTTTGAAGATGTAAAATCTGTTTGTGGAATGTAAGCTACTGGTAGTGTGTTTGTTAATTCATAATCATTTTGAATTAAGTGTATTGTTTCTTGTTGCTCTAGTTTTTCTATTATTTTGTTTCTGACAGTGAACATCGATTTTATTTCTATAGTGGAACTTGTTAGTAAAGCGGCTTAGGTTCTAAGAAATAATTGGTACAGCTTACAGAGCTGCTTTTGCTCTGCTGCTTTATATTGAGTACACATAATAATGATATTCTTTCATTTTATAGACACAGAGCTCAACAGACTAACAGTTGAGATTCAACATAAAGGAATTTTACATCGAAATATTTTATCCGTTTACTATAGTTATTGTCTCATGAATTCCTTAGAAAGTATATAGAAAGTATAGTACCATAAAAAATACTACCATCAACTCTATCACAAACATTTGATCAAACATACCACCAACTCTATCACAAACATTTGATCAAACATTCGACCGAAAAGTGCACCAAGCTTCACCCAAAGAAAAAAATTCCCCAAACATAGTTGAAGCGAATTCCCCACTACGTTATTCAACATGTCATTGTGCTTTTTGTAAGGAAATGGGGTCGAGTTACGATCCAGCACCACCTGACGTTTCCTCTAAACTTATTCCTTCTACAAGAATTTTCAAAATGCCTCGAATGCTTGTGACAACTAGTTTTTAGCCGTCGAGGTCTGCGACAAGTTAAAACGAATTTAATGCTCTTAAAAATGTAGGTTTTGCTGGTTTTTAGATCTCTCGAGACGGTTTTGAGGTATTATGCAAATGCTGTCGGGGGTTCATGTGACAAGATATTTGTAGGATTATCTAGAAAGGATCGGTTTTCATGTTGAATATAAGGGTATGATTGGAATGTTGCCCATTATGGTTCTTTCCTTAACTTTTGACTGTCACGCCAATTGGCTTTAAATCATGAGTAAATCATTAAATTTACAAAAACATAAAACGTCATGCCTATATTTGAAAGGTTAGGCAGAAGTTTAATTATTGTAGATCCACAGTTCACCAGTTATGTTATCATTTATTTACCAAGAGGCCATGACACACTCTCTCTTTCTTTCTCTTATCTGCCTAGCCTTTTCTCAACAATGTGGGTGTCAGCTTCCAGTCAATCCGGATGCAGCTAAATACCAGTACTTTACGATACAAAACAGATTAAGATTGATATTTCAATTAATTTGTATAGGTGAAGACACAGGAGTCAAATTATTGATTAATTAACGAATAAAGCAAGTTTATTTATCTATCGCGATTTATTGTAATCGACGTCTTCTCAGTTCGTTGGCCGCATTCACATCAGTCTTTTCTAGGTAGGGCTGCTCCATCATCTGCCTAGCTTTTTCACAACTATGTTGGGGTCGGCTTCCAGTCTAACCGGATGGAGCTGAATACCAGTATTTTACATGGAGCGACTGCCTATCGTCACCTCCACAACCCAGTTACTGGGTAATACGAAACCCCTTGCTAAGACTGGTTGTCAGGCTTCTAACTACCTGTAACGAATGTCAAAGATCCACGAATGACAGCCGGGACTAACGGCTTAACGTGCATTCCGAGACACGAAGCCGAATAACTTGGCTATTGGTTGAAATTTATGCCTTGTGCCACAAATGCACGTGATAGTGGCAAGTACTATTGAGATGATGATTTTTGATCTTAGCCAACCCTAAAAGATCCAGCGGTCAGCGATTGCAGCTCCAAGATGATTTACGAAGGTAGACATTTGTGGGGTGGCAACAGATGCAATAAGGGGGGTGAATGTCGCATTTCACAAGCGTTTGAATATTTCCTTATTTTTTCTTCTCCGGCGGATTTTAGTACAGAGGCGACATGGCGTGCAATATAAGAAGGAACGTCTGTTGGATTTTGTGAACAAAACCTTATTATACATGTCTATGGTGAAAGTGTCAAAATGATCTTTGTATCTATTACCTTTGATGTCATAACCGATTGCAAGAATGTGTCCGTACTAATGAATTATATTCTTATTTGACTCTTATAGTTTATTAATTACACACCTAAAGAACAGCGTCAGTGTCTACGACACGGATATCAAATAACACCTCATACAGTACTTTGCTTTTTGCCAGTACTTTACATGGAGCGACAAAAGACATAATAGACAACTTACACCCTTTTCAAAAAATTACCTAACACCAATTCATAAAAATATGTAGGTATACCTTATACGAACAAAAACATCTATACACAATTTCAACTTCTTAGCCAAGCACACTTACACGTTACCTCGTTACAATATCAGCTTTAGAATTTGGATGTCTGCCTACTACAAATATCACGTATAACCACTACGTGGGACTTTCGGAAACACCTCCGGCCCCCGGGGAGGTACTGGATTTAGATTTAGTCAGCAAACATCAATTTTCTTGACATTCAAAAGGTTTACTCGAATTAGGTTTTGGATTTTATGACTATAGGGATCGTTGGTCTGGATTTGTTTGGAATTTAGAGATAGAAAGATTTTCCTGGGATTGAAAGGTAATGTTGTGATGAAGATGTGTTTCAGATTACCCTATATCATTTTGATAAAAAGCAATCAAATCATAAAGAAAATACTACATACATTTTTTGGACAAGTACATACTAATTTATTTAATTAACTTACACAAAATCAAGATAATATTTACATAATATAAGCTAACTTTTAAAATAATAATATGTACATGGAAAAATTAAGCAAAAAAAAAATAGGCCATCAAAAAAATTCGTCCGCATCGCTGTCAGCAGGAACAGTGCCCAAAAAGCTGGCAGCATTGCCACGTTATATGGCGATGCTAATTCTTTGGCCAAGAAATAGGCCAGCCCTCTGGTCACGTGAAGAGTCGACTAACCTCTTGGCGATATTATCTCGAAAAACCAGTACATACTTGTAATGCCCCCATTTCTCGTAATAGGCTAGATGGGACTTAAATATAACTGGCGAAATGTAGATGCACAATAATACACCTCTGTCTAACCCTTCAAGGATTACAAGCAAAAAAAAAACTATGGGGATTACAAGCAAAAAAAAAAAACTATAAAAAAACTATACTATAACGTCTGAAATAAAAATAATAATAATGTAATTCTTGGTTATTGTAGAACCGATGCTCTTCAAAATAAAGTGAATACAAGCACGTTTTATGGTAATTAAAACCTAAAAAGATTACTGTATCATTTCAACATAAGATTTTTTTCTAATGAGAAACCATAATTTTCCGATGTTTTCGATACAATTTCATCGTGTTTGCCTTAAAGCAAATAATGTTATACCTAATTATGCTTTTCAACTAAATACAGGTACAAATACTTCCTTTCAAGTAAATATCATAGTATCTACACAATAAAATTTACTATAGGTATATTTATATACCCATTTAATATACTTACGGTTCTGAATAAACCCACCCTATTTGGCTGACTGCCATCATCATATAAAACTGATAGGCTTGACTGCTTGTGTATTGAATGGCGTGACGTCATAACGAAGGTCGAAAGGGTACTTTAGTGTGGTTACGGAGAAGGATTACCATATGAGTTGGATAACATTCTTTTACTATTGTTAATGTTTTATTGTGAAGCTGGATTTCAGATTGACAATACAATGATTTGCAAGAAGTTACTGGGTATCGTAGGTTTGCGGATAAGTTTAAAATATTTCAGCATGTTTTTTTTCATCCGTAATTAAAAATAACCAGGCTCTTAGTAATTAATTACAATCTAGCCTAAAAGTATGAAGTATGAAAATAATTATCACGTAAGCAATTTTTTAAGTATGTGATAATTATTTTAAGACTTAAAATAGTGTTGACAATTATTGTACTTTACACAAGTCCGTTCCATTTTCTTAGAGTCTGATATAATGATATAAAAACTTTGTCCATGTGTTATTATTTTTGTCATTGTCACTATTATTTCTACACGTTTTACACTACACTGAACTTAAAAGGTTTTGTTCGTTTTAGTCTTCGCTCTATAATTGCTCTAGCAGCTGCGTTGTATCGATCTTCTCATGTCGGTGTTCATAGGCCGCAGCAAATTCAAAAGACAGCAAATACATATTTTCCAACAAAGCTTACCAATGTAAGCTCTTGAAAACCAATAATCCGTTGTTTGTTTTGGAAACTTTAGGAACAAAAAAAATTAATAAATAAGTATGAACTAAATAAATAAATTAATAAATAAGTAAACGCTTCTTAGCTCCTTTCCTCCATTCTCCATTGACCCTTGGTATATGTAGTCTGCTATCGTAAAAAAAAAAACAGTAAATCTGAAAAAAGAGGTCATGCTATAGAAAATTATGAAATTACAATTTCAATGAAAAGACCCGTTGAAAATAATTTGCTTTTACACTCTTAGGAAGCATCTGATCACATCATTTAATCGTAAGTCAGTTTGTTTTTCTCTATCGTTTTCTATTGCCAGTTTTCCTGCATATATATCCTCAATATTGAAATATGGAAACCATCATGGCCTAGAACCAAAAATTCGAAGACATGTGACATCTTCCAATCTGCACTGGGCCCGCGTGGTGGATTACAGCCCACTCTCTCTCACTTAGAGGAGGCTTGTGTTACAGAAGTGGAATTATTATAGGCTGATTCTTTTCCCAACCATATTAGGGTCGGCTTCCAGTCTAACCGGATGCAGCTGAATCCCAGTATTTTACATAAAGTGACTGCCTATCTGACCTCCACAACCCAGTTACTGGGTAATACAATACATCTTGGTAAGACCAGTTATCGCTGATTATGCTTATGCTATGCTATAAAAAATCATGAAATAACAATTTCAAAGAAAAGTCCCCTTAAAAACAATGTGCCTTTACACGCAATTGTACCTACAATAAAATTTTAGGTACAATTGCGGGTGTTCTGTTTTTTTCTCTCTCACTCTGTCCTTCCAATGCCTGCATATAAAATTCAATATCCTTGATATTATTTTAGTGCCTTAATAAAATGCGTCATAAGTCCGCTTCTTTTAAAATATATCTCCATTACGTAATTCATACAAGCTCTTATGAATTTTCAGGTGGATATATTTTCTTTATGAATATTATGGTAACTTTTGACCAAGTTAAGTAAATGTATGTCAGTGCACATGACTTGTTTTTATGAATTCGGATTTTTATGCTTATTTGCTGAAAATTATGAAAGTAGAGCTTATATAGTTCTCTCTTATTTGAAGGACCCAATCGCTCGGACCACAATCACAACACATCGTAGCGACAAAATGAGGCCAAGCAGTGGTAACGCGTGAAAAGTATCGCTGCAGCATCTTACAGTTGCGTTGTGGTAACTACAAATTTTCGATGCTGTTGCGTTATCGCTAGTAGTTGCGATGTGGTTAAGGTATGGCTAGTGTTTGCAGACATACAGATCTTTGTGGTTGCGTTGTGGTTGCGACGTGGTCTTGATGTGGTCGTTCACATGGTTGATTTTGAGGTTAGCTGTCCAAATCAACCGTGTGGGCGACACGGCACGACACGGACCCGTGTGAATAAACTATTAATTTTCATACAAATTAGCGCCCAACCATGTGGTGTCGTTGTGGTGTGGCTGTGGTTGTGATTATGGTGTGGTCGGGGTACGTGTGAACGGGCCCTATCCTGATATTAGACGCTTCAGAAGGTCCATTTTTGTTACATTCCACGTTCATTCTACTTTGACAAAATTATATAAGAATAATTAATTAATAATTTGTTCATCGATAACTCCGGTTCTTTTCCGGACAATTTCATTCCTGATTTTATCCTTCAAAGAAACTCCGAGCATAGCTCGCTCCATAGCGCACTGGGCGACCTTGAATTTGTGGACTTCTTTCTGTAACTGAAGTGGCAGTGGGCTGGCCATGTTTGTCGAAGGACCGATGGCCGGTGGATCAGACGAGTCCTTGAGTGGAGACCGCGTATCGGCAAGCGTAGTGTAGGACGTCCCCCAGCTAGATGGACGGACGACCTAAAGAAAGTGGCTGGAACGGACTGGATGAGGCAGGCGGAGGACAGGGTGTTGTGGCGCAGCCTGGGAGAGGCCTATGTCCAGCAGTGGACTGCGAAAGGCTGAGTTGATTGAATTTGTTCATCTGCTGATACATTTCGTAATTCGATCATAGGCGAGTGAAAGATACCAAGATCCGAAATCCAACATTGTTGGATCGGTTCACCAATGAATTCAGACTGACTGATGAGATTCACTGATGATTTGTTGTGTTTAGACATTTCACTTCGAGTGAAAGATGCCGAATGAAAGGAAAATATGTACAAAAATTTAAGCGTCTGATATCGGGTTTAGAGTCGAAGTTAATTCTTGTAGTCTAAGGTTTTTGTGCAGTCCTATATCAAAAACTTACCCTACATTGTACCAGCAAACATTCTTCACGTACTGTACATACTTAAATAAAATGTGTGGAATTCTCCAAATAATACAACATTGTTCGAGCGACTTAGCATTGCCTAAATATCTTAAAATTTCATTAGGCGCCTTCACTTCAGCCAGTCCTAATAAAAGTAAATGGGGACGTGCGTAATGTCGGCACCATGCGAAGGGCTGGAGGTTGACTTCACGCTACATTACAAGCAGTATCAGTAGAAGTAGTGTGTGGGTTTTTGTTTCTGTACATGTGAGATTTGCCTGAAAAAGCCTTCCGAATGATAAAATCATAGAGTTGGACGAAAAAGCAGATTATTTTTATAGTCCTTGAGATGATAACATTTTTAATACATTAAAAGTTTAGATGAATACACATTCATCTAAACTTTTAATGTATTAAAAATATATTTATTTATTTTTTTGTTTTATGTATTCTTTTTTGTATTAGGCACGTAGGACTTACAACTAACGATGGCCCAGTCAGTGGTCAGCTCGCACTGGACCCGCGTTGTGTATAACGACACTCTCACTGAGAGGATGCCTGTTTCCCAGCAGTGGGAACAATATAGACCGATTACGATTATTCACTTACAACTTATAAGACGTTCGTACGCTTTAAGCTTTAAGCTTTTCCCAGACATGGAATAACTACGAGTGTCTACGAGTACTTATGAAAGATGTACCTATTGACAACTAACATTTTAAAAGAATAACGGTGGAGTTTCTTGCCCATTCTTCTCCATACGAAAACTACCTTTTGGAACGGGCGACTAGAATCAGTTCAATTTTTTCATTGTAATTTTTTAAGTTCAAAAGAGCCTTTTAAGTACCTATTTGAAATAAGTAAATGATTTGACTTTGACTTTGACATAAATCTCAAAGTGCTTCATTGACCGACCGTCCGACCGTCGACAAAATGCGTTCATGACGCCTGTCAGTGCGATAATTCTAGTTACTTGACTTGATAATTGACACTATTATTTTTGCCATTATTCTATGGTTATGGCCATAATTTATAATCAATATATGTATTTATATTAGGTCGGGGCTTTTAGTATTTTCGTATTTTTCATACAAAAAAAAAATTGTTTTAGGTTTAATTTTTTATTTATTTATAATAATTTTAGTTTTGATCGATGACTTGTTGCCATCTTGTGGGCAATGCCATGATCCCATTGCTGTAGAAGTTTTGAGATTTTTTATCAAAAAAATCTGACAGGTAGGTACTTTTCACAGTGTTCTTTTGAGGCTAACTTTATGCTTCCTAAAGAGTTCTGAAGTGATCGAAACAGGTGAAAATCTGATGGAGCAAGATCAGGGCTATACAGAGGATGCATCAACACATCCCAGCCAAGCTCTCTCAATTTTTGCTGAGTGGCTATAGATGAGTGCGGTCTGGCGTTGTCGTGACGAAACACCACGCCCTTCCTATTCACCAGCTCCGGCCGGTTTTTCTCAATAGCTTCTTTTAACCTCATCAGTTGTTGACAGTAGAGGTCAGAATCGATAGTTTTACCCGGCGGCAAAAGCTCATAGTAGACGATTCCTTTCCAATCCCACCAAACACACAGCATCACTTTGTTCCGAGTCAGGCCGGGCTGTGCCACGGTCTGTGGGGCTTGTCCATGCTTCGACCACGATGTTTTTCAGACATTCTTATCGTAAGTGATCCATTTTTCATCACCCGTAATCAACCGTTTAAGAAATGGGTCGGAATTATTACGTTTCAACAAAGAATCGCAAATGGAAACACGTTGCATTAAATTTCTCTCAGTGAGATCATGTGGTACCCAAATATCAAGTTTTTTCTTGTACCCAGACTTTTGTAAATACCGTAAAACTGTTTTGTGATCAACATCCAGTTCTTCAGCAATATCATAACTACTAATATGTCGACCTTGCTCCACTGTTTCAAAAATGGCACTGATTTTATCCGTGACAGGGCGTCCAGAGCGAGCTTAATCCTTCACACTAAAATTTCCTGACTTGAAACGCTTGAACCACATTTGTGCTACTCGTATTGATACCGCATTAGGTCCGTAAACCGCACAAATTTTATTCGCGGCGTTCGTCGCATTTTTACCTTTTTTGTAATAAAATTTTAAAATGTACCGAATTTCTTTGTCACACGTTCATGTTGCTTGCATGAAAAACAATTGAGAAATGGCGGGAACTAGTTTTTTTTTTATTTATTGCATCTTTAGAATGTCAACATTTAATAGTATTAAAACCAGCCAGTTACATTCAGTACTGCCAAAGAGGTTTGATTACTAACAATAGATTCAAAATACGAAAATATTTTTGCCCCGACCTATTATATTTATAATTATTATATTTTTCCATAATTTTTTTACACGAAGTGAATTAGCTTCAGAAAATAAGTTGTTATCATTAGGTTTGCTTCACTATTGCATTGGGTTTTACCTGTAATAATAGTTGTAAGTGATTATATAAATAAAAATAAAATACAATAAATTAATTTTTAAACATGTTTGTTTAGAAGAAATTTAAAGAAAAGAAAGGAACGACTCTTGCCAAGTTACGTGCCGGCCACTGTACTTAAACTAATAAACATCAAATTCGCAAAACATGTAGGTAGGTATTCGTTTGTATGAAACTGACTGATGACAAGAAAGCAATTGTCAGCCGCACTATAACATAAAATATAAAGGGATAATCTGAGCTTTATTTAGCATTTACTTATACAGAAATCTTAAATCGTCTCAAGCATGTTTAAATATAAAATAAACTTCAAAATTATACTTATATTTTTATAAACTTTTAAAATAAAACCTAATTACATTTTTAAATTGATTAATTATAAAATAAACCCGACATGAATAGAAATTAAAATGAAATGAATAGGAATTATTCAAATAAAAATTATCTACTTTAAAAAGAAATGTAAAATTAAACTTGGACAAAATACTTATTTTTCTTTCATTAGGGATACGGTCAAAGTAAATACATATTCTTGATTTTTTGTTGAAAAAGAAAACTTTATTTATTCTATGAAAGAAATGGTTTGAAATAAATTCAAGCGAACAGTTTCCATTGAACATAATTATTTAATAGTTAAATCTTTAAGGCGCTGCCTAAACGTAGGATACCATTAAAACGTTAAGTTTTTTGTCACACAGATAAGTGTATTGGTACATATTACAAGCCAGAAAAAAATTGTGTATTGTGAAATGTTCAAAGAAAAGACTTATTCAAAAATATTTCATAAAAATAAAATAGTATCATGATAAAAAATCGTATAACAGTTCTCAGGAAAATATGTTACAGTGTAAACTATCATATTTTATGTAATGATAATAAAGGGGGAATCAATCAACTAAAGAAATACCTAAAAATAATCCACTGAGCGGTGCATTTATTTTTTAGTTTTAAATTGCAAAATTGCTTTCATTCGATTCAATTATCATCAAACGCATCGCTGTTTTAAACTTTATTTATTGCCGAGATGCGCAATAAATAGAGTTAATTATTATTTAGTTATTATTAAATATTAATATTATTACCAGTTATTATCAATTATCAGTTACCTAAAAATTTGCGTCTTGCCGCGCCTTAAAATAATGTTTCAAAGGTTTGAACTCAAACTCAAACTCAAAGCATTTAAAGACAGCTGTTAAAAAGAATAAAGACAGCTGTTTTCGAACACTCCTGCGCACCGCGACAAAAATGATGATAACTGAGTGAGTAAGGCAACTTATTTAACCAGTGAACGCATGCTACCTGATCAATATCTATTCGAATTATTACTGCCAAAACCATCCTAAAAATCGTCTAGATACCATACTCTGAAACAGTAAAATGATGACGCGACACTCTCCTCTTAAAAATCAACCATCACCCCATCACACCTCTGAACCAGATCTAACAACATTAACAACATCTACCCACGAAAATTGCAATATAACTCAGAGAAAAAGAAAACGGGAAAACGATGAATTGGAGCGTATGGAAAACATGATGAAAGAAATGAAGTCTATGATTACCGAGCTAGTTTCAAAACAAACGCATCAAAATGATAAAATTGATTCCTTACAGTCTGCATTAGACGATATTAGATCTCAAAACTTGGCCATTAGTACACAAAATTCAGAAATTAGATTGCAAAATGAGGAAATTCGGAAGTCAATGTCATTTTTATCTGATAAATATGATGATGTTATTATGGATATAACTAACCTACAGGCAGACTGCAGCAAAAACCAGACAGTAATTAACTCACTGGAACAAAAAATTGACTTTTTAGAAAAAAGTCTGAAAGCGAGTTCGATTGAGATAAAAAACATTCCTACCTCAGAGCCTGAAACCAGTGAAACCCTCACAAACACAGTCCAGAAACTCGGCAATATCATCAGCCAGCCGTTGGAGAAGAATGATATTAAAAATATCTTCCGTCTGAGGAGCAAGACAGACTCAGCTGGTATGGTTATTGTGGAATTCTCGTCCCCTGCAGTGAAAGAAAAATTTCTAACTTCTACTAAAAATTACAACAAGATAAACAAAGACAATCGTCTCAACTCTACGCATCTTTACGAAAGTGCACTAAACATCCGCTGTACATTTCTGAAGTCCTCACCGCCGTGACAAGACGTCTTCATTACCTAGCACGAGAATTTATAAAGAATAGTGACTACGAACAATGCTGGACGGCAAATGGAAAGGTATACGTGCGCGAGAAGCAGGGTATGCCCAGTCGATTAATCAAATCGGAAGACGATCTGAAAAAATTGCGTAAACAAAAGTGACTAAGCTCCTCCATCTCATTACAATTTATCTTAATTAATTTACTAAAGCTAAAATCTGTTTTGTTTAATAGTTATTTAATTAGCCAAAATTATACTAACAAACAACTAACTTACACATATCTACACTATTGCTTCAAAATTATATTAAAAATAGCTCAGATACAATCACATAAAAACACAAACAGCTCTTCATTACCTATCACAAATAAAGCACACATTATACATAATATTATACATCACACATACCCCATATTTACACTTAATTATTTGCACGGGTGGTTTGCAGGAACACATAATTTTGATAGAACATCTCTCCATAGACCTAATATCTGCGTTGCAAATGTACTAACTATGCAACACAAAATAAAAAGCAACATTTCAAGTTTGAACATTGAAAAATATAACGTTAAAATTCGATAACATACGGAACAACACACAAAATATCGAATCAGTCTCTGTCTCGGACTCTGCGACCTGTGACCTTGACAACTGTGTTCCCCCTAATTTTAAACCAAACTTGTCACTAAAAATACTAAATCAGAATATCCGTAGCATTACAAAAAATATCTCAGGTTTCTATACTATCCTAGCTAGAACAAAAATCGAATGGGATATTATTACACTAACAGAGTGCTGGCTTCCTGGCACACACAGCATACCTGTTTTGGACGGATATGATCGTTTTAGCACAATCAACAATCTTACACAAAATGAGGGTGTTGTTGTTTATGTTAGGAGGGAGCTCAAGGTATCCGTGGAAGAACCGACATTCTTAAATGCCAACTGTCTACAAATAAAAGTAGATCAAAATATAGTTCTTATAGCATTATACCGACCTCCAGGCTATAAAGATATCACTAACTTTTTAAATTCATTAAATGATACCTTAACCAAGATTGCACGCTACAATAATATAATAATTTGCGGAGACATAAACATTAATATCCACGATCTATGCCGTGACCCTAACAAGCATAACTATTTGAATTTGTTGGCATCACATGGTCTACTTCCTTCCCATACACTGCCCACTAGACAACAAGCATGTCTTGACCACTTTGCCTTAAAAAGTCAGCGGCGTGCTTCTACACTTGTTGCTCATTCTGCGCTGACTGATCATGAGACGGTATTGCTATTTCTCGCCAAGAAAACCACTAATACGGCTGTGAGAGATGCGGCAATCCGTGTTAATCAGGACAAGTTGGATCTGGACATTGCGCAGCTAGACTTTGGTGACGTCTATAGCAATCGAGATCCTCATGTAGCTGCGGAAACTATGGTTAATTTAATAGTACAAGTTATAGAGACCAATACACAAACCGTCAAAGTGCCAAACCGTAAAAAAATTATGAAGCCATGGATAACTCCAGGGCTTCTTCGCTGTGTTCGACACAGAGACAACTTGCACATAAAATTTTAAAAAGCGCCAGATAATGATGACCTAAAAATAACTTTTACCCGATACAGAAACTTTTGTAACAAACTACTAAAGAAAATAAAAACTGAATATGAAAAAAATCAAATAAGCAAAGCTGGCACAAACCCCAAGCAACTTTGGGCTGCAATAAATAGTTTGACAAACAGGACAAAAAAGAAAGAATCTCCATCTCAACTGTTAGCACTTTCACCCACTCCAAAAATATCTGTTAACTCTGTTAACGATTTTTTTGCTGAAATTGGCAAAAAACTCGCTGAAAAAATAATAAGCTCACCAGAACCTGTTAAATTACCCGACAACAAAAACTCATGTTCAATGGTTTTGCTACCAACGGACGAAGACGAGGTCGACAAATTATTAATGTCCCTTCGCAGTGATTGTGCTCCGGGATGGGATAGAATATCGAGTAGACTTCTTAGGAAACATAAAGCCACTATTGTGCCCCCGCTTACATACATCTGTAACCTGGCCCTCTCGACAGGTAAATTCCCCAAAGTCTTTAAAAGATCCATCATACACCCTATCTACAAGAGTGGGGACAGAAACCGTGTCAGCAACTATAGACCCATAGCTGTTTTACCTGCCCTGTCAAAAGTTCTAGAGAGGATAATGAACAACAGGCTTGTTGATTACCTCGAAAAACACAACCTTTTATCTCCAACACAATACGGCTTTCGGTATGGCAAATCAACATCCGACGCAGTACATGATTTGACAAACTATGTTGTCACCAACCTGGACAGGGGGGAAAAGGTGCTAGGCATATTCTTAGACCTTGCAAAAGCATTTGACACGGTTTCTGTGCCCATTCTCTCCCAAAAAATGGAAAATTTAGGTATAAGAGGGGTTCAACTAGAACTTTTTAAGAACTACTTGAGTGAGCGTACCCAGTGCGTTAAGATAGGTGAACACATTAGTGACGAACGAACAGTCTCATATGGCGTTCCTCAGGGAAGCGTGTTAGGTCCCACTTTGTTCCTTATGTATATTAATGACCTGGGTATGCTCACACTCCCCAGAGGTAGGATCATAAGCTTTGCAGATGACACGGTGCTCCTCTTTAGCGCTGATACATGGAACGAAGTTTTTTCACACGCGCAATCAGGCTATAATACTGTATCAAAGTGGTTACGCTGTAATGTCCTAACACTCAATGTTGAGAAAACCAATTACATGACCTTCTCCCTTAGAGCAAATGGTAACGTCCCTAACTCCTCAGTACCCTACACAATTACAACACACAATTGTCCGGAACCACACGATAACATTATGTGTACTTGCACTCACCTTCGCAGCGCTAGACACGTCAAGTATCTGGGAGTTATAATCGATGGGTGCCTCAGATTCCAGGAACACATTGATACACTTAAAACCAGGTTACGCAAGCTCATATATATTTTTAAAACCTTGAGACAAGTAGCGGTTGACAAGTTAAAGAAATCAGTATACTTTACCCTTGCTCAGTCACTGTTAACCTACTGTATCACTGTCTGGGGAGGTGCTCCGAAAACTACGTTTATTGAATTGGAGAGAGCTCAGAGAGCTATCTTAAAGGTGTCCTCATTCCTGCCCTATCGTTACCCCACAGAGCTCCTATACAAGGAGGCTAAAGTTATGACAGTACGTCAACTCTTTATCTTAAATACCGTATTAAAACAGCACTCCCTAACTACCTATCATCCTACGACCTCACATCGCAAAAGACGTTTCGACCCCGTAGACCGCCGTCAAATACACCAATCTAATACGAAATTTTCAAAGCGGTTCTTTTGCCATCTAGGTGGCTTTCTATATAACAAAATTAACAGGATGTCATCGATAGTTAACCTCACTAAAACTATGTGCAAAAAGCAAGTTACTGCATTACTACAACAACTAAATTATGATGATACTGAGAACCTACTTACCTCTATGGTGTAATATCAGCTATTTATCACTAATCAGTCACACAAGCCCAAAAGTGACTAACACACACACACACCCTCACAGACATTCACCCATACGTCGCTGGTTCTCACGGACCCACACCACTTCACACACAAACACACACACACACACCCTCACTCACACACACACACCCTCACTCACACCCACACATCCACCCTTCCACATACGCATAACATAACCTTATTAACAAAGTTTAGTTTACTCTTAGTTTATATTAAAGCCTAAAATTTCCACTCGAGCCACTCTTTTTATAATGTTGTTCTTATATCCTTTGGTTGTCAGTGTACAAGTACAGAGGCCAGCACATCGGGCTGCCCCGATCTGTCAGATTTTCCCGATTGATTATGAACCTTATTCCTTTGTACTAAAGTGGAAAATCTATCAAAGAAGTTTGGCGGATTGGGGTAGGTTGACCTGCTGGCGTCTGTACATAACAAGATAAAATGTATATTATTGTAAAAAGGCGGAGACCTGGTGTCCTGAAATACAGGCCTAGAGCCTAGTTTAGGCACCAGTCTCCCACAATATTAAAATGTTGTCTGACTCTGATACCATATAATATGTTTTTTGTAATATTGTGGTGAGAAAATAAAATTATTATTATTATTATTATTTATTTCAATTAAACCATTTCCAGGCACTTTTGAACTGTCAAAATTAACTAGTCGGTCAGTTAGTCAGAAAGTTGAAGCTAGTTGCCCATTCCAAAACGTAGATCTCTTGGAGAAGAATGGGCAAGAAACTCCAAGGACACTCTTTTAAATTAAGATATTACAAAATCCTGAGTACAGTATTCTTGTTGCTTCTATATGTGAGAACAATGTTATGAAGAAACAATTCAAAATAGGTATAAGATTAAAAAGAAGCCCTGGCAGCTAAGAGATGACCAGTCTCAACTGACAGCGCCCGTTCACGAACATGACGCATGGATCAGCACCATCCAGCTCAACCATTTTGAAGGGAACCGTATGATCCAACACACGCGCGACCATCAGTGAGACATTTAAGTGAGCATGACACATTCTCAACTGCCATGCTCTTTCAAGTCAATATAAAAAAATTATAATAAATGAATCCATGGTTCTTACATTTACAAAATTTAAAAAAATGCTTCTAAATTATACAAAACTATAGTTTCCAATTTACTTACGAGATGAATAAAATTTTACTAGGAAGAGATATATGATATTAAAGTAACAATTAAAGTTTGATTGAATTAAAAATACACATAAAGGGAAGCATGTCTTCCAAATATTGAAATTTTAACTAGTGAGCCCAAGTGTCTGTGGAGCAGGACCAGCATTTAGCCAAGCATTTTTATCTACGATATAATCATCCAACTTATAGTATGCTTGTCTACATAGTATGCGTTTAATGCATGTTTTAAATTTCTTCTCATTTAGTTGAAGAATATCGAGTGGTATTTTATTAAAAATATTATATTAATATTTTATTGAATTCCATGAACTCGTATACAGACGTAGGCACATCAAGCTACCCGAAACCGTCGAATTATCCTAATCAACTTTGAACCTTACCTGTGGTTTAGCGATAAAGTTGAAAATCTATTAAAGAAAGACAGATTGAAGTAGCTTAATGTGCTGGCGTCTGTACTAAAGATAACTCTAAGTGCTGAGTACCCTTCGTCTCCTTTTACATTGCAATGTCAGAAAAAGAGCTTACTTAGACTTTACATGGCATAGCATACGCAAAGCCTCGTCATCATCCACAGCGTTACTTCAGCCAATGCTGGGCGTAAGCCTCCATTTTTTTGTGACAATCCCCACGCTCTCCAGGCCTCCACTTTGTGAGAGGGACTGGGCCAAAAATAGCCACGCAGGCCCAGTGCGTGTTGATGGATGTCATATTATATCTACGATTTTTTTTAGTTCGAGGATGTTTTCCTTAAGCGTTTTGAGAGTAATGTTGATGATTAAATATAAAAACTTTTTTCCAATAAAAACAACCGACTTACAAAAAAACACTACAAAGTGAAAAATAACATCAATTTCGGAAATCGGTGTCGTTGGTTCCGCATTTTCTTTTATTGACACCGACTTCCAAAATTAAAGTTATTTTTCACTTCGTAGTGCTTTTTTGGAAGTCGGTTGTTTTTTTTTGTAAAAAAGTTTTTTATTTTTCACTTTTTAGTGGGCCAGTTTGTAACTTATCTAAGTTACAATAGCCTAATGTCAACTGCTCATCACCTTTTACAAAATATTGCTTTTCCCGATGCAGGGACGTTAATTGTTGAGGAGTTCTCCTTGTAAGAACCAGGAGAACTGGAGTTGATTGAGAAGTCACCATCAGCTCCACTTCACGATACGCATTGTGCTTAGCAACCACATTAAAGTACCTAACCGAATCGCAACCCGTGAAATTTTTATTATTGAGTAGTTCCGATGGCCATCTGTGGTCTTCATCAACAGTTCCACTACACCAAATGGTGCTTTCTGAGAGCAAATGCACGAGTTACTATAAAAAATACCCGAATCGCTATAGGTGTGTTTACAATATTTGAGGGTTTCCCTCGATTTCCATGGGATTCCCTCATTAGATTCCGATTTGGTGACAATAGAACCACCTCGGGAGCATACACTTTCAATTAAAAAAATATTTTGAAAATCGGTCCACAATTGACGGAGAAATTAGTGAACATACATAAACAAAAACATACATAAAGTCGAACATTATAACCTCCTCCTTTTTGGAAGTCGGTTAAACAAAGTAAAGTGCTTGCCTGGGTTCCAACAACTCGTAAGTCAGGCCGCTACCACTGGCCCACCACTGCTGTCCTCACCTCATGGTACAGATAAAATCCTGAAATTGCATAAATCAGGAAAATCATCTTAAATTTAAAGAATACTGTCTACATCTGTAATCGAGTTTTGGATTTTTCAATTGGACGTGTATCTTCTTAAAAGAATTAGGTGACTCAGAAATCACAAACTGTTAGTTTAGTAGGTACAGTCAGCAAAGGAGATAAGTATGCAGGGTCGTCGAATATAGTTGAACTTTAGTAAGAAACTGATTGTTTTCGAATTAAATTTAATTTGATAAATGAACTGTTTGTTTCCTATTAATTAAATTTTGTCTTACTAAACTTCAACTGTAATCGACGACTCTGCATACTTATCTACTTTGCTGACTGTACACCGTACATTGCATATCATACCTACTGCCACCTGCGGATTTTGAGAGTAAGTGCGCACACACTTGTGAACTACAATATCTCCCGCGTTGATGGCTAGGCTCCGCTGAGATTGGCCGCCATGGCCGAAATGTGGTCTGAAGGAATATTATCAGTGAAAAGAACTAGGTACGTCCAAGAAAGAAAAATTGTTTATTCTGCACAAACAAAACGCACATTACAAATAAAAAAAATAAAAAAAGACGTAAAATATACAAAATGTTGACAATTTTGTCCATTGCTTGCTTGATTGCTTGATTTTTGAGCCAGGCACCAAAGACAACCAACATTTAGTTATTGAGTAGGGTCCGTGGTAGCACTAACATTGTCCACAGAATATTAGCGTGCAAAATTAATTGTCCATTTGCTGTGTACTGGGCAGAATATATAACTGCACAGGAATAGAAAATAGACTTTAAGTAATGATTGTGTAGCTTGTTTTGATTACTAACACCTTTTTATTTTATTTTTTTGTGTACTACTAACAACACTACTAACGCTTTCTTAATAACATTTCTAAGGCCAGTATATCTATATTAATATTATAAAGAGGAAAGATTTGTATTATGTTTGTAACGAATTGGCTCAAAAAGTACTGGACCGATTTTAAAAATTCTTTCACCATTTGAATGCTACATTATCACTGATTAATATAAGCTATTTTAATTGCAAGAAAAAAAGAAAATGTTTAAAAAATAAATGTCCAGGGTGTGCGAAGCCGGGACAGGCCGCTAGTCTGAAATAAAGATAAAATAAATTAAATATTACTAACGCATTCTTTGTAACAATTATATAGACTGTATATCTGAAATAAAAATAAAGTACCTAAATTAATTATCACCAACCTATTAACAACTAAAAACTTGCAACAATTTAAACTCAAACTCTTATAACTGAACAGCCCGGTCTTTGATCAAGCAAACTTCGAGAATAGACCGTAAAACGCTCGGGATCAAAGACTTAACCTATAAAACACCACCTCGCCAAGGAAAACCGTACATAAATAGCTGAAGTAAAAGTAATAAGTAACTGTTGGGTTCCAAGAAGAGGCAAGGCAGAGGCGCTAACAGTTTCCGCCCCCATGTTGAACTTACATTGTTAGGGTGGACACAATAGAAGGACGTCATTTTTGGGACTATGACTACAGGTAAACTCATCGGATGAAAAGGTTGAGTTTGAAATGAATGAATTATATCATTCCTGTGTAGCAGGCATGTGTTACCTCTTTAACTGATTTCAAAAAAGAAGGTTCTGTATTCGACCCGTATGTTTGTATTTCTGCGATTTTCTCAAAAATTAATGAGCCAATTTTGATAATTCTTAAATTAATATGATCTATATACTTCCAGGAAGGTTTTAGTATATAATACATTAGTTAATTATTCTTATGTACGAAGTTATATGCATAAATGTACTGCATCTCCGGCATTTCTATGCGAGTTTTGATGATTTAATTAGTCGGTGTCTTCAAATCTTCAATGCTCTAGTGTTAATTGAATGTGTGTGGGATATGTACAACTAAAAAGCGAAAAATAAAAACTTTTTACAAAATTATCTATGACACAAAAAAAAACTAAACGAAAATCGGTTCATCCTTTTGGGAGCTACGATACTACAGACAGATACACAGACATATACGTCAAACTTATAACACCCTCTCTTTTTGAGTCGGGAGTTAAAAAATAAAAACAAAAACTTCCAAAAAAAACACAACAAAGTGAAAAATAACTTTAATTTCGGAAGTTGGTGTCAAAAAACTAACATGCGGAACCAACGACACCGACTTCCGAAATTAAAGTTATTTTTCACATTGCGGTGTTTTTTTGGAAGTCAGTTGTTTTTTTTTTTTTTTGAGCTATCATATGGATGCAGTCGGTAGCGTGCATTCCGGGGCACGGGGTATCTCAGCGCCAACTTCCAAACTCCGGGCTGCTACTAAGGAATTACTAATTCAAAACCCCAATAACACTTTGCCCGACCTGATGATCGAACCCAGGATGCTCAGCGATCTTGCTTGCAACCACGAGACTAACGGGGCAGCCTTTAGTCCTGCGCCTGATCTCTCTCCGGTCGTGTCGGATTGCCGTCCCATCGGGCTATGCGAGTGAAAGAAGAGTGAGTGCACCTGTGTCTGCGCACACACTGGTGCACTATAATATCTCCCGCGTAGATAGATCATCAGATAGCATAGATAGTCTCCGTTGAGATTGACTGCCATGGCTGAAATTGGGCCGGGAGTACTACCATATGCAGTCGATGTATCGAGATAAGTATCCACTTACCCAAGAAAACTGCTAGGTTGAGTGGATTCTTTTCAAACTACATTTACCGTGGTTAGTAATTTTGCAGTGACGAAGAAAACTTTTGATTATTCCATGAATCTATTGTTCTTGATTTAAGTGCTACTAGTCTTCATTAATAAACAGTACACGGACAAACTGTATTTTTTTTCTTTTGTAAGCATTTATTTTTTCACTTGAACACTAAGAAAACTACATTAACATTCTATTACACCTACAATAAATAATTACAACCTTTCTTTTTTTGAGACCGATCCGAACAAAATCTAGATTTATGGACATCGGAGTCTGAAAGGCGATCGGCTCTAATAAATCGCCAGCTAACAGCTAAAACGAAACTTGAGAACAGAAAGCAAGTTAGCAACACCTTTTTCGTTCTATAAATGGCAATCCTGAATAAGAATAAATATATTTTAATGTGTAATAATGTTTTGTATTTCATTGTGGCTAAATTTTTTTGTGAAGTGTGTCGTCGAACTCGGAAAGCGTAACATGTTTACACTTTTTTGGTCCAGCTCTAATTCGTCAGTGAGTATAAACGTGGAATAGTGGATTCCGTTCCAAAAATTCCATGAAGCTAGATAAAACCTCAGCCAAGATATTCTTTGGCTGACTGCTTTGCTTCTAAACAAAGCATTCTTGGTCCAATAAAGGTACTATAACAACTCCCCGTGTCTATAATACTGGGTCGGATCAATAAAATACTTGTTTAGAATTAAACTCAAAATTATTTAAAAATTACATAATTTTACATTTCCTTCGCTTGTTAGCTAAATATAATCCTATAGTACCTACTACTTCATTTCATAACTCATAATTATCATCTTCATGTAAGGTAATCGAATAAAAAACTTTGGTGAAGTAATGTCGTTTTTAAATTCAGCAATGAGTCGATACCATAGATATAAGACATTTCTATGGTAGATACCCAGCCTTATCTGAACCAATAGGCTAGGACGTTCTCAGGCTAGGTGGAGCGACGATCTTTGGAGGGTGGCTGGTAACAGCTGGAGGACAGTTGCCAAGAATTGAGTTGATTGGCGTGCAATTGGAGAGGTTACGTTCAGTAATCAAAACAGTGAAGGAAAACATTGTGAGGAAACTGGCAAGTCCTAGAACCAAAAAAACCGGTCAAGTGCGTGTCGGGCCATGCGCAGTGTAGGATTCCGTAGTTTTTCTAACAGCCAAGTACGGGTCGTATTCGCTGACTGATAGTTTCGTACCATGCTCTAACTAAAAGCCAAACATGACTACCTACCTAATTTGATTTCCTATACAAATCCTCAACCGATCCGACAATTTTCGAGTCAAATACAATTGATCGACTATTACTCTTAAACTTGTAAAGCCCATTTAAGTGTGATAGTTTTCCTTTAAACTTCGTTATATATAGGTACTACTGCCGTGACATTTGAATTTCTAACTACAACCGTTTAGTTGGTAGAGGGGGACACACGACTCTAATGAAAATTGGTACTTTAAAGCTTGATAAGTCACGAACGGTTTACCTAATCAAAAAACGGTCTTCCCAAATCCCTAATATTTTTGAAAGAACTATCCAACGATATCCCACACTATGGGAAGGACGAAAAAAAAATTATCATCCCCACTTTACATGTAGGGAAGGTACCCTAAATAATTGTTTTTTTTTTTTAATTTTGTTTTACCACTTTTTTGGCGTCATTAAAGTGACTCATGCCAAATTACAGCTTTCTAGTGCCAATAGTTTTTGAGCTAAACCGCGGAAAGACAGACAGACAGACGGACATGGCGGAACTATAAGTGTTGACTACGGAACCCTAAAAATCCGAAGACATGTGACAGCCTGATTTCTACCAACCCGCACTTTACCCGCGTGGTGGATTACGGTGTCCCAGCAGTACGAACATTATAGGCTGATTATCCTATTATGCTATGTCCCGTAATGAACAACTCTTTGCTGATGATGAAGCGAACCAATAATGTGTTAATCTGCAATATGCCTAAGCATACCTACGGGTATCTTCAAATTGTTGAAGGGGCAAATTATTTAAGGTGAACACCAAATGTGTGGAGGTTTGCGTAATAGCTGCTATCCATTTGATCGGCGAGTCTGATACAAATCCGGGCCAGATCGGAACACGCGGTAGGGACGGTTTAGCGCCGTACTTTGCGGTATGTCTGCGGATTTAACGTACCTACAAGGAATTACATTAAGGTGCAGGAAGAACTAGAGATGGTTGTATTTTTATTTATGGCAATGTAAGTGCAACTAAATTGCGTAGCCTTTTTCTAACAATGTTGGGGTCGATTTCCAGTCTAACCGGATGCAGCTGAAAAGAATATTTCTGTGGTATTAAGGTAAAAGGGGATAAGTCATCATCATCTGCCTGTCTTTTCCCAACTAAGTTGGGGTCGGCTTCCAGTCTAACCGGATGCAGCTGAATACAAGTATTTTACACGGAGAAACTGCCTATACGACCTCCTCAACCCAGTTACTGGGTAAGTAATACGATACCCCTTGGTAAAACTGGTTGTCAGACTTTCGGGCTTCTGACTACCCGTAACGACTGTCAAAGATCCACGAATGACAGCCGGGACCAACGGCTTAACGTGCTTTCCGAGGCACGGAGGGGTCTCGGTATGTAAAGATGGTCACCCATCCACAGACCAACCGCGGCAAGCGTAGCTTAACCTGATCGATCGACCTGTGCGGCTGTTATTATTTAGCCACGGGCCCCTCGTAAAAGGAGATAAGTCATATACCTACCTATATTGAAAAATGAGTTGTTTGTATAATTCGACCTAAACATTAATATATATATATATTAAACTAAAAAGGCGATGAGTTACTATTTGTGTTACCAATTTTGTGGTAATTTTATGGTGGACTCACCTTGACTTGGTGGACTGATTTTCAGATTGTCTTTTTTAGGTTCTGGCCAACCGTAACCCGTAACGTGATAATAAAATTGTAAATTAAATATTTCATCACCACTGCTTTTTTTTTTTTGTGGATGGGAAATAATCAAATGACCCCTCCCGCTCTGGGTGGAGCAGAAGGGAGTGTCAGACTCTCACTGACTAAAACCCACCCGTGTTCCTTCCTTAGCCCTTTGTGTTCGAGGGTAGCGGTAACCCTTTCGGACAATCCCGCTGCCCCGGCAGGCTTCGGCCCTGTCGGGCCCCTTCCTTGTTGCTGACATCTCATTGAGGCGCGCGTGGAACACGTACGCGCCGTCCGGCACGGGCCTGGTCCTGATCGGACGGAGAGTTACCCATTACTCTCCGCCCGCAGGCCCGCGCCTACGGTGGCCGGGAGTCGTCTCGCGGCTCCCGACGCCCGGAGCGTCTCCCGCGGCGGCTGGGACGTGAGGCCCTCAGCCGTCCCGCCGTCCCGCCGTCTCTCAAAAGGAAAACACGAGGAAACCGGCATGTCCTAAGACCAAAGAAATCATAGACTTTGTGACATGTCTACAATGATGATGTGCCCACTCCCATCTCGAAGAGAGGAGACCTGTATTCCAGCAGTGGGACCGTTATGGGCAAATTATGCTGTACAGATTTTCACTCTTTCGGGTGACCGTAGGTCTTTCAAAAAAATTGCTATCCGGTCTACTAAGAAATACATTTAATGAATATGGGTAAATAATTATCAAGGGCACAGTAAATTGGTCACCCGTAACGCCTAACCCCTGTTAAAATGTAATAATGGCACATTTCTCCCATAGCTCATAGTTCGACCGGGGGATAGTTTCAAAATTCCGGCTCACGACGCATCTTAATAAAATGCTCATCGCGTCGTTGTTCAGGATAGTTTAAATTCATGCCCAAGCTTGTCCTTTATAGTAAATGTACACACGGATAAGACTACACACGGTTGGGGTGGCCAGAAATCAAAATAATATACGTTTACGTTTATTTGCGGTAAACATGACGCAAAAAGAACAAAAACACAAAAAATAAAATAAATAAAAGGTAGGGGGAAACATGCGTCACATCCATGCAAAACGGCCATCGCTCAGCATTATGCTGCGACCCTGCGCAAGACCAGAGCCCCAGCGTCAGTAAGTACTAACTATTTCTTGTTCCTCGACCCACCCCATCGCATCGCATCACCTGCCTTTTAACCATTCAATGGATCAAAGGACACAGCGGTTTGTTAGGCAACGATGCAGCCGACGAGCTTACCAGAAGAGGGTCGAGTATGGCACGAGTGGGACCTGAGCCCATCATTCCACTCCCTTTCGGATATTTACGCACTCTGGTAAGGAAACGCACCAGAGAACAACATGGTAAACTATGGACGGACCAAGGCAAATGCAGGCAGGCCAGGGAAGCACTTCCCACATTGGATAGCCGCCTCTCGAAACAGGTTCTCCGTCTAACTAAACAGAAGCTGCGTATAGTCACTGCAGCTTTAACTGGCCACGGGTCATTTAATAAACACCTCTTTGTCATAGGTGTAACAGACAGTCCGCTGTGCAGGGCCTGCATAGAGGACGACGAGACAGCGGCACATGTGCTACTAAACTGCCCGGTTGTCGCCACATATAGGGCAAAGTACTTCGGTAACCCAGGTACCCTACGTGAGACGGTCAGTAACATCAAGGCGTTGCTGGCCTTCCTTGAGGAGCTGGGGTGGATCGAATAATTGATTTTCCCACCCGTACGCAAAATACGCGCATTGACGTGGAGTTGCGGACACCAACCCGTATTACCTATTACCTATCACCTGCCTTTTTTTTGAGAATGGGAAACCATCAAATGACCCTCCAGCTCTGGGTGGAGCAGAAGGGAGTGTCAGACTCTTACTGACTAAAACCCACCCGTGTTTATTCCTTAGCCCTTTATGTTCCGGGGTAGCGGTAACCCTTTCGGGCCCCGGCAGGCACCTGCCCCCGCTGTCAGTTCGTTTTCGCTTAGCAAACTTTCTGACTTTTTTTTGCTAAGCTCCTAGGGGTTATAGCGTGATGCTGTATAGCCTATAGTCTTCCTCAAGAATTGGGCTATCAAATGCAAAAAAAAATGTTTCAAATCCGACCGATAGTTCCAGAGATAAGCGCGTTCAACAAAAAAATAAACTCATCAGCTTTATTAGTAGAAATCAGAGGGGCGATTCCCGTATTCTGAAGAACGTTTGCATTCAAATCTCAGTCTCAATCTATCAAAAAAATCTTATTTTACCAAAATTTTTGACAAGATGTTGACATTTATTGTCGCTGAGATGAGATTTCGATTTGAATTTTAACGTTTTTTTAAGTCGAAGAATAATTAGGCTTCAGGTATCAATGGGGTGTCTTCCCTTTGTCTTTTTGACCTTCATGATATTTATAGCATCACGCATACCTAGATTCTTGCTACTTGTACCGTTGTACAGACGCCAGCACGTCAAGCTACCATAAACTGTCAAATTTCTTTAATAGATTTTCAACTTTATCGCTAAAGCATAAAGTTCAATTTTGATTGGGAAAATTTGACAGTTTCGGGTAGCTTGATGTATTGGCGTCTGTACTTAACATCTTGAAAGGGCTTCAGTATGAATGAAAAGGGCATCAAAATATTTACTCATAACACAAATTGTTAGTACGCCCCAATAAAAGAAATTCTGAGGGTAATCAATAAGGATAAATATCAAATAATACTTTTACAAGTCAAACACTCATATTTTTTCCTTTTGATGACTATGTTTTCCGCATTGCTTGGTTTTCAATGTTTTGTTTTGACGTTCAAAAGTGCCTTTTAAGTGCCTATTTGAAATAAATGATTTGACTTTGACTTTGTTATTTTTAGTGCCTGTTGAAATCGATTACTTTGACAATTTTATCCAATTATAAATTTAAAAAAAGCGGCGACTACCCAAACCTACTAATTTTGAGCTATCTAGGCCCGTTGCAGATCAATCTGCGACCTCTATTAGAGATGGCCTGCGGGCGGACTAGGGGCGTCCGTCGTCCGACCAGACAGGCTCGAGTTGGCACCGCAGTGTTCCACAGGCACCACTCGAGAGGGTGCAGCCATTATGGGAATCGCTGCACGGGGAGGTGGGACCCACTGAGGAACAGCGGGTCGAGGCCTGTCGGGGAGCGGTGAATGCGTATGCGAATCGCACACCCCCAGCCATAAGCAGAGGAGGAACATCGCAGTGGTTTTAGCCGGTAAGAGTCCAGAATGCCCCTCTGTCACCCCCACGATGGAGGAAGTCCATGAGGATATCCACCGCGCACCAAGAAAAAAGGCTTGTCGTACATGGCACGATTTCTTTAAAACCGGAACACAACAGAGCTGCTAGGTGGTAGATATAGGCGTGGTGTTCGTTCTCAGGACGAGCACCATCATCAATGGAGCTATACCAGTAGGAGTCCCTCAGCCTATTACTGTCCCACTGCAGGTCAAAGGTCAGTTCCCATGAGAAGGCACGATCACTGATCACCTCGCTTGCTCAAGACGGGTTGGCGATTTCAGACTTATCGAGGTTGTGGGTTAAAATCCAAGGAGTCGGGTATTTTGCGTACGGTTTATTGGTACTCAATACAACGTATGTAACGTACGTATAATACGCGACTACATTCCACGCAACTCCACGTCAAATCGTGGAGTTGCGGATACCAGCCCGTATTACTTATTACCTAAGAACCAATGTGACTTTTTCAATTGATATATTATAACTATACTATACTACGAGTACAATACTTTATCTTGGACAGTACTGACATCGGGGAAGGAACAACACCGTGAGTGGACTAATAATACGTGTGAGTTACGCTCTGTTTAAGAGTTGATTTACTGACCAAACTTAAAACTTATTCAGCAAGTTGTACTAACTAAGCAACCATGTATCCCTTTCAAGTTAGTCACAACAATGCGTAACGTATGACTGTTACGAGCTGCAAATTCAAGCATTCTCAGAAACTGTGTATAAGGGGATACGAAGCTACAAGACTTACTCACTACAATAAATAAACTCATTATTTTAACCTTTTTCCTCTTGTTTCTCTTAGTATCTCTCTAAAATATTGTTTTTTTTTTTTTAATGCGAGGATAGTGATGTGTCTTTACGAAATGCGTCGTGCATTTTGTAGTGTCGAGTGCGACATGGTTGAGTCGATTTTTCAACTTTAGTTGTTGTTTGAACTTATCTACACAAAGAGGTTCAATGTGCAAAGAAGGTCTTTTGAGTCACTATAAGTGAGTGATATATAGGTGCCAGGGACATTGAAGCGCAACCTGAATCGTGGATTCAGTATATGATTCTGAACAATTTCAATTCAGGGGTGAGTTGAAATTTTTCGCCGGATATAAAAATAGTAGATTGTTTTACAAGGGTCGAAATCAATTCCCATACGAAGTACTTAGACGCCCGAGCGCCAGCGAGGCTGGCTGTAGTCCGAGTAAGAATTTAGAAAAGACTTTCACCTGTGTTAAACACTCTACTTTTCATCTATACTAATATTATAAAGCTGAAGAGTTTGTTTGTTTGTTTGTTTGTTTGAACGCGCTAATCTCAGGAACTACTAGTCCGATTTGAAAACTCTTTCAGTGTTAGATAGCCCATTCATCGAGGAAGGCTATAGGCTATATATCATCACGCTAAAACCAATAGAAGCGGAGCACCAATGAAGAATGTTTCAAAATCGGGGGATTTTTTTCCTATTGAGAGCTTCCGCTGCGTGCGCTGCGTAAACGGTTATAGTTTCGCAAAAATCATATATGACAGAATTTTTTCCCTTTAAAAGCTTTAAAAAAAAGTCCGCAACAGCATATGTCTATCTTTTAAGGTTAGCTCACTATAACCTCTTTTATGCAAACCAAATTTGTTCTAAAATAATGCATTACTTGCGAAGGTGTTTTTTTAAACATGGTATTAATCCTTATCCAAATAAATACGTTATTCATCACATGTATTTAATTTTGAACAAAATTGCCTCTGACATCATTTGATTTCAATGTATATCTTAGGAGATATCATAGTTTTGAAGAGTTTGTTTGTTTGAAACACGGTTTGAAAGCTCTAAATCTCTGGAAGTATTGGTCGCATATATAAAAATATTTTTGCGTTTGATAGCCCAGTTCTTGAGGAAGGCTATATTCTATTAAACTTGACGCTAGGACCCTTAGGAGTTGAGCAAAAAGAAAAAAAAGTCTGAAGTTTTCGCCAAGCGAAAACGAAGTAATAGCGCAGGCCGGCGACACGTTGCGACGGGGTGGATCGGGGAAACAAAAAAAATTTACGCGGACGAAGTCGCGGGCAGAAGCTAGTTTCGAATATAAGGAATGTAAAAAATAGTCATTTTTCTAAAATATTTGTTGATAGTAATAACATGAATAGTCTTTTTTAAATTTTAAATACCGAACACACCACGTCACCGTCGTGGGCCGTCCCGCTTAATAGGTTTTTTTTTTATTCACACTGGCTGTTTATACACTCACAAGACTGCAGCATTTTTCTTAATTATGTAAAAAATTTCATAGCTGACTAGGACTACCTAACCAAACATAGTTCTATTTTTTAAATTCATTCCCGCCCTAGAGAGGGAAGCAATTGCTATGAGTCACCCGCCCAAAGGTGGAATGCATCGTCTTCCACCCGCTTCTCGGATCAAACAAACATTACTTTCCGAGTATGAGAAATGAAAAAAAAAACTTACATTTGACCGCGTAGGTTTTGCGCTGATCTATGAACCAACTGATTTTTTTTAAATAACCGATGATATAAAATATGTTTATTTACACCAGGGGTCTAGAATCGTGTGCTCAATTCGTGGATACAGTTCTCCCTGTATTGTGTTGTGATCGTAGTAATTTTCACAATATAACACTAGATCATACGTATAAAATAATACCAGCCTATAATTGTCTCACTGCAGGCAAAGCCCGTTTCTTATAATTATGTACAGAGAAGACATGAGACACGCATGCTCAAGACGGGTTCGGGGTTTCAGACTTATATTAACAATAAGTCCAGGTTTTTCCACGACATTTTCTTTTAACGATGTCAGTAACATCCAAGGCAAACTCAGAAAGAACTAAAAAGTATAGGTACTGTATACGATATCGACTAGAATTGTAAATCGCTTTTAGAATAAATTAAAAGATTTGTCAATCTGATATCTATAAATACATACGGTTTTCAGGTCAGTATTGTTCAACTGTTCATCAAAAGGAATGTAATCATCTCTGCAAGAATGGCAAGAATGAACTCTAAATAAAACACTATAGAGTTAAAAATCAATAGCTTTCTTCCTCTCCTTGCACAACAAAGATAATGCACGGTTGGTCATTTGATATTGAAATATAAACAATTTATCGTCTACAGCAATTTGTATTTTAGGAGCGTTAACTTGATTGATGAAAAACAAAGCCATTATGATATTGTTCTCCTTTTTTCTGTCAAAACTTATTTCCAAATACAGCATTTCTTGGAATTTTGCTTGAGAAGATGTTACATTTACTCATGGAGATCAATAATATCAGCGGGGCAATTGCGTAACACATCAATCGGAATCGGTTACATTTTGACAGTTCAACAACATTCATTGCGTTATTTACGTGTTGATCAGACAAATTTTTCAAACTTATGAAGCAATGGATTAGCAATTTGCTTCAAAATGATTCAGATTCCGATTGATAGTGTGTTACGCAATTAGGGTGCAGGATACACTACGGTTCCTAATTGCAACGTTGAGTAATTTATTCTGTAATTTGAAACTACTCGTAATAATAAGAAAGCTTACTATTATTTTTTATTTAAGGCGGAATCATGCAAGTTTAACTACCGCGTCGGTCGATTAGTTAGATCAAATCTTAAACTATAGATTTTATGAGTATTGTCCAGCAATCGGGACGTGGAGGTGAGATGGTAGTCATTCCCATACAAGACGGTAAACTATTGATATTTGGTCAAATAAAACTAGAAACTGAACCCATAGGTAGTAGTTTTGTATACAATTTCAAATGAAATTAGCTGGTGGAACTCCATAGATGTACCTAATGGGTATTGATATAATATTGACGATTAAACGAAAAATGATAGTGATGGTGGAGACAAATCAAAGATGTTAAAAATCGCTCTAGCTGTTCTTGAGTTATACAAGGTGTAACGGAATAAACACAAGTCCTGAAAGTAGTTTGTTCATAATTAACTACTGAATCGATTTCAGTAACTTTTGATATAGGTATTTTTCAAAAATTATTTATTTTTTCACACTAACTGCCGAATGAGCCAAATAAAATTACATTTTATTTCAAGGCAATAAGACTCAATTTTCAATGCATAAAGTAATGCTGGTGTCAACACGATTTTCTTAATAAAAATAGCAAGCTTTAAAAAAAATAAGTTTTGGTCATTGTATTATGCTTTTAACTCAATACAATACTTTTTTTATGTTGGTGTGTGTGAGGTCTTGCGTTAATATTATGTTTAACCTTGTATAGGTATACATACACCACGCTATACTATACACACTACCAGCAGTACCAGCGGTCTGAGTGAATGAGGTATATTTATTTATTTATTCCCACAGATATAGGTACACCTAGATAACGCAAGAGCAACTACTTCGCGTGCCAAAAATCGCACCAACTTACGTTCAAAAAACTTTTTTACAAAAAAAAACGGTAGTTTTTTTGTAAAAAAGTTTAAAAAAAAAAAACACTTCAAAAAACACCACAAAGTGAAAAATAAATTTAATTTCGGAAGTCAGTGTCGTTGGTTCCGCATTTTCTTTTATTGACACCGACTTCCGAAATTAAAGTTATTTTTCACTTTGTAGTGTTTTTTGAAAGTCGGTAGTTTATTTTTTGTAAAAAAGTTTTTTATTTTTCACTTTTTAGTGGGCCAGTTTGTGACTTATCTAAGTTACAATAGCCTAATGTCAACTGCTCATCACCTTTTACAAAATATTGCTTTTACCGTTGCAGGGACGTTAATTGTTGAGGAGTTCTCCTTGTAAGAACCAGGAGAACTGGAGCTGATTGAGAAGTCACTATCAGCTCCACTTTACGATACGCATTGTGCTTAGTAACCACATTAAAGTAGCTAATCGAATCGCAAACCGTGAAATATTTATTATTGAGTAGTTCCGATGGCCATCTGTGGTCTTCATCATCAGTTCCACTTCACCGAATGGTGCTTTCTCAGAGCAAATGCAAGAGTTACTATAAAAAATACCCAAACCGCTATCGGTGTGCCTACAAAATTTGAGGGTTTCCCTCGATTTCCATGAGATTCCCTCATCAGATTCCAATTTGGTGACAATGGGACCACCTCGGGAGCATATCCTTTCAAACAAAAAAAGAATTTTGAAAATCCGTCGACAATTGGCGGAGTACTTGATGAACAAACATACAAAAAAAAAAAACATACAATCATCTGAATATAGTACCTCCTCCTTTTTGTGAAGTCGGTAAAAAATCGTAAGCCGCCACTTTCGCGCACAGTCCTGTGTACTGCTGGCTGTGTGAGCGTGAGTGTGAAAGAGCGCTTGTGACGTCTAGTAGGTAGTCAAAAAAATGGCACGCTTGGTTTTCATTATAGATCGTGATACTTGCGTTATTTAGGTCTATCTTTATCTGCGTTTAATCCTCATTAGATATCGATACCCATCATGTTTGTGGAGTGTCGCCAACTTATTCAATTTTACCCTGTATTATTCCGATACCGTTTCCAAATAAGTTACAAAAACCTCGATGACCCGTTTCCGAGAACGGTACCAAATAAAATCCCTTTTATTAATTTAGAAGAGTTTAAATCAAAGACAGTCTTTATTTAGGAATGCAATGAAAGGTCAAAAAGCCTTCATTTCACTTTTACGATCGAGTGTAGTCATAAAATAAAAAAATATACAGCCCTATAAAGCGAGGATTTAATGAAGTAAATATCCTGGTGGAAAATAAAATGTCGCTTTTATATTCTGACTAGAAAATCCTTTATTATTGACACTTGTGAAATAATGATACTACTTGGATATCTTTAGTAAAAGTATGTTAGTGTCTCGCTGAGTATTTAGGCATTTTTATTAGCTTAACAAATTAGGTTTTGCCTAAATCCGGGATTAGCTAAGGCTGAATATTTATCAGCCCACATTCACTTACCTACTGATGGATGTTGGTCTTATCAGAATTGCGCAAATATCAGACTTATCTTAAGGAATTAGTCTTCTTTTGATACAGCAGCAACTATCTCAATTGCCTTATTATATGCCGTACAGCACAGCAGCGCAGTTATCAGCCTACTTAGTTATAGTTCATTCTTTGTAACCGTAACTCTTCTTTGAGCAAAATCAAAATATTTTATTTCACTTAAACCTACATGGGCACTTACGAGTATGAAACGTCAGAAGCTAGGTGCACGGTTCCAATTGGTCGTTTGTTAAGAAGCGTCTGCAAGAAACTCAACCGTTACCGTTTTATAAATAACTAGCGTCTGCCCGCGACTTCGTCCGCGTAAAATTGCAACCTTCCCACCGCGTGGGATCCGATACCAGCCCGAGCTACTACTTTTTTGGCGGTTATTATCGTTGTTTCTGACTTTTTTCATTTTGTTCGGCTCCTAAGGGTAATTGCGTGATGTTAAATAGAATAATGCACCCAAGATTTTCTAATATCTTTTTAAAAGAGTGTCCTTGGAGTTTCAGTTTTTTTTTTCAGATTTTTTTTTTCTTTATATTTTTTTCCGTAAGAACCTTGTACAGAGTATTAGAAAACTACAAAAAAAAAAATCAGCCAAATCGGTCAAGCCGTTTTCATGTTATGTCATGACAACGGAAAACGGGTTTCATTTTTATATAATATATAGACTAGCTTCTGTCCGCGACTTCGTCCGCGTAAATTTTTTTTGTTTCCCCGACCCACCCCGTCGCAACGTGTCGCCGGCCTGCGCTATTACTTCGTTTTCGCTTGACGAAAACTTCAGACTTTTATTCTTTTTGCTCAACTCCTAAGGGTCCTAGCGTCAAGTTTAATAGAATATAGCCTTCCTCAAGAACTGGGCTATCAAACGTAAATATATTTTTATATATGCGACCAATACTTCCAGAGATTTAGAGCTTTCAAACCGTGTTTCAAACGAACAAACTCTTCAGCTTTATTATTAGTATTATTTTAAAACTATGATATCTCCTGAGATATACATTGAAATCAAATGATGTCAGAACCAATTTTGTTCAAAATTAAATACATGTGATGAATAACGTATTTATTTGGATAAGGATTAATACCATGTTTAAAAAAACACCTTCGCAAGTAATGCATTATTTTAGAACAAATTTGGTTTGCATAAAAGAGGTTATAGTGAGCTAACCTTAAAAGATAGACATATGCTGTTGCGGACTTTTTTTTTAAGCTTTTAAAGGGGAACAATTCTATCATATATGATTTTTGCGAAACTTTAACCGTTTACGCAGCGCACGTAATAGCAAAAAGTAGGGTAGTAGTATAATCTGGGTAATATAAATTACCCAAATAGAAAGCTTTGAATACCTGAATGGTTACTAGTTATTTACTGGGTGTGGATGTTCTCATGAATATGATGTGTATTATACAATAGGAAGCATTGAATACCAGAATGTTTACTAATTATATATTGTGTACGAATGTTCTCATGAATATGGTGTGTAGGGAAGGATTTAACAAAGTAAAGCACAGAAAGACAAGGCTAGACGTTTATTTATCAGTAATTAGTCAGTAAGCTAGTCGTCCGTTCCAAATCTAGGTCATCATGGAGAACGGACAAGAAACTCCACGGAAACAGTCTTACAGTAATCTTTACCATGAAATATAGTTATTTTAACAACAATTAATTCTATCTCTTGGACTATGGCCCAAGGGAACTGAAAATAATAACAATAGCCAGGAATATTGTGTTACACATTTTAGAACATTAGCAATATTGGACATAATATGGTTTACACATAAAAATAGTCATAATAAACAATTATTAAGGTACAATATCAAATTACTTAACTTGTAGCTGTAGGCTGGAGCTCCGCTCTGGTCGATGTCTCGAACAAGGAATGGTCTCTGCCACTCGGAGCTCCCCCTTTTATAGTCGTGAACAAACAACTGTAATGTTTCATCTACCGTCATCCAAAATATCAATGACTTAAAAGGTGGATATCCGTTTCGAATTTCTTATGTTTTGCTACATTATACCCCAATAAATGAAGTAGCCTACTTTTACAGACATACTGAAATAATGAAAGAATGATTGAATAATATAAATGAAGTATTACATACTTGTTGCAAGTTTTAGGTTATGCAAAAGAAATACTTATAATAACAATACCTTTAATTAGGATAATCTATTACGGCCATACTGACAGTACTTCGTCCACGAAGTATTGCCAGGTGCCGTTAATTTTACAATGAAAGAAAAAGAAATATATATATATTCTTATTTAGAGTATTTATATAGACATGGAGGTCCACATTCAATTCTGGGTAAACCAGTGATTAGCCAAAATAAATAAGTTAAAATAAATATTAGCCAACTACATAGACATGCCAGTCACATTCACCCGCTGCCAGTGAGATAACTCGGCACCAAATAGGAGGCTCCCAGCGGATAAATAAATTTAAGCCAACTACATAGACATGCCAGTCACATTCACCCGCTGCCAGTGAGATAACTCGGCACCAAATAGGAGGCTCCCAGCGGATAAATACATTTTAGCCAACTACATAGACATGCCAGTCACATTCACCCGCTGCCAGTGAGATAACTCGGCACCAAATAGGAGGCTCCCAGCGGATAAATACATTTTAGCCAACTACATAGACATGCCAGTCACATTCACCCGCTGCCAGTGAGATAACTCGGCACCAAATAGGAGGCTCCCAGCGGATAAATAAATAATAATAATATAATTTTCATCGTAGTAATAATATTTTCTTTCTTTCATTGTAGTAATTTTAAAGAAATCTTTATGCAATAAGAGTTGATTCATATTTCTCAGACATCATCAGAATCCACGAAACATCAACATCAACTGACTATAAATCAAATATTACTTAATTATTTATAGTAATAACAATTAAGTGATTTTTATAAGTTAAGAGCGTTGTTTGTTGCAAACACAATCTAGTCAAATTAGGTACATGATATAAATTTTAAATAAATTCTCTACAGCATAATTAATAATTAGATATCACTAAAGACGAAATGCTTAATATAACATTACTAACCACTTCATTGTGTTTACGATCATAGATAGATTACAATCAAAGCAAACAAGAAAAAAGACGAGGCGCAACCTATATTTATGTGTAGTTTTTTTTTTGTTCACATGGCATTTTCAACAGCACTGTTTTCGTCTACCCATTCTCCAGGCCAGAATCGCAATTTTTCTTTAGCCACAATAATATCTCTGAAATTATTACCATGACCTTTTAGAGAATAACGATCATTGGGGAGAATCGAACTTACTTCGTAGGGACCTTTAAATTTTGAACTTAATTTATCGTGACGCCTATGGTCCTGACTAACATAAACCAAATCACCTATATTATAGTTTTTATTATTCCGCCTAACAGAGTCAAACCGTTGTTTGAATTTTTCCGCGACTTTTATTAAACGTTGCTTAGCAAGTTGACGATCGGCCTGCAAATCGATATTATGATCTATATTTTCACTTATAACTTCATTTAAACGGGCTTGCACAACTGGTATGTTTCCCTCGACACCAATTAATAATCGCATAGGAGAGAAACCGGTTGATGTTTGCACAGTGGTATTCAGAGATTGCTGTACTTTTGGTAGTTCGTTCGACCATTCTGACGCTTCATTACACACAGCACTAAGCATATTGATTACTGTAGAAACGTAACGTTCGACCTGCCCATTACTTCGGGGAGTGCCTGTAGCTATCATGTGGTGCTCGACATTAAGCTCCCTAAAAAGTGATCGAATATGATTTGAACTAAAATTTGTACCACGATCAGTAACTACCAAAGATGGCGTGCCGAACAAAGTAACGGTTTCTCTTATTATAGGATCCAACTCTCGAGCATTTAGAGTTTTAAGAGGCTTTAATAAACAAAATTTGGTGAAGCCATCAATTAGTAATAGAATGTATTTAAAGCCTTCCGTGGTTGACGTAAAAGGCCCAGTACAGTCTAAATGAATGGTATGAAATGGTATAGCGGTTTTGTCAATAGGATGTAATAGCCCTTGTTTTGGGCCAGAACATCCCTTTTTAGTAATACAAATCAAACAATGGTAAATATATTTTTTAACAAAAGCCGCCATTCCAGGGAACCAGAAATACTGTCGGACTTTATGCATCACTTTATCGAACCCCACGTGACAGTTTTCATCGTGAAACAGTTTCAATACACTTATTCTATATCCCCTTGGCACAAACATTTTCGGCTCCGCATCGGGATTAGTTTTGTAATGCAATAAATCATTTTTTATTATATATTGATTAGAATCTAAGTCTCCCGATTGTAATTGAGATATTAGGTTTTGAGTCTCCAAGTCGTTTGTCTGAGCAATCTTTAACCATGAATCGGGCCTATCGGCGTCGGGGACTTCAATTAAATTAATTTCAGGAAAACTACGTTTACGTATGGGGAACGAGGATTCAACGGGATTGCGGCTTAAGAAATCAACATGACTTATGAATTTACCCTTTTTGTACTGAATATTAAAGCGAAAATCTTGCATAAAAGTCCACCAACGAGCCACTCTAGGAGATAAATCTTTCTTTGTCATGGTGGATTTTATTGCGTTACAATCCGTGACGATTGTAAATTCGATACCCAGAAGGTAAACTCTGAAATGTTTCAGGGCATTGAAGATGGCCAGGGTTTCCAAATCGTAAGAGCAATACTTAGATTCTATAGGACTAGTTCGTTTACTATAATAGGCTACGACCTTATTAACGTTACCTACTCTTTGTAATAGTATTGCTCCGTAGCCTATGGAACTGGCATCAGTGTGCAGTTCTGTCGGGAGTGAAGGGTCAAAAATAGTTAATAGTGGTTTGGAAATAAGACGGTCAATGACATACTTTCGAGCTGCATCCTGTTCAGGGCCCCATTCCCACTTTTTATTAATTTTGGTTAGATTAGTAATACATGCCGTTCGTGAGGCAAAATCGGGGATAAATTTTCTAAAATAACTGGATAGGCCCATAAACTGACGGACTTGTTTAATATTACTGGGAACAGGAGAATTAGCTAGAGCATTAATTTTTGTTTCACTTGGCCTAACACCGTCCCGCGATATATGTCTACCTAAATATTCAATGTTATCTACAAAAAATTTACATTTTTTGAGGTTGACCGTAAAACCAGAAGAATTAAGAGCCGAAACCGTTTGTTCCAAATAGTCTAGTCCTTCTTCTATTGTATTAAAGGGAATTAAAATGTCATCAATGTATACAAGTAGAAATTTTAAGTGATGTACTGCTCTAGCAATTGCTCTTTGGAACACCGAGGGACCATTGCAAATACCAAAAGGCATTTTCAGAAACTCGTAATGTCCGTCCGGTGTTACAAAAGCAGTGTACTTAGTTGAATTACTTGATACGGGAATCTGATAGAAGCCATTTTTCATATCAAGTGAAATATAATATTGAGAATTACCTAACTTGTCAATTTGATCCTCGATTAAAGGGAGAGGATATCTATCTTTTTCTATCAATTTATTTAACGCTCTATAATCAATGCACATTCTATCACTTCCGTCTTTTTTTTTAACTAAAATCACAGGGCTAGCAAAGGGTGAATTACTCTCCTTAATTATTTGTTTATCTAATAACTCTTGGACTATTTTTTGAACTTTTTCTCTTTCTATTGGAGCTAATCGATATGGCCTGTAGTAGATAACCTCATCCCTTTTTAGTTTTATTTCAAGTTCTCCGGTTTTGACATGGCCAATGGACTTCAAAACAGAGGGGTATTTTACAAAAATGGTTTCCATCTTATCCTGTATCACAGAATCTAAATGCGACACTGCTACCCGAAATTCCGAAAGTGAATTTGAATCATCCTTTATAAAATTGATGTCTGAGCCACATTCAGCGGCAGTTTTTCGTAATAATCGGGAACCTGAAGAGTCAGTCACGATTTCTATATCTGGGTATTGAATAACATTTCTACCTATTAAAAGATCATAGCAAAAATCGGTGTCCTTAACAACAAAAATATCTAATTCTATACACAAGTCTTCAAATTTAATTGGTACTATAATTTTAGCAAGTACTTGTAATCTACCGAACCCTATACCGCAAAGATTTAAATGACATGGGCTAAGATGGCAGCCAAGACGTTTAGCTATTGATTCTTTGATTAAACTGCAACTAGCTCCAGTATCTACAAGTGAATTTATGGCAACCCCATATATTGATACTGCTGTCAGTATCAATTTGTTTGGTCTAAAAAATTAACCACCTTTTCAGTTGTATTGGAGTCACTTTTAGGTTTGTATCTACAAATCAAATCGTTATGACCGGGTTTTTTACAGTAAGTACAAAATTTACTTGCGAAAGAGCCAGATTTTTGTTCACGCTGTTGTGCATCATTGGTATCTACATCTTTTGTAGAGCATTGTGCCCTAGTGTGCCCAACCTTGCCACATGTAAAACATTTTATGTCGCCAGACCGAAAATCTACTTTAGGACGTTTAGAAGGATTAGTACTAGGAGAATTTCTACCGTTATTTTCCAAGGGTCGTTTCTTTAGTTTCGTATAAGAGGTAAATAAGGAAATTAGCTCCGATGTAGATTTGACATTGCTGTTAAAAGAGGCCATTCTTACATTAACGTCACATATACTTCCACAAACTAATTCTACCAATTGTGATTCGGTAAACGAAACTTTAGTATTTCTGAGTAACCTAATTTTCTCCCTAGTATATTCACAATAAGAATCTGCAGATTCTGATGAATACAGTACAGCTTTTCGCATTTTTTCTGCAAGATTCCTTTTTTCAGGATACAACGCTTTTAGTTCTAAGCATAAATTTTCCCATGTACGACCGTCTGCGGGATCCCATGTCTCGAACCATAACAAAGCAGATCCCTTAAGGGCCTTACCGGCTTTGGCCACGGTTGCGATGCTGCTCCAACCAAACTCCTTAGCAAGAGCGTCGATGTTGCCGCACCATGAGTCGGCACCCAGGTCACTCGTAGCTGGATCGAAGATTGGTAAAGCGACGTCACTCTCTTTATGATGACCTCCGGACACAGCGTCTTTGATGGCCCTCAGTAGGTCTTGCAAAACTGGGATTTCCATTCTGTAATAATAATTTAAGGAAATATTAGTTATAGTGAACGGTAGATCGATCCCACTTCTGATAATAGCAAAAAGTAGGGTAGTAGTATAATCTGGGTAATATAAATTACCCAAATAGAAAGCTTTGAATACCTGAATGGTTACTAGTTATTTACTGGGTGTGGATGTTCTCATGAATATGATGTGTATTATACAATAGGAAGCATTGAATACCAGAATGTTTACTAATTATATATTGTGTACGAATGTTCTCATGAATATGGTGTGTAGGGAAGGATTTAACAAAGTAAAGCACAGAAAGACAAGGCTAGACGTTTATTTATCAGTAATTAGTCAGTAAGCTAGTCGTCCGTTCCAAATCTAGGTCATCATGGAGAAGAACGGACAAGAAACTCCACGGAAACAGTCTTACAGTAATCTTTACCATGAAATATAGTTATTTTAACAACAATTAATTCTATCTCTTGGACTATGGCCCAAGGGAACTGAAAATAATAACAATAGCCAGGAATATTGTGTTACACATTTTAGAACATTAGCAATATTGGACATAATATGGTTTACACATAAAAATAGTCATAATAAACAATTATTAAGGTACAATATCAAATTACTTAACTTGTAGCTGTAGGCTGGAGCTCCGCTCTGGTCGATGTCTCGAACAAGGAATGGTCTCTGCCACTCGGAGCTCCCCCTTTTATAGTCGTGAACAAACAACTGTAATGTTTCATCTACCGTCATCCAAAATATCAATGACTTAAAAGGTGGATATCCGTTTCGAATTTCTTATGTTTTGCTACATTATACCCCAATAAATGAAGTAGCCTACTTTTACAGACATACTGAAATAATGAAAGAATGATTGAATAATATAAATGAAGTATTACATACTTGTTGCAAGTTTTAGGTTATGCAAAAGAAATACTTATAATAACAATACCTTTAATTAGGATAATCTATTACACGCAGCGGAAGCTCTCAATAGGAAAAAAATCGCCCGATTTTGAAACATTCTTCATTGGTGCTCCGCTCCTATTGGATTTAGCGTGATGATATATAGCCTATAGCCTTCCTCGATGAATGGGCTATCTAACACTGAAAGAGTTTTTCCAATCGGACCAGCAGTTCCTGAGATTAGCGCGTTCAAACAAACAAACAAACAAACAAACAAACTCTTCAGCTTTATAATATTAGTATAGATTGGCTTTTACATAAAATGTTTTCAAATTAAAGTGTTAATGGGTATCGGAGGCCAGTGTAGGCCTGTCAACAAGTACCAGGTACTTAATACAAAGAAAATGATCTACTCTACAAGGCCTACAACGTTCTCACATTCACTGAATATAAAAGAATCTATCAAAAAGATAAATAACAAAATATTATAACCTATTTAAACAAAATGATATTATGATGAGTTGCGATACATAGTCATTTTGCCATGGGGGCAGACCGTCACCATTCTCACCAGAGGAGGACCTTACTTATCCCCACGAAATACTGAATAAGCTTTTCTGACGATATTTACCAAAAGCACGGCTATGTTTTAAACAAAGTCTTCAAAGTCACTGCCTGTCTGGTTTCTGTAGGTAATAACTAAAAGTACACCTGAGCAAAAGAATGTGCAAAGGGCACGCCGCGATAGCGGCGGTAAGACCCCTCTTTGAGGAGTGGCTAGAGAGGCGCCACGGCGCCCTCACCTACCGCCTGACGCAGGTCCTCACCGGACACGGGTGTTTCGGGAGGTTCCTGCACATTATCGGGCGGGAGGATACGCCCGGGTGTCACCACTGCGAGGGTCGCCCGGAGGACACGGTGGAGCATACGGTGGCGGTATGCCCCAATTGGGCGGAGCACCGCCGTGTTCTCGCAGAGGCGATCGGCGGCGGCGGCGACCTCTCGCGCCCGGCCCTGGTTCAAGCCATGGTCCGGGGCGAGAGGGAGTGGGAGGCAGTCACCTCCTTCTGCGAAGCAGTCATGCTAGCGAAGGAGGTGGCGGGACGGCTGAGGGAGAGGGCCTCACGTCCCAGCCGCCGCGGGAGACGCCCCGGGCGTCGGGAGCCGCGAGACGACTCCCGGCCACCGTAGGCGCGGGCCTGCGGGCGGAGAGTAATGGGTAACTCTCCGTCCGATCAGGACCAGGCCCGTGCCGGACGGCGCGTACGTGTTCCACGCGCGCCTCAAAGAGATGTCAGCATAAGGAAGGGGCCCGAAAGGGCCGAAGCCTGCCGGGGCAGCGGGATTGTCCGAAAGGGTTACCGCTACCCCAGAACACAAAGGGCTAAGGAAGGAACACGGGTGGGTTTTAGTCAGTAAGAGTCTGACACTCCCTTCTGCTCCACCCAGAGCGGGAGAGGTCATTGGATGATTTCCCATCCACAAAAAAAAAAAAAGGCTTTCATTTTCAGTTTTTTACGCTTGCTTCACCTGAAGACTTCACTTACCTATTCAAAACGATTTAACATCATGGTTTGAAAAGAATGCTCCCGAAATCGTATACTTATATTGGTCAAAAAGAAACCGCGACCGGGAATAACTTCAAAATTGTATTAACCTATTAGCTTTTGCCAGCGGCTTCGCCCGCGTTGAGGTTGGAAATTATGCCACGGGAACTTCCTACCGGAATAAAAAAGTTTTCTTTGAGTTGGTCCTGGTTATAGAACATCTGTGAGCCAAATTTCAGCCTTACGAGTATCAGCCATTTTTGCGTGATTTTGTAACAAACATCCAAACCATATAAAATTCAAGAACGACAAGACCGATTTTCATAATCTTTGATTTTTTGGATTTGTCTCCACCCCGGATAGCAGAATAACGATTAAAACGGGAATAACGGAAAATGAATTATGAGGTGGTACGAAATTCGCCCGGTCACCTAGTCACTACATAGTATAAACAAAGTCGCTTTCTCTGTCCCTATATCCCTATGTATGCTTAAATCTTTAAAACTACGCAACGGATTTTGATGCGGTTTTCTTTAATAGATACAGTAATTCAAGAGGAAGGTTTATATGTATGATATAGTAGAGAAACAATGATAATTTTAGAGGTTCCTAATGTGATGTCGTAAATAAACCCTTTTTTTTGCGCTTACATTGCAAACGCTGGCTGAACCCTATGGAATACATCAAAATAATGTACTACAGTATTGTACACCTTAAAAAGGTCTACAAAAAAGTCTGCGATGGTATATGTCTATTTCTTAGGGATAACCCACAATAACAATTTTTTTTTTCTTTACTTTTTACGAGAAATTATGGCTTATTTACGAAGCGATTTTAAGCAATACAGCATTAATCCTTATCCAATTAAGTGCCTTAAATACATTGTGCATTTAAGATAAATCAATATGGCCCCTTACAGCATGTTATTTAAATTAATATTTTCGAAGATATTACAGATTTAAAATGCAGGGACATAGCGGTTGCTGCGGTATCGGCGGCAGGGGCTGGCGGCAAGTTAAAAACAACATTAAATTAAAATTATTAATTATTTAATCAAATTGCATTGCACCCGTGCGAAGCCGGGGCGGGTCGCTAGTATTATATATAGTAGTAGAACGTTAAAAGTTTTTGAGGCAAATTATTTTATGCAACTACTTACTGAAAAAAAATTTGGGACCAGTTTTCCCAAGACCACTTTGGCTTGAGATGAAGGTAATGGATTTTCCTTCCTTAAAGGGTTCTATAAAATTAGAAAACTGTTTGTGTGCAAAGGGTTCAGTCGTCTCGATCTGATTACCTTCACGGTAGGTAAATCTGAAGATAAGTAGGGTCGAACAATTTAGTAAATATCTTATTTGTGGTCCAAAACGGTCCCTTCCTTATTCACAGATTTAAATTATTCATCCTTTTTGGCTATTTTTGTCAATAAGAAAGAAATGAGGAAGTGAGTTTAGACGCAATTTAAATGTATAGCCATGTATTACGTGAGATTATGATAGTTTATTTTTTTTACAAAATCTGACTAATCAGCACGTCTGCCTTTCACTGGGTAAAAGTTCAGACTCCAGGCTACAGATGGCAGGCTTCTTCCATGCCTAAATGAAGAAAGCAATAAAATTATGCCTGACTTGATGATCAAACCTAGGACAATACAGCACCCAGTTTTGCTCAAAATCTTATGCTCTTTATACCATCGACCTGTTTAAAAAAATAAATTAAACCGGTAGGAAATTTTATCAATCGAAGATTCAAGGAAAACAAAAAATAATGAATTAGCGTTCTTTCAAAGTAAAACTAATTAAATTTTATTTCACTTTGACGGAAATCCAAAAAGTTAATTAGATCTCACAGTGGAATGACATGTAATTGTATAAGGAAATTAACTTTGATTCCTTTCGCAATTACGGAAAGTGACAATTTTAGTGATTAACAGATGAACTTCGTTAAAATGCAATGTATATCGAATCCACACAGATATAAAATGATTTTATATGCGTACCTATTTCTTATTTCAAATACTATACAGCATGTTTCTGTTTCGTAAGTTATTTCCGTTTTATAGTTGCATGTAAATCATAGTAGTCATAAAAATAGTAGTTGAACGAACGCATAGAAAATATTTGATTTGAAATATTTTATTGGCAAAAATAAAAATCGTGTAAGTATGGTTGTACTCGTAAAACAAGCAGTTTGTAAGTTAAACTCAGTCATAACTTGAAACCGTTTTGTAGTTACGTGTGTGATTTTGTTAAAATATGAAGTTGTATACATAGATAGATTTAGTTTTGAATCGCAGCATGGTTCATCTTTTGGTCAAAGATTTTTAATCGTTAGATTTGCCCTACCGCGTCAAAAGATGGTCACGTTTCAGCATCACCGACCGATTCAAGCTGAGAACACCCGATTCATCGTCACCGACGCGAGCAAGGCGGTTCAGTTTCGTTCACTATTCAGAAAGAGGCCTAATGAAGTTTTCCCTTCAGTTCAATAGAAGGATTGATAACTATATTAGGGCAACTCTAGTAATTTTAAAAACGTTCACAGTCTGATCTCAGTCTCAATCTGTCAATAATATCTCTAATTTCCCTACATTTTGACAAGTTTTTGACATTTGTTTGTCGCCGAGATAAGACTGCGACTAGATTTTGAACGTTATAAATTACGAGAATTGGCCTAAGTATTTAGATATAGACTCTAAGATACTTAAATCCTTCTTATCCCTTATTCACGTCACACTCAGGAAAAGAATACGGGTAGTTTTATATAAGCTGGAAAATTTCTCCAGTGTTTATATTCACCGCGCCAGACAAAGTAAGCATGAATTGTTAACAACAGTTTACTGTCGGCTTTGTCTAGTAGCAGTATCTGTGAGGAACATTTTAGCCGAACAGACATCTAGTAGAGGGAGTTAGAAAGAGGGTCTTTCAACAAGAATAATTTTATTGTAATTGTTTTTTTTCAAACATGCTTGGAAATTTGCGCATTACGAGTATTTTAACAACCTTCTTCGAGATAAATCGAAATTGCTGTAATGGGCAAATACATGCAAGCAGCGGGCGGCAACAGTTGTATGAAACTCCAATCTGTCATGGTTTAGCGGCCAAATAAATTACATAGTAAACTCATATCTGTCGTGTAATTTAAATATGGAACGATCTTTTACTCCGAAACATGGCAACCAAGGAGGTAACTTATTAAAGGTTTTATTTAAATTTCGAACTGGCTTGCAAATAGAAAGTTGTTTATTAAAAAAAAAAAACAAATGAACACTTAAACGCGGGAAATTATTGTTCGTCATTCATTTTGAAAAGTAATTGAATTTTCAAATAAAAAGTTCTGCCTGGCCACTCACGCGTCCGAAGTCAAAAAGTTACCGCGACGGGCGGCGCATCCCAGATTGTCCGTTTTTTTTTCACGATTTCAGGTTTGCCACCATAATAAAAGTTGTTCATAATTATGAGTACAATGACCCCTTAATAGGATAACGGTGATTAAAATTACATCCTTTATATTCCTTTAGGCCATATACACACTCACACTGAGCGCGTATTCGGTTCTGCCGCCGACTGTGATTTTTTTGTTTTATGTGTCAAGGCGCTTATCTTCTTACAGAGTAGTACGTTTTTAACTTTTTAACTTGATTTTTTTTTCATACATATTGTACTGAGCGCTCACAGTCGGCGACTGACTATATTATTATGCTCTAGTGTGAACGCATGTTTATAGCCCCGTTTATTCTCTCAAGCCCCCGCCCCCACTGGACTGCCCTGTTGGTCTCGAGGGTGCAAGCGCAACTGCCTCCTGGGTTCGATTCCCGGGTCGGGCAAAGTGTTATTGAGTTTTTCCTTTAGAAATTTCTTAATAACAGCCCGGAGTTTGGAAGTTGGTAGTGTGATACTCCCGTGCCTCGGAAAGCACGATAAGCCGTTGGTCCTGCGCCTCATCTCTCTCCGGTCGTATCGGATTGGCGTCCCATCGGACTATGAGAGTGAGGGAAGAGGGAGTGCACTTGTGTCTGCGCGTACACTTGTGCACTATAATATCTTTTGCGTACCCGGCGTCCCGGCTAATCTCCGTTGAGATTGGCCACCGTGACCGAAATCGGTCGGGGAGGCTATTATTATTCTCTCAAGATGCAGGTTAAGAAAGCAATAAAGAATTTGGTGATTCTTTCACTTTGCAAAAAAATCTTCAAAAATCTTTTTCTTCTTAAATCTTTGTAAAAAATCTTATTCAAAATCAATAAAGACCTACATTCACTCCAGGCCTCTTCTAATAAAAGACTGTTGCCGTTTGAGAACTCATAAAATACATTTGTATGGCTTTGAGCGTATAGCTTGTGTAGTATCAAGGGGAATTTTGATTGCCTGAGCTTTAATTTCGTCTTATGTTGACTATTAAAAGTTATACTGTTGGTTTAAGAACGTTAATATGTATCGTTTGCGTGTGCTCAAAATATCTCGTTGGATACAAAGTTTGTTTATGCTGTTTTAACCATTATGTTGCACAGTTTACCGGTCATAATTGTTTAAAACTGGAATGACCGACTTACCAGGAGCCAGTTTTTTGTTTGAAACGCTTAAATATTTTTGCTTTTTCCCAATAGTTTCCATTCTTTAGAAAAAGGGGATCACTTTTTTATAGTCCCATAAAAACTGCACAAACCAAATTGTGGTATTCGATAGTTCTACTTTTATGTGACACAGTCACACGTGTGACTTTATTTTTAAGCGATTTCCGAACGATAAAATTCTCAAAGACCTAAAGATGTTGCATTATTAAGTTAAAATCCAAGGCTTTGCCGTAAGGTCTACCATTAGACCAATCTGAGTTTTATTGTAAGGTCACAATCAAGTTTAGATTGGCCTAAAATATACGTAGGTATATAAACAAAAATTAAATATGAAACTGCCATCATCATCTACCTAGACTTTTCTCAACTATGTTAGGGTCGGCTTCCAGTTTATTCGGATGCAACTGAATACCAGTATTTTACATGGAGTGACTGCCCATCTAATCTCCACAAGCCGGTCACCGAGTAATACGATACCCCTTGGCAAAACTGGTTGTCAGACTTTCGGGCTCCTGACGACCCATAACGACTGTCAAAGATCCAGGAAAGACAGCAGGGACCGTCTTTACATGTTTTCCACGGCACGGAGGGTTCTTGTTATGTACAAATGGTCACCCATCCACGGACCAACCTTGGCAAGCGTAGCTTAACCTGATCGATCGACTCGTGCGGCTGTTATTACTTAGCCACAAGCTCCTTTGTATGAAACTGCCTGTAATCTCAAAATTATAAGTAGGTAAAATATCGCCGCGTGACCGTTCACACGGCGATATTTTATTCTTATTAAAAATATATTTATATTAGCTGCGCCCCGCGGTTTCACCCGCGTAAGTTTCGATCCCGTCGGAATATCGGCATGAAAAACATTCTATGTGTTAATCCTGGTTATAAAGTATCTGTATGCCAAATTTCATCCAAATCCGTTTAGTAGTTTTTGCGTGAAAGAGTAACAAACATCCATCCATCCTCACAAACTTTCCCATTTATAATATTAGTAGGATTTATTAAATATAATTATTATTATTAAAAATATATTTATATTTATTAAATATATTTTTTCATTTATATTTTATTCTTTTTATTTCAGGCCCCGTGGCCTGAAACTCACAGAAAACTAATAAGTTTTACGATTTGTTTTTAGTTTTATTCCTAGTGCTTTGCTTGTCGCTTATTACAGCACGTTTACCTTACCTTATGCACGTTTACCACACATGGTAAGTACAGCCCGGGAAAATAATTGCTAAACAAATTGACACTGCGTCATTTTCCGTGTATAAGCAATTTTATACAAATGTCAAAGAATTACAGTTGTTATTAGACTATCATACGGAAAATTTGAGTTGGTAGTCAACTTGCTTACACACTTGCACACTTGCACTTGCGCTTGCACATATTTTTCCTGACTTTATTGTTTGTAAGTGCGTAACATAACGTAACATAATATATTCACGCTTGTATTACCCGAATGTATAGATAGAGGGGTACCTATAGTATACCCACATTTAGCCAATTATACAGGGTTAAATTAAATTAGCTAGCAAAACTCTTCTGACGTGATGGATAACGATATCATAACACGATAAAATAAAATGTTTAAAAATCTTAGAGGTCAACGACCGCTGGTAGTATTGTAACTTGCAGTATGAGTTGAGAAAATGTGTTTTATTGTTTTTAGATATTGATACCAATTACGTCTGTGAAGTTTACACAAAAAAACTGATTTTTTAAAGTGTTATTTCAAGTAAATCCAGCTGTAGAAGACACCACTAAAAAAATCATCAAATTAATTTATTTTTTGTTTTATCATGTTTCATCACGTCTGTACAGTTTCGCTAGCTAATTCATTTTGACCCTGTATTTAAGTTCCATGTAATAGTGGTCCTATTGCCATTAACTGGGCACAAATCCGAACTCCGGACTGTCACGGAAAAAATCCAGATATAAAAACCCAATGATACTTTTTCCGACCCGAGAATCGTATCCAGGATCTCATGAGCAGTAGTGCTCGCGACTGCTACACCAAAGAGGCAGTCAAGTTTCTAAGAGCAATTTATTAAAAACTAGCTTCTGCCCGCGACTTCGTCCGCGTGAAATTTTTTATTCCCCCGACCCACCTGTCGCATTGCATCGCTTGCCTGCGCTATTACTTCACTTTCTGACTTTTTGTCTTTTTGTTCAACTCCTAAGGGTTCTAGCGTGATGTTTAATATCCTATAGCCTTCCTCAAGAATTGAAAGAAAGAAAATGCGTTTATTGGCATGCGTTAATTGGACTATCAAATGCAAAAAGATTTTTATAAATCCGATCGATACTTCCAGAGATTCTAGCTTTCAAACAAACTTCAGCTTTATTAATAGTAAGTATTCTTTTAAAACTATGATATCTTCTTAGATATTTATTAAATTGTAATGATGTAAATTGTGATTTCGTTCAAAATGAAATACTTGTGATGAATAACGTTTTATTTAGATAAGGATTAATATCATGTTTATAAAATCACCTTCGCAAATAATGCATTATTTTAGAATAAAATTCAACCTTAAAAGATAGACATAATTATGCTGTCCCAGACTTTGTCTTAGAACTTTTAAGGGGGAACAATTCCATGATACATTATTTTTGCGTAACTGTAACTGTTAACGCAGTGCACGCAACGGAAGCTCGGAAAAGAAATAATTTTCTCCGTTTTTGCAACATTTTTCATTGATGCTCCGCTCCTATTAGTTGTAGCGTAATGTTATATAGCCTATCTCTTATTATATTCTTGATAAATGGACTATCTAACACAAAAAAAAATTTTCAATTCGAACCAGTAGATCCAGAGATTACCCCCTACATACAAACTTACACCCCTTTTCTCCCCGTTAGGGTTGGATTTTCGAAAAACCTTTACTTATACACGTTATTCTTTACTTTAGGTCTTAAGTATAAGAACTGAGTTTCGTGCCGCGCGTTAAAATTTCTTCATACAAATGTTGACACCACCCAATTCCCCTTTAGGGGGTAGATTAGAAAAGCAAAAAGTGCCAAACCTCATAATTTACTTAGATAAGTATTCGTGCCAAGTTTCAAGTTTATTAACGAAATGAATAAGATTTTTCATATAAACTGTATCCCCGCTTTTCACCTCCACAGGGGTGGAATTCGAAAAATCGTTTGGAATGTGTTCATTACTTGACTCACAGATTATTTATACCAATTTTCGAGTTAATCAAGCCACGCAGTACAATAATTCCTTGTAAAATGAACTACTCCTTTTCTTCCCGTTAGGGGTAGATTTTCGAAAAACCCTGATACAGGTTATTCTTTACTTTTGGTCTTAAGTATAAATACTGAGTTTCGACTTAATCGGACCGCACGTTAAAATTCTTCCTTACAAATGTTGACACCCCCTAATCACCCTTTAGGGGGTAGTTTAGAAAATCAAAAATGACAAACTTCATAATTTACTTAGATAAGTATTCATGCCAAGTTTCAAGTTTATTAACCAAATGAATAAGATTTTTCATATAAGCTGTATCCCCACTTTTCACCCCCACAGGGGTGGAATTTTGAAAAATCGTTTGGAATGTGTTCATAACTTGACTCACAGATTATTTATGCCAATTTTCGAGTTAATTAAGCCAGGCAGTAAAATCCTGCCCTGTAAAATTAACTTCCCTTTTTCTCCCCGTTAGGGGTAGATTTTCGAAAAACCCTGATACACGTAATTCTTTATTTTCGGTATTAAGTATAAATTTTGAATTTTGAGTTAATCGGACCGCGCGTTAAAATTCTTCCATACAAATTTTGACACCCCCCAATCCCCTGTTAGGGGGTAATTTAGAAAAACAAAAAATGCTAAATTTTATAATTTACTTAGATAAGTATTCGTGCCAAGTTTCAAGTTTATTAACCCAAGGAATAAGATTGTTCATACAAACTTTCATCCCCTATTTAACTCCCTTAGGGGTTGAATTTCAAAAATTACTTCCTTATTCCTCGTCTACATTACAAAGGGAACCTCTGTGCAAAATTTCAGCTTTCTAGGTCCAAGGGTTTAGGCTGGGCGTTGATGAGTCAGTCAATCAGTCAGTCAGTCAGTCAGTCAGGACTTCTCTTTTTATATATATAGATAGATAACAATAAAAAGGATTTAAAGATAATATGCGACGGTAAATAAAAATATATACCTACCTAATGTGTTTCCTGGTAACTATGCGGAGCGTTCGCAGAAGCGACTACCAATTTGCCGCCACATGAGTCTTATGTTATCTAATTTTATATCAAAAGGCACTTAACTTTACTGTTATTTACATACAATATACTTAACTCCTTTTCCTTCGAATGGTATAAAACAAGAAATGACAAAAATAAAGTTATAAACATACACCCAAGTTCTTCTTCTTCTACGTGTCACTGGGACGAATGTACTGTAGATCTTGTTGGCCCAAAATTTTTCCACTTTCACGGCATTGTTGATGGCAAAGGTCACTTCGCCTGCATGTTTTGAGGCACATAGGGCAGGAGGATAGGAGGTGGAGCAACCCGTCATCATCTGCCTAGCCTTTTCCCGACTATGTTGGGGTCGGCTTCCAGTCTAACCAGATGCAGCTTTGTAGACTTTTGGGCTTCTAACTGTAACGACTGTCGAAGATCTATGAATGACAGCCAGGACCAACAGCTTAATGTACTTGCCGAGGCACGGAAGGGTCTTGATATGTAAATGGATGGTCACTCATTCACGAACCGACCGCGGCAAATGTAGCTTCTAGCTTGACTTTCGATCGACCCGTGCGCCTGTTATTATCAAATCAAATCAAATCATTTATTTGCATAGAATGTAGGTGTTGTACAATAAAGTTGTTATAAAAAACAAACTGAGTCGGGTACATTCTGCCTGAGTTTTGGCATGCAAAAATTAACAAATAATGTCAATACTTCAATATCAATATCATTATTAAGTAGCTCATTAGTAAAATTATGAAAATTATATTATTATGTATTATTATGTATTTAGCCACGATCTGAGGAGCCTGTGTTTCAAAATAACTAATCGATTGACATCTCATTCATCAAAATTGGATGAGTAGTTTAGGCGCTACGGTAGAACATACGTAAATACATGAGATAAACTGCTAAAAACATAACCCTACCATTTTTTAAAATTATTCCTGTATTTAAAATACATATTTTATACCTTATTGATCATCGGCTGACACAACGAGGATGGGCGCTGATACCTATAATTTCAAATCGTAGCTTAGTTATTGGCTGCAATTCAAACATACAACTTTACTTATGTTAAGCCTATTTTTAAGCGGTTGGTCGACTGTCCACGTGACAAGAGGGTTGGCCTATTGGCCTATTTTTTTTTTGTTTTTGTGTGAACATTGTGTGCCTTACTCAACCTGACTCAAATAAACTTATTTCCCTTCTTGTTTCTATTGTTCGACCATAGAATCAGCATCGCCATTCAACGTGGCAATGCTTCCAGCCTTCTGGGAACTTCTCACGCTGGCAGCAATGCGAACGAATTTTTTGATGACCTTTGATTTTGTTTTGTTTTATATACATGTACACATTATTATTTTAAGTCTGTTAGCTTATATAATTATTATTACTTATGTAAAATTTTATTGTAAACTATATTTTTTACTTGAAGGCAAATAAACAATTTTTTTTAGCTTCTCCGTATTCGTCTGAAGATAGTTACAACTTCTGGGTAAGGAACTCTATTCTATTGGAGTCGAAATGAGCATTGATAGTGATTTAAAAGTGCGGATAGAAAGTATCGCAATTTATTTTCAAAAAGCCTTTATTGGCAATCTTAAAATTCAAATAACCCTCCTTTTTGCTTCGCCGTAGTCGAGTAACTAGTTTAACAATTCATTTAGATTAAAAGTTTAGGCGTCAGAAATCTCCAGACTGCTTTGCTCATTAGTACAGGCCTCCCCCAGGCATTTCGATAGGTCACGGTCGTGATTTTCTCCCCCGCGTCTCCATCGTGTTCATGAACCGGAATCGGATCGCGTGGTCGCGCCGAAAGAGAGTCGGTTTCGGATCTCCTAACTAAATGTGACATGTGAACTCGATGATTGCTTGGGTTAGCCTTAAGGTGCCACTTTTACGGCACCTTAAGGCCGCGTTAGACGTTGTTCGTGTAGACTAGCGTCTAACTGCTAATCACTGATACTAGCACTGTCGGACACGAAGCCAGGCGAGACAGCGTGCTTTTTGGCCAAGACCACCAGCGAGTTCGAGCTCGCGACTAGTTTAGTCTTAAACATCTTTGCCGTTGTTCCAAACATGTATATTTAACTATTTTGTTCACCTTTTTGACCAGTTTTCTATATTGTAGTCTTTACAATTTGTAGAATAATGTTTTATACCTTGGTGTAAACGCATAGGTAATCAGCCTATAATGTTCCCACCGAGCGGGTTGATAGATGTTACATATCTTCGAATGTTTGATTTTAGCTATGCCAGTTTCCTCACGATATACACTCACTCACTTTTTTGAGAGCAGTGGTGATGAAATTTAATACTTAAAGTAAAGTGCCTGTCTGGGTTCTAATTCACGACCGTAAATGTAAACGCGAGGTAAGATTAATTTAGGCAATACCAACTACTTACTTCAAAAAGGTCAAAAGAGAAAGGTTTTTTGCTAAGTACATTTCAGGTGCACGTGACCTGGGCCTCAAGTCTGCTATTACAATAGTGTCAGAATGGTCTATCATTGATTTCATAATTGTTGATTTTCACAAATTTGGTAATCTACTAATATAATGGCGTCATTATGACTTTCCAATGGTCAACCACTGACACACCATTGAAAGAAATGGCATAAAATGGTAATCTCGTACATAATGACAAATTAATAAATTTAATATATTTTTGCTATTTACGAACTTCTTACTACTTCAGATTGCAAACGCTAATACGTTATATGTAAAAATATATATTAAATGAAATCTAGCATGAAATTCTCAGACCATTGACCGACCAATGATCGACCATTATGAATTTAGCAGATTACGAACTTTTAGCAAAATGACAATGGGATCGTGTTGGAATGAAGAATTTATAAAAATAGCAGACTTGGGCCCCTGAAGACATTCTCTACAAAGGGCACAGACAAAACTTTCCATAAGGTCCCAAAAATACCTCTGCAAGTCAATTCTTAGAAATCACTCAGCTTGTTAGGAAAACATTCTGTCCCACTACCGAAACGACATCAAAAGGAATTTCTCACAATACTTTCGCCCATATTTCTTCATGTACTCTACTTTATTGACTTCTAACAATTCCATGGAGCGATCAATTTTAATAACGTAAGAATACAGGGTGCGCCGCCATCATGAAATCGCTGCACGTACGTAAGTGTAAACGAATAAATTGTATGTTCCTATTTCGCAAGTCACCGAATCCGTTTACAGAATCCACTAGAACTCAACTATACACTATTTTTTTCATGTATATTTAATCCATTGCGGTTTTTGTCGGCGCTAAAATTTGATGTACCTGTACTTAGCACGCAATGGAATCAGAAATAGGGTTGGTTGTTTTGTGTCGCTTTGTTTAGTGGTAGATAAGTTTCTTTGAGGTACCAAAATAAAAGTCCAGCTAAATAAAGAAGCAGGAAGTAACGTGATTTTGTACTAAGGTTACTATTTTGGTATTGGTATTTTCTAATACAAAGCTTTGACAAATAACTAAAAAATGATCTAAAAGTTGCAAAGCTTTCTGACTTTATAAAGGAATTTATATATAGAAGCCTACTATAAAATCAGATGGTCAACCATAATGTATGCATATAAATAAAACACATTCGGGTTAGTTACACCATAATATAAAAATCAAGAACGGCTGGACCGATTTTTATGATCTTTAATTTGTTGCATTTGTGTCCGCCCCTGAATAGCGAAGTAGCTATTTAAACATGGAAAAAATCTCAAAAAAGAAGTTAAGAGCCTACACTACCTCAGCTAAAATTCACTCTTTATCTCGCTCGCACGATACTGCTCGCGGACTGAGTGAGAGAGAGACTGAGTGCGGTGCTAGGCGGCAGGCAGCGCCAATAGTTTAGGTATTTGCTTTTTACGGTGAAAATAATGGTAATTAAAAAAAAGTAAATAACATAAGACCTGCTTTATAGTTAGTTCGGTTAGTATACAAAGTTCCATGATCTAATTTGAAGTATTTTTTGAATACCAGCGGTTTATTGTTCGGTTTGGAGGTAACTTTGGAATTGTTTTCTATCGAGAAAATTTTATGAAATCCTATTTTCGTCTAACATAAGACCTAACATTAATCCTCAACTTTACCATATATTTATTTCAAAATTAATGCTGCAGTATTTTCGACATAACGGAGGATCATGCTAAGCCATTTGAGGTAGTATAGGCCCTTAATGCATTTTTATGTTACGAGTATGAAGCGGCTTTTTTGATGATATCTCGAGAACGGATTGACTGATTTCATTTACTTATTGATACAAAGGCGGTACGAAGTTCGCCAGGCCAGCTAGTTTATGATAAATTACTCCATTATTTTTATTATTATGAAAACTTTATATAAAATTCATTTTATAGCTCGTTGTGTTAAAATACAAGACATTTACAAACACCAAAAGGTCTCTAAGGAGAAACGAAGCTCATTCTGTACATCTATAATGAAAACTGTTATTACGTTTACTTAATGGTGTACTGTACGTAATATTTGATCGATTTTTAGATTGGAGCCGAGATACAAGATCTTATTTACGTTGAAAACCCTAGAAGTTATGAGAACATAACTATTTTGAGCCTTATTATTTAAGAATAAGGACTCTTTGAGACGTAGAGTTGTCAGTAAGAGAAGTAGGAGGGTAAATTACGTTTGCAAAGCAAAGAGTCAAACAAAAAAACAAAACATTTATTTGCAAATAATTTCCGACCGCGAGAGGCGTCGCTCGTCATTAAAATTTGGCATCGTGCCGAAGTCAGTTCGGAGTTGTTCATTTTCTCATGTCAATAGTTCATGCCTCATAGCTTCTGTGTTATTACGTGACTTTGTTCGCGCAAAATGTTTTTGTAAGAGCTATTGTGTTCAGCACTTGTTAGTTTTATGCTTATAAAGCGGGAAATTCTTTTTGTTTGTTCGATATTTTATATGAACGTATGTAGTTGGTTTGGTTATTTTTAGATATTTTAATGAGTTTTGTTAAACCAACATTAAATTAATGCTACGATATAATCTATTAAGTATCTAAGTAATGTTGTATTTATAAAATTTAAAAAAAACATTCTTCACATTATAATAATGAGATTTGCAAGAGCACACGTGCTCGGAGTAGTAGAAGGGATCTTGACCGTACAAGTCCGGGATGGTCCTGACAGCCGTGGAATACTTCTCCATTCCTCATAAGCACGTCAGGACATGTTGCCCTCCTATCGTTACGACATCGGTCAACGACGATCAGTAACGGTCAACAACGATCAAACTAGCGACCGTTTTCTAGGGACCCATTATTCAGTGTGCAAGTCACCCACAGCCATTTTATTTCTGTAATTATATAAAACATTGGTCAAGCAGGGGCTTTAATTATAATAATCTTTTCATAGTCTTAAATAACCCGTTCACTTTAGCCACCCAAACCCATAATCCAATATCTTTGTTTCCATATACTGCAATAGTCCTACACCAACCGAGGGTTGTCCTTGGCTGCACTTGCATAGTGCGAACAGGGATAATTATCGGTTGGTGCCTCATTGCTTTAAAACCGTCTAGTCTCGACTTTAAATTGTAAAGAAAACGAGCGCGGCATGGGGAAAAAATCTTCCTAGCGAACAAACAATATTTATATTCACCACCATCTCTCCATTCGTATATATATTCCAATAAATTCTAACTGTTCGTATTATCAGACACGGCGATGGGCACCTCCATTTGTCATGGACAACTACCAGAGAAGCATAAATCTATCGAGTGTCTTGAATTCGAGCGATGTTCGGCATTTGGGTTCTACTACCAGCGTATTCTGATAGCCTAGTACATTACCTTCCTCATGATCCAAGGTGTCCTCTTTTTAATTTGTCCCCTTACCTATGGCTATAAATCTTGCACAGGATTCACACCAGCGGTGTATTTGGGTCACACTAGATTCTGGGACGTTGCAACGTAATTTATCAATATGCGCACGAGGTGCGAAAAAGATGTTTTTGTCATTTATCAACTGGCGAGTAGCCTATTTTTTACGTGTAGGTATCCTGAGTTTTCTACGGTAACTGTAAACTGAAACAAGAATTTATCTAGATTCAAGCTTGGTCACGTCAATATTTTTGTACAGTGCTGTCTAAAACTTGATACCCCAGTCCCTAATATACTTAAATGAAAAATTATTATGATAAGTTAAAATTATGGTATACTTTTTTTTTTATCTAAATAATAACAGCCGTACAAGTCGATCTTCACCAACCAACCCGCACTGGGCCCGCGTGGTAGATTACGGCCCACTCCCTCTCATAGAGAGGAGGCCTGTGTCCCAGCAGTGGGAACATTTTAGGCCGATTATGTAAGTTGATCTTCAAGGTTAAGCAACGTTGCAGAGGTCGTTCCGTGGATAGGTGATTATCCATTACATACCTCCGTGCCTCGGAAATCACATTAAGCAGTTGGTCTCGGCTGTCATTAGTAGATCTTTGACAGTCTTTCCGGGTAATCAGAAGCTCGAAAGTCTGACAACCAGTTTTGCCAAGGGGTATACCCAGCAATTGGCCTATGGAGGTCAGATAGGCAATCGCTTCTTGTAAAATGGTATTCAGCTGCATCAGGTTAGACTGGAAACCGACCCCAACATAGTTGGGAAAGGCTAGGCAGATGATGATGACTTCTTTGCTTTAAGGAAGGAATGATCTGAAAAGCCGTGGATTTCCAGTACAATAGCACAATTTGCAAATATATGACCTTATCAACGTGACATGGCATAGCGTAAATTGATTTGTCCAAAGTATTTCTAATTGAGAAAATAGGAAGTCAGTAAATTAATCCACAAGTATTTGCATTATCCATTATGTAATGGTTTTAGTATATAATTTGAAAAGCCGCATTTTCGTCATGAAACTTGATTTATAGCGACACAGACCCTTCCTTTCCTTATAATTAGGAGAAAACCGACACTTACCACTACTACGAAACATTCTTCGCGAGTTTTAAGACTATTTTGAAGGATCATAATAAAATATTTCCATTTCATTTTTCGAACATTAAAAAGAGAGACATAGATGGCCTTTTTGATGATATTCTGCAGAAAGATTAGGTGCGCAGTACATCTTGCAAACGGCGCTCTTGTATAACTAGAGGAACAATTTTAAGTCTGGTCTCAGTCTCAATCTGCCAAAAATACCTTTAATTTCCCTACAGTTTTGACAAGTTTTAGTAATCGACTGTCGCTGAGATGAAATTGCGATTAGATTTTGGACGTTTTTAAGCGGAAATGCGGTCGGAGAGACTTGAAAAAGCCTAAGTAAAAAGTTTAGTATTCGAGGTTTGGCCCTCGTCTATGTCCTCCTCCAATATTGGACCAATTTTAAAAGATATTTCATAAACTCAATAATGAGGATATACTCTGTATTTATATATATTTTTTTTCATTAATGGTTGTCAAATTTGTACGCTATGCCTCTGTTGACAACGGTTTAAATCGGCAATTTTGAGGATTTTTGAGGGTTATAATGATTATAAAAATAATGTATCATCAAAAAGAAAAACATAGAGACATACAAGGAGTAATATTTATTATTCAAAATCATTGATTTATGGTCATTAACCAGAAAGAAAACAGACGGGAGCGTTTCTATGGAGAAACGACCACCCGCATTTCCATTTTCAATTACCTATGGAAATTGACCTTCAGATGTCAAAACAAAAAAACTAAATACATAAAAGAAACGAAGCAAAACGGTATTTTAGAATCCTAGCAAGTGGAGTTCTGTAGTTACTGCCTACCCCTATGGGGAGAAGCTTATGAAGAAGAAGTTTATGTATGTGCTTAAGTACCTATGTTTAAAAAAAGAGAGAAAATGAATGCCTTGATTCGGGTTTCGAATGCGCAGCACTATTTATTACTATTAATTGAATGGTTCCCTTTATGTATCTCTGTGTCAAATATATTTTTTTCTTTCTTTTCTTTTTACTAGGTACATTTTTTCCTTTTACCTTTGTGTACTTAAAGTTTTAAAAACAAATTAAGATCTAAATAACTATCATTATAAATATCTGAATTTCTTGAACTTTTTACGCAAGTTAATTGAAAGTAAACTACATTTTCAAAGTCTTGTTCTTGACAGTCCACAAAATTGGGTTTCGGAACATATTTGTGAAATTTACTATGTAGATTCTAAATTCACATGGCTACGTGGAAGGACGACATTGTTGTTGTCAAGCTACCCGAAACTGTCAAATTTTCCCAATCAACTTTGAACCTTATACTTTAGCGATAAAGTTGAAAATGATATAGTAGCTTGATGTGCTGGCGTCTGCACGATTTTTCTCTCTAAGGTATTTTGTGTTAAAATATTTCACAAATTAGTGTCTGTAAGAGGAGAATTTCGTCGTAAAAGCTTAAAAGTCTGTAAGCTCGAAACTAACTCCGTTCTAAATCGAGATTAAAGGTAATCTCGATCAACTTCATAGTAGCGGTCGCAGACAACAAGATTTTTAAGTAATTACTGGCAAAACGAACAAGCCTTAATGTAAAAACAAATAAAATAAACCAGAAACTGAGCCATCGAGTTTTTGTTTCGTGTAAATGGACGTTACTACGAAAAAATACTGTATACTTTTATTTTCGCTTTGCCGGTTATCCAATTATACTCTACTCCATATTCCTCGTAATACACTTGTGGGAGCTAAAAATAAAAGTATTTTTAGGCTCCAAATAAGTTTTGCTCAAAAAAAGTGAAATATGAAATTGCCGGCTGTCCTCCCAGGGTTTAAAAAAGGTCAAAATGGAGCCTTTCCTAAAATGAGACTGCCTAAATTTCGTGCCGCTCACATGGTTTTAGTAAACGAAAACAGCATACGGACTGCTCATCATGTAGTCTCACTCTTTGTACGAATCAACAAGCATATTTCCCCTGGCGATGTCCCATGCATGGCTGGCCGCACATTTCGTTAGCGCCTGTCAAAATTGTACACGCTAATATCGTCGCTGCGGTGTAGGAATAGTGTTGGTAATTGCATACGCGATTTCGGTTAGACAGGGCCGCAAGTGGGTGAGATTAAGAATAATTTTTGATATAAGGATCTGAGTAGGAATTTTTTATTCTTAAAATTGATAAAGATAATAAGATCATAGATAATGAGAGCAGTGGTAAGGGTCCCAACTTACGAGGTGCAGGTTGTAGGTTTGAACCCAGGCTTTACTTTGTGTAAATAATTTCATCACCACTGCTTTCAAAATGGTGAAGGAAAACATCGTGAGGAAACCGGTATGTTTTAGAGCTGAAAATTCGAAGACATGCGACATCTATCAACCCACACTGGGCCCGCGTGGTAGATTACAGCTTACTCCCTCTCGAAAAGAGGAGGCCTGTTTCCCAGCAGTGGGAACATTATAGACTGATTATACTACAAGATCACAGTGAAACCAAAGATTGAATGGAATTGGAAAGCAAGGCAAAAATGGACAACAAGAAGTCTGTAAACTGCCGGAAATGTGCTGTTAGTAAATTGTTATAAACTAGCTGCGCCCCGCGGTTTCACCCGCGTAAGTTTTGATCCCGTGGTAATATTGGGATAAAAAGTATTCTATGTGTTATTCTGATGTATAAGCTATATTACTGTAAAGTTTCATCAACATCCGTTTAGTAGTTTTTGCGTGAAAGAGTAACAAACATCCATCCATCCATCCTCACAAACTTTCGCATTTATAATATTAGTAGGATATTAGTAGGAAGTAGGATAGTAGGATAATATTATTATTATTATTAAGTAGGAAGTTTCTAAATGGGTAGTAGGTCTATACGTCAGAGGTAACAAAACGAGTATAAGCTGGCCTCGTCTTCTATTGAAACTCCGTACTATGCTAGGCCAGCTCAAGGTCAAAGTGTTACCACACACGTGTGATCGTCTGTACAAAATTTCTGTTGGATGTAATGTCGGCTATAATTATTTAAATAAGCAGACGTATAATTATGTCGTGAAATCGATTCAGTAGTCAATTACGAAAAAACTATTTTCAGGTTTTGCGCATTTAACGTTACACGTTATATACATATATTATATAAAATTTAACTTAATTCAAAAATTTATAAATATTACAATCACTAAAATTGAATTTATACATTTAATTATTATTATTTATTATTATTTTTAAAGATATTATGGAAGTTATTAATTAATTATTATGTAACGATAGCAGCAACTAATCTATCAATTAATTATTTTTAAATCATTACATTATATTAAAATACACAATACATTTAAAAAATGTTAAAAGCTAAATGTTTGAAATCCTTTTTTAATGTATGTAATAAAAAGACTTTATTATTATTATTATAAATTTTGGAGGCCACTGTATATTTGAAAATTATACTGCGTGCTTCGTTCTCGATATATGTTACTTTACCATGCAGCTTTCTCGAGTCACTCGGCAACTACGCAATTTTCAGAGCTAAAACTAAACGTAAGTATTAGTGTGCGTTATCTGTGTCCTAGCGCGATCCGTCATTCTTTTCGTTTGCGCGGCAACTGATACTGTGTTCTTAGAAATAACTGAGTAAATTTGAGTGTTTAAAAGTGAAATTTTGCTTAAATTTAACTACCTATCCATAAAAGACGCCATGAAGAAAAAGATTTACAATAGTACAAAAAGTATATAAGAAAAATTTAATGAAAAATGAAGCGTCGTTGTCGTGGTCGGAATGACTACGAAAGTGATACCCAATTTCTAGCATTCCAGGTAACAAAAACGTTGTCTTGTGATTCCTATTATACCGGTACGGCTACTGGCTTTAATAGCAGTTAAGGCCACAAGGTTTACATAACCTTTGTACCGGTTGAGACGGGTGGTGTACGAGATACATCGACGTGCTCATTGGACTCTGGTCGTATACGAGATATACGGACGAGATCCTTAGACTCGGGGCGTATACGAGATATACGGACGAGATCTTTAGAGTCTTATGTGAAGTCTGTGAGGCTTCAATAAGCAGTTTTTAACAATCACTTGTACAAATTTTCCGTGGTATGTTTATCGTTTTTTCTTTCAGATTACAGTAGTGATAACACTTCGAACGAAGTAAAAATAATTAAAACATTACCATGAGGTATGTCACTAGAAGCTATGACAGATCCGGTTCCAGAAGAACCTGAATCTCTCATAGTAAAAAATCCTACCTCGTCTCCAACGGTTGATCCTGAGCCTACCTCAGCAACACCAACTATAAGTTCAGAGGCACTTTTAGCACTGGGGATCTTATGCCAGACACACCTGTGTAAGGTCCCTTTATAAAGTCCCTTTATAAATAGTGACTTGGCTCATATTTGAAGCAACGGTTTAAAAAAGAGACAAAAACAAAAACTAATAGAACAGCTGATTTCAAAATGCCCTTTATTAAAGGCACCAAAGCTCAACCCATAGATTTCTGCTTCGGTGAGCAACATTACTGTCAACAGACACAAAAAGATAGAGTTGGAACAAAACCAACTAGGCATTGGGTTGTCTATAAGTAAGTAATGCAATTTATCATTGTTGATAAACAATGATACAGTGGACTGATTGGAATGGATCTCACTACTTAGTGGTGCTGGAAGGATATTGACAGAATTACATTTTGTCCAAACAAAAACCAAGGAAAACATTGATCTTCCCTGTGATTGATAAAAAGTTTTTGAATATTATTATAGATGTTGAACGAGATGAGTTACAAGTTTTGAACCCTACATTTAATCAGCATACAGTAAATAAGGGAAACTTACAAGGTCCCCCTCGCTACAATCCAAGCCCAACAGTAAGGTATGGGCACAAGAAGACCCAGTCCTCGATACAAGCCCGGGAACGTCACGGACACTATTATCAGTCCACGGCCAAAAAAGCCAAAAGCCTCACAGGGAGAAACCTCTTGCTTGCACATAGAGGTAAGTCATGCTGGAAGGCTCACACAATTTTTACTGTGCTGGAACAAAATTTGCAAAGATGAATTCATAATTAATTATTATCAAAGGATACTCAATTACCTTTGTAAACAAACCTCATCAGAATTTACTGCCACTTCCCCTTCAGCAAAATCAGCTGTGAAAAATGCTGATATGCATACTGCTAACATCAAATTATTAAAATTGGGGGCTATATCCCCTTTCAAGCCTTGTAAAGACTAAATTATCTCTTATAAATTTTTGATTCCAAAACATATGGTACAAAGAGATTCATACTAAACTTGGTCATTGAATTAATATGTAAAAATATCCCATTTTAAAAATGGAGAACAGCAATAGATTTACTTTCTCCAGGCCATTACATGGCAAAAATTGATTCGAAAGAATAATAGTTAAAAAAAAAAAAAAAAAAAAAAAAAACCATATGCTTGAAAATACCTATGTTTTTTCAATTTAATTAAATAAATTATACGAATTTCATGCCTTCCCTTATGAAGATAGTTGTGACACGTCTAAGAGAAAAAGGGTACAAGTCAGTTCAATGCTTAGATGACCTACTAAGTATAGGATCTAGCTATCAATCATGTTTGCAGAATGTTACAGAAACAATAGCCCTATAAAAGTGTCTGGGATTTATTATAAATTTTGATAAAAGTGTAATAGTACCATCACAGCCTTGCAAATTTTTAGGTTTTGTGTTTGATACAAAACTTAAGACATTACAATTGCCCATAGACAAAGTATCAAATATCAAAATGTCAGTTCAGAAATACTTAGATCTAGAAATGAATTGGGATATTAATTGCAACTTGCCCAGCTTCCACATTTATGGTTGACTTTACACTAAATTTTTAGAACATCATGACTACCTATAAATATTTATCTATAAATTATGATGAAAGTACCTTCAAATAGACTGACACTATGATATAAAATTAGATCTACAATGATGGGCTAATAAATATTAGTACAGTATGTAAAAGTATTGCCTATCATAAACATGATATTGAATTGTTCATGGATGCCTCCATGAGTAGATAGGGTGCTGCTTACAAAAACAAGAGCCTATGGCTTCTGGAGCAAATATGATAAAACATACCATATTAACTAGTTAGAATTACTTGCAATATTTATGGCATTTAAAGGTTTTTTTTGTAAAGGATAAGCAATACCTTAATATTCTGTTACGTAGATAATAAGACAGCAATATCTTATTAAAACAGAATGGGTGGTATTCAGTTCCCACAATTAAATAACTTGGCCAGATCCATAAGGCAGTGTGAAGAGAGACATATTTGGTTCTTTGCCTCCTACATTAAGTCTAGTGAAAATAAAGAGGCTGATGAAAAGTCCCGAAAAATATATCCAAACACCGGAGTAAAACACTGGGGCATTTCAAAAAATTGTATCTGAGCTGGACCGGTGCACCTGAAATTGATTTAAGTACCTATGTGTCCTGAAAACCAGATCCAGAGGCAATAAATATTGATGCTTTTACTTTGACCTGGACAGAATATTTTCTCTATGCTTTTCATCCATTCAATTTAATATTAAAATGTTTACAAAAAATTAAAAATGAGAAGGCAACAGGTATCATGGTCATGCCCCAATAGCCTTCACAACCTTGGTATCCTTTAATGCAGACTATGCATGTCTCAAAGCTAAGTAATATTTTTTGAAACCTCAAAAAATATCTTCTATATTCTTCTTTCAACCACTATCAACTTACTCTGATTGCAGGAATATTATCAGGCAAGCATGGTTAATAAAGGGCTATTCCCCCAATATCAATAGATATCATGTTTGTAACCGTAATACACTAAAACAATATAATGTCACATACCTTTTGCCAGGAGCATGGTATAAACCCATTCCATTATTTCTTAACAAAATTATTCGACTCTGGAGCTACCTATGGGACCCTAAACTCTCATAAAATCAGCTCTATCTTTGATAATAGGCTCTAAAATTGGGGAGGGTGATCGTATTAAGAGGTAATTTAAAGGATGCTATAAGTCAAAAACCACCGTTAGCAAAATACCAAACAACATGGGATCCAAATAAAGTTTTAAGTGTACCACACAACTGAACTCCCAATATGACATTAAGTTTTGAACATATCTCAAAGAAATTGGTGGTTTTTTGCTTGCACTAAGCACAGCTCAACGGACACAAACCTTAACATTAATAAAAATATCTAATATATAACACTGAGTGAAAGTTGTGTTATATTACCATTACTGATTTGATAAAAACTTCGGCTGCGGGACAAACCCAACCTAATCTTTTCATATCCTTTTTTGAAAAAACTGAGATTTGTCCAGCCAAAACATTGTATGATTACATGAGATTGACTAGAGATATAAGAGGTCATAATGACTACTTGTTTTTGTCACTTAAAAACCCCATAAACCAATTTCGGTTTCTACTACTGGTAGATGGATTAAAAATACTCTTACAGACTGCGGTATTGATACGCGCGTCTGCTCAGGTCATAGTACACGACACGCCTTTACATTCAAGCCTAAGTCTTAAACAATATCATTAAATGTCATCAGACAAACTGCTGGTTGAACAAATAATTCATTAACATTTACAAAATTTTATAGGAGGCCAATTCCCATTTCAGGAGTTTGCCTAAGCTGTGCTTATGCTTAATGCAGAATAATATATTCTTAGTTTTTAGTACTTACACTATTGTCAATAGAATATATACTATGTACATATATGTATATTGTGATCTAAATTAATGTGCCATTATTAGTTGATAAATAAGGGATGGTTACCTATGTAGCGAATAAGGCTGTATAATTGATTAAGTATTAATATGATTACTAATTTAAAATTTAATTATGTTTATGTTAAATTTAATTAAGTTAATTATGTTTAATTATAGAGAAGAATTTAAGATGTCTATAAATGAAAGTGTTAATTTAAAAAAAATAAAATAAAAATTATTTTAAAGGACATAATGACCAATGAGTCAGGCTTATCTCAAGTTTACCATCTCTCTAAACATCTGCATGGTAAAGTAACATATATCGAGAACGAAGCACGCAGTATAATAGATGATCAAACGAACTTACCTGTGTGAAGTTCGATCATTATTATACGAAGTGCTTCGTTCGAAGATATATGTTCCCTACCCATCCCACCCCGGTAAAATTGAGATAACCTTTCAAGAATCTAAAAAGAATGACGGATCGCGCTAGGACACAGATAACGCACACTAATACTTACGTTTAGTTTTAGCTCTGAAAATTGCGTAGTTGCCGAGTGACTCGAGAAAGCTGCATGGTAAAGTAACATATATCTTCGAACGAAGCACTTCGTATAATAATGATCGAACTTCACACAGGTAAGTTCGTTTGATCATCTATAATTGTTTACAATGTTTTTAATACGAATAAAACTTTAGCAACTCTAACATTTAAGTCGTCCCACCCAATTTGTGTTAGAATTATAACAGCCCCAGCATACAAGTTAGAGACAAGCTCGAAACGCCATTCAATGCCGTTTGTCACAACAACGAAAGGATTTATGTTTCCTTGAACCTTGGGGTGGGCGAATTTGTTCTACTTTCAAACGCTGCACATTTCCTGTGACCGTTGTTTTGTTTTTTAATTAATGTTGTTAAGTTAACCTTCCTATTAACAAATTAAATATTTTACTGTGATCTATTCTTTGTACTCACCTGTTGTTATTTTAATTTTTGGGAAGTTTAGACTACTTTCTCAAATCCGACTACCTTGCTGGTCTAGTAATAACAAATGCTACTGCTGAGTATGAGCTCCTAGGTTTGGTTACCAAGTCGGGCAAAGTGTTATTGGGTTTTTTCATCAGGATTTTTTTAGTTGCATCTCACAGTTTTGATTTATGCCCCGATGATGGCAATAGGCTTGCCCTCTATTACATGGGACATACATATGGCAAAATGTGGGTCTATTTTAGGTACACCTGTGCCTAAACCCTCGCGGATTTTAGGCATGGTGTTATGATGTTATATTTCTCAAGTCCGCCAACTTTCATCAACACGATTACAATGAAACCAGAAACGGTTAAAATTGTATTTATGAGTTGATAAAGAAACTGATAGAATATTCTAGCCTATTATGTACTTACATACTTAGGGTCTAGTCATTGCAATCTTAAACCGGCAAAGTTTATGTTTCATGTCTAAACTAAAGCATAATTGTCCTCGTAATCTCGTTTCCACTTTTGACCACAATTCAAATTTCAATAAGGATCAATCAACTCAGCCTATCGCAGTCCACTGCTGGACATAGGCCTCTCCCAGGCTGCGCCACAACACCCTGTCCTCCGCCATCCGCATCCAGTCCATTTCAGCCACTTTCTTTAGGTCGTCCGTCCATCTCGCTGGGGTGCGTCCCACACTACGCTTGCCGATACGCGGTCTCCACTCAAGGACTCGTCTGCTCCTCCGGCCATTGGTCCTTCGACAAACATGCCACTGCCACTTCAGTTTGCTTACTCTGCAAGCTATGACAGTAACTCCGGTTCTTTTCCAGACAATATTCATTCCTGATTTTAACCTTCAAAGACACTCCGAGCATGTCTCGGATTTTTGGCAAATAAACCGCGAATGCAGATTACAAAATAATGAAATGAACAACAGGTGCTAAACTCCACGAAAAGCCATCACAAATGCGTCTATTTAAAACAATTCCTTTTGCTCCACCACTTGTGCATTAAGACTGCTCCGCCAGGAAAAAAGATTCTAGAAATAAAAGACGATCTCTCCCTTGGTAATTGTAGTCTTGTAAATAAAATACAATTCCTTGATGATTCTTTGTTTATTTGGTGCAAAAGCTTATACTTTGTTTATAATAATAAATACTCTGACTAATATATAAAGAGAAAGATTTGATTTTTTGTATGTTTGTTTATAACGCTTTCACGCTAAGTGCTCATACACACGAGCCACACGCATCACCGACAGAAACAACTGCAGCCGTCTGCAACTATGCCGTCGATACGTGTCGCTCGTGTCTATGTGTCGCAGATGGATTTTAGAATCCGCTGTTTTACAAAACCGCTAGTTGTTTGACTGCCCCGTTGGTCTCGTGGGCGCAACCGCAACTGCTGAGCGTGGGGTCCTGGGTTTGATTCCCGGGTCGGGCAAAGTGTTATGAGTTTTTCCATTAGAAATTTCTTAGTAACAGCCCGGAGTTTGAAAATTGGTGGTGTGATACTCCCGTGCCTCGGAAAGCACGATAAGCCGTTGGACCTGCGCCTGATCTCTCTCCGGTCGTGTCGGATTGCCGTCCCATCGGACTATGAGAATGAGGGAAGAGGGAGTGCACCTGTGTTGCGCGCACACATGTGCACTATAATATCTCCGGCGTACCTGGCTAACCTCCGTTGAGATTGGCCACCGTGACCGAAATCGGTCGGGGAGGCTATTATTAGTTGTTTTACAAAATGACTCCGTTATGTAAAACAACTGAACTGGTTTTCCATAATTACTGAACTTGAACACGCTTAACTAATACCAAAAACGTTTTGCATTTATCAATGCAGCGGGTCAACGATTAGCGGTTTTGTAAAACAGCGTGAAATGAAACGTCAGATTGTAGATTTTAGTTCAAAATTTTGTCGATCGTGGCTTTGTGTCATACCAACAATAATGGCGTCCGAAACAGAAATAAATAATACGAGTAAAATTTACTTTAGCTCAAGTGAAAACAGTGATTTTAAGGACAATGTTAATTAAAAGTTTTATGAAAGACGCTATCGTGTCTGTAAATACGCCATTTTGCATTACGTCTAAACGTCGGTAGCAGTTTTATAAAACATCATAATCAGCATATAATGTTCCCACTGCTGGGAAACAGGCCTCCTCTCTATGAGAGGGAGTGGGCCGTAAACCACCACGCGGGCCCAGTGCGGGCTGGTAGATGTCACATGTCTTTGAATTTTTAGTTCTAGGACATGCCGGTTTCCTCACGATGTTTTCCTTCACCGTTTTAAGAGCAGTGGTGATGAAATAATTTACACAAAGTAAAGCGCCTGACGGGGTTCGAACCTACGACCTGTAACTCGTAAGTCGCGGCCGTTACCACTGTTTAGTAGTGGTAGTTTTATAAAACGTAGCGCAATAACTATAATTAGTTAAAATGCATTTATTTTTAGGATTCCGCTCCTCAAAAGGAAAAACGGAACCCTTATAAAATCACTTCACTGTCCGTCTTTTTATCCGTCTGTCAAGACCCTTTTTCTCATGAACTCATGGAGTTATATAATATCAAGTAGCACAAGTAAAAGAAAACATCTGAAAACCATAAATTTGTAGTTATTACAAAAAAAAATCCATGATAAACTATTTACACACCTACAAATTTGTACGGAACGCTCGGTGCGCGAGTACCACTCGCACATAACCGGTTTTTTTTTTTAATTAAAGCTATAACCAAAAAGTTACTCCTGAATTCCTGATTAATAACTATACTACAGTTTGAATCCTGAAAAATGACGACACAGATAACCACAACCTCGATAAAATCGTCATATCAACTGGCAATTCATCTTACTGAACACAGAACCGGGACACAGACATCGATCAATCTTAGAGTTTCCAGATTCTGTCCCAACCGACATCTTAAAACGCTGCAGTTTTATCGTTCATGAGTCTTGTGCCATATAAAGTGTTGCTACTCATCTTCATGATTTAATTCCTCAGTCTCCTCTTACAACGCCCAAGGGATCTTATCGCGATGTTTATTCCTAGCCAAGACTGCATAGTACAGAAAAAAGGTACAAGGAAATACAATTGTTCCCCTGATACAGTTCCCGTCTCCTTGGTAAAATACGGCCCTGTTCTACAACATCTGTATAAGCGAAGCAAATGTGCTGACATTGTTTATTTTGCCGACATCGCACCACTACCGACGGATCCAGTGACAAAATGACGGAAATAATTAAAACTGAAACCTCGAAAAACAGTGTTGCCTAATTTCGTCTCAGTTCAATTGTTTTTCGCTTAACAATTGTTTTATTACTCGTGGTTCCAGTATTTGCCGGTAATTTTGGACTGGTTATTTTAGTTTTGGTGGTTCGACTTATTTTTGGCATCCATTTGGGTGGTCTCTTGGGCTTTTGAAGCCAAAATGTTTTAAATTGACATCAGTAAATTTTAACTGTATCTATTTAAATCACTTAGGTTCAGGGAGTGAATAGTGAAACGTTTAACCTAGGTACCTAATTTAACATTTTGTAGGATGTTAAATACAAATACAAACAGAGGATTGGGCATCAGAGGAGGCGGCGCACAAAGACCAATGGAAAGCTGTGAAAGAAATAAAAATGAGTAAATCTTTATTTAGAGTGAAAATAATATTAAATAATAAATTGTTTTAATAGGTAAAATGTTATAAATTAAATTGGCATCAACAAAGTAGGTATTATCTATACAAGAGATTTAATATGTAATTATCTTATAAATATTTACAGAGAGATAATCATTTTAGAACTCATAAAGCGCAGTTTAACGTTATGCTACAAAATGAGGTAACAAAGGTAGCTTATTATAATCCTGCTTTATTAAATCGGCTGCTCTCTCGGCAATCATAACGGTGGGAGCATAAGTATTGCCACTTGTGATGGTCGGCATAACACTAGCGTCTACAACTCGAAGTCCATGTATGCCATGTACCCTCAAACGACTGTTGACGACAGAACAATTTATATCCCCACCCATTCTGGCAGTGGAAACGGGGTGAAATATAGTCGTTGCCATATTTACAGCAATACACCTCCAATAGTCAGTACTACCAAGTTCATTACCATCACAGGGAGCCAAGGCTATCCTGCCTAATACTCCATGAATAGACTTAAAGTACGTCGTGTTGACGAGTTCAGCTAACATTTTTAGTCCTACAACTGTAAAATCTAAATCCCTCGAATCACTATAGTTATCATAATATATAAGAGGGTCTTCATATGGATCATTTGAATTCAACGATATGTTTCCTCTAGAATAAGGATGCAGTAAAATTTGACCAAACTCGAATAAAGATTTGTTAACAGTTTGCTTCAATATTGAATCTTCTACGGATTTAACATAACTTAAAGCAAATGATTTTATACTTTCTTCGTTTTTACTGATTGCAATTACTGTTTGAAAATCTGGGTACGAAGCATTAGGATCTGCGGAATAAAATCCAGACACATCTTGATCACTGCAAGATGATAAGTATCCGTGACGATCATACAGATATCTCAGTGTTTCAAAATGTTTCGTTGCTTGATCAGTGTCCTCGAGTTTATCAGTAAAGAATAAAACAGGAATTCTAGTATGATCGTGTAAATTCTGTCCAACCATGGGCGAATCGATTAAAGTTTTGATATTCTTTGCTGCGAGATGTTCTTTAGGTCCTATACCAGATAACATGAGAAGCTGAGGAGTGTCTATAGAACCCGCACTGAGAATGACTTCACGTTTTGTTCTGAGTGTTAACCTGCGGCCATTGTTATCTACCTCGACACCACACGCGTTATTTCCATCGAAAATAATTTTAGTTACAAACGAATTCTTAACTATCTTCAAATTTTTCCTGTTTCGTGCTATAGGATTAAGATATGCTACGGCCGTGCTCATCCTTTTACCTTCACTCACCGTCGATATAAATCTGCTAGAACCTAAATTATCAGCTGTATTTAAATCATCAACGTTTTTTATTCCAATTTCGTCCAAAGCAGACAGCAGATTTTCTATTACAGTGGTATCTGAATAATTAAAAGTATTTACAATAAGAGGTCCATCATGTCCATAGTGATTGTAAACTGCGGGAATCTTTAAACGAATAGGATCACGTAAACTTTCAGCTTTTTTGAAATATTGCTTAACTATATCTGGATGCCATTCAATGTTTCCTTCTTCATACCAGGACTGGTAATCACGGGGATTTCCTTGAACATAAGCCATTACATTCATGCTGCTGCTGCCTCCAAACATTTTACCTCTTGGCCATTTTACTTTTCCATCTTTGAAGGCCTGATTTGTTAACCCATTGTTTACCGTTGTATATTGCCAGTCAAATTCTGATCCGAATAGATTATTAACCAGCAGTGGTATCTGAGGAAGAGGTGTTTTGTATTATTTAAAGAGTTTTCACACACTCAATAGTAACGGAAGTAGCTTGCAATATATAAATATCATAAACCATTTTTTTTGTTTGCTTACTTCACTTTCTATAGGAGGATTTCCACCTGCTTCAAGTAGTAGTATACTCCAGTTTTCAATTTCACTCAGCCGGTTGGCCATTATACTACCAGCAGTTCCACCTCCCACGATTATAAAGTCGAATTCTTCAGAATCTGCGATTAAAAATATAAATTCAGAAATTCACATGGTTAAATAATTTAAATAAAATATTTTAAATCGGTTATGTAATAAAATTGCTGCTCCATGCATTTTGACCGCGTCAGTATTGCACTTTTATTTATTTATTTATTTAATCTTTTCGCACACAAAAAGGTACAAAGGCGGACTTAATGCCTTAGGCATTCTCTACCAGTCAACCAAGGATGGTGCAGAGATGAGATGGCAATTGCTTTGGTTGAGCCGAACAATGATTTAAAAAAAAACTATTAAAATGATTGAATTATAAATAAAGCGTGCACAAATACATAAATAGGTTAAAAGTCTACAATACACATGCATACTATATATTATAATATATACTTATTATATATACAAATTCAAGGGAGAGTCTGTGTTGAGATGACTCTACGCTATTTGTTTTGAAAATAACTCTGCAATTTCCGCTTAAATGTATACCGACTGGTTGCCGTCCTGATATCAAGAGGAAGCGCATTCCAAAGAAGAATAGACTGAATATGAAAGGAAGAATGAACATAGTCAGAATTATGAGGACAGAGTAAGAGAAGATTGTTAGAAGAACGCAAATTCTTAGCATGAGAAGAACATAGATATTGGAAGTGAGACATGAGATAAGAAGGAGGATTGGGAGAGTTAAGAAGGGAGAAAAGCGTGGTCAAAGCGCGCAAAATTCTTCTTTGGCGAATGGACATCCATTTGAGCTCAGACCTATAGCTCGACACATGGTCATATTTTCTGAGGTTGAATATGAACCGGATACAATTATTGAGCAATCTGTCGAGCTTATCCAGTAAAACCGCATTCAAATCAAAGTAGCCACACGTCACCATAGTCGATGATAGGGAAAATTAACGACTACTATATGCTATCAAAATATGGATACAATTACACTCAAATGCGTCATACAAACTTAACTTTCATAAATTGGCACATTCTCTAAGTCTAGTCCAGCTTAAATAAGTTTGTCAAGCTCACAGACAGCTGATATGGTCAACATCGACTCTTGATTTGTGGGTTAAGCAAAAATAAATGGAAGTTTCTTGTCAGTGGTATTAAATAAAATTAGAGCAATAAATGACTTGCATTTACACTGTTTAGACAACGAATGAATACCCCAGACAATTAAATAGCTCCGTGATCATCCGGTTTAACATTTGGGTCGGATCTATAATAATATGATTCACAATCATGCCTTGTACCGAAATAATACAACCTACGCAAACAGCGAATGTGACTGGTGTAGTTTGACCGTGTTATTGACATTTATCGTACAAAATGATTTATGTAAATGTGACTCTTTTTAAGAACAAAGAATTTTTATTATTATTTTTAAAATGTCTTTGAAATATCTTGGAATGCTGGGATCCCGGACCTTTGGAAGGCGTACGTTTGGGCCCCCCAAATTAACTAGCAGAGACACTTATAATGAAATGAGGCACCAACCGACGATTATCTTTACGAGCACTATGCAAGTGTACCCAAGGACAATCCCCGTTTGGTGCAGTCCTGCATCTGCACAGTATTGCACGATATGGAAAAAAAAAACTTGAGAGGTGTCAAGGGACACCCGGATGGAACGAAGTTCCTTTCGATTAATAAAAAAATAATAATAATAAAAAAATAAATGAAAAATAGAAATGAAAATATCTGGCTTGCTTTCTATAAGAGAGAGAGAGACAGACAGAGAAACATGCGACGCCGCACAGCTTACAATAGCTTACTATAGCAAAAAGTGTCGTGACAACTTTTCGTAAGAATTTTTTCCGTCTAGCCCCCCTTTCACAACGCGCGATAAGGAACTTCGTTCCAATATATTGGATTATGGGTTAGGGTAGCTAAAGTAGACTGGTTACTTAGAACTATAGAATGTTTTATACACCGTTACATTTTGATCGTTTTAATCCTTAAAAGGGGTACTCATCATTATTAACAACTTTTACTATGGGACCAACCCTGAAATCGTGAAAAAAAATCAGCTGGTCCATACATTTATGTTCGCATAGCTAGACATAATGTATGGATCAACTGATTTTTATTTCACGATTTCAGGGTTGGTCCCATAGTAAAATTTGTTCATTATGATGTGTATATTGACCCCTTTAAAGGATTAAAACGATCAATATGTAAGGGTGTATATACACGAATAAAATGGCAGGCTCTTGACCTCCACACGTAATAATGGGCCCCCGAAAACTGCCTCAAGCACATAATGACAAGCGACAAGGGGGCCACATATCTTGAGGTGTTTGAGGAGTGGAGTGGTATTCCACGTCCAGATCCCAAACAACATCTTACCGGAATACATCCTTTTCCTCTTGTGAATCCCCACTCATGCAAAGGCAAGTAAGAGGTGGAATACTATTCATATTATTCTTTCTTGGAATACCTAGAACTAGCTCGAAAGTTTATACGAAACAACAACCAAGCCAACACTGGTACGTGACAGTGAGGTTGCCAGCTACTGTCTCCGTACCGACCTGCTTTTACTCTTCTCATATGTCAGCTGTTTTGACCAGAGAGCTGTTTTGCGCCTGCGCCTGGCTGCCGTGGACCCCGGCTTCCATCCCGTGCTCACCGATATCAAAGGTACACCCTATCTGTGATCTGTCAATAGTGAAACTCTACCTAAGTTTTCATAGTGAGATTTTTACAGAATTCTCCAGCAGCTGTAACATGTATTCACACTGCTGGGATGTAGGAAAGTTTGTAAATACTTTTTGTGCATTTGTAAAAAGATGTATTCCATCATTTCCATCTAATTAGTCAGGCTACTGGCTAATCCATAGATAAATAATGAACTTCCTAGAAAGTTCCTAGAACTGATGTTAAAATAATGGTGATGAAAATAAACTCAAAATACCAATGAGTGGCCAGAATGTCACACCAATGGTATTCTCAACCGAGCGACGGTTCGTACATGACGCAAAAAATCACAAACGTTTTTTTCTGTTTTTGTATGGCATCTCGCAGGTCAACCTAGGAGACCAGGCTATCTTGGAATAAAACTTATAAACTAAGCAAGTACACGCTAAGGGCACCCCCCGTTGGGTATTGGTTGGACCTCGGCTTAGGGCGTCGCTGAAGGAGGGCAGCAAAGGATAGATTGGGTTGGATCGTGCTTAATAAGACGCGTTATCTGACCAGCATTGACATACTATTGCTGTGACATTCAGGAGTGATTTGAGTTTGTAAAACGTTAATTTTGAGTAGCATCGTGGACGATGGGCATACTTACCACCGAATAAAATACCTACGATTCTTAAATTAGTATCTATTAATTCAGAATTTTTATATTATTTTTATTCATTATTTACAAAGTACCATTGAATTAGGCGTGAAAAATATGCATAAAAATATAAAATAAACTTATGTCCTATTGTATGTATGTTTCTCACACATATTTAGTATAGAGATAAGGATCTTTAATTAGAATTATTATAATTAAATCATTTTATGAGACACTACATATTATAAGTACTTTAAATTAAAAATATTTTTTCACACAAAATGTAAACAGAAAAATTAAGCATTCATGAACATGCCAGAATTCGTTTGTTTTGTGGAATATTAATTAATACACTTCACGATTTTGTTACATATTAATAGGTAACAGAATAAATATGTAGTTTAAAAAAAACACAAAACACGCTTTTATCACGCACAAAAAGTTATATAAAGGAGGCCTGTGTCCCATAGTGGGAATATAATATAAGAAAAGGTCAGATCTTTACGAATACTTATCTTCAGCCTGTATCAATCCACGTTGCTAAAAGCTTTCTTTATCATTGTGCTAATTACACCCAGATCAAAACTCTAATCACTTCTTTATCAGCAACTTCAATGGCAACTGGTGCTTTAAAATAGCAGGCTAAATGTACTTCCTGAGAGCCTTAACAAGTAGCAATCGCTTTTTTTTTAACAAAGACTTTCAACAGGACTGACATAAGCTTTTCAGTAGCTCAGGCAAATCCATTCTTTAAATTTCCTTCATCATTATCTCTGAAAGAATATCACTTTGTCTAGGCCCCTCGGATAGGATATTGCTGGAATGTCTTCTATCTATCTACATCCACAATGTCAGCTGGTGCTTTAAAACAGCAAGCAATACCTAAATGTATGTCCAGGGCAATTAGCCCCGCAACAATCTTTCTGAATGACCATTCTTTGCCATAACGTGAGCTAGCATTGAGTTGGATCCGGGGATCGTGGAAGGTGTACAAGTTCTTATGATTCCCGGTCCAAGTGGGGAGCACCAGGATGGTATCTAGTCAGTAAGAGTCTGACAGACCCCGCCGCTCGTTCCAGGGCGGCGGACATCCATGAGGACTTTCCACTCCGGAACAAAAAAAAAAAGGATTGAGTTGGATGGCGTACTTTTTGAGACGATTTTATTCAGAAGTGGACTTTACAGGTTTGATGATGATGCTGAGCCATTCACGAAAATATCACTTTTTTATTTTTTTTTATTTGAAATTGGTTTGCTTTTGAATCTAGTCTAGGTCAAAGGTGACAGAGACAGAGCCGACGATGGAGTGAGCTTACCCAGAAGAAGTCCACTTAAAGTTCGTGCCAATAGGATAGAAGAAGTTTACGAATTCGGAATATGTGCATAGGGTGTGAGGACCATCGGCTCTCAAACAGTTCCCTTGATTTCAGTACATGATGAACCGACGAAAAAATAATCAACTGATCCATACATTTTGGGCGTGTAGGATTGTGCTTTTGTATGATTCAGCTGGTTTAGAATCATAATTATCTCAGGACAATCATGGTTCTAAACCAGTTAAATAAAATAAATCAGCTGTTTCACACAAAAATATAATAACTACCACTAATACTATGAATTCAGATTCATAGTAACAGATGGCGCGTCGTTACCCTTACACCGTGTATACTCAGATAATAATTGTTTAACATACCCTGTATTTCCGCTTCGGGTGGCCAATCTTTAGTCTGCACAAGACATTGTGCTGACGCGAAGAACTGCACTGCAGATATGAAAATGTTGGGAGCTGCACCCGTAGTCGGAGATATGCAAGTTTCATTGCTGCAAACAAAAATAATTAAGTAAGTACATATGATAAAACACACATAACATCAGAAAAAAAAAATGTGTTTATTGGTAAACGATTTTTTTCTTTCTTTTTTTAAATTTATTAAATACAATAAAATCCAATTATGCTTAAGTCAATAAAGCGTATAGAAAGCCTATTGCCCTCAACCGGGCACAATTCAAGTGACCGGGTTGCTATCAAAAAAATCCTAATGGAAAACCAAATAACACTTCCGCTAACCTGGGAATCGAACCCAGGACCTCGTGCTCAGTAGTTGCGTTGACCACTAGACCAACGAGGAAGATGTGATATTGAATATAATAGCTTTAACCTTTTCTAAAAATCAGGGCAGATCAAATGAAGTAAAACAAAACACTATTATTTAAAATTAAATGCGGAAACAATCACTTACCTAAACATTTTTACGAGATATTCCTTTCTTATTTTTTTTTTTAATTCAAAAATAACTACATACACACTAATTTATTTTACAAAATCATTCACTATATAAACTATCAAAATATTAGACTGTCGTATATATAGGTACATAAATAAATAGAAACATAAAAAAAATAAATTCACATCCACGTACGTATTCTTTAATTAACGTGTTTGAGTAAGAATGTCCAAATATCTACAAACTACTCGATATATAGGTACCACGTGAAAATGACGGACTAAATAGGTAGATGTAAATTGTTCACTTTGACAAGCAACTATATGCCTTGTAACCAACACTGTATGGTACATAATTTAAACCCTGGCTTTGATATATTAGCTGGTAATGGCAAGGTCCTAACCGACAAGGTTCTTTAAACAGATAATGAGAATTTACTGTAATTAAGATGTTAATATGTTGTCAGGTGTATCTAATTTGTTATTTACGAGATAAATAGGGTAGTTGAGAGTTCTTGAGAAATCAATTATGAATGTTCCTTGTTGTTGATTTACTTCGAAATAAGAAAGAAATATTATTGAGATATTCTATTTGGAATACAAACAGTAAAAAAGAAGCATTTAGAACAAAGACAATTATTATATAAACCACTAGCGACCCGCCCCGGCTTCGCACGGGTGCAATGCTGATACTAAATACACTACATATAAACCTTCCTCTCCAATCACTCTATCTATAAAAAAAAACCGCATCAAAATCCGTTGCGTAGTAAAGATTTAAGCATTCAAAGGGACAGAGAATACTATGTAGTGATAAAAAATTACGAAGAAAAAAGACCTGTGCGAGACCAAAAAGGGAAAATCAGCAAATGTTGCGAAATTGATTTTTTTTAATATAAATTTTGATCAGAATTAATCAACACACACAAACAAACAAACATCGAAATTCAACCTAACATCCTGTATATCTCAAGACCAGACGCAAGCGGCAGAGGGTAGTGGAGTTTTAAGTACCTACCTAATGATTCAGTGTCACATCTACACTAATATACGTAATCTTCTAATATATAAAATTCTCGTGTCACAGTGTTAGCCGTGGTGTTAGTTACCATAGTCCTCCGAAACGGCTGGACCGATTTGTATGAAATTTTGTGTGCATATCGGGTAGGTCTGAGAATCGGCTACTATCTATTTTTTTTGCGACGTTTGCGGGGTCAGCTAGTAAATATACAATACTAGCTGACCCCGCAAACGTCGATTTGCAAAACAAAAATTGGGGTATGAAAAAAAACTTTTTTACAAAAAAAACAACCGACTTCCAAAAAAAAAAAAACACTACAAAGTGAAAATAACTTTGATTTCGGAAGTCAGTGTCGTTCCGCATTTTCGTTTATTGACACCGACATCCGAAATTAAAGTTATTTTTCACTTTGTAGTGTTTTTTTTTTTTGGAAGTCGGGTGTTTTTTTCTTGTAAAAAAGTTTTTTATCTTTCACTTTTTAGTGGGCCAGTTTGTAACTCATCTATCATCACCTTTAAAAAATACACTGCTTTTCCCGATGCAGGGACGTTAAAGGTTGAGGAGTTCTCCTTGTAAGAACCAGGAGAACGGAGAACTGGAGCTGATTGAGAAGTCACCATCAGCTCCACTTCACGATACGCATTGTGCTTAGCAACCACATTAAAGTACCTAATCGAATCGCAACCCGTGAAATATTTATTATTGAGTAGTTCCTATGGCCATCTGTGGTCTTCATCATCAGTTCCACTTCACCGGATGGTGCTTTCTGAGAGCAAATGCACGAGTTACTATAAAAAATACCCAAATCGCTATACACCTATAGCAATTTGGGTACTTTGGGCCTACAAAATTTGAGGGTTTCCCTCGATTTCCATGGGATTACCTCATCAAATTCCGATTTGGTGACAATGGGACCACCTCGGGAGCATACCCTTTCAAATAAAAAAGAATTTTGGAAATCGGTCCAGAAGTGACGGAAAATTCGGTGAACATACCTACATAAAAAAAAAAACATACATAAAGTCGAACATATAACCTCCTCCTTTTTGGAAGTCGGTTAAAAATAGATGTTGGCCGATTCTCAAACCTACCCGATATGGACACTATTTTTATTTATATATTACAGATATAGATTATAAAGAGGAAAGATTTGTTTGAATTGAATAGGCTCCGAAACTACTGGACCGATTTAAAAAAATCTTTTTGTGTGGAATAGTCCATTTATCGAAAAACACTATGGGTTATTCTAAAATTGCCCTTGGCATCATTTGATTTCAATGAATATCTTAGGAGATATCATAGTTCTAAAATAATGTAGCTGACGAGTTTGTTTGTAAGCTCTAATTCTCTGGAAGTATCTGTCGGATTTATAAAAAATATTTTTGCATTTGATAGCCCAATTCTTGAGGAAGGCTATTTGCTATTAAAAATTACGCTAGAACCCTTAAGAATTGAACAAAAAGAAAAAAAGTCAGAAGTTTTCGCTAAGAGAAAACAAAGTGATAGTGCAGGCAGGCGATGCGATGCGATGGGATGGGTCGGAGGAACAAAAAATTTCACGCGGACGAAGTCGCAGGCAGAAACTAGTACAGAATATATGTAGCAAAATTTAACTGCTTATGAAAAATTTCATATCTTCGGCCTTTTGTCTAATAATCCTGGGCTACAGGGTTTGTTCGGAAAACTCGCACAGCTCCAACTGCTGTAATTTAAAACGAAGACGTGTATTAAGAAAGGATTTAGCAAAAGTCAACCTGTAAGGGGGTGAATAGGGGGGAATCGTTCAAATAAAAAAAAAATTAGATTTATAAACTCAAAACTTGGCACGACAGCGTACCCAAGTAATTAAAAAGTATTACATAACAGAATAGTTCAGTTCAAAAAGTATTACATAACAAAACCTTTCAGTTCAGTGTCAGTGTTTGAACTTTTTTCTAATCTTTAACACGTTGGTGTTGAAGCTCATTGTAGAGGAAAGTACAAAATTCGCAGACTAATTAGTTACCATTATTTAAATTAATTAAAACCACAAATTTATTGTACCTACGTAAAATTACAAAATCTAATGAACAAAAAAATAAATAAGTACACTTCGTTACATCCGTGTCCGATTCTAACAATTGTTTCACATAATAGACATAACTTTATTCTACGCAAAAAACTTAAAGTAAATAAAGTTTGTAAGTAATAAAACGTTTCGTTCTTAATGAGGGATTTGACAGTTTCATAAATATCTATTAGGCGAACTGCGTTATAGGTTCTTTTAGAAGCTGGATTTTCCCAACTCAAAAAGGCGATTTTTGAAAAGATATAAAAACAAAAGCATATATAAATCAAAAGTGCAATAACTACAAGGTCATATATAAACCAAGGTTGTTTTTAACATTTAAATTATTCTTAACATTTCATACTATGTACGATACTTTATCAACGTTTATCACCTTAGAACGTAATTTATAGTCTGTGTGAGAGAAATAAAATTTCCTTTTTTATTTGGCAGCACTAATTTTACGCGCTTAAAGAAAATGAAAAAGAATAATTTGTCTGTTTTCAAATAGTATAGAAGTCAAACGAACGTCATTATGCAAAATGTGACCTCGTTTTTATCATTGATTTGTAAAGGCAACGAGAAGAATAATGAAATATGATATTATCATATTTTATTAAAGGTTGTCCTTAGAATGTATCATTAATTAATAATATTAATTTTATGACGTCTTAAAGTGATTTTATCCTACCTGTGCCTACTTCCTATTTAATTTTTGAATTGAATATGAATATAGGTAATAAATAATGTTTCCAATAAAAGCAATATAATGATATTATTGTAATACAGATGTCCTAGTTTTATTACCTTGATTATTTATTCTTGACCTACTACCTAAAAATAAATGATTACTAGGAAGGCTGATACTCGTATATTATTATCTATGTGAACAGCAAAAACTGACTATATTTATCAGCCTAGTGAACAGACCAATTAACATAGTCAGTTCTTATAATATTTACTCAGGTACCACTCGTATCATAATGCCCAACTTAGCCTTCCTAGTTATTGTTCATTTTTTGTAACCATAACTCATCTTTGAGCGGCGATACATAGTCGTTTGGTCAGCCGCATGCGGGCAGACCATCACCATTCTCATCAGAAGAGGGCGATACACCTACTAAATACTGAATCAGCCTTCCTGGCAATAGTTACCAAAAGTATGGCTATCTCTTGTAATATAAACTAATATAGTAGTATTATAAAGTTAAAGAGCTTATTTGTTTGGTTGAACGCGTTAATCTCAGGAACTACTGGATCGAATTGAAAAAATATTTTTATGTTGGATAGTCTATTTATAGAGGAAGGTTATTGGCTATATATCATCACGCTACAACGAATAGAAGCAGAGCATAAATATAAAATGTTGCAAAAACGGGAAAAAATATTCCTTTTGAGTGCTTCCGTTGCGTGCACTGCGCAAACGATTAAAGCTGCACAAAAATAATGTAAGACGGAATTGTTTCCTCTTAAAAGTTCTAAAAAAGTCCTTGACAGCATATGTCTATCTTTTAAGGTTGACTCACTATAACCTTTTTTATGGTAATCAAATTTGTTCTAAAATAATGAATTATTTGCGAATGTGTTTTATAAACATGATTTAATCCTTATCCAAATAAATATATTCATCACAAGTATTTAATTTTGAACAAAACTGCCCTTGACATCATTTGATTTCAATGAATATCTTAGGAGATATCATAGTTTTAAAATAACGTACTCTTAAAAAAGCTGAAGAGTTTGTTTGAAAGCTCTAATCTCTGGAAGTGTTGGTCAGATTTATAAAAATCTTTTTGCATTTGATAGTCCAATTCTTGAAGAAAGCTATAGGCTATTAAACATTACGCTAGAACCCTTAGGAGTTGAGCAAAAAGAAAAAAAAAGTCAGAAGTTTTCGCTAAGCGAAAAGGAAGTAGGTAATAGCGCAGGCAAGCGATGCGATGCGACGGGTAGGGTCGGGGGAATTTGTTAGTTAGATACATTGGATTAATATACAAAGTTTATGACTATATACTTAACTATGGTGTGCAATAGGAGAGGCCTATGTCCAGCAGTGGACTGCTATAAGCCGATGATGATGATAAATATTACTAGGTATTCCTTCTCCCTTTGAATCCATCTAAAAGTTGTCTTTAAAGTTTGCTCTTGGCGATAAGACCGCCCTTTGTGACACCCTTAGTAAAATGTCTACCTATATCAATCTGTAATTTGTATTGTGTTCATAATTTAGATAATTCTATAATAGAGGAATTTACTGAATTTTATCATGAATCTATTTTATTCTTATCACAGCGCAAGTTATCATCTTTATCAAAAGAACCGCTTTTTTGCAAGCTTCAATTCTGAATAAAGTAATTTTTTGGTTATAAATTGACAGCTATCAACAAACAGCCCATCAAAATAATGAAGCGCTGTCTGTGACGTTAAAACCTTCAGAAAGCTATTTCCAAAGTCATTAAATAATTCATCCCCGGACTATCATAAACAGAGTTTTTAGGTGAAATTTAACTTTCTATAATCGCCAACCTGTCTTGAGCATGCCTGGTAATCTATGCTCGTGGCTTCTCAGGTTTAATATCATTATTATTTTAATATTTTTGGTGCAAACCTTCTAGCACCTCTATGTATACAGACGCCAGCACATCAAGCTACCCGAAACTGTCAAATTTTCCTAATCAACTTTGAACCTAATACTTTAGCGATAAAGTTGAAAATCTATTAAAGAAATTTGACATACTGTAGTAGCTTGATGTGCTGGCATCTAGACATTATGGATTGTAATAAAGATTTAATTGAATTGAAAGATTTTTCCTCCTTCAAAAATACCCAAATCTTTCTATGACTACGCAATACACTCAGTCCTATCAAACTTCGCCTTAATACCTAATTAAGTAGCAGCGTGTACATTCAGTGCAGTCGGTTTGTTAGTGTTTACCCAAGTGTATGCGCCTTAATTAATTAGACAGCAAGCGAACGTAGATTGAGACGTTATGCTCTAAGATACGTGTTGCGCTCTATACTCATATTGCATCTGCGAATGTAACACTTGGTTTTTTTTTCTTTAAATTTGCTTTCAACCTTCGAGTACAGTGGTTGCCCAGTGATAAAGATCCAAGTTGTACAGACGGGAGCACATCAAGCTACCCGAAACTGTAAAATTTTCGCAATCTACATTGAACCTTATGCTTTATGTATTAAAATTTGATAGATTATAGTAGCTTGGTGTACTGGCGTTTGTACGTCATGCGTTCGAAGTTTCGAACCGACGCAGGTGCTGTAATTTGTGTTATTTATTATATCACCAGTGTTCTCAAAAACGGGGAAGGAAAACATTGTGAGGAAATCAGCATGTCCGAGAACCAAAAACTCGAAGGCCTGTGAAATCCACGAACCCGCACTGGGCCCGCGTGGTGTAATTCAGCCAACTGCATCTCACTGAGAGGAGGTCTGTGTCCCAGCAGTGGGAACATTACAGTTTTTACTTGTGCATAAAGTTTTAATATATCTATACATATAATAAAATCGTAGGAAAGTCAAAACTGTACATTGAATATTTTTTTTAAATAATACTTGGGGCGTGATCTACAATCGATACCGAAGCCAAAAATATAGTTTTTGGAATTTTTGTCTGTTTGTCTGTTTGTCTGTTTGTCTGTTTGTCTGTTTGTCTGTTTGTCTGTTTGTCTGTCCGGGATAAACTCAAAAAGTACTGCATGGATTTACTTCAAATTTTGCATGAATATTACTAAGAGGTCGGGTCAACATATAGGCTACATATTATCACGCTATCACCTACGGGGGAGGAGCTGTGAATCTTTATTTTTCTTACGCATTCTGTGACAGCGTGTAATCTAACGACGCATATCTAAATGTTGTTTTTGAGTAAGCCATGCTATTATCTGACGTTACACTATAAAAACTACGCCATTTAAGTAACTTGGGCAGAGAAATATAGTTTAATGAATGTTAGTAGTATAAAGACAATTTTAAAACAGCGCCATCTATGAGATTTCATAAAAATCAAATCAAGTTACCTACATGTTAACATTTTTTTGGAAATTAATCATTTAAATTTGATCATGTTGGCGAGGTAAGTAGTTAGTTATTCTTAAAATTCATAGATGGTGATGTGCATTTTCTTCATAAAAGTTGTATCGTATAGTTCGTTTTGACAAATTCAAGTTCCAACAAAACCCTCAAAATCTTGAGCAGAGTTGAGGAAGACAATTTAAAAAAAATGCGGTGTTAAGTATTACAAAAAAGTTTGTTCATTGATGATGATCATTTAATTTCATGACACCCTCGCGGAGGCGAGCGTCAGTGACAGTCCCAGCCGCATGCGTCATCTGTTTGCCGTCATCTTGGTGGTTTTGTGGAGTCGCGAACCCGGTAGCTTTGTGAGAGAAGTATCGCCATCATCTGTCTGAAGATTTTCGACGAGCTTTGAGGCGCGCTACTGGAGACGAAGTCGAAGTAACTGATGAACGCGTGCTGAACACCTGTCTCAGTTCACTTCAATATGTGGTACTTTCTATCGGCGGCAATCCACTGATCGAATATGGGTTACCAGCTCCCCAATCACCACCGTATCAAGACCGTGAAAATCGGGAGTATAACGCGAAATGACCACCATACGAAATGACCATGTCGCTTTGTTCTCTTCAGAGCAAAAGCAAATTTATGACACCGTCCTTGAAAGCGTTGGGCAAAACCAGGGTAAAATGTTTTTCTTAGATGCTCCTGGTGGAACAGGAAAAACATTTGTTACCACTGGCATACTTGCAGAGGTCAGGAGGCAAGGCAAAATTGCTATTGCTGTAGCGTCGTCGGGAATCGCTACCACACTGCTTCCGAGTGGCAAGACAGCACATGCCATGTTTAAAATTCCCATCGATTTAGAGAGCGCGGAAACGCCTGTTTGGGGTGTGTCACGTAACAGCGATAAGGGACACGTGCTCAAGGATTGCGCTCTGATCGTATGGGATGAGTGTACGATGGCCAATAGGAAGGCCGTTGAGGCCGTGGACAGAATCCTGCAGGACATCCGCAGGAACGAACGTTTGATGGGTGGTGTCACAGTTCTGTTCAGTGGTGATTTTCGGCAAACGCTTCCAGTGGTGACGCGGGGCTCGAGGGCTGACGAGGTGAATGCTTCGTTGAAACGATCTTCGTTGTGGTCACGAGTTCGTACGCTGCGCTTGACCATTAATATGAGAGCTCGGCTCGGCGGCAATGCACGTGCTCAAGAATTCTCCGATGTCCTTCTAAGTCTTGGCGAAGGCACTCTACCAGAAGAGACAGGTGATGCTTCCAGAGTCTCTCGGTAGAGTGGTATCCAGCTTAGAAGAACTCATTCACTGTGTATACGGGGACATCAGTCGTATACCGCACCAGCAGAATTCTTGGGTGTGTGAGCGGGCCATTTTGATGCCCAAAAATGATCAGGCTGCAGCAATTAACGAATGCATTCTCTCGGAAATTGAGGGGAATAAAGTGGTCTACACCTCGATAAACACTGTTGTCGAGCAAAATGACGCCACACATTATCCCGTGGAATTTCAGAGCTCCCTGTCAGCAAGTGGACTTCCAGCGCATACCATCAAGCTGAATTATGCTTCTTCGGAACCTATCTCCTCCGAAGTTGTGTTAACCGCCTTACAGCCCATTCACGACTTCGGTCTAAGCGGCGCGCCGCGCGGCAGGCGGCGCGGCGTGCGTTTTACACGCCACGTACCCTCAGTAGCGGCTAGCGGCAGCGGTCGAGGTGGACGTATTTAGGTCGTTAGAACGTGCTCAAAATTATGGCATTATCAAAATTATCTCTTTTGTGTTTAGAAAGCAGTATATTTTTAAAACAAGTATGACAGAAGGAGTGCACGAACTGAATAAAGATCGATATTTAAATGGCAAATTTCGTGACCTATACGAAGATTACAGAAAATATCCGGATAAGTTTTATGAGTACACAAGAATGAGTGTGGAAACATTTGATTATATTCTATACTTATACTCTATACCCATTACCGCCACAAAATCGTCTAAAATTTTTTGTTTATAAGTTCGCCGCCGAGCCGTCACATCTACGCCGCTATCCGGGCCGCTGTGTTTCGCTGCATCGCGTCGCACTCATTCGCCAGTACTTTTGATCTCGCCGCTCCCCGCACCGCGCGCCGCTGCAACGATTCGCTCCGACAAAACCGCGCGCGTTTTCGCTGTGAGCGGCGACTCGTGGCGTGCTTCAAACATTTTCATACTTTTGTTCTTACCGCTCGCCGCCCCGCGCTTAGCCGCCGCTCACCGCGGCAAGGTCGTGAATGGGCCATTAAAGTCATCTCCCTCCACAGAAACACCATTGAGACGGAAATTCTTACGGGTTGTGGCGTCGGCGAGGCAGTATTTATACCACGCATTCCCCTAATACCTCATAACTTCCTGTTCCAGTTCAAGCGCGTACAGTTTCCCGTGAGTGTTTGCTTCGCGATGACCATCAATAAGTCGCAGGGCAGCGGGTTTCGACCTCAGGACGAGTTGCTTCTCACACGGGCAACTGTACGTCGCTTGCTCCCGCGTCACCAGTCCTGACTCTCTTTACATTTTGGTTCCTGGCAGCATAAATACCAACGTAGTTTATAGGGAAGTGTTGTAAAGTATGATACCTTTGTACGTATTTTTACTCTTTTGTGTCCTGGAATATATTCCTGCATTATTTTCTCTATTTCCTTCAGTCACATCTTATGACTGAACTCAGCAGGACTCCCATATAACTCTCTTCACCTGCTTTGCTTGCAAAAAAAAACTTATATTTTAATGCTATTTTAAAAGTTGTGTACATAGAATGCTATGCCGGGGCAGCGGGATTGTCCGAAAGGGTTACCGCTACCCCGGAACACAAAGGGCTAAGGAAGGAACACGGGTGGGTTTTAGTCAGTAAGAGTCTGACACTCCCTTCTGCTCCACCCAGAGCGGGAGGGGTCATTCGATGATTTCCCATCCATAAAAAAAAAAAACTTATAATGCTATAGCGACACTGGCATCTTAGGTATTTTTGGTGCTGTAGAGCATGCACGCAGACGACGTCGCGGGCAGCAGCTAGTCTATACATATAATAAAATCGTAGGAAAGTCAAAACTGTACATTGAATATTTTTTTTAAATAATACTTGGGGCGTGATCTACAATCGATACCGAAGCCAAAAATATAGTTTTTGGAATTTTTGTCTGTTTGTCTGTTTGTCTGTTTGTCTGTTTGTCTGTTTGTCTGTCCGGGATAAACTCAAAAAGTACTGCATGGATTTACTTCAAATTTTGCATGAATATTACTAAGAGGTCGGGTCAACATATAGGCTACATATTATCACGCTATCACCTACGGGGGAGGAGCTGTGAATCTTTATTTTTCTTACGCATTCTGTGACAGCGTGTAATCTAACGACGCATATCTAAATGTTGTTTTTGAGTAAGCCATGCTATTATCTGACGTTACACTATAAAAACTACGCCATTTAAGTAACTTGGGCAGAGAAATATAGTTTAATGAATGTTAGTAGTATAAAGACAATTTTAAAACAGCGCCATCTATGAGATTTCATAAAAATCAAATCAAGTTACCTACATGTTAACATTTTTTTGGAAATTAATCATTTAAATTTGATCATGTTGGCGAGGTAAGTAGTTAGTTATTCTTAAAATTCATAGATGGTGATGTGCATTTTCTTCATAAAAGTTGTATCGTATAGTTCGTTTTGACAAATTCAAGTTCCAACAAAACCCTCAAAATCTTGAGCAGAGTTGAGGAAGACAATTTAAAAAAAATGCGGTGTTAAGTATTACAAAAAAGTTTGTTCATTGATGATGATCATTTAATTTCATGACACCCTCGCGGAGGCGAGCGTCAGTGACAGTCCCAGCCGCATGCGTCATCTGTTTGCCGTCATCTTGGTGGTTTTGTGGAGTCGCGAACCCGGTAGCTTTGTGAGAGAAGTATCGCCATCATCTGTCTGAAGATTTTCGACGAGCTTTGAGGCGCGCTACTGGAGACGAAGTCGAAGTAACTGATGAACGCGTGCTGAACACCTGTCTCAGTTCACTTCAATATGTGGTACTTTCTATCGGCGGCAATCCACTGATCGAATATGGGTTACCAGCTCCCCAATCACCACCGTATCAAGACCGTGAAAATCGGGAGTATAACGCGAAATGACCACCATACGAAATGACCATGTCGCTTTGTTCTCTTCAGAGCAAAAGCAAATTTATGACACCGTCCTTGAAAGCGTTGGGCAAAACCAGGGTAAAATGTTTTTCTTAGATGCTCCTGGTGGAACAGGAAAAACATTTGTTACCACTGGCATACTTGCAGAGGTCAGGAGGCAAGGCAAAATTGCTATTGCTGTAGCGTCGTCGGGAATCGCTACCACACTGCTTCCGAGTGGCAAGACAGCACATGCCATGTTTAAAATTCCCATCGATTTAGAGAGCGCGGAAACGCCTGTTTGGGGTGTGTCACGTAACAGCGATAAGGGACACGTGCTCAAGGATTGCGCTCTGATCGTATGGGATGAGTGTACGATGGCCAATAGGAAGGCCGTTGAGGCCGTGGACAGAATCCTGCAGGACATCCGCAGGAACGAACGTTTGATGGGTGGTGTCACAGTTCTGTTCAGTGGTGATTTTCGGCAAACGCTTCCAGTGGTGACGCGGGGCTCGAGGGCTGACGAGGTGAATGCTTCGTTGAAACGATCTTCGTTGTGGTCACGAGTTCGTACGCTGCGCTTGACCATTAATATGAGAGCTCGGCTCGGCGGCAATGCACGTGCTCAAGAATTCTCCGATGTCCTTCTAAGTCTTGGCGAAGGCACTCTACCAGAAGAGACAGGTGATGCTTCCAGAGTCTCTCGGTAGAGTGGTATCCAGCTTAGAAGAACTCATTCACTGTGTATACGGGGACATCAGTCGTATACCGCACCAGCAGAATTCTTGGGTGTGTGAGCGGGCCATTTTGATGCCCAAAAATGATCAGGCTGCAGCAATTAACGAATGCATTCTCTCGGAAATTGAGGGGAATAAAGTGGTCTACACCTCGATAAACACTGTTGTCGAGCAAAATGACGCCACACATTATCCCGTGGAATTTCAGAGCTCCCTGTCAGCAAGTGGACTTCCAGCGCATACCATCAAGCTGAATTATGCTTCTTCGGAACCTATCTCCTCCGAAGTTGTGTTAACCGCCTTACAGCCCATTCACGACTTCGGTCTAAGCGGCGCGCCGCGCGGCAGGCGGCGCGGCGTGCGTTTTACACGCCACGTACCCTCAGTAGCGGCTAGCGGCAGCGGTCGAGGTGGACGTATTTAGGTCGTTAGAACGTGCTCAAAATTATGGCATTATCAAAATTATCTCTTTTGTGTTTAGAAAGCAGTATATTTTTAAAACAAGTATGACAGAAGGAGTGCACGAACTGAATAAAGATCGATATTTAAATGGCAAATTTCGTGACCTATACGAAGATTACAGAAAATATCCGGATAAGTTTTATGAGTACACAAGAATGAGTGTGGAAACATTTGATTATATTCTATACTTATACTCTATACCCATTACCGCCACAAAATCGTCTAAAATTTTTTGTTTATAAGTTCGCCGCCGAGCCGTCACATCTACGCCGCTATCCGGGCCGCTGTGTTTCGCTGCATCGCGTCGCACTCATTCGCCAGTACTTTTGATCTCGCCGCTCCCCGCACCGCGCGCCGCTGCAACGATTCGCTCCGACAAAACCGCGCGCGTTTTCGCTGTGAGCGGCGACTCGTGGCGTGCTTCAAACATTTTCATACTTTTGTTCTTACCGCTCGCCGCCCCGCGCTTAGCCGCCGCTCACCGCGGCAAGGTCGTGAATGGGCCATTAAAGTCATCTCCCTCCACAGAAACACCATTGAGACGGAAATTCTTACGGGTTGTGGCGTCGGCGAGGCAGTATTTATACCACGCATTCCCCTAATACCTCATAACTTCCTGTTCCAGTTCAAGCGCGTACAGTTTCCCGTGAGTGTTTGCTTCGCGATGACCATCAATAAGTCGCAGGGCAGCGGGTTTCGACCTCAGGACGAGTTGCTTCTCACACGGGCAACTGTACGTCGCTTGCTCCCGCGTCACCAGTCCTGACTCTCTTTACATTTTGGTTCCTGGCAGCATAAATACCAACGTAGTTTATAGGGAAGTGTTGTAAAGTATGATACCTTTGTACGTATTTTTACTCTTTTGTGTCCTGGAATATATTCCTGCATTATTTTCTCTATTTCCTTCAGTCACATCTTATGACTGAACTCAGCAGGACTCCCATATAACTCTCTTCACCTGCTTTGCTTGCAAAAAAAAACTTATATTTTAATGCTATTTTAAAAGTTGTGTACATAGAATGCTATGCCGGGGCAGCGGGATTGTCCGAAAGGGTTACCGCTACCCCGGAACACAAAGGGCTAAGGAAGGAACACGGGTGGGTTTTAGTCAGTAAGAGTCTGACACTCCCTTCTGCTCCACCCAGAGCGGGAGGGGTCATTCGATGATTTCCCATCCATAAAAAAAAAAAAACTTATAATGCTATAGCGACACTGGCATCTTAGGTATTTTTGGTGCTGTAGAGCATGCACGCAGACGACGTCGCGGGCAGCAGCTAGTAAATAAATAAATAAACATTTCAGACTCACTGGTTATACTTTTGAATACTATTCGTAAAGGCGAGGGCTGTAACTGCCTCGTGGGTCCCGTGGTCGCATGCACGACTGATGAGCGTTCGATTCCCAGGTCAGGCAAAAAAGGTTTTTCTATTAGGAATTTTTAAGTCCATGCATGAAGAAGCCTCCTCGTGTAGCGCAGTTTGATCCGCAAGTTACTCAACTGAACCGAGCGCTCGGCGCATCCTGGAAAAACAGATTAAGAGCCTATACTACCTCAGATAAAATTCACTCTTTATCTCGCTCACACGATACTGCTCGCGGACTGAGTGAGAGCGAGACAGAGTGCGGTGCTAGGTGGCAGACAGCGCCAATAGTTTAGGTATTTGCTTTTTACGGTAAAAATAATGGTAATTCAAAAAAAATAAATAACATAAGACCTGCGTTATAGTTAGTTCAGTTAGTATACAAAGTTTCATGATCTAATTTGAAGTATTTTTTTTAATACCAGCGGTTTATTGTTCGGTTTGGAGGTAACTTTGGATTTTTTTTTCTATCGAGAAAATTTTATGGAATCGTATTTTCGTCTAACATAAGACCTAACATTAATCCACAACTTTACCATATATTTATTTCAAAATTAATACTGCAGTATTTTTGACATAACGGAGCATCATGCTAAGCCATTTGAGGTAATATAGGCCCTTAACTATCTGGATTATATTCACAGTAATGTAAAAAAAAATAAAAAACGTTCATGGCATTCGTATATCAACCGGTACCCTAATTGCGTAACACACGATCAATCACAATCTGAATCATTTTGAAGAATATTGCTAATCCATTGCTTTATATGTTCGAAAAATTTGTCTGCTCAACAACGTAAATAACGCAATGAATGTTATTAATTTGTCAAAATGAAAACCATTGCTACTGGAAGTGTGTTACGCAATTACACCGCTGGACTGCCAGCTTAACGTGTTTATAAAACATTAGAGATGATTAAAATTTAAGCTAGATAAAGCTATGTCCAAGCTTGGCACGTATGAGGCACGGGAGAGATTGTAGAAAATGCTGTATGAATTTTCAATGTATTGCATGCTACATATTTAAGCACCCATAACTGATGTCGAAAAACGTAGTATACCTACCACGACATTTATCATGACTCGTATTTGACTGAACGGCACGGTAAAGTATGATACAATGCTAAACATGATGAAAATTTCAGAAAAGTTTTTTTTTTAGCTGGATGCTAGAAGCATAGGACCGGCCAAAGTGGCGACAAGCCTTGGAAAAGGCCAGCAGTGATGTTCAACCGTGGACGTCTTTCGGCTCAAATGATGTTGATGAAATCTTTTCTAAAGACAGTTCACAAAAATCCAATAACTAGTCGTTCAGTTCACGATATCGCCGAAGTAGCGGGAGACACCTGAGGGGCAATTCTCGTAATTTTAAGAACGTTCACAGTCTGATCTCAGTCTCAATCTGTCATAAATACCTCTAATTTCCCTATATTTTTGGCAAGTTTTTGATGTTTGTCGCCGAGATGAGCCTGCAAATAGATTGTGAACGTTTCAAATTACGAGAATTGGCCTTCTGTTATCTTGCTCTAATACACCAAACTCCTATATTCTTTGTATTTCAGGTGGCCAATCTAATTTAACTAACGACTGAAGTTCCTTATACGTTTTACTTGGGGGCAAAATTCGCATCTACGTTTTACTGCATCATTTAATATCTGAACCGTCGCCAAAGAAAATAACGGTACACTCAACATATTGCGCATATTTGCTCTTTACTCAAGAAGCAATAATAAACTCAGAGATTCATACCCAGTATTTAATATTCAGCTATATTACTAGGCCGAGAGCGTACTTATGAAGTACGCGGCTTCAGTTATTATTGCCCAAAAGTATTTGAGTATGGAAGACTAAGTATCACTTCAGTATATGGAGCTTAGACCGGAGGTGGCCGGAATGGCAAAATTATATACCTACTATCAATAATTATCATGTTTTTGTATCCTAGACTTCCTGGAGTTAAATCAATTTGAAGATGTACAACATTTTCCTCAATTCGATTTAATAGACCCGCATTTGACTACGAATCACAGCATTACGTTAATCACCCTTTGAAGAAATTGTTATAATAAATCTTTGAAACATTTATTTTTCCTTTTTCAGCCAATATAAACTGTACGACTGTCACAGAACTGTTTTACAAGCATAGGCAGATGTAAATAAGGCTGACATCACAACAAACTGTAACGGCACCACAACGCGAAATCCTACAGCTAAAGTCAAGATAGCTGTGGTACGGTGAATGTGTAACCTCATCGTTGCGTGTGCTGTCTCGCGTGATGCCAACTTAATACAGACCTCTGGGACAAACATAAAACCTAAGTAGTAAAATAGTCATTAATGGTTAATCGAACAATTAATCGCAATTGCTTAATTATTATTAATGGTAAATATTTGTAGGTAATACGTTTGCAGCAATCAAAATGGCTAAAGTCGATTCTCACGAATTTATTTGCCCGAAACAAGTGAATTGACACTTTGAAATAATATTATTTTTGTAAGTGTGACTTACAAAGTTAATTTATTTGTGGGCGAATCGTTATCTGCAGAAATATGCATTTGGCACATTTTGAATTTTATGTATCATACCTAGTATTGAAAAATGACACTAGCGCATAGAAGTGATAAGATTTAAATATTATAAAATGTGTACTTTTTTCTTAACTTCTTTGCATAAAATTCAAAATATGCCAATTTCGGGAGACAAATTTCTTGAGAATCAACTAATAAGCCATTAAAATTTTACTTTTTTGGAAATTATCAAGTATCAGTCTAGTGAAATAGACAATTTAATTTGGATGTGGAGGTGACCTGCCAAAGCAATAACATTGAACTTGACTGGGAATTGAACTGCGTGTCACTGATTAAATTTGCAATAAATAGGATAATCACACTCACTTTTACATCCTGTGCGTGTTTCTAAATGGGTCATCTTAGGGGTGGAGTAAAAACAAGTTGGTTTACAATAATAACAAGGCGTAGACGACGGAGCCCCACCGCGCGGGGCTCCTATTTCTGTCTGTAGGGTATAAAGGAACCTAACACGAAGAAGATGACATCCCCTTCGAACATAACCAGTCCCAGTCTGGGTGCCCTAAGTCCCGAGCACGCTTCGCTCGTTCTTGGAGCGACACTGAAAAATTTCTAAAAATAAATTAAGTAAGTAATTATCAAGCAATGCTGTTAAGGAGCTGGTATTTAGACTGCAGAAGCGATGCATCAGGTCAATGTGTGTTCTTAAGACAAATGATAGTAGTATTCCCTATTTTAAATCGTTAAAAATTTTATCTTTGCCTTGTTTTTATAAAGAAACGACTTTGTTTGTGAAATGTAACCCACATCTATTTAAAAAAACTCTCAGAGGTCAGGAAAATTCCAATACGGACTCAATACATCATTCAATTATGCTAAGTAAAATGCAAAACCATACTATTGAACCTTTTTTTTTTGTATTGCCCCACTCATACAATATAATAAAGTACCTACCTAATATTATAAAGAATAATATAAAAATTTTAATTATGAAAACTTGTTAGACGATTGACGATTTGCTTAATGATGATTCACTGACTGACATAATTATTGTTATCCTCTTATTATTTTATTTTATCTTTTTAACCACGCTGACATTTTTTATTGTAATTCCAATGATCTGCCACTTATTTTTGATTTTTTATTTGGAATTGTAAGCCTTTGCATGCCCATATGACGGCAAAATATGGAGACCTTTATCATAAAAACACCTATGTAATATACTCATGTTTGCAAAGAAAAAAAAGATTTGATTTGATTTGTAATTTGTCAAACGTTATTTTTGATTTGCGTTGTTGACTTTTATAATATTTAACACAACTATTTACACTAAGTACTAAATTAAATGACTACTAACTAACTTAATGCCTATTTTTTGCCTATTTAATGGATTTAATTTGTAGGAAATTGTGTAATAATATTTCAATATGTAAACCGTTTTTATTCCAAACGTTGTTTTACGAGATAAATGAAAAAAAAAATAATTGTGTGTCAAATAATACGTTATTAAAAAAAAGTTTATCGGATAATTATTTTCATAAGTGAATTATTTGACAAACTTATGTACCTAATTGATGAAATGGCAAATCATTTTTTTGCCAATCGTTGTCAAGTAAAAATGTAAATCAAGTTTTGGTGAACTGACAGAACACCCTTTCAAATATTCTAATAGATTTAATAAAAGCGAAAACTGGGAAATGTCAAACGTCTGACATTCTTTTTTGTCTCTTCTAAAATTTTGTCATTGAAATCCAAGTGATTGACATAATAAATATCGATTATTTCTACAAGGAGTATTTAATACTCCTTTATTGAAAAAATAATCTAGATATTGTATTTAAATATTTTTATACTGAGGGCTGATTATTCCAACGCCAGACAATGTTATCCGAGGAATTATTTTGAATTTTTACAGTTCTTTCTTATAAAAATTGTCAGATGTCAATTCTAGGATATTCAAGACGCTGTTGGAGCTAGCCCGCGTTCTACTTGATAAAGATGCGGTATTTTTTTTTTCTTATTAACCTTCAAGCAGGCGCGCGGCGTCGAATCTACCGCACTCTTTTCGTTTTTAATATAATTATTTCTTGTCGCTTGTATTTCCCATCCCTAGTAGCCTATCATTGTTTCACTGTCCACGAAATAAACTGTTTAGCTCCCCTCCCCGCATCCTCCGGAGTGCATAGATCGCATTTCCTTTAGTCGCGGTGCAGGCGTCAAAAGCACGCAAGTACGCGAAAGTTAGAGGTATAAGGAATTTTATGATGCCAAATTGCTTACAGAAAATTAGAATATTATTTTGATTTTATAATTTTGTTTTATATCCTAACGTAATGATATTGTGATAAATACAAAACAAATAAATTACTATTAAATAATTAGTGTTTTAAATCCCTGAAATATCCTACAGGTTTTTTAGGTTACACGCGATCGATGGCGTTACAGTTGACCGCACACCTGCTTGAAGGTTAAATAATGTCATAGGTCTATAGGTAATAATATGGGACCCCTAAAATTTTAAAATATTACATTGCTATATAATTGAATTTGTTACGACTCATCTATACATATAATAAAATCGTAGGAAAGTCAAAACTGTACATTGAATATTTTTTAAAAAGAATACTTGGGGCGTGATCTACAATCGATATCGAAGCCAAAAATTTAGTTTTTAGAATTTTTGTCTGTTTGTCTGTTTGTCTGTTTGTCTGTCCGGGATAATCTCAAAAAGTACTGCATGGATTTACTTCAAATTTTGCATGAATATTACTAAGAGGTCGGGTCAACATATAGGCTACATATTATCACGCTATCACCTACGGGGGAGGAGCAGTCAATCTTTATTTTACTTACGCATTCTGTGACAGCGTGTAATCTAACGACGCAAATTTAAATATTGTTTTTGAGTAAGCCATGCTATTATCTAGCTTTACACTATAAAAACTACGCCATTTAACTAACTTGGGCAGGGAAATATAGTTTAATGAATGTTAGTAGTATAAAGACAATTTTAAAACAGCGCCATCTATGAGATTTCATAAAAATCAAATCAAGTTACATGTTAACATTTTTTGGAAATTAATTATTTAAATTTGATCATGTTGGCGAGGTAAGTAGTTAGTTATTTTTAAAATTCATAGATGGTGATGTGCATTTTCTTCATATAAGTTGTATCGTATAGTTCGTTTTGACAAATTCAAGTTCCAACAAAACCCTCAAAATCTTGAGCAGAGTTGAGGAAGACAATAAAAAAAAAATGCGGTGTTAAGTATTACAAAAAAGTTATGTTCATTGATGATGATCATTTCATTTCATGACACCCTCGCGGAGGCTAGCGTCAGTGACAGTCCCAGCCGCATGCGTCATCTTGGTGTTTTGTGGAGTCGCGAACCCGGTTGCTTTGTGGGAGAAGTATCGCCATCATCTGTCTGAAGATTTTCTACGAGCTTTGAGGCGTGCTACTGGAGACGAAGTCGAAGTATCTGATGAACGCGTGCTGAACACCTCTCTGTTCACTTCAAGATGTGGTCATTTCTATCGGCGGCAATCCACTGATCGAATATGGGTTACCAACTCCCCAATCATCACCGTATCAAGACCGTGGAAATCGGGAGTATAGCGCTGAGACAAATTACGATCCGGGCGAAATGACCACCATACGAAATGACCATGTCGCTTTGTTCTCTTCAGAGCAAAAACTTTATGACACCGTCCTTGAAAGCGTTGGGCAAAACCAGGGTAAAATGTTTTTTTTGGATGCTCCTGGTGGAACAGGAAAAACATTTGTTACCAGCATACTTGCAGAGGTCAGCAGGCAAGGCAAAATTGCTATTGCTGTAGCGTCGTCGGGAATCGCTGCCACACTGCTTCCGAGTGGTAAGACAGCACATGCCATGTTTAAAATTCCCATCGATTTAGAGAGCGCCGAAACGCCTGTTTGTGGTGTGTCACGTAACAGCGATAAGGGACACGTGCTCAAGGATTGCTCTCTGATCGTATGGGATGAGTGTACGATGGCCAGTAGGAAAGCACTTGAGGCCGTGGACAGAACCCTGCAGGATATCCGCAGGAACGAACATTTGATGGGTGGTGTCACAGTTCTGTTCAGTTGTGATTTTCGGCAAACGCTTCCCGTGGTGACGCGGGGCTCGAGGGCTGACGAGGTGAATGCTTCGTTGAAACGATCTTCGTTGTGGTCACGAGTTCGTACGCTGCGCTTGACCATTAATATGAGAGCTCGGCTTGGCGGCAATGCACGTGCTCAAGAATTCTCCGATGTCCATCTAAGTCTTGGCGAAGGCACTCTACTAGAAGAGATAGGTGGACAGGTGGTGCTTCCAGAGTCTCTCGGTAGAGTGTTATCCAGCTTAGAAGAACTAATTCGCTGTGTGTACGGACATCAGTCGTATACCGCACCAGCAGAATTCTTGGGTGTGTGAGCGGGCCATTTGATGCCCAAAAATGATCAGGCTGCAGCAATTAACGAATGCATTCTCTCGGAAATTGAGGGGAATAAAGTGGTCTACACCTCGATAAACACTATTCTCGAGCAAGATGACGCCACACATTATCCCGTGGAATTTCTGAGCTCCCTGTCAGCAAGTGGACTTCCAGCGCATACCATCAAGCTGAAGGTCGGTGTCCCGATTATGCTTCTTCGGAACCTATTTCCTCCGAAGTTGTGTAACGGGACCCGCCTTAAAGTCATCTCGCTCCACAGACACACATTGAGGCGGAAATTCTTACGGGTTGTGGCGTCGGTGAGGCAGTATTTATACCACGCATTCCCCTCATACCTCATAATTTCCCGTTCCAGTTCAAGCGCTACAGTTTCCCGTGAGTGTTTGCTTCGCGATGACCATCAATAAGTCGCAGGGGCAGATACTGAGGGCAGCGGGTGTCGACCTCAGGACGAGTTGCTTCTCACAAGGGCAACTCTACGTCGCTTGCTCCCGCGCCACCAGTCATGACTCTCTTTACATTTTGGCTCCTGGCAGTATAATTACCAACGTAGTTTATAGGGAAGTGTTGTAAGGTATGATACCTTTGTACGTATTTTTACTCTTTTTGTCCTGGAATGTATTCCTGCATTATTTTCTCTATTTCCTTCAGTCACGTCTTATGACTGAACTCAGCAGGATTCCCATATTACTCTAGCAAGAAGCAAAAAAAACTTATATTATAATGCTATTTTAAAAGTTGTGTACTTATAATGCTATAGCAACACTGGCATCTTAGGTATTTTTAGTGCTGTAGAGCCTTCACGCAGACGACGTCGCGGGCAGCAGCTAGTAACGAATATTTTCACAAAGAGCACGGCTTGACGTGGATTCGAACCAACGTATTGCCCAACGTCGCCATTCAATACCGAATGTCAAAAAGAAAACTGTTTTTGGGAATTAAAACTCCAATCATATCAGCTTCAAGCGATCTTAAAACCTCCGAGCTAACTAGACTTAAACACACATTAATTAAATATTCTTGTGCATCGATACGTGTCGAAATACTACAGTATGAAATGTTTTTGCAAAAATATAAATAGCTGTTATTTAGCTCTGTCGAATTTGAACTGACAAGTATTTTTCAGGGAGGTACCTAGTAGGTTATTCCATTTATCAACCCCAAAAAATCTTATAAAAAAATCGTAACATCAATAGCACCAAAACTTAAAATTCATACTACTGCATCACTAAACCATAGACAATTTCGAGGGGCCATTGTTGTTTACATCTTTGTTTTTTACATTTTGAAACGCCAGACGCTTGGATAAGTACTTGAACATTAGTGACCCCCTACTTCGTTTTTTCTATAGAGTCTAGTGTTTGGGATATCACCTTGACTTATTATTGTAAGTAGATATGGGATTTATAGGGACTAGTGGCTAAACAATAACAGCCGCACGGGTTGATCGCGGTTGGTTCGTAGATTGGTTGCCAACCGTTACATCTAGAGAAAACGTGTTTTCCGAGGCACGAAGGGGGTGCCTCGGAAAGCACGTTAGCCGTTGGTACCGGCTGTCAGTCGTAGATCCTTGACAGTCGTTACGGGTAGTCAGAAAGCCAATAGTCTGACATCCAGTCTTACCAAGAGGTAACTAGGTTGTGGAGGTTAGGTAGGCAGTCGCTGTAAAATACTGGTATTCAGTTTAGACTGGAAGCTGACCCCAACATATTTGGGAAAAGGCTAGGCAGTTTGATTGTATTGGATTTGGAGCACTAGTAGGGCAAACCATTCTTTGGAATCTGAGAGTCCCTTTGTACACGGCACGGTTCCGTTACGGTACGCCGTATAAATCGCGCCGAAGGAAAAACGTGTCTGTTAATAAGCTTTCATAGTGATCCATATAACACTGACAACTGTGCGTACACATGATGTATAAACCGCGCCATAAAAACAGGTTTCTGTCAGCAAACTTCCATAGTGATCCATACAACTTTGACAGCCATGCCTACACACGGCGTATAAACCGCGCCATAAAAACAGATGTCTGTTAGCAAACTTCCATAGCGATCCATACAAGATTGATGACCGTGCATAGACACGGCGTATATACCGCGCTGTAGAATAAAGGTATCCGTCAGCAAGTTTCCATAGTAATCCATACAACACTGACGACCGTGCCTACACATGGTGTATAAATCACGGCAAAAAAAACGTGTGTGTACAAAAGGGCCTTACGAGTTCACAAACACGTAACTGTAAATTTACGCAACTATATAATACACGTACGTACGTATATTATGTTCATAGTAGGGGTACAGACTTGCGTAAGCGGGGCACACAAAACGCGTAGCTACTTAATAAAGTGATAAATCAGTAGATACAGGCACTTTCAAGTAACTGTTTAGTTCAAAATGATTTACGGTAACTTTACTTGTAAACTTAAGTCGAAGTAAGCTTACAAATTGGCTAAGTAATAAGTTAAAGTTTCAGGAAATGTAATGAACCGTTAAAATATAGTTTTTAGTATGGTATCAAGACGTTTCAAAGTAGTTCCTCCTAGACTTTTATATGTCTATTAGGTGTAATTCGAAAGTATATTACTTTGAGCTCATTATTAATGAAACAAATCAGAATCAAATAATCGTTAGTAAAAACAACAAAGAGATATGTGTACTTCTCAAATATAAAATCTCTACATCTCTTTCTGTGGATATAGTGAAACGTGACTAAGAAATAACATCACAATTCTACGATTATCAATCATTTGTGGTGATTACTGTTATTTTACTTTATATGCAAAAAAAAATATTTAGAGAACTGTAGATTTTTTTAACGTAACTACTGTATCTACAGAAGTTCAACGTTATGGGGTCTAGACCCCATAACGTTGATATTCTGCCGTCTGTATCCCAAAACATACAGTCAAAGTGATCTCTGCGCTGGAAGTGGCAAAGCTATGGGCCAACATGTTCTAAAATACAGTGGTGCCACGACGAAAAATAAGAAGCAATGCACTAGAGTCAAAGGTATTCGGCACGATATCACTTCCACCTTGTATTTATATATTTGTGTTCATATAAACAAAGAAGCAACTAAACTTCAATTTTACATCTCAGTCCTACTACTCCAACGCTATTCTCGTAATAAACACATAACTAAATATCAACAAGCAATACTCATTCAATGAGACAATCGACGTTTATTAGTGTGTCGCCAAATATATTGGCAATCAATAGATATCTCACTTCGGCTCCTTTGATGTACTAAGCTCCAATTATAATTAATAACTAGGTACCTACTTGTGTTGAGATTATTACTTAAAGAACGTAGGACAGAATTAATAAACTTGTTGCTATGGCGATTATTTTGGTGGAAGCCGGCTGACTAATTTCCCAAAATATTTTAAGTACCTACCTATTGTTTTTTTTTTTTTGCTTCAGTCTTACAGTCATTCGATCAGGTAAAGCTACGCTTGCCGTGATGGGTGACCATCTTTACATATCAAGCCGAAGCACCTGCCTTGATTTTTCTCAAATTTGTTGGGGTCGGTTTCCAGTCAAACCGTTGCAGCTGAATGACAGTATTTAACGTGGAGCGACTGCCTCTGATCTACACATCCCAATTACTGGGTAGTACGATATGCCTTGGTAAGAGTGGTTGTCAGACTTTCAGACTTCTGAATTCCCACAACGACTGTTAAAGATGACAAATTACAGCCAGGATTAACTCTATGCACAGCTATATGCCCGCCACCCAACCAGAAATAAGTCAAAAATGACTTCAACTATTTCTTTAGGTCCGTACTCTAAGAAATGGATGAAGTTGTCTTTAAAATGGTAAGTCTGCTTTCTCTTTACGCTTTACCTAGACAACTCCGTCCCTGAAAGAAAGAAAACATTTAAGTAGATTTAAAGTTGTATTAAATTGAATTGTATTTCTGTAAATTATAATAATATAGCGTCGAAAAGTTCATCCGCATCGCTGTTGACTGGTAATGTACCCAAGAGACTGACGGCATTACCACGTTATATGACTAGAAGCTAACTTCTGGCCAAGGTAAAAGCCAGCCCTTGGGTCACGGGAAGTGTCAACCAGCCGTTTCGAAATTTCCTTGAAAAGACCATGGGCACTCGGACCCCACGCCCCGAGGGTTTCAACCCCAAACGGCACGAAAGTATAATTACCAATAAAGTACACTAAGGTATACTTACGCCGCTTGAGGTTTTCGCAGCCGCAGCAGCAGCACCAGCACAGCACGCTAAGCCAGATGAGATGGCGTAAGAGTAAAGCCTATCTACCTTCCATGGAAATAAAGACATTCTGTCACTCTTGCCATCGTCGCGTGCTAAACTATTGGGTTCTAATACAATTGGAATGCCGACGGTGACAAGAGCTCGTCGGATGATATCGTTACTGTTCGCCTGCTTTACTAAGCGACCCGTATTTCGGCTGCAAGACAAGACGTGGTGTCCGAGACTGATGACAACTTCGCCACAGTGACAGCTATGAGGAGAACAACAAGGAGCTACTAATCGTAGGGAAGCAGCGAGGCGGAAAGTATTGTCGTCGAACAAAGTGCCTATGTTCGACGACGGTAGTCCATGAAGCCACAAACCCAACTCTCATTAACTCACAGCCAGCAGACGCGTACACTCCGAGTCAAACAATCAATCAATCAACTCAGCCTATCGCAGTCCACTGATGGACATAGGCCTCTCCCAGGCTGCGCCACAACACCCTGTCCTCTGCCTTCCTCATCCAGTCCATTCCAGCCACTTTCTTTAGGTCGTCCGTCCATCTAGCTGGGGGGCGTCCTACACTACGCTTGCCGATACGCGGTCTCCACTCAAGGACTCGTCTGCTCCACCGGCCATCGGTCCTTCGACAAACATGGCCAGCCCACTGCCACTCAGCAGTAGTGTCCTGTAATACTCTGCAGAGCGGCTCATCCCACCGTCTCTAGGAGAATGGATTATCGGGTAGATCTGAGTTAGGGCATCTCCAGGCGTCCATAACCTAGGTGAAGCACGGCACATGAAAATTAATCAGTGTGGAGGCTAGGATTTTCCTGATTAATTTCTCAGTTCTGTCGACCGAGGATATGAAAGCCGGTAAACTAATACCAGAAATTTTGCGGACGCCGAGGCCTCCCGTACGAATGGGCAGAGTAGCTTGTATCCAAGCTCGGTCGTTCATGGCCACATTTAAAATCGAAGTTAGTGTGTCGATAATTTGGTCCATTCTGTCTAAAAGGTGAGTGTGCTTCCGTAAATGGGAAGCGCGAAGGAAATATGTTAATTTAGGGCCTAGACAGCAATAACGAATTAAGGTGATGGCCGAATGCATATATTAATAATTTGTTAATTTGGAACAATCTTTCCGAAACATCGATGAAATTTTGTATTTTTTCCTCAATAAATACTGGAAACGAATTTTCATAGATTTATAGCTTTTTAGATAGCTTTTTTTCAATAATTTTGATTTCTGGAGCTATTGCTTTAAATTTGGGAAGTATCAGTTGTCTGTCAGTACTGTCCCGCTAAATATTACAAGTTCACATTTCACAAAAAATAACTTCATTCCATTGAATGAAGTTAATTTCATTTCATTGAATGAAGTAATTTTTTAGAAATTAGGTTGTTTATAAAAGTTTCTATTTCACCACCCAAGGTTCCATAATCTAGATACCAAACATTAAATTTGGAATTTAGCTGTCGAATAATTGGGTGAATGGCTAAACCAAAAATCACAGGCCCGAGGAAGTCACCTTGGTGACAGCCAACTGCAGATTCCAGACGGTTGTCCCATTTAGTATTTTTTTTAAATTTAGTTGGATATTTTGTGTTTCTTTTTTGAATATTATGTTAATTACTTTGTATACTTTTTTATAGAATGATTAGCAGACCCCGCAAACGTCGTTTTGCAAAAAAAAAGGGGTATGAAAAATTTATGTTGGCCGATTCTCAGACCTACCCGATATGCACACAAAATTTCATACAAATCGGTCCAGTTGTTTCGGAGGAGTTTAACCACAAACACCGCGACACGAGAATTTTATATAATAGAAGTTCTTCTAGCAGCTTAACAGACAGCTGCGCTGCTGGGGAGTTTGTTGCTACACTTCTTCCCATCTAAAGGATTAGGAAGTGGTGAAGGGGGTTTTGGGGGCCTATATTAAGTCATTTTGACGTTCAAAACCTAATTTTTCAGCCTAATTTGATTATATGGCTTTTGATTATTTTTTCATGAGATCGCGAGCATGACAAGATCTTGTCCGATTTGTAAATCAATCTTTTCTTACGTCATCAACATCAACTCAGCCTATAGCAGTCCACACAACACCCTGTCCTCCGCCTTCCACAACCAGTCCGTCCCAGTCACTTTCCTTAGGTCGTCCGTTAATCTAGCTGGGGGGCGTCCCACACTTTCTATTGTATTATTATTAAATTTACAACTATCTAATTCACAGATAATAACAAAACATTAACAGAGCTGTCAAAATAATATGAATTTAGATAATTATAACGCGTTGGTAATTAATCCCTGCGGTAAATTTCAATCATGTGCGAGTGGGACTGACGGTTTGGTTGAGATAGTAATGCGTAACATATTATAATTTGTCAGGTATTCTGTTTTACAATTAATTTGTTGTTTTAATTTAATTATTTTGACAAATGAGGCTGATTTAGGGCGGGTTGTTTCACGTCTAGTTGACGCACTTTCGTCAAAAATGCCACTAACTATCATCAAACCAAAAAAAGCACTGTTTCAAGTTACAATCACAGAATAATTATGGCCTTAACATAAGGCAGATTTTTCAATCGACAGATAATTTTTATTCGTGGAATAAAATTGACGTCACAGATATTGTACGGAAGAACTGTCAAAAATTCAAAAATATTCCTCGGATGAAATTATCTGGCGTTGGAAAAATCAGGCCTTAGTCAAATAATTACCATGACGTACTCGTTAATATTTGACATACGTAGGTATCGGTAACCAACCGTTGGAAACAACCGGCTTCTATCTAAGAGAGTTGAGAACGAAAAAATGTTATTCCTAAAAGGCATATAAATATAATTTTATCAAATTTCCAAAGACAATTTTTCAATAGCAAGTCTAAATGTTTTTTTTTTTTTGCTGATTACCATTTCTCAATATTTAAAATAAGGCCCTTTGTTCACACAAATGTTTTTCTTACCGTGAAAAACTATGGTTTATTCGCCATGTGTAGGCACGGTAGTCAGTGTTTTATGGATCACTATGGAAGCATGTACAGAGGCCAGCACATTAAGACGCTGAAAACTAATATTGAGCTCCAATGTTTAGGTATTTTTAGCCACGCCCACTATTTCTCCGATATCCTAGCGCCATTCTTAAAAGGATGTGATACAGCGAACTACCAAGGATGAAACAAAGTGACGCGGTCAATAATAATTACCAATGAACCAATAGAGGGCGCTCTTATATATTTATTGTTCTGTATGAAGTGCTAAAATCAAATTAGACAAGGCGATCAAAAAAACAAATGAATATTTTTACCCCTTTTTTTAAATTATTTTAAGTATTTACACTGATTTTTTTTAACTATTTACACTGAATTAGACGCTGACAAGAACCAAATAGGCTTGTCTAAAACAATTTTTTTGCCAAATCTATACAGTTTGTGACGGCGAAAAAAATATATGTTAATCTTGAACATATTTCTGAGAACCCTGTTGTATTCAAAACAGGTTTTTGAAAAGTTTTCTCGATACAATAAAATGGTAAACTAACCTCTTAAAATGATCTTTTAACAAAAATATCTCTATTAATTATCAACGTACATTGGTAAAACTTATAACAATAACGTATCATATTTAAATACAGAACTTGGTTGTTTTTTATTTTTGACTACTCAACCTATTTTTAAGTAATTAATTTTTTTTGGTTTGTATAAAGTTACGAGCGTCGCGTCATCGCGCTTCTCTTTCTTATGTATGCAATCCGACAGTGATCGCATAGACGCGCGGCTAGACGGACGTATGTCGCTTTGCCCCGCTATCCGTTCATTTAATATTTTATTTTGTTCTTTTAGCTACAATAAATTGTAAAAATATTGGCACGTAAACATATTTGTATAGGATATTTTATAAGTTGCACATAATTATAGGTCTAAGTTGTGTAAATATTTTCTGTGCAAAATGGGAAGCAAAGAAAAATGCCGAGGCCAGCAAAAAAAGCGCTTTTAAGCTAATAAACAAAAATATCTCATGGAAGTAGTAAAATAAGTAATTTTTTATAATGTAATATTGAAAAAACAAGTACACGAACAAAAATGAAATTATAATTAAATAGGTACTTTATAGGCTATTTTGTACAACCCATAGCGCAAATTCATCAATAACGATAACGCATGGTTGGTCTAGTGGTATTAGCATAGATTCTGGCAAACTAGTTTGGAGTTCGTAACCAAGTCAGGTCTTACAGAATTTGAATAGGATCCAATTTTTATTTTGTAATTTTAGGAAATTTATTGTTTTATTTTTATATTTAAAAAAAAATATATTTATTCAGTAAAAAGAGACGTTTGGTGAACAGTTCAGAAGTAGGTGAAGCTTCGGAAATTGTTTTTCACCAGTAAGTTTGTAATAAGTACAGATGCCAGCACATCAAGCTACCCGACAGTGTCAAATTTTCCCAATCAACTTTGAACCGTATACTTTAGTGATAAGGTTCTAAATCTATTACATTACATTTATGTTTGCATAACTCGTCAAAATGTAAGGAACACCTGATTTTTTTATTCGCGACTGCAGTTTTCGTCCCTTTACTAAAGTTGTTCATAATGTTGAGTAGTACAATCTCCCATTTCGTTTAGTCACATGTTTTCAATTTCAACCTGTATAAGTATGTACAGACGCCAGCACATCAAGCTACTATAATCTGTAAAATTTATTTAATAGATTTAGAACCTTATCACCAAAGCATAAGGTTCAAAGTTGATTGGAAAAATTTGACACTTTCAGGTAGCTTGATGTGCTGGCGTTTGTAATTATTACAAACTTACTGGTGAAAAACAATTTCCTTTTTACTGAATAAATATATTTTTTTTTAAATATAAAAATAAAACAATAAATTTCCTAAAATTACAAAATAAAAATTGGGTCCTATTCAAATTCTGTAAGACCTGACTTGGTTACGAACTCTAAACTAGTTCGCCAGAATCTATGCTAATACCACTAGACCAACCATGCGTTATCGTTATTGATGAATTTGCGCTATGGGTTGTACAAAATAGCCTATAAAGTACCTATTTAATTATAATTTCATTTTTGTTCGTGTACTTGTTTTTTCAATATTACATTATAAAAAATTACTTATTTTACTACTTCCATGAGATATTTTTGTTTATTAGCTTAAAAGCGCTTTTTTTGCTGGCCTCGGCATTTTTGTTTGCTTCCCATTTTGCACAGAAAATATTTACACAACTTAGACCTATAATTATGTGCAACTTATAAAATATCCTATACAAATATGTTTACGTGCCAATATTTTTACAATGTATTGTAGTTATAAAAACATAATAAAATAAGTTGTCAAACAACAAAATATTAAACGAACGGATAGCGGGACTGCGGGGCTGCGGGGCAAAGCGACATACGTCCGTCTAGCAGCGCGTCTATGCGATCACTGTCGAACTGCATACATAAGAAAGAGAAGCGCGATGACGCGACGCTCCTAACTTTATACATATCATAAAATAATGAATTACTTTTATATAAGTTGAGTATTCAAAAATAAAAAACAACCAAGTTCTGTATTTAAATATGATACGTTATTGTTATAAATTTTAGTAACGTACGTTGATGAGTAATACAGATATTTTTGTTAGAAGATCATTTTAAGAGGTTAGTTTACTATTTTTTTGTATCGAGAAAACTTTTCAAAAACGTGTTTTGAATACAACAAGGTTCTCAGAAATATGTTCAAGATTAACATATATTTTTTTCGCCGTTACAAACTGTACAGATTTGGCTAAAAAATTGTTTGAGACAAGCCTATTTCGGTCTTGTCAGCGTCTTATATATATATATATAAGAAGCGTCTTATATATATATTTTTTTTTGTTTCGATTTAAATGATGTCATTAGAATTAATCATCTTTTTGTTTGCACGTGTTTCTGTGACAAATAAACCTATTTTTCTTTCTTTTCTTTCTTTCTTTCTTTCTTAAGCTACCCCAATCTGTCAAATTTCTTTGATAGATTTTCAACTTTACCTCAAAGGAATAAGGTTCATAATCAATTGGGAAAATTTGGCAGATTGGGGTAGCTTGTTGTGCTGGCCTCTGTACATGGACATGTTTTTTCTACGGCGCGGTTTATACGCTGTGTGTTGGCACGGTTCGTCAGTGTTGTATCCAGGATCACTATGGTAGCTTGTTAACAGCCACGTTTTTTCTGCAGAGCGGTTTATACGCCGTACCTTAATGAAACCGTGCTATATCCCCACCGTCCCGTGTTCGTGAGCCTTAAAGCTCAATTTTGTAAAGACAGATGGTCCATTTTTTTTAGTTTCTCACTGTCAGTGTCATATCAAAAGTAAGTTACATGACGCATTTGGAACCATGACTTATCCCCGGTTTGCACGGGCAATTTTTTTTTCTCGCAATTTTCAAGGCATTACTTAGCGCCGGGTGTGTTTTTTTTTGATGCGCTGGGATGCGCTTTGTAGGATTTTCCATGCTCGACGGTTCAATGCCGAGAGTTGATAATCCAGTGTGCGAAACAAAATCGTCCGTCCGACCCGAACTTAATGAAGATAATTTCATTCAGCAATGCCCATGAGGTTTTATTATAATAGGAAAGACATAATGGGAATCAAAACAAATAACATTTTATTATACAGCTAAAATTACAATGTTGTAATCACATGTGCCGCATGTTTCCCCCTACCGTTTATTTATTTTATTTTTTGTGTTTTTGTTCTTTTTGCGTCATGTTCACCGCAAATAAACATATTTTCTTTCTTTCTTTAATCAATTATTCCCAGTATCACTAATAATACAAATTAGTGTTAAAACTATGTTTTTTTTACATTTAAGGCTGATTTTCAATACAGTTAGATAACTTTTGTCTACAGAATAAGTATGTCAATTTGACATATTTCCGTACAAATCCTGTCAAACCGCACTATTTATTCCTCAGATAAAATTTATCTGACTATTGAAAAATCAGCCCTTAAAAGAATAAAACATCTATACAATGTATTAAAAACATATATAAAATGTATTTTTATTTTTCGGTCTATAGATCCTACTCTATCAAATTCCGAACTTATATTTGTCTACCTGGTATCAACTTGAGAGCCCTGACACCCATAACACAAGTTCAATCTTAGCTTGGGTGTCAGAGGTATATAACTCTGTATAAACCTACAATTTATAAGTCAGTATAATGGTTGATAAATGAAGTGTAAAACGTAAATTGTTAAACTGGAAAATAAAGATTATTATTTATTATTATTATTATACACTTTACAAAAGGTAAAGTATAGCAAGTAAACTTTTACTTTCGATACATCCGGATTGAGCAATGTGTTATTAGGTTTTTCTGTCAGAAACTCAGTAGCTACCCGTGACTCAGATTTGTGCCCGGTTGAGTTCAATAAGCTCGCCCTCGTTACATGGGACTAAAACATAACTGGTGAAATGTACTTAAGAGCCTATACTACCTCAGCTAAAATTCACTCTTTATCTTGCTCGCACGATACTGCTCGCGGACTGAGTGAGGGCGAGACAGATTGCGGTGCTGGGCGGCAGGCAGCGCCAATAGTTTAGGTATTTGCTTTTTACAGTTAAATTATGGTAATTAAAAAAACATAAGACCTGTCTTATAGTCAGTTCAGTTCATATGCAAAGTTTCATGACCTAATTTGAAGTATTTTTTGAATATCAGCAGTTGATTCTTCGGTTTGGAAGTGACTTTGGAATTTTTTTTATCGAAAAAAATTTATGGAATCGTATTTTCGTCAAATATAGGACTTAACATTAATCCTCAACTATACCATATATTTATTTCAAAATTAATGCTGTAGTATTTGCGACATAACGGAGGATCATGCTAAGCTATTTGAGGTAGTACAGGCTCTTAAGGTATACCTCTACCTAACCCTACTGGGAATGCGGTATGATGTTATGCTATTTTATATCATCACTCATTATTGCTATTTTATATCTTATCTCATCTTTCTCATTTTTTAGCTGATTTAAGTTAATAGGACAACTACAATTCTCTCTTCGTGATTCTTTACATGTTTCACTAACCGTCGTATCTCTGTTATTTGGATCTCAAAATAATTATAACCATTTTGAAAGGCAACAAAGTGTAAAGAATCACGATTAGAAAAATTTAGTTGTCCTAAACTCAAATCAGCTAAAAAATGAGGTAGGGCGAGAGACGATATATTTAAGATCTTGAACAAAAACCACAATGCCTCTATTATTTATCTTTTTAAAGTGATAAATGTTGTTTTTGCAACAGAAAATATATTTTCATATTAAAGTCTAAAGTGAGACCGATGCACTTAGCTTTGAAAACGTTGAAAATTTTCAATTGCCTCATCCCCAGAGGAAAATGGTCGTAGAGATAAGGCGTACGACCGCTATTAAAGAAACCTTTTACATTCGTAGTGTTTGTTATACCTACAGTATGTTATGTAACATTCATTTGATGCGTTCTTTCACTTTTCTGAGTACATGTCATTATGCATATCATACTCTGCACGTAAAAAAAGGGGCTCGTGGCTAAATAATAACGGCCGCACGGGTCGATCGAAGGTTAAGCTGCGCTTGCTGCGGTCGGTTCGTAGATGGGGATATCGAGACGCCTACTTGTATTGGAAATTCGTTAAGCCCGATTGTCATTCGCAGATCTTTGACTGTCTTTACGGGTACCTACATAAAAACCTGAAAGTTTGAGTTTTACAAAGGAGCATGGTGTTACCCAGTTACTGGGTTGTGGAGGTCAGATAGGCAGTTGCTCCTTGTAAAATACCAGTATACAACTGAATCTGGTTAGACTGGAAGCCGACACCAGCATAGTTGGGAAAAGGCTAGGCAGATGATAATTTTGTAAAGTCTTACGAAAATATTATTATTTCAAAGACTGAAACAAAACAGACTCAGTCAATGTATGGTTTATCTTAAGACTTTACAAAATATTAGCATAAATTATTATGCATAAATATTTATATTTTTGTCTAACATACGAAAGAAAACATACAAATCCAAAAGAGAACCTCATTTTAAGGCAGAAGCACAGATAATATAATACTCGCAGAAGCGTCACAATTTCAATTCAGTACATTTTGTACGGAGCTGAAATAAAAATAAACCCTGGGTCCTGTATCTGCGTCGTTTCCACAGATCAATTGTCACCAAATACGGTCACACGAGCTACTCGCACGAACGCACTTTGCGCCCTAGAATAAATGTAGCAACAAATCAGGAAGCTAACAGGAAATACAAAATGCCAGCAATGATGAACAATGAGTATTTTATCTGTCTTACAGACCAATGCGCGGGCATAGAAGGGTTAAGTATGGTCACCTATAAAAAAACAGCTCGCGACAACCACAGCTTAAACTAAGAGACCGATCTATAACCCTTAAGCTATTAATATTACGCCAAAATACCCTGGTAAAACCCTTGGATCATTTTCTAAGTGATTCAAAATACGCATATCAAAGACATGCCATCAACAAGGAGTAGGTATCAGTTTTGATAAATGGTATCTCATTGTTTATGCAAGCGGGACGCGAGGTCAATACCCACTTCTGTTTTGGTTTACAGATAGTATTAAGACTCGGGGTATTGTTTTCGCATTCGGTGCTAATAATGTGAACAGCGATTTTGGCTTAACGTTTATGTCTTCTTAATCTAGGAAAAACCCAATAATAATAGCCCTCTAGACTGAAGTTCAGCCAGATGACCAATCTCAACGGAGAGTAGCCTTCGGCGTGGGAGATATTATAGTAAACAAGTGCGCAGACACAGGACACTCTCTCTTCCCTCACTCTCATAGTCCGATGGGACGGCAATCCGACACAACCGGTGAGTGATTACCCGTAGGACTAACGTCTTAACGTGCTCTCCGAGGCACGGGGGTATCACACCGCCAACTTTCATAATCCGGGCTGTTATTAAAAAATCCCTAATGGAAAAACCCAATAACACTTTACCCGAACCGAAAATCAAACCGAGAACCCCACGGTCAGCAGTTGCAATTGCGACCACGAGACCGAAGGGGTATTAATCCGGTTGGGTTATTTTTGTACTCGACAAAATTCGTAAATTAATACCGAGTGAAAACTAATGGGATCATCTAGGTACGTTAAATTCGTTTATTTTCTGCGTCCTCTTATGGTACACCAACCACTTTCAGCACCTCTTTAAAATAGTTGTGCTTACCTCACGCCGCGTTAAAAGTCCAAACAAAAGCACAACGCTTCTCAACCATAGTTTCGCCAAGTGGACACAAAAAAAGCTATGCTTAAAATAAAAAAAATAATTCTATCACCACTGCTCTCTAAACGGCGAAGAAAAACATTGAGAGGAAACCGGCATGTTCTATAACCAAAAATTCGAAGACATGTGACATCTACCAACCCGCACTGGGCCCGCGTGGTGGATTACGGCCCACTGCCCCCCACAGCCCGCCTGTGCCCCAGCAGTGGGAACATCATAGGCTTGATTACACCAGATATCAAATCAGATCGCTATTTAGATAAAGTTTCGTAAAATCTAGACCCATTACTTGATTCATAATTCCTTAAACAGCTATCCATCAAAATTCACTTAGCTTTCTAGAATAATCATATCGTTAAAACTCCTCTTAGGAGGAACGATAAAATATTTTCCTACTATCTTTAATGCAATCCACCTCATCCCGAGATTTGCATGATAAAGAAACGGATTTACATTTTGACTCAGAGCGCTGCAAGTGTTGCAACAGATGCTTATAATAGCATTTTGTATTCACATCTAACGATGTTTTATTTGAAAGAATTGAGCTACGAGTATTTTACGCATGTAAGTCACGCAGTAACATTGTTACTCACTTAAAATTAGGTTAAATAGCAATCCAGTCGGAGGTGCGGCGAATGTAAAAGTATCTCCCGGGCCCCCGACTCCTGGTGCTAGAAGGAACAGTGGGGTTTTAGTCGGTAGGAGTCCGTCACAACCCTCCGTTCTTCCCAGACGGAAGGTATCCATTAGGAGTCCCCACGAAAAAAAAAAGTTAAATAGCAATCCCAAAAAAATTAAACTCACTGCACGAACTCTTCCTTCGGCTACGTACGCACTGACGGTGACTTACTTAGCGCTTAGAGTCTAGCGAGTAGCAAAGTGAAACGAACACTCTAGAATTTTCGCAACCGCACTGCTTGCCTGGCGCCTCTGCTAGTTGCCTAGCGTGTAATCGAAGGACGTTAAGTCACTAGGTTTTAGGCGCTTAGACTATTTAACCCAGCTTCTTTTCAACCTACAGAGAACTAATTTCGTTTTTCATTCACTGTGTCAAAGGTTTCTAAGATCAGCCAAATATTCCCCATCAGTAACACGGAATCTTCTCGTCAACACTGTCGTCAACACTGCTGATGATCGGGAAAAAAGTTTTATTCGTTCATATTGTTGAGAAACGGGAGTTTTTTTTTTTTTATTATTCCCGATCAGTAGATCGTTTACAGAGTTGCCCAGCACTGGGATGATGTAGGCTAACAGTTACAGTAACGGTATTTTTTTTTTTTGCTTTGAATTACGTCTGTAAATTAGAACATTTTAAAAATCCGTGTCATCTCTAATTTATTGATAATACATACATTGGTTGTTTGGCCAAATGTTTGTCTCGCTTTAGCCAAAGTTAATATTTTGTGTTTGAGTAATGGTCACGGCGGCGTGTGGGCTGTTTACTTTGCTGAATTGTTTATGTATGTTTAGGGTATTTTGGTAACTGAGAATATTATGTAAGGACTTATAGTGATCTCGTAAAAGTGCCTACCTGCAAAAAAAAAGTTTAGAAAAGTACAGTTCAATTATTGAACTCCACTTTTCTAAACTTTTTTTCCCGATTGTCAACAGTGTTGATGACAAGGTGTTACAGCGGGGTAATTGCGTAACATACTGTCAGTAGCAATGGGTTTCATTTTGACAGTTCAACAACATACATTGCGCTATTTACGTTGTTGAGCAGACAAATTTTTCGAAATTATGAAGCATTGGTTTAGCAATATCTTTAAAAATGATTTAGTTTGAGATTGATAATGTGTTACGCAATTAGGGTGCTGGTCGGGAATATTTGAGGTCGGTTTAGGAATTAGATAATTATTAGCTTTTCCCGTGGCTTCATACACGTGGAAGTCGGAAAAAAAACCCTTTAAAACTTTTCCATGCAAAAATATACAATTCTGGAATTTTCAAAAAATCATGAAATATGTTTTTTTCTCGAATTCCAAGAATTTTCGTCTTAGCTTTATTGGGTGCTTAATTGTTGCAAATGGGTCATACTATCACGTCCGTCACGTCAAATTACAAGTCACCCTTTACTTATACAGTATGAAACTCACTTATATGCAATAAATCAAACCAGTAACACTAGTCCACAGCAGTATAGCAAAGATAAATGTTCAATGAAAAACCGTAAATGAAAAAGTTAAACGTTAAAGTAAAAAAAAAAAACACTTTAGACAACGTGCCTTGACCCCAGCAGCGACAAGCGGCAACGATGCACGCGAGCGGCATATATAGCGGCTTTTTTGTCGACGCCGCACTTTGACTTGTTTGAAAATTTTGCGACGAAAATAAAAATGCACGGTTTCAATAAACAAAAAAGAATCGTTTTGCTTACCAATGGTAGCAGTTTTTATGGTCAAACTGTGCATATACATAGATTCTTAAGCTAATTTTACCTGTGATAGCTACTTTCATATGGGAGGGTCTACTATGGAAAGCTACGAGATATTTGCATCATTATTGGTAAAGATACAAGAGTCTCAGTTTTAACAAACAACGGTCCGTAATTTATAGGAATCGGCCATTACTTAATTTTTACTGCCACGTGTTTATTTCGCGATAACTGAACTTGTCTAAGCCAGCTTGTCTAAGGCTGCAGGTTGGGTTCCGATCGAAATGTACTAAAACTCGTTGTTCAAAAGATGATGGAACGTGACGCGAAGCAACTCCTTTATGAGTATTGGGCAGTATGTGCTGATTTTCCCTGATTCTTTGAGCTCCCAGGATTGTCCGGACTTCTAAACTTCTAACCTACTACGCTTTGGAATGGGCAACTAGCTTCATATTTTCTGACTGACCTACCTGTAAATGGTTTAATTGAAATAAATGCTTTAAGTATACAAAACTATAGAAACATTTGGAAGAGACTATGTGTCAGCAGAGCAGTGGTGGCCCAGTGGTAACGGCCGCGACTTACGAGTTGTCGATTCGAGGTCGTAGGTTCGAACCTCGTCAGGCGCTTTACTTTGTGTAAATTATTTCATCACCATTGCTCTTAAAACGGTGAAGGAAAACATCGTGAGGAAACCGGCATGTCCTAGAACCAAAAATTCGAAGACATGTGACATCTACCAACCCGCACTGGGCCGGCGTGGTGGATTACGGCCCACTGCCTCTCATAGAGAGGAGGCCTGTGTCCCAGCAGTGGGAACATTATAGGCTGTGTCAAGTACCGACCCAATAAAGGCAGATTCAGGCAACCTGTACATGATGTTAATAACGTAACCCCACAACGTGTGAATAATGCCGGTTTTGATAAATTTACCAACATTCTGTGGTAATATCGCCACGTCGTGTTCATGGTTGCGAGTTTGAAACGCTAATTAGATGAGAAAATGGACGATAATAATGATTTTACGCAAATATTATCGGAAATATGCTTTGTTTAGAATTGGGTTGATTCATCATTATTTACGCATGGCAAAATATTGTTAATAATTTGTGATTTGGAATCTATTTAGGCTGCGGGCAGACCTAATCAAACTAGCTCAAAATGTTATATCTATCGTCATCAAAATATTTTTTGTTGTTATAGCACACCTACTTCACATGGAATTTCGTAGATATAAATGTACAATCCATATACAAAAACCATTCTCCCGGGAAAAATAAAAGGTTTACCAACAAAATAGCCAACATTAACAACACATTACATCTATCACCTCGTTATCGTTATCCCAAACAAATAGGCATTGAACGCGTTATCATTAACTGTAATACAGAAGGTCCCACAAAATGTCTCCCAGGCGCTGTTAAACCCACAGATTTTGGGATTTGGTCACATAACAATAGATTGCACGCACATTACGAACCTCACCTGGCTATCTGCCTACCTGCTTTGTAGATAACGCTTGATGAATAATAATATGAAGGGTTGTATGCTTGTATGTCAGGTAGCTTAAACTATTATCTTGTATACAATATTATGGTATTTTTGGAACAGTCGTTATAATTAAATTAGCCACTATGCAAGTGTTTTGGGAAGGGAAAGTTTGTACAATTTGTGTTTACTATATTTATTCCATGGATAGTTTTCATTACTAAAGACAAATTTCACTAAACATTTATACCTAAGCTAAGTTTTATTCTGAGAACAAATTATGAATTTTTGACAGTTTTTCCATACAAAAACTGAAAAAGATAATTAAAAGATATCTTACTTTCAGACATATTTATCCGTGGAATAAAATTAACGTCTAACAGTTCTGGTATGAAAACACTGTAAAAAGTAAAGCTTTGTCTGGGTTCAAACCTATGACCAAGTAAGTACTAAGTTACTCGTAAGTTACGATCCCACTTCCTTTACCACTTTCTTTTTGTTTCTATACATATTTTTATTAATTGTGAAACACAATCCACAGTTTAAGATTAATTTCATGCCTCAACGATTCTATTAAAAAAACAGTAACATTTTAGTCATATCTGTACAGTGTACGTCGATAAAAATTAAATCAATACAACTTTTTTTTCACAAACTATTGCACAAAAACAAAGAAAAAATCTGAAAACTCGCAGATGGATTGTCGATTTCGTCGTTTTACAAAACCGCTAGCTGCTTTAGAAAACACTTACCAACCACTGCTCGTAAATTCATTAAAAATCATTATAATAAACTCTATAATCTGTAAAAACAAAAATTACATAATTCCATCCACATTAAAACGCTGAAACGGAATCTCAGCACACCATTATTGCTGAGTTGAAGAAATATTTCTTTTTATCGAGTTTACCGCATAAAAGAGGAACAAGTTTTTTCTACCGGAATACTAATGAGCGTCTTGTCTAAGTTATAACCGCTTTGCATTGTTTTAATCACCCCGGGCCGGCTTACCAAACTACGACTAGAAAAAGACAAGGAAAGATAAATCATTGAGAGGATCCCGAGGCTTTATATTTTTCTTCTTGTACAGAAAGAAAGGTGCATTTAAATAGTGCAAGAATTTTTTCTCGTCTCCTAGACATATTTCATCGTGAATACGATGACTTGTTTATACATCTTTCAGTTTGCAGGGACAAATAAAATTAACTAGCGAAACTCCATAGATGTGAGTATGAATAACTAATGACGATAATAAAAATACATTTTCTAATGATTTCATGTACCTAACTACACCACTAGCGTCAATTGACTCTGTGGTCAGCTATAGTTACTTGAAGTTAAGAGTGAAGGAGCCGGTCAGTTTGAAATATCTAAATATGAAGCTAGTTGCCCATTCCAAAGCGTAGTGAGGTACTTTTGGAGACGAACGGGCAAGAAATTTTATGGACACTCTTTCAAATAAAAATATCAATGATTGGTTACATCAACGATGTTGAAATTACACATATAATATATATATGTATGGAAGGAATATATGAGAACGATGTCGAAAGACGTGCACGTTAAAAGCGCCCATCACGTCTGCGGAGTTTCGCTAGCTAATTTAATTTGACCTAGTATTGTAGTACATTTGCAGGTAGCTACGAGCATGGTGTGCTACGAAATGCTACGGATTACTACGCCGTGCTGCGAGACTCGCGTAGCATTGCGATCCCGTAGACCGTACACAAACGTGGGATACTCAACGCTTGCCCACAGCCTATTTGCAATTACTGGTTTAGTTTTAACCTAAAAGCACTTGGTTGGTAAAATATGCATTGGGGTTATGTTAATGTTATTTATAGTAAAACATAATCACACATAATCTGCATCCGCGGGTTATTTCCCAAAAATGTAAACAAATATTATGAGTTTATTATAAAATAACTTTAAACCATAAGTACACCATAAAGTTCAGTTTATGCTACAACTTCAAACATTTTTATAACTTTTAAAAATAGTGCTCTAAAATCAACTTAATTACTATTAAAATAAAGTTGATGTTTGTTTAACTTGAAATAATATTAATTTGACACATAAGTTTGAATAGACTTAAACGTAGCAGGTGGCGTTCTGTAGTTTCCGCCAAACCCCATGGGAAGATGGTGTGAGTTTATGTACCTATGTATGTTGGTAAGAAAATTAAGTTAGTACACTAATATTTTGATACTTAATATTTGAAAAATACTTGTAAAAAAAGAAAATATCTTTACCAGCAAAATGTAACATCAGAAATACTGGGTCGAAATCGTTACCCTTTTCATAGCAACAACGATTAGATCAGATGGTCCGTAACTTTTTCGAGTAGAATAATTCTAAGTTAAATTGAACTCGTTCGAACTTTTGAATAAATTAACATGAAGTTATTGACTTTTATTCCGAACCTCTGACACGGTTTAAAAATAGAGCTCTTTGGAAAACTTTCTCCGTTAGTTTGGAGAATCTAATTTAAAGAAAGAAAGAAAGAAAAAGTATTTATTGCGACTCGTACAGGCGGATCACAAACTAAATTAAACACAGTCTAAATTAAAATACCAAAATAAAAACTAAAAAAATTAAAAAAGTAACAAAAAGAAAAATGAAACAAAAAGTCCTGAATTTGAGAGTAGTCCGCATTTTATGGATCGTTAATATAGTAGAATTAGATAATTTTCTTTTTATTTTAATAGAGCCATGGGTAAGCCAAAGTAATGTCTATGAATATAGGCTCCACAGGATATACAAATCGACCACCTTATGTATAAACGTTCCTTAAAGTTAAGTTATAATTAGCTCTTATTTAATCATGCGTTTTTGACCATTAAACATCTCTCAGACCATTTGTCCACCGCCACCGTCAACGGGACGTCAACAAGAAATGAGGTTATTCGAACCGAACGCGTTGACTCGGTGATGGCGATCCTTGTCTACCGTGACCAAACTCGACGGTTTAGTATGTTATGATAGACAAAACGAAAGCGGGGCAGTATGTGGATAAGATCAAACGTGTTATGTATTGCCGGCACGTCGGCCCGTCATAATTTCAAACCGACTTCTAGCGGTCGCGTCAGACTACTCAAAACTTCGGGGGCCGGAATCCCAGTGCTCAGTTAACGGACGTGCGGTGAAGACGTGGCCGTATTAAATGGATGTATCGCTACTTCGGCGCCGTCATCTCGTTCTCATCGACGTCCCATTGACGGTGGCGGTGGACAAACGGCCCCCCAGTTGAAGATGTCTATGAGACTTTACACAATTAAAGAAACGAATGACGATGTATATACCTGGGTACTTTTTAAACATAAACTTAAATATTGATCTAGATTTTCTAGATTGTATAATGTAGATATTTATAATATGTCTGACTTAATAATATTAAGTAGGAAGTCTCCAAGGGATCTGCAGAAAACAAAGTTTTATCGGCCATTGCTATTAATTTTAGAAAAAAACTACGTTCTAATTAATCAACTCAGCCTATTGCAGTCGACTGCAAGACATAGGCCTCTCCCATGATGCACCACAACACAATGTCCTCCGCCTTCGGTATCCAGTCTGTCCCAGCGATCTTTTTGAGGACGCTGGAGGAGCTGGGACGCGTTTGCTTTTTTTTTACGTTTGCCGATACGCGGTCTCCACTCCAGGACTCATCTGCTTCAATGGCCATCGGTCCTTCGACAAACATGGCCAGCCCACTGCCACTTCAGCTTGCTTACTCTGCAAGCTATGTCGGTAACTCTGAACTAAAACTACACTATAATTAGGTAATTAATTATTCCCAACCGCCTTACGTATGATTCAACGTCAAAACAAGCAATAATTTTCCCAGTAATCTTACACGCTTCGACCTTGACTTGCCTATCAAGTTAAGAATAACGTGTTACCAAAACCGAGAAGTAAGAAGTCAAGAAAAAAAAAGACGAAAATGGTCTCTGAGCTTAATATTTTGGACTTTATTTATTTATTTATTTTTTTTTTTTTGTAAATGTTTTTGTATTTTTATTATAATTATATCGACGGCCGCAAAGTAGGTACTGTTATCTACAAAATCATGATTTTAGAGGAGAGCGTTTTGAACGCAAAAATAATAGATGAACAATGCTATCTTATTCTAATTTACAACATTAACTTATACGGGCGTTACCAAGGAAATAGTTAAGGCCCATTAATACTTTGTACAGACGCCAGCATATCAAGCTACTACATTCTGTCAAATTTCTTTGATATATTTTCAACTTTATTACTTAAGTATAAGGTTACAAATTGATTGTGAAAATAATAGCAATAATTTATTTGCATACAAAAATACAGATGAGAACCTTGGTGATTAATTATAAAATAGGTTATACATTGTAGTTCTATGTTAAAATCTGTACTCAAGTATTTTATCCCTGCCTCTTAAACTAGGTAAACCTGTATCTTAAGAGACAGTGATCAGCCATGGGGGTCTTAAACATAGTTAATTATCAAGTTAATGACAAAAATAGATGTGTGTCGATCCATCCTTTACCAAAGAAACCTGACAGTTTCGGGTAGCTTTATGTGCAAAAAATAGATGTCTGTACAAAAAAGTAAACTAAATGAGTCAACTACCATACAGTGTGGCACATTAATAATTAGAACCACGTATTCTACTTTACGTATTTTGAACATACACAATCAAAATAATTAATAACAATTACCATTCTAGCCGTGGGACCTTTTTTCCTTTATATATTTAATAACATTACAACTTATTAAACTTATTCTGTGATTATTTTGTAAAAATACCATAAAACCTGCGTAGAATTGTTGGTACTATCGCCCCGCGCGTTTCTAGTGCCTTTTTATCAAGGGTGGTTTATTTCGTGACCATTTTAAGTTACTTATTTATTTTGTTTGAAAAATTCAGTTCCCTATTTTTCGTAACATTGTTTATTTTATTGTTTTAACAGACTGGTAACAACGTATACCTAATAACCGCTGTACTGTTTAATGTGGTAGCCTAATTTCCACTCTACATCTGTTTCTACTCGGGACTTCCTAATTGCATAAGCTTATTTAATTTAAAAAATTAAAATACGAATGCATAATTTATAAAATGTTATACCTATAGATCTTAGGGCCTGATTTTTCAATCATCTGACATTGAGCTATATAACTAGAGAAGCAAACCTCAATAAAATGTGTCAAAAAAGTGTAGCCACTTTATAAACGCGACGACGTAGCTTTGAAACCACTAAACATCTAAAAGTAAACATATATCTGTCTCACTTACACACGTCGTAAGAATAATACCGTCGCTTAGATTAGACAAAGACCGCAATATAAACATGCAATGACGGGATGGGGTTGCCTACCCATGCAAAATTTTACCCAACATTTTAAGCCATAAAAAGCGTTATAGATTAAGTTAAATTATTTTTTAAATATTTGAATTATGTATTTCTTATTAGATGTGTAATAGAAGTTTATAAATAATGAAAATAATTAAGACATTTTCTTTTTGAATATTTTTTCTTTATTATTAATGAAATTGAATGATTTAGTAGGTAGCCAGTCAGTCTCTTTTCTCAGCAATCGGATTATTTCCACCCATTTTTCACGGCGTGCTGCATCTTTATGCACCCTGCTATGTTGTTATTATTAAAAAATATTTAAAATCACTTATTCCATTTATTAAAAACTCCCACTAATGTGGGAAACTAAAACTAAGTTTTTAGTGGTAACACTGAACCTAATTTACAAAATTCTACATTTTATTGCGTTTTCACGTTGATATAAACACAGAAACAATTAATTTACGTGTGGAAAGTAATTCCGGTTAATTTATTATGTTTTTGTGATCTTGAATCGCACTCTTTCGCGATATTTTTTGTCGCATGTCACTCGGTTGACTTCGGTTGGTGTCACACAGAGCACTGAACTGACGTTAGCTACTCTGATGGCTGTGGCCATCAGCCTAGTGGCAACGCCTTGGTGCGGTAATTGCTAATCTAGTGTAACATATATATCAATGTCATCTGATAACTTTATTCGAGGGATCATTTTTAAATTTTGACAATTATTTCATACAAAAACTGTCAAACGTCAATTAATAAAATTGACGTCTTTCCTCGAATAAAAGTTGTCTGGCTATAGAAAAATAAGCCCTTAGCCCTTTTAAGTTAGGATAAGCGCATTTACCGCATTGGGTAACCGCGTTTATCCTAATGTTCCTCTAACGGTATATGTAAATAGATAAATATATAAATAAATTAAAAAAGCTATTATATTAGGTACGATTATTTTGTATATTATATTGTCGAATGCTACAATAAATAAAGGTATGAAATAATTTTCCTTTTTCTTGTAAACCTATTTTGTGTCCCACGGCTGGGCAAAACCCTCCCCTTTTCCTTCCAAACCTGTCTTGTGCCATGATCTCTGGCTATGTTGGCCCTGCAAACATTACCAGATCGTCACACCATCTTCGCCGTGGTCTACTTCGACAGCGATGTTCTCTCCCTTGGGCATCTAGTAGGTAAGTGACGATGTCAATCTCTCCGGTTGCATTTGTGAGACGTGTCTGACCCACTCCCACTTCAGCCTGGCTGTTTTTTCTCCAATATCCGCTACATGAGTTATGGATAAATATAATTAATAGTTATGGATAAATTTATAATTTTCCTTAATTAACTATTTATTTGAAACACCGACGTGACTTATTATTTTAATACACTAAAATAACGCACGAGAAGTTCCTTCTATTTCCAATAAATCTCAGCACTGAAGTCCATAGATGAGACAGAGGTTGAAATTTTGAAATTGAAATTGTTTATTGAAATAATTGATTTACTTATATATTTACAAATTAGGGCCATAAACTAGAGGTAGGTAAGAAATAATTGGATTCTACCTGAACTAGGAATAAACCTGTATCTCAAGTATCTCACTCAAGTGCTTATACATAAGAATTATCTAAAATTCCTACAAATAGTAAATACCTAATTTATCTACTTTAATTATGGTTATATTTAAATTGAGCAAGATAGTATGCTACTTTTTTGTATCATCGTAAGACATTCACTTTACTTATGATTTTTGCAATGTTACATTTTTAATAAGGTCGCGTTTACTTTGTCATACAGAAAAATTTGCCGTGTCATCAAAATATTAAGATTGTGATTAAGATAATATTAATTGTAAAAACAAAAAATAATTTTACGTACTTATTATAACTAGTAAAAGACGAAATAAAAATAATTATATAACATAAAGTAAAAGTAAAAAAAGGCTTATAGATAAACGTTGGTGGTCTTATACGACGTCATTACAATCTATAGAATTAATGTATCTTGTCTCAGCTATATTCTTTGCGAGGCATTCTTGGTCGCCTGTTTTGTGGTCGCTCGTTTTTTTGAGACGCAAGCATGCTGCACAATGTGACGGTTCAGCATGTTTAGTGCACTCATTCACCTGATGACCCTGTTCCCACAATGTCCACACGTATAGGTAGCCTCCCGACGAGTCTTTGCAGCATGTCCATACTGTTGACATATAAAGCACCTGGTCACAAGTGTGAAGTCCCTCACGAGGTAGGAACTCCAATTAATTAACACTCGAGTTTGATTTATAAGCGCCTTTCTTATGTTAGCAGTAAATTCAAGAATGAAGTTGCATGTAGGTCCCTCTTTTTTACCTGACTTGTGATTTAAAATAGAGGTCAAAAAAGAGTCACGGGACAAACTAGGCAGCTTCTCGGCTACATTCTGCTCATAGATGCAATCATAAGCTTCTTGATCACTTAAAACGGTCGGTACTCCTATAACCACAATTCTTGATCTTCTCATAAGGGGCTCTTCCGCTTTCAGGCCAGAACTACTTAGCTGGGATGATTTCTTAAGTTTTTCTATGTCGTCTTTGGTCTCCGTGCTGATTATAACGCCTACGTTTTTTGTTTCGCGGTCCTCTAACGTGCAATTTCATTTGTTCAGGGCATATAATTTTTTGGACAAGAGATTCAGTGTCCTTACTAGATTTTAATTTATCCGCTGGATTAGTTGCAATAGAACTGACGTTATTGGGGCGCAAGTATTTGTTATTATTGGTTTTTACCATGTCAGCGAACTAAACATTTTCTGCCATCGTTGGTTTAGAGCAGTTTTCTTGATATTTTCGAGGCAATCTGTGAGGTCACCTTTTTCTCTCAACACTAATTTAAAGTTTTGTATTTCTTGGGCTTTTAACTTCAAGTCCTGGTAGTAAACTGCCATTTGTGAAACGCCATGTCCAAGCTTGCGCGATAGGGAATTGATCCTCAGCTTTTGCTCGGAGTTCAGCTTTTCTTCCTGAACGATGGTACAGACTTCATTCAGGCATGATTCAATTGAAATCAACCAGTTACTAATGTCCCTGGTGTCCACTGCTTGATATTTTTCTTCAGCTGCATGGTAAGGTATTTGAGATTTGCTGGCAGGGCTGCCTGGTGGTGGGATCTTCCGAGGGCTGCTTTCACTATTTGACATACTTAAGTCTTAAATGTTTCTCATAATTAAATATTTTAACTACATATGATTAATAATTTTGCTTATAAAATTATTCACACGTCTGCTCTACTTGATTGTCTGTAGAGCAACAAAAAAAAAAGGCAACGGCATTGTTTAGAAAATTTATTTGTTCATCAATTTCCCGATAGTTTCCATCTGACCGATTTGAACGGAATGAACGAATTTGAACGAGACCGCTCACCGTTATCATTCTGAACTAAAAAGTCTGAAAGTATTAATTGGTGCAGTTGAGCGCTCTTCAGTTTCATTTAGTTTTTCAGCGATTTGGTGGTTAGCAAGTGGATTGGTTTTTTGTTCGGTTAAATTATAAAAGATGCTGATAGAAGGTCATACCGTTATTTTTTAATAAAATTGTTTTAAATTTTCGACAGATGAATCACGGAATCAAAAGGAATGTTAGCAGGTTTCTTACTAGCCATAACAGGAGAATGCCTACCACAATTATTAATTTTTAGCTTAACATCGTTAGGTACTAAAATTATTACATTCAGGGTTAAATTATTATTCTAAAATCTACGAGTGTGCGACAAAAAGTACGCAAGTTAAAAAAAAAGGATCAACGTCAAAAGGATCAATGTCTGATCAACTGGAATTGGTCCTATTATGTCCGTGGCTAGTGTGAATATATTCAAATGTCTAAAATTGCAATTTTTCAGGCCGTCCTGACAAAGTAGAAGAAGTTAAACCTTTAAAGTGGAAAATTTGTTAAATTAGTTTAACGTTGTGTTTTTGTTGTTTTAAAGTTTATTTTATGCCATCTTTTAAATGATAACAATAAATAAACGAAATTCTCCAAAGTTTGCATAATAACAGACTTGTCAAGTTGGTTACCAACGGGTTATCAACTTATTCACCGAGTTGAATTAAAACATACATTTAAACAAAAATACTTTGTTTGGCCATAACTTGACATCTCAATTTAAATTATTACATTACATAATCAGCCTATAATCCTATATGTTTCCTATGTGTTCGTTCCTAGTATTTATATTATGGATATCATCACTGTATTTTTTAAACAGATTAATATTTTTATGTGCGTACAAAAGATTTTCATAAATATACTGAGAAAGCACAGTCATTATATTAATCTCTTTAAATTTGTCTCTGAGGGAGTGTCTGGGACTTAATTTATAAACTGAACGAACTGCCCTTTTTTGTAAAACAAATATTATCTGAATATCGGCGGCATTTCCCCAAAACAGAATACCGTACGACATCACACTATGAAAATAACTAAAGTATACTAAACGGGCTGTCTCTAAATCAGTTAAGTCACGAATTTTTCTAACGGCGTATGCTGCGGAGCTAAGCTTTTTTGATAATTTATCTATATGGGGGCCCCATTGTAGCTTGGCATCCAAAGTTATGCCCAAGAACACGGTGGTATCTTCGGGATTCAACACTTCACCCTTTATAAGCACACTAGTTTTTACTTGTCTAACGTGAGGTATGTTAAACTTAATACATTTAGTTTTTTTCTCGTTAAGAAGTAGGTTATTAAAATTAAACCAGTTAACTACTTTATCGAGGGCGCTATAAGTATATATTGTCAGTAACAGTAAAAAGTATAGGTTGATATAACAAAATATCAATGTTCGTTCACAAAAATATGTGGATCGGTAATTTGACATGAGCGTTTGTCAAATTAGACATGTTAAAATGTGAGATGTCAACACCGTAGGTCCCACAGTCGGATGCTCTAAAAATTATGATATGTACTCTCAATTTTTTTCATATAAATTCCCCGTGTGTAGGAAGAATTAAGCCAATTAAAAAAAAAAACATAAAGTCGACATGTCAATGTATTCACGCCAGCCACGGATATTTGCTGTTTGCATTGATATCAATATAAATAGGCATCATGCGTGGGCGCTATTTTGAAAATTATCACCTGTGTAACTGAATTTTGGACCAGAGATGTTTAAACTTTTTGCCATCGATACCTATGCTAAGAAGAAGGATTATTTAAAAGTTTTTAGAACCCATAATTATTTAAACAGGAAGGTAAATAAGTAAATTACACTATATAAAGGTTTGTTGCCACCCAAATAATCACTTTTCGTAGTTAAAAAAATTGCCGTATAAATGAACCTACCAAATACATAAGATAGTATTAATGAGTACCCAATTAAAACAATCCTTATCAACTCGAAACATCTCTATTTTCTTAGGACATTATTATGGGCTTAGTACAAATAATGGCAGCTTTTTGTCAAGACAAGCTCTAATTTAGTCTCGTAACTAAGCCTAAATAAAAGAGTATATAAGGCTGCTGTTAGAAACCCTTATTGTTATAGTAAGTATCTCATCGAAGTTATTTCAAAATAAATCCTTACCACAAAAAATATTTTTGAAACAGTAGTTTCATACCGTGGCGTAATTTTACGCGCGTGGCATGTCATTTATTTATATTGATGATAAAAACATTTTTTCTACAACAAACTGAGGTCACCACTCCATTTTACAAAGCCGTCCACACATTCAATAACACACCAAGTAAGCATGCGGAACACTGCAGTACGGTGAAGGGCGGTGTGGACAAACATATATTTATAATGGCTCTGTGCTGTTGCAGTGCAGCAGTGGTGACTCAGTGGCGATGGCCGCGACTTACATATTGTATAGGGCATAAGATCGAACCCAGTCAGACCCTTTACTTTGTATATATTTCACCCGCGTAAGTTTTGATCCCGTGGGAATATCGGGATAAAAAGTATCCTATGTGTTATTCTGATGTATAAACTATATTACTGTAAAGTTTCATCAAAATCCGTTCAGTAGTTTTTGCGTGAAAGAGTAACAAACATCCATCCATCCATCCTCACAAACTTTCACATTTATAATATTAGTAGGATATTAGTAGGAAGTAGGATAGTAGGATTTCATGACTTCTACCCTCAAAACGATGAAGGAAAACATAGTGAGGAAACCGGCATATCCTAGAACCAAAAATTCGAAGCCATGTGACATGTACCAACCCGCACTGGGAACCCGCGTGGCGGATTTCGGCCCACTCCAGTGTGACAGTGGAACTTTAATAGGCTTGTGTGCTGTTAACTGCTCCAACGCAGATAGTTTCTCCTTCAGCCGTTATAATATCGTAGCTTAAAATGCCTGCTTATTTATTTAACTATTAACAACTCAAACTGTTAGTGTATCCATTATTCTTAGCAACGTTGATAGAGCTTAACAAAAAACAGCTGTTTTAGGCAGTAGATTTAGCAATTCAAATTCAATATGAAACTCAATGGTTCTACTGCCACTAACCTCTTCGCTGTAGTTCAATAACGCGGCCTGTATAACGTTGTGGGAGATGATTGCCTTCCTATTGTGTTCATTGACATGACCAGCTCTTTATCACACCATTCATGTGCGCTTAGCTCGCCAGCACAAATAGGATCGTCTGATTAGTCTTCTAGATAGCTTTTGTATTGCAGTGGATATGTTTATTTATTAAATAATCGTGCTTTAGTTACGCGAACTATTTCGATCTCATTCAGAATTACAACGATTTTCGTTGTCAATATACTATAACAGGTCTGCAGACGTTCTTAAACGTCACCGCACGGCTTTTGGCATGCCCGTTGGTCGCTGACAGAAGATTGCTCGAAACTGAGAAAGGTTGCACTTCATTCCAATAATCAACTGAATGCTTTGAAACAAACGTCTTGAAGACGTAGACGAGAATCGCTAAATACGCAAATGTCGCCTAAAACCTTCTTATACATATAGAAAAATGATCCTGATCTCTTCTTAACACTTTTGGTTTTGCAAGTCATCTCACAAAAGGAATGATAATTAGTCTAGGTCGCTGACTATACAGGGCGTCCCACGAATTGCCACATGGAGGGAAAGTACCTTGAATAGTAGACGGTAGTTAGCTTACTTTAAGTGAACTTGTGATTCCCACACGTTTGCATTACTAGTTCTTCGTAATATCGTTTATCGGTGTATACTAAAAAACCTGTATCATTTTCAAAAACGATACGCGATAGTCGCGAGTTTTAACTCACTGGTGGTCATGGCCAAAAAGTACGCTGTCTCACTTGGCTTCGTGTCTGACAGAGATTATTATCTGTGAAGAGCAGGTAGACGCTAGTCTACACGCACAACGTCTAGTTCTCACGCACAGAAACACCGTCCAGAACTAAAAGGCACGTAAAAAAATTCGAAAGGTGCTTTGGAAAATCGAGTTTTATGAAAAACCACTGCATAAATCAATTACAAATAAAGTTTATCTCTTCGATAATTGCCGATCGATTCTGTAAAAATCTCACCGTGAAAAGTTAGGTGAAGTGAGCTTAGAGTGAGCTGTCAAGAGTATCAATCCCTAGCATCAGGATGACACTGACAGCTCACACCACGCTCACTTCACCTAAGTTTTCACAGTGAGATGTTTACAGAATCGCACTGCTGAGCTTTGTTGGTACAGACTTTGTTTTGAAGATTTTACAGTTCTTTTGTTACTTATTACACCCAAAATTACGTTAAAATAGTAAGAAAAAACGAATCTTTGTTGGCTCATAACTTTTTATTTTACTTATCTATTTCCGTACAGACTAAATTAATAATATGGCAAAACGATATCATGTTTAACTTTGGATGTGGAGTAATACTCAATAATAAAAATGTATAAATATAATTCAAAACCAAATATATAAATACTTACCTATATAAAATATGAATACAAAAAAAAATAAATGATACCTACTATTATAATTTAATTTTTTTTTTTCTTAACAAAAAGCGCCTTCATCCTCTCTCCTATTAAATTTAACTTTGCTGTGCCCGACAGGGTTCATAATTGATTCGATGTTCTAACATACCAACTTATATGTGCACATTATGGAATGCAATAAAGTATTGAGTATTGAGTACTCTCCAGAAATGTGTATGGAAAAAATATCGACTAGTGGCACCTTAACCTGAATCTGTAAATAATCCGTCCCACTTAACCAGCAACATTTCGAAAAAGTACAAATAACATCTACGAGTAATGCAACGATTACTGGCGACGTAACAACTAAAATTTTTAATTTTTCTAAGGCGCGCGCCAGTTTCTTCTGTAGGAATGGTTGGCGATTATTTTTAACGACGTACTGGTGACGCTCTTGGTATCAATTAACGGTTGGAAATAAGGGTGAGTTTGCTGTGATTTTCTTTTTAACTGTACAGTGTGTGGGTATGATAGGAGGCAATGATTTGGAGTGAAAACAAGGTGCAGACTTGTGTCTCCTTACTCTATATAGCTGTGCTATTGGTATTACAATTTCATAATAAAAATATGTTTTTAAATTGATGCTGCATGAACATTGAACTCTCAAAACGGTGTAGGAAAAAATCGTGAGAAAGCCGGCATGTCCTAGAATAAAAAATTCCAAGACGTTTGATATCAACCAACCCGCAGTGGGCCCACGTGGTAGAGTATAGCCCACTTCCTCTCGAAAGGAGGAGGCATGTGTCCCGGCAGAGGAAACATTATAGGCTAATGATGCTTATGCTGCACGAACCACAGTTTTTATAATTTTTATCAACTTTCTATACCACAAAAACTTCCATATTCTCAGTCCATAACAGCGTAGGTACCCACGAAATGCTGAACTTGACTTATTTAAAAACTAACTTGCTTGCTAACCTATCCTTTTTTTCTCCTTGGTAGTTCAATCCATTTTTTAACGACAAAAACTCAGTTAGAAATCGCAATCTAATCAATAGACATAATCAAGTGACTCCTGTGTTCGTGCAAATTGAAGATACAGCTTGAAGCAAGGTAACAGCTATCACCATTTTAGTCTCATGCCCTTATCCTAGTTTATTTGGGTTCGACTAATTAGTTACCCCATTTCTAGCCATATCATTCTTCACATAGACCATCCATGGTCTTCCCTACTCCCCATTCATACTCAAAACTTTCCTCACGACATTTTTCTCATCCTTTCTATACCAAGACAACCCTTAAAAACTTATTCCATATGCACCCTATTTGTTAGAACTGCATCGACATCGACTTATTACCGAGTAATTGCTATAACTGGTTGGTTAGACCAGTCGTGTTCCACTTATAGATCTATTAGTTCTGGTTAGAGCATTCCAATACGTTGATTACTTCGATATTGCGTTTGTGGCTTCTGTGTAGATTGTTGATATTAAGTCTTATGGTATGTATATGGGAAATGCGACATTGTCACAGATTAATTTTAGATGATCTTGGCTAATTGGTTGTAACGGCTAATTTTGGAAAGTTCACATAATCAGCCTGTAATGTTCCCATTGCTAGCACACAGGCCTCCTCTTGGTGAGAGGGAGTGGGCCGTAATCCACCATGCGGGCCGAATGCGGGTTTGTAGATGTCACAAAAGTTTTCGAATGTTTGGTTCTAAGACATGAACCGGTTTCCTCACGATGTTTTCTTCACCGTTTTGAGAGCAGCCTATTGATTCTGTAAAAATCTCACCGTGATAACATAGGTGAAGTGAGCGTGAAGTGAACTATCAATGGAGGCAATCCCTAACATCAGGTGGAATGACAGCTTACTTCACCTTAGTTTTCACGGTGAGATTTTTACAACATAGCACTGCAGTGGTGATGGTATAATTTACACAAGGGAGCAGTTTAGGAAGCAGTGGTGGCCCAGTGGTAACGGCCGTGAATTACGAGTTATAAGGTTGGTAAGTCTGTCTAGCGTTTATTCGTGACTGCAATGTTGTTGAACTACTCCGCTGCCTCTCTGAATTCATATCGTAGTTTTTTTTTTTTAATATACAATGTGATTACGACAATAATAAACAAAAACACTGTTAATACTAATGTACAAGAGTTTTTTTGAACTTTCAAATAAATCTAATAAAGAAATAAAAAAAGCATTTTTTCAAAAATAAATAGTTTAGATGAGCTATGGCTATGGGTTTTACCAATCTATGCTTTTTACACTTATAATATCATTAAATCTATGGCTTTTAAAGTGATTAAATTTTTGGATATATTTGATGGAATTTTCATATGCAGACTGGGAACGTTATTTGGTATGCGCAGTTTAATTAATTGTCGTATTGTCGTCTCCTCTTTGTATAATGTAACTATTACTGTACCTACAGTACAACCTTAATAGCTGGATCATAATTGCTTTCAACGATGACTGCGGGTAATGTGCTATATCTGCTTTTAATGATAATGTGGTAACTGAAAATCACTCAAGGTGAAGCTTTGATAGCAATGCATAGGTATAAGGTACGTTTACTTAGTGATATGGTTCATATATCCTAAAGCCATACAAGTAACTTTAAGGACGTTGCGTTTGAATTAGTACATTACGATACGTGTGACTTATGTAGTGCATTATTGCATGGCATTATATGCCGTGCATTAATAGTCTATTTAGATCACACGTATTGTATACTATTTCATAGCTCGTGTGACTTAAGACGCTTTTCTGTGTAAAAATCGTGACTTAAGCGTGGGCTTAGGTGACACAGTGCTATAATAATTATCAAAGGTTATAATTGAGACAAAAATGGATAACGTCATGATGTAGAGATATAACACTATCCAATATGTTTACCGTTAATCACGAGATCCAGGTTTAGATTTCAGGTCCTTAGTTAATTATAATAATCGTTTTTCAGGCATTGGCACCCACAAAATTAAAAATTACGAATTACCAATATAGAAAATAAATTATATAAATAAAATATAATATCTTAGCCTAACTACTCGTAAAACTGAACAAACTAAAATATGTTGTCGAAATTATTCCTCCGCATGTACTGATAATGTACTCAAGAGACTGGCTACATTGCCACGTTGTATGGCAATACTTGTTCTCTAGCCAGCCTTTTTTATTTAAATTAAGTTAAATTGTACGTTAAGTTTGAAATAATAATCGTACATTTATGTCAGGTAACAATATATATCAGGTAATAACATTCGTCAACAAAATATTTCGTGGTCATAATAATTATAAATGCGGAATGCAGTGCGGGTCGCAAATATTAATTATATAGTTACACTTAAGCAGTAACAAGTGGATTGAACAGTAATCTAAGCTTACGTATATAAGCCATAATAAGGCAACGTCCTCCTTTACTCGTGTATATTAAGGGCCTTGATGTTTCATGAAATAGTCATTCAACAGGGCTAAATGAAATATTTAAAAAAAAATCTGTAAGTCCTTAGTTGTTACGATCGCGAATCATATTATTTTGTTCAACATTTAACATGACACTGCGAATTGCAAAAAAAAACGTAAGAAAATTTGAATTTCGCGTACTACCCTGGCGCTTCCCCCTTAAACTACGAAATATATTGTATATAGTGAAGTAGCTAACCGAGCGATTTCTCAAGTTCTCTTAAAAGGGACCAGGGCCCGCCTCGCGACAAATAAAATTTAATAGACCCTTACAAGGTTTCCTTTTCACACAAAATATTTTAGCTACATTTGCGTTACAAAAGCTTCTTGAAATGGGTCGCTGTCGGGTTTACGTATAAGTATATATTTAATCTTGAAACGATTCGATAAACTTATGAGATTTTGCACATGGTAAATATTATTATATGTTGTGATGGCTCGATGCCTTAGCTATTACAACTTTAAATAATATTTACTGATGAGTTATTGAGTTTAAAACCCGTCTTTTGCATTATTGACTTCAAATGTCTTATTATATTACTAGCTTCTGCTGGGAATGTCACTATCCACAGCCCGACATCATCCACTGCTGAACATAAGACTCTCTTTTCAAGTGCCATTCCCCACACCCCGGTGCTGGCACAGGGGCGTGCCAGCCTCATCCAGATTCTTCCCGCGATGTTGACAGTGTCTTCCGCCTATCTCGCCGCCGGACGACCGATATTTCGTCTTTCAGTCCTTGGGCGACACGCGGGCACTGCCTTACTCCACCTGTCATAACTGTGCCTTGTCAGGTGTCCTGCCCAACTCCGCTTGAGTTCCATAACTCGTTTTCCGATATCGAAAACCTTCGTACATATGCGAATCTGGACGTTTGGGCCTCAGTTATTAAGCCTTATGCCAAGCATGGAACGCTCCATGGCTCTGTATGCCACTCTCACCCTATTGACAGGGTCCTGCGTACGCGTCCACTTCTCGGCACCATACGTCATGGTTATAGAGGCGGGATTTCAGACGTTGTGGAATTTTGGCTGATTTCAGAATAATGTCCAACCTACTAAATCGGCCCACCCAAGCTGTATTCTTCTGGATATCTCTGTCTGTTGATACTTTTTGCCAAATGAAAGAATATGGCCAAGACAACCAAAATGGTCAAATATCTCTAACATTATTTTAATTTCAGATTTTAACAGAAAGATATGAATTGCTGAAGATTTTTGCCATAAGATAGAGTGTTACCTTAAAAGAATCATTATAAAGGCGTTGAAGCATTTTCTGGAGATCATAGAAGTTTTCAGTAAAAAGTTGCAAATCTTAAGTCAGTTAGGCAACATTGATGTTAACACCGCAATAGTTCCATTCTAAACTTTTCACGATGTCTTCTAGGGCTGCTGTGAAAAGTTTCGGTGATATAGTGTCGCCCTGTTTCACTCCCTGCTTGATCGGTACGGGTTTAGATAGGGTGTGCATTCGGACCTGCAGAGTGGCCGTGGTGTATAGTTCCCGCAGCACATGCTCGACACTGTCGAAGACTTGCACACGGGCCGGTTATACTCTTGGCACTTCTTCATTAGTTGCTTTACTGTGTGAATATGGTCGATAGTCGAATATACGCTGCGGAAGCCGGCCTGCTCAATAGGTTGGGCTTCATCAACCACACGAGTAATCTACAGGAACGTACTACTGGGATAAAAAATATTCAGTGAATCCAGGTTATAAACTATTTGTGTGCCAAATTTCATCTAAATCCGTTCAGCCGTTTTTGCCTGATTGAGTAACAAACATACAAACATCTAAACATACAAACTTTCACATATAGTAGGAGTAGGATTTAGATAGCTGGTTGTAGAAGTTAAAAGTACATAATGCTTGTAAAGTGGAAGCCCTATTTTCGATAAGTACGAGTAGTTACATATTGTCGATAAAATGTTTGGATGGCACAGCTTAGACGATTTATAAAAAAAAATTACGTCAAATGGATTACAGCCGCCATTAACACGTACAAGGTTCAAGGTTCTCTTTAATAATAAATAAAAATATCAAAAACTTAATTCCACAAACTGAACGCTCAGTTCACTTCATTACGCAAACTCCGCTTTTAATGACTCCGCGTAGAGTTGTTTATCGTTAAAACTTTTAAACTTCTACTCACAAACAGTGATCGTGTTCCGACTTTATCTCCAGTAACTTTATAACTATTAGGAGTAATGGAAGTTGCAACTCAATCCGGTGTTGCATCATCCGTTATGACTGCCATTGATACTGCTCCCTGATAGTTTTAATGCGGGTTTACACAGGTGACTATATCCACAAGATTTTCGCCGCACGGTCGAAAATAGACTGTCTAAATGGGGCTAGGCTGTAGGTGACTAAAATCGCATGTTTCAAAGTAGGGTAGGTTTCGACTTTTGCCATGCAAACAGGTCGAATGCGGTAACTGTGAAAATGCTCAGTCGCAGGTGATCGCCCACCGCATGAATGTTAACATTTTAATGCAAAATAAACTAGTCACCTGCGACTTTTATCGACCTGTGTTAATGGGGTGGCAATTTGGTATGCGACCAGCCGCGTGGCGAAAATCGAACTAGCGTCAATCTCCGTATATTGCGTAATGCGCTTTCTATCACAAACAGTATGATGTTGACGGCAATCACTATACTTAATTGGAATTGAATAATAATCCTATCTTTATAACTAGGTAGGTGTGTTTGAAAAAGACTTCTGCTCATTAACTCCAATAACATCATATCCAACCAAATTAAATTGAAGGCGGTATGTAATGACAACAATATTGTCCATGTTTGTCATAGACTTGGATTCTCACAGCAGAAGCCCCGACCCATACTAGTACGGTTCTTCAAAATGGAGCACCGACAACTTGTATGGGATAGCAAGAAAGCTCTCAAGGGTACCGGGATCACCATCTCCGAGTTCTTGACACAGGTTCGGCATCGTGTGTTTACAGCCGCTCGTAAACATTTCGGTATGCCAAATTGCTGGTCCATGGAAGGCAAGATTGTTGTTATTTGCCCAGACAAATCCCGCCGGAAGATCGAAACGGCAGGCGAACTTCACGATCTAATAACCAAATTCCCGTCGTGTTTGGTCGACACCGAGGATTCTGCGCAATCTGAAGATCGTGGATCTCCTAGTGCCGCATCCTTGGCTACTCCTAAGAGAACGAGGAAGACGCGTCTGCGCAAGTAGCACATTCGTTATTATTTTGTCACTCCATTTAGTTCACTGCTTCTTAACTTGGCCGCTTTGCATAGTAACAATCATTTTGGACCGGTAGTTAATTTACTAATTTTTATTTGTATCACCGCTTTTCATCTAACTTTTATTTTTATTTTTGCCGGTATGTAGTAATTAGGTTTATTTTACCGGTCGGTTCTAAAAGTTTGTTTTGACAATGTGACGGATCGCATTAAAGATGTCAGTGTCATGTCACTTGCGTCGCGTTCCATTCTACGTACAGTTAGATGTTATCTTTTGTTTCTTTTTTAATTTTGTTTTTACCACTACACTAATTGTTTTATTATAGTTGCTTTTAATTATCTTTGTTATGTAAAATTCCTGCCAATATACCAGCGAGTGGGGGAGGTTTTTCTCAAAGGAAAATCTTTAATTATTAGTTATTTTTCTTTTAGTTTTTACGTTTTAAATATTAGTCTTGTTTTTTTATATATTTATATTATTTTAATATTTATGTTATAATTTAGCTACTCTTATGCTCATGGATGATGTAGCTGATCTTAACGACAGCTTCTTCTCGTGCTCTTCTTCTATTAGTTTTGTTAGTGCGGACAGTGACTCTTCCATACCACTTACTTTACACGATAAAATCTCTTCTCTTTTCTCCAATGATCCTAAGAATCTTCATATAGCTCACATAAATGCTCAGAGTATTCCTTGTCACTATTCTGACCTTCTGGCATCCTTTAGCAGTGCTCATCTGGACGCGCTCTTAATATCGGAATCTTTTTTGAAGCCATCACTCCTCTCTACTCAGTACTCACTCCCCGGCTTCGTCTTGATCCGCAACGATAGGACCGGCAAAGGTGGAGGAGGTGTTGCTATGTACCTACGTGCTGACCTACCCTATAGGGTAGTCAGTTCGTCTCCTTCACGGTATTCTGAGTCGGCTGAATACTTGTTTCTTGAAATTACTGTTAATCACACAAAAGTTTTGCTTGCGGTGCTCTACAGTCCTAATCTTCACATTGACTACTTCAATTCTCTTGACTCCACACTCAGTGACCTTTGCCCCATTTATGAACACGTTATTTTAATGGGTGATTTTAATACCTGCTTGATTAAAAATGACACTCGCTCCCTTAAACTACTTTCACTCTTGTCCTCTTTTAATCTTCAAGTTTTGCCTCTCTCTGCAACTCACCATTTCCCTAATTGTTCACCCTCGTTTCTAGATCTTATGATTGTCTCCTCTCCTAGTAATGTTTCTTACCATGGTCAACTTACGGCTTCTTTTTCTTACCACGATCTCATTTACCTTTCGTATCGTATCCGTGTTCCTAAGCGTAAGTCCCAGCTTTTATATCTTCGTAACTACAAGGGCATAGATCTGGAAGCTTTGCGGCGTGATGCCGGCGATCTCGACTGGACCCCTCTGGTTGAGATCGATGACATCGACGATAAGGTGAAATATTTTAACGCAACAGTCCTCGGCTTATATGATCAGCATGCCCCTATCCGACGTGTCAAAATTAGACATAACCCTGCACCATGGATAACGCTACAAATTAAAGAGCTTATGGCTCGCAGGGATAAAGCTAAGAGCAGATATAAGCGCAGACCTTCAGAGCTGAATCTCTCTTATTACAAATCATTACGTAATCGCTGCAGTCATCTGTGTCGAGATGCTAAGAGACGCTATTTCCACGACCAACTCAATAACCGTAGTTCATCCGATGTATGGAAATTTCTCAAATCTGTAGGCATTGGCAAGTCACCTTCCAACCAGTGTAAGGATGTGAACCTGAATGATCTCAATAAGCATTTCTCTGTCCTTCCCTTTTCTCTTGATCCATCTGTCAAGGCTGCGACACTAGAGAGTCTTGCTAGTTTGCCGTCACCACAATATTCTAACTTTAAGCTTAATGATGTTACTGAGAATGACGTTAAGAAGTCTATACTTGCGATTACTTCTTCAGCAGTCGGTAACGATAAGTTGTGCTCAAGAATGATAACTCTTATCCTTTCCTCAGTACTTCCTGTTCTCACTCACATCTTCAATCACTCATTTTCCTCTTGCGCCTTTCCGTCAGTTTGGAAACAGGCTCACATAATACCTTTACCTAAGACTAACAATCCTACTTTATTAACCCACTTTAGACCTATTTCTATTCTTCCGTTTCTCTCTAAAGTTTTTGAGCACATAGTACATGGACAATTATCATTTTTCTTGGCGTCAAACTCGATAATATCCCCTTTTCAATCCGGTTTTCGCTCGGGTCACAGTACTGTAACCGCACTTTTGAAGGTGACTGACGACATACGCTGGGCTATGGAAAATAAGTCCCTTACTGTTCTTGTACTGCTTGACTTTAGTAGCGCCTTCAACTCAGTAGATTTCGACATTTTACTGGGTTTCCTCAAATCTATCAATTTCTCTTCTTCCACTTTAGCTTGGTTCAGTTCTTATCTTCGGGGACGCTCTCAGTGTGTTCGCCTGGAGGAGTCCTTCTCCGGTTTCACACAAACACTTATTCAGCCGATTATAGATTATGCCGACGCCTGCTATCTGGATGCTACTGAGGAGCTATTAAACAAGCTTGAGCGCTTGCAAAACCTGTGCATTCGCTTTGTTTTCGGTCTTCGAAAGTATGACCATGTTTCTCACCTTCGCAAGGAACTCAAGTGGCTCCCAATACGTCTTCGCAGGAATACTCGGATTTTATGTCTCCTCTTCAACATCTTACACAACCCTTCTTATCCTTCCTACTTGCGTGAGCGTTTTTCTTACGCTCGCCCTAGCGACGCACCGTGTAGATCACATCTAAGATCCCTCCTTAAATCTCATCCTCATAAAACTAGCTACTATTCTTATTCCTTCTCTGTCCATGCTGTAAGATTGTGGAACTCACTTCCGCCTAGCATTCGTGATTTAAAAACTATTTCTCTATTTAAATGTCGATTAAAAGAGCATTACCTTTCCTCTATACTGTGAGTATATTTATATATATATGTTTATATATTTTAGCATTATGTATTTATTCAAGTATAGGTAGTTATGTATATATATATATATATTTATTTTTTTTGCATTTATTGTGTAAGTTTATTTAATATTTTAGTTTTAGACTTCACACATTCATATTTTTCTCTTCTTGTTCTCACACACTATTGTCTACATTTCTTTTTTTACTTCTCCTTTCGCAGGTCTGCTGGAAGAAATTTCTTAAGAAATAAGCAGTACCTTTGTACTCAAATTATAATTATGTCATATCTTTATGTATTTTTCTGTGTGTACATAAATTATAAAATAAATAAATAAACAAATAAATAAAAAATAACGTAATGATTGTTGCTGAACTGTCATACTGAAGTGTGTTACGCAATAGTCCCAATTTTTTTCAGATTTTCACAGCTATTCCTCATCTAATAAAATCTGTATACCAAGGCCTCAAGGCCTAAGCGCATCCTGCTGCTGGAGCGATCACTAAAAATAAAACTAGACTCACTAAACTTATTCGTGTATGGTCAGGCTCAACTGACTCCGCTGAGGGCCTATCCAAATGGCACTCGATTTCAGAGCGTTTCGTATTTCTACAAACGACTATTAACGGGATTGACATAAGATTTTAGGCCGCTGCCTGGAATTTTGCGGGCAGCGCGGCGGCAGCGGCGGCGGCGCTGGCGGTCGCCGATTGCCTTGAGTGCACCGCTCGTTGCCCGCTAACGCGCCGCTGTTTCAAGAACCGGTCCATTTAAATGTACGCATAAGATCCTGCCGCTCCCGCGCCGCCGCCGCTGCCGGCCCGCTGCCCGCAAAATTCCAGGCAGCGGCCTTAAGCTTTTAGCTTGTGCCAGTTTAATACTTTTTGACTTTTCTATCATCATTATTGCAGAGGGGCAATTCTCATAATTTTAAGAACGTTCACAGTCAGATCTCAGTCTCAATCTGTCAAAAAATACCTATATTTACCCTACATTTTGACAAGTTTTTGACATTTGTTTGTTGCTGAGATGAGACTGCGACTAGATTTTGAACGTTTTAAATTACGAAAATTGGTCTGCTGATACAATGTCACTTTATCTCTCAAGTCCGCTTGTTCAGTTCAGCCTCTACATGTATGTACATATGGCTTTAGGTCGAATCTGAATCGGATTTATTCTACATTTTTGTTTCGAGTTTTTATTTGCAAAGTTCGTGTAACCTGCAATGTTTGTTGGAATTCATTAATTGGGGTATTACTCTCTGGGATTTAAGACTATATTTATGAATCCGGAGTTTGTTGTGTGTTTTAATTTTGTTCAAATAGGTTAAATAATCGTTTCGTTGGCGTTCTGGGCACTAAGGACTGACAAAGTTTCATTTTAACGTTAAAATAATTACTAAATTTTTACCGACTTCACAAAAAGGAGGAGGTACTATGTTCGGATGTTTGTATGTTTTTTTTTTTGGTATTCCTTTAGGACGTCAAACTTATGCAAAAACTCATAATAATGAGGAATGAGAAGAGCGTGAAGCTAAGCTGTATTATTTCCTCAGCAAAGTTCAAATAGAAAAGAGCGAATTTTTCGAAATTGGCTCGTTTACTCAGTTTGAAATTATTTTTTCCAAGATACAGTATTGGAAATTAAAGTAATCCTTATGATGTGTTTTCCCACATTCCTTGCACAGCACTGGAAAGCCAGCCTTTAAAGGAAAAAAGATAAAATTCCATACAAAGTACTATAGGAAACACTACTAAAGATATCAAAGTCCTAAGAAAAAGGTTCCGATACAATTCGAACAGGAGGAAACTAGGGCCGAAGCCACACAGCTAGTAGCTTCAGTTAGAACCACGCTTAGCGAGTAGCTCAGCTCGAACCGTCCAGTGTAGCTTACTGAGTTAGGTATAAGTGCTAGGTGATTTAATCATATATTTTTTTGGGAGACTCAATCAACTCTGCCTATTGCAGTCCTTTGACGTAGACCTCTCCCAGACTGCGTCACCCGCCTTCTGCTGCATCCAGTCTGTCTCAGCCACCTTCTTTAGGTAGTCCGACCATCTAGTGGGGGGTGTCCCATACTACGCTTGCCGATACGCGGTCTGTACTTCAGGACTCGTCTGTTCCACCGGCCATCGGTCCTTCGATCATTATTAAGAGCGTTTACGACGCACGGCATTTCATATAAACTTTCAAGCCCGTTTTTTTTCGAAATGAATGAACCGATTTTAATTCATACGCATAAGCAAGACACAAAGGTAAAAAAAAAAAAAAAAATAGCAAAAAAAAATACAAAAAAAATTTGCTAAAATCATTTTCGAAAAATTGCTAACCCATTGCTTCATATTTTTTAAAAAATTGTCAGCTCAACAACTTAAATAACGCAATTAATATTGTTGTACTGTCAATATGAAACCCATTACAACCAGTTAATATAATAAGCAATCACCCCGATGTTTTTTACTTAAACTACATGATTGTTATATCTATCGAACATGAACGCAGCGTAGTTCTAAGCGAAGCTCCTGTGTGGCTTTGGCCTAAAAGAAGTAAGTACTACGTTTCTTACAATACAAGGTGGCTGTTCCAATCTCGCTGTGATGGCGTGGATTGTAGATTTCATTTCAGAGCTGACTTCATAAAACGATATTTTATAATTTTTATCAGATTTCATGCTTTTTATTTTCGAAAAATTATTTCCGACGGTTTTAAAAGAGATGTTGTGCACGTGCTGTGTCTCTAGCAGTTTGCAAGGTGTTTCTTGAAAACTAAAACTAGAAGAAAACTCCTCACCAAGATGGTTTTTGTTCTTGATTGAATTACAAGATTTGATAATCACTACATAGTATAAAACAAAGTCGCTTTCTCTGTCCCTATGTACGCTTAGATCTTTAAAACTACGCAACGGATTTTGATACGGTTTTTTTAATATATAGAGTGATTCAAGAGGAAGGTTTATATATATAATACATGCATGCATGTATAGTAGAGAAACACTGATAATTTTAGAGGTTTCTAATGTGATGTCGTAAATAAACACATTTATTTGCGCTTACTTTTCAAACGCTGGCTGAACCCTACGAGATAGGTCAAAATAATGTACTACAGTATTGTACACCTTAAAAAGGTCTACAAAAAAGTCCGCGATGGTATATGTCTATCTCTTAGGGATAACCCACAATAATCATTTTTTATCCTTTAGTTTTACGAGAAATAATGGCTTATTTACGAAGCGATTTTAAGCAATACAGCATTAATCCTTATCCAATTAAGTACCTTAAATACATTGTGCATTTAATATATATAAATATGGCCCTATACAGCATGTAATTTAAATGAATATTTTCGAAGATATTACAGATTTAAAATGCAGGGACATAGCGGTTGCTGCGGTACCGGCCGCGGCCGGGGCGCCGGCGGCGGCGCGTGTTGACATTCATGAAATATACTTAGTATTAGCATTGCACCCGTGCGAAGCCGGGGCGGGTCGCTAGTAGGTACTAATTTGTTAAAAAAATACCGATGTTTAAAGGTTCAACAATATATAGCATGTATCAGCAACGGAGCCGTGGTGGCCCGGTGGTAATGGCCCCGACCTACGAGTTGTAAATTGTGGGTTCAAACCCAGCCAGGTGGTTTACTTTGTGTAAATAATTTCATCGCCACTGTTCTCAAAACGGTGAAGGAAAACATCGTGAGGAAACCGGCATGTCCTAGAATCAAAACATCGAAGATATGTCACTTCGAATATTTAGTAAAACAAAATAATTAGGTAATATACACAATGTGGAGACCTTCTTACGAGGGACCCGTACGAGTATTACAGCACTCATTTTCAGTGGTTGGGTCATTCAAAAAAGACGTACGAATTTCGCAAAAAAAATTAACCCGTAAAACTTTAAGAGGTAGATCATCGAACTGAACAACTTTCACTATGAGACCAAATCTGAAATCACGAAAAAAAAAATCAGCTATTTCCTACATTTTGGTCAAGTAGGTATTGAAGTTTTGTATTAAACAGCAGATTTTTTTTTCGTGATTTCAGAGTTGGTCCCATAGTGAAAGTTCTTCAGTTCTGTGGTCTAAAGCACCTCTTAAAGTTCGTCGGGTTAATTTTCTAACACCTTTTAAAGCACAGAAAAGCGTTAATTGTTCGAAAGTAATCATAGGCACAATAATCCAATGTGTTCCATTGTGTCTCATACCTTTGAGACTACATAGATCTACGTAAACTTAACGATCTATCACGCAAAGGGTTGCCATGTCTTGATATTTATAATTAGTGGACACACCATGCTTCCTTGACCAAACAAAAAATAATTTATTCCCATTTTAAAATGAAATACAAACACAACACCCTAAAACCAATTTATATCTAAAATTCTATATACACTCAATCAATCAACTTCCTTTGTATACTAAAACCCAACGAAAACCCTTCATCGTAAGTACGTAGGTACTTAAACAGACAATGAAAGGAACGAATGTCTAAAGGAAAGTACTATCTACCCAATATCTTGAGTAGATATCTTGGTATCTTGGGTATCCTATCTTCTTCTTATATCTTATCTTATATTTTTAAGTAACAATCATTATAACTAGTAAAAAAATATATATTAAAATTGCAAATAAAATCAACATTACTTTAAGTACTTTTACTTTAGTAACTAGCTTTTGCCAGCGACTTCGTCCGCGTGGAATAATGACTTCCGGAAATTGAGGCACTAACTCTCATAGAGTTAAACCGATGTGCTCTTTCTTCTGCCGATTCTTGAGAACGCGTATTTCTCATTCAACGCGTTTTTCAAGACAATAGCGGGCGGACGCCGGCGTCCGCTTGGGGCTTGAATAACTAAAAATATATAACTACGTCTAATATATAAAATAATATATAATAAAACCTACTTCACTTAAAACTAAAAACCTATAACTACTATAATTAATAATACCTATACCTATAATTAATAAAAGTACCTACGCTTTTACCTACTTAATATTAAAAAAAACTGAACATAAATTAACCAAAACTTACCTACTACTAACTAACTACTACTAACCTATTACTACTTCACCTAAAAAGAAATCCTGTTTTCCCAACATTTCCCTTCACTGCTCTGCTCCTATTGATTGTAGCGTGATGAAAAGTATACTATAACCTGCCCAGGAGTATGAAGAACAATTGTACCAAGTTTCGTTGAAATCCGTCGAGTGGTTTTTGTTTCTATAACGAACATACAGACAGACAGACAGACAGACAGACAAAAATTTTACTGATTGCATTTTTGGCGTCAGTAACGATCACTAATCACCCGCTGATAGTTATTTTGGAAATATATTTCATGTACAGAATTGACCTCTCTACAGATTTATTATAAGTATAGATTACTAATTCCATGCTTGAAAGCTAGGACTTTAACCTATGGTGCTGACATTATTATTATGTAAAACTCAGTACATTTCAATTTGGTTTCAGATGGCACCAGGTGCCAAGGCAAATGAGATGGTCAATATCTTATGTATTGCGTTAGTGCTGGGAAAGTTAAAGTTAACAAAGTCACGATTTCACTTTTTTGTTTGTCTATATGCACTTATTTTTCTAAAGAAATGTACGTAGATTTTAGAATCAAAAGTCAAAGCATTTATTTCAAATAAACCAATCACAGGCACTTATGAACTGGCAAGAGGTTGGTCAGTCAGAAAGATGAAGCTAGTTATTAGCTAGAATATAATTTGGCCTGGTGGAGCATATTATTGCACCAACTAACAGTCAGTGTTGTTTCTAAATTCTTTCTTTAGCTATGTAGTATAACCCAGTGATCGGCTCCTTAATATAAAAGTGCATTTATTGGTTATTCAGAGTGATCGGCTCCTTAATATAAAAGTTCATTTATTGGTTATTATTGGTACCAATAAATCATTGTTTTAATAAAGCAAATTGATTTCTGCTCAGCAATATCATAAAAATTACGATAAGTAAGCATGCCTGTGATAGATTATACTAATTATGGATTGTAACAAATATCTCTTGGTATGTCTGTAGACTAGTTAAAACGGATATTCACCTTTTATGTCGTTGATATTTTGGATGAGGGTAGATAGAAACGTCGAAGTTGTTTGTTCATGACTATAAAAGGGGGAGCTCAGAGTGGCAGGGAGGATTCTGTTTCGGGACGTCAACCAGAACGGAGCTCTGGCCTATGTTCAGTTGATTAGTATTAGTGACGTTATTATGTGGAATAGATCGACCAGATGTCATGTAAGTTAATTGATATTATTATAACTATGGTGTTCTGTATATTTTATATTATGGCCAATATATGGCAATGTGAGAAATGTTGATAGATTACTTTAAGATTGTTTCCAAGGAGTTTCTTGTCCTTCTTCTCCTTGATGACCTAGATTTGGAACGGACGACTAGCTTTCTGATTATTTACTGACAAGCCTAAATTGAAATAAATGCCTAGCTTGTCTTTCTGTGCTTTAATTCATAAAACCCTTTCCCTGAAAACCTTCTAAGAACATACATACACATATAACACAGTAAATAACTATAGAAAACATCCTGACATTCATAGGTTATTATTTGGGTGATATATGTATATACAAAGTTGATACGACAGAAAGGCTTTCCTTTAAACTGCTTATACTAGGTACCATTTTCAAGCTCTGTACCAAATATCATTTAAATTGAAACAGTAGTTTAGTCGCAAATGACTTTTTAAGTTTTTGGCCCGTTTGAACATGATGTATTTTTCTTAACAGCTGATTATGTCTATAGGCATAGGTCATGCACCTTAAAACGATAAATCTACGATACGTTGTTGCCGCTCTTACGCAAGTCATAAGCAAATACGTCCTACAAAAGAAAGTGACAATCCCATTAGCAAAACATCACGCGCGTAAAAGAAATAGAAATAGGTCAGTGTGTTGCTATTGCATCTTTGGTCCTTGCGAGAGGGGCCTCTAAAAACTAAAAAACTTGGTTTTTCAGTGCGCCAACGCTATCCTTCCGGGACGTACGTTACGTAACACGGAAGTCCTGTGCCGCTATTGTTTTGTCAAACTCGTGCGCTGACAATTGTGATTTTGTTTTGTTATTGTGAATAGGACTTATTTAGTGTTAGTGTTTTTTTTTGTGATTTACTGTTTTTTATTGTGATAGGACACGTAATTAAACTTTGGTTGTGTGTGTGTGTATACCTAATTAAAGTGTTCAACAATGCCTCGTCTAACTTACACGGCGTCAGAATACACTGACATGATTTTAATTTACGGTGAATGCCGTGGAAACGCAGCATTAGCTCTGCGAACATACAGAGAAAGATATGGTGACAGCCGGAATTGCCCTAGGAACGCCCGCACCATACAGTTGGCAGTACAAAGATTACGGGACAATAAACGTGTAGTGCCGCAACAGGAGGGAGTGCCACCGCGGCAAATACCCGCTGCATGGGACGAACGAATATTAGATCATTTTTCCCGCAACCCGACAACGAGTCTGCACAGAGCCGCCCGGCAGTTTAGATGTTGCCATAGAACCATCCACAAGGTTCTAAAACGTAACAAACGCAAACCTTATAAATATCGGAAGGTGCAAGCTTTGTTATCGAGAGACTTACCGATCAGGAACAGTTACTGCCAATGGCTATTAAATAAAACATCCGAAGACCGCCATTTCTTAACAAATGTAATATGGACCGATGAGTGTACTTTTACTCGGAACGGCATCTGGAATCGGCAAAACCTCCGGTACTGGAGTTTGGGAAATCCACACGTGTTTCGAGAATCTGAACACCAGTACAGATTTTCTCTCAATGTGTGGGCTGGTATCCATAATAATAATATTATCGGCCCTGTTTTTATTGACGGCACCCTTACAGCGGCGAAATTTTTAGATTTATTAAGTGGTCCTGTGGCCAAGTACACTGACCAACTACCTTTAGCCGTTCATCGCAAGTTGTGGTACCAGCTGGACGGTGCGCCTCCACATTCTGTGATGGCTTCCAGGGAGCGGCTCACAGAAATGTTTGGGCAGCAATGGATCGGTCGATTCGGACCTGTTCGGTGGCCACCACGATCTCCGGACCTCACTCCCATGGATTTCTTTTTGTGGGGATACATTAAGGGTGAAGTGTATGCCTCCGAGGTAAATACAATTGTTGAACTAAAAAACAGGATTATTTTAGCATTTCACAAATTAAAGTGCTCAGCGACGGACAGTGATTCAATTAGAAAACTAAATAACAATATTCTCCGTCGGTATAATTTGTGCATTAATGTGAATGGAGGACACATAGAGAATTTAAAAATTTAGTGTTTTTGTTGTCGGCGTACTTCAAAACTATCTAACATAACAGCCAGCGCGAGCGGAGGCCTAAGCCGCCGCCCGCGCCACCGCCGGCCGCCCGCTTCGACACGAAACACATGCCGCGCCCTGGCGCGCGTGCGACGACGTTGCCACTTTGTAAGGTCAGTCGCCAGGTCCAAGTTTCTATGAAATTTGGGTTTTTCCTTTATTTACAAAGGGTGGTTGCGTTTTACTCTGATTTGTAAGCTATTTAGTTTGTTTGAAAAAAAAAATTCTCAATTTTGGAGCTTTTTATTTTTATACCTTATCGAATTAATACTAAACACGTATAGTATACGTAGTGTAATTTAATGCCCCTCTGTCGTATCAACTCTGTATATAGTTATAGTTATATTTCATACTGCTCTATATAACACCTGCATCGCAACACCGCACTCCTCAGATTTGTATTCAGGATGCATTCGCAAGTCAGATAGCGATTTAAATCACGTTTCATTTCCCATCTTTACATTATTGTGAACTAATTTTGTATTCATTACGGTAAATAAAATTATACAGCATGTCATTTCATTAAGGGATTAACATAAAGGATGACAGCGTTTTTGCACTGCCCCAAGTTTCATTTTCGGTGATGTTCGTTTGTTTTTGTGCCTTTTCTGTTTTTAAGTTTGAAAGAAGATTAGAAAAGTGATCGATAGGGATGATGACTAAATATTAAAAATGTTCGAACAAATAATGCCATTTCACGAAAGGCATAGGAAAACGAGATAATCGAAAAAAACGGTGGAAAAATACTTGAACCATCATATAAGAAATGTTATTTTGTTTTTAACATTTTCAATGTTCTAAACTAAACAAATGTATTCAATATTGTTACCTTTGATAGAGGATATTGGGGATAGGTTAACTCTGTTAGCTTGTAATTATTTTTTTTAACAAAAAAATTAATACTCAATTGCAATTAAGTAAGTAGGTATGCCTACCTACTTGATATTTGTACACCGTTAACGGCAAAACAGAGATCTCTGTAACTATTTTATTTCAAACATCTATGTTTACACCTATGTCAAATAAAAAACTTTGACTTTGACTTTTGACTTTGACTTCAAACTTTTTAAATGCGAAGGATTTTTATGAAATATTCATTCTTCTTTGATTGAATAAATTAATCATAATACAATCTACGCAAGTACCTACCTTTGTACTTGGGTAGATTGATGATGATAGCCAAAATATTTTGCGCAGACGAAATACTTATTCTATTTTGTTCGATAATTGACAATGTAATTTAATATTTTCAATTATAATTTTTTATACATTATTATTTCAACAAGATTTTTGTAACCACTAATTCACAATTACTTACAAGATTTTCTGTTTTTTTTTCTGTAACCGAAGATTTAAAAAATGGAAACACATTAGGATGGCCATTTTTATAATCAATTCCTATGGATGAGATTGGGCTTGCTTCAGCTTAACTTAGCTTAAAAGTTCGCTTCGAAATAACCATTTTAAAAATATATAACCTAGATATTCTCATTTTTATTTATTCTGAATGTAAAAGTCGAGCGATTAATGAAAAAATATTACGTTGATAAAACGCGTGGTAGTGCCATTTCAACATTTAATAGTATTTTGAATGAAATATAAAAAGCAATGTGATATTCTGTAAATGTAAGTAACTTACTTTTTGTATAAACTGGCATATTGCCACAGTTGTGAGTAAACACAGATAACTAGAAGTCTCTTTTATATTTATGGCATCCTTGATATGAACCAGTTTGCTTTTAAACCTATTTGACGTTGGTATTCTTTGAAAGAATTAATGAAATGACAATGTTGGATGAGGTTAAGAAAGTTGACTTTTAAAAACGATCAAAATCTAGTCACTATCTCATCTCAGCGACAATCATAGATATAGATAGACCTAGGTAACGCAAGTATCACGATCAGCATCCTAATTGCGTAACACACTATCAATCGGAATCTGAATCATTTTGAAGCAAATTGCTAATCCATTGCTTCATAAGTTCGAAAAATTGTCTACTCAACACGTAAATAACGCAATGAATGTTGTTGAACCGTCAAAATGAATCCAATTCCGATTGATAATGCGTTACGCAATTGCCCCGCTGTATGAAAACGTGCCATTTTTGACTACGTACTATGACGTCACAAGCACTAATTAGTGTTGGGAAAACCACATCGATTCAAAGACGCCGCCGCGTGCGACACCTGTCTTGCCCTACCCCCGGAGCCTTGCGTAAGCGCTCACGCTCACCCAGCCAGCAGCAGTGCTATTCTGTAAAAATCTCACCGTGATAACTTAGGTGAAGTGAGCGTGAAGTGAACTATCAATAGCGGGAATCCCAAACATTAGGTTGAGTGACAGCTCACTTTACCTAAGTTTTCACGGTGAGATTTTTACAGAATAGTATTGCAGTACACAGAACTGAGCGCGAAAGTGGCGGCTTACGATTTTTGTACGTAAGCTGGTGCGATTTTTGGCACGCGTAGTAGTTGCTCTTGCATTATCTAGGTGTATCTATATCTGTGGCGATAATCAATGTAGGAACTTGTCAAAAATGTAGAAAAATTAGAGGTATTTTTGACAGATTATGATTGAGATCAGACTGTGAAAGTTCTTAAAATCACGAGAATTGCCCCTCTGATATATGAACGTAAACGAGTCAAAAGGAATACCTAGGTATGCAAGGATCGTAACAGGTGACGTTCTGTAGTTTCTGCTTACCGCCTTGGGAAGTCGGTGTATTGTTATGTATGATTCTTTGCAAGTAGAAGACTGTTGTTCCGTTCTAAGAAGACCGTAGCTGTGGCAGAAGGCTCTACTAATTATTACATCAGTGTCACTTGATAATGAACTTTACGTATTTCTAAATAGAATTTCTTTTAAATATTGTACTTTGTTCAGTTATCTGTTTGCCACTCATTGTGAACCGTGATTATAATATTTAGACCCAGCAAATTTCGTATGGCCTAAGAATATGAATTATCTTCATATATTTTTTTCGTGAATTTCCCACGTTTTAATATTTATTCTGCTAATAAGGGGCCTCTGCCCCTATAAATCGCCCAAATTTGTCTCCACAAATTCAACAAATCAAAGATCATACAAATCGGTACAGCCGTGTTATATAGGCGTGGAATTAATAAACAATAAAGAGTTAAATATGAAATAATTCATTTGTACGGACACATTACAATACATGACAAAGGTAAAAGATACAAACAGTCATCTTGACACTTTCATCATAGACTTATATAATGAGGTTTTGTTCACAAATTCCAACAAGCCGTTCTAGAGTATCTATAAACCCGACTTTTTTTTATTTATGTGATTTCTATTCAGCAAAATATCGTATGTATTCCGTGTATTCGCGATTCTATTTCTGAAACAACTGTATCGGCGATTCACAAAAAAGTTAAACTCATACATAATACATGTCTGGTCTAACGGAAAACAGGACTGAACTGACTCCCATCGAAGTAACTACTTCGCTGGGTAACTTTTAGGTCGAAGCAAATATTGACTCGGCTCGATTTTTCTCAAAATTTCTTTCACAACATTTCCGATGTACGATTGTTCGGGTAAACGAGGAGGCTTTTGATGTAAGTATGTCATACTGTTATGTCACATATATGCCAAAAGCTGAAGGCCAATTCTCTTTATTTAAAAAGTTAAAATCTAGTCGCAGTCTCATCTCAGCGACAAACAAATGTCAAAAACTTGTCAAAATGTAGGGAAATTAGAGGTATTTTTGACAGATTGAGACTGAGATCAGACTGTGAACGTTCTTAAAATTACGAGAATTGCCCCTCAGGTGTCTTGTATCGATAGAAGCAGCATGTGAATACCAAGCAGTACTTAGTTGATTGATGTTCTGTCACACCGTGGCGAAATTTTTTTCCGTCTGGCCATCTATCTGTACATGAACCGGTTCATCGGACCCACTTCAGTAGGTATGACAGACAAGTATCTACGGTATTACGACGGTTTAATGCCTGCCATCATGATTCCAATGTAAGAGAGAGACGGAGCATAGCACCATCCCTTAGCATCATCCCTCCTTCGCTCTGGAATCATGATGTGGCATTAATACTTCGTAACGCTAACTGCTAGTTGTCATTCTTAGGGCGCTTTTCACCAACATTTTATACCGAGAATAAGTCTTATCCTTAGAATTTTTAATTATTTTTGTCAGATTTTTCATACAGAACTGTCAGACTTCAATTTTATTCCACGAACAAAAGATATCTGATTTTGGTAAAATCAGCCCTTTATTAAATTATAAGAGCCTTCTATACTAAATAAAACCTATTATCATCCACAACAATACCAGCACAGGAAGGTAATGATCGTTCGTGCAAATACGCGATCGTCGCATTCATAAGTCATTGTTTGTTCGGAAAACTGAAGGGGGGGCTTTCTGTCGGCGTGACCACGCGTTCGGGTTCTCCGAATAAAAAGTGAAATTTCACAGAAAGGTCGCTTTTGGTTGGGATGCGGACTTAAACTCTCGAGATCAAAAGGCCGGAAGCTACACACGAAAATAGGGAAGTACTTACTTATCTTAAAAAATTTCATTTATTGATCAGTAATAATTTTTAGATTATTTGTATATTTTTCACCAAAAAATAAATCACCGAAATCTGTTAGCTTTTGTGAATAAAAAAGTGCATACACACAGAGATTACAGGAACTCGTTTGAATTACTGATGGCCAGTACCATCCAGCAGCCATGTCGAATGGTATTAAAACTGGGCTCGTACAACATTCGCTAAATTATTACTATGTCACATGCAGCCGGGCTTAAAAATGTACCAATTTATATTGTATTAGGTTATTCCCGGGACCTTGGTGGGATTTGACGAAAAAATCGCAGTTCTTCGAAGTGGGGTTCTACTCAATGGATTCAGAATTTCTATTTTGTTTTAAATTAAGTTAAATTAAAATTTTGAAAAACCCCCGACTCAAACAAACACCTCTAAAAACTAATAAAATTATATATATTCGCCCTTTAAGTTTAATAAAAGTTCTGATGCTGCAGCAGCAGTTCAAGGTTACTTTATTCTTCTACTATCATTTAAGCAACCAAATGCCAAATTTCGACTCCATCAGAAAGAAAGAAAATTCGTTTATTTGCGGCAAACAGTACGCATAAAAATAAGCATAAACAAAAAAAAATCAAATTAACAATTTGGGAGAAAACATGCGTCACATCCACGCAAAACGGCCATCGCTCAGCATAATGCCAAGACCCTATACGAGACAAAACCCCAGCGCTGATTTTCAGCGACAACCGGCGTTGACGTGATGACTGAATCAGACCTGTGGAAGATGCTCACGTCGTATCTTCAATCGGCTGAACCGATTGTCTTCAGTCATAGCTAAGAACACTCTTAAACAAAATCATCAAGTCACTTTTCAAACAAAAAAAAAAACATCAAAATCGGTCTAGCCGTTTGGGAGTAGTCGCCGGCACGTAACTTGGCAAGTTTTTGGCGTAATGGGAGTAAGTTAGCGCAAGTACACTTAGTGCAACAAGAAAATGGTCACTTTTATTTTTCATTATTTATATTTATGTCATTATACTATGGTAATTGCCATAGAATATTTTTAAACATGTCTGTTTATAAGAAAGCTAAAGAAATGAAAAACGCTTCTAACGACTCTTGCCAAGTTACGTGCCGACGACTATACGATGGCGTAGACAGACTAACATATTCACAGATACACACGTTATAATAACACCCCTCTGTTTTGTCGAGGGGTTAAAAACCATGTACTCGTCCGTTGTAGTTTATAAGGTTTCGTAAATGTTTTAGTTTTCTTTATGTAGCTACAAATACAAATATTTTATTGGAACAAAAAAACAGATTTACAAAATAAAATCAGAAAAATTGTGCAGGCAACACTGCCTGCACTATTTTTCAGTACACACTGCCAAGGGGTATCGGGTTACCCTGTAACTGGGTTGTGGAGGTCAGTTCAGCAGTAGTTCCATGTAGAACACTGACATTCAGCTGCATACGCTTAGACTGGAAGTCGACCCCAACATAGTTGGGAAAAGGCTAGGCAGATGATGAGAGCAAGCACTGAAGACCATCTGCCCGTCAACCATGACTATTGTGACTTGAGAAGCCCAGGTTCAGTTCAGAATTAGAGTCAGGGACTACTATACTGCCATTTTCCTAATTAACATGTACGCCTCACAGGGAAACTGCGAAGCATTTTTCATTGCTTCTTCTTAGATAATATTAATAATATTATCCCACTGCACTACGCTTTGGAATGGGCAACTAGCTTAATTTTTCTGACTGATCGACCCTTTAACAATTTAAAAGTGCCTGTAATTGGTTTATTTGAAACATATGCTTTGAGTTTGAGTTTGAATTTTGAGCAGGGCAAAGACCTCCTTTTCGATTGTCCACTCAACTGGATCCTGAGCCAATATGGCCAAATCCCAGGGACTCATGCTGTGGTGGTCTTAGCCCACAATGTATCTGACATGCGGCAAACGTGACCAGCTTAGTTCCATTTGAGCTTGGCTGCTTTTTGAGTGACGTCTCCGAGGCTTCATCCATACTGATCCCTATTTATTTCTTTATTTGAGTTGTACGGCTTAAGAAACCAATTACATAAACCAAAGATATATAGGTACTAAGTACTAACATAAAACATAAACTAATAACAACAATTAAATATTATTATTCTCACAAAAATGTAGGCACATAACTATTACATTTTTTAATTTATTAGCGAACAGATTGCAGAGAGCGCTCAACACGTGCGGTACGGGAGACGCAGCCGAAGGCACGTCTAGCAGTCGATGTTTTCTACCACAGAGATAATTATTCGGTGCATAAAGTCGAATCAGCAAATTGCCCGCTTTTTTATACATAATTAACTATGTCTATCAGCTGCGACGATACAGTTAGTCGGAAAGTGCTACGATGTAGTAAATATATACTTATCAAGGCAATTATAAATCGACTTCAAAAATTCTTTTTTTTTAATGGATAGGGCATGCCTCAGGGGTGGTCCCATATAAATTTTATTAACTTTGCTTGGGTAGTTTTTACTTCGCAGTGTATTATTTGGAAGCCGGTTGTTTTTTTTTTTGTAAAAAAGTTTATATTCAATGTATTTTTTAGCAAAATTACTTTAGATTCTGTGCGCGTTATATTAGTAAACATAGACACAAACTTTTAAAAGTTCTTAAAACAAGATTTTTAAACGCCGTTGATGTGATTATTCCGGACAAAGTCCAACATTTCGTTTCAGTTGACTATTGCGAACACGGAAATCGGATTATTGTCTTTGCATCTACAAATATAAAAAAATATAAAAATCGTACTTTAACTTTTCTTACCATAAATGCTTTTGCGCCTTCTAGCTATACATGTAGGTAGGTACTTAGATATATACGGACCGGGCGAGTTCGAACTATGGAAGAGTATGGACGAAGCCGTTTCCGATTTGTGTCTTAGAGCGCAGTATCTTGTTCCGCATCCGTTGGTAAGTCAAACTCCAAGGATACTTTAGACGCTCCATCGCTCGCTGGCACACCTCAAACTTGGTTCTCTGCTGAACTGTCAAAGACCAGGCTTGAGCGGCGTATGTAAGGATAGGGAGAATGCAAGAATTCAAAGAAAATAAAACCGTTAAGCAGACTGTTTTCAATGCAAATACCATCAAAGTGATGACGATGACAAAAACAAAATATTTAATGTACTTAAAATAAAGTACTTAAACAAAACCTTTTTAATTTTTTTAATGAGTTCATAATGCTATTAAAGTCGCATAAACCGTTCTTAACAATACGTCTCTCTGCGAAAGCTCCTTGAACTCACGAACATAAATCAAAATCAGGACAAACATACACAACGATACTGTTTTATTATATCCGGGCCAATTTTGCTTGACAATTTATGTTATCCACTTCTGAGTGACAAGATAAATTCCTCTTTCTGGAATTTAATTCATTTGTTGGTGAATGTGTGGCGTATTAAGTAATAGTAGATTATACAACAAGTGAAAAAAAAGGGAATTTAATTCGAGGGACTACGTTGGATCCCGAGAGCAGCGAAGGATTCTAGAATAGAATCCCGAGCGTAGCGAGGTATTCTAGATTTGAATCCTGAGCGGAGCGAGGGATACAAGGACCGAGATGAATTATTTTTTTCACGAGTTGTGTACTCTACTTTTTACCATTGACTGCGAGAAAATAAATAGTAGTATAGTATTTATCACATTTTACTATAATTGCTGCTTTATTTCGAAATGATTCCGGAGTTAGTGTCTCATTTTCGTCACTGGAAGTGCTTACTTTCAGCACGTTTTATTTATTTTTGTATATAATTCGTATATTCGTGCTTGTTCCAAATTCAAAATGTTTTTATTCTCTCAGTGACTAAAAGAGAGTTTTATTCACTGTTTTCGATGAATAAAATGCCCTTTTTCGAGTGGCAATGGTAAAAAATTTATTCGCCTCGATAATTTTTCTTGTGTGACTTTTCCGGGACGGTTGTTATTTTTGTGTCTTATCTGAAATGTTTTGAGCCAGTCTCAATAACTTTATTTTATATTCATCGCCTTTTATGTCATGAGTAGACTGTGTTTGATAGGCTTACTCGGGTTTATCTATTATTTAGAGGCTCTGTATACTCATAATGATGATAATCAGCCTATAATGTTCTCACTGCTGGGACATACCACAGGCCTCCTTTTGAGAGGGAGTTGGCTATAAACACGCGGGCTCAGTGTGGGTTGGTAGATGTCACATGTCTTTGATTTTTGGTTTTAGGACATGCCGGTTTCCTCAAAATGTTTTCAGGGCAGTTGTGATGAAATTATTTACACAAAGTAAAGCACCTGCCTGGAATCGATCCTATGACCTATAACTCGTAAGTTGGGGCTATTACCACAGGGCCACGACTATACTCTCACTATACACTATGCCAGGGCTGGCAAACAAATGGTACGCGTGCCATTGGTGGCACGTTACAAAATAATTTGGGCACGGCAACATTTCAAAAATTTATTGTAGATACCCAAGTCATACAAATAGTTTACAGTAGCAAAATTCGCACTAATTTGTCATTTCATTTAAATAAATAACATTAGTCCTACACCAACCTGGAGTTGTCCTTACGTGCACTTGCATAGGATATAACAGGGATAACAAGTCTGTTGGTGTCTCATTTCATTAAAAACGTCTAACGGGCCTCTGCGAGTTGGTTTCGGCCCCTCGTACACCTTCCAAAGGTGTAGGACCCCAGGGTCTCGAGAAATGTCAAGAAAGATTAAATATAACAATGCAAAATAATATCGTTTTTTTTCAGTAATCACTAAGGCAAGATTGTTTGTTGGTACGTCATGGCCGCATGTAATATTTATTTGGAAAAAATACCTCGTGGATGTGTAGAGGTTCGCCATCCCTGTACTATGCTCTCACCAGTTCAATTTTTATCACTAGTGAAAATGGGCTTCCATATTTGAAAACATTAAAAGCGTATTAAATAAAAAAACAGTTTCATTTTCGACACTTATAGTGAGAATGGCCTTCCATATTTGAAAAGATTGAAAGTGTAGTAAAATAAAAATGGCGTTACGAAATCAATGATGTATTTTTGTCATGTATTAATAAATGTTTATAAAATAAGTAATAATCGCAGCTGGAAACATTTTTTTTTACTAAAATTTGTGTTTTATTATTTCCGTATAAGTACATTATCGATTGCGTTAAAAAAATCGCATCGTTATATTATAGGATGCATTGCTTCGCGCGACAATTACGAGTATGTATTATAGTCAATGATTATAGTGGCAACATTTTTGACCGAGATTCGTGATGTACAGAGGCCAGCACATTAAGCTACCTCAATCTGTCAAATTTATTTGATAGATTTTCAACTTTACCAGAAAGGAATAAGGTTCATATTCAATTGGGAAATTTTGACAGATTGGGGTAGCTTGATGTGCTGGCCTCTGTACAAATAACTTGTACTGAGAATAAATTAATCTGGATAATATTACCATTATAAATACGACTTATGAGGCGAGCGATAATGACGATTGCACCATGCTAAGAGTTTAAACCGATAATCGCCTTCCTGGACTTTTGGCCCTTTCGATCAAAAGAAAAGTGCTGGATTATATTAAATCTTTACGTCTTGAACTGACATTGGTATAACTGTGACATCAATTAATTAATAATGCATGAGATCTTATCTGTTATTGATGTCTTTTTTTAATTATTTAATTAAAATAATAGCATTGTTCAAGATAAAATTAAATATTTGCATAACATATTATGTAATTGTAAAGAAAGAAAGAAAGAAAGAAAAATAGGTTTATTTGTCACAGAAACACGTGCAAACAAAAAGATGATTAATTCTAATGACATCATATATATCGAAACAAAAAAAAATATATAATATACATGAGCATAAAGCAGAGATAGTCGACGGCTGCACGTCATGACTGTGACAAGAAGGCTTCCACTCAGCATGATGCTGTGCTATAAGGGACCCACAGCACAGCGCTGATTTTCAGTGGTTACCCGAAAAGGACGTACGGAAACCAAGTCAGATTGAGATGTTTGGGGTTCGAATCGGAAGTAGAGAATAACTAGTCAGATTGGCTGCCAATAGTATATTGATTTATTTAGTGTAAAATACAAGTAAAACGATGTAAAGGCTAGGTAAGCATAACATATGATACTTATTATAAAGGAGCATACATATTTAGTTATTAATCTAAAGGAGAGTATACACCTCATCTCCGGCAATTTAGGAAAAAAAAAAAAAATATCTTAAGCTATTTTTTTTTTTTTTTTTACCCTTCACAACAATAAGGTGTTTAGGATACAAATGGCTTGGTTCGGTTTTTGTGAATAATGTCAATTTTGTTATTTTTTCGTACTTTAACATTACATCCCAAATCATCTAAAACAGTAAATGGACCATCATATAAGGGGTCCAATTTTTGACCATTTTCTTTTTTAATCAATATCAAATCATCTTTATTATATTGTACTGGGTTCAAATATTTATCATAATAATTGTCTTTGCGGTTACATTTGCTTAATATTAAATTATTTCTAGCATCTTTATTTGCTAATTGAAGCTTATACTTAAGAGCACTACTATAATTTTCTGGATTGTATAATGGTTCAACATCGTTACATAATCTAGATGGTACATTACATGGTCTACCAAATACAAGTTCAAAAGGTTGGTATTTTGTTGCTGAATGAACAGTGGTATTATAACTGAAACACCAATAAGCTAGCCACTGTGACCAAGTCTGTGGATTATTATTACATTGAATTCTCAGAAATGCTCCTAGATTTTTGTGAGAATTTTCTAACGAACCAATAGATTGATGGTGGTACGCAGATGATGATATTTTATCAATGTTTAAAAGCTGACAAACCTGTTCCATTGTTGATGACATAAATTCAGCACCTCGATCAGTTGCTATTGTTTTTGGTAGTCCATATCTAAGGAGAAAATTATCTACTAAAGCTTTACTTACAGTTACAGTGTCCTTAGTTCTAAGTGGATATGCTTCCACGAATTTACTTAGCTCACACTGGAGACTCAGTATGTATGCATTACCTTCGTAATCTTGAGGCAATGGACCTATAATATCTAAAAATATTTTTTCAAAGGCATAAGATGCCGTAGTGGTTATACACATGGGTTCCTTAACAGGCTTGCCATGTTTCATCTTTTGGCATTTCTCACACCTTGATACAAAATCTTGGACGTCCTTTTCAATACCTGGCCAGTAAAATTGTCTTTTAATATTATTTATCATTCTGCGCAGACCAGCATGACCACTGGTTGGCAGTAAATGAAAGTCATGTAAAATGAATTTAATATCGTCGTCATTAGTAATTCTCTTGACTCCTCTCAAAACATGAATTCGTGGTCCGGACCAACTATTCATTGATTCAATTTGTTGACACAATTCTTTAACAAAGCTAGCATTATTTTTATCTTTTATTATACATATCTCTTTTATATTTAATTTCTTGCAAAATTTACTCAATTTCGACACAAATTCGACTCGCGTAAAATGTGAACGAAAATCAAGATTTATAAATAAATTATTTGCCTTTTCTTCATATTGAAAACATTCTTCACTCAAGGATATCCTATTATTTTTAATTAATTTTTTAATATATTCACCTTGTATTAAAATCATTTCTACTGAATCGTTGGGTTTCTTTACTATTTCCACAACTCTTGGCTGATCAGACCTTGATTTTGCGGAAACTGTATTACGAGTACTTGCATCCTTCATATCATTCATTCTCTTCTTGCTACTGAACTTATCTGTATCGTTGTCATCCTTCATATCATTCATTCTCTTCTTTTGAGCTCTTGTTAATACTGTCACTACATCATTATTCATACACTTTAATTCGTCCGATGTTATTATAATTCTGGATAATGCATCTGCAGCGACATTTTTTTTTCCTTTAACATACACTATGTCATAGTCATATTCTTCTAATGTCAATCTAAATTTTAATAAACGACTTGAAGGGTCTTTCATCCCGAACAAATATATTAACGGTTTATGGTCTGTTTCTATGACGAAATGTTTGCCGTACAAATATGGTCTGAAATATTTGACTGACCAAACAATTGCTAACAACTCCTTTTGAATTGTTGGGTAATGTCTCTCAGCTTTGTTTAATGGACGGCTAGCGTATGCTACTGGTCTCATATTTTTATTACACAAAACTGACCCGATTGCTATTCCTGAAGCGTCCGTTTTTAATATAAATTTACTGTCGTCTGAGAAATCTGGGTATTGTAAAATTGGTGGACTTGTCATTGAATGTTTTAACTTTTCAAAAGAACTTTGACAACTTTGAGACCAATTAAAAGGTTCATTCTTTCTGCACAATGTGTTTAATGGTATTGTAATTTCTGAAAAACAAGGTATAAATTTTCTATAATAATTGCAAAAAGCAACAAACCGTTTAACCTCTTCTGAGTTTTTAGGCACCGGATAATTTTTCAGGATTTTTATTTTTTCTGGGTCTGGCAAGACACCTTGCGCAGAAACAACATGACCAAGATATAATAGTTCTTTCTTCAAAAACTGACATTTGGCGGCATTTAATTTTAAATTCACTTTTCTCAGTCTTTCAAATATGTCTATTAGATTTCGATTATGAGACTCTAAATTACGTCCGAAAACAATTAAATCGTCTAAGTAAACAAAACATTTGTCAAAAGTTAAACCGGACATTGCTACCGTCATTACCCTACTAAAAGCACTCGGCGAAATTTTTAACCCCATGGGCAGACGTTTCATCTGAAACTGACCAGAATTAGTACAAAATGCTGTACATTTCCTGCTTTCTGGATTTAATGAAACTTGATAATATCCAGAATGTAAATCTAGATGGCTGAATAATACAGCTCCTGAAAGTGAATCTAAGATTTCAGTAATGTTTGGTAGTGGAAACCTGTCGTTCTGAATTTTTTCATTAAGTTTTCGATAATCGACTACCAAACGCCATTTCTTTTCATTTTTGTTGTCACTTTTCTTGGGTACTAGTAGAACTGGACTAGACCATTCACTTTGTGCTTCTTCTATAATATCATTTTTTAGCATAGTTTTAATTTGTTTATTTAATTCTTGTTTTGAATGTTGTGGTAGTCTATAGGGTTTTGTATAAATAGGATTGGTATTTGGTTTAAGCGTTATTTTTTGTTCATAAATATTTGTTTTCGAAAGATTATCATTAGGTAATTGAAAAATATCAGAATATTTTTTGCAAATATCTTCAATAGACGTTTTCTCTTCTGGATTAAGATGTTGTAATTTCAATTGCGGACTTAAAGTCTGAGCTCTACTTGCATCAGCTTTATGTTTATCAAATGCGTAACATTCATATTCAGATAATGGCTGCACAATCGGAGTGAAAACTGGAATACGAACATGCTTTTCGCTTACATTTAAAATTTTTAAAGGTATTTTATTTTTATTTGCTCTTACAATCGCACCAGCTAAAAATAAATCTTTCCCCAATTCACTTGCACAAATAACACAATCTTCTTTTAAACTTGAATTTAAATCTACATAGTGAAAGGACTCACTTCGCGCTGGAACGGTCAAAAATTCTAATTTGCATTCTGTAATATCAAAAATTGTAGTTCTAATTACCTTTCCGTTTATATTTAAAGTCAATACATTAGTCTCAAATGATTCGTACTTAACAGGTAACAAAATAAAATAAAACAAACAGTACTCATAAATTAAAGCAACTACTTATAACCAACAATTATATGAAATAGAATAACATAAAATTAAATTTATCCGCAGGCATCACCGTGCGTTCCTATAAAGATTTGTACCCAAAGTATTTATTAAACAGGGAAATTCTGTGTTTTGTGTTTTGTCTCGCTCCCACCCTCACCTCCGCGTCGCTGTCGCCTGCGCGCGCGCTCCCAATACATTTTTGCAGTTGCATTTCCTTAGTGCGGCTATGAGCGTGACGACGTACTGCGAGATATCGTGCCGGGCGCGGGCGCCCGGCTCGTACGGTACGGTGTGGGGTGTGGCAGCGCGGCGGCGGCGCGGCTCACGGGTTCAGTGAGGTCACGTGGCGCGTTAGCGTAGTGAATTACTACCGCCAAACGATAATTATACCGACCCTGGACAACTAACTTGCGCTTGCGTCTCAAACCAACGCTTGATCAAGACGTGAGGTGTTCATTCTAAACTACATTACTACTACCTAGGCTACTATACTACTTACGTATACTTAGATCGTTATCGGCATGATGCCGGACGATGGGACGAAGAAATGGATCTATTTACTATCTTTAAAATATTTAAAACTGTCTTCGGGTCGGTTGGCACCATAGTGAATTTTGCGGCCCCGCCCCCGTACCGGTTGGTGTCAAAGAAGGATTGTTGGCAAGTGTTCACGTTAGGGTCGCCCGGAACATCTAGGAACGCTGAGTTTATCCCGTCGGGGTCGTTAAGTTCCTCTAGAAGCACATCGTCGTCCTTACTCACTGGAAGCACATGCTTTTTTATATTGTGCCATAATGATTTAGAGTCGTTAATATTGTCATTTATATACTTGGTAAAGAACGCCTTTTTTTCATTGAATAAACCAACTATTGCTTGGTGCTTAAGGTCTAAGTAATAGTGTTTGTGTGCTTCCAGTTTGGTTTGACGATAACGATAGCGGGCATCGTTTCTCAATTTAAACATTAAATGTATAATGTCAGTTATCCAAGGTGTAGGTTGCTTTCTGAAAATTCTAGTTTTTAAAGGTGCATGGGCATCGAAAAGCGCAACGACATGCGAATTGAAGGAATTCACCATGTCATTTACGTCCTGCAGTTCGCAGATTGAGTTCCACGGAATTGCCTCCAAATCTCTCCGGAAGTCATCAGCTGATATGTCTCTAAAGGGACGATAAGTTATCTTTTTACGCAACGGTTTCTCTTTTTTTAAAATGATTTCACATGTTACGAACGAGTGATGACCTAGTTCCTCAATGTGGTCCACAACAACGTCCCGATACCGTGCATCTGTACATATCACATCGATCAGAGTAGCACTGTCTCCTACAAAGTGCGTAGGCATGTGTACAATTTGATTCATGTTGCAGTACTTTAGAAATTCCGTGAGTTTTTTTGTTTTTGAATTGTGTCAAGCATATTAACATTGAGATCGCCTAATAAAATAACATTATCGTATGGAGCCAATGTAGAATTTAAAGGGGTTCATTATTGTTTTAAGATCAATACGTAGTCAACCTAAATTCTGGCAAAAAAAAAGAATTTGTTTTTATGTAGGTTTCACGAAAAACACCCGCAAATATAAGTATGGGAAATCCAACGTAAGACTTATCTGGCAATCCAGGGACCTATAAATTTTGCATAATATTATTACAGAAGCACCAAAGGCTACATTTTTTATTTATATTGTTTATTCAATTATTTTACAAAATGTAGGCTACGCTGGCGCCCGTGTAAGATAATGTAATTTTTTATGCGAGTTTTTAGAGAAACATGTTTGCTTTTTACTCCACTGCACTGGTACGTAGCATGTTTGCGTTACGTGTGGACAAATATGGAAGTCGGAAATGTTGCTAGTAGACAAATATTGCGAAGCTTGTCCATGTCCGTTTCATTCGATATGGTTTCTCTAGAGAAACCACACCAGACGCTTAGGCGTCTTGTCTATACCTGTACGAACACGGTTTATTTGTCAATGGCTACTGCATTGTGTGAACAGCTTAGAACACAGAACAGAGGATGAATTATGAGATGTATCAAACATATTATTGGAGATTATTTACTTTAAGCTTATGTCGTCCCACTGCACTCCAAGCCCTCCCTTTCTTCTGTCCACTCCTCTCTGTCTTGAGTTAGTGTGAACCAATCCTGTCTGTAGGCGTCAAGTTCATCTCGCCATCTTCTCCTGGGTCTGCTGTTCGATATTGCTGAGAGTTTTCTGGCCTCGAAAACGAGCCATGGATTAAAACTACCACTATGTGCGTACATTGTGGTAATTGTAATCCATGGCTCGTTCGAGATGCGGCAAAAGAGTCCAGCCCAGTCCCACTTAAGCTTGGCTGCTTTTTGGTTAACGTCGGCGATTTGTGTTTTGGTGCGCAGTACTGTATTCCTAACACGGTCCGTTAATCTGACTCCAAGAACGATGCGCTCCATTGCTTGCTGGCAAACCTCAAGCTTAGACCTCCGCTGAACTGTCAAATACCAGGTTTGAGCGTCGTATATGAGGATAGTATTAGAGATATAATTTAAATGCGATTTTCAAGCAAAAAAGAAATAAAGAAATTAATACATTTATTTGCGGTGAACATGACGCAAAAAAGAACATAAACACAAAAAATAAAATATATAAAAGGTAGGGGGAAACATGCGACACATCCACGCAAAACGGCTATCATGCTGCGACCTTATGTATGCAAGACAGAGCTCCAGCGCTGGTTTTCAGCGACAGCCGGCGCTGACGTAATTACGAACATGTTATCATTTTTATGAAGTTTTTGATGAGGACAATAGGCTATTTTAAACATTGTGATTTTGACATCGGAAGCAATTCTTGGGTAAAATCAGAGTCTATACAGGTTCAAATTAACTGTTTCCATTCAATTCAAGTAGGATTTACTAACGGCTTAATGTGCTTTTCGAGGCACGTAGGGGTCTCGGTATGTAAAGATGGTCACCCATCCTCAGACCAACCGCGACAAGCGTAGCTTCCGTTTCGTAGCAGAATCCGATCCGCTGCGATGCGAGCCGTATGGTGGAGATCATCCTTAAGAGGACATGCGGGTGGTCTTTTCTCCAAAGAAACGCTCTCGCCTATTTTCTTACTGATTAATGTCCATACAGCAATGGTTCTTTACAGAGTAATAAATATTAACTACTTTGCATGTTCCTGTTTTCTTTTTTGATAATACAAACCCTCAAAAAATGCCGATTTAAACCGCTATCAACAGAGGCCTAGTGCACAAATTTAACAAATATTAATGAAAAAAACATAGATACACAGGCCAGCATATATTCTTCTTATTCCGTTTATGAAATATCTTTTAAATTGCTACAATATTGGATGAGGAAATAAGGAAGAGCCAAACCTCGAATTATGACTTTTTATTTAGGCTTTTTCAAAAGTCTCTCCGACCGTATTTCCTCTTAGGTAGTCTCCACCTGTCTAACCATACCATCATTCACACAGTCCATCCATCTTTCTTTGGCATTCCCCTATTTTTATTGCTATCGATATTCATATAACTCAAAACTTTCCTCACAACATTTTCCATTTCAACTCCATCATGAGATTAAAAATGTATCTCCTCCGAATCGTGAAAATTAAATAACATAAAATTCAGGTGATACCTACCTTAATTACAGTTATCACAGTGACTGCGAATGTTCGCGTAAAACTAACATAATGACGTCATCCGCCCGTCAATTAGCAAATTGCAAGCCTTTTACGCTGTTAATAATTAAACTGATATGAAAAAGAACTAACTAAAAGGAAATAATTTTACCCGTTATAATGTTATCTTGAAGTAAACATTCAAACAAGCCTTCTAAATAGAGATTAATTTGAGTTTAACTAACAATAAATTGATTTTGATAACGAGTGACGGTAACTTGAAGACACAGTGAAATTCAGCGCGGCGATTAATTATTATAATAAATGGTATTTTAGATGCTCATTTGTTTAACCAACCAGACTTTTGCACTCTACTGACGTTTAGTCGGCCTCTTAATTGGTTTACGATACTAATAATCAATGCCAGCACTTTAATTCGGGTACCTTTATGACGAAATTTTCACTAAAAAAATAAGTTAAAAAATATCGATTATTCCTATGACCCAGCAGGATCGGCTCTGGCAGACCTCATTTTTTACTTGTTTAAGATAGCCTATTGGGGTAGCCGATAAAGTAGGTATTTTTGCAGCCGGCTCTCACACTGTCATAATAAAAGGACAAAGTCTACTTTGTCTGTTATTTATAGCTAATTAAAACGGTAAAACATAATTAATTAACATCTATAGTTAAGGTACTACCTTAACTATAGATGTTAACTAATAATAAAGCTGAAGAGTTTGTTTTTGAACGTTCTAATCTTTGGATCTATTAGTCTGATTTTTGCATTTGATAGCCCAATTCTTAAGAAAGGCTAGTTAAGATCACGCTAAGATACTAAGGAGGCGAGCCAAAACTACAAAAAGTCTGAAAGAACACGGTAATAGCGCGAGCTGGCGATGCGATGCGACGGGGTGGATCGGGGGAACAAAAAAATTCACGCGGACGAAATTGCGGGTAGAAGAAGAAAGAAGAGAAGGTAGAAGAAGAAGCTAGTAGAAACATTAAAAAGGTACCTACATAACATTGACAATCATGTCCTCTCAACTGTTGAAAAATCAAAATTTGATTTATAACAATAGAAATTAAATTGTGTATCATAAGCCACAATTGAGTTACTAAAATTAAATAAAAAACTAACATGGATCGGTGGATATATACATACTTTCTGTCACAGAACACCAGACGTATACGCATATTTTACTCCATTCATCCGCAAACATGTTGTGACAGTACGATACAGCCGGTCGATTCTGTAAAAATCTCACCGTGAAAACTTAGGTGAAGTGAGCGTGAAGTGAGCTATCAATAGGGGTAATCCCTAACATCAGCCGATCGATTCTGTGAAAACTCACCGTGAAAAGTTAGGTGAAGTGAGCTGTCAAGAGTATCAATCCCTAGCATCAGGATGAAACTGACAGCTCACTCCACGCTCACTTCACTTAAGTTTTCACGGTGAGATGGTTACAGAATCGCACTGCTGGTGGAGTGACAGCTCACTTCACCTAAGTTTTCACGGTGAGATTTTTACAAAATAGCACTACAGTACGTAAGATAATTTCTACCCTAATTGAGTTTGGTTGAGAGTCTGAGAATTGTTGTCAAAACTGATAAATCATTACCGAAGTTGAACTATTCCGTTTCCAAGGTTGTTCCTATTTTGAAAAGATTATAAGATTAGGAGGATCAGACCGGAATGACAAAGTTTGTAGTGGATAAGACAGAAATTAAAACATAAGAATAACTAGCAGGTGATCAGTTCCAGGGATCCGACTGGAATAACTCGAAGAGTTGTAGACTGGTAACTGTTCAGCCAGTATTATATTTGGGCTTGCAACCAAAGTATGTCCAAGGAGAGCCTAGATTTATTTTTCCTTACAATATTATTCACACTAACGAGAAGCCTTCCAGGAACTGGGCACATGTTGTGCAACTTGTATTAGAGACGTGTATAGAACCAATTTTATTTAATATTTGGCTTTACTCGTGCCTCGCCGAGACCCCTTCGTTCCTCGGAAAGCACGTTAAACTGTTGGTCCCGGCTGTTATTCGTGGATCTTTGACAGTCGTTACGGGTAGTCAGAAGCCCGAAAGGCTGACAACCAGTCTTACCAAGGGGTATCATATTACCCAGTAACTGGGTTGTGGAGGTCAGATAGGCAGTCGCTCCATATAAAATACTGGTATTCAGCTGGAAGACGACCCCAACATTGTTGGGAAAAGGGAAGGCAGATGATAATGATTTGGCTCAGTAGAGCCAAATCATTATCATCTGCCTTCCCTTTTACGACGACGAGTACGTCGGATTGAATTTCGCGACTTCTGCCGCCAGTTTACGCCGAACCCATTTGCAGATAAATAATTCAAATGTGACGTAGCTCACTTCGCTTATAGGAAAACATTTTCCTTCACAATGTTGTGTATTGACACGCTTTCTATTTTCGTTATAATGTTTATCGTCTCCATTTATTAGCAGTAAAAACGTTTAATTTGTTTGCGGTGGTCCGGTAAAGCGGTTTACGAGCAAACGTGATTACGGGATAGGTTTAACGATACTCCTGAGATCTGGTTTGATATACACCCTTATTTATTGCCATCGGTATAGAATGATAATACTGTATAGAAGCGAGACTCCTATACTTTCATTTGGACTTACGTACGATGCTGCCATAAAATTATGCTCCCCATCACCCTATCAAAATCATCGTTGGTCTAAAGGTTAAGTCTCCGCATATAGCGTTTTGTCAAGATGTAGGTAAGAACAAGACAGAAAGAAAGAAAATACATTTATTTGCGGTAAACATGACGCAGAGAAGGCACACAAACACAAAAAAAAAAACAATTTAGGGGAAAACGGCGTGGCGGGGCGCCACATCCACGCAAAACGGTCATCGCTCAGTATAAATGCTAAGACCCTATGCAAGACAGAGCCTCAGCGCTAATTTTTAGCGACAGCAGTAAGAAAGGGTACCTTTGTGTCACCCTTTGTAAAAAATATACAAGGTGTCGAACCTGAAAAGAAGTCATTTTACTCATCATTAATAATAATAATAATAATAATCGTTTATTAACCATATCACGTTATTACATTTCCTTATAAATATAGTACAAATAAACTACTAAAATTATTGTTACAAGGGAAACATAATTATAATATTTTAACTTGTGAACTCCACACTAGGTCGAGCCTGTCTCGTGGAGTCCTTGAGAAATTTTTAACAATTTAAATTAACAAGGTCGATACTGTATTGTAAAAGTTATTACATAAAAGTTTAAAAAATTAACGCAATATAAATTACGAATAAGTTTTACTATGGGATCAATCCTGAAATTGCGAAAATAAAATCAGCTGTTCCCTACATCTATGTTCGCATAACTCGTCAAAATGTAGGGAATAGCTAATTTTTTGTTCCCATAGTTTTTTTGTGATTAGTTGTTCGTAATGATGAGTATAATGGCCTCTTTTCAGGTCCGACACCATTTAAATGACACCTTATATATTTACATCTGTAATTTATATGTTGTCAAAATCAAATTCAAATTCAAATTCATTTATTATTCGTGAACACAGGGTACAATGATCTTATAATTATACGTGTGGTCCAGCCCATGTTCCGCCAAAAGGCATACAAAATAGTGCTGCTATGATCAAAATTAAATTAATTGTAAAAAAAAAACAATGTCAGCAAATAAAATTTCTCAAAACTTAAATAAAATAGTACAAAAAATAAATAAAAAATGTCAGCAATATTACATTAATTGTCAAAATAATTAAAATAATCTAAATGTCATAAAAAAATTTAAAATGTCAGCAAAAAAAATTAAAATTATCAATATCTGCTTACCGTGCATTTCGGGACATGGGGTTCAAACCGCCGACTTCCAAACTCCGGGCAGTTACTCACAAATTTCTAACGGGAAGACGCAATATCTAACACCCGAACCCAGGACCCCCCGCTCAGCTGTCACGCTTTCGACTACGAGACCAACGGGGCAGTCGATCACCATGTACCATCACACACTACGGGTTGTCATGGTTATCACAGGGTGCATGGTTAAAATTCTTGACTGCTAGGACCACCTAGGTCCTACCGGCCGAAAACTGCAGGCATTAAGACTGATTTTGAACTGAAAGTTTCGCCTCTATTATTTCGTTAATCTATGACATCGGCCTACTTTTATATTTTGAATAGAATGTTGGTGTAAAGGGGATTCGTGTCAGCTGTTCTCGTAAGCAAATGTTTTTGTTTTGATGACCTAAATGGCTTTGGAGTGTCCGTGTTCCCTCGTTAGAGACGAGGCTTGATTTCCGATTGGCGACTATTTGTAGGCTATTGAACTGTCCTGATATTTTTTGCACCGAATGTACTTTTTTTATTAAAGAAGCATCGATTTTCATCAGTCTTGTGATTTTACATACATACACAAACTCATGCCTTCTTCTCAAGAGGGTAAGCAGGAACCATAAGACCCTACATAGACACACACACTCCTACACAATTCTTTTGTTTCGTTTACTAATAATTTTCTCTCGTAATTTTAAGAACGTTCACAATCAGAAGGCCAATTCTTGTAATTTAAAATGTTCAAAATCTAGTCGCAGTCTTATCTCGGCGACAAACAAATGTCAAAAACTTGTTAAAATGTGGGGAAATTGGAGGTATTTTTGACAGATTGAGACTGAGATCAGACTGTGCACGTTTTGAAAATTACGAGGATTGCCTTTCTGTCCTTTTGACCTCTGATTTTATTTCGGCCTTCCTTCTCAGAATACTCAGATAGGAAACGATGACCTCATCTAGTTTAAAAAAAATATGATTGACGTGTAAAAGTGTTTGTACAAACCTACCTACTTACAAAAATAAATCATTTATCATTTAAACATCATTTATTTATGCATGGAAACACCAAGCGAAAGTCGCATCAAAATCTGTCAATTCAAGTGACTTTAGAAACGTGATTTAGACTTAAGTGACTTTAGACTTGAGAAAAAAAATGTTTCAGATTCAGTATCGATCTTGAAGAGAAATGTTGTGAAAATTCTGTTGTTATTTTTTTATAGAACTTATACATGAATGAGTAATCGTTCCTTGTCATTGGCATGTACAGAAGTTGGCAAAATTTTTGTACAGAGCTCGTTTCCATTCTTCACACTTATGAAACTTTGCTAGGTTTTTCATTAGTTCTTGCCGTGGGAACAGCGAGGCTAGATGGATTGCCTCCATTCGTCTCCACATCGGGCGTTTCTTTAATTTGCACTACACTGCAGTGGCAAATGAAAAACGACAGTGAAATTGTGCCAAAAAATTGTAGTAATGGTTTTGACACCCAGTTTTTTCTTGTTCAGCACATCTTTGATGAAAATTGTTGATCGAAGATAAGGAACGAAGAATATATAGAAAGGGAAAGAATATCCGATTTAATACCTAATTGTATACGAGTATAGAGGCCTAAAATATTTTTTTTTTAATCGATAGATACCGAATCAAAAAAATAAAACGAGGACAACCGCAATACCAAATATACATACATAGACAAACTCACACCTTTTCCGCATGGGGGTAGTTACAAACTACAGACGCCACCTGTTACGAACCTTACATACTCCTTTTGCCTCGTTTATGTTCATACATCAGCAGGCCAAATTCCCATGAAAAACGTTCAACATCTAGTCGCAATCTCATCTCGGCGACAATCAAATATCAAAAATGCAGGTAAACGCTGTAAAATGTTTAACAGATTGTGACTGAGATTTGTTCTTAAAATCACCGGAACTGCCCCTCTGCTCATACAAGTACGTCAAAGCCAATACCAAATATCTACTTATGGCTGATTTTATCAAAGTCAGATATCTTCTAATCGTGGAATAAAATTGACGTCTGAGAGTTCTAGTATGGAAAAACTGTAAAAATTAAAAAAAAAAATCTATCTAGGTATAAAAGTTTGGTGGAATGCGCCCTTAATAATATACGGGGTGGTCAAAAAGTGATCAAACGAAATAGGGAGATAATGGAGGTCATTTCCAACGCTTTTAAAGTGAGACATAATTTTTGGTAACGCTTCAAAATGTTTGGATAAAAATTAATTGCTCTTGAAATTTGGTACCTAGAGCCGCAATAGAACTTTTGTAGTACTGATACATTATCTAGTAATAATACAAGTCCGTTTGTTTTATTGTTTTATATTACTTTTCTTTTTTAATTTGTCTGAATATTTTTGTATACATAACTTTTAGGGCAATTGAATAATGGCCATGCTGTGAAAAGATTTTTGTTGGAAATGATATCCTTTATCTCCCTATTTCGTTTGATCCTCGATTTTTTGACCTGTATATCCTATGCCTCTAATTCAATAAAAAGAACCAGACCGACACAAACGCAACTACACAATCGCTTCATTAGTTTCCTGGAACTAAGGTCTAAGACGGATCGCCTCCATTCGTCTCTATACTGGGCATTTTCTTTAATTTTGTCCCGTAACTATTGCGGTGCTACCACTATTTTGTTACTTTATCAATGTCAGGGGCGGCCTAGGAAATACACAGTGTTACTTTGATCGTGGAGTTCTTTAGGATACAGTGTGTATTAATTAGCAAGGTTTTGGTGCGGTGGTGAACCTTTCTGATACGATGCTGTATAATAAGTTTCCCATTTCAGCTGTGGTTCTTATCCTTATTACGGTTTCGTTGAACATATTCTTTTTGATGATCGAGTAGCCCGTTGCTAAATAATAACAGCCGCACAGGTCGATCGATCAGGTTAAGCTATGCTTGCCGCGATTGGTCCGTGGATGGGTAACCATCTTTACATACCGAGACCCTCCGTGCCTCGTAAAGCACGTAAAACCGTTGATCCCGGCTGTCATTCGTGGATGAAGTGAAGTCTGACAATCAGTCTTACCTTGGGTTATCGTATTACCCACTAACTGTGTTGTGGAGATCAGTTATGCAGTCGCTCCATGTAAAATACTGGTATTCAGCTGCATCCGGTTAGATTGGAATCTGACCCCAACATAGTTGGGAAAAGGCTTGGCAGGTGATGATTCTTTGTTGATGATCATAACAATAAAAAACTGTAGTAAAATGCGGAGAACAGTAGCTAGGTGGGATAAATATCAAACTTTTAAAAATTTAAACCGAAAAGATGCTTTTATGACAAACATTATTATACTTAATGTTTTAATGTATCGTTAAATATGTATTAGGTCGGGGCAAAAGTATTTTCGTATTTTTCATACAAAAAAAAAATTGTTTTAGGTTTAATTTTTTATTTATTTATAATATGTATGTGCCGTTTTGATCGATGACTTGTTGCCATCTTGTGGGCAATGCTATGATCCCATTGCTTTAGAAGTTTTGAGATTTTTTATCAAAAAAATCTGACAGGTAGTTTTCACAGTGTTCTTTTGAGGTTAACTTTATGCTTCCTAAAGAGTTCTGAAGTGACCGAAACAGGTGAAAATCTGATGGAGCAAAATCAGGGCTATACGGAGGATGCATCAACACATCCCAGCCAAGCTCTCGCAATTTTTGCTGAGTGGCTATAGATGAGTGCGGTCTGGCGTTGTCGTGATGAAACACCACGCCCTTCCTATTCACCAGCTCCGGCCGGTTTTTCTCAATAGCTTCTTTTAACCTCATCAGTTGTTGACAGTAGAGGTCAGAATCGATAGTTTTACCCGGCGGCAAAAGCTCATAGTGGACGATTCCTTTCCAATCCCACCAAACACACAGCATCACTTTGTTCCGAGTCAGGCCGGGCTTTGCCACGGTCTGTGGGGCTTGCCCATGCTTCGACCACGATCTTTTTTGGACAAACGTTGGAAAAACGTTGCATTAAGTTTCTCTCAGTGAGATCATGTGGTACCCAAATATCAAGTTTTTTCTTGTACCCAGACTTTTGTAAATGCCGTAAAACTGTTTTGTGATCAACATCCAGTTCTTCAGCAATATCATAACTACTAATATGTCGATCTTGCTCCACTTTTTCAAAAATGGCACTGATTTTATCCGTGACAGGGGGCGTCCTGAGCGAACTTCATCCTTCACACTAAAATTTCCTGACTTGAAACGCTTGAACCACATTTGTGCTACTTGTATTGATACCGCATTAGGTCCGTAAACCGCACAAATTTTATTCTCGGCGTTCGTCGCATTTTTACCTTTTTTGTAATAAAATTTTAAAATGTACAGAATTTCTTCGTCACATACGTTCATGTTGTTTGCTTGTAAAACAATTGAGAAATGGCGGGAACTAGTTTTTTTTTTAATTTATTGCATCTTTAGAATGTCAACATTTAATAGTATTAAAACCAACCAGTTACATTCAGTACTGCCAAAGAGGTTTGATTAATAACAATAGATTCAAAATACGAAAATATTTTTGCCCCGACCTATTATACAAAGTGTATCTGCTCTTATTTTTAAATATAATTTCGTTTGTGAATGTTTTCCACATACATTTCCTCTTTCTTTCCATTATTCATCAATTACTGTCATCATCTGCCTAGCCTTGTCCCAACTATGTTGGGTTCGGCTTCCAGTCATTAATCAATTATAGGTATTTATTTACGAAGGTAAATATTTACCCAATTTAGGATTAGGCAAATATTTACCTATAGTGCAGACGCCAGCACATCAAGCTACTATAATCCGTCAAATTAATTTAATAGATTTTCAACTTTATCGCAAAAACATAAGGTTCAAAGTTGGTTGGGAAAATTTGTCAGTTTCGGGTACACCCGCACTTCGCCAGTTATGTTTAAGTCCCGTGTTATAGGGACCACCACCTTCACTTCCTCTGTCTAACTCATACAGGAAAACAGGCTCGCTATATTGTAATATAATTAGATACTGAATATTATACTCACGTTCAGATTGGTTCAGTTTTCACAGAATTTTGTGAGTTAGAATAAAAAATAGGTTTGTTTCGCGCCGTTTTCTGTTTGCAGGTAAAACCTTCCACCGGTTGAAATAACAACTTTTGCGGTTCCAATATTCTTAAGAAAAGCTAACCTATTTATACTACACTATTTGTTGTTGGTTGTTGTAGTAACCTATTTAAGGTCTATTTAAATTTATGTTGGCAATATTGATATTCTTTCAAGTTAAACAAATAGCAATCAATTCAATTTCAATGTAAATTAAGTTAGTTTCAGAGTGACTAGCACCATTGAAAAAACTATGAAAATGTTTCAAATTGTAGCGTAAACTGAACGTTATTGTGTAGGAATGAAAGTTATTTTTCCATTAATTCATATTTGTTTACATTTTTGGCAAATAAATCGCGAATGCAGATTACCTAGGTATACATACACACGTTACTGAGTCGGTTAAAAACCTGTTGCTTTGTTTTTTCATAACGTTAATGTATATTCAGATCAATATGAAAAACCTAGAAAACTTCAGCATATATGTTAGCAGGCCCTCAAAACATATTTTTTGTACAGAGGCCAGCACATCAAGCTACCCCAATCTGTCAGATTTTCCCAATTGAATATGAACCTTATTCCTTTGTGCTAAAGTTGAAAATCTATCAAAGAAATTTGACAGGTTGGGGTAGGTTGACCTGCTGGCGTCTGTACAAGCATTAGAGTATTTTTCATTTTCCACTAACTGACCTAACGACGTAGTTTCACCAGTAATCATTTTCTGTTGATAACCTCTATGTTTTCAGGTGAATGGTAGCAGCCGGATGGGGGTATATGAGGATTGAGTTAAATGACGTGGCATTGAAGAGGTCTAAGTCCAGCAGTGGACTGCTATAATCAATAGGCTAAAGATGACGATATAACATGATGATATGATAAAGTATAGAACACCTAGGGTGTTCTATACTTTATCATTCCTTTCATTCTTTTTCATTCATTCCTTTATCATTCTAGGACCTGATCCTAATGTAATTGGGAAAAGTTCAGGCAGATAATGATGATGTTTAGACCTATATTATGGTTACTTAAATTTAATTGTATTTCAACAATGTAAGAAACAACTTTATTGTTACGTGTTCTTAGTTTAGATTTTAGCTCGCTACAATCAATTAGGTCTTGGCTAGATTTGTTGAATAGAATAGCATTTATTCTGTTGCATAGAACATGTCAAAAATAGAACGATTGAATTAACAATTGAATTTAAACAAGAGCTCTTAGTGTCTAATTTTGTTCTGGAATTAAAACTTTTCGCGCATAAGGAGCCTTGCTAGTTAATGACCAAACGCTAGAAAAAAATTAAGTCAAGGAGGACTTACAGAGCCAGTCATTGCTAGTTGATAGTCAAACGCTTGAAAAAAATAAAATCTTACGAGACCATTCAGATTAAGCGTACCGTTACAACCCACTACAATAAAACTTTTGGTCCTTACGACCCAGTCGCACCGATAGGATAGTTTGTAACAAGATCCGCAGCAATTATCCTCTGAGAATGGACATTCAATTAACACAATTAGGTAGACAATTAATAGTGTTTGGAAACAGAAGCAGCAATACATTACTTTAATTATAAGGCGTGTTCTTTTTTAGGGTTCCGTACCTCAAAAGGAAAAAACGGAACTCTTATAGGATCACTTTGTTGTCCGTCCGTCCGTCCGTCTGTTTGTCAACACCCTTTATCTCAGGTATGCGTGGAGGTATCGAATTGAAATTAAAGCAATATATTTAGGTCTGTAGTCCCTTGAAGCTGTGAAAAAATCAGACTTCTACATTAACCTAAAAAAAGATACGGCCGCAAAAATACGTATATTTTGCCACTCCCAAGTGAATCAAAATGTGTAAGGTACTTCCGGGTGACTTAGAATCAGGAAATTTGGCAAGAACCAATGTCACGTAGCAGAAGTAAAGGAAAAATCCGGAAACCGTCAATTTGTAGTTACATACCTACTTTGTACGGAACCCTCAGTGCTCGAGTCCAACTCGCACTTGACCGGTTTTTACCTGAAGTTCAATAATGTTTCAACTTGTTAGAATTTAGTAAGAAAATACTAGTAACATTTGCCGAAATAAAAACACTATAAGTATGGCTGTACTTATAGTGTTTTTCTTTCGGCATTTCGCATGTTTTAAACGTTTTATTTTATATTATTTTTAAAGTTTACTCAATGCCTTTCTACAACTGTCGGTCCATAAACGCAACATTGCACCTAGTTCATAAAACGACACGTTCAACTTAGCTGTTTATGATGTTGTTTTGATTCAACATGAAAAATACAGCGTAGTCACAAACGCGCCACCAGACTTTCCATTATGCCTCCTCTCTGTGAGAGAGAATGGGCCGTAATCCACCACACAGGCCCAGTGCGGGTTAGTGGACGTCACATATCTTCGAATGTTAAACCCAGCACTTACCATACAACTCATACGTCGGGGCTGTTCTATACTTGATTACCTAAATTTCAGTTTTGGTGACCTAGAAACTGCTACTTAAGTTCAGTTTCTAAAGCAATAATAAAGCGATCAAACAATTATATTATTGTGTGTGCTAATATACAAGGGTCCTTGCGCTAGTTTCCAACTTGTTTTATTGGTTCATACATAGTAAAACAAGTTTGTTGGAATTATTAGTAGTTAGTAGGTTATTGTGAAAGTTTGATAATCTTGGACGTCGGTAGCAGACGAAAAGAAAATGGAAAATTGAAACATATATATTAATTTTCCTACTTGTAGCAAAATGCAACAGCAGAATAAAGCTGAACACATTGTTTGTTGAAACATACTAATCTCTGGAACTCTCTGAAATCGAATATGAAAAAATCGTTTTGCATTTGGTAGCCCAATTCTTAACACTACGCTAGTAACAATACGCCTGTACCCTTGGGAGCTGAACAAAAACAGAAAGCATGCTAAGCGGAATCGAAGTAATAGCGCGAGCAGGCGATGCGATGCGATGCGACGGGGTGGATCAAGAAATTTTACGAGGACGAAGTCGCGGGCAGAAGCTAGTTTATAATAGGTATACAGGGTTATTGGAAAAAACATTAACAACCTCTTAAGAGGTCATTGTACTCATCATTATGAACAACTTTTACTAAGGGACCAAATCTGAAATCGCAAAAAAAAATCAGCTGTTCCCTACATTTATGTTCGCATAACTCGTCAAAATGTAGGGAACAGCTGATTTTTTTGCGATTTATATCTGTATATGTAGGTTGTATGTTATAGGTAGACTAAACCTTTTATTTCATGTGAAATGTTTATATCCAATATCCATTTCGAAGTAAAAACAAATTCCTAACTCAAAGCTGAAATCTAAAAGGACTAGACTAATATCAATATAAGTACTAATAACGTCTACGGTGGGTGCAGCAAGTCTTCGGCGAAAAGTTATGGCCGCGTGACTGGTTCCTATAAAACCTATTTAATTCTAAGGCAAGGTACACCGGGTGAATCAAGGAGGGAAATAAACATGAATAGAAACGGGAATAAGGAGTGCATGTGGAAGTAAAGATGTCTTCGTGCAAAAAGAACGAGTGTAGTAAAAAAGCGTCCAAGTGCGGATCGGACTCGCACACAAAGGTACACAAGGTAAAAAACGCCGAAAAAATACCTTTCTTGTTTGGAGATACCCTTTAATTTTTAACTATAAATTATTTCTATTATTAATTTGTTGTTATAGCGGCAATAGAAATACACACTCTGTGAAAATTTCAACTGTCTACCTATTACGGTTCATGATATACAGCCCGCTGATAGACAGATGGATAGCGGAGGCTTAGATAGTAGAGTCCCGCTGGCACCCTTTGTGTACGAAACCCTAAAAATGACGTTAAAACTATTGAAAAAAATATTGTTTATTAAAGACTATTGGTCAATTAAAAATTTCGAGTAATTTTAACAGCAGCACCCCAATTGCGTAATTACACTTTCTTACACAACCCGAAGGATTTTGAAGCAAATTCCTAATCCATTGCTTGTTTCAAAAACTCTTCTGCTTGACATAGTAAATAACACAATGAATGTCGAACTGTCAAAATGCATTGCAATAAGGCATTCCGTAACATACCAATACGTAACATTCCAATTTGCTAGCGTGTCACGCAATTTTATTGCCCCGCGGTTAAGTATTTCATTTACAAATAATGTGATTTTTTTTTTCAATCATTTTTTAAGTACCTATGTATTTTATTAAATTGGATGACGTAAAAATGAATGAATATTGTTTTAAGCGTACAGCAACACATTCGTTTATTTGTATTACCTATGTTTGCATGTCCAGTTTTTTTTTTAATGCTTGTGCTTATAGGATCGATCCCTTTGTTCTTTTACTTGTCGCTGGCACGACTGTATTTCAGGTCTTGTTGGCCCAAGACTTCGCCATTTTCACGGCGTCGTTAGAGCAGAGGTCATTTTGATTGCATGTCCCTTATCCCGTTCCTGGATACCTAATAAAATAATGCTTATAAAACAGGGTGTGATTGCCACAGTGAGTTGAGTCCTACTCACAATCTTGCAGCGTCATTGCCTGACAATGGACTCAATTCAAGTCTAAAATTAAAATCTTTATCAATATTCATTGATTTACAAAAACAAAAAATACGTGTCCATTATTTTCCAATACTCTAACTGACGGACTAAATAGATTTTAAATTTATTGATGGTGGAAACTAGCCTATTATACTAGGGCTATGGGGCCCGAGTGCCCACTTAGTATTTCGAGACATCGCCAAGCGGTTGGTCGACTCTTCACGTGACCAGAGAGTAGGCCTATTTTTTGGCCAAAGAATCAGCATTGCCATACAACGTGGCAATGCTGCCAGCCTTTTGGGCACGTTTCCTGTTGACAGCGATGCGGACGAATTTTTTTATGGCCTTTGATTATTTCCCCTTCTTTATATATATATATATATAAAAGTATAAAGAGGAAAGATTTGTATGTATGATTGCTTGTAATATTTAATGTCCGTTTCTCAATTTCGGGAATCTCAAAGACCACAATAAGATAATTAATTACCACGCAGTCGTAGCACATTACGCTATCATTAAAAGTGAACAAGTATCTGATACCCTTGACATTTTCTGATACCCACGTCTAGAAAAAAGGTGCTCGTGGCTAAGTAATAACAGGCTCGTGGCTAAGTAACACGGGTCGATCGATCAGGTTAAGCTACTCTTTCCGCTTTCGGACCGTGGATGCCAACCATCTTTATATACCACCACTACGTGTCTTGGAAAGCACGTTAAGCCGTTAAACCTGGCTGTCATTCGTGGATCTTTGGCAGTCGTTACAAATCGTCAAAAGCCTGAAAGTCTGACAACTTGTCTTACTAAGGTTGTATCGTTTTACCCAGTAGTTAACTAGGTTGTAGAGATCAGATTGGCAGCCACTTTATGAAAAATACTAGTATTCAGCTGCATCCGGATAGACTGGAAGTTGACTCCAATCGGGGCTTAAAACCGGTACCAAAAGTACAGGTTCTGTACTGTTAATTAGCGGTTCTTGCCATTTCGGTACCTGGGTACCCGTTCCAGAGGGGTACTGGTACTCTACCTAAAAAGTACTGGTACCAAATTCAGGTACTTGACGCATACCACAAATCTCGCAACTTTTTTGTTGGCAACCTTGAAGATATTTTTTAACTATCCTTTATATTTACTGCTACTGCTACTAACGGAAATATTTTTTGGTACCCGTTTAGTACCAATACTGATTAGAAATAAGAATAGTACAAGTGCTACGTCTGGTACCGGTACCAATAGCACAGGTACTACTCTGGTACCGGTATCACACCAAGGCCAATGTGACGACCTTTGATATACTAAATACACGGCTTTGTATACAGAATAAGATTATACAACATTTTGAGAAAGTTAATTTTGTTTAGGGATCCTTTTATTCTAATTTTATTTCATGTACTTACCTACCATAGATATAATGAGATCTAGTTACACAGCGCCGTAAGAAAAGCAAGGTTATTATATTTTGCAAAGAAGTTAGGTAATTTCCTCTTTCATAAAATTTATCTATGGTCTAAATAAAGCAAATTTCTGTCTAACACACATTCTTGTTTGTGGCCAGCTTGTTGAAAAGTTTAAATTACGAAAATTAACGGTTTCCTTTGTGGTCTTGTAAGTTTATTTAGTGATCTGCTGCTATTGTAACATGACGGTTATTATTTTTTATTTTCGAACAAGATAATATTTACATAATATATAATATAAGCTTACAGACTTAAAATAATAATATCTTCACGAGACCCACCAGCCACACTACCAGAGCTGGCCTATTTTTTAACCGACTTCAAAAAGGAGGAGGTTATCAATTCGGTTGTATTTTTTTTTATGTTTGTTACCTCAGTACGCCGTCATTTATGAACCGATTTGGATTTTTTTTTTTTATTTGAAAGGATATGCTTCCAGATTGGTCCCATTCTTGTCAAAATCCAGTTCTGATGATGGGATCTATGAGGAATTGAGGGAACTCCTCAAATATTACAGGCATACATATAGCAATTTTGGTATTTTCATCAACATGTCAAGCATTTGCATTCAAAAAGTATAATTTGGTGAAGTGGAACTGATGAAGGAGACCACAGATAGCCACAGGAACTCTTCAATGATAATAAGTATTTCACGGGTGGCGATAAGATATCTCGATTAAGATAGTTAAGCGACTATGACGAAGCAAATTTAAATAAATGGTTCTGACGAAAATGGTACCATCAAACCGATCTGATGATGAAGCTGGAAGGTAGGTACCGGAACTTCGTAATAAAACCATGTATTCTAGCCGTGTTTGGGCTTATTGGAATTGTCATGAGATGCACTCTGACTATAAAAAGTAAAAAATAAAAACTTTTTAACAAAAAAAAAACAACCGACTTCAAAAAAAAAACACTACAAAGTGTAAAATAACTTTAATTTTAATTTCGGAAGTCGGTGTCTTTGGTTTTTTGTTAAAAAGTTTTTTTGGCCAAAGAATCAGCATCGCCTTATAACTTGCTGGGAAAAGTGCCAAAGAAGACTGGCAATAACGTATTGCCAGTCTTCTTTGGCACTTTTCCCGCTGACAGCGATGCGGACGAATTTGTTGATGCTCTATGATTCTTCACTCAACATACGAATGTGTAATGTTAATTTTGCATAATGAGCTTATAGTATGTTCCGACAGCTGGGGCACAGGCCTGCTCTCATCGAAAGAGAGTATGCTTGTAATCCACGCGGGCCCAGTGCGAGTTACGCGGCAACCGTGTATATTTCATACTTTTTCCTTTCATCTAAGAATCTATTGAATACCGTGTTTTCTTTCAATACAGATAACATATATAGGTATACCTATTATCAACATCAAAACTCGGAACAACGCCATTCAACTTTGATACAGCTATCAAAAACCGACCAGACAATTTTCTCCTCGTAGGTACGAAACCTCACAACATCATTTCCCCGTATTACCTCATCAAACTGAATGGCTACCTCCCAATGAGGATAATCAGAGCTCATACAAGAAAAAAACAAAATAGCGTATCGAATATCAATATTACGTCATATCCGAATCCGATATGGCAGTTTTCAATTTAGGAAATCCGTGTAGGTACATATGTGTACTTTTGTTGTTATGTGCTGCACGGATTATGAGGCTGTGTCCACGAGTGATGCCGTTGACAGTATTTTTTAGAAATGAAAAAGTTTGTTAAGCTCTTATTCTCTCATTCGGTGCATCAGAGGTTCAGAGCTTGTCAACCTTTTTGTAATACCTACTACACAACGTAAAGCGCGCGTGCGCGATAGTCAATTCGAGAACTACCTTGTAGGACACCGGCGTCGTCGGATCTGACTGAGAGCCATTCCAAAAGACCTCGCCAAACTGGCGATCACACAGTGGGCGCTGCGGCGTAGCAACGTTCTTACGGCGGCGTCGCGGCGCCGCAGCGGCAACGAAAAGTGTGTACGCTTGCCCATCTCTACGACAGTACAAAATTAACCAGCGTGCGCCCTTCCCTCTTCCGTACAAATTACTGAGCCGTACCACTCCGGCGCTGCACTGCTTACGGCGCGCCGTATGGCATAATTACCATACATTTTTTTATGTAAGAAACCGCAGCGGCACCGTTCAGGCGCCGCGTCGCAGCCGCACCGCACCGTGTGGAACGGCTCTGAGTGGCTCATACCTTCGCATCGTCACTTGACGCACGCGTCAGCGAATTGTGACTCTTGACAACACTCACCCCGTCACCCCTTTCCATTCCATGCATGGAGAATTAAGCCTTTAGGTAGCTTAAGGTAAAAGCACCAGGATAGCTGGCAATATTATTATTTTTTTCAATTTTTCATTTGCAAGTTAGTAAATTCAATTTGCAGGTTAGTTTCGCGGGGTTCCCTGGGGTCTGATAAATTGCGGGACTGTTTCACGTTGTATGTTGAGGCATACCTATTTATTACGCCATTATAATGAAGTTGGACAGGACACCTGGCAAGGCGCAGTGACGATAAGTGGAGTAAGGCTGTGACAGAGTGGCGTCCGGCGAAGACGAGATAATATGAAGCTTTGGATAATGATGTTGATGAATAATTATATATTTTTTTAAATGTAGTAATAAATCCTTCCCAATTTTATTAAGATATATCCCTAGAAAATGGTTGAGCTGGATGGTGCTGATCCACGCGTCATGATCGTGAACGGGCGCCGACGGTTGAGACTGGTCATCTCTTAATTGCCAGGGCTAATTTTTAAACTTATATTTTGAATTGTTTCTTCATTTGTGTTTTTTTACATTGTTCTCACATAAGAAGCAACAAGAATAATGTACCCAGGATTTTGTAATATCTTGATTTAAAAGAGTGTCCTTGGAGTTTCTTGCCCCTTCTTCTCCAAGAGATCTACGTTTTGGAATGGGCAATTAGCTTCAACTTTCTGACTAACTGACCGACTATTTAATTTTGACAATTCAAAAGTGCCTGTAAATGGTTTAATTGAAATAAATGCTTTGAGTTTGAGCTTGACTTAGTCATGTTTTATTGTATGTTTAGAACTAAATACTAGGTACTAAATTAAATGATTAACTAACTTACTACACAAATAAATACGAAAACAAAGGACACTAAAATAATTAGATACACAATTATAATAATTAAAAACGTTGACTATCTTACGAAATTATATTTGATGGTAAAAAGGTGAAAATAACGATTTGAAGCAAATCGATTTAACTCCTCTCCGAGATATAGATAGGTTCCCTATTTTAAACCCAGCATATCCAAGCCTTACTGATCACGGTCCGTGTATCGGCCATATGGATATATGGACAGACCAGGGCTTACCGATATGAAACTTGACTGAATGAAATCGTTACATGTATTCGCTCCCCGTTTGGCAGGATTTTAAACGAAGTACGAACATATTTCAGAACACATATTTGTGAAGTATTTTTAGTGTTTATTTTTTAAAGGTTTCGCAAAATTCTGAGTCGTAATACATTCCTACTATTTTATTTAAAAAACCTTAAACAAACACTTTTGCTTTTTTTCATTTTTGCTTTTTGAAAATAATTAAAGTGTTTTTAAGCATTTTAATTATTTTAATACCTAATTGTAGCAGTGTGGCTTGTGGCTAAGTAATAACAGCCGCACAGGTCGATCGATCAGGTTAAGCTACGCTTACCGCGGTTGATCCTTGGATTGGTGACCATCTTTACATACCAAGACCCTCCATGTCTCGGAAAGCACGTTAAGCTGTTGGTACCAGCTGTCATTCGTAGATATTTGACAGTCGTCACGGCTCGTCAGAAGCCCGAAAGTCTGACAACCAGTCTTACCAAGGTCAGATAGGCAGTCGCTCCATTTAAAATACAGGCATTCAGCTGCATCCGGTTAGACTGGAAGCCGACCCCAACATAGTTGGGAAAAGGCTTGGCAGATTGATTGATTGACCTAGTTGTAGCACTGGTGGTCCAGTGGTAACAGACCCCCCTTACCCCCAATTTACCGAATTGTAGGCAATGGGTTCGAACCCAGTCAGGCACTTTGCGTTGTGTAATTAATATCATCACACTGCTCTCAAAACGGTAAAACATCGTGAGGCAGCAATGTCCTAAAACCAAAAATACAAAGACATGAGACATCCACCAACCCGAACTGTTCCTGCGTGGTAGTTTATGACCCACTCATCTCACAGAGAAGGGCCTTGCGCCAGCAGTGGGAACCTGCCATGCAATGCCTGTTGATGTTTTAAGTGTCCTTCAATCCGAACCAGTCTAGATCTAAGTCACAATCATCAGCCATAAAAATTAATGAATGATATTTTAAGCGTACAGCAACACATTCGTTTATTTGTATTACGTATGTTTGCATGTCCAGTACTTTTTTTAAATGCTTGTGCTTAAAGGATCGATCCCCTTGTTCTTTTACTTGTCGCTGGCACGACTGTATTTCAGATCTTGTTGGCTCAAGACTTCGCGGCGGTTGAGAACAAGCCATTCCTGGATACCCAATAATAATAATGCTTATAAAACATGGTGTGATTACCCTATGCTCGATCAGTGAGTTGAGTCCTACTCACAATCTTTCAGCGTCATTACCTGACAATGGACTCCATTCGAGTCTAAAAGTAGTTGAGTAGATATTCTTGAAAAAAATATACAGTGCCATCACATGTAAATTAATTATTGTAAACTGTTGTACTAGTTTTAAGAAAAAGAGAGTGGTCTGAAGTGATGATCCTGTCACTGGAAATCAATCTAGGCTTAGCATAATCAGCCTTTAATGTTCCCACTGCTGGGGAGAGGGAGTGGGCTGTAATCTACCACGCGGGCCCAGTGCAGGTTAATAGATGTCACATGTGTTCGAAGTGTTGGTTCTAGGGCATGCCGGTTTCCTTACGATGTTTCCCTTCACCGTTTTGAGAGCAGTGGTGATGAAATAAATTGCACAAAATAAAGTGCCTATCTGGGTTCGAACCCACGACCGACTGGTAAGTCGGGGTCATTACCACTGGCCCACCACAGCTCTCCCATAGGTACGATAGGTCTAGGTAGTTCTAGTGAAAACCAGTCTAGCGGTTTTAACTATAGATTAAAAAATGTAATTTAATTGAACTTACTGCCGACAAATTGCTCTGCAGTTTGGCAGGTGTTATGTTAGATTATAAATGTAACATTATGGATTAAATAAATTTGAAAAAATAAAAATGTAGTGTAAGCGTGCAGCCTGCCTTCAAGCTACGGGACAAGCGCCTAGTCCTGCGGTATCTATAGCTTGGCCAATAAAAACCTATATCTCTAATTATAAAAAAAAGAAAATAAAAAATATAATGTTTATAGCCACCCAAAAAGCACGGGGGTAAATTCTTCGTAGGTACTCTTTTATAGAATGTTTGATGTTCACTTAAGGTTCCTATAAGAACAAAAGTGTTCACTTACGATTTGGCTAAGCCAAAAGAAATGTAGGGATATTCCACTCAGAGCCCTGATTTCAACGGCACTTGACCAATGGCACTTGAGCGGCTCGACTAACCACACTCAGCAAATAGGAAAATTCTCGATATGAAAATATCACAGAGTACTAACAAATATACAAAATATAGGCAACAAATAAATAATTAATTGGTGTTTGCAATTAACACAACAGAACAGTGTAGTACCAACGTAGTAGTAAACAACGAAATAATTTATATGAAATCCTATTTGTGCTTAAATTCGTGGGTGCTTACTTAAAATGTAACATGTACCTACTAATTAATCCGCTACTATTTTAATATAATTTGAATATAATAGTATTCAAATTAGATTAAAATAGTAGTGGATGAATAGGTACATAAATTAGAGGAAATTAATTTAAATAGTTTCAGAGCATTACGAATTGTCAACTTTCGATAATTACAATAAATTTACTAATTTTCATAATCATAATACTAAAATAATGCCTAAATAATGCAATCAATAAATTTCAGTAGATATAACCATTTAATTTTCAGAAGTTCGCTACTTTCCATCCAATTGAAATTATTATATTGTACTTATTTGTAAGGTCTATTCAAATGTATGTTTCTAATTGTTGTTATTTTAAGTTAAACAAATATCAACTTTATTTCAATGAGCATTAAGTTGATTTCAGAGTGACTAGCACTATTGAAAAAGTTATGAAAATGTTTGAAGTTGTTACGTAAACTGAATTTATTGTGTGGACATTAAAGTTATTTTTCCAAATACTCATATTTGTTTACATATTTGGCAAATAAATTGTGAACTGTGATTAGGTATAGTCATTTAGTTTATTACCTAGTGATAAAGGTTAGTTGCGTAAATAGTAATATACATTAAAATGCTTATATACCTACAATATATAAATTGTATATAAGTATTTTAATATATATGAAATAAAAAAAGAATAACTTACAGAAAAATAAAATGTAATGATCGATGACGCTTGTAATCCCTGAAGGGTCGGGCAGAGGGGTAGGTACCATAGTATACCACATTTTGCCAGTATTATTTTAAATAAGTATAAAGTACCAACCACAAACCAAACATACAACCCTTACACTGTCATCAGTAACACCAGAAAAACCATCTAGAATTTTCGAACCCGAGAAAATAAAGCCTCATTTTTATATTCCATAAACTGACACCGGTTTCAGATCTTTTAAACTGCATGTCCCACAAACCGACAACCAGTGAACCGCTAACCATGCCTTCCATCAATCAATCTAGTCATCCAAGCGCAGACCACAACCGGACTGACCCGAACAAGCTGTGTCATTGTCCTTTTAGTGGTTTGACCTAACGTGCGTGAATTTATTAGATATTTTAATCTATGGAAAAGTCCTCAAAATGCGCGCCATTAGTTTTTTTTTTTTTGACCAAGTTGGTTTTATTCAGCCGATTTTTATTTTCAGCCAGTATCTTTTTGATCTAATGCATACATTTTATATTAAACTTAATGGGAGATATTATTATTATTATTATTATTATTAAACTCTGTGGTAAATTTATATCTAAATAAAAAACTGTGCAACCATGACATTTCATATAATATTTCAGCACTGTTTTGGTTCTAAGCAAAAAATACGTCCTGTGTGATCGGTTTACTAACGCTTGTTTCCCTTCGAACTGTTAGGTAGACATGTATATGTAATAAATACATTTACACGAACACATTAAACTTAATCACAAATGTACAAACTTCAAATCGGTGTTCTGATTTGTGGGGCTGATGGGACTTGAAATAAACGTCACCATCCTGTCCTTATCTTAATCCATTTGGGGTCGCGCAGCGTGTTATCTTGCTCTACTAATAATAAACTCAAAGCATTTATTTCAAATACACCAATTACAGGCACTTTTGTCAGTTAGAAAGATGAAGCTAGTTGCCCATTTCAAAGCGTAGTAGTACTTAAGGAGAAGAACGGGCATGAAACTTCACGGACACTCTTTTATATCATACTAGCTGACCCCGCAAAAGTCGTTTTGCGAAAAAAAAAAAATAGATAGTAGCCGATTCTCAGACTCACAATAATCATTTTTTTTCCTTTACTTTTTACGAGAAATAATGGCTTATTTACGAAGCGATTTTAAGCAATACAGCATTAATCCTTATCCAATTAAGTACCTTAAATACATTGTGCATTTAATATAGATAAATATGGCCCTTTACAGCATGTAATTTAAATGAATATTTTCGAAGATATTACAGATTTAAAATGCAGGGACATAGCGGTTGCTGCGGTACCGGCCGCGGCGGCGCGTGCTGGCATTCTTGAAATACCTGTATGTACTTAGTATCAGTATTGCACCCGTGCGAAGCCGGGGCGGGTCACTAGTTACCTATATTCTACAAACAAAAAACTTTTTACAAAAAAAAAAAAACCAGCTTCCAAAAAAGACACTACAGAGTGAAAAATAACTTTAATTTCGGAAGTCGGTGTCGTTGTTTGCCACCGACTTCCAAAATTAGTTATTTCACTTTGTAGTATATTTTTGGAAGTCAGTTGATTTTTGTTTGTAAAAAAGTTTATAATTCTTTTAAGTTGTAATTACCCCATACAAATTCGTATAACACTATTTACTATGTAAATATCAGTGACAGTTAATAAAATTTAAATGAAACCACCCTACCCTCAATCAACTCAGCCTATCGCAGTCCACTTCTGGACATAGGCGCGTACATGTCACGGGAAGGATCTGGGAACGTAACGGAATTGGAGCGAGCGGAAGTGGAGATGCGGTTCCGTATTTAAAATAATTCGCGCGGGGTGGGGACTTTTAGATGTTACGATTTTTGTTTTTCATAACGTAGACTTGAATGAGATTTTCTAAAATTAAATATGAATTAAAATTTGATTCGGTAGTTTAGTCAATAAAATTTAATAACACTTTTAGGTGTAGATAATAGTACTTAGACTTACTCTATACTTAGAGCATATCACAAAAATGTATAATTTAAGGGTTTGGTTATAGACCATCGTTTGAACAACTTTCTCATGTGACCAGCATAATAATAGCGAAAAAACTATCAACTTTACCATATAAAACTTCAACACCTATCTTAACCCAATGTTGACGATATTTTTCCCATGGAGACCTTTATTACACTTTTCTGAAAAATATCATCTGCCTAGCCTTTTCCCAACTATGGAGGTCGGCTTCCAGTCTAACCGGATGCAGCTGAATACCAGTAATTTACACGGAGCGATTGCTTGTCTGACCTCCACTACCCAGTTGCCGTGTGATATGATACCCCTTGGTAAGACTGGTTGTCGGGACCAACGGCTTGACGTGCTTTCCGAGGCACGGAGGGGTCTTGGTACGTAAACATGGTCACCCATTCACAGATCTACCGCGGCAAGCGTAGCTTAACCTGATAGATCGACCCGTGCAACCGTTATTACTTAGCCACAAGCCCCTATACTTTTCTGATACACACCGTGTTAGTAAATATAAATTAAAGGTGAGGATCTATCATAAAATCGAAGTCAAAATTTCTACACTCAACAATAATGTATTATATTATTTTACAAACTCTAGAAAGCCGCGATTCGAGATTATTAGTAGCCACATCGAATTTGGATTACCACTTAATTTACAAAACTTAAGTTTTAGAACCTAGCAAATATTAATTAACAAATTGGAAATGTTTCGAACAAGTTCTCGATTTATTTAAAATAGTAGCTAAATCATACTGTGGTGAAAGTTATTTACTCTTTTACCCGACAACGGCGAAGCAAAAAGGGTTATGATTTTGACCGGTATGTATGTATGTATGTATGTATGTATGTTGGGTATTTAGTCCGAATGGACCAAACAGAATGGCCTGCGGGCCATTCGACCGTAAACAAAATTCATCTGTTCCCTCATAACTTCTAAACTACTTGTCATAATTTGACAAATGAGGTCTCGTTGGAAGCGCCTTGATCGTCCGCTCGTTGTGCTGGCATTTGTACTATCTTAAGAAGTCTAGTTACTAAGTAATAACGTTGCTTATTTTTTAACAATTATACCTAATTATTTAACTTACGTGTCTGTCGCGTCGTATCGGATTGTTTAAATAATCCCTAATTACACGGTGTAATAATTACAACCATAAACAATAAAATATCACAGTCCTTTCCCTTTTACGTTGGGGAAAATTAAGCTTCCGTAATTACTATCTCAATTTACTTAAAGTGCAAGTAAAATTTGCAAAATATTATAACACAAGGCGTATTTTGAGCCCGTGTATCAAGCGAACATTGAATTGTTTGTAGTTTTTTTTTTTTATCTAGCCACAAAATAATCTTTGTTTGAATGTCTAGTTTTTGTAAAACTCTCAACAATAATAATAATAATAATGTTTATTTTCCAGTAAAATGTTCACAAATGTTACAAATACAGTAATACAATATCGACATAAATTATAGTTTTAATATTCTCATGGAAGTAAATGTTTGTATTCTTATGAAAATAAAGTTATCATAAACCTCATATGCCTCATGGAATTCTCCATCGGCAAAAATGACGAACTTCCATACAAACTATCATTCCCTATTTAACCCCTACAGCGGATGAATTTTCAAAAATCTTTCGTTAGTGCTCATTTTCGTTACATAAGGAACTATTGTATAAAAAATCATACTTCTACAGTTCTACAGTTGTGAGAATATCTTCCTGATTTCCTGATAGCTGTCATTTGCATACAAACGAATACGTGTTTTGCAAATCTGATCTTTATAAGCTTCTAGAACTGTCGCACTCGGCTGGACTGTAGACCCAGTGGTTTAGGCATCTCGCTCACTAGACCAGATTAACTAAAGAAACCATTTGACCGTCGCGCACTTGGCCGCAACGGCCAACTGGCCGCACACCGGGCAGGTACGACTAATCGTTGCTACCAACTTACGTATAATAGTTTGCTATGAGCGCTCGCGCACTAGATCTGCGACCACGAATGCGATCCGGCCGCGGCCGCGAGACTCTCATTTTTGTATTGACACGAGTTATACTATCTTGTATCAGTAAAAGTAATTCATCAAAACTAGTCACAGACATTTTTGTGTATTAAAAAAAAACTTGTTAACGTACGACCTTAATTTGCATATTAAGGTATTTATGTTGCGAATTTCCAACACAGGATGTATTAAATAACGTCTTTTCGTATTAAATCTTTTCTTTTTTTTACAGGCACACAATTTCTATGTCCATACTATTCGAGCTCAGAACAACAACTGCAGCAGCTCGACAAATGGCCGCTTTACGACTAGTCGTGGACGTGGCCGCAAACTTAGCCGCAGCCCAACTTAGCTTCTACAACCATGCCCGCCTAGTGTGCGAAGTGCCTTAGGCTGTGCGTTGTCTGTCAGCGAATCAATGAATGTAAGAATTTTATTTTAGTAGATTGTTTACTAGCAAGAGACAAGAGCCTTAATAATCCAGTAATATGAAGATATTTTCCGCATTGTTATATTCTTTGATCTCACATTATTCACTAAAAGTGGCTTTTGTAAAAGCGAATAAAAATCTCGTTGAAGAGAACATCTAACGAAGTCCTTCAGAAAAGGAAGTAAAACAAAAGATAACCTAATTATTTCCAAAGGAGCTATGCCATATCTACATACAAGTACTTCAATAAAAACACAAGAAGGTAGTCTATTTCAAAAGCAGTAGGAATGTCTAACGACACTTCACTCTATACGTTACCGTTATCTCAATAAATGCAGGTTCCTCTTTTACTGGCTGTCGTCCTCTGATTTACAGCATCCTTGAGACTCAGATGGATTTATGTCTCGTAAGAAAATGGCACACTAGTTGAATGAAAATTTGAGAGAATTTTCTTTTGGGCACCTATACTTTATGGAGTTTGTTTGACCAATGGCCTTAATATTTACAAGCTGCTAACTTTATTTGCTACTTTGAGTCTGTCAAGGGCAATCCGCAACAGTTAAAATGAGACTTAGCTCGGATGATGTAAGCGCGCGATACTGATGCGTCGATTACGAGAGTGGTAACAGCGCGGGGGTCGGGAGGGGTCACTTGGGTCCCAAGTTAACTCTTGCGGGTTGTAAACTGATGACATTTTCGAAAGAAGTAAGTGATTTATGTCTATTTTTCTGCCAGTCTTCCAGTCGTAAGTATTCAGAATACCTATAATAATACAGAGCATCCATGGGTGACGATACTTATGTCCAACCGGAGGAACCTGGTCAGCTTCGCTGCTAACCTTGCTGACTGGCTATTTTTTCTACAACTTTCTCGTACAACACAAGCAGCAAAGATTGAAGAAAGACAGTGCTTTCAAAAACACAGCAGAGAGGCAATTCTCGTAATTTTAAGAACGTTAACAGTCTGATCTCAGTCTCAATCTATCAAAAATACCTCAAAATCCCTACATTTTGACAAGTTTTTGTTTGTCGTAACCGAGATGAGACTGCGACTAGATTTTGAACGTTTTAAATTACTAGAAATGGCCTTCAGGTTCTCGATCAGTCAACTAGATTGAGCTATATAACAAAGTAGCCTAATAAACCCAAAGTCTCATACATACGATTTAATTAAACGACTTCTCACAACAATACGAGACAGCATTATACCGAAAACAACGCGCACAGTTGTATTCACAGACAAAAACAAATGAACGAACTAAATACAAGCGAACAGGAACATTTCTCCAAAAAGCGGTATATAATTTTAATTAAAGAATGTTGCAGCGATGCAGCGCTTGCTTTTGGATATAAGCTACACAACAAGCGAGCTTGTGGTTGCACTGAACTCTTGTAATGGGTGCAATAGCGAATTTATAAGTATGGACTAGTTTTTGTGTGTTTTAGTAGGTACGTTTTTTGACGTTTTTATTTGCTTGAATTATGACATAGTTTGCGTTTGTGGAATGGTGTAGATACTTTTAATGGGTCAGGAGATGATTTTTTAACTTTGATCTAAAAAAAGCAAGAAAAGTTAAACGTGACGCAGATAAAGTACAAAAATCACTAAAAAACAAGTTGCGGGGAAATATGCGTCACTTCTACGCAAAACAAACGTTGCTCAGCATAATGCTACGACCCTATACGAGACACCAGAGAGCCCCAGCACTGGTTTTCAGTGATAGCCGGCGATGTAATGACGGTGGCGTTGTGTGATCTAATAATCTTAGCTAATTGAAGTGAAACTTCTTTACGCACGCTTGACTTGGGGAGTAAGCTGGCGAACGCGTGACGTAAGCGTTACGAAAAGTGTGATCGGGCAAGGCGAACGGAAGTTAAGTGGGGGATATAAGCAAGAGATAGCAGTGCGCGCGCACATTTTCTTTCTCTCTTCCTCTCATAGCCAAATACGTTCCGTATATCTAAGCACACTGCAGGCTTATTGTCTGTATCACAGTGTAGGAGCAAGAGAGAGCAGTGCGCGCGCACATTTTCTTTCTCTCTTTCTCTTATAGCTAGTAAATGAAATATACATACAGATGGAGCGAAAGAAGTTTCACTTCAGTCGTGTGGTCATAAGCACACTCGTTTTTTTTTTATATTCATCATCTTCATCCCCAGCCCGACTTCACCCACTGCTGGGCATAGGTCCCTCTTTTCTTGTGTCAATGGCCGTTTTTTCACTGCGACGATAACGACACCAACACGTTTATATCGTAACGTCGGCTCGGACGACAACGATATCGTCACGATATCGAGGCGATAATCAACGTGAAAACATCATATTGAAACGTTGAATAATGTAAAACAATAACGTCTTATTTTTTATTTATTTATTTAAACCACAATTATAACACTTTTGCAGAATCATCCAAGGCACAGGCGATGTCTTGTTGCAATGAAATATAAACAGTGTAGCGTGGGCTATGCGGTGCGGTGGTGGGCAAATGGCATCCATCCACGTTCGTTCAGCGGCGCCTGCCTATGCCACTCCCCCCGTGTTCTACTTCACCTCGCAATGTATCGTTCGCCGATATCGGCACGTCAATCAATGTCGTGTATTGATCGAATCGCTATCGTTAACGTCCATTGTGAAATCGGCCAATCGCTCCTGTGTCAGCCTCACCCAGATTTTGCCCGCTATAGAAACAATGTCGTTGCCAATTTTAAATTAGATCCTATAATTAATCTTACGAAATTGTGATGTCAATTAGAACAATAGGTTGTTTGTCCACGATACATTTCAAACTAGGCATGGTGATGTCTGTGATCGAAATAATTAATCATACAAGCAAATAGTATGACTTCTGTCCAAGTATCTGCAACTTGGACAAAAAATTAAATTAAATTAATAATTAATCAACAATTTTACTAATTAAACATGACGCAGAGAAAGAACATAAAACAAAAGAAAAATAAGTTGGTGGAAAATATGCGTCGCATCCACGTAAAACATAGCAAATTAAATTTTTTAATTTATCAGTTTTGAATACCTAGTTAAAATTATTTATTGACTCAAGTATTTTTTTTTTTAGAACATCATCATCTGCCTAGCCTTTTCCCGACTATGTTGGGGTTGGCTTCCAGTCTAACCGGATGCAGCTGAATACCAGTATTTTACATGGAGCGACTGCCTATCTGACCTCCATAACCAGTTACTGGGTAATAAGATACTCCATGGTAAGACTGGTTGTCAGACTTTCGGGCTTCTGGCTACCCGTAACGACTGTCAAAGATCCCGAATGACAGCCGGGACCAACGGCTTAACGTACTTTCCGAGGCACGGAAGGTTCTGGGTATGTAAAGATGGTCACCCATCCACAGACCAACCGCGGCAAGCGTAGCTTAACCTGATCGATGGTCCTGTGCGGCTGTTATTATTTAGCCACGGGCCCCTCTATTTTTTTTTTAACTTTAAATAAATAAACAAAATCAAATTAGAAAAAAAGTCACGTTTTAATACTAAGGTGAACTAAAAGGCGTGTTCCCCCCTCAAAACAGGCGTGCCATTGAACACTATCTTCTTTAATCCATGGAAGGTTGTGGAGTAGGAATCAAAGTATCTCCTGGCGGGTCTGTCGCCTTTCGCCATCAGCATCACAAAAGATTCCAGGATGTACACCAAATCTGCTGTTCTGGAACTGTAACAGGAAAAAGTGTTTTTTATTGGATCAGGAGACTTTGAAACTAATCTTTTGATCAGAAAAATATATAGGCCTAGTAGTATTCGTTTTATAACAATCTTTTTTATCGAACTGACTGACAAACGGTCTGTCAGACAAATATGGTTGATTAATAAGGTTTCTCGATCAGATGGATAATTACATTTATGTAGGTAAACAGCGAGTCTAACAGTTTATTAGAAATTAATAAGGAGACTGCGAAGATGCTAACTTATCACTGAGTAAAAATATCAATGTTATGTGGATTATTTAGGTATTGTCAGTTACCTACTTGCTGCTGTTTAGTAGTAGTTATAAATTATAGCACAGTAATATGGCTTTTAAGTTTTTGTACCTAACAATAGATAATAATTATCCATAGGTTTGTTAACTATGAACAATTATTGTCTAAGCACATAAATTATTCACTGCAATCCGCTGGATGTGAGAAGTACAGAACCGGTCGAAGTGGCGGAGGCTTATATCCAACACTGGAAGTTTTTCGGTTGAAATTATGACCAAAATTTTATTTTTAGTTCAATATCCAAAGTGCACCTTTGGATATTGAAAAAAATTGTGGATCAAACGAAACAAAACGATAGCTGGGGTTATTTGCAGTATTTTTTTTTTATTACAAAACAAAAATATTAAAAAAAAAAAGCATCATCACTACAAAAGTGCTTTTATGATAGTGGGTACCATGATTTATCAGTATTGGCACTTTTTTCAATAACTTTTAACTCTCACGAAAAATAATATGGAACTTTAAAAACATATTGTACACACTCAAATTGTCATAACTTTTAAGGAGATCAAGTTAGGGCACTGCCACAGAGAATTTTTTACTACAAATAACCCCAGCTGTCGCCCTGTTTCGTTTGATCCACGATTTTTTGGCCAACCTGTATAGTCACTCAAAATAAAATCATAGCATTTTTCAACTCAATGCAACATTCACAGCCTTCTTTGACAAAATCCTCCCTTATTTAATAAGCTTAACACAGATGCTTACGTTTCTCATTAATCAACATTACTTAAAGGCACATAAACCAATCATGTGCCTTTAAAATATAAACCGAAATGCATAAGATACTCTTACGGGGAACGAATAAATCAGGGATTCCGCGGATTCCTTTGGGAGTAACGAAATCACGAATGACATGAAACATTTGACTTGATTTCGCATTTACTGAGTAAAATAATTGGTGAATTAACTTGATTTTCTTTTTTCTGCGCGACCAAATTGGAGTATTTGAACCTTATCAAACAATGAACAACATACTCGTACATCTGTACAAAAAGAATTGGTTTTTTGATTAAATACACGAGGTTGAATTCACCCTCGACCAAATTCTTTGTGTGCCATTGCACACAAAGAATTTTATACAGAACTGATCGGTCATGAAATTTGCAGCCCAAAATAATTGACATACTTACCTTCGTTAGTTTCTTAAAAATAACGGGGGCAGAAACTTCGTCATCTAGCTGTTTGGTCTCCAATCATCATCTGCCTAGCCTTTTCCCAACTATGTTGGGGTTGGCTTTCAGTCTAACCGGATGCAGCTGAATACCAATGTTTTACATGGAGCGACTGCCTATCTGACCTCCACAACCCAGTTACTGTATAATACGATACCCCTTTGTAAGACTGGTTGTCAGACTTTCGGGCTTCTGACTACCCGTAAGGACTGTCAAAGATCCACGGATGACAGCCGGGACCACTTAACGTGCTTTCTGAGGTACGGAGGGATCTCGGTATCTAAAGATGGTTACCCATCCAACCGCGGCAAGCGTAGCTTAACCTGATCGATCGACCTATGCGGCTGTTCTTTAGCCACGGGCCCCTCTTGTTTGACTGCCCCGCTCCGGGCTTGTCTTGATCTCAAATATGATCGTAAAATAATTAGCCTATAATTGGGGCCGTCGAGAAAATCCTTGCGCTGCTGGAACACAGGCGTCCTTTCTGAGAGGGCCGTAATCCACCACGCGGACCCAGTGCGGGTTTGGTGGAAGTCTTCGATTTTTTGGTTCTAGGACATGCCGGTTTCCTTACAATGTCTTCGTTCACCGTTTTGACAGCAGTATTATAAAATAATGTACACAAAGTAAAGCGCCTGCTTGGGTTTGAACCTACAACCTACAACTCGTAAGTCGCAGCCGTTACCACTGTGCCGCCATTGCTCTACCGATCTATGAATTACAAGCTGGACCACAAAAAGTTCTACATTTTCTTTAAATTTCCAAAATCTCAGTTGAAAGAAGTTGGAGTTCGTAAATATTATACATAGTGTTTTGACCAATAATTTATTTAAAAATCAATGACACCTTGTTGGTCCATTTTCACACATGATAAATTTTTATTACAAAACGTGTCAAATTCAGGCAGATTAAATTAAAAGTTGAGCGGTAGTTTGCTTTGAGCACGTTAAAAAAATGGCAAAATTAAAAAGTTTTAATTGCCAATCCGGTGCGCGCTATGTTAAACGCTTGGCACTTTACACACAAACGTGGGTGTTCATGCATATTGTGTGGAATTAATGCATATTTAATTCTGCACTGACGTGCTGTGTTTCATGTTCGAACCAAAACTCAGCGATGCTGTTTGGCGTCAGCAATATGTTGGTTGGTTTTTTTTTTTTTTGACTTAATTTTACCAAAGATAGCTTTTATCCGTATGGAAAACCTGTAAATAATCCAAAATGTATTCTCAGGATAAGACTTCTAGGTATAAAAGTTTGGTGAAATTCGCTGTAAATAACATATTTTCATTTCGTCATCAAAGAGTACTTAACACCACCTTTTTTAAACTGTCATTTGAAATCCAAAATTAAATATTGCCAGCCAGAAGTACGTAGTTAGATAATAAACACGGCTTAAAGCTAACGTTTCCTAAATTTGCGGTGGCCGCCACATAGCGTCCGTTTACCGTCGAAAGACGTCACTGAAACGTTATTTATGAAAGTAAGTTAGGTGTATTTTCCTAATGAGCGTTTTTTGACACCGTAAAGTCAAACTCCGCTGCCATCATTTTTATGACAGACGTCAATGCGGCCGTTATGTAGCGGCCACCGCTCTTTTAGGAAATCGTAGCCACAGTATAATAACTGTGCCGTAGCTTAAGTATAATTGACCTAACCTACGGGGTAATTGCGTAACACACTAACAGTAGCAATGGCTTGCATTTTGACAGTTCAACAGCATTCATTGCGCTATTTACGTTGCTGAACAGACACATTTTTTGAACATATGAAGCAATGGATGTGCTATATCCAACATAATCATTCAGATTGTGTTTGAAAGTGTGTTACGCAATTAGGATGCTGCTTGATATCTTCATTCCTTAACCTACTTTATCATCACGGTGTCCATTTCATTAAAAAACATGATTTTATCATTTTTTGCTTCCGCGTCAGAAGTCTGCATGCCAATCTGAAAGCAAAATTATCTAACTTTATTTTGTTTCTAAAAACCCTTACCTTCTTATTACAAAATGAGTTCTAACTTTACTATATTTTAAAGTTTATTCCGACAAACATTAACATTTTAATGCAAAATGGACAACTTAGACTCCAGCAGGGTAATCATGTAACCGTAATTACCCCGCTGGAGTCTTAGTTGTGTTGTAACTGTTAGTGTGTTAACCATAACAGTAGGAATTTGACAGTTCAACAACATCATTGCGTTATAGACGTTGTTGAGCCGACCAAGTTTTCGAATCTAAGAAGCAATGAATTAGCATTATCCTTTAAAATGATATAGATTGTGATTGATAGTATGATTACGCAATTATGGTATGGATTAACGTCAATTTTTGTAATAAGAACTTTAACGTTTTCGGACTATAAGTTCGAAATTTAAAAACGGCTCGTTGGTATAACCATGGGTCTAAAGAAAAGATCTCAAATCTCAAATCGTTTATTGCAATCCACAATGTACAATTACAGGTGGTAAATAAAAAAAAATAGAAACAATTAATGGACCCTGTCGGGCACAGCATATATTTTTAAATAAGGTAGGTAGGTAGAGAGAGGAGGAGCGGTTTATTAATTTTCCTATTATTTTATTTAATTATATTTCCATTTATTCGCTTATTCTATTAATATTTTATAAGCATGTAAGTCTATCTATTAATTTATTATTTATTTAATTATATTTAATATTGCTTAATTCTTTACTCGCTTAAAATTTTTCATTATTCTAGAATAGAATAGAATACTCTTTATTATATACACCATTATAATAATATTATCAAAATCAAATCAAATAATAATATATTATTAATATATATAATCATATATTATATCATTACAATTATTATTATTGATTATTAATGTAATATAATTATTAAGTATTATAATACAATTTATTTTTGTTATTCTATTTATTAAAATATATCCGTTATTCATAGTCATATATATACCTACCTTGTTTTGTAATAAGGCCGTTATAGTTCCTGGCCAAGGAAATGTTTAATTTAGGACTTGTTTCTTGTTTTGTTTGTTCGTTTCTTGTTTTGTTTGTTTGTTTCTTGTTTTATTGGTATTTTTCAAAGTTGAATGAGAGTTGAGTTGAGCTAAAACCTAACGTTGAGAAATGATTTACCCGCTTTTCAAGTAGCAGACGTATCTAATAGTTGTGCCCCGCGGGTTCACCCGCATAAGTCTCGATTACGTGGGGATATCGGGATAAAAGTATCATATGTCCTAATCCAGGTCATGGTCTATATATGGGCCATTGTATGTTAAAATCTGTTTAGCCGTTTTAGCGTGAAAGCGTAACAAAGAAACAAATAAAAAATCTAATATTTTCTCTATTGTTAATCGCTTGCCGTGCTTTCCGAGGCACGGCGGTATCCCATGCCTCGGAAAGGACGTCTGGCAGTTGGTCCTGCATCTGAACTCTCTCCGGTCGTTACGGATTTCCGGCCCATCGTACTATAAGAGTTTGGGAAGAGAAATTGCACCTGTATCTGCGCACACACTTATGTACTCTAATATCTCCCATGCTGAAGCCTAGTCTCCGCTAAGATAGGTCTCCATGGCCGAAATTCGGTCTGGAGGAACTATTCTTATCTACTATACTTTTCTTAGTAAGACCTACGTACACGTAATCTGCGTTCGCGATTTATTTGCCAGAAATATAAACAAATATGATAAAATGGAGAAATAACTTTAATTCTTACACAATAAAGTTCAGTTTACGCTACAATTTCAAACATTTTTATAACTTTTCCAATAGTGCTAGTCACTCTGAAATCAACTTAATTATCATTTAAATAAAGTTGATATTTGTTTAACTTATAATAGGGTAGGGGTGTGCAGCACTGCGTACTTTTACTATACATATACGGTGACTTTTGTGATATCGCAGAAAAATACAGTATGAAGGAAAAACCCGTTTAGGAGTTTACATATTTAATGCAATCAGTATAGGTAGCTCCTTGGGAAACTTGGCAGAAAATGGCACAATCATGTCTTAAAAGAGCAAGCTATCGTTTGTGAAGATTGTTTTAGCTTGTATTTTAAAGAAATTTTCGAAATAATACGACAGCTATGTATACAACACCTTGTGCCGTATGTAGGCAAATGATTTAGCAAATTGAAAACCAACTTAAATTGTCCGTATATTGAAATCACAACTGTCATTCTTTGACATTTGTATGACATGGCTATATAATATACTGACGTAGCACACACTCTGTAATTTTTTAATGTCCTAGTTAACTATTAATGTCCCAGTAACTGTTATGTACTTAAATGGTTTGTTTACCTCATCATCATCATCCGCCTAGCCTTTTCCCAACTATGGCTTCTAGTCTCATCGGATCCAGCTGAGTACCAGTATTTAACATGGAGCGACTACCTATCTGACCTCCACAACTCAGTTACTGAGTAATACCCTTTGGTAAGACTGGTTGTCAGACTTTCGCACTTCTGATGACCCGTAACGAATGCCAAAGATCCACAAGCCGGGACCAACAGCTTAAAGTGTTTTCCGATGCGCAGACCAACCGCGGCAAGGGTAGCTTAACCAGGGGCACAAGTCTGCTATTTTTATAAATTCGTCATTCCAACACGATCCCATTGTCATTTTGCTAAAAGTTCGTAATCTGCTAAATTCATTATGGTCGATCATTGGTCGGTCAATGCTCTCGTAATAGAATTGTGTTATAATGACATTGTCGTATTGCCATTATTATAAAACCCATTAGTAGACATGATTTTCGAAAAACTACTACTAAATTTGAACAATTTTATTCATGCCAGATTTCATTTATATATATTTGTACCTAGATATTATCATGTATTAGTGTTATAAAAATCTGAAGTAGTAAGAAGTTTAGCAAATTACCGCCTAAGTCAGTCATACATTTGTCATTATGTACGAGATTAACGTTTTATGCCATTTCTTTCAATAGAGTGTCAGTGGTTAACCATTGGAAAGTCATAATGACGCCATTATATTAGTAGATTACTAAACTTGTCAAAATCAACAATTATGAAATCAATGATAGACCATTATGACACTATTGTAATAGCAGACTTGAGGCCCTGATAGATCGACACGTGATGCTATTATTACTTAGACACTACCTATGAGGACAAAAAACTATTCGCCATATAGCTAGCTATGCCCCGTTACTTTGTTTCCGCTTTGCGTTTTTTCTGACTTAATTTCTTTTTGCTTAGCTCCTAAGAATAATAGCGTGATATTTCTTAAGAATTTGGCTATCAAATACAAAGAAAATTGTTTAAATCCAATTGGCAGTTTCAGAGATTAGCACGTTCAAATTAAAAAACTCTTTAGCAATTATTTTATTTAATTGTGTTTGGGTGGTCTACAGCTAACAATACAGAAGTAAAAATGAGGTAATTACGTAAACGACAAGCCTCCACAGATAGCAATAGAGTATTGTGTTTTATTTATTATTAGTATAATATATGGGTTCAAATTAAATTAGTTAGCGAAACTGCAGATATGATGGGTATCGATATCTAAACATGACAAAACTAAAAAAAACAGTTAGTTTTATGGTTTTTTTAGGGTCATCGACCGCACTTATTGTAGTCACTTGAAATAACGTATTAGAAAAAAAAATTGAACTTCAGCTAATTTTTTAGCTAATTTAATTTGACCCTGTATATTATAAGTACTAATAATAAATAAAAAACAATACTTTTTACTTGCTAATTTAGTTTGACCCTGTTGATATCTATACTAATATTATAAAGAGGAAAGATTTGTATGTATGTTTGTAACGAATTGGCTCAAAAAGTACTGAACCGATTTTAAAAATTCTTTCACCATTTGAATGCTACATAATGCATTGATTAATAAAGGCTATTTTAATTGCAAGAAAAAATAAAATGTTTAAAAAATAAATGTCCACCCGTGCGAAGCCGGGACAGGCCGCTAGTAGATTATATTTGTACTATTGCGATGTTAACATAGAAAATATCTACTAAAGGTACAGATCTAATAAATAGTTACAGATTCTTTTACCACAACAAAAAATACAGCACTCTGAGCAATACGTAATATTTTGATCTTCATTTCTTCACACACAATACAAACAATGCGTTCAAAGAATTCTCTCTTCTTTTTGTTATTAACATTTTTTATGTTCGTTTTATTTTCTTTGTAAACTATATTGCGTGTAAGATTTTTTTATAGTTTATTGGTGATAAAAAGAGTTATTATTCTTGAACTTGTGCCTACCAACATATTTCTCTTATTAAATTTTATATAAAAGAAACAAAAGCCTCTCTTTGACTTAGAGTTGAAAAGATTCGTTGTCATATTTAATCTGTAGGGTTTCATGTGTAGCCGTCATGATTATTACCATTTATTTATAAACGTTGCTTTTTTAGCCTATACGTTTCCATTGCTGGGACAAAGGACTCCCTCCTGGCACACTGAAAAAAACATTAAGGGACTATAACCACACTTATTCAGCTCCATTCAGTTTAGACTTACTGACTACAGTAAGAAAAAATGCTTGTAAAACAATAAAAGACAAAACAGTAATGTTTAATAATTGAACATACCATTTATTAAAAAAAAAAAGTTAAAGTTTACTGTCATGACGGTAACATTTTGCCTCAAACTTTAACTGTTTTCGGATTAGTAAAAAATACTGTTTTGAACGTTAGGCTCATATGGAACTATTTAAAGCAGTTCAGATCAACTTTTTTTTTTTTCATTTATATTTACTGCTTATTTCTTTCAGTGCTCTTTTCCCGCGCCACCTCCAGCCAACCCTCGCGCTACGCGTCCAGTTCTCTCGCCACCGCTTTCTGGGGCGAATTCGACTGCCGTCTATCTTCTGGCACCGATTGAGTGGAGACTTATGCCCAGCAGTCATCCTGCATGCGGCTGATGAGGTCCCATTTGTGTCTGGTTAATCCCATTTGAGTCTGGCAGCCTTCTTGCCTACGTCTATTACACCCGTTTTGGAACGCAGCGTGGTGTTTCAAATTAATGTTTAGACCATAGATTTTTGACGTTAAGGCCTTTTAACTTTATAGCTTTGGTTACATAAAAAAGCGTCGAACTGTCACACAATAACAACTGTCCACAAAAATACCTACAGGTTTTTTATAAACCTATCTCAGGCTCTAGTCTCTCAAAAAGCTAGCTCCTTGTTCGTGCAGTACTGTCAAAGTCTAGCATTAAGAGGAAATGCGGTCGGAGAGACTTTTGAAAAAGCCTATGTAAAACCTCATAGTTCGAGGTTAGGCTCTCACCTGTTTCCTCCTCCAATATTGGACCAATTTAAAAGATAAGTATTTCATAAACTGAATAAGCAAGATATTTACTGTGTCCCTAAGTTTTTCTTTTTTCATTAATAGTTGTCAAAATACACTTAGCCTCTGTTGACAGCGGTTTAAATCGGCATTTTTTGAGGCTTCTAGTGCTTATAAAAATAATGTATCATCAAAAAGGAAAACATAGGGATATACAAGTAGTTAATATGTATTATTCTGTAAAAAATCATTGCTTTATGGTCATTACCCAGAAATGAAACAGGCGAGAGCGTTTCTATGGAGAAAAGACCACCTGAATTTCCTCTTAATGTCAAATACGGGTGAAAATGACATAATTTCATTACGACCGTTATAATATTATATGACAGAACCGCTTTCGTAGGAATCCAAAAGCTTTCATAATCATAATCATTCGTTTGTCAAAATATGGCGTGGTGTGGTTTAGCAAAGTTAATAAAAGAACCTCATAATGTAGGGTCACGAAATAAATATGTTGCACTTTAAGATTCTTTTTTACTTGCAGCTTATTACTTTTTCGAATACACTATCGCCAACATTTTGGATGAAAACAATAGTTCGAAAAATAAACATACGCCAACTATGTAGAATAGGAATTTGTTGAAAATTGCTTCACATTATCGCTCCTTGATCATTAGCGCACCCTTTTTCAGTCAGTTCCACTTTCATATTGCTGTTTAGCTAGTATTTTCACCGTGACTTGAGCTAAATACTTCGTCTATAAGTAGAAGAAAAATCTCGAACAACCTACAGATTTTACATAACTTAATCAGCCTATAATGTTCCCACTACTGTGCGGGTTGGTAGTTTATTTATTTATTTATTAAAACTTTATGCACAAGTAAAAACTGTACAAAGGCGGACTTAATGCCTTGGGCATTTTCTACCAGTCTGCCTTAGGGTGATGCAGAGACAAGACACAGTAGGTGCAAAAACAGAAAACAAATTAGAAAAAAAAGAAAATTGTAACTAAAAAAAAATATATAAGAATAAATACATACATACAACAAAATAGAAAATAAGTTATGAGAGATAAACAAGAAAATCTACAACAATTTAAATCTGAGACGAATCACAGTAACGAATCGGTAGTTGTCACGTGTCTTCGAATTGTTTGGTTCTAGGATATGCCGGTTTCCTCACGATGTGTTCCTCGATTATTATATTAGATTTGGAGCAAAATGGACAGGCAGCCAAACATATGAGTGATTCTATAGGGATTCCGTTTTTTCATTCGGACACACAGAGCTCTAAAAACAAGATGGCGACGTAAGTTCCGATTTTGGCCACGCACCAAAACATCCTTGTATAGCTATAAAATGTGTAATAATATCAGACACGTGACATTACTGTGACACCTACTACAAGGTGTACCTGAAAAGTTAGGGCTAAGGTTTACACTGACACAAAAACTATTTACGGTTGACAGTATCAAGGTCTCATGTGATTAGGGGCGAACCTGTTTGACAACCTACGGTGTTCAAACAGTAGCCTATAGTTGAAAATCGGAATCGGTTTCATTTTGACAGAACAACATTCATTGCATTATTTACGTGGTGAGCAGACAAATTTTGCGAACTTGTGAAGCAATGGATTAGCAATTTGCTTAAAAATGATTCAGATTCCGATTGATTGTGTGTTACGCAATTGCCCCGCTGTTTGGGAACCTAATTGAGCCTTTGTCTGCAGCGTACCTACTTGGCAACCGCGCTTTGTAAAGTAATGAGAACATGATGTAAATAAGTATTAATAAGGTCGTCATTATTGCTAGATAAAAAATTGATATGTTTGCATTATCCTCCTTCACTCCCAATGCCAGAATACAGGGTCAAATTAAATCAGCTAGCGAAATTCCACAGCCGAGATGGGTATCGTTATATAAACATGAAAAAGAAATTGAAAACAGAAAAAGAAATTGATAGTTTGTTTGTGGAGTCATCGACCGCTTTAATTTAATTACTTGTTATAACAGTTCACAAAATCAGTTTTTTTTTACAACCGACTTCCAAAAAAAAACACTACGAAGTGAAAAATAACTTTAATTTCGGAAGTTGGTGTCAACAGTGCGATTCTGCAGTGCTATTCTGTAAAAATCTCACGGTGATAACTTAGGTGAAGTGAGCGTGAAGTTAGCTGTCATTCCACCTGATGTTAAGGATCGCCCCTATTGATAGCTCACTTCACCTAAGTTATCACGGTGAAATTTTTACAGAATCGATCGACTGTAACCATCTCTCCGTGAAAACTTAGGTGAAGTGAGCGTGGAGTGAGCTGTCAGTGTCATGCTGATGCTAGGGATTGATACTCTTGACAGCTCACTATAAGCTCACTTCACCAAACTTTTCACGGTGAGAGTTTTACAGAATCGATCGGCTGGTCGATTCTAAATACAATAAAACTAAAGAAAACGGATTTTCTCAACTTATATTTCAAGTAGTACCTAACACAATACCAGCGGTCGATGACCTCAAAAAAAACCCCGATTCTTTTTTATTTTTATCTTGTCGTGTTAAAAGATATCGATACTCATGACGCCTGCGGAGTTAGTTTCGCTAGCTGAATTATTTTGCCCCTGTATATCATTTGAAGTCACCGCAGCATTTGTCTTTTTCTTCCATACATCAAAGTATAAATAGCTGTCATCTCAGTATTCACTCTTTTTTAGTACAATTGATTTATCGTTTCTGTGATCTTCCTTTAGGCTATGGCGCGGGCAGCGGCGCCTTTCAATGCATAGATTTATATGGAACTGGCCTCGAAAACAGCGGCGCGGTGAGCGGAATACGAGCGATGCGCAGCAGTTTAGAGGTGCGTGTCTGAATTGTTGTGCATTTTATTTTTTTGCTTTTTAACGACCGAACTTTCAAAATGTTGTATCAAAACGATGTTGTCGTCGCTGTTTAGACATTTTGTTCACAAACAACACCACGTCGCTCTAGAGTGCCGCGCGATCTGCCCGCTCTGGTTTCGAGACTGGGTCTGCGTTGCCGCCGCCGCCGCCGCCCCGTAATCGCTGACTTCGACACCGAGGCCTAAAGGTTATAGCACATTACACCGGCACCGCAACTGCGCAGCTGCAGCACGGCGTCGCCTCGAATTTAGACTACGGCTAGCTGCCAGCGCGCTAACTACGCGTTGTCCGCAAGGTCCGCGCGCCGGCCGCGACGTGTAAGCTCACAGTCCGCGCGGTGGCCGCGAGGTGCAAGCTTGCTGTCACCGCGAACTCAATATTGTTATATGGCATTTATGATTGAACACGCCTAGGACTTGCACGTTTTCATAATGTCTCGGTTTACGTTGCGCGAACTAGCAAAAATCGTTTTTCTTTATTCATGATAGAGCCGTAGCAAAGCGTATCCACTGTCTTAAATCTGATTCGAGACTGGAGGGAGCAATGCAGTGCAGCGAGGCGCGAGAGGCGACGGTGGTGCGCCGGCGACGTGCGACGACGCAATGACGTTTCGCTGCCGACTCGGAGTCGGCGCGTAATAAGCATGCCGTCGGCGCGCTGTGCGCACAAGGTCCGCCCGCTTGCAGCACGCGGGCTGCGAGTCGAGTTGTGTGGTAGCGGCAAGCGCGCTGACTGCCCGCCGTTGGCTTTTTCATATTGACATTATGAAATATATTATACTACACACGATTTAATGCTCTAAATTGAATGACAAGTTAATTGCTGGTTTGGAGCGGTGCTGTTGCGGTGCCGGTATAATGTGCCATGACCTTAACTCTAAAGCCATACGGCATGTCCATTTTATGATCCACAAACATTGAAAATCGCGTTCCACACACATTTCACTACGTAGGCAAAATGATAAAATTATTGTGAGCTATTTATAACTTTACAAAAATTTATGTACTCAGAAAACCCATTTGTCTATCGGATATAACCAATCTAAAATATAACCATAACAACATAATTTCGACTTAACCCCATACCGATTGCGATGATAACATCTCCATCACACCTAATATTTACATAACACAGAATAAATTCATATTGTAACGCCGTCCTCCTTTTGAAACGAGAAACGAACAAAAAGAACCTGAAATGAGCTGTGTAAAGTAAAGCAAATCCGCTGGAATTGAGCGTCACCCTAAAACGTGATGACAGTTTGATCCGACGGATCGGTGCATCTTGTTCGGAAACGAGGGTGAACTATAGCTAAGGGACATCCCTATTAGAAGTGAAATGTGTTAGTGTAATCCCGAAATTGGGTACCGAATTCTGGAGTCTTATTTTCAATTTTAGGAGACGGGAGGTCCCGTGTTTTTAACCGACTTCCAAAAAGAAGGAGGTTATATGTTCGACTTTTTTGTATGTTTTTTTTGTAGGTATGATTTCAGAACAAGATAGGCGCTCTTTTGCTAAAAAAATGCGGAAATCTTGTAAAACTACCGTTAAACTAATACTACCAATCTCTTTAAAATCCATCAGAAAAACTTTTCCCGTTGGAAATGATTTTTTACCGCAAAAAAATGGTATTCCTTTTTAAAATTATTTTCTTTTTTTTTCGCAGCATTTCATAGGATTCTAGACGGCGGGATTTCATAATGCGTTGCATTTTCTGTACGGAGAACGAGGGGTCATTAAAATCTGCTGGAGCGAGATAATGATAATTAGTGATGTGCCGCACGGAACGTTAGTCGAGTGAATCGACTAATCGATTTTGTAGATCCACTGACGGAAAGATGCAAAAATAGCAAACCTACACACATCAAAAGTGTCTAGGGATCAACATATATTTTTGCAATAACTTTTCTCCTGATTGATATTAATTAAAATTTTCTTTAAGGATTCATCAAATAAAGTGTTTTCGTTTGTCACAGTAACGATAAACCAAGTCACCTTTGCATTAATAAAGAAATTTGCCATTTTCCTAATAAAGGGATTTTTGACATTTGAACCACTAACACAAAAGTTCGAAAAAAAGACTGAAATAACAGTTTTCTCTAAAATTTTATTGGGTAACTTAAACAATTAATAATCCGTGTTTCTACCGCGAACACTAACAACACAAGAACATCGGTTTGGCATACTCAAAATGAGTTCATCCAAATCACGCTGTGGAATGGCCGCCCATGTTCGTTGCAACAACAAAAAAAGGTCTTCTTGCGACTGGATACCCTCCATATTCGGCAGAGCTCTTCTCTGTAGCATATCCCATGCATGCTCAATCGGGTTCAAGTCTGGCGACTGAGCAGGCCAGGGCAGGACATTGATGTTAGCTGCGGCGAGAGTCTGTCTTACAACTCTTGCGGTGTGCGGTCGTGCATTATCATGCATTAACTGAAATAAGGGACCGATTTGCACTTGTAGAGGAACGATGACGTCTGATACAATCGTCTCAGCATAAATTTGAGCGTTGAGGTTGCCTCTGATCCAAATCAACTCAGTTCTTCCGCCGATCCAAATACCCGCCCATACCATGATGGTTCCACCACTATAAGGATGGACTTCCTGGCAGGATTTTAATCGCTGTTGGCGTCCAGGGGTTCTCCAGTGTCGTATACGTCTTGTATCCGGTCTCATACCAAAACGAGACTCATCAGAAAAGCACACGAAACGCCATTGTTCTTCTGCCCAATTTCTGTGTTCAAGAGCCCATTGATATCGAATCCTACGATTGTGCATTGCTATAGGTGGTACCCGTAGCGGTCTTCGGGAATGAAGGTTCACTACATGCAAGCGGTTTCTGACTGTTTGGTCGCTAATTAAGTTCCCTGAAGAGTGATGAAGCCTCACGGCTAACATCATGGCGGTTATTGTTGGAGCTCTTCGAGTTAAGATTTGAATGTATCGGTCTTGTCTCCGTGTGGTGCAGCGATACCGTCCTCCATGGCGCTCAGCCACGGTACCAGTGCTTCGGTAACGTGTCCAAAGTCGACTGATAACACTCTGACTTGTATTCAGAGCTAAAGCCACAGTACGTTGCCGGGAACCAGCTTCTATCATTCCCACGGCTCTGAGCATTTCTTCCCTGCTTAAATGACGTCGCCGCTCCATAATAACGTTGGTTTTAATCAGTAGTAGGGAAACAGTAGCACTAATAATGTCTTCAATGCGTTGTATGTTTTTATAGGGAAAATATTGACAGCTGATTTTCATCTTTTACTCGAATTTGATTCACAGTTCCTGATTCAAATTATGAAATGCACCAAAAAGGATCCATATAAATTTATAAAATCATAAATTTATTACAAAGCCACATCTCAATCTCAAGAAATCCGCATAAAAATGCTTGATCCCTAGACACTTTTGATGTGTGTATTTTTAATTCCTTCTACAGTTGGGCCGTCGAGAGAATGCGTTCCTGACACAATTCTAGTTGCTAATAAAGATCAAATTAGCAAAACACATATTTGTTTGTATGAAACTGACAGGTGTCAATAATATATTCTTTCGACGGCCGGACTTTGTAGCGAGTTGCCAGTTTCTCTCAGAGATTCAATCTAATAACAGTGCGCTGAATAATTATCACGTGAATAACCAAAATTTCCAAAATTTTCTCTCCACAATAACAAATAGTAGGCATTGGGGCATTTTTTTTTTTTACAATATTTTCTCATTGCGATATGCGAAAAACATTTTTTTCTATTAGGTATGATTGAGCAGTCTCCCTTCCCATTACTTTGAACGTATTTACTTGGAATGTATCATGAATCAATTTCCCTTTGTCCATAATCGACTTAAACAATACTAAGCGTCTCATCCCTAGCAATAATGATCACGACTGCAGACGTTCGCCGTGTAATTGATATATAACGAATTTTAAATTATAATGGCGTTCGGAGACCTCTCACGCCATTATGTCTTATGGCCATACCTACTTCTCATAAGGAAGGCTCTTTTTGAATGTTTTATCGATATAAAAAAATTGAAATGGGAATTAAACAGAGCTGTAATATAGCATATTTAGAGAGGCGTTAGAATTTTTTGCTTTAGAAACATCTTTGAACATATTGTCACATATTTTGTCATGATTATATTTTTTTAACCGACAAAGGAGAAAAAGGAAAAAGGAGGAGGTTCTATGTTCGTCTGAATGTATTTTTTATATTTATATTCATTGATTTGTCCGTGATTACCGGCCAATTTACGTGCTTCTTTCATTTGGTAGACGAACCACCGCGTTAGCGGTGGTCCCATATAAATTCGATAACTTTGCTTTGGTAGCTTTTGCTTAGATACGTATTTAATTACACTTTGTATGTTGATTATGTTAAAAAACTTCCTGTTAATGTTGTTTATATAGCAAGTAGTGGTACCTATACGGATTTTGTATGGAGTACAACAACAAAAAGTGAAAAATAAACAACTTTTTTACAAAAAAAAACAACCGACTCCCAAAAACAATCATAGTGCAAAATAACTTTAATTTCAGAAGTCGGTGTCTATGGTATTGTATTTTTTTTTCAAAGATTTTAAAAAATATATGTTGTTTTAAATATGTACAATATTTTAAAAAAATATCTTTGAAAAGTGAAAATTCTTTGAAAGAAAAAAAAAAGTGGTACGGAACCCTTTTTTCTATCGTTTATATAGTACCTATATCGTTACCATGATTAAGTACAACATTATTGTGAGAGTGAGAGAGTCGCAGAACACATTCGCTTATAAGATCATTATTATTTTGATCCGAAAATGGATCCACGAGAGACACAATGGCTTTTTAATTGTTTTTGTAATTACGGAATCCAAACGGTTAAGCAGTCCTAAATCCGTTTAAACTGCTCTCTTGCACGTTCACGCTCACGTTTTCGTTAGATATTCATTTTTTTATCAATACATTCAATTTTCATTCAGCATCTATCAAACTTTACGCAAGAGAGCAGTTTCCAAGTTTGTCAGTTCCGAACTGTTCCTTATATGCGCAGTCACATTTATCAAATAAGATGTATATGCTCATAACACAGATACGACAATAAAAGCTCATGCGCTGTTTCTGTTTGTGTGTCAGCTTTCCTTCAGGACATTCAACCAAAATAATTTGTTGTTTCGCCGTCGTATTTTTTTTTTTCATTATTTCTGTCTGATTCCAAAATCGGATCCACAGTAAATGACAGAACCATCCCTTTCCACCAGTGGATCAGATGTTGGGGATAGGATCGGAATAACTCTTTTTTTTATTGCTTAATTGGCCTGCTCTTGATCTCGATCACACTTAATGGAAAGCGATGGATGAGGTCTATGATGGAACGAGCGTGACCAGAAGATACCTGTTCACTCTTGCATTGAAGGCAGACGGGTTAGATGTTTCTATAGTTTTTCATTCAAGGCATATTAAAATCACATTATAATTATGTAGGTGCTTATCCGTCCTTGACTACCTTTTTGGTCAAGTGTTCGTCCTTTGAGTCCTAAGTCTGATTCCCAAAAAAAAAAAAAAAAATTGATATATAATTGGATAAATTGGCTGTTTTCGTCAGGGATTTCTCAGTAGCATCCCGGAGTTTGGTTCTGTGCCCGGGTGATGGCAATAAGGTTGTCCCCTATTACATGGGACTTACACATAATTGGCGAAATGTGGGTGTATTGTAGGTACATACACTTCTGCCGAACTCTTTACAAGGCGTGATATTATGATAAGTTTTTTATTTTTTTAATTTGTTTTTAGAAGCTATACTTAACATTATGATCTCATTTCCATTTATACGAGTATTATTTAGCCCTAGTCTTAAGTAAGTGGGCAAAATTGCAATGTTTTTGTCCTTTTATTCTACTTATTGTTATTAATCTTAAGTTTAAGAAGTATTTTGGCATACTTAATTCTTAAGTTCTAGCCTTTAGTTTTGTTATTTATTATGTGTGATCACTTATTTCTTAGATTGCTGGTAAACCTGTAATTGGCGACTGTGTCAGACCGAGACTATTGTGATCTATAGTACTTAAGATAAATTATACATAGAAGCTGTTGGTGTACCTTAATAAATAAATTAAATTAAATTCAAGCGATATTAAAATCAGATAAATAATAACAAAAAAACGTTTATTTTCTCTACACAAGCTGTTACGAACTTATGAGGAAATGCGGGTGGTCTCCAATGAAATGCTCTCGCCTGTTTTCTTTCCTAAATATTAGCTCCTTGAATGTCCCTATGTTTTCCTTTTTGATAATACATTATTTTTATAAGCACTAGAAACCTCAAAAAATGCTGGTTTAAACCGTTGTAAACAAAGGGCTAGTATACAAATTTGACAACTATTAATGAAACAAGAAAAACATAGGGACACAGTATATATCCTTCTTATTCAGTTTATGAAACATCTTATAAAATGGTCCAATATTGAAGGGGCGAGAGCCAAACCTCGAATTATAGCTTTTTACTTAAGATTTTTCAAAAGTCTCTCCGACCGCATTTCCTTTTAACGCTAGACTTTGACAGTACTGTAGTGCACGAACAAGGAGCTAACTTTTTGAGAGACTCGAGCCTGAGATAGGTTTATAAAAAAACCTGTATTACAGGTCACCAGAGCCCTCCCGCAGCTAGAATAGAATAGAATACTCCCAGCTAGATGCCTGTTATTTGGATACACGACATAAAACAGAGGTATCCCACTCAGAGCACTGATTTCAACAGCACTTGGATGAACAGCACCTGAGCACTTCCACTAACCGCACGTTACAAAATTTTGTTTCAGTGCGGTTAGTGGAAGTGCTCAGGTGCTGTTCGTCGAAGTGCGGTTGAAATCAGTGCTCTGAGTGGAATACCTCATAAAACAACGCAGGATACTTAACGAACTATGAATTAATAAACCCAAACAAATAAAATTTTGTAACAAATGTAAAAAAATACAAAAACAAAAATACTAAAAAATTGTGGAAATACCAGTTTTTGTGAGTAACCGGAGAAAGTGTATGAATATGTAACAGTGTATGTGAGCGGTTGTTTGAGTGAGTGTGGTTGAGTGGAGTTGGTTTCTAGAAGCAGTAGAGAGGATGAGATCATTATTATGTAACTATGTCAATCTAGCTGATCCGGTGAACTTCGTACCGCCTTAGAATCAATAAATGTGAGAAAATTAAATATACTCAATTTTTTTTTTCGTAAATTTTCCCCATCTTTTAATAGTTATCCTGCTATTCGGGGCGGAGAAAAATCCAACAAAACAAAGCTCATAAAAATCTATCCAGCTGTTCTTGAGTTATAAATGCTGTAACTAACCCGACTTTGTTTTATTAATTTATACAGGTTGGTCAAAAAGTAGTGGATCAAACGAAGATAAAGGAGGTCCAACGCTTTTAAAGTGAGAAATAATTTTTGGTAACGCTTCAAAATTTTTGGAAAAAAATTAATAAAATTGCTCTTGAAATTTGGTACCCAGAGCCGCAATAGAACTTTTTTAGTGCTGACACATTATCTAGTAATAATACGACACCCTTTGTTTTATTGTTTTAAATCACTTTTTTTTTTCAAATCAGTCTAACTGTAAAAGAATTCGGTATACAAAAATATTCATAACTTTTAGAGCGATTGAATTATGGCCATGCTGTAGAAATATTTTTTGTTGGAAATGACCTCCTTTCCTCCTTTTGACCATCCTGTATAGATTTTTCCTGTTACGTTTTTAATGTCGTTAACTCTTTAACAAGCCGAGGGATTTGAACTAGAACTAACTAAAACAAAACAGCCTTTAAAATCCCTTAGCTAATCTGATAATTAAATTTTATTTTAGCTCTATTTAAGTACTACTGATAAACGCCACTTTCCACGGTATTATCATTTTAAATCCTGAATCCTGAATCTTGAAGTGCTCGTAACTTAAATGAGATTAAAAGTGTATGATAGGTTCAGTGTGCGGAAAAATACTAAAGTTAAATATATTTAACAGTTTCAGGCTGTGTATACTTTTATAAAGGACTAGTTTCTGCGTGCAATTGCGTCCGCGTGAAATTTGTTACTCCCCCGACCCACCCCGTCGCATCGCATCGTCTGCTCGCGCTATTTCGTTGGTTTCGCTTAGCGTTTTTTCTGACTTTTTTTTAAATTTTGCTCCGCTCCTAAAGGTCCTAGCGTGATGTTAAACAGCCAATAGCCTTCCTAAAAGAATTGAGCTATTTGAGCTTACCATTTTTTTTTAATCCTACTGGTATTAAAACAAAAATATAATAGCGACTGCCTATCTGACCTTCACAACTCAGTTACTGGGATACCCTTTGGTAAGACTGATTGTCAGACTTAAGGGCTGACTACCCTTAACAACTATTAAAGATCTGCAAATGAAAGTCGAGACCAACAGGTTAACGTGCTTTCCGAGGCACGGAGGGGTCTCGGTATATAATGGATGGTCACCCAACCATGAACTGACATCGGCAAGCGTTACTTAAACTTAAAGATCGATTGGCTGTTATTTTTAGCCACGAACCCCTCTTTAACAAATATCACTGAAAAAGTTAAAAAAAAAACAGAATATCTCACATAAAATTAAAATTTAAATTTCATTCACCTCATTCACCAATATTTAAATACCTCAATAATAATTCAAAAGGAAAACGTTCATAATCGGATGTGGTCCATTATATTGACCGACGCACACTGAATACGGTATCGCCCTCACTTTTATTCCAATATTCGTTGCACAATTCTACCATTTTACGAGTATTTTAATCTGGCATACATATTGGTAAAAGGAAACAAAGGTTAGTTTTACAATTTTGGTTTTATTTTAGTAGCCATGGATGAGCGTAAGCTGCTAATCACTGCTTTCATAATCAGTCGTGGTAGGAGTCCTTAAAGGAGACAAGTGGGCTCTTTGCCAAAGTATATATTTCCTCGTAGCTACAACCAGGAACTCTTCAAATCAAGAGTACATAGTTTTTAGTAGTAATGTAGCCAAACCCAGGTGAGACAGTGGACAAACGTGAACCCATTTCAATTGTTTAGAAAAGGACAAAGTTTGGCAGATAGGAGAACAATGAAAGAAAGAAAAATAGGTTTATTTGTCACAGAAACACGTGCAAACAAAAAGATAATTAATACTAATGACAGCATTATATAATAAAAACAAAAAAAATATATCTTTATACATGAGCACAAAGCAGAAATAGTCGACGGCTGCACGTCATGACTGTGACAAGAAGGCTTCCACTCAGCATGATGCTGTGCTATAGGGAACCAAATTGTAAAAAGCTATTCAAAGTCAAAATCAAAGACAAAAGGTTTATTTTAAACTAAGAGTACCTACCAATATTGGTCTTCTGTTGTATCTTCAAGACATAATCCCAGTTGATTTTATGATACTCTAAGGTGAAACAACCCAAATACATATTAATTAGTGACAATCATATATCGAAACAAAAATTCATCCTGGTAGATTTTTCTAATGATGTTGAGATTTTGGGGTATGACTAAATCATATACAAATGCGAGTCTACTCATTTTTTTAGTTCACTTTCATTTTGTGAAATAGGAAAACCATACTCCATTCAACTTTTCGCTTTACCAAGCCAGATTGGACGGCTGAAATTCCGGAGCTTTTCTACGCCATGCTAACTTAAACCCAAAAAGCAGTGTGCTGTGACTGCCATCACAAACAGTTTGCCTTTATTCAATTACTGATTATCAAAGGAATAGGCAACTGTTATGGACGGCTCAAAAAATGTTTAAACCTACCTACATACTAAAATCTAAAAATAAAAACATAGCTACATGGGATATCACGAAATATAGAACAGACACTCCTATAACATTTAATCAAATAAATGCGTGATATATTGCTGGCGTAATATAGTGATGGCTGTATTTTAAACAATCGGATTCAAATATCTAACTCTTTTAATATTTTTTTTTCATTGGTATTGCTAATAAAACTTCAAACTGCAAGAAATACCTGTTCATCTCAACCCAATAGGAACATTGCAGCATTTGTTGAATCCATGTTCTGACAAGTGTTTCGTATAATTATATCTCTAAACAATAAAAAATCGATAGAGTATGATGAGATCTCTACGCACATACTCGCCCCTTCATAAAAGCAAGAAGAGTACACTAGATAAAAATAATTATAGACCTTTCACTCTCATTTCAATATTCTCTAAAATTATATGAGAAGATAAGATAAAATAATTTCTATTTGTTCAGAAAATAATGCATTATCGTGTAGTTCAATTTATAAACAAACTGTTATTATTGTGTTTTTATATTTTATATTGTTATTTTATATTGATATGCTGCTATTAGCAGCGGATGTGTCCTGAACTTATCCATATATATCAACCAACTTTGTACCTACATTATCCGACAAATAAACGTCTTTGTCTTTTGTCTTAAATGCGTTTTGTGTTTTCTCAGCGGCGACACGAAAAGGAAACGTTTTGAATTTGGTTGTTAACTAGTAGATCAATTTCCACAAATGGTTGATTAGTGTTGATCCACACATGTCTAAAATCTCATATTGTTTCTTTCTAACGAAACTGCGAAAAATAAAACTTTATGGACACACTTGGCGAATGAGAGATAGACAGAAAAAAGTGTAACATTTTGTAAATATGTTACACTTTCTTTTCGTCAAGTGGGTATAGGCCTCCCCCATTCCTCCACTTCTTTCGATATTGTGCTTCTTCTCGCTAGTTCATAAGGAAGCTATTCAAGGCATTCCACCATTTCTCCTCGGTCTGCCGCGATCATTATAATGTTTTTTTTTTTTTTTTTGAGGTTGTTACAGTAATTACATTAGGTACTAAAAATAATCTTAATCTCTAAGTACCAAACTCGGCTCATTTATTTTTAAGCTAAGCCTTAATCTTATACTACACATAATTTATCAAACGTTTTTTAACTTTTCAAGGTTGTTGGCCTTACGAATGATTAATTACAGATTCTAAGATTATTTTAGGCATTCGGAGTCCTAATTCTGTGCTAAAGAAAATATTATACTTACCAAATTGATCATTATGAAGTTTTATTTTTCTACATTTTTGAAGTTTTACGAAGAAACATTGTTATTCTTCTTGTATTTATAAACTGAATCCATTTTTATCATTGCTTTGTAAGAATATATAATTTCGAGACCTTTTTTTGACGTTATTGGCTTATCCACGTCAAAACCACATAGGTAACATCTCCTGGAATACCTAAAGGGTTAGGCAAAGATGCAGGTACGTTAGTACGCTCAAATTACGCCAATCATGCCAAAAGCAAGCTAAAAACTCTAAAATAGAACAGCCCACATGTCATGACGTCATCATTGTATAATGGTTTTCAATAATTATTGGTGGGGTAGGTACCTACCTGCACTTAAAGGAATCCTTTGATCCATAATGGCGATTCATTTTGTACCAATTTCGTTTGTTCGATGTTGTACAATAATATTCACAACGAATAAAAACGACCGCAAAGCATCGCGTCGCATGTCTGTGTCAAAAACAATTGACAGAATTCCAACTTTCGATGAAAATTCACGAGTATTTTCCACAGCTACCCAGAGATTCATAATTCAACAATTTCATTCACTTGAACAACTCCGAAATTATCAATTATTCACAGCCTATTTGAACGTCGAAAACGTTATACAACTAACATGAAATTAACACAATAGGTACTAGCCAACGTGCCCGGGGCAATAAAAAAAACATCGTGACACGAAATTGCTTCTAACAGGAGTGACCGGTCTGCATGGCTGTCGGCTCCCTCATTTGTCAAGGGTGACATGACGAAATAAATATGTTGTGTTGTATCGCGTGCCTGTGAAAGCGAGTTCTGTTGTAATGGTCTACATGATTAGGATATTTTTTATGTTACGGGGTGGTAAACAAGGTTCGTGGCTAAATAATAACAGCCGCACGGTTCGCAACTCTTGTCTACGTCGGTTTGTGGTTACATATCGAGACCCCTCCGTGCCCCAGAGTCTTTGACAGTCGTAAGATACGGGTAGTCAGAAGCCCGAAAATCTGACAACCAGTCTTACCAAGGGGTATCGTGTTACCGAGTAACTGGGTTGTAAAGGTCAGATAGGCAGTCTCTCCATGATACTGGTATTCAGCTGCATCCGGTTAGACTGAAAGCCGACCTCAACATAGTCGGGAAAAGGCTAGGCAGATGATGGTAGTGGTAGACCGTCGGAATCACAAGATGGAAGCTTGTGTTTGAGGAAACTAAACTACAAAACTTGGTATATGGTCTTCGTCGCCTATGAAAATAATAATATAAATCTGTGCCCGACCCAGTTCTCGAGAATGGTAATAACACATTGTACTGGGATCGATCCATCATCACTGGCAGGACTATTGTTGCCAATAAGCCTGATATAGTGGTGGTGGATCGATCAGAGCGGCGCGCAATGATTGTTGACATAACCATCCCGCATGATGAGAACCTCGTGAAAGCCGAGAAAGATAAACAAATCAAGTATCTTGACTTGGCTCGCGCGGTTGTCGACATGTAGGATGTGGACTCAGCGATCATTGTGCCGATAGTCTTGACAGCTAATGGATTAATAGCCAAGAGTCTCGATCAACACCTGAGGAGGCTCTCGTTGGGCGGCTGGATCAAGGGCTTGATTCAGAGAGTGGTACTTCTGGACACGGCCCGCATTGTTAGAAAGTTCCTCTCTCCCTGACCCTGTTCCCGATACCGGTGGCCTACTTATATTTTTAAATGTTTTTATATTTATTTTATATTCTAATATTTAAAAATATAATTTATATGTATTTAGTAGTTAAGTAAAGGAAATAATAACCTTATTGAGACCACAAGTCGTAGTACGGAGTAAAACTTAAAGTAGGTTGGGAAAGTCAGGGAAATTTTATGATCTGGAAAATACGCTTTGCAAGGCAGCACATAGTGACACAACATATTTCTTTTATTTTTTACCGTCATGTACCAGTACATTACACCTGTGTGTACAAATAAATTTGAATTTGAATGTTGAATTTAAAAAATAAATGATTTTAAAATTACTTTTTAACTACTACCAAATTAAATTATTAATAAACATTTAAGTTCCCTGTCTGTACATTTGGTTGTCAAAGGTGGTTTTAATTATTGAAACCCTGTCTCCTAAACTAAATACACCCGTGACTTGATAGAATATTGACAATAATCTTATTCTGTAACAAGGTGGGTAACAAGATCACCGTAGTTATTTTAGTTTAATTGCATCTTAATATTTTGCATATCCTACTAGGAAAACTTTAACATCTACCTACAAGTTTACAAAAATCAAGTTCACTATTTAATGTTTTTTTTTTTTTACGTTTACCTTTCCTAAGTTTGTTTTTGTTATTAAAATAATTATTTTGTCACAAGTCTGTTACTCTATATACATTTGCAGAGAAAGAAGAAAACTGTTCCACTGTAATATAGTTTAAACTAATACTGGGAACAGAGTGAATCTTCGTGTTCTCAACCAAAATAAGTACCTACCGATACATACCAAACAAAAATGTTACCTACTTTTACTGCTTATTTTTTACTTAGATGAATTGTGCAAGGTTGTTATGATGATTTGGGTTTATTTTAGAGTAGAAAACAAAATATGAATTCACAAAAATATCCTGTTTCCGCCCGGGATCGAACCGGGGGCCTTGTGCGTGTGAAGCACACGTGATAACCGCTACACTACGGAAACTTGGTAGTGGCAACTCTAATAAATTAACTTGTATAATAAAATCAACTAGAGCAACCTTCACTAAAACTATTTAGTATTCTGTGACTATATTAGACAAAGTTACGACAGCTACATAGGTACTCGTACTGTGGTAACCTTGACTGACCACATTAGACATTCAATTTTTAAATCGAAAACAGATAACGATAATTTTTGACAGTGAAATAATATAATAATATGAAAAATACAATAAAAGGGAATGAGCTCATTATTTTTGCGTCAGCATAAAAAAAATTCAATTTTGTGCATAAAACATACTAGTAACTTTTTTTTATTGCTAAATGGGCCTGCTCTTGACCCCCTATCACGCCTGATGGAAAGCGATGGATGAGGTCTATGATGGAACGTGTGCCCATAAGATGCCTGTTCACACTTGATTAACCTATACTACCTATACTACCTCAAATGGCTTAGCATGATCCTCCGTTATGTCGAAAATACTGCAGCATTAATTTTGAAATAAATATATAGTAAAGTTGAGGATTAATGTTAGGTCTTATGTTAGACGAAAACACAATGCCATAAAATTTTCTCGATAGAAAAAAAATCCAAAGTTACCTCCAAATCGAACAGTAAACCGCTGGTATTCAAAAAATACTTCAAATTAGATCATGAAACTTTGTATACTAACCGAACTAACTATAAAGCAAGTCTTATGTTATTTACTTTTTTTTTTAATTACCATTATTTTCACCGTAAAAAGCAAATACCTAAACTATTGGCGCTGCCTGCCGCCTAGCACCGCACTCTGTCTCGTTCTCACTCAGTCCGCGAGCAGTATCGTGTGAGCGAGATAAAGAGTGAATTTTAGCTGAGGTAGTGTAGGCTCTTAAGGTATGTCCAACCGCAAGTATTCGTTTAGTGTACATATGACATATGTTTAGCTACAGTTTCCTAGAAGAGCGGCGGCCGCCACATAACGGACGCACTAGCGGCTGTCATAAAAATCGTGACAACAGGGTTTTTTTTTGTGTGGGAAATCGTCAAATAACTTCTCCCGCTCTGGGCGGAATGGGAGGGCATGTCAGACTTTTACTGACGACCCCACCTGTGTTCCAAAGTCAAAGTCAAAGTCAAATCATTTATTTCAAATAGGCACTTAAAAGGCACTTTTGAAAGTCAAAAATTAAAATTAAAAAATAGAATTGATTCTAGTCGCCTTCCAAAAGGTAGTTTTCGTGTGGAGAAGAATGGGCAAGAAACTCCACCGTTACTCTTTTAAAATGTTTTACAAGTTTTTGTATACATTCATTATATAATTATATGTGAAGACGATGCACCTAAAATAAAATTTAGTCTGCCACAAATGGTAAAAAGAATTAAAAATATAACAGACTGGTAAATCAATTATGTGATAGATACATGGTGCTCACATATTTACATAGATTCTAAAATTTTACTAGTATTTTAAAAAGTGTGTGAGTTACATTTGTCACAGAATGTAAAAAACTCTTTCGAACAACCCGAGACCCTGGCAGCAAGCATTGTTTGACTTTACGTTGTCAAAAAACGCTCTCTAAAAACAAACCAACTTACTTTCATAAATGACGTTTCAGTGACGTCAATCGCCGCCGGTAAATTGCAGACGCTATGTAGCGACCACTGCTCTTCAGGGAAACCGTAGCTTAGGAGTCAATGTTCCACTATTACATCGTATTCAGATATTCCTTTCCTGTGGATATCTGTTGACAGGATCGCAGGTGAGTCGCCTTCTCAGAGAAAAGCTGAAATGCTCAAAGTGCCGTGTAATTGAAATTACACTGGGACCCTTACTTTTCAAACCTTTTGTTTAAAAATTATGGGTGCCGGTGTAATTTCAACAGCCTTATGACGATTAGATTCAAGATTACAAAGCCAAAGGCTGCCTACTAAATTAAAACTTAACTCTAGAAGTTTTCAAGTCACCAGAAGGTAGCTATTAGGTAGGTACACTGTACACAACACGTTAGTGGGAACGAAACCAGTATAAGCTGGCCTCTCATTCTATTGAATTTCATACCTACTACGTTTGAACAGATCAAGATAAAAGGTTACCATCAACCTACGGTTGACTGTACCACTAGGCAAGCGTGCACCTTCATCGCCCGCATCATCACTATTATATGAGTGTATTTGGACACTTTGTTGGCAGAAGTCAAAAAGGATCTACCCGAAATTTATGAAATTTACCTTTCCAAATTAATAAACAAGGACAATCTTTTGGAATCTGCAGTTGGATACCAATGCCATGAAATCCAATGTTTTAGAACATGCACGCAAACTAAATAGCAGGCACAGCTAGTCTCTTAAATAATATAACATAAACCCTTAATATATTGAGGTTAGCTTAGATAAAGGAGAGGATAAATAAATAACTTCAGTCCCTTGATATATTAAATTTACAGAAAGAGGTGCCACCCCTATCTCATAAACAATATAAAATGACATTAATTTGGTACCAAACCCAGCATGTAATCGTATGAATTATTTATAACGGCATATCGATATTCATAAAGATAATTCATTGATTAAATGATGTTGTAATTTATAGTGGACTGTAAATTATAATTGTCGTCAATTGATATTGGTTGCAGTAGTTAAATTGTTATTGTTAACTTAACTGTGGAATGCGACTTTGCTAGCAAAAAAAACTCCAACTTCCCGCCAAGTAGAGACGCCAGCACATCAAGCTACTACAATCTGTCAAATTTCTTTAATAGATTTTCAACTTTATCGCTAAAACATAAGGTTCAATGTTGACTGGAAAAATTTGACAGTTTCGGATAGCTTGGTGTGCTGGCGTCTGTACATATAATAGGATTGCGTTTTAAAAAAAGTAACATTTAATTTTAGAACTAAATATGCAATAAAATAGTTATAGAACACTCGCTTTGGTTTATTGTCATAATAGGTAATACGTTGTTCAAGGTTACCTTTCATTTATTTTCGCCCTAAGTTTTCGCCAATCGGCAGTTCGAAAGGCGGATTTCCCCGACTAGGGTAATACATGTTTTTTCGCTGTCTTACTTTTGGTTTTGAGCCCAACTCTGACGGTCTCTTATTCTTTAATCTTCACTCATGAACTACACGTGAAATAAAGATCTTGGAAACAGTAGGTCATCATCTGCCTAGCCTTTTCCCAACTATGTTGGGGTCAGCTTCCAGTCTAACCAGATGCAACTGAATACCACTATTTTACATGGAACGACTGCCTATCTGACCTGCACAACCCAGTTACTGGGTAATACGATACCCCTTGGTAAAACTGGTTGTCAGACTTTCGGGCTTCTGACTACCCGTAATGACTGTCAAAGATCCACGAATGCCAGCTGAGATTAACGGCTTTACGTACTCTCCGAGGCACGGAGGGCTTTCCGTAAGTAAAGATGGTCACCCATCCACAGACGAACCGCGGCAAGCATAGCTTAGCTTGATCGGTCGACCTGTGCCGTTGTTATTATTTAGCCACGTGCCCCTCAGAACAAACTACTTCCATAATGCCCACTCGGACAATTTATACAATGTGTAACTGAATGCACAACTATGAACAAACTACTTTCATAATGTGCATTAATTCAGTTACACATTGTGTATATTATCCGAGAGGACAACACATTGTACAACCATTAAATAGGTACATAGTTAAACGAAAAGTATAAAATATAGTTAAGACTGTGCCGACCGTACAGTGGCGCCCTCATAGTTTGTTTGGTTATTTCATACAATTTAGAATGAAAGTGCAGAAAATAAGCACGTTAAGTTGTGCTTCATAAGATTATAGGTTAATATTATTAGAAACGGTAGTTTTATATTGTTTATTTTCATTATAATCCTTAAAACGGATAAAAGTGGCCACTATATTCCGTTTTAAGGATTATAATAAAACTAAACAATATAAAACTACCGCCATATAAATTGAAGTGTTGTCATAAAAAATGTATTTTACCTAAAAAAAACGTTATTTTTAATTATTATTTTTTTAATTTGAAATGTGTTTGCTCTTGACTCTAGTCTAGGTCAAAGGTGACAGAGACAAAGTCGACGGTAGAGTGAGCTTACCCAGAAGAAGCCTGTTCACTCTCACTTTGAAGAGATTCGGGTTGTATGCGATCGGAAACACTGACGCTAGTAGAGAGTTCCACTCTTTTGTTGTGCGCATTAGAAAGGACATTTGAAAACGCTTAGTGCGAATTGGTAGAATAGCAATATCTTTGCAAGCTGCTACTAAAAAGTCATGAATAATATTGTCTGATAAATTATAACATTAAAGTCTGATTTTTCAACCAACAGATAATTTTAATTCGTGGAATAAAATTGACGTGTGACAGTATTGGTATAGAAGCATTGTCGCAAAATTCAAAATTATTCCTCGGATAAAATTATCTGGCGTTGGAAAATCAGCCTTAAGAGTAAAACAGTACCCTAGTTACTTAAGCTATTCCCGCTTTAAAAGCCCTAAAAACTTTTGCGTAAGTACCAGTTATAACTTTTTGAAAAGCCTAACTGGTAAGTCGGTAAGTACCTAAGTGAAGGAAAAGTTTTGAGGACAATTCTACCTGTACCTAACCATTTCTAAGGAGTTGAAGATTACTTTTAGGTAGCTAGGAAAACTACGATTTGAAACAAGTGAAGATCGGAGAGATAAGGAGTAAGCTTAAGGGTTTGTTTTGAATTCTGAAGCCTCAGACCTTTTGTTAGATCGAGAAGATTTGCCGCTAAACTTCATTGAGCTAGAAAATATTTCCGTAACAAAAAATGGCACGTTTATACAAGCGACCACAAATGACAAAGAAAGGTGATCTCCCAGTTACCAGTGAGATGGGCGTATCAGGCATAATACTACAAGATGTTATTTTCTGTTCCGATATCCCCAGAGGTGTGGCCACACCGCTAACAATAGAACGCCACGAGCACTTTAGTGAAAATACTCGTGTATTGATTTGAGTAATGGGTGTCTTAAAGTAACTACGTTGAATCGAACATTAAAAGGTCGCATTGCATTATTCGTCTACTAAATTATGAGGATTCATGTTTTGTGTAAGCAAATTAAATATTTGGAAATGGACATCCTGTACTTTTTTTTTGTGAATGGGAAATCATCAAATGACCCCTCCCGCTCAGGGTGGAGCAGAAGGGAGTGTCAGACTCTTACTGACTAAAACCCACCCATGTTCCTTCCTTAGCCCTTTATGTTCCGGGACAGCGGGAACATCCTTTACTTACCACTCTCAAAGTAAACATTAACGTAAATATCGCTGACTGAATACATTAGTGGCACAAGTCGAATTTGTGGCAATTTGAGTTAATAATGAATTCTTGTTCTAAATTAGGTACTTTATTTTATGCATTAAAGACCCAACTCGTTAGTTCATAAACTACCCGGTTGGAGGCGTAAGTGTCGTTAGTGAATAAACGATATTGTTGCATCTCTTTCATGCAACACCGGCTCATCGTTAGTCGGCCGCAAGTTACTAAACATTTATGGTACTTTTATTTACGATTTAACAATTCCATTGATAAGCACTTCTAGTCTTATATTCTACTTAGCTAGTTTTTCTTGAAAATGCATTCTTATTTTCTTTACTTTTATAACATAGTTCCTAGCATTACTCAAAAAAGTGAAAACAAAACAATGCAATACTGGCACAACTCGGAGTCACCATCTTCTGAACCTCATATTAATAAAAATAACAAAAAATATTTCAAAACTATTACTGCCGGCAACTGAAGCTATAACGTAGATGTTTATAAACCAAACATAAACTATAATTATATTCCATAAAATACAGTCGGTAAGAGCTTTTCTGTGCGCGCGCACTAGTCTTCGAATATTTTTATTGTACGTTTTCTCAAATTGTTGAATTTTGTCTTGTGCCACTATGGAATTCAGTCAGCGATATATATATTTTAAATATTTAAGAACGTTGTTATTTAAGATACTATAATATTCTGAAAAACGTCATAAATACAAGTCTGTCCTGTGTGAGCAACACTGTGAAAAAAAAAACTACCAGATTTAGCAGAATTGAAGTATTGAAGTCACTCGAGTCGCTATGACAGCATGTCCCGTTTCTCAATAACAAAATTAAATTACGTTGTAAAAACGAACGTTCTGTTAATGTTTTGTTGAAATTTTAAGGTAAATAAACCACAAGGAATATTACTAATATGGGTGTCTCAAAAACTAACATCTGGCCTATTCTGAGGTCGAATTAGACTTCCAGAATGGACGCACCTCAAAAGTTATCTTGTACATACTAGCTGTTGCCGATGACTTAGTCTGCGATCCAAGATGAAAACTAGCCTATGTCCTAGATTAAAAGAAAATTCATCGTTATCCGTTCAGCCGTTTTAAAGTGAAAGCGTAAAAAAATAACTCACTTTCGCATTTTTTATATTTGTTAGTATTGTAAAATTCGATGTTATGAGGACATTGTACTGTCTTCAGAGAAAGTTAGGTTAGGTTAGGTTGTACTCTAGTTGATTTGATTGTCTAAGTTAATTACCATTGCTAGCACTGTGTTTCCGTAGTGTAGCGGTTATCACGTGTGCTTCACACGCACAAGGCCCCCGGTTCGATCCCGGCACAGTGTTTTTTTTACCCTAAAAATCGGACATGCCCTTTTTATTTCATTAATAGATGCTGGAAACTGTTTCAAATGCGAGAGTAGAACACCCGGAATTCAAATATACCTAGAACCAAAGTTAGAGCCATTTTTATTTTTTTAGGTATTTTGATAAATCTCAAAATATCTCGTCTCAGGAAAAGTTTTTCTTATTTCTGTCACAATATACAATTAACGGTGTATTTTACGCAATTTTTGACTATATTTACAAACTTTAAATCTGCAAGGGAAGCGAGTATCAGGTTTTTTTTTTTAATTTAAGTTTTTTTTTTATGCTATATCCAAAAGAATATGGATTTTATTTCCAGCTCATTACATTACCTATGACACAATAAAACCCCAAAAAAATAACCGTATCCATATGCAGTAGGATCTCGGAGAAACATGCTTCTAAAGTTCTCATAGAATTTCTATGGTTTTAGGGTTGCCTCTCTTAGATGTAGGTAATTGAAAATAAACTTTGTAGAAATATTTTTAGAAATTCGGATTGCATAGCGGCTACCCTAATTTATTGATTGTTACGTTTTCTACTGTGGGTCTACCAATTTATTATTTACCGACTTCAAAAAAGGAGGATGTTCTCAATAAGTATGTATAATTTTTTATGTGTTCGGGTATAACTCCGTCATTTGTAGACGGATTTGCAAAATTCTTTTTTGGTTTGAAAGTTTACTCCGAAATGGTCCCATACAAATTTCGTAAAGATCTGATTAAGAATATCGGCTTTGATTACACCCATTCCGGATTTGATTAATTTTGATTATAAAATAACATTACGCCTGTACATTGTAAATGGGTAAGCAGATGTAACAATAATACAGTAAGGATGTAGGTGCTGTATTATTGTTACATCTGCATTTTGTGTGTAAAAATTATGATTGTTGTAAATCGAAGATTAATTTCTTTACGGCACTAAAAATTAAGAACTAATAAAACTTTTAACAAAAAAGTAAAACCGTCTTCAAAAACCCATAAAATAAATTATTATAGTTTAATTGAAGAAAAACTGGCACCGACTTCCTGAACAGTATCTATTATACGTTTATTTTATGGGTTTAGAAGGCGGTTTTACTTTTTGTTAAGTTTTTTTCTATTAAATAATTATTATTTGTATTTTAAGAATTATATTTCTAGATCAATGCAATAGATGTTGTCTGAGATACATAAAGGTGTCAAAAAATAAGTGTAAGTATCTAATTCTTATACAGTATCAGAGAACCCAGAAGTCTCTACGAATCATAAAAATCCACATCTTCAGATAACATTTCTAAATTATCTGGGAGCTCATTCTCCATAGTGGTTATATTTTCCTCAGGATCAGCGTCTTCTTCGTCCGTTGGAACTTCAAAAGGCTCTAACAATATGAGGGCTTGAGGTGGAAGAGGTTGACGCTTAAGCTTATTTAGTCTTTTATTAAGCCTTATATTCGATATAAAGGGGTCAGAGGTTTCAAGTGCTCGATGGAAAAGGTCTAGAATTGTTTTTTCTCTATCTGATTTTCTTGTGTGGTGTTCGCGGTCGTGCCTCCAAAATTTATTACGCGCTTCCCCAGCTTGCTCAGATAACAATCCTATGGGTAGTGCAGAGTTTTATATGATATCTTTGCCGTGCACAATTATTTTATGTAGAGTTACGGTCATTGGGTACCAGGAATACTCTTCTACGTATCTTTTGGCCAATAATTTACAAAATTCATCAAATTTATCTGCATTAACAGGTAATCCACTTGATAAAACTACTAGTATGACATGTAAGTCATCCAAAAGCCATTGTTGTAGTCCTAAAATTTCAGCAAATACTGTACGACACTTATTAGACAGAGCCATCCTTGCAGTATTTCCGTCATTAGTCGTACCCGTATTAGGCTTAACCACATCTACGAGCAGCCCTAACTTAGTACGGATTTCGTCCTGAATTTTTTTTTTATTCTCATTGACAAGAACGGCTTCCGTGGAACTTTTAGGTACTCTCCATTTTTTTACAATAATTTTATAACCTAAATGTAACAAAAATTCCAAAACACGAATCCAGGCGTGCAACGGACTTATGCCATATCTTAAAAGGTTTTGATCGACAGGTTTTAAATACACAAACTCTAAATTATTAAATTCTTTAGAAGTCGCTTTACAAAAAGGGCACCGAAGTTGAGACATTGTATTAGTAATAATATTTAAGACTTTACCATCTATTATTGTCAAATATAGTTTAAACTCTGTAGATATACTTTGACCACTTAAAGTTTTAGTATCAAATCTGTCTAATTGGTCAATTTGATTTTGTATTAATAGTTTTTCAGCAATTATTAAATCAGACGTTTCTTTTTTATATTGAATGTGAATTGGGCGACAATATCTATACGATTGTGGAGTAGGGTTACGCCACAGAACTTGTCCACAGGTTGTTTTGATCTGCAACGGTATAAAAGTAGTTGCAAAAAGGCAACTCTCGTCATGTTAATTTTGGGAAAAGTTCTGTTTATACAGTGATTGGCCTGTACTACCGTCAAATCCCCAAGATGCTTCAAAAATACAATTTAATTTATTGGTATCTTTTCGATTACAGTAGTCCGTGAAAGTTGCGTCATAAGATTGAACTAGTCTTTCGAAAGAATGAGATACCAGGCTGGAAACTGGTATAATAGCTTCTGTATCAGATACATGGACTGGATGTAACGGGTAGCATTGTTTTTTGGCTTCGAGCACTTGGCTGTATAGAGGGAAGGCGTTAAATCCACGAGCTTTTAAATCTTGTTGTAAAAATTTGTATGTCCCCACTGAGGCACTAGGTTCAGAAACAGGACATAAATCAAAACATGGAATGTAATCTGGGACAGAACTGGGATTAGGTTCAAGAATAGTATCATCATATCTACTCATCGGTACAGAACCGGCAATCAATGATGAATCAGTAGAGGGGATGGAAATGGAGGTAGGATATGAATCAGCGATGTGACTGCGACCAGGTTCGGGGATAGGATAGTTATAATTGGGAATTGACTGAGATGAAAGGTCAAGGACGACTGAGGGACTAGGTTCAGAAACAGGACATAAATCAAAGCTTGGAGTGTAATCTGGGACTGAACTGGGAGCAGGTTCAAGAATAGAATTACTAAGAAGAGGTTCGGCTACAAGACAAGACCACTTTTTAGAAAAATCTTCATTAGCCACTTTTTGTGTTTTCTTATAAAAATATTATAATTATAATTACATTTTTTGTATAATGTTTCACATTTAGAGGTAAATTTAATTATTAAATTATGTAAGTCCTTATTGGTTTGTTGAGTTAAGGGTGATGACAGAGCTTCTAAAATAATTGAAATACGATCACTTATATCTAAATCAGTGGGTCGGACATTTTTTCCAAGTTTCTTAGCAGCGCCAACAAGTATTTGGTACGCTTTTAATTTGGTAAAATTAGTTGTTAGAGGTTCTCCTTGCGCATTTGCGGATACTCTCGTAGACTGAAGAGCACCGGCTGTGGCGTTATCCACAGCTTCATTTGCCACTCGCTGACTAACAAGAGGGTTGGCGCCCTCTTGCCCTCCTTGCATTAAGTCAGCCGGTCGGAGCCCGGACAGACATCCCTCAACAGGTTGAGTCAACTCCTGTTGAGGCGAAGTGGTACCATGGGTCTTTAACGGCTCCATGGTGCCTCACCCCCGTTCCTCCAGAGATTAGTTAACAGTAAAGGGTTTTAGTTAAAACCTAACGAGGGCGGACCCCTTCCCTTTACCAAATAATCTCCTTCATCAGATTAAAATCACTTTTAATGTGAACATTTTGTAAAAGTTTTACGTAGTTAATATTTTTTTATTCCGATTTATTATGAAAAAGGAACCTATGCTTAAATTCTAAAGTCATACATATAAGTAATTTTCTGCTAGTAAAATTTTGGATGATGCAGAGAAAAAGTTAATTAAATTTAATCATTGACATTTTAGGTTAATATTGAAACCATATTGCACGTGCCTATTACAAGAATAGGTTATTTCTTATTGGTTACTACTACCTCCAAAAAAAAGAACAATATTTTAAAAATTACTTGTATTTTAATTAACTTATATTAAAAACGCAAAACGTTATTATTACTTATTACGATCACCTCTTCACAATTAGGTATTTTTTGGGAAAATATTCTGTCAATTTTCATTTGTGTCAACCCTAGGTCGTCATTTTCAAAATCCGATAGCTTCGAGATCCCACTAGATATGGATTAGGTATTTTGAATTTAAATGGATAAAGATATAATTAATAACTACATTAAGAAATAAAATCCATATTCACTAAGATATAAAAATTAAAAATAAATTACGAAATGAAGCTAAAAAATCGATAACTCCCATTTAAATGCAGTTAAAATTACAAGTATTATCTTAAAATAAAGACAAAATGGTGTTTTATAATACCCTACATAAATATATTAGAATTATTCAATAGTTTTTTTTATATTAATACTTTTGTGGTTTTTCTGGTTTCCATAGAAAAATAATAAAATCGACTATAGCTTTGGTTCTAAATATAATTGAACTCTGGGTGTTCTACTCTCGCATTCCAAACATGTTACAGCATCTATTATGGGAATAAAAAGGGCATGTCCGATTTTTGGGGTAAAAAAAACACTGGCCCGGGCGGAAACAGAGTCTTTTTGTGAATGCATATTTTGCATCCTATTATGGCTACCTTAACAAGGTAGCCATAATAGGATCTCTATCTATCACTTGAACGCCTGCATACCTAGGCGCTATAGTTATGCATTTTTGTTATGTATTTTTAAACTAGTGACTGCATAGTATTTATTGATTTAGGTTGTTGCCAATCTTCTAATATACACACATCAAAAGTGTCTAGGGATCAACATATATTTTTGCAATAACTTTTCTCCTGATTGATATTAATTAAAATTTTCTTTAAGGATTCATCAAATAAAGTGTTTTCGTTTGTCACAGTAACGATAAACCAAGTCACGTTTGCATTAATAAAGAAATTTGCCATTTTCCTAATAAAGGGATTTTTGACATTTGAACCACTAACACAAAAGTTCGAAAAAAAGACTGAAATAACAGTTTTCTCTAAAATTTTATTGGGTAACTTAAACAATTAATAATCCGTGTTTCTACCGCGAACACTAACAACACAAGAACATCGGTTTGGCATACTCAAAATGAGTTCATCCAAATCACGCTGTGGAATGGCCGCCCATGTTCGTTGCAACAACAAAAAAAGGTCTTCTTGCGACTGGATACCCTCCATATTCGGCAGAGCTCTTCTCTGTAGCATATCCCATGCATGCTCAATCGGGTTCAAGTCTGGCGACTGAGCAGGCCAGGGCAGGACATTGATGTTAGCTGCGGCGAGAGTCTGTCTTACAACTCTTGCGGTGTGCGGTCGTGCATTATCATGCATTAACTGAAATAAGGGACCGATTTGCACTTGTAGAGGAACGATGACGTCTGATACAATCGTCTCAGCATAAATTTGAGCGTTGAGGTTGCCTCTGATCCAAATCAACTCAGTTCTTCCGCCGATCCAAATACCCGCCCATACCATGATGGTTGCACCACTATAAGGATGGACTTTCTGGCAGGATTTTAATCGCTGTTGGCGTCCAGGGGTTCTCCAGTGTCGTATACGTCTTGTATCCGGTCTCATACCAAAACGAGACTCATCAGAAAAGCACACGAAACGCCATTGTTCTTCTGCCCAATTTCTGTGTTCAAGAGCCCATTGATATCGAATCCTACGATTGTGCATTGCTATAGGTGGTACCCGTAGCGGTCTTCGGGAATGAAGGTTCACTTCATGCAAGCGGTTTCTGACTGTTTGGTCGCTAATTAAGTTCCCTGAAGAGTGATGAAGCCTCACGGCTAACATCATGGCGGTTATTGTTGGAGCTCTTCGAGTTAAGATTTGAATGTATCGGTCTTGTCTCCGTGTGGTGCAGCGATACCGTCCTCCATGGCGCTCAGCCACGGTACCAGTGCTTCGGTAACGTGTGCAAAGTCGACTGATAACACTCTGACTTGTATTCAGAGCTAAAGCCACAGTACGTTGCCGGGAACCAGCTTCTATCATTCCCACGGCTCTGAGCATTTCTTCCCTGCTTAAATGACGTCGCCGCTCCATAATAACGTTGGTTTTAATCAGTAGTAGGGAAACAGTAGCACTAATAATGTCTTCAATGCGTTGTATGTTTTTATAGGGAAAATATTGACAGCTGATTTTCATCTTTTACTCGAATTTGATTCACAGTTCCTGATTCAAATTATGAAATGCACCAAAAAGGATCCATATAAATTTATAAAATCATAAATTTATTACAAAGCCACATCTCAATCTCAAGAAATCCGCATAAAAATGCTTGATCCCTAGACACTTTTGATGTGTGTATATTTGACGGAGAAGGTACGTCTGTCTCGTTATCATCAGCCATATTTTAACTATTGTGGGCGTACGTAATGTATGCGCAATAGAAAAACCGTTTGCAGTTCAAATCAGATTATAATTAACGAACAAGTTAGTAATAAGCGAATCACACACTGTAGGTACATGATACGACGATAAGGAACGCGAGACAGTTTCTGAGCACGTTGTCCGTACGATGTCCAATGTCCAAGAGACTCCTCCTCAGCGCTCTGCAGCATAGGTATTTCACAACCACTCAATACGCTTCTGTACCGTACCGAACAAGTCCAAGAGATCCTATAAGGGTTGCGTTTCTCCTTTTGTGATACGGAATCCTAAAAAAAATGTAAATGTTTCCGCCCGGGATCGAACCGGGGGCCTTGTGCGTGTGAAGCACACGTGATAACCGCTACACTACGGAAACTTATAATAACTTGATATAATTAACTACCATACAAACTAAACTAGAGCACCTTTCACTTATTTTATCTGTGACAGTGGTCAATCATTGAGGGAGTTCAGTCAACTTATCATTTCTTGAATCAACTCGGCCAATAAATATGTATAATACATCTATCTACACTCTTCTATACTAATATTATAAAGAGGAAAGGATTGTATGTATGTTTGTAACGAATTGGCTCAAAAAGTACTGGATCGATCTTAAAAATTCTTTCACCATTTGAATGCTACATGATCACTGATTAATATAGGCTTTTTAATTGCAAGAAAAAAAAAATGTTTAAAAAATAAATGTCCACCCGTGCGAAGCCGGGACAGGCCGCTAGTCTATATCTATACTTATAATAAATCTGTAGAGAGGTCAATTCTGTACATGAAATATGTTTCCAAAATAACTATCAGCGGGTGATTAGTGATCGTTACTGACGCCAAAAATGCAATCAGTAAAATTTTTGTCTGTCTGTCTGTCTGTCTGTCTGTCTGTCTGTATGTTCGTTATAGAAACAAAAACCACTTGACGGATTTCAACGAAACTTGGTATAATTGTTCTTCATACTCCTGGGCAGGTTATAGTATACTTTTCATCACGCTACAATCAATAGGAGCAGAGCAGTGAAGGGAAATGTTGGGAAAACAGGATTTCTTTTTAGGTGAAGTAGTAATAGGTTAGTAGTAGTTAGTTAGTAGTAGGTAAGTTTTGGTTAATTTATGTTCAGTTTTTTTTTATATTAAGTAGGTAAAAGCGTAGGTACTTTTATTAATTATAGGTATAGGTATTATTAATTATAGTAGTTATAGGTATTTAGTTTTAAGTGAAGTAGGTTTTATTATATATTATTATATATATTAGACGTAGTTATATATTTTTAGTTATTCAAGCCCCAAGCGGACGCCGGCGTCCACCCGCTATTGTCATGAAAAACGCGTTGAATGAGAAATACGCGTTCTCAAGAATCGGCAGAAAAAAGAGCACATCGGTTAAACTCTATGAGAGTTAGTGCCTCAATTTCCGGAAGTCATTATTCCACGCGGACGAAGTCGCTGGCAAAAGCTAGTTACTAAATATAAAGCTGAAGAGTTGTTTTTTTTATTTGAACACGCTAATCGCTGGGACTACCAGCTTACTACTAATTATTCTGTGCTGTCAGTGACATTGAAACATTATTTTTTGCATTTGTTAGCTCAATTCTTGAGGAAGGTTACGTAATTTGCGTATCTTACGACTCCCACACAAACAAAGTGGCCTACTTATAGATAGTCTAGTAAACAATACTAACAAACATGAGTAACTGTAAACTTAACTGGCGTAATGTGGATGAACTATAGTTCACTCACATTTCGCAGATAACTGGTTCATCCACATTTCGCCAGTCATATTTAAGTCCTATTGACATTGACGAACCCACTGACATCAACAGGGCAAATATCTAGATTAGATTATTACTATTGATTATTAGATAGAAAGCTTAACAAACACTCAAACTTCACACGCACCTCCCTACACTCAAACTACGCTCTTATACACACTTCTAGATACAAAACCACAATCATTCACTCCATTTGCTGTGTTATCAACCACTTGCAAACAGAAAAGTCACGGTTGTATTACTTATATAAATTGAAACCGCAAAATCTCCGACTCCTAGTACCTAGTTTAGGAGCCCGGAAAGCTGACAATAATTTTAAACTTGGTAGTACAACCCACTGTTTTCATATGTACTGTGTTGTTGTTTTTCTGTACTGATAAACTTATTAATATTAGATTCCAGGCTGCTACTGATAAACTCCCGATGTAATAACTCGATAACACTTTACCCGGAATCGAAGCCAGGACCTTATGCTCAGCAGTAATGCTTACGACCGCTAAACCAACGAGGCAATCCCGAAGTAAAAACTTCAGTATTTTGGCAACCAAATACTGGTTCTTCGTGTCGCTGGTACGACAGATATTTAAATTCTGTTGGCCCAAAAACTTCGCCAGTTCCACGGCGTTATCGGTGGCAATGCAGAGGTCATTTTCTCTGCATTTTTTTGGGCACGGAGTGCAGGATAGGAGGTGGAAGCACAGTTTGTGACTCAGTTCCACATCCATACGTGATACTACTTAGGTATTAGTGAATTCCATTTATTCTTGTAGACTCAAGTTGCAGTTACGACATTTGCATCGTACGGTCAATAATATAGTTAACTTAGCCATCAATATGACCAATGTAACATGTTAATTAATTAGTTATGTCACTCATCATCACGCTCATTATGTACTTGAGCCAAGTAGATTTACATACCTAAATTAGTTGATAGTCTAGGTAGGTAATCTTTAGTTGTTTTTTTTAATACACATTGACAGTAATGAATTTTAATACAATGACATTTGCTTGCTTTGTAAAGTATTATATTATTTGAATAATTAGTGTGAATGTGAAGACTATGTGGGTCATTTTTTTTTTTTAATTATTTTCTTTATTCTGTTAGTTTTTGTCATGGTCTGGCAGCTTGAGTAATTTATGTGACCTACCCAAATGTCCTTTCTTTGGTATTGTTCGTCGAATCGTGTTGAGCTGCACGATTTCTCTGTGTGGTTCTTTCCTCAAAAGACCATTATATCAGACATCGATCTTAATGGTCTTTAATGATCTGACCAAGATTTTGTCTGGACTTTAAAAGAGACTGTGACCTCTGAGTTTGTTTCGGCCTTTCTTCTCAGAGTAGTCAGATAGGAAACGCCGACCTCATCTAGTTTTTAAAATATGATTGACGTGTAAAAGTGTTTGTGCAAACCTACTTCATCATCTGCCTAGCCTTTTCCCAACTATGTTGGGGTCGGCTTCCAGTCTAACCAGATGCAGCTGAATACTAGTATTTTACATGCAGCGACCGCCTATCTGACATTTATAAAATAACTGGAATAATAAATATAACGGCGCGTGACATTATTAAATAATGAAAATCAGTTCATTTTGAAAATTGTAATTTATTTTGTTATTTTTTTAATGATTGGTCATTATTCTGTTATTATTAACGATTAATCGATTTGAATTCGACTAAATGGTAATTTTAATTAAGAGCGGGTAACACCGAATGGAGTTGCGTCTGTCATGACGAGCGAACGTCGTGTCAATTGATCCAGTTGATTGACAGCCGTTGCACGTGGTGGTCACTCGCAAACCCATTGGCTCTAAATCGCTAAATATTTCTGCAATCCTTAATTGTTTAAGTAATTTGAGTGTCTGTATAATTAAAACAGTCAACGCTGCAGTGTCTTTATTTCAACGTTTCCTGAAGTTTAACGCCCACTATGGATCCCCGTGCTGACGAGGTCACGAATCAGAAATCAGATGCAACAGCCCGGTCTCCCGACGTCCCGTCAAATATATAACTGCATATCTATATCTATCCTATATTTGTGCAAACCTGCTTACAAAAGTAAAATCATTTAATCTAATAAAAGCTGGTCAGTATTCATTTTACAAACAACCATAACATATTCAGCCTATAATGTTCTCACTGCGGGGTAACAGGCCTCCTCTCTGTGAAAAGGAGTGGGCAGTAATCCACCACGCGGGCCCTGTGCGGGTTGGTACCTAGATGTCACATGTCTTCGAATTTTTGGTCCTAGGACATGTCTGTTTCCAGCAGTCATTCCGGTTTCTGGTATTCATTTTAGTATTATTTAATTACAAGCTGTGCCCCGCGGTTTCACCCGCTTAAATGTTGATCCCGTGGGAATATCGGGATAAAAAGTAGCCTATATATTAATCCAGGGTGTTAGCTATCTCCATACAACATTTCATCAAAATTGGTCAAGCCGTTTGAGCGTGAAGAAGTAACAAACATATAAACACACACACACCCTCACACACTCACAAACTTTCGCCTGTAGAATATTAGTGTTAGTTAGTTTAGTGTGATTTATTTTTTAACTTAGCCTACACTGTCCCACTGTTGAGCAAAGGCCTCCTCCAAATCCTTCCAGATATGCTTTTTTAGAGCCACCCCGATCCAGCCCTTGCAGTACGCGTCTGGGTACTTGCCACATCTCATTATCTTTTTATTTATTATGTGGGAATATCGGGATAAAAAGTATGTTAGGTGTTTAATCCTGGTTATAAAGTATATGTGTGCCAAACTTTATCCAAATCCGTTCAGTAGTTTTTGCGTGAAAGAGTAACAAACATCCATCCATACATTCATCCATCCATCCTCACAAACTTTCATATTAGTAGGGAGTAGGATAGGATAGTAGAACTAATTAACAGCCTTTTGTGACTCACTGGCAAATATTATGTTGTTGGAAAATAAAATAAATCTCAGTTTTGGTAACAAAATAAAAACCCTTGAAGCTCTATTACGTTAAAAAGACATAGTTTGGAGAAACATTGTTCTTAATTTTTCCCTATTGCGTGATGCGTAAAAGTAATTGTCGATTTTAGAGTGTAGAAAGTTCTTGTAATATAATTGCTTTAACTAGATTGTTTGTCTTTGGTGTCTTTTGGACAACTTGTCCGTCGATTGGTCCATATTTTATCAAAGCTCTGTACCACCCAAACAAGCGCGAATGGCAATTATGTTGCTTCGAAACCTTAAACATGGTTGTATCTGTGAACTAAGTCCAACAGTTACAGGTGTATTGGGTTCTATGTTCTGTGTTATGGGTTTGGTTTCCACACTTAGTCCTTCAGTTGGACCATTGTGCGTGAGTGTATTGGGTTTCTGTAATAAGTTCTAGCTATAATATTGCCTTTCCTTCATACTCCTTGCGGCTGGAAGCTTAGACTGGGGATAATTCGTTTTCATCTACACAGATTTTTCCCAACTTGTTTAGTGTTAGCTTCCACGTTAGCTTTTTGTGAGACTTTTAGGTTTGCTCATTGTGACTATATTTATACGTACGGTCTACCATACGTATAAACATGTTTATATGTCAATATGTGCCACATGTCACTGTTAACAAATAAATTTAAAAAAAAAAAGTTTATTTAATATCATTTTGGCTTACATTGCATGTCGAGGAGTCTCCATTTCGTCATAAAAAATGCCTGTAGTTGAAGGCTACGCTCTTCCCTTACATCATAAACATACAAGTAGGTAAATAACGAAAAGAGGAAAAATAAAAACAAAAAGAAAAGAAAATACGATCAATTGTATAAGTGTGTGTGTGTATGAGGGTTGTGTTTTTGTGTGTGAGGGTGAGGGTGTGAACAAAACTGGTGTAAACTGGCCATTCATTCCGTCGAAACTCCTTACTACGCTCAGACGTGCGGTCTACTTTACCTAAATACTATCACTCTAAATATAACTAAAACTGGACGAGTTTCAATCTTCAGTCATCCATCTACATACTAATTCAGGCAAGGACAGCTGAATTTAAGAACATTGTTAATTTAGTTCTGAAAAACAATTGTTTATTTTTATTCACCTATCATATTACAGGCACTGATTAATAGAATGCATAATCTTAAATAGAAAAAGGTGTCTAAGATAAGAGGATCCTGAGTTACATATCACCCGGTTCCCTTAGATAGGACACGTTTCCCATCACACACTTTACTGTTTTGTTCTGGTACTAAATAATCATATTGTACAGACGCCAGTACATCAAGCTTACGATTTGTCAAATTTCTTAAGACTGTACCGACCGTACAGTGGCGCCCTCATCGTTTGTTTGGTTATTTCATACAATTTAGAATGAAAATGCAGAAAATAAGCACGTTAAGTTATGCTTCACAAGATTATACGTTAATATTATTAGAAACGGTATTTTTATATTGTTTAGTTTTATTATAATCCCTAAAACGGATAAAAGTGGCCACTATATTCCGTTTTAAGGATTATGATAAAACTAAACAATATAAAACTACCGTTTCTAATAATATTAACGTGTAATCTTGTGAAGCACAACTTAACGTGCTTATTTTCTGCATTTTCATTATAAATTGGATGAAATAACCAAACAAACGATGAGGGCGCCACTGTGCGGTCGGATTTTCAACTTTATCGCTAAAGCGTGAGGTTCAAAGTTTCGGGTAGCTTGATGTGCTGGGGTCTGTACAAGAATAGATTGGACGGTGACCCCCAAACTAGGCATTTTTCTGTATCTTAGGGGTTGTAACTGCAACATTTTCATTTGAATGGTTCAGATCAATCTGAAAGTTCTAACAATTGACGAGCGTTAGTTGAAGTAAAGGCAGTTATAATTTTTCCGGATCATTCACTTGCTGAATTCAGAAATGCATACCACACTTTACGCCCGGCCCTAATATAATACAAAATTATGTAGTATCCGGCGCGACTTACAAGTTATTGATCGTAAGTTTACACCGATCGAATGGGTTAGGTTACGTTAGATTAGAATCGTGACCAATCGTGAGCGAGTGAATCGAGCGGAGCCGCGGTAGCGCCCGGCGAACGCTATTTCCAAGTTAGATTTCTTAGATATTTAATAATGTTTCGTCTTTATTCTAATGTATGGGAAATGACCTAAACATCAGCCAGCCGGTTCATCAAATACTATATTAGACACATCGGCTGAATATGTTTCAGGCCGCTTGTTGAAAGGCGTCGTTTAATAAAGGCTAGTTGGCTGCGACATATAAATCATTTAAATTCTTAATAAACCGCGTACTATGTTAGACCCACTATTTATTTACACCTCCGTCTACTTAAGGTTGGTACTGGTAGGTAATTTATTTTTCCAACTAAACGAAAATCAAGTCCTTCTGTTAATCAGAGCTCAGAAATTCAACGGCCTTCATCTGGATGCAATTACCCAACTTTTATTTTTCTACTGGTCCTACCCTACTCACGACTCATTCGATCTTGGCTTTACCGACCTTGGCCAAAGATCAAATGTTTTTTTTTTGTTTTAGTTCATTTTCTCTATTCTCTCATTTTCTTTCCCCGTTTGTTTTATTTTAATGTTGATTGGCGTAAATAAAGGTACTTTTGCGTTTGTTTTGGGGTATCTACCTAATTTATGTGTTTTTGTGGTTTATAACAAAACATTAAATATATGTTTGCTAGTAGACGCGTGTTCTATTTCCAGGTAAGTTTAATGTTATTGCTTTTGGTCCCTGGCCACCATTTTGCGTTTAGTTATAATTTATTCAAAACAGAATAATACAATAAGCTTTGAATAAATTGTTGAATAACAAGTAGGATCTTCAGTAAACAGGCAGTCGGATATAAATAACGAATAATAGGGCATGCAAAATGGTTTAAAAATAATAACTTAAAAAAAGTAATAGTTTGGAATTCATTGCAACCTATTGAAAAAACACCCAAACATGTAGATAAAATATATAATTATGAAAACACAAAACATTAAATGCAAATAAACTTGAATGCGGGTAGATTACAATGACAGAGCAAGGTGAACAACAAAGATAAAGTTGAATGACCTTACTCCACATATGGGACTTACAGCTTAGAAGGTAAATAAAGACACATCTTTATTCACAATTTTTTTTTTTGTTAATGATACCTAAATGATTTTATTTCTGTAAGTAGGTTTGTACAAACACTTTTACACATCAATATTTTTTTTTTTTAAACTAGATGTGGACAGCGTTTCCTATCTGACTCCTCTGAGCCGAAAAGCCGAAAAAAACTCAGAGGTCACAGTTCCTTTAAAAGTCCAGACATAATCTGGGTCAGATCATGTGAAGCCTATAAAGAGTTTTAACTATACACATTTGAGTGGACATGTCTAGTCAGTGCACGCATTTATCATTAATCGTGTAGCTCAGAACTTAAGGGGCTCAACGACTCGACGAACAAATGATCAAATTGCAAAGTGTAAGTATATATTATATAAAAGAGGTTAGATAAAAGGAAACAATTAACATTCAGTATGTGAAAATTGAAGCAGCTCAACCCCAAGCCTTTTTGTCCTCAATATAATCTTTAACGGTATATAAGGCTTTCTGGCACAACTTACGTTTAAAGAATGATTTGAATTTATTAAGGCATTAACATTTATTATCTTGAATGCGGCTTGTAAGTTTATTATAAAATAATACATTGACATTTGAACGAACCATTTATTTTTAACCGACTTCAAAAAAAGAGGAGGATCTCAATTTGGATATTTATATGTAACTATATATATTTTTGAGCCTTTTTGTAGTAACAACAAATTTGTTTTTATTCCTAGTATTTTTATTATGGATATCACTGTATTTTTAACTGATTTTATATTTTTATGAGAGTATTAGCTGACCCCGCAAACGTCGTTTTGCAAAAAAAAAAAAAATAGATAATAGCCGATTCTCAGACCTACCCGATATGCACACAAAATTTCATACAAATCGGTCCAGCCGTTTCGGAGGAGTAATGGTAACTAACACTGTGACACGAGAATTTTATATCTAATATACCTATTCAATTCTCGTGTCACAGTGTTAGTTACCATACTCCTCCAGCCGTTTCAGCTGGACCGATTTGTATGAAATTTTGTGTGCATATCGGGTAGGTCTGAGAATCGGCAACTATCTATTTTTTTTTGCAAAACGACGCTTGCGGGGTCAGCTAGTATTAGATAATTTTTAAAAATATACTGAGAAGACGTAGGGATTACATTAATCTCCTTAAACTCTCTGAAAGAGTGTCTCTGATTTAATTTATAAATTGATGGAACGGCTCTTTTCTGCAAAACAAAGATTGTCTAAATGTCAGCGGCATTTTCCCATAATAATACTGCATGACTTTATATACGTATATACTATGAAAATAGCTAAAGTATACTAAACGGGCTGTTAGAAAAAAATGTAATTTATCTGACATATCAGATAAATTACAATTTTTTCTAACAGCGTATGCTGTGGAACTTTTGACGGTTATCTAATATGTGGGTTTCACTGAAGCTTAGCATCCAAAGTTAAGCCTAAGAATACTAACACATTAGTTTTCATCTGCCTAACGTGAGGGTTCGTAAACTTAATGCATTTAGTTTTTATTTATATTTATATTGACACTTGTTTTTTTTTAGTAACCAATGCAAAGACTTTCAGTATAATCTTCATCGGTAGGTATTCACTATCTTATCTTAGAATGACCATGATAATAATCCATGCACGCTTCCTTCCACTGATAGGTTTTCTTTACTTATATACGGTGACTGGTAATTAGTGACCGATACTTAAACACGTGCTTGTACTCATGATAACAAACAACTTTTACTATGGGACCAAACCTGAAATCGCGAAAAAAAATCAGCTGTTCCCTACATTTATCTTCGTCTATCTCGTCAAAATGTAGGGAACAGCTGATTCTTTTTTGCGAATTCAGGTTTAGTCCCATAGTAAAAGTTGTTTGTTATCATGAGTACAATCACGTGTTTAGGTATCGGTCACTAATTACCAGTCACCCTATATAGATTAACAACATTCCTACCTCATAATACATTAATACTTTTAAAATGAAGTCGGCTATTAGATATTAAATCACTGTAAATGAAACACTGCTCAAGATCCTTGGGTTTTGACTAAAAAAATCGTTTAACCTTATTCATGACACGGACACAAAAATCTTTTGTTTGATTTTAGTGATACTTCACTTCAGTCACTTATGCGTGTTCTTGGGTTGTCTAAATTTGTATATAGCTTATTGATCTCATGGAAGGAAGGAAGGATAAGGAACATAAAAATAAGGGGACAACAACATGGCTATTCCTAATAAGAATAATGCTTGTCGATGTTACCGCATAAAGAGAACCTCGTGAAACTAATCAAATTTTTCCACTTAGCACACGAGGTTATTGACATGTGGAGTGTGAGTGTGCGGATTGTCGTAACAGCCAATGGCCTGATGCCCAAAAGCTTCGATCAACATCTCTCGAGGCTCTCGTTAGGCGGTTGGATCAACGGCCTGATTCAGAAGGCAGTACACCTAGTTATATACGGCTCGCTTTGTGAGGAGGTTCCTGCCTCTGCAGCCCTAACCAGTGGTAGCTTGGACGCTGCTTCCAACACCGGTGGATCACTATTAACACGCTTTTATTAGTTTCACCTGTATGTTTGTTTGTTTGTTTGTTTGTATGTATGTAACTGACTCGTTTGTGCTCGATTTTGCCCAATTTTAAGCGATCAGATTTACTTTAAACGTTGTAGACTTGTCAACGACCGACGACAATACAATATTTTGATAAGCTTATCTCATTATCCTGATTAGGATGTTGATCATGCAGTCATTTATAAACATGATATTAATCCTTTTCCAAATAAATACGTTATTCGTCACAGGTGTTTAATTTTGAACAAAATTGCCCTTGACATCTTTCGATTTCAATAAATATCTTAGGAGATATCACAGTTTAAAAAAAAACGTGATATATACCTAAAATAGCTTCTTAGAGTAATGTACCGACGCCAGCACATCAAGCTACCACAATCTGTCAAATTTCTTTTTTTTTTTTCAACTTTATTGCTAAAGCTTAAGGTTCAAAGTTGATTGGGAAAATTTGACAGTTTCGGGCAGCTTGATGTGCTTGGCATCTGTACACACGGCTACACATCAAGCTATACATTTCCAGCTATACATATCCAGTTTTAGCTGACCTCGCATTGTATAGGTTTTTCGTACAATCAGAAGTCAGCTTATCATCATCTGACTAGCCTTTTCCCAACTATGTTGGGGTCGGCTTCCAGTCTAACCGGATGCAGCTGAATACCAGTATTTTACATGGAGCGACTGCTTATCTGACCTCCACAACCCAGTTACTGGGTAATACGATACCACTTGGTAAGACTGGTTATCAGACTTTCGGGCTTCTCACTACCCGTAACGACTGTCAAAGATCCACGAATGACAGCCGGGACCAACGGCTTAACGAGCCTTCCGAGGCACTGAGGGGTCTCGGTATCTAAAGATAGTCACCCATCCACAGACTAACCGCGGCAAGCGTAGCTTAACCTGATCGATCGACCTGTGCGGCTGTATTATTTAGCCACGGGCCGCTCGCTAGCCCCTAGCTTTTACTGGGTAATAGCTTGATGTGTATTCGTGCGTAGGTACAAAATCTTAAAGTAGTGGAATATATTTTAGTAGTTTAAGTAGTAGGTTTTTTCCTCAACTTAACGCGGGTGAAACCGCGGGGCAATGCTAATTCGCAAATAAAGTTACACCACTATGTCTCGCTGTTTATGTTGGCAACATAGAAATCCTTGAATATGTTTTCTTTCGAGATGCAACTGTTAACACATCTGTACATACTAAAAACGGTTTTATAGCAAATAAAACTAAAAAGTGAAAAAAAAATAGTATAGTTTAAAAAAAACACGCTTTAATAGCAAATCGAATTAAAAATCAGAAAATAACTTGTATATTTATATTTTATTCAACTGTTATAAAAAGTATACTAACTCAATATGTTTCAATAATTTTCAAAAATTCTAAAATATAAATAAAGATAGGAAAAGAAAATTAATTTCATAGTAAAAAAGCGTGGGGTGCTCGATATTGATTGTTTTAAATAGTAGTTTTTATTAGTAGTTATTTGTAAACAGAGCTAATATAGAAATATGATATAAAAAGCACCCCACGCTTTATACAATGAAATTAATTTTCTTTTCCTATCTTTATTTATATTTTAGAATTTTTGAAAATTATTGAAACATATTCAGTTAGTATACTTTTTATAACAGTTGAATAAAATATAAATATAAAAGTTATTTCCTGATTTTTAGTTAGATTTGCTATTAAAGCGTGTTTTTTTAGTTCTTTTAAACTATACTATTTTTTTAATGTTATTTATATCTTTTTATTTTAGGAAATATTTAAAATGTAATGAGATAAGAAAGAAAATAAATAAACGACGGCATAATAGTTAAACTTCAAGCATTTCGATTTTTTTTATTTAATAATATAGCCATACAACGAAATATAAATATATATTTTCATTATTTTCAAGTCCAGTAACACAACTTCAGACAAAAAAGAATCAACAAAATTACGTTTGATTGTGTGAAAGACTTCTTCTTATCGGATTGATGGCAACCGAAATTGTGTCAGATACTCGGCTAAAAGAACGAAATGCCACTTCTGTTACTGACGATCCCTATTCTTTTTTCATTATAACAGTTTTTGGTAGTCCTGTATCACAAATTCTGCACCTCTTTCTGCAATCATCCCCGTTGGTGCGTTGGTGTTACCACTAGTAAGTGTCGGCATTATACTAGCGTCTATCACACGGAGCTTGTCCACTCCATGGACATTCAACCGAGAACTCACCACTGAGCTTTTTGAGTTTGGTCCCATCTGACATGTCCCTACAGGGTGATATGCTGTTATTGTCATCTCTATACAAACACACTTCCAGTAATCCCTGCTATTCAACTCATAACGGTCACACGGTGGCCACTCCATCCTTCCTAAAAATCCCTTGATTTCTCTGAAGGCTGTAGTGTTAACTACTTTGGTAAGCATTTTAAGACCTGTGGCTGCTAACTCTAAATCTCTGGGATCTTTGAAATAGTTTAAATTTATAATTGGGTAATCTTTTGGGTTATTCGATTTTAAGGAAATGTTTCCTCTTGAATGTGGATGTAGAAGATTGAATATTAGCATAAAAATTACGTGCTTTTTGTTCATTTCGGCAATTGGATTAGCGACCGTATCTTTGTACCTGAACCGTGTTGTCAGGGATTGTTTTATAAAGGAACTGTTTCTATACACCAGAGAAAAATGCGTTTGAAACTTCGGGTAAGTAGCATTTGGGTTATCAGAAAAAAATGCAATTGCGTCTGTAAAACTATTTTGTGCCAAAACACCATTACGATTGTAAAGATATTGTAATACACTAAATTGTTGATCGGCTTGGTTCAGCTCACCAGGCTCATCGCCGTAAATTATAACGGGAATAGTACAATGATCTTGTAGATTTTGTCCCACCATAGGTGAATCAACTATTACTGGGATTTTCATTGAACTAAGATGTTTTTTGGGCCCGACTCCAGAAAGCATTAACAACTGTGGAGAATTTACAGCACCGGCGCTTAGAATAACCTCGTTTGTTGCCCTAAACGTGAATTTCTTTGAGTCTCGTTCTACTTCTACCCCATAGGCTTTTTTAGACAAACGTCTAATTAAAATTTTTGTCACCAAACTATTCTCAATAATTTTCAAGTTACTTCTGTGCAGTACTGGGTTCAAATACGCTTTGTTATGACTTTGTCTTTCTCCATTAGCAGCTGTGGCTGTCGAAATAGCAGAACCTAACATGTTTGCGACATTTAGATCTGGAACATTCTTGATACCAATCTCATGCCAAGCAGATAGAAGCCTTTCGGTTAAAGGGTCTGAGAGTACTGTTGAATGTGTTTAAAGCTAATGGCCCGTCATGTCCGTAATGATTTCTGATTTCCGGATTTTTCAACAAGTCCATGTTTTGATAACTTTCTGCCTTCTTAAAGCACCGCCGTACTTCTTCTACTTTCCCTTCAGCATTACCAAGGTCGACCCAGTTTTGAAAATCTTTATTATTTCCTTGCACATAAATCATAGCATTCAGGTTGCTACTTCCACCCATCATTTTGCCTCGAGGCCAATATATAGATCCATTTATATTTGCTCCGTTACTTACTCCATTATTATTTGTCAAGTAGCCCCAATCATACCTGGTTTTCAACATGCTTCCGTCCAGACCTGGAACCTAAAATGTTTTTCCTTAGCCCAACAAAATCTTCATTCGTTTTAACATGTTCATCATTATGTATACTTACATCAGCTTCTATTGGTGCATCACCACCAGCTTCAATGAGTAATACTTTCCATTTTGATACTGCACTCAGTCTGTTTGCCAGAACGCAACCTGCTGTTCCTGCGCCGACTATTATGAAGTCAAATGTTTCAAAATCTACAATGAGATAGACAAAACAATTTAAAATATGTTTGAAACATGAAAATTGCACCTTCACTACATAGTATAAAACAAAGTCGCTTTCTCTGTCCATCCCTATGTATGCTTAAATCTTTAAAACTACGCAACGGATTTTGATGCGGTTTTTTTTAATAGATAATATGATTCAAGAGAAAAGTTTATATGTATAATACATGTATAATATAGTAGAGAAACACTGATAATTTTAGAGGTTTCTATTGTGATGTCGTAAATAAACCCTTTTTTTGCGCTTACATTGCAAACGCTGGCTGAACCCTATGAGATACATCAAAATAAGGTGCTACAGTATTGTACACCTTAAAAAGGTCTACAAAAAAGTTCGCGATGGTATATGTCTATCTCTTAGGGATAACCCATGATAACCGTTTTTTTTTTCCTTTACTTTTTACGATAAATGATGGCTTATTTACGAAGCGATTTTAAGCAATACAGCATTAATTCTTATCCAATAAAGTACCTTAAATACATTATGCATTTAATATAGAACAATATGGCCCTTTACAGCATGTTATTTAAATTAATATTTTCGAAGATATTACAGATTTAAAATGCAGGGACATAGAGGTTGCTGCGGTATAGGCGGCGGGGGCTGGCAGCAAGTTAAAAAAAAAAAAAAAACATTAAATAAAAATTATTAATTATTTGATTAAATTTATTAAATTGCATTGCATCCGTGCGAAGCCGGGGCGGGTCGCTAGTCACATATAAAACTAAAAAACACTGAAGAATAAAAATATAACAATGACTGAACTAAGCAAGCTCATTATTTCAATAAATAACTGAGAATGGAAGAAGAAAACGTGTTGCACCGACCCTAAGTAACGAAGGACATAACCAGTAAGATGAGGTGAAATCCACAGCAAAATTGTAATTTATATTTTGCGGAAAAATAAAATAAGAAGTATGATAAGTATTTAAAGAAATATTTACTTGTAACATTAGCATCTGGTATCAATCCTTCTGATATCGCACACTGTGCAGCTGCAAAGAACTGTAAAGCTGCTGCGAAGGTTTGAGGAGCCGTTCCCGTCGTTGGAGTCAGACATGATGCATTGAAACTTGTAACAGATAAAATTGGAAAAGTTAAAATAGAACTTTTAATTACACTTATATTACTCAAAAAGGCACTGCAAGTTGAAATTAGTCCAAAAGCACAGCTATTGAGAAAAACCGGCCGGAGCTGGTGAATAGGGAAGGCGTGGTGTTACATCACGACAACGCCAGACCGCACTCATCTATAGCTACTCAGCAAAAATTGAGAGAGCTTGGCTGGGATGTGTTGATGCATCCTCCGTATAGCCCTGATCTTGTTCCATCAGATTTTCACCTGTTTCGGTCACTTCAGAACTCTTTAGGAAGCATAAAGTTAACCTCAAAAGAACACTGTGAAAAGTACCTGTCAGATTTTTTTGATAAAAAATCTCAAAACTTCTACAGCAATGGGATCATGGCATTGCCCACAAGATGGCAACCAGTCATCGATCAAAACGGCACATACATATTATAAATAAATAAAAAATTAAACCTAAAACAATTTTTTTTTTTGTATGAAAAATACGAAAATACTTTTGCCCCGACCTAATATTATACCGTTTTCTCACAATGTCTTCCTTCGCCCTTTTGTAACAGAGCACATTATGATATTATTCAATTTTCGGTCCTTAGACAAAATACACTAGGCTAAAATGTTACGGTCCTATTAATGTATTTTTTGAATATTCTATTTTTAAAGTTCACTGCAAATCGTATTAATTATTTAGTTTATGGACACTTACCACTCCATTTCCTTGTCGTAATTGATGAAGACTGTTAGGATAACTTAACCAGCGGTATTTTATAGCAATTAAAGTTTACACAAACAATAACGCTGTATAATGAGTGTGTCGTATACCTACGTCTCAGAGACATATGGTGTAATATGAAATAAGTATTTATTTTTCTTGTATGACATACTGCATACCTGTGAATACCAGTTTTGTGCGGACTAAGTAACTTGACTGTATCATCAACCAACAGTATGGATCCACTTCTAGCCGTGGTCTTCATTTTTTTTTGTTTTAAGTAGGTACCTTGTTTTCTGATAAATAATTGGCGCCACACATGATGTAGTGTTTTTGTGCTCTTTTTAACTGAAATAAATGATAGCACTTGCATTTTGTTTTGTTGTTTTTATAGGTAAGTAATTATTGTGGTAGTGACTGTGACTGTGAGCTTTTTTTTAGTTTGATAATAGTAGTAAAAAAAGTCACATAATTCTAAATTATTACAATTTTGAGGACCATGTAGATTGGTGTCTGAAATAGTCTTTTGAAGAAAGAACCACACAGATTTGAGTGGACCTGTCCAGTCAGTGCACGCATTTGTCAGTAATCATGCTGCTCAACTCAAACATGAGGAGCTCAACGATTCGGCGAACAATACCTACTAAAGAAAGGACATTTGGGTAGGCCGCATAAATTACTCAAACTGCCAGACCATCATTAATATTAACTGAAGAGAACAAAAAACAATGACCCATATACCTAGTCCTCACATTCACAATAATTAAAATAATATTATACTTTACAAAGTAAATATTCATGTCTTTATAGAGAAAAATATAAAATAAATAGATAGTAAGCAAAAAAAAAAAACAAAACAAGATTCACTGTGTATTTATTGGAGCAGCTCAATCCCAAGCATTTTTGTCCTCAATATAGTCTTCAACAGTATAAAAGTCTTTCTGGCATAGTTTCCGCTTTATAAAAGATTTGTATTTTATTAAGGCTTAGATCTTGAATGTGGCTAGGATTTTTATTATAAAAACGTATACATTGGCATCTAAACGAGCCACTTATTTTCTTAAGCCTGGTTGTAGGAACAACAAATTTGTGTTTACTTAGTTCAGATAATACGGATTTAACGCCATTTTGAGCTATGTTAAGTATGAACAATTGAACATATTAGTTATTAAGTTTGTTTTTTTGTAATTTTAGGCTCTATTTTTTATTTAACACAATTATACAACGTATCACGAAAATAGCACACATAATTAAATATTGAATTAAAATCCGGATTTTTTTGTAAATATATAATTTTCTTTTTTAGCTGTTTTGTGCTAATCATTAAACTAATTTGTAATTTTTGAAACCCATCGATTTTTTATAAATATCTGTTCATTTTACACTATAAACTATTGTGCTTTTGAATTTAATCTGTAAAGCCCGGAACACACATGCCTCTAACTTGCACAAAAGTATGCAAGTAGCTTGCATGCCATTATGGTAGTCACCAATCAGAATTTGTTATGGCACACGGTATGTAAGCTACTTGCAGACTTTCTGCAAGTTACAGGCATGTGTGATTAGACAAAACAACTCTATAAAATAGTTATTAATTTATAAGAGAACCATTTTTTTATTTTGCATCTGTTGTACAAATCATACCACCATTTTAACTAAAGTAATATCTGAGATTAGTAAGTGAAGTTTGGTTTTTATAAGTCTTGTCTTCTTCTCTGCGCTAAATTTAGAAATTCTTAATTTGGTATTGTACATATCTTAAATACCAATATTATGCCTTTTTTATAGAAGCAAATAAAAGAAAGAATACATCAATGTTGTTACTCTTAAAGCGTACTGAAGTATATCTGAAAGGTAGTTTGAAGTCTTAAACTTATTCTGTAAACCTGTGCCCACATTTGCTTAACTCTCTATTGGTATCAACCAAACTAAAGATATCTTGAGGGTCGATATGGTTTTAACCAAGACAAAGGCCAAGAATTTAGTTATTGTCTCGAAGATATAATCTGCAATACCTTTTTATGACATGGCAGTGCTACTTGAAAGAGGCAAGAGAACCACTGATTGGGTCCCACTAAACGCACGACGCCATCGCGGTAGGCCAAGACGAAGATGGCGGGACCAACTTATGAATTGTCTGGAAAAGGGCTCTCTCTCCCTTTTCCTTTACACGGCAGTGAGACAATATAGGCTAGTAGGCTTGTCAACTGAAAATCTAATTAGTCCATCAGTTAGATTATCAAAAAATATTTGAGCCGCATTTTTCTTTTGTTACGCAGGTAAACCAAAATTGACGAAGATACAACGCTTTTAAAATTCTCAATACGTCACACCTTGGTATAATTTTTAGTGCGTTCTGACGTCACGAGCCCCCACTCCCGAGTTTTGATGCGTTTTATCTTTGTCAATATTCAGTGATTTACAAAAACAAAAAATACGTGTCCATTATTTTCCTGACGGACTAAATAGATTTTAAATGTATTGATGGTGAAAACTAGCCTATTTCTTAATAAAATAATGATGGGGACTCACAAAAAAAACTCTTTGACAAAGTTGTCTTCGACACAAGAAAAGTCTTTTAGCTCTAGTGTGCGCATTGTATAAACGGTAGATTACACATGGCGTTACTTGCTTGTTTACGCAAACTATGATAACGGGAACAATAAAAAATATATTAAAGTAAGTACACATGCGCGCATGGCGTTACTTATATCAATACAGTAACAATAAAGAAACATGCTAATCACATTAAAACAAATACACGTTCTTTTAACAAGGCAATGTTATCAAACGAGTGTTGTGTAGTTATTTAATTCAAGTTTACCTTAGCAGAGTTACATGCGCCCTTATTATTCTTCAGTGTACTTCACTTACCAAGCGCCAGGTTGTATAATAAATTAATAACCTGTAATCGCATTGCACTATTGCTATAGCGCAATGCGCTCATATTGACACTTGTTGATTTAGTAACCAATGCAACGGCTTGTGAAGACTTTCAGTATAATCTTCATCGGTAGGTCTTCACTATCTTATCTTAGAATGACCATGACAATAATCCATGCACGCTTTCTTAACCTTATCCTTCTACTGATAGGTTTTCTGTACTTATATAGATTAACAACATTCCTACCTCCTAAGACATTAATACTTTTAAAAGGAAGTCAGCTGTTGGATATTAAATCACTGTAAATTAAAAACTGCTCAAGATCCTTGGGTTTTGACTAAAAGAATCGTTAGTTTGTGCCAATTCTCTTGGGTAGTCTAAATTTGTATATAGTTTATTGATCTCATGGAAGCAAGGAAGGATAAGGAACATAAAAATAAGGGGACAACAACATGGCTATTCCTAATAAGAATAATGCTTGTCGATATTACCGCATGAAGAGAACTTCGTGAAATTAATCAAATATTTCCACTTAGCACACGAGGTTTTTGACATGTAGGGTGTGAGTGTGTGGATTATCGTAACGGCCAATGGGCTGATGCCCAAAAGCCTCAATCAACATCTCTCGAGGCTCTCGTTAGGCGGTTGGATCAACGGCCTGATGCAGAAGGCAGTACACCTAGATACGGCTCGCTTTGTGAGGAGGTTCCTGCCTCTGCAGCCCTAACCAGTGGTAGCTTGGACGCTGCTTCCAACACCGGCGAATCCCTATTTTTTAATGTTATTTATATCTTTTTATTTTAATTTAAAATGTAATGAGATAAGATAGAAAATAAACGAACGACGGAATAATAGTTAAATAAAAAATAATATAAATAAATTAAACTTTATTTCAGACTAGGTCCATAATTTTGTTAGTATTTTGGTGTTAGTAACAATAATGCTTATGTAAATAGGTTAGTATTGTTAGTTTTCAGAATATAATTATGAATCCAGACCTAGGACTATCCCCACCCAGTGTCTCTGAAAGGGACAGTCCGCTCTGGCAGCGATCATTTTTAGAATGCCGTTGTTACTACCATGCAGGCGCTGTAGTAAGGAGGCCGCTTTCTTTCGCATAATGGCATGGAAACCATCTGTGCGAGCCTCTGCGAACATTCCCGAAGCACTACAACGCCATGGCAGTCCCAACAGCATCCTAAAAGCATTATTAAATTGAACACGCAGGACGTTGTATGCTCGGCGCGTGTACGACACCCACAGGCCACTCGTGTAAAACGATTGACAGAACGCCTTAAAAAGGGTAACTTTGACGTCTGTAGTACAGCGAGCGAACCTGCGGGCAAGCATATTGCTCCTCACAGACAACGCCCTGCGCTCCCTCTCTATGTCCACGTCATCCCTTAGGTCGCTCGTGACAATGTGGCCAAGGTACCTAAAACTATTGACAACCTTTAATGCCACACCGTTTAGACTTATGGGCGGAACACTGCGCGGCTGCTGCCTAGGTGCTTTAAATACAAGAAGCTCACTCTTCTTCGAGTTGTATATTAAGCCATGCTCCTCCGCATAGGTCTCGCAGGTTGATAGCAACTTCTTCAACCCACCTATCGATGGACTGAGAAGTACCATATCGTCTGCATAGCTTATATTGTTGACACAAGTTCCGTCAATGTGGCAGCCGACATGTGTACCGCTCAGTCGCTCGATAAGCAGGTTGACATATAGATTAAATAGCAGAGGCGAGCTTAACCCCCCCTGTCTGACTCCGCATTCCAGCCTGTACTCGTCCGACAGAGTACCCACCCACCTCACCCGGTTCTTTTGGTTAGAGTACCAATATTTGAGAAGGGAGATGTACTCCGCCGACACACCCGCGCCCCTCAACTTGTCCCACAACATGTTATACGCAACCAGATCAAATGCTTTTAAACTACAAGCATTTCGATTATGCTTTAATAATATAGCGTTACAACTAAATATTACAGTTTCATTATTTTCAAGTCCAGTAACACAACTTCAGACAAAAAAGAAGGAACAAAATTAGATTTGACTGTGTGAAAGTGTGTTCTTCTTATCGTATTGATGTCAACCGAAATTAAGTCAGATACTAGGCTAAAAGAATGAAATGCCACTTCTGCTACTGACAATCCCTATTCTTTGTTCATTTTAACAGTTTTTGGTAGTCCTGTATCACAAATTCTGCACCTCTTTCTGCAATCAACCCCGTTGGTGCGTTGGTGTTACCACTAGTAAGTGTCGGCATTATACTAGCGTCTATCACACGGAGCTTGTCCACTCCATGGACTTTCAACCGAGAACTCACCACTGAGCTTTTTGGGTTTGGTCCCATCTGACATGTCCCTACAGGGTGATATACTGTTAGTGTCATCTCTATACAAACACACTTCCAGTAATCCCTGCTATTTAACTCATAACGGTCACACGGTGGCCACTCCATCCTTCCTAAAAATCCCTTGATTTCTCTGAAGGCTGTAGTGTTAACTACTTTGGTAAGCATTTTAAGACCTGTGGCTGCTAATTCTAAATCTCTGGGATCTTTGAAATAGTTTAAATTTATAATTGGGTCATCTTTTGGGTTATTCGATTTTAAGGAAATGTTTCCTGTTGAATGTGGATGTAGAAGATTGAATATTAGCATAAAAACTGCGTGCTTTTTGTTCATTTCAATAATTGGATTAGCGACCGTGTCTTTGTACCTAAATCGTATTGTCAGGGCTTGTTTTATATTGGAACTGTTTCTATACAACAGTGAAAAATGCGTTTGAAACTCGGGGTAAGTAGCATTTGGGTTATCAGAAAAAAATGCAAGTACGTCTGTAAAACTATTTTGTGCCAAAATACCAGTACGATTGTAAAGATATTGTAATACACTAAATTGTTGATCGGCTTGGTTCAGCTCACCAGGCTCATCGCCGTAAATTATAACGGGAATAGTGCAATGATCTTGTAGATTTTGTCCCACCATAGGTGAGTCAACTATTACTGGGATTTTCATTGAACTAAGATGTTTTTTGGGCCCGACTCCAGAAAGCATTAAAAGCTGTGGGGAATTCACAGTACCGGCGCTTAGAATAACCTCATTTGTTGCCTTAAACGTGAATTTCTTTGAGTCTCGTTCTACTTCTACCCCATAGGCTTTTTTAGACAAACGTCTAATTAAAATTTTTGTCACCAAACTATTCTTAATAATTTTTAAGTTTTTTCTGTGCAGCACTGGGTTCAAATACGCTTTGTTATGACTTTGTCTTTCTCCATTAGCGGCTGTGGCTGTCAAAATGCCAGAACCTAACATGTTTGCGACATTTAGATCTGGAACATTCTTGATACCAATCTCATGCCAAGCAGATAGAAGCCTGTCGGTAAAAGGTCTGAGAGTACTGTTGAACGTGTTTATAGCTAATGGCCCGTCATGTCCGTAATGATTTCTGATTTCCGGATTTTTCAACAAGTCCATGTTTTGATAACTTTCTGCCTTCTTAAAGCACCGCCGTACTTCCTCTACTTTCCATTCAGCATTACCAAGATCGACCCAGTTTTGAAAATCTTTATTACTTCCTTGCATATAAATCATAGCATTCAAGTTGCTACTTCCACCCATCATTTTGCCTCGTGGCCAATTTATAGATCCATTTATATTTGCTCCGTTACTTACTCCATTATTATTTGTCAAGTAGCCCCAATCATATCTGGTTTTAAACATGCCTTTGTCCAGACCTGGAACCTAAAATGTTTTTCCTTAGCCCAACAAAATCTTCATTCGTTTTAACATGTTCATCATTATGTATACTTACATCAGCTTCTATTGGTGCATCACCACCAGCTTCAATGAGTAATACTTTCCATTTTGATACTGCACTCAGTCTGTTTGCCAGAACGCAACCTGCTGTTCCTGCGCCGACTATTATGAAGTCAAATGTTTCAAAATCTACAATGAGATAGACAAAACAATTTAAAATATGTTTGAAACATGAAAATTGCAACTTTACATATAAAACTAAGAAACACTGAAGCATAAAAATATAAGAATGATTGAACTAAGCTCATTATTTAAATAATATATCTACTAAAGGTTGAGTTTGGGGAGAATGGAAGAAGAAAACGTGTTGCACCGACCTTGCGTAACGTAGGACATATACAGGAAGAATAAGATGACGATAAGGTGGAAAGGTGAAATCCACAGCAAAATTGTAATTTATATTTTGCGGAAAAATAATATATGAAGTATGTTAAGTATTGAAAGAAATATTTACTTGTAACATTAGCATCTGGTATCAATCCTTCTGATATCGCACACTGTGCAGCTGCAAAGAACTGTAAAGCTGCTGCGAAGGTTTGAGGAGCCGTTCCCGTCGTTGGAGTCAGACATGATGCGTTGAAACTTGTAACAGATAAAATTGGAAAAGTAAAAATAGAACTTTTAATTACACTTTTATTACTCAAAAAGGCACTGCAAGGTGAAATTTGTCAAAAGCACAGCATAACATAATCAGCCTATAAAGTTCCCACTCCTGGGACGTGAAAGAAGTGGGCCTTAATCCACCACGCGGACCCAGTGCGGGTTGATAGATGTCACATGTCTTCGACTTTTTGGTCCCCCTTTTGTCACAGAGCACATTATGATATTATTCAATTTCCGGTCCTTAGACAAAATACACTTAAATGTTACAGTCCTATATTTCTTGAATATTGTATTTTAAAAGTTCACCTTAAATCGTTTTAATTATTTAGTTTATGGACACTTACCACTCCATTTCTTTGTCGTAATTGATGAAGACTGTTATGATAACGATAACCAGCGGTATTTTATAGCAATTAAAGTTTGCACAGATAATAACCGTGTATAATGAGTGTGTCGTATACGTCTCAGAGACGTATGGTGTAATATAAAATAAGTATTTATTTTTATTATTCTTGCATGACATACCTATTGCTTATTTATACCGTTTTGTTTAAACTAAGTAACCTAAGTGTATCATCAACCAACAGTATGGATCCACTTCTTCGAGCCTTGGTCTTCAATTTTTTTTTTTTTGTTTATGTAGATACGCTGTTTTCTGATAAATAATTGGCGTCACACATGATGTGGTGTTTTTTTGCACTTTTTAAACTGAAATAAATGATAACACTTGCATTTTGTTTTGTTGTTTTTATAGGTAAGTAATGATTGTGGCAGTGAATGTGACTGTGAGCTTTTTTTAGTTTTATAATAATAGTAAAAAAAGTCACATAATTTAAAATTATTACAGCAGTATTCAGTTTTTAACAAAATCCCAAAGCAAATCAAACAGTTAAATTTAAATGTGTTTAAAAAGGAACTTAAAGAGTTGCTATGTAAAAAGTGTTATTTTTGAACGATACGACTTTGCCATCCTGGCCATCCTAATTTAATTGTAATCTTATATATTCTGAAATCTCTCTTTGATAGTCGATAGTTTGACATTGAATAATAATCTGACATAACCTAGATACCTAATATTTTTAACTGACATGCCTCTTATTGCAATATTAATTCGTAATTATTTATTCAATAGTATCAATATTAACCTAATCTTTGTTTTTGTATTGCACAATTTTATTTGTGTACCTACCTACCTGATATTTGCGCGCCCCACGTGGCATAATGTGATGAGACCATTTATTATTTAAAGACCATGTAATGTACCATGTTCGGACAAATAAATGAATTTGAATTTAACAGTATTCCACAAAAAAAAATATTATTCGTATAAGGCTGTTATGTCCCACTGCAGTGCAGAGGCCTCCCTTCCGTAATTCCATTTTGCTCTATTTTTTGCAATTGCTCTAATACGAGCCTATATCTTTAGATAAAAATATATTTTTTAAATATTCTCTAAGTTTAAAATCCATACGTCTCCCAGACTTAGGTAAGTAAATTATTGATTGAAACTTGTCACTATGCAATTTAAAATTTTTGTATGAACAGATGTTTTTACGGCCCTCACTTCACTTGCAAATTAATAATATAATGAATGTGAAAAAGATGAGGTAATGGGCTGTAATCCGAAAATGAAATATTTACCTTATAAATGAATGTATTTTATTATAATGTAATGAATATGAAAAACACACTGTTTGACAGGCAAAATTAGTAACAACTGACACAATCGAGAAAACGCGAAAACAATTTAAATTTAAAATAATAAAGAATAAAATATAGAAAATACCAAAGAGTCCGTAACAAAATGATTGCAAGTTTATCCTTTACCGTGAATATTGCACTAGCTAGTGTCAGTATCAATGTAATATTTTTCTGAACACAACTACTAACCATACGTTTTTTGGAAATATTATTTTGAAATACTTTTTTTTAACGTTCCACGGAACCCTAGTTTTGTTGATATCATTTAAGCATGACAAGGTTTTAATTTATAACAGTAGATAAGTGAGAAATTCCTCGTCAGTAACTACTTCATTTTTGTTAGTATCAAAGTAATGTTTCTTGAAGGTAAGTTTTATTCAGTAATTAAAAATGCCACTGAGGTATCACTTATCCTGATAAGCTCACTTATCCTGCCGATCGATTCTGTAAAAATCTCACCGTGATAACTTCGGTGAAGTGAGCGTGAAGTGAACTATCAGTGGAGGCAATCCCTAACATCAGGTGGAGTGACAGCTCACTTCACCTTAGTTTTCACGGTGAGATTTTTACAGAATAGCACTGCTGATCATCGAAGCGCCTGCGCTTCGATAATATTTTGTATTTTATTGTAATAAAAACTATTAAACCCCTGTGCCCGCGACTTTGTTCTCGTGGATGTCGGAAAACAAATTATGTGTCGCTTAGGAAAGGTGTAACTACGAGTACCACTCCTTCATAGAAAAGAAATGATCTTCCAATCTTGCCTGGTAGGAAGTATTACCTGGGGTTCTTTACCACAGTCCTTTCGACTGCAGTCACTGCATCTTCAAAGTTCATAATGTCAATGCGACGAAGTGTCACTTTAATTTTTGAGAATTAATCAAAATTAAAGCGCCTGGTCGAGGCTCATTATCTGACCAAACAGCCATAAGTATTTATAAATTACAGTCAGTTACTATATCAAAGGACATGTCCAGTTTCTGCACTCTGGTAATTCTGGTATCGATAATGTTCACGATTTAAGGTTTTACAGTAAGATTTAAAAATTTAGATCTAAATTACTATGGATTTACTAATTCAGTATTACTTGCGTAACATAATTCTCAAAAAAAACAGTACTCAATCGTAGCTTCCGCTTTGTCATTTTTAACGGGAAGTACTAAAAATGTTTTAGTAACACTTAGTATTTAATAGATAAACAATTGGTGCTTTACATTTTTGTTATACAAATAGAAATATCCAAAAAAACTGAAAAATATGATCTCAGACTAACAAAATATTAAACGTTTTATTAACCTCACAAAGGCATACCACCAATTAGTACCTGTATTCGCTCACAGATGGCGTTATACTAAAAACTTAGAAAAATCCCCAGCATATAAACTTTATTTTGAGCAGTTTCCGCAAGGTTCTGACTCCTGAAACATATTAATTGATAAACTATAAAATACGACGATTATAACAATATAACAATCATTACTGAACATTTTCTTTGACTACCTAGACAATCGCCCATTGTTCCACCAGACATGTCCTTTCAAAATCTATTTAGTATAAACTAAATCTTAAGTATGTCCATGATAAATGCTACTCATATACTTTCTTAACAAAGAATTTATAAAGAAATAGTTAATACTTAACTGAATTATGAAGGAAGACTTATATCTATATGAAGCCAAATCACGTTACTAACTCTGACTTACTAAAAACCATGTTATCTTTACTCATACTTAGTTCAGATAATACGAATTTAATGCAAGTTTGAGCTGTTTTATGTATGAACAATTAAACATAATTTATTAATTTTGTTTTGTCATTTTAGGCTCTATTTTTTATTTAACACAATTTTACAACATATTACGAAATGTCGCACACATAAATATTGAATTAAAATTCAGATTTTTTTTTGTAAATATACAACATTATTTTTAGTACATGCGAAACCAGAATAAACTTTGTTCAGAATAAGTAACTGAATCGATTCCAATAATTTTTACACCATGTTTATTTTGTCCCAAAAATATTTAAAAAAGGTTACACGTTGGACACCAAACCACTGATTGGGTCCCACTAAACGCACGACGCCATGGCAGTAGGCCACACGAAGATGGCGGGACGAACTTAACTCTTACCGTAGGAACTGGCCGGCTCTCGCAAAAGACAGAATTGTGTAGAAAAGGGCTCCCTCTCCCTTTTTTTTGCCATGCAGTGAGACAATATAGGTTAATTAGATTAGATTAGTGCTACTTGGGTGTGCACCTGCCGTACCTAGTACCTACTCAATAAATCAACTGCCCGTCTGGCGGAGTATGCAGAAGCGTTATCATGGTGAAGAAGAACAAAAAATTTGGAGAAAAAAAGACAAAAGCTATTAAATTATCATGACCTTAAAACCGATTGTTCGCGCCAACACCGCGATCAGAATTCGTGTGTGCCGCGCTTCCCAACACTAGCGCCCCCCGCGCCTGCCCTCACGCCCCGCAACGCTCTGCGCAGAGCGAGCCGCGCTCTCGCCCCTTTTTTGCTCCGCCGACCGCCAACGAAGACGCACGCGCTCCTATACCGCGCCTCCACAACTCCTCTAACTAACGTATGTAAGTCGTGAACCCACGCGATTACATAATGGCGACCGTCTAACTGCAACGTCGGACTCAAAGACTCCGAGCTTCCCTGAGCTTCGTGCACCGTGTGCATTCGGCGTGTCTGCGAGCAGCGAGCCTCGACCATCGTGCGTGTCGAGAATCAGTACGAACAACCGAATCAAGATCTAACCTACCTTGCGAGTGCGGCCTGCCCGCGTGTCGCCGGCCCGTGAATAACCAGCTAAGTTTCCTTTCTTCCTTTTTCCTATCACCTATACCCCTTTTGTTGTAGTCTATGGCCTGCGTAATTGCGGGACAACTACATCAGTGAAAAGGAAAAGTCTATTTATTACATGCATGTGCAGCATGTGCTTTGTGCATGTCTATTTCATTCGACAACAATATTTATTCCTGCCACCTATAACCTTGATTATTGTAGCCCTGTGCAACAGTGCGGTTGCATAGGTAGCTACAAGTGGCTAGGAAAAATACCTTTAGGTAAGGTTCAATTATTCCAGTCACCTACCCTATTTCGTTGTAAGTTATCTTTTATAACCCAGACTAAATTGTGCAACTATGTACAACAGTGACTTGGGAAATCTTACTTGTGCGCCATTTTGTTTCATTGTGAACATCGTCTAACCCATGCTATCCCCCCGCGCGTGTTGGAGGTGCTAGCCAGCATTTGTGCTCGTGTGCAACATAGCTATCATAAGTTAATTTGTTCTTGGGCTTTTTTTTTTTTTTTTTTGTGGATGGGAAATCATCCAATGACCCCTCCCGCTCTGGGTGGAGCAGAAGGGAGTGTCAGACTCTTACTGACTAAAACCCACCCGTGTTCCTTCCTTAGCCCTTTGTGTTCTGGGGTAGCGGTAACCCTTTCGGACAATCCCGCTGCCCCGGCAGGCTTCGGCCCTTTCGGGCCCCTTCCTTTATGCTGACATCTCTTTGAGGCGCGCGTGGAACACGTACGCGCCGTCCGGCACGGGCCTGGTCCTGATCGGACGGAGAGTTACCCATTACTCTCCGCCCGCAGGCCCGCGCCTACGGTGGCCGGGAGTCGTCTCGCGGCTCCCGACGCCCGGGGCGTCTCCCGCGGCGGCTGGGACGTGAGGCCCTCTCCCTCAGCCGTCCCGCCACCTCCTTCGCTAGCATGACTGCTTCGCAGAAGGAGGTGACTGCCTCCCACTCCCTCTCGCCCCGGACCATGGCTTGAACCAGGGCCTGGCGCGATTGTTCTTGGGCTTCACTGACGAGTATTAATTTGTGCCTTGTGCGTGTTTGTTTACGCCCCTCCCGTTCTTTAGTTGCACTATCCTTGGCTTGTGTTGCACGTTATATACCCCGCTTTGGGCCGACTATTTCAGGGCAAGAGGTGCCCGTGCCCATCCTTGTGGCCAGAGCCCGTCATCACTTCGGGTAATCGTCGAACGCGTCGTGACGACGCCGCCGCCGCACGCGCGTCCCGTGCCCCAGGCCTCCGCCCCGAGTTCCGCGCCTGAACGTGGTCGCTTTGCTTCGCTGACGCCGAGGGAGTGCCGGTAACTACCGATAGCCAGAAGAGGAGGAACGTAAGATCTTTCCATTCATTTTGTACTAGTGATTCTGTGCTGTCTTTATCAAGGTAGTTTATTTAATTAAATAATCGCCATGGATATCAAAACTCTAAAAGCTAAACGTGCCAGTATCCGTGGTAGGCTAACTAAGTTTGAAAATTATTTAAACCAAATCAAGACAGTACCTATATCTGAATACAAAGAATCACAAGTAAATGAGCTTAAATTAAAACTAGGAATGATCAGAGATTTATTTAAAAACTTTGTTGTGTGAAACTATATTTATTGAAATTGATGAGAGGGATGCTACGGACTCTAAGTTTATAGAATTGATTGCTGAGGCAGAAACAATTCTGCGGCAATGCCCTAGTGAATCTCAACAACTTCCATCCCATCATCACCCTCAAAGCGAGCATTCTAACAATGTGAATTTTAAATTACCTAAAATAGAAATAGCAAAGTTTGATGGTACTTATTCAAAATAGTTAGACTTTAGAGATACCTTTAAATCACTAATTCATGAAAACTCACGATTACTTCCCATTTATAAATTCCACTATCTCAATTCTTACTTAACCGGCGAAGCAGCCAACATTTTAACTAACTTAGCGATCTCTGACAAAAACTACACAGTTGCTTGGAACCTGCTGTGTCAGAGGTACAATAACAAGAGACACTTGATCACTCAACACATAGATTTAATTTTATTTGAACCACAACCCACTCACCGTGATTCTGAAAGTTCTCTTAGAGCATTGGTTTATAGTGTCAACAAAAATCTCAGAGCCCTGTCAAGTTTAGGTCAGTCCACGGACGAATGGGATCCATTGATAGTACAAATTATATACCACAAACTTGATTTCACTACCAACCGAGCATGGGACGAACATAGTAATCCTGATGATGACACTATACCAAAATTAAGCGAATTAATAAAATTCTTACAAAATCGTGCTAACATTGTAGAGAATACTTCTAGTAGGCAGAAACACAACTCTAGCAATAAGCAGGAGCGCACCTGCAAATCCTTAGCATGTATAGAAGCTAATACAAACAATCACAAACCCAACGGAGAGTCAGCTTGGGTCTGCAACTATTGCAGTGCAGATCACAGTATCTACAAATGTCCTACGTTTTGAGCAAAAACTCCAGAACAACGAGAAGCTGCGCACTCTAGAAGACTGGTGGTCAGGCCCGTCCTTCCTCAGCATGGATAAAAATCATTGGCCATCACAAGAAAAACCAAGTAAAACCAACTTACCTGAGATTAAGGTCCTACTCGTAACGACCGCAAACAAGTCACCAGTTATACTATTTGAAGATTTCTCCGCTCTCAACAAAATCAAGAGAATATTTGCATACGTACTAAGGTACATTCAATATCTGAAAGATAAAAATATTATAAGAGGTCCTCTATCAGTTCAAGAGATGAACACTTCATTAACATTACTAGCCAAAGAGGCTCAAAAACAATCATTCCCTGAAGAGCACAATAAACTAATAAAAGGTGAATCCATACATAAGGGTAAATTATCAGCTCTTAGCCCATTTCTCGACGAGAAAGGCGAGGCGAGGCGAGGCGGTGAGTTTGAGTTTGAGTTTCTGTCCGAGAATCCTTCTGGCCAATCAACGGCAGGCAGCTCTCCCGCAGCACCGTGCGCTCTTGCGTCGTATGCCGCCGCCACAAAGGGCAAACTCTTACACCCATAATGGGCAATCTACCTCTCGAGCGAGTCACTCCCGCCCCACCTTTCCAATCTATCGGGATGGATTTCGCAGGGCCCAATCACATAGTAAATAAAAAAGGTCGTGGTGCTTGCGTATCCAAATGCTATCTATGTCTCTTCATTTGCTTTAGGTTCAAGTGTGTGCACTTGGAGGCCGTTAGCGACCTCTCTAAAGACGCATTAGGACATAACTTCAGGCGGTGAATGAGGTTGCTTGCCCCCCGAAAGAGCTCCTACATAAAGTTGCCCGCGTGAAAATCCATTTAATCTGGTTATATTCTGCACCGGCCGCCCTCTTTTTGAGCAGTGGTGATGAAAAACCGATATTACGAAGGAAAAAGTCGAACACATAATCTCCTCCTTTTTAGAACTCGGTTAAAAAAATGAAGTGAGTAGGTGTGAACAATAATAACCTAACTTTCAAATATTGGAATAATGCGAAGGTACTCGTATATCTACAAAAATAATAACGTGTTCCCTCCAAATGCCGTTAATTAATCTAATAAAAATAAATGAAAGGATTATGCAAACAAAGATTAATTCAATGGATTAAGTAAATACGTTGTGTCGTCCATTTTACAAATGTGTACTGAACCTTTTTTATTAGCTTTGTCAACACTTTTAAACAACCCCGTTTAAGTATATGAGGAGCGATTTTGTTTAAAATGCTTTTTTGCCCGCTGAACTCTAAAATATTTATGGCTCCATTTCCTTCCATTGTGTAGTTTGTTATCATTTTATTTATTGGGTTCTTGACCGCTCGTTGCGAGAAAGGTAGTTGTGTACCTAGTTGACTTATTAATGTTTATTTTCGAGTTTGGTTTGATTGTTTGGTTTGTATCTGTCCAAAAAAATATGTTTAATTATGAAGGCTATAGGTTTTGCTAACAGTTACATAAGTATTTTGCAAATAGTTGCCAAAATTATAAAGGGCTCGTATTATTATTTTAATAATAGCGCGATAAATAGATAAAAACACATTAAAACTCTTTTAAAAATCTGAATGACAAATAGAGTTTGTAAAGAACAAACACATACCAGACACACATTAGTGTCATCCTATAAGGGTACATTAGCCAATCTTGTCGCTAAAACATAAGGACTGATTTTACCAAAGTCGATATTTTATTCGTGGAATAAAATTGACGGCTGACAGTTGTAGTATGGAAAAACTGTCAAATATTCAAAATGTATTCTCAGATTAAGACTTAAGTATAAAAGTTTGGTGGAATGCGCCCTAAGACATAAATAACACTGATTACTAGAACAGCCGCCATCGTTACAATTTATTCAAAACAAAACAATAAAGTGTGCTTTGAATAAATTGTTGAATAACAAATAGGATCTTCAGTGAACAGGCAGTCGGATATAAATAACGAATGCAGCTCAAACGTACTGAAATAATGGGATTTTCAGATTTTTCCGTAGAGTCGTATAGTTGTGACATGAATTATCATAATGGTTCCATACAACAAGCGAAAACACACCTATATATAGACGCGTTCGCAGGTTCGGCGATCTCAGTCTACCTCGGTCGTATGCCAAATGCTAGGAAGAATGTGCAACGTAAGCACAAACGCAAGTACAATCAGCCTATAATTTTCTACTAGAACACAAGCCTCCGCATAGAGAGGGAGTGTGCCGCAATCCACCACGCGGGCCCAGTGCGGGTTGATGTCACAAATGTCTTCAAATTTTTGGTTCTAGGACTTGCCGGTTTCCTCATGATGTTTTGCTTCGCCGTTTTGAGAGCACTGGTGATTATTAAAACAAAGTAAAGGTCCTGCCTAGGTTCGAACCTACAACTCGTAAGTCAGGGTTGTTACCACTGGACGACCACCACTCGAGTAACGGACTTAGAAGTGCATTTGTATTGCAAACATAAATACGTAATGTTACAACAACATGATGTAAATGAGAATACATTGTTAACGTAAATATTAGGTAATCAAAAAGCAAATTATGTTGGTGTTACTCGTATGGCCTGAAATACGTACTTTAATTTATTTATTAAAACTTTATGCACAAGAAAAAACTGTACAAAGGCGGACATAATGCCTTGGGTATTTTCTGCCAGTCTACCTTAGGGTGATTCAGGGACAATAGGTAGTAAATGCAATAACAGAAAAGAAATATTAGACTATTAACTAAAATATAAGAATAAATAGATATACATACAACAGAATAAAAAAATAAAAAAAAGTTATAAGAGATAAACAAGAAAACCTACAACAATTTAATTCTGAGACGAATCTGCCAACTTCTAACTTCTTTTAAATATTGTATAAGCCTATTCTGTATAGAGTTAAATAAAGCAGTGTGCTCTGATAAATATTAACATGATTAGTGCTAACTTTGCAAATAAATTTATTACAAACTTTCCTCTAATTACATTCATCATAAAAGGTCCTAGAAGTCTGGTTGGACTTGGTCCTCCTTTGTGTAACGTGTGGCTTATCTAAAGAATTAAGCCCATAATTAAACATTTTAAATTATCCCAATTATAACCATTTGCAGCCTTAAAATCATAACAACCGAATGTCTTCTAAAAATACCTAACCCAGAACAAAACCCTCATTAAACTTTTCCCGACCTTCACAGCCACTCCGCTCGCGGTAACAGCACAGGGCCATACTTACCTCTAGACTAATGAGCTGCTACGTCTTTAGAACTCACCTTATACGGTAAACGATCACATTTGCTCCCCACAAATGACTATAAGAAGCCACGCTCCACCGCTTTCCTTGTTAGGCTGTTCATTGGAGAGGAGCGAATCGGAGCGATGCGGAGTTCCACAAAATTTGAGTTTCCACTTGCCTCTGATTTTGTAGACAGCTCACTGGAGGGGAGATCAGATTTATGCATTGCTATCGCGAAATGTATGCAGAGCTGTTTACCGGAACGAGGCAGTGGAGCGAGGATGTGCAGTGACGAAACAAGACAAATTATACGTCATGTCTATTCTTCGTAACATTGGGCCTGCTACTACCACATCGCGTCGCTTACTTCCTTTACTTCGAACTCCTTGACAATGGACATGGATTAGGGGGTTTACTCTCTAAGTCCGTCTACAAAGATACGGGCCCGTCCAAAAGTAATTGATCCGTCAAAACAAGTGACAAATTCAATTATCCGGTCGGCCAAAAATACTTGGAGCGTAGGAACGCTCCAAGTATTTTTGGCAACACGATCTGACAGTTGTCCTTACAACTGTCAGATCATGTTGTCATTCATTCTCAGTTCGGTTACCGAACTAATTTTATGTTCGTAAGTGATACGGAGTAGGAAACATCCTTAGCTTCGGCAAAAACTACAGACTTCGTGCTTAGGACCCCAGGGACGCTTCGTACCAAGCTGTTTCCTCGCTCCGCTCCCCTTACTCGCCCGACTTCAATAGACAGCAGCCCGAAAGACAAGGCACACTAATTTGTAACAAGTTGGCATTTTAAAAATGGCGCCGACAGTTGGGTAGCGAGTACTGAATACTAAAGTGAACTGTGACAATAATATGGTGTGTTTTCATTTTGTTTGTTTCTCCCAGTTTATTAAGTGACTGGTTTTGTTGTTGTATTTGTGTCTATTTGTTAAACTTTTTGTAGGGATGTTTTTATTATGTTGAGTCTACCAACATAATTGATCTCAGGAGCAATTCCCGTATTTTTAAGAATGTTGAAAAATTACTAAAATCGCCTCTTAAAAAAGTAACTATGGCAGAACGTATATAAAAAGAAGGGCGGACCTATTGTCCAGCGCTTGCGACTCTAACAAGGTGGTCAAATTACAAACTGTTATTACACACCAGTCTACAGTTTTGTCAGTCAAACCTTTGATCAAATACATACAAACCGTTTTAAAACTGATCAGTTCTACCCATACATAAGCGGAAGTAATTTTAAATTAGTTTGAATATTAATTTACATGTTTGAATACTGAAATGTGTGTATATGGAATGTTAGAGTTCTGTACCTAATTTGGTTTTGGTTACAAATAATTTTATATTCGAGGTTACCTTTAGCCCAGGCATTTTTTAATCGCGGCGATTTTTTTCGCTCACTTGATTTTCAACGCTCTGCTTAGCGCCGAGAGTTGAAAATACAATAGACTGTTTTCTTGACGCTCTTAGATGTGCTGTTGGATTCTCAATACTCGGCTCAATACCGAGATATGAATATCTAATGTGTAAAAAAATCACCGCGATAAAAAGTTGCCCCTGCGTACCTGGGCTTAACTTTTTTGATTAAATCATACAACGATATTTCTAGTGTACGCACGTCGACATTTTTCCAGTATGTGCTGACCTCTCATTGTACGAAAAGCCTATACAATGCGAGGTCAGCTAAAACTGGATAGCTTATATGTCGTCGTGTATACAACTTGTAGGATTTTCATTAGCCTTGTTCATTGCCTCCAGCTTTATGTAAAGTAGGAGTAAATAATCTAACGTTACGCTCGTGATCGTGAACTCATACAGTTCAAGAGCGTAGCGTTACATTATTTCGAATAACATCTAAGTGACAGCTACTCTTACATTACTCCTATATTATTCCATAGTTAACATAGTTATTAACTACTGGTTGCAAAACTAAGGCATAAACGTAATCGAACCTTAACTAATTCCCATTTTGCTTGCCTTCTGTTACACTCTTCAGTGGTTAGTGGCATATTTTTAAATTAATTTGATCAGAATAATTAATTTCTGCACATGAATAAATTTATAAACAAAAGTAAAATAAATAGTTTCAAAGATGATAAAATTTTAAAAATCGTCTTTATTTATGGTTTTTAATACAATCAACATAAATAAAGAAAAAGGTTTTACTTCTTTCTATAATTGTAATGATAAATAATTTAGTTTTTATTTTCAAAGGATTTCTCTTTGAATGTATCTTATCATCATCATCATCTTTTATTTCAAGTTTCATAAACTTAAATAATCATACAGACACAGTCACATTACACAAATCAAGCACAGCTAAACATAGAAATCATTAAAAACAACACATAGGTACACAACACTTATCACAATTATATTGAATTGATTTGATTTGACTTATTAGACCAGTCACATTACCCGCGAACAATATGTAACCTACAGCAGTGATTAATGTAGGCGCAATCGACCCTTTCCGCGAGCGCGGCCAGCATGCTGTTGGAGCTCCCCCGCACTCGCCGAACCAGCGAGGTGCCTCTCTTGCGCATTGTTGCATAAAAACAATATACGCGCGCCTTCGCAAACATTGTCGAAGCGCTGCAGTAACGAGGGAGACCCAACAACATCCTGAACGCATTAGGCGGCCCGGGGGGCGGGGGTCGGGCATCTGATGAACCTGACGTCTCCAATGCCCAAAATGTCAACAATAAGCAATTCCTAAAATAGCTATTAAAAATCTACAAGTCATCAAGTTTATTCACAATCTAGACCAATCCCCCAACCAAGCTATTCACCGTTACTCTTGACCAAATCCTTACATAAAATATATGGAGAAATTATTTATTCTCTCGTATCCTTATAAAGGCATCAGTGGTGCGTAACCGCAAGATGATTAATATACTCTCCCTATAGTTTATTACCCCTGCAAAGATATTGTGTTTCCTCCCAAAGGTTTGGTGCCCCGAAATTGTCAATCGCCAGAATTGATTTTGGGTAATTATCCCTCGCAGTGTTCATATAGTGTGTAGGCTTATTTGCGATATGTATTGGCATTAGTCATCGCTTCGGTTGTGAATTAATTGCTATCGTTTGACGGATTAACTGGGTATTGTTACAGAGATTGTTGAAGATTTATGGATACCTATGCTTGAATTGTGAAATGTTTTGGAGTTTTGAAGAAATTCTTTTTGCGTATAATAAGGCGACGTAGATCAACAGGTGTATTGTAAATTATATGTAATGAACGTTATACTAAATGTTATTAGAGTAACAGAAGGTTAAATGAAATTCTAGCAGTGCCCCGCGGTTTCATCCGCATAAGTTTCGATCCCGTGGGAATATCGCGATAAAAAGTATGTTATGTCTTAATACTGGTTATAATCTATCTGTGTGCTAAATTTCCTTCAAATTCGTTCAGCAGTTTTTACATGCAGCAGGATAATATGAAATATAACATTATATTACATGCAATTAGGTTATACGTTTTGATAGCATATGAAAATTATTTGTAGCTACAGTAGCTACATAAGTTATATTATCTCAGCTAAAATTTCCGTTCACAATGAAAATATGGTTAATACCGTACCGAAGTAGATTCCCAGAATAAATTAGGGTAAGGGGCCTTAACGTCGACCTTTCAGTTAAGGGATGGCGCATATTCATATAATCACTGAGATTAAATTCGACGAAATATTCCGAAGATTAACGAACATGTCCCGAAAGTGTATTTTTTATTATTAGTATTATCCGCATATAAACAAGGAAATGTTTTCTAAGCACGTGAAAACATTTTTGTAACTTCGGTTTTTGCGTACGTTTTTCCTAATAATTTTGTTGATTGGAGTGATTTATTTCCTGGTTGATTTTCGGCATTATTTAGATGTAGTTTCCGATATTTCAGTAATTATGGATTGTGAAGGGTTAATTCGTTTTGTTAAATATCTTCTTTTACCTCATACTTTAGAAGTAAGTCAGGATTTTGTTTACGTCATAGTTAGTCGAAGGTTAGTAGGTTGCTCTTGTAACCAATATAGATAAAATTTTGTTAACTCGATGTGGGATTGTAGGTTATATTGTGTACAAACTTATAATACTAAATAAATAAAATTCAAAGTCCTGACTGACTGATATATCAACGCACAGCCTTAACCGCTGGTCTTAGAGACATGACATTTGGAGGGTGTATTCTTTGTGAAGAGTAGGTACCCACTGACAAAGGGTTTTTCGAAATTCCACCCCTAAGAGGGTGAATCCGGGGAGGTTAAAATTTCACGCGGACGAAGTCGCAGGCAGAAGCTAGTATTAAATAAACGACAAACTGCTTAAAAAAATCGTAACCTAACTAAAACTATTAAAAAACTAAAATATTGCGTCGAAATATATATTTTTTCGCATCGCTGTCGACTGGTAATGTTCCCAAGAGACTGGCGCCATTGCCATTGCAAATCACATTATTAAAATTAAATATAGGACCCCTATGAAGGGACTGAATTAGGGAACACTGTAGAAATAGTAAGTATTAGTATTTGCGATTACATAATATCATTTCCTCATTAGTTACTAAGGAAAGTTGTTGCTCAGGCGTCAACATAATCCTCCACGCGACACGTGAGGAGGTTGCTATGGCGACGAACTCGGTATCAATCGGTCGGTATGTACAGCCACGTACTTGAATTTAAACTAAGTACTTATTTATATATTAGATACAAACAAGCTGCGCCCCGCCGCTGCACCCGCATAAGTCTCCAGATTATGGTCTACATATCGCACGCTTAATAATAAACCGGAATAAGACAAAACTTCACTTTCTTGGAAAATCACGGTCAAAGTTTAATGCATTGTCGCGCGCCTTTGTAGAAAAGAGAGGGATGATCTAACAATCGGCCATTTTAGTTTGTTTCGCATGGTGGGATTGTACCTATAGATTTTTCAATCGGAGTTAGTTCGTTTTATTAAAAAAAGCGGGAATCCTTAATTTTTGACATATTCCGGTTTATTATTAAGCGTGCGATATGTGCATCCAAATTCGTTCAGCCGCTTAGCTTTAGCATGAAAGCGTAACAAACAAACACCACAAATCAAATCGTAAGAAGTCTTTTCACGTAACTGGTAAATACATGGATGAGGATACAATAATTCTTTTGGTAAACGGAAATAAATAATGGATTTGGCCTTAGAAAATATTTTGTATACGTGTTTGTTTAAGAAACTTTAGGGCGGAATCCAAAACGATTAACAATGCAGGACCAAAGCGACGCTCCCGTTCAAAGCGATGTTCTCGTTCATATATCAGTCATATTTTGTTCGATATATATTTATTATCAGGATTACCTAGTTCAGGCACAAATCACGGTTGAACTTGACATAGATTTAAGAAAAACTGTACATATTTAACGTTTGCCTTTATATTTTTGAATAAATTTTATTATTATTTATTTAAGTTGAAAAGACTACATAGACTTATATAGTATTTGTATGTCATGAAGAGACGCTTTACACAAGTAAAGCGTCTGTTAACCACAAGGTTAACAGCTGCACCCTGTGAATATGATGTAAGCGCAGGAGCTCTCAATGCAGTCCGAGACAAGGGCGAAGTCTAAACTGTATATTACGTGCTATCTCTACTCGACATCACGCACACATTCTCAGTGTTTTTGTACACTTGGTAATCATGAATAAAGAGCGCGTCAATTCGTTAGATAAATATAATATACTATACCATCTGCTCGATATTGAGGAAAACAAAACAGCGTTTTTTTTTTTTCAATAAGCAATCGTGGGACCAAGCTTTGCGATTCTACCAACTGTCAAAAAAGAAGGAATGGCAACAGAATCTATTGTGGAAGGCTACTGAAGTACCTAGATAAGTTTTGCGAACAATGCAATCACCGAAACCGAAAATATTGAAAAATTATAATATTGGATTTGAATGAACGTGATTGGGATAACATTATTTGATAGTTTTCTTTTATTTATTTAGTTATCCTACTACATTACATTTTTAAATATTTCTTAAAATATAAAAACAACATTTAAACATATAAAAAAATAGTGATCCGCCGGTGTCGGGAGCAGGGTCAAAGCTACCGGTGATTAGGGCTCCAGAGACAAGAACTTTCTCACTATACGAGCCGTATCGAGGAGTACTGCCTTCTGAATCAGGCTCTTGATCCAACTGCGAATCGAGACTTTCGGCCATCAGGCCATTGGCCGATACGACAGTCGAGCTCACATAAATAAAAATTATTGAAAATTTTATTTCTGTTTATTTATTCTCATTTGCATTTCATGAAAAACAAAATGGAAATTTGGTACGTATGGTTTGGAATCTATTATTATTTTGATAAGAATTAAAACGGCTGTAATAATAATGCGTTGAGAACCACAATAATGCAGAGGCACAGAGGTGGAGGGTATTATTAAATTCGTATTGTTATTCGTTTTTATTGTGTATTTATTTTCTGCAGGCTATTTGAGTAACACACACATCCAATTCATTTTGACAATTCATTGCGCTATTAATGTGATTACGCAGACGAATTTTTCAAACTTAAAAGCAATGGATTAAGAATTTCCCTTAAAGCCTTTGGATCATGTTAGAATGTTAAGCAATTGGGGTTCTGACCTTTTTGTAGAACAGTCTTGAGGGAAAAGAAACCGAGGACTGGCGATATAAATGTAAATAAAATTATAAGAAATTGGCTTATGCCCGCAAATTCGCCTGCATGGAGGTTGAAAATTATTCCTCATATCAAGAACGTACATGCGACGACATATTATCAAGCTATACATTCCCATACAGTTTTAGCTGACCTCACTGTAGGCTACCCGTGATCGTATCCCTATTATTATTTTCCCTATATATATTTGTATTTTAATAAATGTTTAATAAATCCAAGGCCGGTAACAGGCGCGGGAGGCGCATGCGAGCGGAAAGGGGGCGCTTGCCGGCGGCGCCGCGATTTGCAAAACAATTGTTAGTGTTCGCTACGAATGATTGCGCACGGACGTATCGTGTACTCCCCACCCTTCACCCTTTTGTAAATCTGGCGTTTCACTGTGCACATCCACATCCCCTACACTCACATTTTAACGGCTTTTCGTAGAATAAGAAATCAGCTTATACTGGAAATGTACAGCTTGATAAATGTCATCGTGCGTACTAGCGGGATAAAAAGTATCCTATATCCTAGCTTAGGTTATGGTTTCTCTGTTTGCCAATTATTTCATTCAAATCCATAAACATAACATCCCCGCATTATTTCCCTAGCAGCGGGATTGTCCGAAAGGGTTACCGCTACCCTGGAACACAAAGGGCTAAGGAAGGAACACGGGTGGGTTTTAGTCAGTAAGAGTTTGACACTCCCTTCTGCTCCACCCAGAGCGGGAGGGGTCATTTGATGATTTCCCATCCACAAAAAAAAAATATATTTCCTTAAGGGTTGGCCAAAGGTGTACCTATATTACACCCAAATGTCGCTTGTTATGTTTAAGTCTAATGTAAAAGGGGGGCGAGCCTATAGCCATCAAACGGGCACAATTCCCGTTTCCAGGCTGCTACTGAGAAATCACAGATAGAAAAACCCAAAAACACTTTGTGCGATCTGGGAATCGAACCCAGGATATCAAGTTCAGAAGTAGCGCTTACGACCACTAAACCAACGAGACAGTCATCCTAGTCCGAAGGCGTGACAATTTAAGGTAACAATCAGACAGCACCCCCTCTCGACTGCTTCAACAAGAACTGTAGTGCCGTTCTGTAAAAATATCACTGTGAAAACATAAGTGAAGTGAGCTTAGAGTGAGCTGTCACTCCACAGCTCACTTTAAGCTCACTTCGCCTAAGTTAGCACGGTGAGATTTTTGCAGAATAGCACCGGTGATCCTTAACGGCTTTAAACAAAGAGAAGTGTAGAGTAGGGAGGTCTTTGCCCTGCAATGGGACATCACAGGCTTTTAATATAATCAGAGTTAATCCGCATCCGCATTAATTATTGGATATTGGTATGGATTAGTATACAGGGTGGCAGTTACCATGGATTCAGTACATAAATAGATTCGGAACCCCTTGAGTTAAAACGATGCGTCGCAAATTTAAAAAAAAATTGCTGTTCCATACGCGTTTCGATCGCGTAGGTAATTCACTTTGAAACAGTTGTGTTTTTTTTTTGATAACTAAAATTTCTACTCTAGAAGGGGTCCGTGGCTAAATAATAACAGCCGCACAGGTCGTTCGATCAGGTTAAGCTACGTTTGCCGCGGTTGGTCTGTGGATGGGCGATCATCTTTGCATACCGAGACCCCTCCGTGCCTCAGAAAGCACGTGAAGCCGTTGGTCTCGGCTGTCATTCGTGAATCTTTGACAGTCCTTACGAGTAGTCAGAAGACCCAAAGTCTGACAACCAGCCTTATCAAGTGGTATTATATTACCCAGTAACTGGTTTCTGGAGGTCAGATAGGCAGTCGCTCCATGTAAAATACTGGTATTCAGCTGCATCCGGTTAGACTGCAAGCCGACTCCATATTTGCGAAAAGGCAAGGCAGATGAGATATGACTGGATGTTGAGTAGAAGAAAAACAATTTTCACAAAACCGCACAAATTTTGGGCCCACACAAAAGGGCTGATTTGATTGAACGTTTTATTTTGCAAAATTAATCGTTGTGCGAGTATTAGGAACATATTCATTCCCAATGTCAGTGACCGACTTATCTCCTTTAAGCGTTGTTGGAACTCTGAGCTTTTGAAGATCAGCCTGTGTTTATTTGCACAATACGTTGCTGTTGAGTGCTTCATTTAAATTTGTCGATGTACCATCAAAGTAATGATTGTTAAAAGTGTTTATTAAGAAAACTTGCTAATTACTTAGTTAGTGACTAATTGAAAAACCATATAATTTGTATGGCTCTCCTCCAGTACATCGAATCGTACCTACATAGTTTCACCATTCATCATTCTCCTGTCTTTATCCAAATTTATTTGGGGTCGGCGAAACGTGTATTTTTCTTCCATACTTCTCTATTAGTTGTCAGCTCGGTAGGAATTGTACCTAGTTTATAAAAAATACTAGCTGCTGCCCGCGACGTCGTCTGCGTGCATGCTCTACAGCACCAAAAATACCTAAGATGCCAGTGTCGCTATAGCATTATAAGTACACAACTTTTAAAATAGCATTAAAATATAAGTTTTTTTTTGCAAGCGAAGCAAGTGAAGAGAGTTATATGGGAATCCTGCTGAGTTCAGTCATAAGATGTGACTGAAGGAAATAGAGAAAATAATGCAGGAATACATTCCAGGACACAAAAGAGTAAAAATACGTACAAAGGTATCATACTTTACAACACTTCCCTATAAACTACGTTGGTAGTTATGCTGCCAGGAGCCAAAATGTAAAGAGAGTCAGGACTGGTGACGCGGGAGCAAGCGACGTACAGTTGCCCGTGTGAGAAGCAACTCGTCCTGAGGTCGACACCCGCTACCCTGCGACTTATTGATGGTCATCGCGAAGCAAACACTCACGGGGAACTGTACGCGCTTGAACTGGAACAGGAAGTTATGAGGTATTAGGGGAATGCGTGGTATAAATACTGCCTCGCCGACGCCACAACCCGTCAGAATTTCCGCCTCAATGGTGTGTCTGTGGAGCGAGATGACTTTAAGGCGGTTAACACAACTTCGGAGGAGATAGGTTCCGAAGAAGCATAATCGGAACACCGACCTTCAGCTTGATGGTATGCGCTGGAAGTCCACTTGCTGACAGGGAGCTCAGAAATTCCACGGGATAATGTGTGGCGTAATCTTGCTCGACAACAGTGTTTATCGAGGTGTAGACCACTTTATTCCCCTCAATTTCCGAGAGAATGCATTCGTTAATTGCTGCAGCCTGATCATTTTTGGGCATCAAAATGGCCCGCTCACACACCCAAGAATTCTGCTGGTGCGGTATACGACTGATGTCCCCGTATACACAGCGAATTAGTTCTTCTAAGCTGGATACCACTCTACCGAGAGACTCTGGAAGCACCACCTGTCTCTTCTGGTAGAGTGCCTTCGCCAAGACTTAGAAGGACATCGGAGAATTCTTGAGCACGTGTATTGCCGCCGAGCCAAGCTCTCATATTAATGGTGAAGCGAAGCGTACGAACTCGTGACCACAACGAAGATCGTTTCAACGAAGCATTCACCTCGTCAGCCCTCGAGCCCCGCGTCACCACGGGAAGCGTTTGCCGAAAATCATCACTGAACAGAACTGTGACACCACCCATCAAATGTTCGTTCCTGCGGATGTCCTGCAAGATTCTGTCCACGGCCTCAACTGCCTTCCTATTGGCTATCGTACACTCATCCCATACGATCAGAGAGCAATCCTTGAGCACGTATCCCTTATCGCTGTTACGTGACACACCACAAACAGACGTTTCGGCGCTCTCTAAATCGATGGGAATTTTAAACATGGCATGTGCTGTCTTGCCACTCGGAAGCAGTGTGGTAGCGATTCCCGACGACGCTACAGCAATAACAATTTTGCCTTGCCTCCTGACCTCTACAAGTATGCCAGTGGTAACAAATGTTTTTCCTGTTCCACCAGGAAAACATGTTCCAAGAAAAACATTTTACCCTGGTTTTGCCCAACGCTTTCAAGGACGGTGTCATAAATTTGCTTTTGCTCTGAAGAGAACAAAGCGACATGGTCATTTCGTATGGTGGTCATTTCGCGTTATACTCCCGATTTTCACGGTCTTGATACGGTGATGATTGGGGAGCTGGTAACCCATATTCGATCAGTGGATTGCCGCCGATAGAAATGACCACATATTGAAGTGAACTGAAACAGGTGTTCAGCACGCGTTCATCAGTTACTTCGACTTCGTCTTCAGTAGCGCGTCTCAAAGCTCGTAGAAAATCTTCAGACAGATGATGGCGATACTTCTCCCACAAAGCTACCGGGTTCGGACTCCACAAAACACCAAGATGACGGCAAACAGATGACGCATGCGGCTGGGACTGTCACTGACGCTCGCCTCCGTGAGGGTGTCATGAAATGAAATGATCATCATCAATGAACATAACTTTTTTGTAATACTTGACACAGCATTTGTTTTTTAATTGTCTTCCTCAACTCTGCTCAAGATTTTGAGGGTTTTGTTGGAACTTGAATTTGTCAAAACGAACTATACGATACAACTTTTATGAAGAAAATGCACGTCACCATCTATGAATTTTAAGAATAACTAACTACTTACCTCGCCAACATGATCAAATTTAAATTATTAATTTCCAAAAAATGTTAACATGTAACTTGATTTGATTTTTATGAAATCTCATAGATGGCGCTGTTTTAAAATTGTCTTTATACAACTAACATTCATTAAACTATATTTCTCTGCCCAAGTTACTTAAATGGCGTAGTTTTTATAATGTAAAGCTAGATAATAGCATGGCTTACTCAAAAACAACATTTAGATATGCGTCGTTAGATTACACGCTGTCACAGAATGCGTAAGAAAAATAAAGATTCACAGCTCCTCCCCCGTAGGTGATAGCGTGATAATATATAGCCTATATGTTGACCCGACCTCTTAGTAATATTCATGCAAAATTTGAAGTAAATCCATGCAGTACTTTTTGAGTTTATCCCGGACAGACAAACAGACAAACAGACAAAAATTCTAAAAACTATATTGTTGGCTTCGGTATCGATTGTAGATCACGCCCCAAGTATTCTTTTTAAAAAATATTCAATGTACAGTTTTGACTTTCCTACGATTTTATTATATGTATATAGATTATATTAACCAGTGGGGTAACTGCGTGACACAATAGCAGCAATGGCAATAGCTTTAATTTTAGCAATTTAACAACATTCATTGCGTCTTTAATTTTGTCGAACAGTAGAATTTTTCAAACATATGAAGCAATGTTTTATTCAAAATCGTTCGGTTTGCGATTAAAAGTGTTTTAATTACTTATTCGTAGGTTTTAAGTCTAAAAACTGACCCACTCGAAAGAAGTTAAGGATTTCCTTATTTCTGATTGTTTCGAATTTCTCTGCTTCAGACTTTGCGTCAGGGACTAGAAAACGAAATTAATTTCGTTCCGTTACCATTAATGTCATCGTATAGCGTTCCGAAATTTGTAACGATACTAAAACCTAAAAATATCAAAAACGTTACAAAAAAAAACACATTATAGAATATCTTTTTCGTAGAAAAATATTATAAATAACGTTATAAGTATCAGTATAACATTAAGCTTATCCGCTTGTAATATTAACCTTACAGGTGTAACGTTACAAATTCACTTATAACGTTATTCTTCATACTTTTTCGTCTTTTGCGTCATCTTTTAAGTCACGAAGCTGGCTACAGTCGCAATGTTGAGTATCGAAATGAATAACGTTATTATATCATTATACTAATAACTAACTTATTGATAATATTGTTACTGAACAGTTTAAGATTTGATTCCGTTTGTCTGTATCGTTATAGCCAAGGAATTAATTCTGTTATGATCCTGGTCGAACGGTACAAACATTGGTACCGGAACTACGCGTAACGTTATTTTAAGTAACGTTTCAAGTCCCTGGTTATCGTAGTAAGTCAGTCAGCCGGGGATGCCCGTAGAAGCAACATAATACAACATGTACTTGTAGCAACATACGGATGTTATGTTTATTGCATTATATGTATTTTGTTTGTACGTATTTTACGTTCCTCAGCTCTGTTCTTGTCTGTCTAGAAGATTGTGTGTATCAATGGTTAAATAATTCATAAATAAATATTTCTGAGTTTTCTATAATCCACCATAAAACCGAAAATACCTTATATCTCAAAAGACAATGATGGCAATAAATTACCATAATAATATGGCTTAAAACGTAAGAAGACTGAGTTAGCGAGAATTTTGTTAGTGTTGCGACTTAAAGTGCTTATCTAACAACTGAAGCAGCTTTTACGACCAGATTGAAATTGCCTGAAATTAAGTTAAAATATTTGACGTAGCCAGCATTTGCAAGATGGAGTCCGAGCTACCATTACCTACGGGTAGGTACATACATATTTATATAAATGTGTTTGAAATTTAACTCTACAAACTTTAAGAGGTGCTTTGACCATCAAACTGAACAACTTTCACTATGGGACCAACTCTGAAATCACGAAAAAAAAATCTGCTTTTTACATTTTGGTCAAGTAGGTATTGAACTTTTGTATTAAACAGCTGAGTTTTTTTCGTGATGGTCCCATAGTGGGACCAACTCTGAAGTTGGTCCCATAGTGAAAGTTGTTCAGTTTGATGGTCTAAAGCACCTCTTAGAGTTTGTAGGGTTACAAAGTCGATGTAGCAATACAAAACGCTTTGAAAGCTATTGTTGTTTCACTTTCATCACAACTTGAGCTTTATTCGTAGAACTTATAGTCCCGATTTGCAAAACAAATAAGTTGATAGCTGACCAGCACCCTACTCGGGTAACACACTTTCAATTACAATCCGAATCATTTTAAAGGATAGGTATTGCTAATATTTTTTTTTTTCTAATATATGAAGCAATTCATATTATATTCCAAAAATTTTGCTCAACGAATTGAACTGTGAAAGTGAAAGCCACTGATACTATTACTGTGTTACAAAATGACCCCGCAGGGTGTTATCGTAGCCTGCCGGGGCACTGGGGCGCGGGATTGTCCGAAAGGGTTACCGCTGCCCCGGAACATAAAGGGCTAAGGAAGGAACACGGGTGGGTTTTAGTCAGTAAGAGTCTGACACTCCCTCCTGCTCCACCCTGAGCGGGAGGGGTCATTTGACGATTTCCAATCCACAAAAATAAAAAAGGGTGTTCCAAATTTACATAGGTACAGTTTCGTTACACATACAGCACGCACTACAAGTAAGCACTAACCACTTCAATGTTGTGAAGCCAACACAATACTTAAATTCCACATAACAATATCACACTTAACAGCCTCAACGGATAAAATCTTCATAAGTAGGCGAAGCATTTACATTAGTACTGAATACCAGTGTAAAACCTAAGATAGAAACACGCTTGTACGATACAACTGCATACAGAAAGCATGGCTAATAGAAATCTCTATTCCTAGACAGCACGTTTCGCCGAAAACTTTGTTGATAGAAAACATTGTTTTTAGATATTTCGGTTCATAGGAAGCACTGTTGACACAGATCTCTGTTCATGGAAACCATTGTTTCCAGATACCTTGGTTCACAGAAAGCGACGTAGGATGCAAGAGCGAACGAAGAGCACCCCGAGGTTAGGTTTGGTTAGGTTACTTTAAACCCATTACACAGAAGAAGGAGCCCCGCAGCGCGGAGCTCCGTCGACAAAGGATGCAAGAGCGAGCGAATGGGAATACCACTTTATCTAATCGGTTTCCGTAAATTGTTTTTATGAACAAAGTTTACGGCATGAAGTGCTATCTCTGAACAGATATCTCTGTCAACAGTCCTTCCTATGAACTGAGATATCTACAAACAATGTTTTCTATCAACAAAGTTTTCGTCGAAACGTGCTGTCTAGGAATAGAGATTTCTATTAGCCATGCTTTCTGTATATAGTCGCATCGTACAAGCGTGTTTCTGTCTTAGGTTCCACACTCACTGAATACAGTGAAGTAATATGTTGCTTTGTCCCTATCCCTAACGTTAATACTGTCCTTATTCCTGCATTCCTTAAAACATTCTAGTGTTAGCTCCTTCCGTGCAGGGAATCCTAATAAATGTAAATGTAACGTGGGGTATTCAATTACAACTACTACTTGACACCTAAAGGCCAGCGCACACGGGCGGATGGCGGGGAACGGCATCGAGTAGGTTTTGCCGCCAGTCTGCGCACACTAATGATTTGCGATGCTGCCAGCGGCCGCCAGCGCACTACTAGATGCGCCGGCGTGCCGGCAGCGCCCTGCGGTATGCTATGGGGGAAACAAACACTGCATCTCCCTCGAGATCGTATGCCAGCGGACTCCGGCGCATACCGTCGCATACCTTTGCATCCCACCGTATGTTGTCGCATTCTGCCTCGGTATGATCGGTCTCTGAGCTTTGGAATCTATATCTTGTTACCATTGAATACTTATGAATATACTTTGATAGATTTAAGATGGCCCTGTCCCGCCGTCCTCCGATGTGCGCTGGCCTTAAAGGTTTCACGTAGTTTTTTCGTCTATTCTGTGGTTTTAAGTTGTTTTGGGAGGATTTTAAATTCAGATTTAAATGTTTGTGGTTTTAGTGTGATCGTTGTTTTACATGAAATGATAATGGTGGAATTTTAAGGATACCTAGAAACATATTTCTCAAGAAGTCCTAGATTTGTTTATGACTATATTTTGCGAAACAACCCGGTATTGCAGTGTGGCCATAAGAAAATCTAACCTATCTGAGGCGGGGTGTTTAAAGTTTTTGATTATTTTCGGTATCTCTACATTTGTACTTAGATCCGATTTATCCTGGACACTTAGTTCCATTACCAACCATGTTAACTATTCAGTTCTTGTCAGCTATTGTCGTATAGTTCGTGCTGTAACGGTACTCCTGACAGACGTAATCGGTATAGTATTTTTATCTCACGAAGCGACGCGTGCTTTATTTGTGGTTAACAAGTGTATAAACACGCTGTGAATGTGTGTACGAGCAGAAGCTCCGAGAAAATGGCAAAGTTCGAAGTGTGTGAGGGTGCGTATGCGTGTGTCTTATATAAATGCTCATATATATATATGCTCACTCTACTCGTCTTCACACACGTTTTAATCTCACATGCCGTGAATGTGTGCACATTCTCAGCGTATTTGTACACTTGGTTAACACAAGTAAAGGGCGCATCGCTACGTGAGATTAAAATACTGTAGGTACATCTATAACTTGAATACTTTTCTCACCTAATTATGTACCTAAAACACAATCCTCAAATCAAATAATGTGACCCCAAAAAAATTCAGACACTTCTTTATAAAATATTTTCATTGTTCACAAGCAAATACTTCACCCGTGCTTCCTATTAACATCCCCTTCGCGGTTAAAGTCGTACCACTCAAGAATTCCATGTCACTGTAATTTGAACACAATGAAACTCCGCTTCCGAGTTTACCAGCGTCCTTTAGGCAATAAATTAAAGGTCTAATCTCGAGCTTGTCTCCCTGCCTCGTCTCCATGAATCAGACGGATATTGTAGACAAAGAAGACTTCACTAAGAAAAGCTCGTCTTATATAATTGATTTAGATATAAAATAACATGACGATTGAAGTCCTGTATTCTTCAAAGGAATAGGTATGACCCAATTTATAGAGAGCGATACCATTGCCAATAACTTGGCTAAAAATGCAAACCTCTGGGCTGCCACATATGGAAGAATTCTAGAGTAAACTCTACTAAAACCTTAACGGCGCTTTACATTATGAAGATTATTTCATAACCACTGCTCTCACAACGGTGAAAGGAAATATCGTGAGGAAACCGGCATGTCCTAGAACCAAAAATTCGAAGTCATGTGGCATCTACCTTCCCGCACTGGGCCCTCGTGATGGATTACGGACCCGCTCCCAGAGAGGAGGGCTGAGTTCTAGCAGTGAGAACATTATAGGCTGATTATACACACGTGTATTTTTTTTGATGTATGTATGATTTTTTATCTGTGAAGTAATTTCCCTGGGACGCGAGTGAAACTGAAGGCAACACCTAGTATTTTTGTATAAAGTACTAAACAATTCAATCAAATTGTCTTTAAGATTATTTGTCCAGATAGACTGCTTTGAGAATCTCGGATTCGGAGATAGGATTTGTTAGTCAATCGCTTTTAGATTTTGACTTTCGTCGTCTATCTAATAATCTAAACGGAATAGATTTTAATTGAATTGCTAGGAAATCAGATGAAATGATTTGAATGTCTTTTTTCTCGTTAATCGGATCTACAATTAAAATTTTCCTTCTTTGAACGTTCCTTGTCAAACTGATTCGACGATTTATTTGTCGTGTATCCTAAAACTTGATTCTATCTTTTTATCTTTTGAATTTTCATAAAAATGTAGGTTCTATAAATTATTATAAAAATAAAAAATAAATCAATATATAATTTAATCATATTTAATCTTTGGTGATAAGTTCACTAACACTAAGTGTTAGGTAAACTTTTCAGATGTTCTACTTTCCTATACCTACCTTACTACAGTATATTTACTGTATGTTAATATACTTATAAACTTATCGATACTGTACACTTTTGCTGTAATTTTCGGGGTGTACTGTCGTAAACATAAAAATTAATAGCGATCCCATTGATGTTCAAAGAATAATAATTTATTTATTGTTTCAAAAACAGTTTACAGATATTTTTCCCAGCGGTCAGGGCAGCAGCAGGGTTTTCCATTTAAAACGAGACAGCATATTGACAATACATGTATGCCAATGTTTCTTGAATAAAGCTAGGATACATGAAAAAGCACAAACGCGGAGAAGGTAATTAAAAGAAAGTATCTATAGGTGCATAATAGTCTTGGAGTGGAGACCGCGTAGCAAGCATAGCGTGGGACGCCCCTCAGCTAGATGGACCGACGACCTTAAAAAGTGATTGGGACAAACTGGATGCGGGAGGCGGAGGACAGGGTGTTGTGGCGCAACCTGGAAGAGGTTATGTCCAGGTGTGTACTGCGAAAGGCTGATTGAACAGTAGGTGTAAGTGTTTTGTGTAGTGTGTGGTGTGGATAAGTTGGTGTATGTGTGTGTGTTTGCGTATAAGTGACAGATTTCACTATAAGTAGAACAAGATCGGTTGTATAAGGAGATCCTCAGTATCATTATAATATGAAAGTTTTAGCAGCAACAATTTGTACTTAGATGAATGTAATAATTATATAGCGATTACTAGAAACTGTACTGACTGGTTAAAGCTGGTACGCTTGATTCATCAAATGATTGATACAATGGTCCATAACAGAACAGATTGGAAGCAAAATCATAATTAATACGAAAATTATAGTTTTAACAATGTTACCATAGATACTGGCACTTCTGGTGCTTTTCCCACGTAATTTAAAAACAATTGAACGACAATTTCAATACAGCCGACGATGTTTTATGGATTCGTGAAAGCTATTCACCGAAATTCGCTAAGGCCCACTTGCACGTTTAGTCGGTTTAAATGAATAAATATAGAGTTTGTATACTCTGACTTAGTACGCTTTGCGTCCTAAAAAGTGACACTGGGTCAGGTAACTATATAATGTTTTTTTGAGTTGGGAACATTGCAGCTAAATCGATGAAACATAAAATAGAATTGCAATTTCTGTGCCCTGATTATAATGTAATCTGACCAAAAATTAATGAACAAAAATTAACGGAAATTGTATACCAACCTCTTTTACACTACATTACGAGACTAAACATTACCTTCATGTCTTTGAATTTTGTAACATAACTAGCTGACCCCGCAAACGTCTTTTTGCAAAAAAAAAAAAATAGATAGTAGCCGATTCTCAAACCTACCCGATATGCACACAAAAGTTCATACAAATCGGTCCAAACAGCTGGACCGGAGGAGTATGGTAACTAACACTGTGACACGAGAATTTTATGTATTAGATATTTCATTTCAATTGTATTGTATGTGGTTCCCATGGACATTTAGTTTGTTGATTGGCAAAAATGTCAGATAAGGAAAAATAAGTTTAAATTTTTTTTAATTTGTATTTATTACTAGCTTTTGCCCGCGGCTTCGCTCGCGTTAAAGTCGAAGTAACACGGTTAAAAAAAAATAGCCTATGTCACTCTCCATCCCTTCAACTATCTCCACTTATAGAATCATGTCAATTTGTCGCTCCGTTTTGCCGCGAAAGACGGACAAACAAACAGACACACACATACACCATCACATTTTTATATTATCTTCGTCGTGTGTCCATTGAATTGTATGGCGAGCGATATTGTATCTTAAGATAAAATATAATAGTATCTTAGCCGTGTGCCTTAGTGAACTCCTACGCGGGTGCGGGTGACGGGTGCGGGAGCGGGTGACGTAACCTACGACAAACTTATTATTTGCGGTTGGTACAGTAATCGGGTCTAGGGATCGAACCGCAAAATTAAGTTTGTTTTTTATTGTATATACTTTTCTGGGATAAAAAGTACCCAGTGTGGTGTCCAGGATATTAAAGAATAATTATACCAAATTTAATCGTAATCGAACCAGTAAAAAAATCACAAACAGACAGACAGACAGACAAAAAAATTTTTAATCATATTTTTGTGTTCGTTGTCGGTCTAGTAACACCCCCTGCCATTTATTTTTTTGATATTTTCAATGTACAGAATTTTCACTTCTACAGATTTATTATAAGTGTAGATTATATGAGTTCTTGAATATATTGGCTGATGGTATAATACCAAATTTTAACTTACTAAAACGTTGAACGATATAAAACACAAAATAAGGTGTCAGTGGTATTTACCTTATAACGTCGATTTATTTTTACATTACTAACACTAACCCAGAGATTAGCGACTTTACTCTCTCACAACGGTGGGTTAATTTATATTTAAAAACTCTATCTTTATCTCTAAATCTTGGTGGCGCAAGATGAATTATTTGATTAAACCTGAGTTAGCTGTTAACTCCGAGTTATTTAGGATAACCCGTGAACGCGCAAGTGGGCCTAAGTGTAGCCAAAGCTGACATCAGAAGCGTCACTCGAGTGAATCTTTATTTTTGTTTCATTCCTTGTTCACCCAACAGTCAAGGCACCGACAAAATAACATGGAAATGAACAAGAATCGGCTCATTTCATTCACCGATCATTCGAAGCAGGAGTTAAATGCCGAAATCCAACTTCGTGTGAGTGGTTCTCACACGATTTTTCAGTTTTGATTAATTTTGTTCAACACTTCAATTGAAAGATGTCGAATGAAAGAAACAAATGAACCAAGTTTAAAGGGTCTGATATCTGCTTAATCATTTCCAGGGTTTCGCCCCCAAAGGGTTCCAGCGGGACCCTACTAGGGCACCACTGTGCGCCCATCCGTCAGTCACAAAGCTATCATCATTTGAACAATAATATGTAGTGACTTGAAATTTACAGACTGTGGACTACTATGGTCGCTATAACCGCAAATAATCTTCTATATAAAATTCTCGTGTCACAGTGTTAGTTACCTCCTCCGAAACGGCTAGACCGATTTGTATGAAATTTTGTGAGCATATCGGGTAGGTCTGAGAATCGGCTACTATCCATTTTTTTTTTTTGCAAAACGACGTTTGCGGAGTCAGCTAGTAAAAATATAATAAAGTAAAGAATTAAAGGGATATACGAGTTTTTTTTTTTACTTAAGTACTTTTATGAATGCCGTAATATGCCTGTGCGAGTCCAACTCACGCTTGGCTACTTTTTTTGACAGAAGGGTTATTGGCTGGGACCGCTATGGCCGATGCCTGCCAGGGTCGCAGGTTGTTGCAAAGAAATACCGTCCGTGCCGTTGCGTGGCACAGGCAACTGAAGGAACACGGGTGGGTTTTGGTCAGTAAAAGTCTGACACGCGGGTTCCCGCTCCGCCCAGAGCGGGAGAAGTTATTTGATAAATTCCCATCCTCAAAAAAAAAAAAGAAAACAATAAAGAAACCGCTGCTTTATTGGGCTTGTTGCCTATATTTACTCCAAATATTTTTATTAAATCATGTAGTCGGAAATCTCTCCTAGATATTTCAGTAAAAAATAAAATGTATTGTCTTAGAGATTTAAATACATAAGCACCTTAATCTTAGTTATCGTGTATGCTATGCGTATTAAACAGTTCGTTGACTTGAGTTATTGATCTTTACAGCTTAAACCTCTGAACAACATGAATTTTGGCATATACACACATCAAAGTGTCTAGGGATCAAGGTATTTAAAAAAATATTTTAGCCTTATTGAATGTAAACAAAAATGTATATTTATATTAGTTAAATAACATGTTTTCGTACCTATGTGTAGATAGATCGACGAAGTACTCTTTGCTTTTGCGTTAATAAAGACTTTTCGCTATTTTTGCTTATGCTGGATTCTGCACCTTATTTAATTAATCCTGACATTAAAATGTCATAAAAATGCAAGTTTATAAAGATTTTTATTGCGTAAAATAAACAACAAGCCTTGTGTTCTCCAAAATTTAAGTCAACTGACTAAATATTTAATCAGTTCTATATTTAAATGTTCCTTAGGAAATTTTACATAATCCAACTGTTTAAATATCTAACCAGCGGTTTGTATGTTGGTGAACTCAGGTCTTAGTAGTATAAATTTCCGCCGTTAACAATCACAGCGATTCCACATACTCAATTATGAGCTCATCCAAATCACGATGAGGAATGGCCACACACGAGTACGTTGTAACAGACGAAAAATATTTTCTAGTGTGTGTGCGACATCCATATTTGTTAAAACTCTTCTTTGAAGCATATCCAAGATTCAAGTCTGGGGATTGAGCAGGCTATGGTAACTACGCGAACGTACTAGCAAAAACGCGTTTGATCCCTAGACACTTTTGATGTATGTAGGTATTTACCCTATGGAGTGAAGTCGGTGTACTAAGAAAATATTTTCCTGAATTCCTAACCAAAGAGGGTTGAGGGTCAAAGGGTGGTTTAAAGTTTGTGTATAAAAATAGATAAGTCCTATCTAATCTTTGTGGTCAATTTAATCCCAGCGAGCAGTGGTGGCCCAGTGTTAACGGCCTCGACTTACGAATTGTTAAGTCGTGGGTGGTTCGTACACAGACAAGCGCTTTACTTTGTGTAAATTATTTCATCACCATTGCTCTCAAAACGATGAAGGAAAACATCGTGAGGAAACCGGCATATCCCAGAACCAAAAATTCGAAGACATGTGACGACTACCAACCTGCACTGGGCCCGCGTGGATTACAGCCCACTACCTCTCGAAGAAAGGCCTGTGTCCCAACAGTGGGAACATTAAAGGCTGATTATGATATTATAACACTTCGTTTCACGGTTTTATATTAATGATCGTCGAGACGAGTCGAGTTAGTACCGCCATCTTTGCCTTGGTCACCTACGGCGTCGTGTCACTTAGCGATCAATGAGTCGCACTTGTTGGTTCTTTCAGATCCCTGCAGCTCATCTGACATGTCAGGCTACCAATTAGTGTACTTACAAAAGATGGGCACGCGTCAACGGCAGAGGTAACTGCAGAAAACGACAACGTGCCGCTAGTGTATTTGAGCGCCGTACTCAAATACACGAGCGGCACGTGTCAACTGCAGAAGACGACAACGTGCCGCTCGCGTATTTGAGCACCGTACTCAAATACATGAGCGGCACGTGTCAAGTGCAGAAGACGACAACATACCGCTAGTGTATTTGAGTACGGTGCTCAAATACGCGAGCGGCACGTTGTCGTCTTCTGCAGTTGACACGTGCCGCTAGTGTATTTGAGCACAGTACTCAAATACACGAGCGGCACGCGTCAACTGCAGAGGGCAGCTTACGGGTATCGACGGCTGCAGTTGCCTCTACCGTTGACACGTGCCGCTTATATGTACATATGCACACTTATGCTTAAAAGTTTTCTGGGTAACTCTTATAAATAAATCAAAACACAAAAAAATATCACACACGCAGCACAAACTATGACATTTGCTTAAACTCACTTATTTACCTCACTAGGGACTCCCCCTCCACAACACAGCCCAATCAAGTTCAGTCATTTACTAAAACCAGTACAGGAGCAAAGCATCTTCTGACAAAAGCGAATTAATGAAACAACCCGTGGTTTTACCAAAACTTCATTGTTCTGTACAAGCATTGGCGTATGATTAATATCTTGGACTATACTACAGGGAGCTAAATAAGTGGATAGATGTTGCTTGCTGTGGAAAATATGGCGTCAAATAACGTAACTGAAATTCAAGTATATATAAACAAGTACTTCTATTAAAAGCCTTTGCTCTCGTGCTTTTCATTGGATCCCGCGAATGAGACAGTGACTTCGCTTTTTGACTGGCTTATAATAACCACTTCCTCGGTACTTCTTACACACGAAGTGCACCCCAGTTGCGTACCTCACTCAGTATCCAATTAATATATTTTTTTAATTTTGAAAGTGATACACGTTATACACATTCCATATCATAACATAACGCCTATTTTCCGAAGGGTTTGGCAGAGGTGCACGGTCACCAAAGAAGACAAATAACCAAGGTCGCCGGATGAAGTTTACAAAGAAACCGATGAATGTTTTTGAATAAAATTTAATTTAATTAATAGAAAACATACAGTTCATTTATCTTGTTAAACACCAAATAAAAGAAATGCAAAGGTGCAATTGGGTTTAATAGAAAAGAAAAATATCACACAAAACAATATAAAAAATACGTAAGCCGCCCCGTTGCTAGCCAACCAACAACAAGAGTCCCTAGCAACGGGGTTGCCAGATCTGTCGCCAACATATCTAATTAAATTTCATTCGAAAATATCCAGCGGTTTCTTACTAAACTTCAACTATATTGACGACCCTGGTTAGTTATCTCTTTTGGTGACTACGAATAATAAAAGTCAAGATTGATTGGCTTATTTGCATGTGTGTTCTTTCGTTCGAATACTCGAGGTATTTTGTCAGCGTATTGAAGTTTGGAGCCGAATTTGTCGTTGATTTTGTTCATAGTTTCGCTTCCTGACTTTTTATTATTCGTAGGTGACTGTACATAGTATATCCACATTTCAATTTTTATGTTTAAGTAAGGCGAGCCTACTGTCACATAACATAAACATAAATTCACGCAGAACACGCAGTACAACGAACCTGACCTTTCTGAAGAACATCACCATATGACCATGACCTCATAGGGCATCCACTCCCGGATAAGCTTAATGTTACTGATACCTACAACGTTACTTATAATATCGTTCTACGAAAATGATATTCTATAACGTTATATTTTGTAACGTTATTGATATTTTGAGTTCGTATCGTTACAAATTTTGGAATGTTATACGATAAAATTAGTGGTAACCGAACGAAATTCATTTCGTTTTCAAGTCCCTGCTTATAAACCTACTTCACATAGCATAAAGAATACTCAAATAATATTGCAGTAATAAATACCCGCAATGCCACTTCTATTAGATTATTTAGATTCCTGTGGTTTAAACAGGCGAACACCCTTCCCGACCAAGCAGATCCCCTTTGTTACATCGGAGCGGAGTTGCTTTGATAAGATGCCCGGAATTACATGGAATAATTCCAAGGCCCGATTGATTGAAGGAGTCATTCGCATCGTAATTGGAATTACTTGTGTCAGAAAACGTATCGAAGAGAATAAAGGCGATTGTTTCATGATTTTACTCAGAACTAACTGTGCCCACAACTTCGTTCACGTGCTACATGCACGTGAACGAAGTTGTGGAAATCAAATTGAATTTCATGCGTTCTAATTCTTTTTTCTAAAATAAAAGCCTAAGATCCTTATAACATCAACTATCTGCCGGTTAAAGTCCCGTCAAAATGAGTCCAGCCGTTTCGGGGATTAGCCGGAATAAACAAAGAGACAAAAAAAATTTTTTTTTTTTTTGTTATAATAACGTGTATACTTTTATATACATTTAGTAAAAGCTGTTATTTTGACATTATAAACAGACACTTAAATTGTATTTATTTGTATAGATAATCTTGGTGATAAGGTGTTTATGAATGCCAGTGCTGTCGGTGTGAAAATTGATTTGTTTTATCTTCTATTTTTGGCACAAGCTTACTAAATGAATTAAAGCAATTCGACGTGACAATAGATTAGGGATGACATTCAAAGTGCCTCATTTATTATGTAGATAATAAGTAGAGCCCCGTGAAAAGTGCTTGTTAAGTTTTCAACACAGAAATCGGTACTGCCATCATACTGACATTTTAAATTATTGGACCGGTGGTCCCACACAAAATTGTATTCAAATCATTTATGCTAATTCGTAATATAATAACATACAATTCAAATGCAAATTGGTAGTAACCGTCAGTGATACCTAGATATAGCTTAATTTTGCTTTTTTTTTTAGCAGAACGCTAAGCGAAAACGAAGTAATAGTGACTTTTTTCTTTAGAGATTTACGAGTTCAAACAGACAAATTCTTCAGCTTTATTTTTAACAAACAAATGACTCAAAGGCAGGCGTATTAGTAAGAATTTTAATTTAATAATAATAATAATAATTTTTGTTTTTATTTGATGATTTTAATGTTAATTTAATTTTATACATTTAATTATAAAAAAAAATAAATAATAAAAATCTTTATTGATACAAAAACCTTTGACATTGGTTAAGACTGATACATGAAATGGTTAGCAAAAGGTCATATAGATAAGGTAAACCCTGACTCCTAAACTAGGTGATCCTGTGACTTAGGAGTCAGTGTTCTGCTGTCACTGTGATACCAGAAAGCTTTTATGTTGTGTTCTTAACATTACAAAAATAGTCATTGACAGTGCAGGTTAACAAAGTATGTATAATACAAGCAAAAACGAAGGAATAAGGAATATAAGAAACGACTTTTACGGTGTATATGTGTATATATGAGAGTGAGGGATGTATGTGAGGTATGTATGTGAGGGTGGGTTTAATTTTAATTTATATTATTTAATTGTAAATTTAATGTTATTTGTATTTAAACTTATTGTGTTCTTATGATCTAGGAATGGATTGAAATAAATGATTTTTGAATTTTTTTTTAATTATTAGTAAGTACCTACAGAGCTCTTGTTCGCGTCTTCATCTGCATGTACTTTTTTAAATAAAATAATCGAGGATGAAGAATTACTGTCCTGCTCGAGGTCCCGTGCAGCCTTAACTATCAAATTTCATAACGATTAGTTCAGTGGTTCGATCGTGAAAAGGTAACAGATAGATTTACTTTCTCATTTATTATATACATTTATAACCACATTTATTTTTTACCTACTTATGGATTCATTTGCAAATTATTGGACCCATTAAACAACTCAAACATTCAACGTGTAACATTTCTAATAATATTGTTGAGAGAAATAAAGACCTGCAATGCGATTCTATAACCATCTCCCATGAAAATTAGGTGAAGTGAGCTGTCATTCCACCTGATGTTAGGGACTGCCCCTATTGATACTCGTAGCTCACTTCACTTAAGTTATCACGGTGAGATTTTTACAGAATCGACCGGCTGTTTCCAAGCGAGAATGGAACTAAATAAAATTCAATTTATCCTCGGAACTACTTTAACCGTGGAAGCTTTGTCGGGCTAAGGCAATGGTCTTGCAAAGATAAAGCCTCTACTCTATAGCATTTGCCTCGCAAAATCTAAATCTAGTACAGGGGACTTGCTTTTCTTCTTTCCAGTGTGTTTGGTACTTATAGATTTATTATTTGTGTTTCGTTGTATGCAGATAACTGTTTGATGATGGCCGATAACATTTTTAATAGACTTCAAAAGGAGAAGGTTTTTAAAATTATAAATCTGTTTTGATTAATAATAAAATGCTACCATAATTAAAAGACTCGATAGACCCATTAAAGTTTTTCATTGTTCCATTACCAACTGCCTCAGATATAAACGATTGCGCTGTCGCGCTCGGAAGCGATACCGAATCCGTATGCAATATCACTCTCACGCTCGGTAGCGATACAGAATCGGTACGCGATATAGCTTTCGCGCTCGGTAGCGATACCAGATCGGTATGTGATATCGCTATCACGGTCGATAGCTATACTCTGGTCCGCCTTCCGGTTGGTCACTTTGATTGAACCAGTATCACTACCGAGTGCGATCTAAGTAGGCCTTTAGCATCTAGATCGTATTTTGATATCTCTGGGAACGACTAAAGTCAATACTAAAATTAGTGAGACACGGAGATGCTATATTTTCAAAATAATTATCACAATCACATTTTCATCCTGTGGGCCACAACAAAAGACAATAAATACAATAAAGTACAATAAAGTATTTATATAAATAAATAAATATATTTTTAATTTAACATACATACAAAACGTTAAACGAATGACATACTTTTTATTTATTTTTGTCATTGAAATATGTGAGGTCACATAATAGTTATCGACATTATAGTGCAAAGAGTATTTAGTACGAGTACACATTTATTGAAAAATAATAAAGTAGTAGGTAGATGTAATACCAATAAAATAATTTTATTTTATCATATTCCAAAAAAGATAAGGTATAATAGGCTTCTTTGCTGCAGCTTCTGCGGGGTGCTAAAGATGGCATTCTGAGTCATTGCTGTTCGATTTGACTGCCACATTTAAAAACACTGGGTGAGGGTAGTGAATGCTTTTTTAGAATAGTCTACACAAAGATAAGTACTAACAATATTAACATAATTGTAAGCTGATATTGTTGCTAATACAATGTGTTAATGATTTAACCCAAAACCTTGTACACCCCAAACGATTTTTATATTAATAAATTGATATGACGTACAATTATTTATTTTCATAAATTATAGTAAAAGATATTTGTAAATGTTATTGTCGCGCTACTTCTTACAGATTTGTAGCTCTATCGCCGCGCCGCTGTCAAACGTTCGTCGACACGGGAGCACTATCGTTTGAGGTTAATCCCCTCCTTCTGTTATTAAATAATGCGTATGTTTTGCTTTGGAATAGGAAAGTGACTAAAATTTTTCCATCACACTTTTTCCAGGCTTAGGACTGGCTGCATGTAAACCTAGCACGCTTAAAAATAAGTGAAGTCTAGTTGAGAAAAAAACCAAAAGCCGGTGGTGGTAAACAAAACTTGGCCTGTTTAAAAGATTTGAATCACCATATTTACAATAATTATTTCAAATAAATCAACCTACCTATTTACAACAATAATACAGTTAAGCACTTACTGAAAGTTCGTTCATTGTTTGTCACAGCAACGCCTCGAAATTTCTATCACCTTGTTGAATACACGTTAAAGCACGTTTTCGTAAATTACTTTTCAAAGAACTTAACACTGTAGTGTCACTTCTCACTACTTCAAATGCCGAAACTACTTTATTTCTTAGGTCACTAAGCCCATACTGCTCATCTAAATATCTCTTTACATTCCACTGGAAATCAGCTGGAGCGCCGTCGTGCTGATAAAACATCCTACTGACGTTGTTTAAAGGTATGTCATCGTCTTCGAGCCACTGCAGTAACATCACACGATTTCACAATATTGTACATTTGTGAAGCGAAACGCCATTTTGCCGCCGGGAGACGTCGATCGCACGCGCTCGTCATACCCCGTGTTGACACGTGGCGCACGCGCCGCTGTGCTAGCGAGACTAGTACGGAGGGTAGCCGGGGTGGCGCTAGCACCCCTCTCCTCACCCTCGCCCGCGCTGTTTGTTTACATCGCGTTGGACAGTAGTGTACAGCGTCGTTAAAAAATATTACACATGGCATGACAAATAATTATTTTTTGGAAAAAAAATAACCCATATTAAAAATTATTGTATTCGATTTTGCTGCCGATTTTAAACAAACTAGTTGCAGCTTTTTGGTTTATTTATTAACACGTTGTATATATTAACAAGATATGGAATTTAATTATCTGAAATAAATTATTCTATTCTATAGAAGAAATGCAAAACCACGCCAAGGTTTTGCATTTTTTTACATAAAAAGTGTCTATCAATGAAACTGCTCATTTGAATTTGAAATTTAGCACAAAGTTTATAACCAGGATTAACACATAGGATACTTTTTATCCCGATATTCCCACGGGATCGACACTTATGCGGGTGAAACCGCGGGGCGCAGCTAGTGTAATAAAATACCACATCGCCACTGCATAATTCTAGTTGAGATCGGATTAATGATTGATACAAATGTAAATATGTGCTCGGGTGGACGAATTCCGATTTTATCACAAATCCATACATACGTTATGCCTGACTCATGATTTTATCAACATGTGCGTCCGGGTGCAGTTTTTCATCGAGTAGTATTCCTAGATCACGAATTGTGTTAACTCTGTTTACACAAACGCAGGATAAGAGTGTGTTATTCACACAGAGTACAATAATTACTTAATTTATAAGGTTTTACATCTAGTTCAAATCATGAGTCCTACTATCAGTTAATTTCTGTGTCATAGACCTCTTGTTCACAGTAGTGTTGTCTTTTTATATAATAGTGGGAACCATAGACAATTAGTTTGGTTCGCCACAGGTATATATAAGTTTATTATTTTATAAAGTTCGTATGATATAATTATCAATTATTTCTACTGTCAGAAATTTTGTTCATAATATTTAATATCTTTCGTTCATATAATCTTTGTTTCAACAGATGTTTTTGGGTGGGTGGCGTTACTTGCAAATTAATAATCAATATATGAGTTTTTCCGTGTCACTGTTAATGTAAAAGAGATGGCCAAATATTACCTGACGACGAAGTGTTAACCGTCATATAAATAAAAAAAATAAACTATTTTGGATTTCCTTCTGTTGTTTTGATTTCGTCAGTCCTAATTTCTCAGTTTGTAATACACTCTGGTAAATAAAAATGAGCCCGCTAAAAACTATGTCACCTCTCTAGCATCAACTTATTTATTGATTTTAACCTTAAAAGTATTTTTCACGATATTTAAAAAAATCCAAATATTATTTTCCAACAGAAAGGTGTTTATACTACATGGAAACAATCCAATATCGCTATAATTTGTTTTTGTACATGGAAAATATATATAAATCAGATCGAGCTGTATAAGAAATCCAGTTCTATTAGAAATTGGCCATTGTTTTTTTTGGTAGGTACCAAACAAACCAACAACAAACAATTTTTTGAGAACTGTGTCTGGTTTATTACAGCTAAAATGCACAGAAAGCAAAAAAAAAAATTGTAATAAACCAGACCCAGTTCTCGTAAAAATTGTTATTTTGTAATTTTAGTGAAATCTGAAATAATGATCTGTAAGTTCCGAGTTAGATTAATTTATTATTTAACCGATTGATGTTTTCGAAAGAAATTTAATTTGATAAATGAACTGTTTGTTTTCTATTCTTTAAATTAAATTTTATTCAAAAACATCAATCGGTTTCTTACTAAACTTCAACTATATTTATTCGACGACCCTGCATACTTATCTCCTTTGCTGACTGTACCTAATAGGGGGCGGCCTACTGCCATCAAACTGGTACGATTCCAGACTTCGGGCTGGTACTGAGAAATCTCTGACGAAAAACCCAATAACATTATGAACGGCCGGGGAATCGAACCCAGGACCCAGGAAAAGTTCTGTTAGTAAAATTCGCCCTAAATTGGTATATAAAAAACTGGCCAAACTTTAATCAAACTCGCAAAACAGTTATACGCTTTTCTTAAAACTAAATTGAAATAAAAAATAACTTTTGGTCAGTATGTAGGTAGGTACCAAAAAGAACAATGGCCAATTTCTTGTATAACTGGATTTCTTATACAGCTGAACCCGACTTATATTTTCTATGAAAAGAAATTATAGAGATATTGGACCGTTTCCATGTAGTACATCATACAACACCATCTTTTTTGAAAAATATGTTTGAACATTTTAAATATCGTAAAAATACTTTTGAGGTTAGAATCAATAAATAAGTTGATGTTGATGCTAGAAAGATAACATACAGTTTTTAGCGGACTCATTTCTATTTACCAATGCACTGAGAAATTAGAACTGACGAAATCAAAACAACAGAAAAAAATCAAAAATAGTTTTTTCCGGCTACTTATAGACATTTCTTGTTTTTGGACCTTAAAAAATAACCTTTTTTGTTTCATTTTTAAGGCAAGACGTTACCATTCCGGAGTCAGGTAATATTTAGCCATCTCTTTTACATTGACAGTGACACGGAAAAACTCGTATTTATTCACTTATTAATTTACAAGTAACGCCATGCCATAAACATCTGTTGAAACAAAGATTATCATGTTAAATACCTATTATGAACCAAATTTCTGACAGTCCAAATCTATATATATAAAAATGAATTGCTGTTCGTTAGTCTCGCTAAAACTCGAGAACGGCTGAACGGATTTATCTTATCTTGGTCTTGAAATGTTCGTGGAGGTCTAGGGAAGGTTTAAAAGGTGAGAAAAATCGAATAATTCCTGGGAAAACCCAAAAAACAGCCCTTTTCTATTTCCCATACAAACGTTTTCTAAATAAAATGTAGAATCAATTGTCTTTTATTTATCGATTGAGGCGGTACGAAGTCTGCCGGGTCAGCTAGTAATTGATAAATATTTCACATGAAAAACTACAGTAACCGTCGAATGGGGCAATATTCACATGTCGCTCTTTGGCTTTACTTTTTTAAGTGAAGTAAGCGTTTCATACAAATACGAACTTTATTCTTTTGCATTTTTTTTTTCTAAGGTCCGTATTCGTTTAGCACCGCTTACTTTAGACAGGTATTCCGTTTTTAGGGTGCCGCCGTTCCCAATGGGTGTCACCCTCGGATACGTAACTCTGAAAAGGTCCAAAATTCATAAAACAGTAAAGTCCTAATTATAATAACACGTACAATCATTATATCATACGTCTTTGAGACGTTATAAAATAATCTTTATACATAAAATTCAAAGTCCTGACAGACTGATATATCAACGCACAGCCTAGACCACTGGTCTTCGAGACATGAAATTTGGAGGATGTGTTCTTTGTGAAGAGTAGAAATCCACTAAAAAAACGGTTATTCGAAATTTCACCCCTAAGAGGGTGAATGGGGGGAGGGTGAAATTTCATGCGGACGCAGTCGCGAGCAGAAGCTAGTAATCTTATGTGCCAATTGATACGTTCTTCTTAGTTCAGGGTTACCAGCTGTGTAAACTTGAATAATCTAGTAGATATAAAAAATGAGTTCCAACAGCATCTTAACTACACTTCATCAATTTGTGTTAAGAAATGGAGTGGTAAGTACCCATCAAAGAAACAAAATTATTGATATTGTAATTTAGATATAAATATAATTAATATTCGTAAATTTAAATATCTTCAAAAAAAGATAAGGTGCATAACCTTATCTGGCGACGACTACAAAGAGAAAATTATTTTTCGCTGCGGAAATTCGTAGGCGGAATTTCGTAATATACTCGTACTCGTACAAAAAAAAAACAAAACCAAAGCTGACAACTTTCAAAACTAAAATTATCTTTCATTTTTTTTTTTTTTTTGTAAATTTATTTTCATTTCCGGTTACGATCCATTTATTAGCAACATGAAGGGAATTTGTCGTATTCTATCGTTGTTAAATGCGCTGACTTACTAACAATGTAGTCCTTGTATTCCAAAAAAGCATAGTATATTTGTAATATTCTTAAGTAATATTTTTTCTATACCATTATTACGTTGACAGTTATAACGCATCATGTCTGACTCCAACGACGGGAGCAGCTCCTCAAACCTTTGCGGCAGCCTTACAGTTCTTTGCAGCAACTCAATGTTTCGTATCAGAAGGATTGATACCAGATGCATATGTTAAAGGTAAAATATTTTCTTGAAACCTTTACGTTTTTTTAAATACTTTTGGCATGGATTTATATGGTCCTATTGATACTACTGTAGCCAATCGATGTTCAAATATTTTAAAAGATATTGTAACTTTAAATGATATCATGTATATTTAGAAAGCATAAGTAATATACAATATTAGCTAATTTCAAATGATGCAATAACAACAACAATAGACAACGTTGAAACGAATGGCGATTTATAAAAGGAAAACAAGAGCTATCCGTATTTCAGTGATATTCTACAAAATTGTCTGACGATTATGTATGCTACGATAATGTATGGCATTTTCTTTTATTAGTTTTTTTTTACACATTTGACCCATCTTTTTGCAGATTTTGAAACGTTTGACTTCATAATAGTCGGAGCAGGAACAGCTGGCTGTGTCCTGGCAAACCGCCTGAGCGCTGTACCAGACTGGAATATACTACTCATTGAAGCAGGCGATGATGCACCAATGGAAGCTTATGTAAGTACACAAAAAGATGGAAATGTCCACGTTTGTTAACTTATGACAATTTAGAAGTTAGTAGCATTAAAGTACAAATTTTAGATTCCAGATATGGACAAAAACCTTCTTGGATCTAAGGACGATTGGAATTATCAAACTGCTAAAAATGGAATAACAAACGGAGCTAATATAAACGGGTCAATTAATTGGCCTCGGGGAAAAATGATAGGCGGAAGCAGCAACATAAATTCTATGATTTATGTGCAAGGAAATGACAAAGATTTTCAAAATTGGTTTGATCTCGGTAATACAGAATGGAGTGTAGAAGAAGTACGTCGATGTTTCAAAAAAGCAGAAAGTTTACAAGACATGGAATTATTGAAAAATCCGGAAATCAGGAATCATTACGGCCTTGACGGACCATTGGTCATAAACTCTTATAATAGCACTTACAGAACTTTAACGGAAAAGTTTCTTTCTGCTTGGAACGAAATTGGTTTTAAAAATGTCCCAGATCTTAATGTCGCAAACGTGTTAGGTTCAGGCAATATGAGATGCACAGCTGCTAATGGAGAAAGACAGAGTCATAATAAAGCTTATTTGAACCCCGTGCTTCACAGAAAAAACTTGAAAATTATTAAGAACACTTTGGTGACAAAAGTGTTAATAGATCCTTCATCTAAAATCGCGCTTGGGGTAGAAGTAGAACGTAACTCAACGAAATTTACGTTTTTAGCGACTAATGAGGTCATTTTAAGTGCAGGTGCTATAAACTCTCCACAGCTTTTAATGTTATCTGGAGTCGGCCCCAAACAACATCTTTTGTCAAAGAATATTTCGGTTATAGTTGATTCGCCATTGGTAGGACAAAATCTACGGGATCATTGTATTATACCCATTTTAATTTATGGTGATGAGTCACGTAAACAGGACCAAGCTGAACTACAGTTTGATGCCATACGTTACCTTTACAATCGGTCTGGGTATTTGGCGCTAACTACTGCTGCTGATATTCTAGCATTTTTTTCTGATAACCCCAATGCTACTTACCCTGACTTTCAAACTCATCTTGCTATAATAGATAGAAATAGTTCCACAGCAGTTATAAAAATACTGGTGGAACGATTCAGTTTGAAAGACCATTTAGTCAATCCAATAATAGAACAGAATAAAAAACATGCAATTTACTTGCATTTATTTAATCTTCTACATCCGCATTCCACGGGAAACATTTCTTTGAATTCGAACAACCCTACTGATCCTCCAATCATCAACGCAAACTATTTCAGTGATGCTAGAGATTTAGATAAAGCAGCAAGTGGTATCAAAATGCTTACCAAAGTTGTAAACACGACAGCCTTAAGAAGATTCAACGCATCTTTAGGAAGAATGGAATGGCCACCATGTAATCGTTATGAATTAGATAGCACAGATTACTGGAAGTGTATTTGTATAGAAATGGTACTTACAGTATACCACCCGGTGGGAACATGTCAGATGGGACCAGACCCAAAGACCTCAGTCGTGAGTTCTCGGTTGAAAGTCCATGGAGTGGACAAGCTCCGTGTGATAGACGCTAGTATAATGCCGACACTTACTAGTGGTAACACCAACGCACCAACTGGAATGGTTGCCGAAAGAGCTGCAGAGTTGGTCAAACAGGACTACAAAAAATTGTGAAATTCGTAACAAAAATATAGAATTTGTTTTTTATGCCAGTTCTTCTTTGTGGGAATCAGATATTTGCAGTTAAAGTGCGTATACATATGTTATTGAAATAAATGGTTTCACGTAATAATGTTTATTTATTTTTAAGTGGATTCAAAGATTAAACTAATATAGGTACCAGAACATATTTAAGATACTAATAAATCTTTCTCACTCATCGTGGCTAACAAAATACTTAAATCCGTGTTAAACAATTAATGACCGCATTGAGATTTAGTAGAACCCTCTCTTACAACTTAGGTGCTTTATAAAACGTTTCGTCATCCCGATGTTTAGATTCGTCACATCAGATTGCAGGTTCCCCATAACTCAGACCGCCAATAAGACCAAAACGAAAAAACATTATGTTGTATCTTAATTTAAATAATTATAAAATATTTATGAAAAGCAAGTAATACGAGTGTAAACATCTTTTCAGGCAAATTACCTTTCGATACGTCGTTTTAACAGTCGTGTCGTGTTTTTAATTATTATCTAAATAAAACCTTGCAAGTAAAACTGCACGATCTTGGTAAGGCAAGGCGACACCATTTCTCATAAATTGTTTAACTCCAGCTGCTTAGAAGATATATTCCGTCTTCTGAATTGGTTGAACTGAAGTATTACATCGACGGAAATCGCCTGACTCACCTTCTATTCGCGGATGATGTCGTACTTTTCGCCGAAAGCTTAGCCACATTACTGTACTCGGACATAAGATAGAAAAGGTCGATGAGTGTGTCTACCTTTTCCAAATAATGAGCCTGGCAAAAAATAGGCAAGACGACTTTGGAAGCCACTGTATATTGTATTATCAAAGCTTGTTGCTTCTTTAAGAGTGACCAAACTTCGACTTTATTCTCTTTTTCAAATTCGTTAATCCAAATTTGGAACAGCGATGATACTGAAATGATGGCCAGTATGTGAGCTTCAAAACTACAAGCAAACCTTTTCTTTGGCCTATCATAATTTTGATGCTGTAGGCCTATAAACATAAAAATGTACTGTGGCTCCATTTAGGAGTCCGGGAGGGTACGTAAGTTTATTACTAATGTAATAAATTTGGGTCGATTAAGTATTGAAGTTTTGTATGGAACTGCTGATTATTTTTTTGCGATTGCGATGTTAGTCCCATTGTGAAAGTTGTTCAGTTTGATGGTCTGTACCACAACCTTAAAATATATGACCACACATTTCTGATACACGCTGTATATTGTCTGTTTCAGTCATATTTTATAGATTCTACATTGTTCTTCCAATAATTCCTCAGGCCATTGGGACACGGATGACCTAAATATCTAGTTCAGATTATCGGGACTACATTTATCGAAATTTGGCACTACTAAAGACCTAGTTGGCGCCGGTGTATCCCTAAAATGGCCGTTTATATTAAGATAATTGAGAAGTATGGTCGTTGAAAAAAGAGTTATAATATGAACACATTGAATTTTTATAATATATACTGCCTGTTTATTTGATATTGTAGGTCTGTATAAAGTTAATAAAGAACGTTTCAAGGTCATTACGACATTTAATTAAAATCGGTTCATTCATTTCGAAAAACAAGGGTTTGAAAGTTTGTGTGAAATGCCGTACGTCGCATTGATATATATGTTACACTAGATTAGTAATTACCGCACCAAGGCGTTGCCACTAGACTGATGGCCACAGCCATCAGCGTAGCTAACGTCAGTTTAGTGCTCTGTGTGACGCCAACCGAAGTGAACCGAGTGACATGCGACAAAAAATATCGCGAAAGAGTGCGATTCAAGATCACAAAAACATTATAAATTAACCGGAATTACTTTCCACATACAAATTAATTGTCTCTGTGTTTATATCAACGTAAAAACGCAATAAAATGTAGAATTTTGTAAATTGGGTTCAGTGTTACCACTAAAAACTTAGTTTTGGTTTCCCACATTTGTGGGAGTTTTTAATTTATGGAATAAGTGATTTTAAATATTTTTTTAATAATAACAACGTAGCAGGGTGCATAAAGATGCAGCACGCCGGGAAAAATGGGTGGAAATAATCCGATTGCTGAAAAAAGAGACTGATTGGCTACCTACTAAATCATTAAATTTCATTAATAATAAAGAAAAAATTTTCAAACAGAAAATGTCTTAGTTATTTTCATTATTTATAAACTTTTATTACACATCCAATAAGAAATACATAATTCAAATATTTAAAAAATAATTTAACTTAACGTATAACGCTGTTTATGGCTTAAAATGTTGGGTAAAATTTCGCATGGGTAGGCAACCCCATCACGTCATTGCATATACGGTGACTGGTAATTAGTGACCGATACTTAAACACGTGCTTGTACTCATGATAACAAACAACTTTTACTATGGGACCAAACCTGAAATCGCGAAAAAAAAATCAGCTGTTCCCTACATTTATCTTCGTCTATCTCGTCAAAATGTAGGGAACAGCTGATTCTTTTTTCGCGAATTCAGGTTTGGTCCCATAGTAAAAGTTGTTTGTTATCATGAGTACAATCACGTGTTTAGGTATCGGTCACTAATTACCAGTCACCCTATATTTATATTGTGGTCTTTGTCTAATCTAAGTGACGGTATTATTCTTACGAGGTGTTTGAGTGAGACAGATATATGTTTACTTTTAAATGTTTAGTGGTTTCAAAGCTACGTCGTCGCGTTTAAAAAGTGGCTACACTTTTTTGACACATTTTATTGAGGTTTGCTTCTCTAGTTATTTAACTCAATGGTACGTCGTAAACGCTCTTAAGTTAGACTTAACGTGGCAGCATTTCAGTTCTTGGTAAAATAAATTACAACTTTCAACTCCGATTTTTAACGAACATAAATTTGGTTTAGCCAGCAGCCATTCAATTACGGTGGAGGTCTGCCCCGCGTGGGCGGAGCACCGCCGTGTTCTCGTAGAGGCGATCGGCAGCGGCGGCGACCTCTTGCGCTCGGCCCTGGTTCAAGCCATGGTCCAGGGCGAGAAGAAGTGAGAGGCAGTCACCTCCTTCTGCGAAGCAGTCATGCTAGCGAAGGAGGTGGCGGGACGGCTGAGGGAAAGAGCCTCACATCCCAGCCGCCGCGGGAGACGCGCTGGGCGTCGGGAGCCGCGTGACGTCTCCCGGCCACCGTAGGCGCGGGCCTGCGGACGGAGAGTAATGGGTAACTCTTCGTCCGATCAGGACCAAGCCCGTGCTGGACGACGCGTGCGTGTTCCACGCGCGCCTCAAAGAGATGTCAGCAATAAGGAAGGGGCCCGTAAGGGCCGTAGCCTGCCGGGGCAGCGCGATTGTCCGAAAAGATTACCGCTGCCCCGGAACATAAAGGGCTAAGGAAGAAACACGGGTGGGTTTTAGTCAGTAAGAGTATGACACTCCCTCCTGCTCCACTCTGAGCGGGAGGGGTCATTTGATGATTTCCCATCCACAAAAAAAAAGCAGCCATTCAATTGATAAATCTAATCCTAATACTGACTTGCAATTTGCAAAAAACATAAGAAAATTTGGATTTCGCAGGCTACCAGGAGCATACACCTTAAGACCATACACCTTAGTTTTATTATAATTCTTAAAACGGAATATAGTGGCCACCGTTATCCGTTTTAAGGATCATAATAAAACTAAACAATATAAAACTACCGTTTCTAATAATATTAACGTATAATCTTGTGAAGCACAACTTAACGTACTTACTTATTTTCTGCATTTTCATTCTAAATTGTATGAAATAACTAAACAAACGATGAGGGCGCCACTGTGCGGTCGGCAGAGTTTATTATTATTAATTATTTTGATCTTAGAAAAAGGCCTGTCGCTCTATGTTTTTTCTGTGACGAATAGAAAATCTTCTGGATCACTGGCGTAAAATGACTACTGCTATGTTTTTAATTGTTCTGAATTAATAATAGCTGCTAGATTAAGAGGACTGCCTCGTTGGTGTAGTGGTCGTAAGCGCTACTGCTGCGCATGAGGTCCTGGGTTCGATTTCCGAGTCGAGCAAACTGTTATTGGGTTTTTCCACCTGAAATTACTCAGTCGCAGCCCGGACTCAAATGTTTGCATGGTTGATGGCAAAAGGCTCGCTTCCTGTTACATGGATGGGACTTAAATAAAACTGGCTAAAAGAGGATGAACTTACCTACACCTCTACCTAACTCTTCAGGGAATACAGTCATGATCTTATGTTACATGTTAAGGTATAAAGGGTGAAATTTTAATCACTGTTTTCCTCTTTTTAAGGGATCTTTGTACTCATCATTATGAACAACTTTTACTATGGGACCAAACCTGAAATCGTGAAAAAAATCAGCTGTTCCCTACATTTATGTTCGCATAACTCGTCAAAATGCAGGGAACATCTGATTTTTTTTTTCGCGATTTCGTGTTTGGTCCCATAGTAAAAGTTGTTCATAATGATGAGTACAAAGATTCCTTCACACACAGACCGTCATTTGGTTATGTGACGTAATTAGTTTTGTTTTTATTTTTACGTGTTTTGGGTTTAGTTTATTTAACGTGTTTTCGTATGTTATGGACATATGGTCAGAAAATAAAGATTCATTATTATATTATTATTATCATTAAATACTAGCTTCTGTCCGCGACCTCGTTGGCGTGTCTTGTCCCCCGACCCTCCCCGACGTCTCACATCGCCTGCCCATGCTATTAGATCGTTTTCGCGTTCTTTCTTACTTTTTTCTTTTTTCTCGGCTCCTAAGAGGCCTAGTGTGATGTTAAATAGCCTATAGCCTTCCCCAAGAAGTGGGCTATCAAATGCAAAAAGATTTTTTCAAATCCGACTGGTAGTTCCAGAGATTAGCGCGTTCAAACAAACATACAAATAAACTCCTCAGCTTTATTATTATTATATACAGGTTGAAATCGAAAACATGCGACAAATGGGAGATTGTATTCATCACTATAAACAACTTTTACTAAGGGGCCAAATGCAATTGCGAAAAAAATCAGCTGTTCCCTACATTTTGACGAGTTATACGAACATAAAATGTAGGGAACAGCTGATTTTTATTTCCCGGTTTTATATTTGACCCATACCTATTAAAAGTTGTTCATAATGATGAGTACAATCTCCCATTTCGATTTTTCGCATGTTTTCAATTTCACCCTGTATAGAAGATAAGTCCATGATTCCTCGCAAATCGGTGAAAGAAAGAAGTGATAATCGGTGTGAAGTTTATCTTGGACATCACTATCACACCTGACAAACATGTCTACGATAAACATATGAATTGAAAAAGTCACAATGATTGGTATCTACTAGCCTGGAATTAACCCAAAGCCTGGAAGGCGAGACCTTAACCACTACTCCTCATGACACACATATTGAAAGGGGTAGTAGTCAGCCTTTTATGTTAACCACAAAGATGAATAGAAACTCCTTACAAAAGGTGTTTTCTACTAACCTACATGAATTCTTTCAGTTGTTTGCGCCCGTTTAAATGAGTAGAAAGTGCAGTACCACCCGTCTTTTGTTTTCAACAGACAATGGCCCCGATTCTGTTGTTTACAAATTAAACTAGATTTAAGTTCAGTGCCTCTTTTCTTTCTATTTCAATATGAAAAGGACAGAAGATAAATATTAGTTTAGTCCTGTCAAATTAGATAATCCATAGAAAAGTTTAGACGTGATAAAAAAATTGGTTGCTAAAAATACGTCAATTTACGTCAGGCGCTGACTAATTTGACAGGACTAAACTAATACTTAACTTCTGTCCTTTTCTTAATGAAATAGAAAGAAAAAGATGTAGTGAACTTAAATTTAGTTTAGTTTGTGAACGACAGAATCGGGGCCAATGTCGTTTTCTGCGGCGCGTTCGAGAAAAAAGTACTCTCCACTGCTTCGCAAACACATGAGGATTTAAATGCGTACATAGAAAGTCACTCGGCGAAATTCTACTGTCTGTGTGTGAATTTAAGAAGTTATTGGCTCTTGTATATTGTGTTCGATTTAAGAGTATTTTGGTGTTTGTTTTTTTGTAGGAGTGTGTTTATTTGGTCGTAGGTTGGTACATATTCTTATGTCACTTTATTTCCTTATTTGATTCCCATTGGTTTTAAGTACCTATTCCTTATTTCATTCAATCTCAAAGATATGTGCTACACAACTTAACAGAGGTGGTCAGTCACTTACTTTAGTAGTACTTTTAATTAGTAACACACACACACCATAGTACAAGCTTTGAGGTTAGGTTAGGAAAAAAATGAACGAAATCGGTCGTGAAAAAAAATCAGCTGTTCCCTACATTTATGTTCGCATAACTCACCAAAATGTAGGGAACAGCTGATTTTTATTCGCGACCGATTTCGTTTATCTTTTGTATATCGTCAGAAAAGGCGATAACAATTATGTGGTATAATTTATTGAATATATGTGGTTTCCAAACTGTTTATTACATTAATGGTAATAGTAATTTATTTCCAAATATTCTGTACCCTGCCTCGGAGCTAGTAGATACATGCTGTAAGACAGGGGACGATATTTTTCCAGATACATGTATCAGAATGAGAAGGCTTAAACTAAATACAAAAAGGATTTTTTAAATACCGAATAGAAAATTTAAAAACAGAAAACAAAACTTAAAAAACAAAAAAAAATATTAGTAATTCTAAAACTTTTTCTGTGTTAGAATAGAATGGAAGTAGCATAACATTTTCGGTATAACAATACAAACTATTCACCAATGCTAATTTTATCTAAATCCATACATGCAAACTGCGGTACCCGGCGTAATAAACAAAACAAGCTGATCCCCGCCGTCTGCGTTTTGCCCTATTTACAAAACATGCCATATTTCTCCCAGACTGTACTACTACCCTCGTTTATACTATTTATTCCGGGACCCCTCTACACAAAACTGTCTCTTGACCCTTTATTGACATTGAAAATGGCAGGCTTTTTTCATGATTGCGGTCCGGAGTAAACTATTTACTTTACGATAAGCGATAAGCTCTATTGTCTTCTGTGAGCCTCGAATATTAATATATCACATACATAAACATGTTCCAAGATGGACGCTGAATTGGTAAAAGGAAATAAATGTATCGAGCATTTATTTCGGGGTAAAATAGTCAGTTTGATGGGGAAAATGGGTTTCTGTCACAGATATAGATATACCTAGATAACGCAAGTATCACGATCTGTATGAAAACCAAGCATAGGTACCATTTTTTGACTACCTACTATGACGTCACAAGCACTATTTAGTGATGCGAAAATCAAACCGATTCAAAGACGCCGCCGCGTGCGGCACCCGCCTCGCCCCACCCCCGGGCCCTAGCGCCAGCGCTCACGCTCACCCAGCCAACAGCCTGTCGATTCTGTAAAAATCGCACCGTGATAACATAGGTGAAGTGAGCGTGAAGTGAGCGAGCTATCAATGGAGGAAATACCTAACATCACGTGGAATGACAGCTCACTTCACCTTAGTTTTCACGGTGAGATTTTTACAGAATAGCACTGCAGTACTTGACTGAGTGCGAAAGTGACGGCTTTCGATTTTTGAACGTAAGTTGGGCACGCGATGTAGCTGCTCTTGCGTTATCTAGATGTATCTATATCTGTGATTTCTGTCTTATTGTTTGCGTATATATGGGTGTATCTGGCCTATTTATATACGCCTTAATAGGTTTTTGTCCATCATTAGTATAGGATTTTTCCGGCATTGTCAAGATCAGTTTCTTATCCAGATATATTTCAAATATTCTCATACAGGTTTTCAGTACATCAGGAGGTCAACGCTAATTATATACCTACCTATGTACTAGAAAATACTGATATTCTTAGATTATAATTATTAGCTTTTGGATTAGCAGGTTTTTAACTCCAGAACCGGATACCATAAATATTTGAAACGTCCAGAAATTCACTTTAAAAATCGGTTCAAGCAGTAGCTGTTCAATCCGATTTCATGAACTTTACTGCAGCTTCATCCTATTCTCCTATATCCTTTCTTCGGCTCGATTTTTCCGATTTCCCCACTCGCATAGTCCCCGAGAGAAATCCTTGAAAAGCTCCACTGTTCCCGTCAGTATGTATTGTAGAAACACGAAGAATATCGTTGCGTTTTTTCCCCAAAAACCTTAGCTTCGAAACATTTTGAGGAAAAAACAAATCGTAACGCACTATTTGCACTGGTTAAAGACGTCCCTAATACTTGTTTATTTTTATAGGCTATTATAAAGGAAACGTGGCTATTCGCGTTCAAACGTTATCAGGTCAACCGTGACTTTCTCCGGTTTGGCCAAAACAGGTCAGTTTGCAAGATGATTTCGTGAAAATGGATACTCAGTGCGTTTTTGTGGAGTTCGTCCCAAATAATAAAAAGTTTTAGGTCGTTTTTCTGGGCTGTAGAGTTTTATTTGAAGATCGCTTTCTTTATACCGACTTCACAAAAAGGAGGAGGTACTATGTTCGGATGTTTGTATGTTTTTTTTTTTGTATGTTTGTTCATCAAATACTCCGCCAATTGTCAACGGATTTTCAAAATTCTTTTTTTGTTCGAAAGTAAATAGTTCTGAGGTGGTCCCATTGTCACCAAGTTAGGATCTGATGATGGGATCTTAGAGAAATCGAGGGCAACCCTCAAATTTTATATGCTCACTTATTGTTTTTCGCATATTTTATAAAGTATCTTGTGTATTTGCGTATGGTTGTCACCATCTCAGGTAGCTGAGCTGATGATGTAAGGTACAACTCCTTAAGAGTAAGAAGTTACTCGAACAGACAAGGACAGTTGTAGTAAATTGTTTTGATGTTTGATAGGGCATTTGCCACATTTGGTCTCATGATCATCAAGTCATGACCTGATGCTGCAGTCAGGATAGTCTGCAGAGTACCTAACTCCTCGACAACTAACAGCAGATATATCGTGTTTAGGCTCATTGAAAAGGGCTCGATGTGTGGATAAACGTACTGTTAATGAGAAACACCGAAGTACATAGAGTCTTGATGCTGAAGCTAGGAGCATCAGAAAAAGTACAAACCTTGAAATTACAGCACCGTAGTCGTGTTTGGGCTCATTTTAAACAGGACTAAATTTAAAGTTCAATGCAATGTTGACATAAGTCTGGCCTGATGCTGCCAGGATTATCAGCGGGATCCTGGAAAAATCGAAGGAACTCTTCAAATATTATAGGCACACCTATAGCGATTCGGGTATTATTTATACTAACTCGTGCATTTGCTTTCGGAAAGCAAAAAAAAAAAAAAATTATTTTAGTATTTTAATTTAGACTGTGTTTAATTTTGTTTGTGATCCTCCTTTACGAGTCGCAATAAATACTTTTTCTTTCTTTCTTTTTTCTTTCTTTCTTTCAAAATTTAGTGAAGTAAAACTGATGATGAAGACCACAGATGGCCACCGGGACTACTCAATAATAAGTATTTCACAGGTTGCGATTCGATTACTTTAATATGGTTGCTAAGCAATTTATGCTCGTCACAATGCGAATGGTGAAATGGAGCTGATGGTGGAGTACCAGGAGAACTCCTCAAAAATTAACGTCCCTGTATCGGGAAAAGTAATATTTTGTAAAAGACGATGAGCTTGATGCATTATAAACAGTCCCACTAAAAAGCGAGAAATAAAAACTTAAAAAAAAAAAAACCGACTTCCATAAAAAAACACTACAAAGTGAAAAATAACTTTAATTTCGGAAGTCGGTGGCAATAAACTAAAATACAGAACCAAAGGCACCGACTTCCAAAATTAAAGTTATTTTTCACTTTGTAGTGTTTTTTTATGGAAGTCGGCTTTTTTTTTGTTAAAAAGTTTTAGCTACGAATAAACGACTTTGTATCTTACCTTATTTTTAAATTCATTCACGGGCATACTGCAAAGTAGTGACATACGCTGATGCTATCTCTGCGGGGTGATTAGGTACGTAACACACTATCAGTAGCAATGGCTTTTTTGACAGTACAACCATATTGATTGCGTTGTTTACGTATGCCCTTCAAAATGATTCAGATTGAGATTGATAGTGTGTTACGAAATTAGGGTACAGGAAACTTGTCTCGCATGAAATCTGCTCAAACATGAAACGAATAGCAATACTCGCGTGCAATGCGATGTCTGTTTACTCCCAAAATCCTATCGTTTTCCTTATGAAATTATTTCTAACAAAGGCACCTGTATTTTCACATGAGAGGAGATGTAAAAGGCTACCTTACACTGGTACGAAAACCATTGAATAGTTTACATGAAAGGGTAAGCTGGGCAGAATGAATTGGGCTCTGTGATACGGTGAATTGGAATCGAACGTTCAGGTAAAAATTGAACTTTTGATGTTTTGACCATTCCTCATATGGATCTTTTATCGCATTTTGTAGTAGTGTCGTATCCAGTGAGATGAAAGGGGATTATCTTAAAGTAAAGGTATTTTAGATATAGGTTTTAGTGTGGGTCGGCACGTATTTTGTCAATGTTTTGTGGTCAACCTTAAAAATGTGTTGTTTTTCTGTGAACCCTCCGTGTTTTTAATGGTTTGTTTTTATTTTTTTATTACTTAAGTGGTTATAATTCTCTAAATTATGTAGTCGATGATTTTGGTGCACGGAAAAACTAATAAGACCATATTCACCAATATTCAAACCACCGGTTAGGTATTTAAACAGTTGGTTTATGTCAAATTTCCTAAGGAAATTTTAAATATAGAACAGTATTAATATTGAATCAATATTGATATAAATCTTGGTGAACACAAGGCTAATCAGTTTATGTTGGCACCAACTTAAATGTACGTATAAAATGTCTACTGAATAAATAAACAAAATAAAATACATCTGGTACACGCACGCTGCGGGTGGCAAGTACCTACTACGCATCTGACCTTTCTGAAGAAGACCAACAAGGTCACTGATGTCCTGATGTCCTCCTAGGGCGTGCCCTCCCGGCGTTTCTTTACTTTACCTACGTTTTTCGTGTTACAACCAAAAATAATATGTTCAGGAACCAGATACGAACCAAAAAAAAAATACATCTGAAACAAGATAATTCTTTTAAAAAGTTGAGAACTTTCCGTCATTTCTTTTAAAGTACATATCCAAGCTTATCGTATCTTGCGAAACTTTTATCAGATGCGTGAGAAAAACGGCACCTATTCGTTAATGTCACCTCGGAGCGCCACAGCCTAACTTTTCTAAGGTTCCGTACTCAAAGGGTATCAACGGGACCCTAATTCTAAGGGTAAATACATGCCGAAGATGCCTGACTGCGATACCTCGCGATCGCGGCTTAGCTTGCTACCTCGATGTCACATATCACGCACATCCCGGATACCTCACTGCGATACATCGCGGGCTGCTTCAGGGTTTACCTCGGTACCTAGCATGTGCGTGCGTTTGTTAAGCATGCATTTGTTTTACATGGAGATGACATCAAGATAGCGATCGTGAGTTATCGTAATCGTGGGTTCCGCTGTCCATCCGGACGACTGTAACAGGGCTGTATCTTTGGGACCGTAATAGGTTGACACATAAAATTTTCAAAGAATGTGTACTACTCTGACCGCTATAATAACCAATCTATACTAATCTATATCTATACTAATATTATAAAGAGGAAAGTCTATACTAATATTATAAGGAGGAAAGTCTATACTATATATACTATTATGCTATAATATTATAAAGAGGAAAGATTTGTATGTATGTTTGTAACAAATTGGCTCGAAAAGTACTAGACCGATTTTAAAAATTCTTTCACCATTTGAATGCTACATTATCATTAATTAATATAGGCTATTTTAATTGCAAAAAAAAAAAAAAGTTTAAAAAAATTAATGTCCACCCGTGCGAAGCCGGGACAGGCCGCTAATATATTATATTATCTAATTAAATTTCACCATAATTATGTATCACATTAATTTGGACGCTCAAAAAAAAACGCTCAAAAAGCCTATATTAATCAGTGATAAATTGATAATGTAGCATTCAAATAGTGAAAGAATTTTTAAAATCGGTCCAGCACTTTTTGAGCCAATTCGTTACAAACATACATACAAATCTTTCCTCTTTATAATATTAGTATATTAGTGCTGAAATGAGTTCAGAGAATTCACGATTAAAATGGGTATTTGTAATTATAAGTTAAGTATATAAGCCTTGTGTTCACCAACATTTAAATCAATTGATTATTAACAGTTCTATATTTGAAATTTCCCTATGAAAAACACAAACCAGCTTTTTAAATACCTAACCGGTGGTTTGAACGTTGCCGCGTTGGTGGACTCAGGCCTAAATATGTCAATGCATTAATGGCGGTAAGTAAATACCGTACCTATAATAATAATATCAGCCTATTATTGTCCAACTGCTGAGCAAAGGTCTCTTCGAATACAGATACCTAACCCTCCTTTTTGCTTCGCCGTAGTCGGGTAAAAAGGCACGAGCATTGAGCAAGCAAGCTTGCTCTTGCCACGACTTCGGACTTATATTAACTATAAGTGTTTCTTCACGATGTTTTCCTACACCGATGTCAGTAAATGTCCAAGATAAACTTAGAAAGTTAGTACATATGAATTGAAAAACTCACAATGGTACTTGCTCGTATAAGTACAATAAGAGGTGAGGTTTTAACCATTGGGCCATCACGAAACGCCGTATACCTACTTGGTTGTAAATAACTCAAAATTTTAATCTTGAAACTATTATACAAATTTATAAAATCACCGTTTTTTCGTAGGTTTTTTTTTTGTATGTGTAAGTACAGACGCCAGCACATCAAGCTACCCGAAACTGTGAAATTTTCCAAATCAACTTTGAACCTTATGTTTTAGCGATAAAGTTGAAAATCTATTAAAGAAATTTGACAGATTGTGGTAGCTTGGTGTATTGGCGTCTGTACATTTTAGGTTTAAATACTTTATTCTCAAAAAGACATAGCCACTTACATGAGAATATAAGATAACATTAATAATATTACTTATATTAAAACTATTTTGCTTTAAAATTGGTTGGGTTTATTCATTCTTGCGATTTTTATCATAATAGCTATGTAGGTTATTTAAAATTCGAGTCACACCTCCTTATATGGTTTCAATTGATGGCAGAACAATAGGTACTCGTTGATTGAATATTCTTTTTATTATTTAATTTTCACCAGAAAATAACAGATTCAAATAAAATATAAAGCGTTTATTTGCGACAAACATGACGCAGAGAAAGAACACAAAAACGAACAAGAAACTATATGAAGAAATGAAATGTAAAAGTGTGAGTATAATGTGTGTGTACCTACTCGTATGTATGCGTGTGAATGAATGAAATGTCGAAATTTTACAAGGGTTGACGCAATGGGCGGTCTTATCGCTACTACCATTATTCTACCCCATGACTTAATGACAAACAGCGCGGTCATTGCGAGTAGTATAATTCCCGTCTGTAGAAGATTACCTTTAATACCCTACATGTGTCCCCAGGGTAGTGCTGAATGAATAACAATGGAGGATTAAAACCCGGCTAAACCTTACATATGCCATACGATTTAATTTACTAAAAGATTTAATCAAAATAAATGAAACCAGAGGGAAAGTAAATGAAATGAAATGGAGTACGTAAGGATCGTGATAGGTTATCTGTAGTTTTTGCCCCATGGGAAAAAGGCGTGAGTTTATGTAAGCCATCATTATTATCCTCATAAATCTCCAGCAAAATCAGCCTATAATGTTCCCACTGCTGGGACACAGGCCTCCTCTCAATAAGTAGAAGTGGGCTGTAATCTACCACGCGGGCCATATATATACAGGTTGGTAATTCTTCTGCCCTTATCCCAATTTGTTTGGGGTCGGCGCAACATTATATGTATGTAAATGAAACCAACTAAAACCCTAATGAGAAAAATCCTAAAAGAAAGGTTTCCTGTGACGTCATATGGCTTAAATACACTCTGGGTTGTTTGAAATCTATTCAGTATCATTTTGGCTGGATGGTGGTTGTGAACGTCAGATAGGCAGTCGCTCCATGACAAATTTTCAGCTGCATCTGGTTAGATTGAAAGCCAACCCCAAGATTGTTGGGAAAAGGTTAGGCAGATGATGACGGTAAAAAAAATATCTCTTAAAGGTCGTTTTAAATGCCGACATTGGGTACATAACTGTCCACAATAAAATGCCTGTAATGTAAGATGGTCTATCCCACTTATATTACTGTAAGTTAGGGTAGGTAAGTCTTCTTTGATATGTCATAATATCTTGTCTACTTAATAAATCTTTCACATATTTTTCTATAAAAAGGTCTGGTAAAAATCCATATTTTGTCTTTCCGTTATAAGCTCCCCGTTTTGTTCAAACAAGCCAGACTACTTGCGGAAATAAATTATTCAATACCCAGCAAAATAACTAGCACTGTGCCAGTCTGTTTGCAACCACACACTTATTCAACTGATATATTTCATAACTTGGAACAATACGACAAATACCCTTACTTACATATGCGAACTGTCCTGATCCCGAACTTGAGTTGTGAATCCAGCGTTCGAATGTTCTCAAATAGGATACAAAACTTATTTATTTCCAAACGTTGCTCTTGGGCGGAATCCAACAACAGAGGAACACGACTTTCTTAGGTCCGAGGCAGGTTTTCTTTTTTATATTGCTGACATACCTAGCTCTTAAAATTTGCAAGTTGAAGTGGCAATGGGCAGGCCACATCGCTCGTAGAACTGATAGTCCCGCTGCAGGGTTTGCCCCCATTTTCCAATGTTTTGAGCTAATGTGGAGCAATCCTGTCTGTAGGCTCAAGCTCGTCCCGCCATCTTCTCATGATTTCTCCAGCGCTATCTCACTTCTCCTTGCTTTTAGGGTTCCGTACCCAAAGGGTAAAACGGGGCCCTATTACTAAGACTCCGCTGTCCATGCATCTGGCTGTCTGTCTGTCTGTCACCAGGCTGTATCTCATGAACCGTGATAGTTAGACAGTTGACATTTTCACAGATGATGTATTTCTGTTGCCGCTATAACAAAAAATACTAAAAAACAGAATAAAATAAATATGTGAGCCCATACAACAAACGTGATTTTTTTTGGTAAGTTTTGCTCGGTATTGATAACGGCAACAGATAGACGCTTGAAATATTCACAGAATATTTAGTTATATATTCACTTTAAAAATAAATAATTAAATTAAAATAGAACAAATATTTAAGGGGGGCTCCCATACAACAGACATGATTTTTTTGCCGTTTTTATAGATAATGGTGCGGAAACCTTCGTGCGCGAGTCCGACTCGACTTGGTTGGTTATTTATTATACATGAAAAATGCCTAAAATGCTTCATTAATACTCTCTCTCTATAAAGTCTACTCATCATACGTTAAATTTCAAAATAACTCAATGTAAAAACACAATTGACCTTGTTTAGAAAATGTATTACTTATAATATGTGTTTAAATTCAGAAATCGAATACCTCGGCTACGTAAGTTAGGTCGAATTTAAATAGTGCTAGCAACAAAATAATGAAATAAAACTGGACGCAACGTTCTTGTTAGATGTTTGGAATATTTGAGTTCGGTCCCGTGCACACTATACTCTCACACAGGGATGCGTTGCACAACACAATGACATGTATTTTTTTTTTTTAAATTTATCAACTGTCCCATAGAAAACTTCAATACCTACTCGACCTAAACGTATGGGACGGCTGAATTTTTATTCGCGAAAACGATGTTGGTCCCATGGAGAAAGTTGTTTAGTTTGATGGTCTGTACCACATCCTTAAATTTGGCTGGTCATTGAAAAGTAACCCTGTATAGTGTCCCTCTGTTATGCAAAGACCTCTCCTTTTTTTTTTCAAACCGATGTCTTCTGCGATCTCTGGCCATTTTGGTCCTGCAAACCTTATTATATCGTCTCGCCACCTTCGCTGTGGTCTACCATGACGGAGAACAATAAAATTATTGCTGTATTGAAGAAAGTTTACCCACTTAGGTTTATTGTGGAAAGTGTTTTTAAGACATTAATCATTCATCAAATTTTTTTAACCCGGGCCAATTTACGTGAACATAATTACGCCGACGACGATGACATCGGGTCATCATGACCCAGATTTTATCGAGTAATTGTCATGAAATTTAAGAACTTGTCTAAATTTTAATAATTATTTATTACGCGTTAATGAATTGATTTTTTTTAAGAATTTTTTGCAAGCCTAGTAAAAAAGAAATAGGAAGGGGCCCGAAAGGGCCGAAGCCTGCCGGGGCAGCGGGATTGTCCGAAAGGGTTACCGCTACCCCGGAATACAAAGGGCTAAGGAAGGAACACGGGTGGGTTTTAGTCAGTAAGAGTCTGACACTCCCTTCTGCTCCACCCAGAGCGGGAGGGGTCATTGGATGATTTCCCATCCACAAAAAAAAAAAAAAGTAAAAAAGAAATAAGTCCTAATCTATAAAATATAAAACAAAGTTACACCGTTTTTATAAATCAAGTACGGCTGGACCGATTTTTGTGATCTTTGATTTGTTGAATTTTGTTGTCTCCGCCCCGAATAATAGAATAACTATTAAAACATGGGAAAAGTCACAGAAATAAAACGAAAGTATTAGAAGTGTTTTGTTATTTCATATCCTGCGATGGTACGAAGTTCGCCGGGTCAGCGAGTATTCTATAAATCAAAATTTTACTAGCTTTCTTAATAGTGCATGTGAAATCAACTCTGAAAGCTTAACATTTTTTTTTTTTTAGTTATGGTAAATTATTCTAAATAATAATAAATGAATCAATAATCGTAAATACTAAAATAGAGAACAAAGTTTTTATCATAATAATAGTAACAAATCAGTCTTTTACTTCCTCATTCAGGCACATAGAACTACTGCTATTATCGCAGTACGGAATCAAATGATCTGGGTACGGTAAATCTAGCAAGCATTACAAGTACAATTGTCGAAGCAGCATTTGACCCTTCTTCGTTCTGACGAACCACTGATAAACCACTCTGAGAGAATATTTGCGGTGTTAGAAGAGTCGGCAGACCCCGACTATTCTAACACCGCAAATATTCTCTCAGGGTGGTTTACAGTGCCATATTTACCAAAGAACAGGGTGAATTGACAACAAATAATAAATGACCTAATAAAAGGATGTCACAAAATACTTAAAATAAATAACTAATACTTAAAATAAAATGTTTTAATTTTATTTTAAGTATTAGTCATAGTGTCATTTTTATTTCTATATGCATGTTTTTCATTTTGTTTTTATAATGGCACCTGTTTTTTTTTATATTATATACATGTTATCACCTAGTGTTGAACTTCTGTGTGTTGTGCTGACTTTTGTGTGCGCCAAATAAATGGTTTATCTATCTATCTATCAAAATACTACTCCAGCGCGGTCGCTAGATCATATTAACCCGTTTTGAGTTGATGCACGAATATCTCGCTGTGTATGCAGCGTTGCAATTAGCACAGCCGCGGTTCGGTTAGAGGGAGGTCGTATCTCCAGCTACAAAAACGCTAAAATTGCACGACCGGCGTAAAAAAGAATAATGGCAGATTTAAATCGCCTCGGGTCAATATTACCCAGCGTCATTGGCGCCGGGTTAATCGCGCTGTTACCATAATTAATAAAAACGGTCACGTCGTACATTTCCACAACGATGTGCCGTAGCCCCCCTTCCCTATCCTTCCTATCGTGCAAATAGTATAGCGAATTTGAGCCGTTGCAGTTTGCTTGATAACTCTGTGCATGTTGTTAAATCGAGTGGATGACGAATGTCATCGATTGGTTCGGGAACAACTTCCGAAGTTCTGACACAGGGTTTACACTGAATGGATTGCTTTGATCATGTAACCGATCGTAACAATCGTTGACAAGTACATTTAGGCAGCGGTCACACTGGGTTGTGACTTTTTTATAATAGAAGACTCATTTTTATTACGCTACTATTATCAGGTTCACATCTTACAATGTATTCAAATCTTAGAAGTCATTTTTAACCTACTTCTAGCTGTCCTATCGAAATGAAACTTTGTATGTTTAAGTAGTTCGGATGACAATATTATAATTTTCGTTCTGTTTAGTTGTTTTAGTTTGTAAAAACTTTAAGTCATTGTTACTAATACTACATACCTGTATGGATTTTGAGTACTTGTAGTCAGAAACAAAGAATATATTATTATAATTTGGTATCTTGAAACTGATCTGCTGGCTCCATAGCCAGGAGGACGATGGTGGAAATTTTCAGTGACTACGGGTAAACCCCTCGAATTTGGGTCATATGATTCATTTTAATGTGTCCAATAGCCTTTTATCATTTTTAGTGCGTGATAACAGGGTGTTTTTTTGTTTTTTCTTCAACTACATAATTTTTTTTTTTTTGCACTAAGTATTCCCATTTCGTGGTGAACACGTAAAACAAACCGCGTGAGGCCAGAAATACATCAAAGGCAAATCTGTCAATGGCATGAATATGTAACACTACTCAACAAAGTCTAGGGAAGAAGGGTACTTATTCATAGTAATTATTTTAATTTTAACACTTTTTATGTTAAATACATATTTTATATCAAAAAAAGCGTAATTTAATACAGATTTTAATTGTTTGATCTAAATAAAAGGATTACTAGATAAAAAAAAAAAAAACGAAAAAAACACTTTTTGGTAAATAAAAAAAAAACTAACGCCCAGATAACATTAAGGTGCAGCGCAGACGACAGACTTTTTGTGCGATCGAGTCTGCGGCGCTCAAAAAGTCTGCATGGCGCGCAAAAAGTCGGTCGCGGATTTTTCACAGACTCAACGCACACGACGCACATCTTCGATCATTCTGTCGGCAGAGCTGTAGGGACGTAGACGCTATGGAAATCGTGCAGAGATCGCGAAGTATTATTTTGATAATAAATCGCGCCATGATAATAGATCGCGTGCGTTACGTCCACCCCTAGCAAATGCAGATTGCCGACTAAAGTGTGCGTCGTCTGCGTTAGCGCGCATTGAAGCAAACGTTCCATTTTTTTCACAGACTTTTTGTGCGGAGTGGCGCGGCGCGGCGCGGCGCGGTCTGCCCGAATTACACGGATTTTTTGTGCGCCGGACTTTTTGCGCGTCGTGTGCGTTACTACATATAATTGCATAGGTTCTATTTTCACAGACTAAAAAGTGCGTCACGGATAGTCTGTCGTCTGCGTTGCACCTAAATAAAAAAAAACATTCCTAGCAAATGTTTAATAATCTGTTGGATGTCCCAAGGCATTCGCAGCGGCTCTACATCGGCATGGCATGCTGTCTACTGTCACCTGCGGAATATTATTGCTCCATACTCTGCAAAGATAAGCTCTTTTTCCTTGTACAAATTTTGGGGTAAGTTACAGAACGCTCTCCTTCCGAGCAAATCCCACGCATGTTCTGTGGGATTGAGATCAAAGGACTTAGCAGGCCACTCTAATAGTGTACTTCCATAAATATGTTGATAAAGTCAGCTTGTTCCCTAGACTTTGTTGAGTAGTGTAGTACTTATAGAATTCTCTAACTAAATATGACAAAAATATTTTTTAAACTTAAATGTGTCAAGTCTAATAGACAAGGTCTGTTGAAACAAAGTATGCGTTTGACTAGCACAAATGCAATGCTCACTGAGCACTAAAAGTTTATTTTCGTCGCAGTCACATCTGGTCGCTAACTGTGCGAATTTTAACTGTTAGCATTGGTACTCATATGTGTAACTGATTTTAGTGGCGATTCTATCGTATTCATTGCCGGATCTTAATATAATAATAATGTATTGCATGAAAACACTGTTTGTTTCCGCTTAGGAAATCAAAGTCAAGGAACAAGCTATTTGTGTATTTATTTTCAATTAAACTTAGTCCAAAAACGAAAACTGCATAATACCTATTAAAGATAGTGTCTATTCTGTAAAATCTCACCCTAACGACTTAGGTGAAGTGAGTTTGAAGTGAGCTGTCATTCCTTCTGGTGCTAGCGATTGACACTAATGACAGCTCATTTCACCTGAGTTTTCACAGAATTGATCGGCTGATAGTGTCTATATATCATCTGTCTGGCTAGTACCCACCACCTATTATAATATTTAAAATGTTAAAGAATGTATATAGAATGCAGATCATTTCTCTGCCGGACGGGCGAGATCCCTGGACGCAAGGGCTAAAAGGAGGTTGTAAGTCTCCCCGTCCAGATCGCGCTGACGTCCTGCACCTATAGGTTCGCGGCGTTCCAAGAATCCTGTAGACTTGATGGCTTGCAGCTATTTACTGGAGTTGATACGGCAAGGGCTTCGTGAAATAACATACCACTGTGTTGAGTCTTCATAAGTGTTCAGAAAGCGATTGCTGGACTCTTCAGTCACCAAAAGAGATAAGTAATCGTCAATATAGTATATGGACATTTTCGAATGAAATTTAATTTGATAAATAAACTGTTTGTTTTTTAATTTTATTCGAAAACATTCATCGGTTTCTTACAAAACTTCAACTATACCGAATACCCTGGTTACTTATCTCCTTTGGTTACCGTACCTTGCCGATGACTATGCATTTGCTAATCTGGGTGCACGGGAGTGCCTCTGCCAAGACGAGTCAGGCGATTTTACTTTTTCGCTTACATCACTCGAAACTATACCGTAACGAGAGCCGCTAGTCAGTTCCTGTTTTATATCTTTATTTGCATAAAAATTGACTTTGCTTACATGCTATCATAGGCCTGTATAATATGCCCCTGTACCTATATACATGGGATCCCAACGTGTTGTTAGATACCCTATTAGACTACCTACCTATTTAGGTACCTGCGTTATCTTTAACTATTATTACTGAAAAATTATTACAGTGTAAAGTGGTAAAAAGTGCTAATTTTATCTCAGAACTGTCTTTCAGGTTAATCTATCTGAAAGCTACTGAATTGATTCCCACCTTTAAAACGGGACACTAAGCCGGTCTATTGAACCAACGAAATGCAATATTTTTTCGGGGCGTGAAGCGCCTCTGAAACTCTGATTGGAAAAAAATATTCCATTCTGTTTGCCAACAACAGTTCCACCGTATATGAACTCAATTAAGTAGGCGTATCTTGTGAAACTAGGCTTTAAAAGTTAGGCCCAGGACTAGGTCTCGGTCTAGGGTACCTGGATGCACTAAACGCTATATTTTGACTTATATAGCTCACTCAACAGAGGTTCATAGGTAGTACAACCGTAGTTAGTTAAGAAAACACATATAATGCGTAACTTTATTGCTATCTACATAAGATTATAAGTTAAGATAAGAAAGTAAACTATATAACTACGTTGGTAACGCTTTATCGCGACCACTAATTACATATGACTCTAAGTTAAGATAAGAAACTAAACTATAAGTGATGCTTCGTCGCGAACAATTTTCTTATCAAAAACAACGGAAAAACACCCCGTGAAATAACTATTTATGCAGTTTTGTCAACCATTTTCATATTATTTTTAATACTGTCATTGAAAAAAGCAAGTATAATAAATTCAGAACACATGAAATGTGACACGGCAAACTGCATTCAAAATAAATACACGCCTTCAGAATGCAATACATCACAATAACAAAAAGTAGTAAATATGACGCATAAACTGCATTTAACTCCGAGAATGTGCACTCAGCTTACAAAGCTAAATATGTCTTGGATTAAATTAACTTCTTGCGCCGGAATTTAGCATGCGAACACTTTCTACATTAATTTCTTATTTTTAGTTAATTACAGGATTATGCACAGAGTTACTGGCGTTAGTGGCGCAAGTGGAATTTCCAAGACATAGAAAGAATGTTGGTATATTTCGGGAGGAATATGTTAAGTCGGGGACATAATTTATTTTTTTACTTATAAGATTTTATTTAGTTTGACAAATCTTCAGTACAATATACATACAAGCTAACACTAAAATATATGTATAAATATATTAACAAGGGGTTTATCAAATTGATTACACTTATATTTAAAAACCAACTGTCATTCTTTGTCTTTTTTGTGAAATGGCTATAATACGGCAAGTGGACGTTTTAGATTTTTTTTATTTTATCCTACGTTTTTATGTGAATACATATAGGCGATGATTATGACGTATGCATTAACTACAGACATGATGTTAAATTAATTTTGTGTGCGAATCAACAACTCCAGAAATACGTATATGGCAACTGGCGCATTTTGAAACCAGAAACTACATTAATTATTTGTGTACAAGTTGATAATCTCGCCCGTTTCAGGCGAGACATTCGCGCGTATCGACCATTAAGTCAAAAATAGTCTACCTCAAACACTTGCTCACAAAAAATCGCCTATTAGACTGTTTTAAAATTATTCAACAAGAAGTGTTTACAAATTTGATCAGAAAATTAAACTTCGTAAATCTTTGCAAAATTAAGTAGATATCTGTGTTAATTATATTTCAAAAGCTAAAAGGATCTTATCCTGATAGCGGAATGAGTTTATCGAAATATCTTTTATGAGATAAAATTTTCGGCATTTGTGGCGGATATAAAACTTTTTATTGGAAATGAAAATCTAAAGCAATAACAGTTAAAATACTGCTAACTTTCCATTTATAATAAAAAGGCCGTGTCGTGATAGCCCAGTGGTTAAGTCCTCGCCTCTCTTGTGTTCAAATCCGGGCAAGTACCAATGTGACTTTTGCAATTCATATGTACTTTCTGAGTATATCTTGGACATTTTTGACATCGGTGAAGGACAAACATCGCTGCCCGCAAGGCTGTATCCTTAGAGAATAGCATGGCTGGACTTAGGTCAAACTAGCCAACCGGTCTTGAACAAGCTTGGTTATCAAATGCCTGTAAAAAAATTATTATAATGATATACCTACTCATTATTGGTACCTAATATTTTGTAGAGAAAACAAACTCAAAATTGCTTAGCTGTAGGTAATTAACATGCCTAAACAATGGATTTAATTCGAACGCCTTTTATCACATCATGTGATCGTGTTACTCATGAAATACTGTTCGTTAGTAAGCGCATCACTTTAGAACGGCTGGACCGATTTGGTTATATTTTTTTTTTATACAGGGTTATTGGAAAAACACCAAAAACCTCTTAAGGGGTCATTGTACTCATCATTATGAACAACTTTTAATATGGGACCAAACCTGAAATCGCGAAAAGAAAATCAGCTGTTCCCTACATTTTGACGAGTTATACGAACATAAATGTAGGGAACCGCTGATATTTTTCTTCGCGATTTCAGGTTTGATCCCATAGTAAAAATTGTTTATAATGATGAGTACAATGACCTCATAAGAGGTTGTTGGTGTTTTTCCAATAACCCTATATACGTAATAGTCCGAAGAAGGTTTTTAAGGAAAGAAAAATGGAAAAGGGGCTCGTGGCTAAGTAATAACAGCCGCACGGGTCGATCAATCAGGGGGCCGATTCTACTAACAAAATTGTTCAAAAATCGCAATGGAACCACAGCTGAATCACGGCTGTTAAGCGTTTTCATATTCTACTAATGAACTACGATTCAACTGCGGTTACGTTTTAGTTTAAGCCAACGATCGATCGAAATAATCTCAAAATATATTCTGCTAACAAAATCGAACATGAGCGTGACGTTTAGTCACATTCTACTGTTATTTTGACACTTATTAGAATCGAATGGTCTAAATATAATTGTGTATTCGAAAATACTTTCGGTGACTTAAAAGTAACATTTTTAGGTTCAACTTATTTTTCTGTGGTATTATTAAACATACTATTTAGCATGTTGGTAACACAGTTTACCCGCTGTTACGTTCCCGCTACCATTCAGTTACGATTCAGCATAGGTTTGGTTTCCAGTTTGCATAGGAAATAGTAGAATGAATTTATCAGTAACTATCGAATAGCGATCGAAATCGAACTGTTATTAAAACACAATTGAACGTGTAACGTTGCAAATTAGTAGAATCGCTCCCCAGGTCAAGCTACGCTTACCGTTACCGCGGTTGTCCCATGGATGGGTGACCATCTTTACACACCAAGACCCCTCCGTGCCTCATGGATCTTTGACAGTCGTTGCGGGTCGTCAGAAGCCCGAAAGTGTGACAACCAGTCTTACCAAAGTCTTATCCAGTAACTGGGTTATGGAGGTCAGATAGGCAGTCGATCCATGTAAAATACTAGTATTCAGCTGCATCCGATTTGACTGGAGGAGGCCGATCTCAACATAGTTGAGAGAAAAGGCTAGGCAGATGATGATGATGTTTGAGTCTCACGTAATGAGGGCGAGCCAATTGCCAATAACTGGGCATAAATCTAGACTCGGGGATGCTACTAAGGAATTCTAAATAGAAAAACCAGTTAACACTGCCTGACCGCCCTGAGAATCGAACCCAGGACCGCATGCTCATCATCGCTTGAGACCACTATACCACCGAAGTAAATAAACACAACACTTAATTTTACTGGAATCAATAGTATTTTCTGTACCTACACGCCAAATTATGAAAGATGTATGACTTAGAGATTGATCATAATATCTTAATGCATCTGTCGAATCAGCTGTTTTCAATGAATCAATAAATCCTTTGATCCCTTTAATTTTTACAGCGGAAGGAAATCCAATTTCATTCCTACTGATTCAAAATAAAAAATATTATTTTGAAGCCGGTTCTGTATAAAAGAAATTTTATTGAAATCTTTATTTAATCTTGTTTTTTACATTCGTATTTAAAAAGCGACCCTTGTTTGTTAGTTTTGCGTTGAGATGAGTATTTTCCTTTTAATTTTTGCCGGTCTTCGACCTCAAAATGATTATTCATAATTGTAGTGTATTGTCATTGGGCGCACACGCATGTGTGCGTGTGGTGTCAACTTGTGCCGGACGGACAGTCCACAATAAACGGTAGAACTAGCTGTACGTGTCTTTTTCTTATAACACCTCAATAATAAACATTTTGATACCAACTATTGATCAATTTATTTCAAGTATTTGTAATTCTAATTCTAATGATTATAATTTAATTTTAATGACAATAAATCATATTTGTACGCTGGAAACGGCAGAATATTATGAACGTAATACATAAAGCACATAACAACTTTGTACAATATTCTGGCAAATAAATGCATTCTATTCTATAAAGACAATCTTTGATTGATATTACGTCAGATAACAAAATTACAATATTGATTACCTATTCAGCAATCATCTCAATTTGGCTTACATCGAACTCTTAAGTCGATCTTACCTAAAATCACGAGATAAAGATTTTACGAAGCTCCAAAAATATAGTCGTCGTGTTTTCATATTCCTACAATATTTACCAAAATTGAAATCGCGGAAGTCAATGTAGTACAAACAAGCGCCTTACGGTTATAAAATGGAGGCAACATTTTCCTTTCTCCGTAGAAAAATATAACCCAGTGAAAAACATGATTCATGGGCACAATGTTCTATAAATTCGTACAGCATAACATCTCTCTTGTTCTTTAGAAAACAAAACATTTTTGCATCCATATATATGCTGGTTTCTTTATAGAGTTGTTCTTTTTTGTAGCTTCTACAGTTTCAGTCAGTAGACTAATGCGATATAGGTACATGTGCTTTTAAAACAGCATTCCTGGCTCTGACACACCCTGTACCTACCGAAAAATAAATATTTCCAATAAAACATCACTACTAAAAATATAGCAAAAGGAATTTATTTAATAAATTTTCCAAAATAATAGGCATGTATTCAAACAAAAATGTGAGTCATCGCCCAAGTTTAACGCGTTAAACGTTCGACAAAGCTATGAAAAAATTGCAAACGCGTCCATTCGTGGCGTCATTCGTGGATTATTAAAATTGTTCAGCCATATTGTTCCGCCATATTGACAAAGTTCGGCGGTTCCCAAGTTTTTGTCGTTAATTTAAATGTTGGGATGACGTCGAAATATTTTTACAGCATGACGAGCTTTCTTTCAAAGATAGACGGCACAAAATATACATACGGTTTTGGAATTTAATTATGTTACAACCCGTAAAATTTTAAGTCTCGCCCACCCGTGGCGAATGTTTGCATAATTCAATGAATACATCTTGCGTATAACGCAACCCTTTTAAAAGCAATTTCATATGACTGAAGTACGTTTTTGATCCTTAATGTGACTAGTTTTCTTGGAAAAATTATATGAAGTGTATTGAATAAGTAGCTCTCGTACTAATCTGTATATTTTAGGTTAGGTGTTGCCTAAATATAAAAGGAATTTCCTCTAATGTGATCAGAATTTCATAACTTGTGACATCAAGTGTGGTAAGTACAAGGTTCAGACATTCATATAGGAAAAATACAAAAATAATAATAATAATAAATTTATTTCATAAAAAAGGGTGGATGTAGTACATGAGGTATACATAAAGTTATATATATAAGTTTGTACCATGTCAAACATAATCTGGTGGGTGAAGTTCTGCTTTCCTACCTAGGTTATAGAATAACCTGTATAAGAAATAACAAAAAAAATGCCTAAATTTTTTCCCCAGTAAAATTCTATCACATTGTTTTCCATTCAATCAAAATTGGCTTATCTTCCTTTTAGGCTGCTTCACCGCCGACACGACAGCCTTAGGTAAAGAAATACTTAAACCTCACCACAAAACAATCGGGTCTAAAACAAAGCCCCCTTTGTGAACCAACCTGTCTTGAAATCTAATCATCGGCGGGTTGATTCCTCAGACATGTTTAAATATAAAAAAAAATAATTTACATATTCCCCGTATCGAGGCAGGATCTCTTTTTCATGAGCACATTTGGCAACCCTGCGTATGTACGTCGTAAAAGTCCAAATGGCTGCTTTATACAAACAAGCCTACGATAGGGCTGTATGCGTGAGAGCGTTGTTATGTGCAAAGTTTAATACATGGAATATAAATCACAGGAATTAATTTTAAATTATTTTCAAAGTAACTTTTCGTCGGTGTAAACTGCAAATTGAACGGGTTTTCAATCTTTTCCCTTCTGTTTTTAAAGAAAAAAATGTTGAATAAACTTTTTTTCAGGAAATAATGTTATTAAACAATTCATCTGAGACAAAATTGTCGCTTTAACTTGGCTGTAAAAATGTATCCGGCGGTTTTTGGCTCTAAAAATGTTGTTCGGGTTTTTATTTTTAATGTTTAGACTTGTTTTTCTTTGCATTATTTTAAATAACTGTCAAGATGTAATGCAAATCTCTACAATAAAGATAAAAGATCTCCAGGACACAGTTTTTGCCTAAAATTCGTGTTTGTATTTCTTCAGCAAAGAATATTTAGTTATAAGTCATTGTTGCACTAAATTGTTATAGCATAAAACATAGCATAATCAGCCTATGTTCCTACTGCCAGGACACAGGCCTCTCTCGATGAGAGGGAGCCAGCCGTAATCCACCACGAGGGCCCAGTGGTGATGAAATAATTTACACAAAGCAAAGTGCTTGTCTGATTTTGAACCTACGACCTACAAGTCGTAAATCGCGGCCGTTACCACTGGACCACCACTGCTTTCCTAAGGATAATAATCTCTTCAAATATATACTAAGAATGCTCCAAGTAATTCATCAACGCCAACCGAAACCACTGTATAATTGAATCGTGAGTTTTTAGGGCCACTTCTCGCCGTTGTCAAAATAAGATGTTTTTTCAGCGAAGCGAATAAATTGGTAGATTGATTTTGAAGTTAGCTGTTTTCTGTAGTCTTTGAGTTAGGTTGAGGTACTAGGTCAGCATAACGTTTGCAATCATTTGTAAATACTAATTTAACAGGCCCTATTTTGCAACCATTATTCAGAATCCGAATGTTCGGGAAAATATTTATGTTACCACCAGCTTTCCATTGCTGGACAAATACTTTTTCAATTGCATTCTACTAACCTGTAACCTACGCTACGCCAATTTTATCCATCTATTTTTACTCATCATCATTTGCATAGCCTTTTCCCAGCCATGTTGGGGTTGACTTCCAGTCTAATCGGATGCAGCTCAATACCAGTATTTTACATGGAGTGACTGCCTATCTGACCTCTACAACTGGGTAATACGATACCCCTTGGTAAGACTGGTTGTCAGATTCTCGGGCTACTGACGACCCGTAACGACTGTCAAAGATTCACGAATGACAGCCGGGACCAATTGCTTAACGTGCTTTCCGAGACACGGAGGAGTGTCGATCTGTAAAGATGGTCACCCGTCCACGGACCAGCCACTAAATAAAATAAATTATATACATAGATGTAATTTTCAGCAAAATGTGGGTTTCAGTTACCTCTGCATATCTTTCAATGAAAATAACAAGCGTTATATTATTCGAATAAATAAAATTGTATAGCAGTATCTAGATCAAAATAATAGATATGTTTTTGCTATGACCAAACCAAAACTAAGTTATTTACTCTTACTTTTTTTTTATTAACCTCTAGTTTATGATCCTGTAGACGTGTAGTTTTTTGTTTATGGTTCATAGATTTCTGGTTATGTCAGTTGAATTTATTTAGTAGTCTGGATTAATAAATGAATTATGAAGTAGTTTTAGTTTTGTTGTCACAAATTATTTTTTACTAAAGGCTGATTTTACCAGTCAGATAGATATCTTTTATCTGGATTTGGAATAAAATTTACGACTGACAGTTCTAGTATGGAAAAGCTATCAAAAATTAAATTTTTCTCAGTTTATGACTATAAAAAAAGTATATAAAAAGTTTGATGAAATTCACCCTTTTTACCAAATTTTTATACCTACAATAAGTCTTATCCTGAGAATAAATTTTGAATTTTTGACAGTTTTTCCATACTAGAACTGTCGGACGTTAATTTTATTCCACGTATTGACTTTGGTAAAATCAGCCCTTAGAAGTATTTTATTTTTAGCTTTGTTTATGACCATCAATATCTTCTAATTCTAAAATATTAATATATAAATCTGGTAGTTAATAATTTCACTAATACTGAACGAGACACTTAAAGCCAGACGTATAATGTACTGTATCATGTAATGTAATGCGATTAGTGTGGCATACAAACTCAACGCAAATCCTATGTGTTCGACTGCGCTAGCATTACATATAATGCTCGCAGTGTCGAGACACTTAAAGCAAGACGTGTATAATGTACTGTATCATGTAATGTAATGCGATTAGTGTGGCATACAAACTCAACGCAAATCCTATGTGTTCGACTGCGCTAGCATTACATATAATGCTCGCAGTGTCTTCCACACGGAGAATTCGCGTTACATAACACGTTACATTACATTACACATTACACACGTCTAGACCCGGCTTTAGAAGTTTTACTGTTGTGACGCCTATAACCGTTAGCAAATTCGTTCTTAATTCGCCATAATTTATTAAATTCTCTGCCAAACGTTTTTTTTCCAACTATACCCCAAAACAAAGTTCTACTCTACCTATTGATATTTAAATGTTATTAAAGCCTCTATAGAGAGAGAAAATGGTTACCCCTTCCCCTATCCCCTTACAGAATTACCCACAGAGCCCAACTTGTTCAATTAGGAATCCTGTTCCAATTATGAACAACTTTGTCCTCCGTAATATATTGTTAAATTGTATGAAAATAATATGGGGTACTTGTAAACAGCCTAGTTTTTGGGGCTCGGAGAACATGATTATAATTATTTATGAAGGAAAGAAACAAAAAGTATTTATAGAGACTCGTACAAACGAAACTAAACACAGTAGTAAAAAATAAAATAAACAACTTCTAAAAACTAAAAAAATAATACAATTATATTGCCTCTTTAAGTTTACTATAAGGTGCAGCGCAGACGCCACACTTTTTGTGCGATCGGGCCTGCGGCGCACAAAAAGTCTGCATGGCGCGCAAAAAGTCGGTCGCGGATTTTTCACAGACTCAACGCACACGACGCACATCTTCGATCATTCTGTCGGCAGAGCTGTCTGTCTTTTTAAATGTCTATCATGATATTCTGCCTTAGAAGTATCATAGTGTCCCGAAGTGCCTGAATTACACGGATTTTTTGTGCGCCGGACTTTTTGCGCGTCGTGTGCGTTACTGCATATAATTGCATAGGTTCTATTGTCACAGACTAAAAAGTGCGTCACGGATAGTCTGTCGTCTGCACTGCACCTAATATGTAGGAAATATTTTGATCCAAGCGTCCTCGCGTCGAGGGACGGTTAATGATACACACGTTAAACTTATAACAACCCTCTGTTTTTGTCGGGTGTTAAAAACAGGATTTCTTGTACGAGGCCAAAAGGTTGCTCTCTCAGCTTTTGGCGTTTGGCTTTTTGGCTTGCTCTTGTAACTAACATATCTGTGTGTGATTTTGTTTGGTTATATATATTTTCGAAACTGATTATAAGTTTAAAAAGAAAATCCTCACCCAGCTGGGAGAACGATACGACCTTAAAATGAAGTTGATCTTACTATAGGCATGTTTTGTTAATATTATCATAACTATAAAATAATTATGTCATCCCAATTTATGTTTATATTTATCTAACAACCCGCACTAGGCCCGCGTGGTAGATTACGGCCCATTCCCAGAGATGAGGCTTGTGGGAATGCTCACCGCTCGGACACACCACTCCGCACTGTGATTCTGATTATGCAATATATGTAATCTGAATTATCGTCGTTGCAAATTTTAAATCTTCGAAATAATTAAAATTATATAATTAATATATTTTACTTTTATTCCTATTTCAATACATTTAACCACTTAGTTTTTCTTTATAACCAATGCAATAATATTTTCTAGGATTTTATTTCAGGGAGAAAGACGCTTTTATTTTTTTTTTCTCGAAAAGTTACTTTATACACATCTAAGATTTTAAATTTGCAACGACGATATATTCACATTACAGGCATCGTTATGGGAAGAGACTGGATCCCACGACACAGGGAATCCTAGTGTTGGCTCCAGGGAATTTGTAAAATCTATGACGTCTAAAGTTCCTATGTCACCTCTTACTAGTTTTATTTTTTTTTTATATTGTACACTCAACAGCAAAAGTAGATGATGAAAATTAGGAGTGTCGTTATGTGATTGTAAATTATACCAAACATTTAGGTACTACTTCGACGCCACACAGTTCTGACGCGAACTCCGTTCGTTAATTAGTATTGAATTACTGATTTTCATCATCTACTTTTGCTGTTGACTGTACCTACCATGTTTTTCTGAAAGGAGTAAAGTTATGAGTTATTTTTTTAATAATTTAGAGGACCACACACTTGATAAGCGGATGCCCTACAGAGAGCTAAAGTTCTGGTGACTGAAATTCTTCTAATGAGTCGCAGAAATTAAACTAAATGACCTATTTCTTCGGGCCACCCGTATCAAACTTATCAACTCTAATTTCAGTTACCTAAGTCTAAATACTAATTCTAATTTAAGTGTCGTCTTGGTCTTGAATAACTTGAGATAGATATCAATTGAGTGTCCCTTAAAACTTTAATTAAATAACAATTAAAGTTAGCGAGACTTGCTGCTGTCAGCGCGCCTAGCTCACACGTTTATTTTGATTACTATTAAACCAGTCTAGACTTGAGTTATAATAAGACACAATTAACTATCGTAGGTACATTTAAGGAAATTAATTGTTTATCAAATTGACAATCTACGTCAATTTGCCGTTATAGCCAGTTCATACAATTCTCAATGAAAGGCAGTTGTGATTATACGGAGACTTAAATTTTGCAATAAATTTGCTAAAGAATTAATTTTCCTGAATTTAGGTCTGTTTGGACTGTCAGCACCGCAATCAACTTTTCTAATATTTTGCCACATCATCTACATATTTTCCATATTTAAATCGTCTAGAGTGAACCAAATTGAAAAAACAAATGAAAGATGAGAGAGAAAGTCCAAAGTTTTGTAAAACCGCAAGGATAATTTCTGAATATTACCACAGAAATCCTCCCCACCCCTAACTTCCATCGGATCCGCCCTAATAATCCATTCTGCTACGCCCGCGTTATCTCCAAAGGTCCCCTTTAACCACAAGCATCCTAAAAACACAAGTCATCGTCTCCGTGTCACCTTGTTTAATTACTTACAAGATGCTGAGGTCAGCATCCCCTTGGCTGTCAAAAAACCAAGTAAAGTTTGTGTTGAACCGCGCTTTAGGTTCTGTAATTTAGAAAGATAAGAAATAAATCACACTAATGTTATAAAGGCGAAAGTTTGTGAGCGTGCGTGTGTGTGTGTTTATATGTTTGTTACTTCTTCACGCTCAAACGGCTGGACCAATTTTGATAAAATTTTGTATGGAGGTAGCTGACACCCTGGATTAACATATAAGCTACTTTTTATCCCGGTATTCTCACAGGATCGGCATTTACGCGGGTCAAACCGCGGGGCGCAGCTAGTATAACAAATTTATATCGACCTTTTTTGTCAACATGACATTAATCCAATTGCAGCTGTCATTTTGGTAAAACAAATTAAAAATCAGAGTTTAGTTAAAAACTAAACTTGTGTGTAACGTTATATAGAACATATTTACGGAATAAACATCATTTATTGAACTCAGCACTACGCGCAGCATCTTTTGGGAACTGTCTGTATTGGTAAATGGCAATTTGTAATTAAAGCAATAATTTTTGTTCGAAAATATATCAATGAAGAAATCGAATATATACAAAATTCTCGTATCACAGTGTTTGTAGGTAATACGGGCTGGTGTCCGCAACTCCACGTCAATGCACGTATTTTGCGTACGGCACAGTGTGTGTAACAAAAATTCTTCGAAACGGCTTGACCGATTCTTATGAAATTTTGTGTGTATATTCAGTAGGTCTGAGAATAGGACGTAAACTGTTTTTTTTTTGCAAAACGACGTTACAGGGTCAGCTAATTAATTTATATTTTTTTTTCTTTTCTAGAGGTACAAAAATTATAATTTACAAGCTAACACATATATATTATATACAATAAAAAAAGGACGAAAAAGGCAGGAGCTCATTGGACATTAAAAAAATTCGTCCACATCGCTGTCAATGGGATAAGTGCCCAAAAGTCTGGCAGCATTACCACGTTGGATGGCAATGCTCATTCTTTCTTCTTGGCTTTATTACAAAAAAAACGACATTGAAAATGAAAATTCTTGTAAAAACTTGATCCAATATTCATGTTTTGTGAATATAAAATGTAAGAAAACAAGATTATCCCCTTTTTAATAAATGTTACTTAAAGATAAGAGAAACAAAAATCTAAAGAGTCAAAATGTAAGGTTACACAGTAGCTATCATTACTTAAGCAATGTTTATAAATGAACCCTTATATTTGCTGTGTGCCATCATACACGGACAAACAGACTACGACAGCAATGGCTTAGTTTTTCCTCTTCACCTACGGAACCGTAAAATATTCCCAGAAACGGCTTGGTCATTTATTTTTATTTTCGAAAGGTAAACGTAAAATATCCTCTGATCCTCTGGAAAGTGATGTAGGTTTATGTGTAGGCGTTTGTTTGTCTCTATTTTAGTGCGTCTAGTTTATTTATAAAGTTGTTGCTAGTAACCCTATTTCTTATGTCCACGCAATCACTGTCCATTCCAAGGTTGCCTGGAAGAGATCACAGAAAGCGATAAGCCGCCTATTGTATGTTTTGTAGTGTTTTTTTAATGTATTTCCTGGTGTACGGTGCAAAAGAACAAAAATGACACTGACTTCCGAAATTAAAGTTATTTTTCACTTTGTAATGTTCCTTTTTTAAATCGATTGTTTTTTTTTTTTAATAAATAAAATAAATTCCCAAAAGCAAATTAATAATATTCCAGGGACTAAATCCTATTTTGCACCTGAAAGGCTCTTTGGTGTATGGCCTTTAATAATAATATCTTTATTCAACAAGCAACATGACTCAATTGTGTTAGTAACAATATTCCTTACCCCTATGCCCCTTTGCTGGTTTGCCGAGCAATATAATTACTTGGTGGTTGGCCTCTAATACGATTACAGAGACTACCGCCACTATTTTCACAAAATTAATAATATTTACGTGTTTGAAAACCGTTGACTAAATCGTTTTTTGAAGTGAAACTTCTTTACGCACGCTTGACTTGGGGAGTAAGCTGGCGAACGCGTGACGTAAGCGTTACGAAAAGTGTGATCGAGCAAGGCGAACGGAAGTTAAGTGGGGGATATAAGCAAGAGACAGCAGTGCGCGCGCACATTTTCTTTCTCTCTTCCTCTCATAGCCAAATACGTTCCGTATATCTAAGCACACTGCAGGCTTATTGTCTGTATCACAGTGTAGGAGCAAGAGAGAGCAGTGCGCGCGCACATTTTCTTTCTCTCTTTCTCTTATAGCTAGTAAATGAAATATACATACAGATGGAGCGAAAGAAGTTTCACTTCAGTCGTGTGGTCATAAGCACACTCGTTTTTGAAGTGAAACTTCTTTACGCACGCTTGACTTGGGGAGTAAGCTGGCGAACGCGTGACGTAAGCGTTACGAAAAGTGTGATCGGGCAAGGCGAACGGAAGTTAAGTGGGGGATATAAGCAAGAGACAGCAGTGCGCGCGCACATTTTCTTTCTCTCTTCCTCTCATAGCCAAATACGTTCCGTATATCTAAGCAATAGAAGATCTATGCAAAAATATTAATTTACCAATGAAACCATGAAATAAATTTAAATATTTGTAGAAAATTAATATATGTATATGTGTATACATGTATATATTGTACACACATATATATATATATATATATACATACAGATGGAGCGAAAGAAGTTTCACTTCAGTCGTGTGGTCATAAGCACACTCGTTTTTTTTAATACGTACTTGTTTCATTGTTTCTTTTCTCCTCATAAGAAGTATAATAATAAGTATTTGCTTAGCATTTAAGTATCAATCAATCAACTCTGCCATTCACAGTCCAGTGCTGGACACAGGCCTCTCCCAGGCTGCGTCACAACACCGCCTCCTCTTACTCCTGTCCTCCGCCTTTTGCGTCCCAGCCACTTTTAAAAAGTCGTCGGTGCATCTAGCTGAGGGGCGTCCCACACTACGCTTACCGATACGCGGTCTCCACTCCAGTGGGATAATTGCATAACACATAATGGCAATCGATCGCAATGACTTTTTATTTTGACAGTTCGCCAAGTTCATTGCGTGAACCTATCTATGAAGCAATGGATTAGGAATATCCTTCAAATCCTCGTATTCTGATTGAAAGTGTCTGTCGCAAATAGGGTGCGGAGCCCGTCTGCTCCACCGGCCATTGGTCCTTCGAAACTTAGCTTGCTTACTCATTTACCTATAATGTTCCAACTGCCGAGACACAGGCCCCCTCTCTGTGTGTCGTAATCCACCACGCGAGCCTAATGTTGGTTGGTAGGTGGCTCATATATGAATTTGATGATGAAAATGTCACAACTATGAATTTTTGGTTCCATGATCTATGAATTTTTGGTTCCAGGATTGGTTTTCTTAAGATGATTTCCTTCACCGTTTTGAGAGTGGTATAAGTGACATAATTTAGGTATACCTAACAAAGTGCCTGACTAGGTTCAAACCTACGACGGCAGTTACCACTGGGCCACCACAGTTCTACCACTATTACTATAAGTGGCTTACTTCATGCATACTAAATCAAAAAATTAAAACAAACCAAAAGTCCATTTTTTCTGTCTCTTGGCTAATAAGTCAAGAGACGAAAAATCGGAGTCTTTTACTTAAACTAAGGACTTAACAGCTAAGCACTAAAACTACGCTTGTTATTCTGAAGTAAAAAAGTACACAGTTTAAGTACTTTATCCTAGAGTTTAAATAACAAGTTCAGCTTATTACAGTTAAGTGGGGAAAAGTAAACTTGTCGACATCGGATTAACTATTTTTAACTTTAAACCAGAGTGTTCCGGAAAACCCCTTATTACCCGGCCTTTTATTTATAAAACGGGGGATTGTAGGTATAACAGTCGCACTGGTTGATCCATCAGGTTAAGCTACGCTTGCCACGGCTGGTCCGTGGATTAGTAACCATCTTTACATACCAATACCCTCCGTGCCTCGGAAAGCACATTAAGCCGTTGGTTCCGGCCGTCATTCGTAGTTCTTTGGCAGTCATTATGGGTCGTCAGAAACCCTAAAATCTGACAACCAGTCTTACAAAGGGGTATCGTATTACAGATACGCAGCCGCTTCATGTAAAATACTGGTATTCGGTTGTATCTTGTTAACTGAACCCCAATAAAGTTGAGAAAAAGCTAGGCTGATGATGATTTATAAAACATTTTAGATATTATGTTTTGGCTATAGGCCTACCTACCTGTTTTTTGTGAGTGGACAAGATTTCCCTCTCCCTTTTCGCAGCCTCCTTCTGCGAGATGACTGTTCCGCAAAAGGCAACCAACGCATCCTAGGACTCTTCGCTGCCGACCATCGACTCGACCAAGGCCGGCAGCGACAAGTCACTGCCTACTTCTGAGATCAGGGCACAGTGCGGCTCCTCCCAAGCGGCACACTCTGCCAGCGTATGCCACGCCGTGTCCTCCCGGCAGTCGACGCAGTGGTGACACCGGGCGTCCGGCTCCCTGTTTATGCGACACAGGTACTTCCCGAAGCAACCATGCCCGAGAGCACCTGCGTCACCCGAAACGACAGGGAGCCTTGCCTCCTCCCGAGCCAGACCTCGAGTACCGGCCGGACCGCTTCGATGGTAGGGCGTGAAAGCCTGTCCCGCCATTCCGCCACCAGGACAGGCCTACCTACCTTTTTTTTTAACGTGGAGAAATGGCGCTTATGGCGGGAACACGGGCACGCGTTAGCACTCATCCGTGAACCCGCCGCGGCTGTCCGTCACCGGACCCTCCTCTGGGGAGTGCTCCCCATCACCGGCGCACCAGAACACATAGCTCGCCGTGACCACCCCAGGGACCAAACCAGCACATGGGCGCCAGGCGACCCCGTGTCTGGGCACCCTTGGTCCCCTTGCGGCGGGTCAGGTCGTTGGCCCCACCGCCTGCCAATTATCGACCGCAGAGGATAGGGAGAGTGGCCAATGTAATACCAACACTCCTCCTCAGTGCGGCCCCACCGCATCCGCTATCGACGGTGGCGACCCCGTCAAGGCCGCGGAAGGTAGGGAGAGCGGCGCACCGCAATACCGGCACTGCTCTCCCGCCGCGGCCTCCAACCTTCAGCCGCGATGCCTCCCATACGACATCGCGACCCGCCTCAGTCGCGATGTCCTCGGGTTCCTCTTCGCTTCACCGTGGGTGACCAAGCCACGGCTACTGAGCCCCCCCGCCTTGACAATGCAGGAACCCACCGGGGGGGAGGACTACCTACCTAACCTAACCAAACAAGTCACGCTTACTAGCACCAATCTAATTATTTATTTATTTATTTATATATACTTTATTGTACACCAGAAAATACATAACAAAAAAAAATTAAATTAATTAATTAATTATCTAATCTCAATCCAATTAATCTAATTAAATTTGCATAATTCACACCTTCAGAATCATGTTTTGATGTGATGTAAACACTCCAAACTCGTTTACCTACCTACCCACAGATACTTTAAAACTGAGAAGACCTAAACACACACAAGAGTCTAGTGTAAGCATACCTCTAAGCTGTCAGCTGTCAAAACACTGTCACCGTCGTCCGGACATTTTCGAACCGAAGAACCAACACATTATGTACTTAAGTAACGAGGCTTTGTATATGGTGGTTGGTATAGAGGTATATGGAACAGGGTGTAAATTTCACTCATTTTCCATAGAAAAGAGAGGATCCTCCAACCAGGCCGGTGTCGTGTCTGGTGGGTGACTGCCCGAAGATTGATGTCGGGACGTTGTATATATCCACAACCAACTGGTTTAATTAGCCGTTTAGTTTACCGCCTAACATTTTGACTAAATGGCGGCTGATCAACTAACGGCCTGAATGATCCAATTATAGTTTAGATTGGAACTGTCACCAATCATGCGCGAGCCGAATAGGTCGCAGTAACTAAGCCAGGGCACCCCGACCAAATGGGTTAGGTTAGAACTGTGATCAACTGCATGCAAGCCGAGAGAGCGAAGCGAGGCAAGCACTATTTCCAAATCCAGGCGGTTAACTAAACGGCTAATTTAACCAGTTGGCTGCGACATATTTATGCTAGTTGCGCGGTAAACTCTGCTTACGCGGTAACTCTGCTGGTTACTGACAATGTAAATAGCGCCCTCGCAAAAGTAGTTGACTGGTTTAATGTTAATAACCTACTACTTAACGAAAAAAAAACCAAATGTATTAAGTTTACGATACCCCATGTTAGACAAGTCGAAACTAGTGTTCTCATAAAGGATGAAGAGTTAAAACCCGAAGATATCACAGTATTCTTAGGCATAACATTGGATGCCAAGCTTCAATGGGGCCCCCATATAGATAAAATGTCAAAAAAGCTTAGCTCTGCAGCATACGCCGTTAGGAAAATTCGTGATTTAACTGATTTAGAGACAGCCCGTTTGGTTTACTTTAGTTATTTTCATAGTGTGATGTCGTACGGTATTCTGTTGTGGGGAAATGCCGCCGATATTCAGACAATTTTTATTTTACAAAAAAGGGCAATTCGTTCCATTTATAAATTAAGTCCCAGACACTCCCTCAGAGACAAATTTAAAGAGATTAATATAATGACTGTGCCTTCTCAGTACATTTATGATAATCTTTTGTATGCACATAAAAATATTAATCTATTTAAAAAATACAGTGATATCCATAACATAAATACTAGGAACAAACACAAATTTGTTGTTCCTTCATCAAGGCTCAAAAAAATAGGTGGCTCGTTTAGATGCCAATGTATACGTTTTTATAATAAACTTCCTAGTCACATTCAAGAACTAAGCCTAAATAAATTCAAATCTTTTATAAAGCGTAAACTATGCCAAAAAGCCTATTATACTGTAAATGACTTTATTGAGGACAAAAAGGCTTGGGATTGAGCTGCTCCAATAAGTTTAGACTGCGAATGTTGTTTTATTTTATTTTGCGATTTTACTTTTTTTTTTTTTTTTTTTTTTTTTTTTTTCTTAATATCTATTTACATAAACAATGACATGAACATTTACTATTTACTGTGTAAAGTATTATATTATTTTATTTATTGTGAATGTGAGGACTATGTGGGTCATTGTTTCCGTTTTAATCATGGTCTGGCGGTTTGAGTAATTTATGCGGCCTACCCAAATGTCCTTTCTTTGGTATTGTTCGTCGAATCGTTGAGCTCCCTAAGTTTGAGTTGAGCAGCATGATTACTGACAAATGCGTGCACTGACTGGACAGGTCCACTCAAATTTGTGTGGTTCTTTCCTCAAAAGACCATTTCAGACACCAATCTACATGGTCCTCAAAATGATCTGACCAAGACTATTTCTGGATTTTTATATACACATTGACATTGATAAATTTTACATATACAGTGACATGAATATTTACTTTGTAAAGTATTATATTATTTTAATGACTGTGAATGTGAAGACTATGTGGGTTATTTTTTTTTTTTTTGCCTTTTCTTCTTTTTTTTTTATTTTCTCAGATAGTTTTAGTCATGGTCTGGCAGTTTGAGTAATTTATGCGACCCACCCAAATGTCCTTTCTTTGGTATTGTTCGTCGAATCGTTGAGCTCCTTAAGTTTGAGTTGAGCTGCATGATTACTGACAAATGCGTGCACTGACTGGACAGGTCCACTCAATCGGTGTGGTTCTTTCCTCAAAAGACCATTTCAGACACTAATCTACATGGTCTCCACATGATCTGACCAAGATTATGTCTGGACTTTAAAAGAGACTGTGACCTCTGAGTTTGTTTCGGCCTTTCTTCTCAGAGTAGTCAGTTAGGAAACGCCGACCTCATCTCGTTTTAAAAAATATGATTGACATGTAAAAGTGTTTGTACAAACCTACTTACAGAAATAAAAATCATTTATCATCATTTATCATTTATCATTTACGCGATGCAGGATTTTGCGTGACGTCAGTTCGATACATAATGCGCATGCAGTGGTGTAGATGCCGCTACAATACTACCCCTTATTTATAAACGTTGCTTAAAGTTAACAGTAATGAGGACCGTGCTTATGGACATGTTTTGGCGTTTTAAACATCTATCAACACTAAGCCCCGTTCGAAAAATAAATGTGAAGAAGCTACTTATAAAAGCAGCTTTTACAATTGGGATACGCTTTGACAGGATTATTATTTAAGGGACTTTTATACATATACATTACGCCTGTAATCCATGGGGATTATAGGTGTAATGTTATAAAAGTCGCTAGGTGGATTAAGTGATCTTTTTTTATTTCGTAATAAAATCTGATTGTACATTTAATCAAAAATAGTCAAAACTCTTACCCCAAAGTAAAAAAATTGTCACTCTCAAGGGTCTTCAGGAGTGGATCACTCAATTCAGGTTGTGAGCTAAATCTCAACGAAAACTTACTCTACTGACAAAATTTAATTATTTTTTTCCCTAACCAGATTTTTACCTGATATCTCTACCTATAGTACACCCCGTTTTCGCCAGAGCCCCTTGTAATAGAGGGCGAGCCTATTACCATCAACCAGGGACAAATCCAGACTCCAGGCTCCTGAGAAATTTCTAACGGAAAAATCCAATAACACTGCCCGAACCTGGTATCGAACCCAGAACCTCATGCTCAGTAGTAGCGCTTGGCTTAGCCAATCTATTTTTTTTTCTTTATAAACGCTGTTTGAGTATGCTGAACTATTTTTTTTTTTATTAAAACATTGCAGATTTCCAGCAATATTGCAGATTTAAGTTAAAATAAACTAGATTTATTCAATGAATTAACTCTTTTTATGAATCATACAACCCGTCGTCACTGTTTACTATTGAGCTCTTTCTTAACTCAATATAAGTTAGTGTATAAACCAAATTATAGTAAATATTTCTTTAGTCCCCGCTGTGAAACGCTCATAAAATACATAAGCTGCATTCGCGATTTATTTGCCAAAAATGTAAACAAATATGAGTTTACGGAAAATAACTTAAATTCCTATACAATAAAATCCGGTTTACACTACAACTGCAAACATTTTTATAACTTTTTCAATAGTGCTAGTCACTCTGAAATCAACTTAATCACCATTAAAATAAAGTTTATATTTGTAACTTGAAATAACATTAATTCGAAACTTATGTTTGAATAGAATTTACATAGGTAGGTACATAAACTCACGTCTTCCCAACGGGGTTGACAAAAACTACAGAACGCCACCTGCTACGATCCTTAGATACTCCTTTTGCTTCGTTTACGTTCATAGAGCTGGTCACGCGCGAACGTCACCAATAAGGTCACTGTCCTACGGCATCCCATTCCGGCATTTCCACTCACATCTGCCTTGTAAATACTTTTTTCTTTCAACTACGCAGTAATGTTATCAGTAATCACTACATAAGCGATCACAAAGGATGTATTTTTGCTTAGAACCAAAACAGTGCAGTAAAGTTATATAAAATCTCATTGTTGCACAGTTTTTCATTAATACACTGTTTATTATTTTTTATTTAGATCTATATTTACCACAGAGGTTTAATGTCGCCCATTAAGTTTAATATAAAAATGTATGCATTAAGTCAAAAAGATACTGGCTGAAAATAAAAATTGGCTGAATTAAACCGACTTGGTGAAAAAAAACAAATGGTGCGCATTTTGTACTATTATAAAACTTTGATACTTCATATTTAGCAAGAAAAGTTTTTAAAAAATGGTAATAGACAGCGATAAGCGATATGGATTCAACTCCAGAAAGTATAAAATCAGCTGCAAATGAAATTGTTAATAATCTTTTGCCCAAAAATCGCGGGATACTTTGTTTTCATTCATTTGAATTTTTATTTTGAGTAGGTATATTTTATCACGGTAGATAGATTGGTAGTTAAAAGAAAAGTAGATTACGCACCTTGATAAAGTGAGTAATTAATGCACTCGTGTTAATTTAGTGCCCTCGCATGCGCTCGTGCACCATCATGGTATAATCGTGCATTAATAACTCACCTACTATAATATTAAATTGGATAGTATTATTGTAAAAAATAACTAACTATGGATAAATAATTAGCTGACCGCTTAGTATGGGGATGGCCTGAAACACAGGTTTTTATTAACCTAGCTCAGGCAGGTCGCTATAAGTTAGAATGACAGTACCAACGCACCTTTCATAGATAAGTAAAAATCGTGTAAATTAAACTAGCTTTAATATGAGTATTTAAGCCAATCCCTTAAGAACTTGGTACTACTAAGTATTTATAAGTTTGTAAATGTATTACTTTGTAAAAGGACCTAAATAATTTTTTTTTTTTTTTTTTACTTTACGCTTGATACAACAATATTTTATTATAAGCCTTTCACTCATCTTCTCATCATGGTCATTCAGTAAAAACTTACATACTTTTTACGATCGCGAATCATATTTTATTCAACATACAACCTGACACTGACTTGCAAAACGCAACATTCGTAAAAAAAAATTGTGGGCTAAGCGTTTCCCCCTTAAAAAAAAAACGAGTGTGCTTATGACCACACGACTGAAGTGAAACTTCTTTCGCTCCATCTGTATGTATATATATATATATGTGTGTACAATATATACATGTATACACATATACATATATTAATTTTCTACAAATATTTAAATTTATTTCATGGTTTCATTGGTAAATTAATATTTTTGAATAGATCTTCTATTGCTTAGATATACGGAACGTATTTGGCTATGAGAGGAAGAGAGAAAGAAAATGTGCGCGCGCACTGCTGTCTCTTGCTTATATCCCCCACTTAACTTCCGTTCGCCTTGCCCGATCACACTTTTCGTAACGCTTACGTCACGCGTTCGCCAGCTTACTCCCCAAGTCAAGCGTGCGTAAAGAAGTTTCACTTCAAAAACTGATCGTTCTGCAATCTCACTGCATAATGTAACTTTGTTAGGCAGTGGCTAGGAAACGAGCACAAAATGTGTGAAGATATAGAGAAATTATACTCAAATACACACACAACATAACATCACGCCTGTAATCGTCGAAAAGCAAGGCAGAGGTAAATCTTATTATTATTACAGTTTAGTGTGCGTTATGTGTATGCGTGTGTGTTGTGTTGTTGTATTGTATTGTTTTATAGTATTGATTATATTGCATAATCACACATCAAATCTAACATCAATCATTTATTCAAATTAGGCTGAGAATCAGCACTTTTTGAGCGTCAAAATTACATAAGACAGTCCCCCAAAACGCCCGTCTTTCACCACTTCCTAGTGCTTTAGCTGCGAAGAAGAAGTAGCGCAACACACTTCCCGGCAACACAGCTGTCTGTTCAGTTAAAAAAAACTTGCTTCTATACATTAGTAGGTATGTATAAAATTAAACTATTTGCTATAATATAGCAAATAGTTTAATTTTGCTTTTAATTAAGCTGAAATATTATGTTAGCTAGCCACGCCAATATACCAATTAATAGAATGTAATCAATGAAGTGGCAATGGGCAGACCACATCGCTCGTAGAACTATACCCGATGGGGAAGAAAATTTCTTGAGTGGCGACCACGAACCGGAAGACGCAGCGTAGGCAGGCTTCCCGCTAGGTGGACCGACGACATCGTGAGAGTCGCGCAATCGATGGATGCAAGTGGCGGATTGTCGTTCGGCGTGGTGGTCTAAGGGGGAGGCCTTTGTTCAGCAGTGGACGTCTTCCGGCTGATGATGATGATGAAACTATAATCAAGCAAAAAAAAAATATTAATGAAAATAAAATTTAACACACATTTACATGAAGTAGAATATTGGATTTCTTACTTCTATGGAATCCCTGGATCAATAAGCTCAACTCAATTTTCTATCAATAGCATCAGCTGCTTACATGTAGCGCCAAGCTGGGCACTAAAGAAAGAAAGAATAACGAAGTATCATTTGCCTCATCAAGCGCCTACCTTGGTTCGAACCCACGTCCTACATTCCGTAAGTTGGGGCCGCCACCACTGGGCCACCACTGCTCTCGTGGATGGAGTGTCTTTAAATTATTTAAATACAGCCCATAGAACAGCACAATCAGTCTATACTTACCTAAATCTATAGCGTTTTCTCTGGTGGGACAAAAGCCTCCTCTCTGTGAGAGGGAGTGGGCTGTAATCCACCACGCGAGCCCAGTGCTAGTTGATGGATGTCAGAAAAAAAAAGAAAAAGTATTTATTGCGACTCGAACAGGAAGATCACAAACTAAACTAAACACAGACAAAGAAAAACAAAAAACAAATTATATAAATATTTGTTTAAGTACCTAACAAAAAGAAAAATGAAACAGTACTTACTATCTATACGAGGCCAAAAGGCTCCTATTAAAAAATAAATGTCGCAACGCTGGTATTTTGATAGGATCCGCTGTGAAATCACGGGCAGTTACAGAAACAGATAAATAATAAAATAGATATATCATGTAAAATATTAGCAAATAAAATAAAAAGCATTCATTTTTATTCCGCGCCAAACGTAACCTTATTATTTGTCTATGCCTTGAGTGTCAGAGGCACTCTGTGGCATTGCTGTGACTTTGCTGTCATAAACACTCGCTATTTTATTTCAGTACTTAGTCAATGTTAAAGATTAAATTTCTCCAATAAACATTAGGTCTTACACTCGTCTGTCGTCGTAAAATCTAATATTTAGTAGGTACACAAAGGCTTTAATTAGCATTACCTATTTATTTTGCATTGACTGTAGTGACCTTCTGTCGTAATAAATAAATACAACATTAAGGCTGTATACAGAACCTAACTTAAAAAAATCGGTAAAAAATAGATGGTTTCCTTCACAATTTAGAGGGCAGAAGTGATGAACCTACGACTCGTAACGTACATAACATACGACCGATACCACGGGCCACCACTGCTTTTCTGAACCATCCTTGCTCTTTACAATACAGCCAATTTGAGATCAAATGACGCTCATTACTCCAGTTATAAATTTACACTTTGTCTAAGTAACAATCACCGCTCCTTCGAAGTCGTATAAACTAACTTACAAAATCCAGGTCGAAGTCAGTAGCACGTGGCGTCAGATTTCTTATTAGTTTTAAAATGAACATTTTCCCCTAATATATTGTGCTGCTAGAAAAATTAGTGATGTAGTGTCGTTTTGTAACACTTTTAATTAAGTTTTAGCTCTATTTTGCTCACTATATTTTCCTTTGAGCTTGTTACATAGGTTTAAATTATAAATTTATGTAAAACTAGCTGACCCGGCAAACTTCGTACAGCCTCAGAATTAATAAATGTTGTGTTAACTTATTCATCAAAAAAGCCATTCCATACAAAATGTATGAGATAATAAATTGTCTTCATATTTTTTACGTGAGTTTTTCCTATAGTGCTTATAGTTATCTGCTATTCGGAGCGGAGACAAATCCAACAAAACAAATATTATAAAAATCGGTCAGGTGGTAGCCGTAAGGCTGATCCGGGGGTACCGCACGATCTCGGGCGAGGCGGCAAGCCTCCTTGCCGGACTGCCGCCGTGGGATCTGGAGGCGATAGTCCTCGCGCGCCTGTACGAATGGCCCGCGGAGGCACTACGCCGCCGCGCCGGGGGGAAACTCCGCTGCCGCGGCAAATCGCAGCAGAGCGGACCGACCTCCGGCGCGATCTCATGGCGGCATGGAAAGAGCGACTGTCGCAACCCAGCGCAGGGCACGCCGCGATAGCGGCGGTAAGACCCCTCTTTGAAGAGTGGCTACCGCCTGACGCAGGTCCTCACCGGACACGGGTGTTTCGGGAGGTTCCTGCACACCATCGGGCGGGAGGAAACGCCCGGGTGTCACCACTGCGAGGGTCACCCGGAGGACACGGTGGAGCATACGGTGGCGGTATGCCCCAATTGGGCGGAGCACCGCCGTGTTCTCGCAGAGGCGATCGGCAGCGGCGGCGACCTCTCGCACCCGGCCCTGGTTCGAGCCATGGTCCAGGGCGAGAGGGAGTGGGAGGCAGTCACCTCCTTCTGCGAAGCAGTCATGCTAGCGAAGGAGGTGGCGGGACGGCTGAGGGAGAGAGCCTCACGTCCCAGCCGCCGCGGGAGACGCTCCGGGCGTCGGGAGCCGCGTGACGACTCCCGGCCACCGTAGGCGCGGGCCTGCGGGCGGAGAGTAATGGGTAACTCTCCGTCCGATCAGGACCAGGCCCGTGCCGGACGGCGCGTACGTGTTCCACTCGCGCCTCAAAGAGATGTCAGCATAAAGGAAGGGGCCCGAAAGGGCCGAAGCCTGCCGGGGCAGCGGGATTGTCCGAAAGGGTTACCGCTACCCCGGAACACAAAGGGCTAAGGAAGGAACACGGGTGGGTTTTAGTCAGTAAGAGTCTGACACTCCCTTCTGCTCCACCCAGACCGGGAGGGGTCATTGGATGATTTCCCATCCACAAAAAAAAAAAAACCATTCTTGACATATTAATGGTGTAACTCAACCCAACTTTGTTTTATTTGAAGGTCAAACAGCTGAAAAGTAGTTTATTTAATTTATTTAAGATTGCATATCCGTGCATGTTTTGGGGAACGGAGAATAGGAAAGAATCTCTACGCTGCCATCGACCAACCCATAAGTAGCGATGAATTGGGGCAATCAAATGTTATGCGGGCTGTTTTTTCGACACAATACGAAGTTTTCATAATGAAAACACAAATCTATTTATTGCATACGTTGTTAATGTGTAAATGATTTTATTTCTGTAAGTAGGTTTGTACAAACACTTTTTTACGTCAATCATATTTTTTTGAAACTAGATGAGGTCGGCTTGCTTGTGTAGTTTCCAATTGCAAAATTTGTCTAGAGTTTTGACCTAAGAGTTTAATACTTTCTGTCCAATTGTAGCTCTTTTTGTCTGGCACAAAATCAAACATGATCAGGGCCTCAATTATTATATCCAGCATAATTACGCCAATACCATAACACAGTTGAAAGTTATTGAAAGTGACCTAAATTTAATCACGACATTGAACGTTTATTCAATAGTAAACTGATTAGTTGTAACGCTCTATTGTTTAGCTAGGACTTCAATAGAACGGGGTTTTGGTAACCTTTAGAAATAGGTACATAACGCAAAGAGAAGTGGTATATAAACTGATGCCTTTTTCCCAAGAGAGTAAACAGTAAATTAATTAGTTAGAGTATATAGTTTAGGATCGTCGCATGTAGCGTTCTGTATTTTCTAGGCATATCCTAACACACTTCTTTTGCTTCGTTCACGTTTATGATAAAAACTCTCACTCCCTCTCTTCACTCTTCTATAATTGTTTCTGATTGTAAAAAAGACGTGTTTTGTTTCTAGCAAGTAGTTTTCCTAATGTTGAGAGATAATTACCTGAGTATGCACTTCTTCCATCATACTTCTCTTATTATTCGTCATCTCAGTACTCGTAGTCACCCCTTTTCTAGCCGTAACTTCTTTCAAGCAGTTCATCTATTGTTTCTTTCGTCTGCCTTACTCCTATTATAGCCATGCACATTCATACTCAAAACTTTTCACAGTCCTTAATAAAACAATTCTCCGTAAATCTGATAAATCCAACACGCAGCTGCACTTTTGAACAACTATTTTCACTATTTGAGTTCTAGAAACGGAGAGGAGACATTTGCATTTCAATTTGAACCATTAAAAAAAGCCGTGAGACTATCGGAGGAAAATCGCCCATTACGACCGTTAGCTATGAATTTATGAATAGGAAATGCTGAAGCACGCAATGGAGGAATATTATGTAATTTGTCCTCGTTCTCCAATAATAAATTACGTCTGCAAAACTTTTAGTGTTCCGTAGCCAAATACTAAATTAATGAATATTACCATTTTATACATACCTCTTATGTTTATATAAACATTTAAAACTAGCTATTGTATATTTATTTATTTCATTATTTGTGTAATATTTTAAGTAAGGCAATAATAATTAAATAAAAGCTTATATTCTAGCTTGAAAAGACGTTAAGTATTTACAACTGTAAAAAGAAAGAGTTCTAACTATGAATTTTAAGGCTTTTTATTTTGGCTTTTTTTAGGCTTTGACTTTTGTACTTAGGGATTGCAAAGTATAATTATTTTTTTACAAAAATAAAACGAAAATTCTTAAAAAAAATTAAAAAGTTTATAAAAATAAGCTAATCAATAAATAAATACAACTAGGTATTATTAGAAATTATATATTATTCAACGAATTATCATAACAGTTACATCAAATAAAGTCCATCGACAGTGTTTTAAACTACACTTTTAGACAAAACTGTAATTTATTCAAAACCCACTTTGAAGAAATTACGGCTATTCATCGTATGACGGCAGTTATAGTTTTTTCGAAACACAAACACATAAAAATAAACTTATTTTTGTGGTCGTTAAAATCAATACAGTGTATGCATTCATCAAAACTACGGAACCCTTTTGGCCGGTTTTTTCTTATTTCGTGTGGATCTGTCGGACTCTTACAGTACTGACAATAGGTCACACGTAAAACTTCAAACTACCTTTGGTCAGAGAGAGGCGTTATTGGTTCAAGTTTAGAAAAGAAGATACAAGTCACGAAATTTGTGCGAAGATAAACAACAACGCATAAGTATTAGCTTATGAGGTGTTGTTTATCTTCGCAAAAATTCGCTTACGCATCGCTTAAGAGCCTACATACACTACCTCAGCTAAAATTCACTCTTTATCTCGCTCGCACGATACTGCTCGCGGACTGAGTGAGAGCGAGACAGAGTGCGGTGCTAGGCGGCAAGCAGCGCCAATAGTTTAGGTATTTGCTTTTTACGGTGAAAATAATGGTAATTAAAAAAAGTAAATAACATAAGACCTGCTTTATAGTTAGTTCGGTTAGTATACAAAGTTTCATGATCTAATTTGATGTATTTTTTGAATATCAGCGGTTTATTGTTCGGTTTGGAGGTAACTTTGGATTTTTTTTCTATCGAGAAAATTTTATGAAATCGTGTTTTCGTCTAACATAAGACCTAACATTAATCCTCAAACTCAACTTTACCATATATTTATTTCAGAATTAATGCTGCAGTATTTTCGACATAACGGAGGATCATGCTAAGCCATTTGAGGTAGTATAGGCCCTTAATGATTGATTAATTTATAATCAATAATTTTATTATGCTCCTGTTTAACCTGCGCTAATGTTAATGTCTAACGTTTGAGCTGAACTGCGATGGCTGCAGTTGCCTATGCCCTTGACGCGTGTTGCTCGTGTGTAGATGTGTTGACAAAAACCGAGTTATTCCGGTCTGATCACCTGAACCCCCTCCACCCCCCGGATCCCCACTAGTTCTTTCTATCGTTATCGCGTAAGACCTTACGTCATTAATAATGACCCATCTGAATTAACGTATTAAATATTGGTCATTTCTGCGTAATGTATTATTTAACGTGTTAAATCACGCGTAACGAAATAAATGTGACAGAAGCATTATAACAAAATCGTCCAAAATCGGTCGTAATTTTTTTTGCACATTACTGTACGGGTCGATTAACGGTTAAGCTACGTATGCCGTGGTCGGTTCGTGGAAGAGTCACCATCCATTACATTTTGAGACCCCTTCGTGATTCGAATATCACATTGAACTGGATGTCATTCGTAGATCTTTGACAGTCATTACGGGTAGTCAGAAGCTCGAAAGTCTGACAACCAGTCTTATCAAGGGGTATCGTGTTACACAGTTACTGGGTTGTGGAGGTCAGATAGGCAGTCGCTCCTTGTAAAATACTGGTATTCAGCTGCATCTGGTTAACAAGAAGGTTATCTGGTCGACCGCAACTTAGTTGAGAAAAGGATACTTATTATTTTGTTCATCATTCAGTACCTACTAAGCTTCAAAATACAGTTTATTTTGATTAAGGGTTGATTTTTCAATCATCTCATGACTTTATTCGAAGAATAATTTTGACGTTTTGACTGTTATCTCATACAAAACCAATTGTATTCCTCGAATAAAAGTTATCTGGCGTTGGAAAATTCAGCCTTAAAAAGACTCCCTTTGTATAACTTTTAACCTCTTCATTATTCTGTATTTGAATGAAATGTTTGCACAATTTCATTTACTTCAAGTTTCATTGTTTACAATATAAATGAATTATATTTCGAATTCTATTTTCGTTTTGTTGAATGAAAACACGGTATGAAGGACAAAAGTGGTAGTTTAGAATAGTCCTTTGATCGTACAATGCATTTAGGACTTTTGGGTTACACAACACGTAACAACTCAAATAAGAGATAGCACAACATCTGTCTTCAACCTGCCTGCAACGTGTCGCCAGATACTCCGGCCATATGCCCGCAGAGATACCAACAACATGGAACGTCTAATGGTGACTGGAAAAAAAGAGGGCAAAAACCTAGAGGCCGTAGCCCAAAAAGGTACAATATGTTGAAGGAACAACATGATACACGAGCGCCGCACTCCACCAGGCCAGATCGTAACAGATGGAGAAAGACCGTTGACAACTTGAAACAGAGTCACGATTTTCAGCAGTGAGAGAGAGACCTTTCTTACACTTCTTAGCCTAAAAGGCCGCTGCCTGGAATTTTGCGGGCAGCGGGGCGGCAGCGGCGGCGGCGCGGGCGGTCGCCGATTGCCTTGAGTGCACCGCTCGTTGCCCGCTCCCGCGCCGCTGTTTTCGAGTACCGGTCCATTTAAATGTACGCATAAGATCCTGCCGCTCCCGTGCCGCCGCCGCTGCCGCCCCGCTGCCCGCAAAATTGCAGGCAGCGGTCTTAAGGGATAAAAAAAATAAGAATCCAAATTAATCTAGAATTCCTGACTTTGTTGAAGAGCGGCCAAAACAAAATATTAAAATGGACAAAAGGTTTCTGTCTGCACGTTAGAAATGATTAATTAGTATTCTTGCGTTTTATGTAACAAAGACTAGTTGATTTAAATAATTTAAAATGTTTTCTTTATCGTATGACCTTCAGCCCGCGGCTTGTGGTTACAATAGCGGTCGTAAGGAGCACCAGATACAAATACTAATAGGTATAGCGGGATTAATTATCTTAATTAATTTTGTTACTGTGTAAAAACGCTAAGAGATAAAATCGTTGCAAAGAATGTTTCTGAATTATGACAGATTTTTTTTTTAAACGCATCAGTGGATTATGTGTTATTGTATAGGTTAAAATTGTTTTTTTTTTTTGCGAAATTATATCTAATGTGGCGTAGATACGAGTCCCAGAAGTGCCGTGATTAAGATCGCCGGAATCTGCTAGGTGCAGGAACTGTCCGATCTTACCCCGTGGCCATGGGTTACACAGTCAAGCGACATCAGTTTTGTGACAACGACTGCAGAGAAAAGAAATGAAAGAAGTTGTTTACCGTCACAAAGGGGCTCAGGCTCTTTGTACACACGTTTTTCTTGCCGTGAAAAACGACGGCTTATTCGCCGTGTGTAGGCACGGCCGTTAGTGTTGTTTGACTATGGAAGGTTGTTGACAGACGCGTTTTTTTTTTCGGTGTGGTTTAAATACCGTAAAGAAAGTGTGCGCTGTATACAAAGGGCCTAACGCGACTTGCGGAGCGTCGGACGGAGACAAGAGACGCACGCAAGTCGCATCTCCCGAGGCCATGAAAGGCCTGACGATGCCATGACAATGATGACCGATGCATCTTTTTCGGCGGAGATTATGATGATGACAGTCGATGTCACAACCGCGGGATAAATCATCTAATCTAATCTACTCATCATACCTTTGCCTACTTGCACCCCAAATTACAGTCTCGCAACCTAATTCGTTTGAAGTAAAAACTCAATCAGTCCGAATTTAATTACGAGTCCTGATGAATGAAAGTTTGTTTGTTTTAGAAAGCGGGCGTCACCTCATCGTGTTGATTGTGACAATTTGATAACGAATTTTGAATGCTGACGTCCTTGAAAAATAAAATTAAGCCACATGTACAAGTTTATGCTCCGTTTACTTACACCTAATGAGTGAATGCTGCTTTTATGACGCGTATAATTTCTTGTTTTATCAATAGATATTCGGTAATATTGAAGCTACCCCATTAGTGATAGAATTTCAGAAATCAGGTCAGGAGTTCCGAAGATTAGCCCCTAAATACAAACTCACAAATTTCACCTCTTTATAATATTAGTACCAACTCAATCCAACGGACGGTAACGTGCAACTTTGGTAAGAAACATTTGTCATGACAAAAAAAAATATATTATACAACGTGTAACGTTAAATACGCAAAATCTGAAAATAGTTTGTTCATAATTGACGACTGAATCGATTTCAGTAACTTTTAATATAGGTTTTTTTTTTCAAAAATTATGTATTTTGCCATACAATAGGCGGGTACAATAGGCGGATGCCTATTGAGCCAAAGAAAATTAAGTCTTATTTTAAGGCAATAAGACTCAATTTTGAATGCATAAACTAATGCTAGGATCAACACCATTTTCTTAATAAAAATAGTTAACTTTAAAAAAAAATAGTTTTGGTCAATGTATTATGATTTTAACTCAATGCTCTAATTGGGGTGTATGAGGTTTTGCACATTTAACGTTACACGTTGTATAAGCCCAGTATTTATTAGTGGTGCACCGGATGTGGGTTCTACGGAATGTCGAATTCGGCCGAATGTTCGGTTTAAATATGTACCGAAGCCGAAGTTCAGCCGAACTTCGGCAGAACTTCGGTTACATTTCGCACGCTTTTGTTCAATGAACAGCAGTTCTATTCTGTAATCTCACCGTGAAAACAAAGGTAAAGTGAGCTGTTATTCCATTTGATGTTAGGGATTGCCCCTATTGATAGCTCACTTCACCTAAGTTATCATGGTGACATTTTTACAGAATCGATCGGCTAGTCAGATCGTGTTCGTTCCTCGTCGTCGCTTGTAATTTCACTCACGCTCGCGTCCCGCTCGCCACCCGCGGTCACCCTTGATAATTTTAATAAAGCATATTTTTTATACGTGATGTTATTTCTTTTCTACGGAAATAAAAATGAACATCCACGTTACCTATTTACTTACAAATCATCATATTTTGATCAAGATTTCATTTTAAAATAAATTTTATTTTCACTTTTCCATTTCTTATTTAAATTAATTTAAGCTACCGAATTTCGGCCGACATTCGGCAGATCTAACCGAAATTCGGCCGGAGACGAAGTTCGGTAAAAGCTGCCGAACTTCGGTGATACCGAATGTGAAACGAATTTCGGTGCATCTCTAGTATTTATGTTCCGTATATACCAGTGTATATTGATTACAGTTTTACCCCGAGATTCTCAAACGCTACTTAATTTTAAGACGTTAAATTACTTTCTGCCGCTACAAACCTAACATCGACTGCACGAGGTTAAACAGCATCTTGAAATAAATTGTGTTTGGCTTAAGCCAACCGCAAATTACAGCCGCAGCGCAACGCATTTTTATACAAAAAAGTGCGATGCGGCCTGCCTGTACTTTGCGTTGGTTTATAGAAAATTAACGAAAAGGATGAAGAACTATTCAAAAACGGCGGTTCTGTATTCGACCCGTATGTATGTATGTTTGTATATCTGCGATTTTCTCAAAAACTTATGAACCAATTTTGATAATTATTCCAACATTTTGCAATGCGTTGCGTTGCGGCGCGACTGTTTTAGCCTTTAGCAGAATCAACCTATAATTTTCTCACTGCTGGGTCACAGGCCTCCTCTCGGTGAGAGGGAGTGGGCCGTAATCCACCACGCGAGCCCAGTGCGGGTTGGTAAAAAAATAAAGAAAGAAAAAGTATTTGACAAAAATAAACCCCAGTTCAACTGTTATATTATTATATGGGGATAGTTTAAATGTAAGAAAAAAAGATATAATTGAATGTGTCCATTTGATGTTACATCTTAATGAGACCAATAATTGTAAATTCATTTTTTGTGCCTTGCCTTACTCATATTATTTAACTGATAAGCAAAATATGCATACCTATAATTTAAATATGTTAATTTATAATAGGACTTGTCGTCGCAGTGACGCTATTTTATATTTTGATTGTAATCAATTCATTACTAATTACAAACTGACAAGTTATACTATGTATTTACCACCTAGTTGTAGGAGACAAATTGCTAATCTTTTAGCATATAATATACACAGTGACACTGGTACCTGTAGTATACCATCGATTACTGTTAGTAGTAGTACTAACACTACTTTTGATACGCCTTGTAGTTTAAACTCTTAGGTGCGACAACGGGTCAGCCTCATATGTTGAATGTTGTACATCAAAATATGCAGGGTCTGTCCGGCAAAGAGCTAGAGTTAAGTTTATTTATGGAGAACTATGATGTTCACGTGTTATGTTTGACTGAACATTGGTTGAAAGAACATGAAGTAGTGTTTATTAATGATGATAACTTTACTGTACAGAGTGCATTTGTCAGAAAAAGTGCTATTCGTGGTGGCTCTTTAGTTCTTGTTTCAAACAAGTTAAAATGTAAACAACGTTTAGATTTAGTTAATCTTTCAATCGAGCGCACTATTGAGTTGTCTTGTGTTGAACTTGAGCGACATGTTATAATTTGCGTTTATCGACCCCCCTCTGGGGATTTTATTAGTTTTGAATCGGTAATGGAAGATTCTCTCCACAGGTTGAAATCAAGTAACAAAAATATTATTTTATGTGGAGATTTCAATATTAATATTCTAGATGTTACTCCATTAAGTATTAGACTTCTCAATCTGTTTAGGTCTTATAATTTAATTAATTTGTTTTTTGAACCTACTAGGATTACGGCATCTTCCTCAACTTGTCTTGATAATATATTTAGTGATTGTGATGCCAAAAATAATTTAGTGTTAACTGACTTAACATCCGACCACTGTGGTTTATTAGCTAGTTTCCCCATGCCATTACCTAAAAAGCCGCATAAATTTGAATGTAGGCCTTATACAGCTAGTCGTTGCAAAATGTTTAAAAATAATATAGCTCAAAGAATTACACCATCTATAGTTGAACACGAGAATCCTAATGAAATTTATGGTGCCCTTTTTGCTGTCGTGCAAAAAGAGTACCAATCTACTTTCAAGTCCAAAACCATTGACATTAATGGATCCTCTGTTGGCTTTAACCAATGGGCTACTCCAGGTATTTATAGAAGTAGAGCGAGACTATACGAGTTATATGGTTTGAAAAAATACAGGTTTGATACTCCTTTCCTAGAGTATGTAAAAAATTATTCAAAATTATTTAAAAAAATTTGTGCTTTTGCTAAATCAAAATTTTTAAGTGATTCAATTAAAAATTCGAGTAATAAAGTAAAAACCACTTGGAAAATTATTAATAATGAAATGGGTAAATCGGTTAAACAAGATAAACAACTTGAGATTATGGTTGACAGCAAATTAGTTAATAAAGCTGCTGACGTAGCTGAGGCATTTAATGAGTTTTTTGCCAACATACCTGTAACCACGACTCGCTCCTTAAATTCGTCCCCGTCTAAAGCTGAAAACCTTTTGCATAGTAGTGTACCTAAATGTAGTCGCTTATTTAGCTTCGAACATGTAACCCCGCGTGATGTAGTTAATGTTTTTAACACACTTAAATCTAAAAACACCGGTGATTACTGGGGCATCTCCATTAAACTTTTAAGTAATATAATAGACATCGTAGCCCCCTATCTAGCTGTTACTTTTAATAAATGTGTTGATTTAGGAATTTTTCCTGACCTCATGAAGAGTAGTAAAGTCATACCTTTATTTAAATCAGGTAATAAAAATGACGTTGGCAATTTCAGGCCTATTTCTATCTTACCTGCATTTAGCAAAATATTTGAAAAATTAATACTCAAGCAGCTGCTAAGACATTTTAATTTAAATAGCCTCCTTCATAATGAACAATATGGCTTTACAAAAGGTCGTTCAACTACAGATGCGGGTGTTGCTTTGCTGAAACACATATTTAATGCATGGGAGGACTCGCAAAATGCTATTGGAATTTTCTGTGATCTCTCCAAAGCCTTTGATTGCGTGCACCATGACACACTTTTACGTAAACTACGTCATTACGGTGTCCAAAACGAAGCTCTCAACGTAATAAATTCTTATTTACATAATAGGTTCCAATGTGTAGATGTTAATGGTGTGAAATCTTCTGGGCTACCAGTTCAGTTAGGTGTACCGCAAGGCTCAATACTGGGTCCATTCTTGTTCTTAGTATATATTAATGATTTACCTTTCTATTTAAAGGGCATCTGTGACGTTGTACTGTTTGCAGATGATACCTCTCTTATTTTTAAAGTAGACAGGAATAGACAAGATTTTGACGACGTAAACAGTGCACTCTCTATTGTTACGGATTGGTTTACGTCAAATAACCTAGTTCTCAATGCCAAGAAAACGAAATGTGTAAAGTTCGCCTTACCGAATGTTAGAAATCTAGGACCCAACATCGTCTTAGATAAAGAGGTGCTTGAAACTGTGGGCTCGGCAGTTTTTCTTGGAATAACATTAGATGCCAAACTTCAGTGGGGACCACATATATCAAGCCTAGCAGGAAGGCTCAGTTCGGCTGCCTACGCCGTCAGGAAAGTAAGACAATTCACTGACGTTGATACAGCTCGTTTAGTTTATTTTAGTTATTTTCACAGTGTTATGTCCTACGGTATTCTGCTATGGGGCAAAGCTGCTGATATACAAAATATATTTGTCCTGCAAAAACGAGCTGTTCGAGCAATTTACCAGCTAGGTGCTAGAGTTTCTCTAAGAGATTTTTTTAAAGATATTGGTATTCTCACGGTTGCATCACAGTTCATCTTAGCCAACATCTTATATATTAGGCAAAATATACACTTGTACACTAAAAACAGTGATATTCACAATGTTAACGCCAGAAACAAGGACAAACTACGTGCTCCCTTTCACCGGCTTCATAAGGTTCATAACTCATTTGTTGGGCTTGGTATAGCCTTTTATAATAAGCTACCTTCTTCTTGGCTAGATTTGCCTTTTAATGCGTTTAAAGCTCAAGTAAAATCTAACCTTTGTTCAAAGGCATACTATTCCATCAACGACTACTTAAACGATAAGAATAGTTGGTCGCCCTGATTAACTCAAGACAATGTTTATGTTCTTTCTCCAGAATTAGCTTACTGACAGGTTATATGAGTTCATATATTTTTTTTTTTTCTGTTTTTAGTTGACTTTATAAGTCAATTCAGTTTAATTTTATTTTAATTTATTATTGACATAATCTACTCATTTCAATGTTTTCTAATGAGTTGATTGCAACATATGTGGTTAGCTAGCGACCTCTACGATTGATCACATTTATCTTGCCTGAGCAACCGGCAGCAAGTTCGTCATGCTCCCTTAGATGTCACTGCTTGCGGTAGCGTCGGGGGTCGGGTTGCCTCCTTCCCTCAAATATGGCGAGGGGGGTAATGGCTGATCTTTGCGTTATGCTCGTGAACGGGTGCTGCTTGTGGTGACTGGTCGTCTTGCTGACCTTGGTTTTACTGTTGTTATTACTAATAACTTTTTAAAATTTATTTTACTTCGATGGTCCTAGTTTACCATTCACAGCTATGTGAACTGAACCCAGTATTGCATACATATGTAAGCTGTCACGCCCTTTATACCTGGAGGCTTTTATTTAGGTAGCAAGTTTTTGTTTACATTTTTAATTTTTGCTTGAGTACGTATTGTTTTTATTGTATTTGTGGGTATATTGGCGTGGCAAGCTAACATATGGCAAATAATTTAATTTAATGTGTTCTGTAACGTCAATAACTTTGCATATCTAGTATTGTATACAATTAAATATTTTCTAACTGAACAGACAGCTGTGCTGCTGGGGAGTTTGTTGCGCCACTTCTTCTCCCCAGCGAAAGCACTAGGAAGTGGTGAAGGGCGGGCGTTTTGGGGGGACTGTCTTTTGTAATTGACGTTCGAAAAGTGCTGATTCTCAGCCTAGTTTGAATAAATGACTTTTGATTTTGATTTTGATTTTGATTTATTGTGGTAGATGTCACATGTTTTCGAATTTTTGGTTCTAGGACATGCCGGTTTCCTCACGATGTTTTCCTTCACTGTTTTGAGAGCAGTGGCGATGAAATAATTTACACAAAATAAAGCTTCTGTCTGGGTTCTACCTCAGCTAAAATTCACTCTTTATCTCGCTCGCACGATACTGCTCGCGGACTGAGTGAGAGCGAGACAGAGTGCCGTGCTAGGCGGCAGGCAGCGCCAATAGTTTAGGTATTTGCTTTTTACGGTGAAAATAATGGTAATTAAAGAAAAATAAAAAACATAAGTCCTGCTTTATAGTTACTTCGGTTAAACAAAGTTTCATGATCGTTGAAGTAGTTTGAATACCAGCGGTTTATTGTTCGGTTTGGAGGTAACTTTGGATTTTTTTTCTATAGAGAAAATTTAATGGAAGATAATCGTGTTTTCGTCTAACATAAGACCTAACATTAATCCTCAAATTTACCATATATTTATTTCAAAATTAATGCTGCAGTATTTTCGGCATAACGGAGGATCCTGCTAACCCATTTGAGGTAGTATAGACCCTTAAATCGTAAATCGCGGCCGTTACTATTGGTCCACCACTGCTCTGAGCTCTATGATCCTTTAAGGTATTGGTAAACAGTTTGAGTATTCAGCCGTTTGTAACTAACAAAATTCTCTTGGTTGTTTAATATCTCTTTCTCTATCTAAACCACAAGGGACAGACGGGAGGTCATAATCAAATTCGTCGACAATCACTGGCACTTGTTTGTGAACAAACGCTGAATATTTCCGACACCTGTTACGTCACAGATTGCGCTGGGAATGCAATTTGCACTTGATTTATAATTATGTTAGTGGTATGATATGAATGGAGATTGCTCTGAAATATCGTTAGGATTTGTCCATCTCCTTGCTAAAGTTCATTTTACTAGCAAAAAGAAAGCTGTAATTTTTTTTAGTTTATTGCTGAGTGGGCCTGCTCTTGACCTCGATCACACCTGATGATAAGCAATAAAACGAGCGTGCCCAGAAGATGCCTCTTCACTCTTGCTTTGAAGGTAGTCGGGTTAAATGTGGAAGGAAACAGACGCTGGCAAAGAGTTCCACACTTTGGCTGTGCACATCATAAATGAGGAGAAGCGCTGAATACGACTGGTCGGGATATCAACCAACGGTATGTCAAAGAGGAGACAGTGGGTGTGTGTTTTGTGAAAGATTATTCTATCTATCTGCGTCTTTTGCCAGAAGTCTAAGGCCACGTCCTAACCCAAAAGCGATCGTCGCGGAATTACGTGATCGTCGTGTTGTTTTAAATGAACACTAGCTGTGCCCGCGATTTCGTTTGCGTGTACGTCAGAAAACAATAATGTTATTATGTTTTGCGTGGTATATGTCAGTCAAAGTCCCGTAAAAATCGGCCGGTTCGGAGATTAGTCGGAACAAAAGACAGATTTTTTTATCAATTGTGTTTGTGTTTTTGTAGTAAGTACCGTATATAATTTCAAATTCATGAAGTAAAATCTATTAGTTTGACATTACAAACAGACACTTCAATTTTATTTATTTATTTGTCTACAATCTTGCGCAACACGGATTCAATATCTATACTTATAATAAATCTGTAGAGAGGTCAATTCTGTACATGAAATATATTTCCAAAATAACTATCAGCGGGTGATTAGTGATCGATACTGACGCCAAAAATGCAATCAGTAAAATTTTTGTCTGTCTGTCTGTCTGTCTGTATGTTCGTTATAGAAACAAAAATCACTCGACGGATTTCAACGAAACTTGGTACAATTGTTCTTCATACTCCTGGGCAGGTTATAGTATACTTTTCATCACGCTACGATCAATAGGAGCAGAGCAGTGAAGGGAAATGTTGGGAAAACAGGATTTCTTTTTAGGTGAAGTAGTAATAGGTTAGTAGTAGTTAGTTAGTAGTAGATAAGTTTTGGTTAATTTATGTTCAGTTTTTTTTTAATATTAAGTAGGTAAAAGCGTAGGTACTTTTATTAATTATAGGTATAGGTAGGTATTATTAATTATAGTAGTTATAGGTATTTAGTTTTAAGTGAAGTAGGTTTTATTACATATTATTTTATATATTAGACGTAGTTATATATTTTTAGTTATTCAAGCCCCAAGCGGACGCCGGCGTCCGCCCGCTATTGTCTTGAAAAACGCGTTGAATGAGAAATACGCGTTCTCAAGAATCGGCAGAAGAAAGAGCACATCGGTTAAACTCTATGAGAGTTAGTGCCTCAATTTCCGGAAGTCATTATTCCACGCGGACGAAGTCGCTGGCAAAAGCTAGTTGTTAATAAATGGCTTCAAAATAACTCACTAACCCTAAATGCAGAGCAGACAAATGACATTGTTTTCGTTGGAAATATCGAAGATCCCCTCAGCGTTGCATGCTCATTGTTGCCCAGTCCATATAGATAGCCAGTGTGTCTTAAAATTAAAAAGGCATAAAATAAAATACCTGGGTATTTTACTAGATGAAACTCTTTCCTTCAAACCACATATGGAAGCTCTAAATAATAGAATTCATAAGCTGATATACGTATTCAAAAAAGATACGATTTATTACAGATCAAAAAATAATTAGGCAAGTATACTTTGCTCTTTGTCAGTAAATTTTGACTTACTGAATTACTTCATGGGGTGGGGCGAGTAAAACTTTGTTATTGCCCATTGAAAGAGCTCAAAGAGCTATTCAAGGTGGCTCTTGCCGCCCTTTTCTTTTCCCCTAACATCCTGTATAAAGCTTATAAAGTACTTACAGTTCGACAGTTACTTATAATGAGCACTGTACTAAAACAACACGCAGCGCTTCCGTACAGCATTGAATTTACAAAAAAAGAGACGGAAAGATATAGTTTGCCCTCAAAAAAGTACAAAACATGCTTTCACAGACAAATTTTATATGAACCTCGGACCGCTACTCTATAAACGGCCAAATAATTAACAATAATTGCAAGAAAATCCTTATGGAGGCTCTTCAAACTACACACATCAAAAGTGTCTAGGGATCAAACATTTTTATGCGGATTTCTTGAGATTGAGATGTGGCTTTGTAATAAATTTATGATTTTATAAATTTATATGGATCCTTTTTGGTGCATTTCATAATTTGAATCAGGAACTGTGAATCAAATTCGAGTAAAAGATGAAAATCAGCTGTCAATATTTTCCCTATAAAAACATACAACGCATTGAAGACATTATTAGTGCTACTGTTTCCCTACTACTGATTAAAACCAACGTTATTATGGAGCGGCGACGTCATTTAAGCAGGGAAGAAATGCTCAGAGCCGTGGGAATGATAGAAGCTGGTTCCCGGCAACGTACTGTGGCTTTAGCTCTGAATACAAGTCAGAGTGTTATCATTCGACTTTGGACACGTTACCGAAGCACTGGTACCGTGGCTGAGCGCCATGGAGGACGGTATCGCTGCACCACACGGAGACAAGACCGATACATTCAAATCTTAACTCGAAGAGCTCCAACAATAACCGCCATGATGTTAGCCGTGAGGCTTCATCACTCTTCAGGGAACTTAATTAGCGACCAAACAGTCAGAAACCGCTTGCATGAAGTGAACCTTCATTCCCGAAGACCGCTACGGGTACCACCTATAGCAATGCACAATCGTAGGATTCGATATCAATGGGCTCTTGAACACAGAAATTGGGCAGAAGAACAATGGCGTTTCGTGTGCTTTTCTGATGAGTCTCGTTTTGGTATGAGACCGGATACAAGACGTATACGACACTGGAGAACCCCTGGACGCCAACAGCGATTAAAATCCTGCCAGGAAGTCCATCCTTATAGTGGTGGAACCATCATGGTATGGGCGGGTATTTGGATCGGCGGAAGAACTGAGTTGATTTGGATCAGAGGCAACCTCAACGCTCAAATTTATGCTGAGACGATTGTATCAGACGTCATCGTTCCTCTACAAGTGCAAATCGGTCCCTTATTTCAGTTAATGCATGATAATGCACGACCGCACACCGCAAGAGTTGTAAGACAGACTCTCGCCGCAGCTAACATCAATGTCCTGCCCTGGCCTGCTCAGTCGCCAGACTTGAACCCGATTGAGCATGCATGGGATATGCTACAGAGAAGAGCTCTGCCGAATATGGAGGGTATCCAGTCGCAAGAAGACCTTTTTTTGTTGTTGCAACGAACATGGGCGGCCATTCCACAGCGTGATTTGGATGAACTCATTTTGAGTATGCCAAACCGATGTTCTTGTGTTGTTAGTGTTCGCGGTAGAAACACGGATTATTAATTGTTTAAGTTACCCAATAAAATTTTAGAGAAAACTGTTATTTCAGTCTTTTTTTCGAACTTTTGTGTTAGTGGTTCAAATGTCAAAAATCCCTTTATTAGGAAAATGGCAAATTTCTTTATTAATGCAAAGGTGACTTGGTTTATCGTTACTGTGACAAACGAAAACACTTTATTTGATGAATCCTTAAAGAAAATTTTAATTAATATCAATCAGGAGAAAAGTTATTGCAAAAATATATGTTGATCCCTAGACACTTTTGATGTGTGTATGTCCTATGAAGATACAGAGAAGTTATTACTTGTGCCGAAGTAAATATTGTTTGTATTATATAATTTTATACACCTTTTTACTAAAAATAAATAAATAAATATATACCAATAAGATAAATATGATAATTATGTAGGTAATTATTCAATCAATTAATTAAATTAAATTAAATTAATTAAACTTTATTTCAGACTAGGTCCATAATTTTGTTAGTATTTTGGTGTTAGTAACAATAATGCTTATGTAAATAGGTTAGTATTGTTAGTTTTCAGAATATAATTATGAATCCAGACCTAGGACTATCCCCACCCAGTGTCTCTGAAAGGGACAGTCCGCTCTGGCAGCGATCATTTTTAGAATGCCGTTGTTACTACCATGCAGGCGCTGTAGGAGCGGGAGGACTTGGGGATCTTGAATGATACCGATCTGACATCTTGTAAACACTTTTAATCACTCATCACCACACAACACAAATAATGATACAACTTAGTTTTATTACGAGATGTACACAGTTCAAAATACAATTTAATACTGTTCCCTCTGCGTTTTTTTTTTTTTTGGAATTGGCATCTCGCAGTTCAACCTGTAGGAGGTTGTCGACTGCTTAACCGGACTTTCCTGTGGATGCCTTGAAGTAAAGGCCTCCAGCCAGGGTTCCCTCTGCGACTAGAGCGAGCCTATTTATACGTTTCAACAACTGTCAACGTCAGGCAGCAACGACTTCCGTTGACACTTGTTTTAAAATACAATTTATATTGTAATTAGTAAAAATAATGTAATTGCGCACAATATTTGATTTGTAATTAATAACACTTTTTAAATACTTTAAAATTGTAAATTTAGTTAGGTAACAATAATTTTGTTTAAAAGTAACAATATTCCAATTACCTTTTTAGACTGTTAAATTAATACTTAAATAAAAACATATCTTAAAATTAACAATACTTACTTTAATACGATTTTATAATGTAATGCAAAATTACTTATTTATTTACTCAACTGATTCGTGTTTCCGTTACGACATCAGCCGTTATGACGTTTGTTCTAGTCTATGGTACTGTTTTTATTTGCCAGCGCTATCACGGCCATACTGACGAGCGGGCCTTGCTAGGGCCAGCGAATCTCTCTGGAAAACAACAAAAATTTAAAAAAATGCAAACACTTTTAGACCAGACTCAGAGGCAACATTGCTTAGTCTGGTGAAACTGTCAAACTCAGAGGTCGCAGATCGTGGCTTGATCATAAAGATTCAGAGGCCCGTCTTTGACTTGGCTTGACTAAAATTTATTTAACCAACCAACTGAAACCATGGCCATAACTAAGGCCTTTGAATACAACCATTTTGCAACTCAAAATCAAACTCAGAGGTCGCAGATCGTGGCTTGATCATAAAGATTCAGAGGCCCGTCTTTGACTTGGCTTGACTGAAATTTAGTTAACCAACCAACTGAAACCATGGCCATAACTAAGGCCTTTGAATACAACCATTTTGCAACTCAAAATCCAATAATGTTCAATAATGTTACCTCCAATCGCCTGAAACACAGGATTGCCTAGTTCAGGCACAAATCATGGGTGAACTTGACATAGATTTAAGAAAAACTGTATTTAACGTTAGTCCTTATATTTTTGTATAATTGTTTACATATACAACGTGTAACGTTAAATGCGCAAAACCTGAAAATAGTTTGTTCATAATTGACTACTGAATCGACTTCAGTAGTTACTGAAGTCGATTCCAAAAAACCATATTAAAAGTTTTTAATATGGTTTTTTTTTTTTAATTATGTATTCTGCCATACTATCCGCCAGTTGAGCCAAAGAAAATTAAGTCTTATTTTAAGGCAATAAGACTCAATTTTGAATGCAATTAAACTAATGCTAGGATCAACACGATTTTCTTTATAATAATAGCTTTTAAAAAAAATAGTTTTGGCTATTGTATTATGCTTTTAACTCAATACTTTCATTGGGGTGTATGAGGTATTACGTTAATTGTGTTACGCATTGTATATGTGTAAAGATGACATAGTCGCGCGGTTAATAAAGTCGCGTTTGCACGTCATTTCATACAAAAGATCGCTTTTGGTTAGGACGCAGGGTCATACTTGGATCACATTATTATACAACGTATAACGTTAAATGCGCAAAACCTCATACACCCCAATTAGAGCATTGAGTTAAAAGCATAATACAATGACTAAAACTATTTTTCTTTAAACCTAACTATTTTTATTAAGAAAATTGTGTTGATCCTAGCATTAGTTTATGCATTAAAAATTGAGTCTTATTACGTTAAAATAAGATTTAATTTTCTTTGCCTCAATCGGCGGATAGTACCTATGGCAAAATACATATGTTTAAAAAAAAAACCTATATTAAAAATTCCTGAAATTCCTGATTCAGTAGTCAATTTTTAACAAACTATTTTCAGGTTTTGCGCATTTAACGTTACATGTTGTATATATCGGCACGTAGATGAATCTCTTAAGTTCGGTTACAAAAATGAAAATAGTTCTTCACATTATTCTAAGATACATTGTTCTAAGTTAGTGGACCGTATACAAGACATCATAATACAACATTATGGGTGAACCGCAGAAAGAATAAAACACGTCCCTTGCCAAAATGTAAAGATGTGTGAGTCCTTGACATAATTATAGAAAACAATAGATATATCTTTATTTACAAGGCGAGGTCAGCACGGAAGAAAATTCTTGTAAGTACCTATATTATACTTAAGTACATTGTGTAGACGAAATGCGCAGAAGGGCGAAAACAAGCTTTTAATGAACTGAAAAGTACGAAAGAAATCTTTCCTAAATATATATTTTGTTTTATTAAAAGCTCTAAGCTAAGCAATCTAGGAATAAGGACGAACACGCTTCAAGCTTTGAATGTATGTCCGTGTGGGCAATGGACAAAGATCAATGAATTAGGTATTACAAAACCTCCTTTTTTGAAGTCGGTTAAAAAGGTCGGGCGTTTGCTTTCGTTCAACTCACAGCAGTCCACCATCCATCGCAGTCCTCTGCTGGTCATAAGCCTTTCCCAGACTGCGCCATAACACCCTGTCCTCCGACTTCCGCATGCAGTCTGTCCCAGCCACCTTTTTAAGGTCGTCGGTCCATCTAGCTGGGGGGACGTCCCACACTATACTTACCGATACGCGGTCTCCATTTCAGGACTCGCCTGCTCCACCGGCCATCGGTCCTTGCATGTGTTACCAACTTATATATACAATCCTATGACACATACCTTACCTAACATCACACCTTATCTATTACCCAAAGGATTAAGAAAAGGTGTTGGTGATGACAGTGTCATTTGAAAAATGCCATAGTACACTAAACACCTCTTGGAATAACACAAAATTATGGAGGTCACCGATGAGGTGCACCGATCATATTAAATCTGCGGTTGGTCTGGAGGCCCTGTCAATGAATGCACCAGACATCATTATTATTCATCTAACATATTTCATGGAAAGAGATCGTGAGATCGTACGATTGTTCGGATCGGCCTACACCGTCTTGCTATATCTATCAACACTGTAATTTGAAAACATTGTAAAAGCCAATTATTTTTAAAGACCTTTGTCGTTGTTGAGTGGAGCTTTTTGTCGGCTCTTCTCTACAGAAAACGACCAATTGGAAACCGTGTACCTACCTTCAGACGTTTGAAAAGTGCCGATTTAGGTTAATGTGAAATAAAATATTTTGATTTTAATTGGACACATCGTGACTACGACCGCTTTGTCAACACCGAAGCGAAGAAGAAAAAGAGAAATGGAATAATAGTCATTATACTTTCTAAATATCGATTATAATTTTTTATAAAAATTATCCTTGACATGTTTCAGCTTATAATAACTTGACGGTCGCCAGCCAAATCGCATTTACGTGAACTCTCTAGAGGAAAGATCTTGGAAAGTAATCCCTTTGATGTGAAAATGGGAATGTTAAGAAATGGAAATAGTCGGTTTCAATAATCTTCGAGGCATTTTATGTCAGTTTGTGGGCAACATCGCAGTAGATTAAGTGTAAGCTGCAGATTAAAAGCTTATTTTTAGAATATCGCTAAAATAAATTAATGTAATTTTAAAGTAAGTAATTTTTAAATAGGTGTAGAATGTTTTTTTATGATTTTCGTGGATATTATTTTGATTTATTTTAATATTTACATCCTTCTCAAACTTGTTGTACCTACCTATATAATAAGTGAATGATTTGGTCTCCTATAAAGCGCACATTTGTATGTATCAATGTTAATTGTGTAAGGTCCTGTCGGCGATCTTAGAAAAAAAATATTGTAATGTGCCTGCCTGGGTTCGAACCTGCGATAACTTAAAAGTAGCGGCCATTTCTGCCGGGCCACCACTGCTCAAATCTATACTAATATTATAAAGCTGAAGAGTTCAGGAACTTCTGGTTCGAATTTAAACATTATTTTTGTGTTGGATAGTCCATTTATCGAGGAAGGCTATATAACAATACGCTACGACCAATAGAAGCTGAGCATCAATGAAAAATATTGCAAAAACGGGAAAAGTTATTCCTTTTGAGAGCTTCCGTTGCGTACGCTGCGTAAACGGTTAAAGTTACGCATAAATCATGTACGGCGGAATTTATTCCCTTTAAAAGTCCTAAAAAATTTCGCGACAGCATAATTATGTCTATCTTTTAAAGTTGACTCACTATAACCGTTTTTATGGTAATCAAATTTGTTCTAAAATAGTGCATTATTTGCGAAGATGTTTTTATAAACGTGAAATTAGTCCTTAGCCAAATAAATACTTTATTCATCACAAGTATTTAATTTTGAACAAAATTGCTCTTTAACATATAGCTCGATGCGCCTCTGGCCACAGAGGTGTATCGATAGCTTATGTTATTTTATCTAAAATTGATGAAATTACTTTAAAAGGCATCCAACTGAGATTACAGTGGGTTCCATAGCATATTGGGTTACGGGGCAACGAAGAGGCTGACACGTTGGCGAAATTAGCGGCTAGGAATGGAAAAGAAATCAATATTATATGTATTAGATTATTCAGAATTTTTACAAAAATTTAAAAACATGTACTATGGTTATTGGAAAGAATATTTTAATAAACGGACATTAGAGGAGGGTTTATGGTATAAAACCATACAGTGTGAACCTCTTCGTGTGCCCTGGTTCATGAATAGTGATGTTAGTAGAAAACTGATTGTTAGTGCTCTTAGACTTAAATCTGGACACGTTCCATGCAAAAATTTGCTTTCATGATGAAGAAAATCGCTTCACCCAATTGTGAGGAATGTGGAGTTGTCGAGGATCTACAACATTTATTGATGGAATGTGTCCAATATGAGTCCAGTAGAAATAATTTTGTAAGATCCCTGAATTTGAACAGAACTGATGTAGGCATGTTCTTTATAATTCTATGCCAATCAAATGGCGACGATGCGAAGGGTTTGTGCAAATTCATGGCCCACGTCATGTATAATTCTTACAATTACAATTACTGTACAATTGTTTAGGATACGATGGGACTGGCATACGCTATGCGTAAAAGCCCCTTTAAATAAATAAATAAAGAATAAAAAAAATGAAAAATCATTTGATTTCAATAAATATCTTAGGAGAAATAATTAAAATAATAATTAGTTTTCAAATAATGGAATATATTTTAGTACGTTTTTTCCTCAAATCAACGCGGATGAAACCACGGTACACAGCTAGTTTGGTAATAAATACATTTATTTCCCCGCAGTACGTCCCCATCGTCCGCATGAACTATGGGACCTACGAAAAAGTTCCTCTTTATTTCCTCAATATAAGACATCACAGACACGAACTAAACGACACGATAATATATTACCACATAGCATAGTACTGCATGCCGAGAACGCTTATTCTGGCCAGTGGACCCCCGGGCTTATTACATTCTTACTTTTTCTAAACTAAAAGGGTGGGTTGGCTTAATTTGTATAGCTTTGTTAACCTACGCAAAGTCATCTCTCCACATTTCTGAGAAACGAGGATAATTTTGCGTGCGTTTGTGCGTTCCTGTCCTTTTCCTGTTCAAGGAATTCCTCTGGGCTGTAATCTAACACGCGGGCTCAGTGCTGGTTGGTAGATATCACAAGTCTTTGAATTTTTGGACATGCCCGTTTACTCGCGATGTTTTCCTGCACCGGCAGATGACCTAAAACACGGCTATTGGGTTACATCAAGAAGATAGGCAGAAGCAACCACTAACAATAAAAACCCGTTTGTAAGTGGTTCATTGGAAGTTTTTATTTAGGATAAAATATTATTGATTTTAGGTCCAGAACGGCTTCAGAGTAAAAAGTTAGCACTTTTCTATGCCTATTTGATTTCAGAATTTTTGATTGGCTCTGAAAATAGAAATCTCTAAGTAGATGTTTACAGAAAAATATCTGTATTGAGTAAAGAAATAACAAAAAAATACCTGTCCTACGTTTACGTAATCATATTATTTTTGATACAGAGAGATAGCGCAAAATGTATTTTTAGATTCTACGAAATTTAAGATCACATTGAAAAAATACTTCATAAAAAACCAAATTATCTGAGAGTAGGAACATTCTTCTTTGACAGAACCAGCCGTCTGAAAACGTAATACTAAAGATTTGAATGATAGTCGGATTCAAGCAAAATTGGGGTCCAGCGGCTTAGCGAAGGCTCAAGGCGGAATATTTTCTCATCTCTCATAAACGCTATTTTTGGCAGATGGCTGCGAAAGGAACTAAGGGAAAAACTCGTTGGACAATTTCCTATTTTACAGCCGAATATAATCGTAGCGAAAATTTTTCGTCCTGATTTTCTCCGCTCGAAAAATACAGGTTTAAAGTAAACGGGGCTCCGTACTAGCTTGATGAAAATTGAATTTCCATTCGTACCTAAACAAGTTCGGGGAATTTTCTAGGAAAGTTTGAAAGGCCTCTTCTTAATACTCAAACATAGAGTTTTTTAATTATAATTTATTTGAGTATAGTTTATTTTTCGTTACAACTTTTAATTAATACTTTCAGTTATAATCAACGGAGATCTCACCTTCCTATAGCATAACGTATAGAGAAATAGTTTTTGATAACATACTTAATGAAAGTGCAAATGTGAAATATTTGTCAAAAAATCACATTTTTGTTACAGGTTCACGACAGGTGCTGATAAAAAAACAGAAAACTATGAAAAAAACATACAAGACTGTCGGATTGTCACCTGTCATCTGGCACCTGTTAGTTTTATTAAATAGGCCGCTGTATTATAGGTAGGTGTCTAGTTTACAGGTTAATTAAAGATCCTATCAGAGGAAATGCGTGTGGTCGCTTCTCCATAGAAACGCTCTCGTCTTTTTTCTTTCTGGTTAATGACCATAAAGCAATGATTTTATACAGAATAGTAACTATCAACTACTTGTTTGTCCCTATGTTTTCTTTTTTGATGCTAGGTACATTATTTTTATAAGCACTAGAACCCTCAAAAAATACCGATTTTAACCGCTGTGCCTAGTGTACAAATTTGACAAATATTAATGAAAAAAAAAAAACATAGGGACACAGTATATATCTATCTTATTCAGTTTATGAAATATCTTTTAAATTGGTCCCTTATTTGAGGAGGAAATAGGCTAGAGCCAAACCTTGAATTATGACTTTTGTACTTAGGCTTTTTCAAAAGTCTCTCCGACCGCATTTCTTCTTAACTCCTAGCTTAGTTATAATCAAAAGTGCCCTTTGCAAGGTGAAGTAGAATTACTGGTGCCTAACCAGCTCGATAGAGGTACAATAAAGCTAGGAGAGAAATGTTTTCTCCCAAGGGATAGAATACAAAACTTCTTTGGATGATTATTGTTAGTGTTTTTCTAAGACGTGTAGGAGTGTTTTTGTATGGCTATTTAGCTTTTCCAACTTAATCTAGTTCCGCTTTGTTGTAGGTACTTTTAGTAATTACAACTTTATTACCCCGGAAAACTTTTGTTCATACGAATCGATGCCAAAGTTATCTGTCAAAGATCATCATTAGATTATCGTTCTTTAAATTTTTGCCATTTCTCATGGAATGGCGCAGTAGTGATTGTTGAGTTTACTTTCTGTTGTCTTTCTGTTCTGTTTATATATTTTGCTGTGGGTAGTTTTAAGTTTACTAACACTAGTCTATAAGAACATTGTTACTAACAAAATGGACACCATGGTCTGAAATAAAGTATTTATTATTATTATTAAATTCCAGGTAGCCCTCTGAATAGATTAACGTAACAATAAAGGCCGTATAATCCCTAGAACTCACCTTGTTATAAGTGAAACAGAAAATAAATTAAAGCAGAACCGGCCAAGTGCGAGTCAGACTCGCACACAAAGGTTCCGTACCACAAGGCAAAAACGCCGAAATAGACAATATATCTTGTATGGAAACCCCCTTTAATTTTTACCTTTATTTTATTTTTATTATTTGTTGTCATAGCGGCAATAAGAGATGATAGAGAGGATGGAGAGGATTCAGGTCGATCAATCAGGTTATCAGTTCCCTCTCATACAGAGGAGGCCTGTGTCCCAGCAGTGGGAACACTATAGGCTGATTATATGTTATGTGTAATCAGGTTAAGCTACGCTTGCCGCGTTTGATCTGTCGATGGATGACCATATTTACATACCGAGACCTCTCCGTGCCTCGGGAAGCACGTTAAGCCATTGATCATTTCATTAAAATTCGTGGATCTTTGACCTATGACCTATGCTCCATGTAAAATACTAGTATTTAGCTGCACCCGGTTAGACTGGAAGCCGACCCCAACAAAGTTGGGAAAAGACTAGGCAGATGATGATGATGAGCGCCTATAGAATTGATACACACTGTGAAAATATCAACTGTCTACCTATTAAGGTTAATTTAAATATTTTTACACTTAGAAAAACATACATAAGTACACAGGATTAAAGAAACCGCACCATTAGAACTGAAGTGGCTTAACAAACATTTTTAAGAAAATGACTGGCACAATGTAGCAAAGTTATTTTCTTAAAATTTTAAGAAAATGTCTTTGACACAATGAAAATGAATTTGATAAAATTTATCAAAGTAATTTTCGTAAAAAAATGAGTTAAGCCACTTCAATTCTAAAGGTGCGTGTACAATAGAGTCACATTAAAGGGCGAACTGCTGCCTTCTAAACTAGGCCAAAAGCCTGCGTTTTAGGAGCCAAAGTTCCTCTAGGTATGACATACAACTAGTATTAAATATCATGCAAGTACTTATAGAAACACAACATACATTAAACAAATAATGCCTTTATTTAAATACAGTATTAGTTCATTTAAGACACAGAACAGTTAAAGAGGTTAGAAGGGCCTTGTAGGCGGGGCAGGCGCGCCATACATTTGAGCAGACGCGCAAAAGTCGACCGAAATTTGATTCACCGGCCAACGATTCCGCTGTTGTTGTGACAGCGTTCGAAACTCCGCGGAAAAAAAGAATTATGCCGTCTTGCGCGATTATAACGTGTCGGAAAAAAGGCCAGGAGTGTAGTGTAGCCTGAGGGGGGATTTCTTTTCACTGGTAAGTCCAAAAACCTTAAAATACAAGCGATATTTGTAATTATTACAAAAGTATTATGTCATTTAAACTTTAATTAACAAAATTTGCAAAAGTTTAATTAACAAAATTACAGTAAGTTTATCGATATAATTTATCGACCTTTTGGTCCCCGTAACATATATGAGAATTATGATGCTGTGTGAGTGTACGTCAAACGCAGTGTTTGCGTTAGTGTGACAACCAATAGCAAACACGCGATCTAAGTGTATGTTGTTTATTTGTGTGCGTAATGCGCGTACGTATGGATCTCTTGCTTGTGGTGGAATGAAAGAGTGGGAGACATGCGGCGACACGCGTTCTAATACAAATCAGGAACTATTTCCTTTCTAACCTCTTTTATCTGTTCTGTGATTTAAGAGACAATAATATTGTAATAATATTCTCGGTTTCGTCATACGTTAACTTCTGCAACCAATATGTGTAGGAGTATATGGGTATAAGTTTATGTAAGTATTCTATTATTATTTTTATATCTTTTGATATTTCTCAGGACCCTGGGGTCCCGGACCTTTGGAAGGCGTACGAGGGGCCGAAGACAACTCGCAGAGGCCTTTTAGGCACTACTGACATTCATTACTACTGCAACTGGCAGCTTTTATTAGTTTGATGTGCTAGCGTCTGTACATAGGGCTTCTATATGGGGTTGCCAGCTAAGTTCGTAGTCAATATGGACTCCTAAATACTATTTTATGTCTGGGATAAAGGACAGAAATGGGCAGCTGCAATTTGGTGCCTCACCTGAGCAAATGTGGGCTTTAATTTGACCTATTTCCAGTGGAGGAGTTACAGTGTTTGGTAGCGAAAATCTAATGACCTTTGTCTTTGTTACGTTAAGGGTAAGTAAAATCGCAATTTGGAATATGATACAGGTCATTGATTTAGAGCAAAAAGAGAGGGGGTCCGAGGATGCTACCCTGAGGAACACCGAAGCTGATAAATCTATCACCACTCTTTGTAGAATCGATTTTAACCCGTTGAGTACGATTGGAGAAATAATCTTTAAATATGTCCAATGCGAGGCTGGAGGTGAGGAAGGTTCATAAGATACAGCCCGCTGACAGACAAACGGACGGACAGACAGCAGAGGCTTATAATGGGGTGGGTACGGAACCCTAAAAATGAATGAATGAATGAATTGCACCGATCCCAGCGTGGTTAAACCAGACTCGATTAATCGAATGAACCCTAAGATTCGCACAGTTCATGGTGCTACAGCGACCATTGCATATCAAGGAATAGACCGGGGGGCGCGGTAATTGGTAGGGAGGACGTGCCCGTAGGATAGGTAAGGACTTAAGAGCCTACCGGATATACATCCTAGAGTAAGCATTGGACTAGTGGAGAGATGGGTAATTATTAACTATGGATGGGCATCTTTTAACGACCTTGCCGCCAGGCTGGATCAGGTCGAGCTTTATCGGTGAGTCTTTAGGCGGAGCGTTACTGCTTTCTCGATAATTTTGTGTGTCATTGTTCTGCTGTGTTGTGTTAGATGTTGCTGTTATCGATGTCACCTTCGGAAGTTTTGTAAAAAATCCCGTATCCAAATTAAGTATTTAAAACTTATTGATGATGTTGATGACGGATTTGTAACTGGTGGAGTTCTATAGTTTCTGCCTACTCCCATGGCAAGAAGGTTTGAGTTTATGAACCTAATGTCTATTCAAATTAATGTTGGCAATTGATGTTATTTCAAGTAAAACATATATCAACTTTATTTCAATGATAATTAAGTTGATTTCAGAGTGACTAGCACTATTGGAAAAGTTATAAGAATGTTTGAAGTTGTAGCGTAAACTGAACTTTTTTGTATAGATTTTAAAGTTATTTTTCCACTAACTCATATTTTTTTTACATTTTTGGCAATTAAATCGCGAATGCAGATTAATTATGTTTATTACTACGAAAGCATTTACTTACTGTGTGTTTGTATAATTTACAATTCAAATCAAAATCTTAGTCAAAAATATATTAAAAAAACGTCTCTTAAAAATAATCTTAAATTAAAAAAGATTGATCTTCGTCACGACGTCGACCTGATTAAAGGTTTATGCAAAATAGCTCTTATTGATTCCTCCGTTTTGATTAAAGAGGAAAAACATTTTTATTTTAATATCTGGCTTTATTTCTTTCTCTGTTGGTAACTGTTTTGTTATGGCACTAGCTTCTACCCGTGACTTCTTCCGCGTGAAATTTCTTATTCCCCAGACCATCGCATCGCATCGCTTGCCCGTTTACTTCGTTTTCATTCAGCGTTTTTTCTGAATCCTTTTTTTTTCTCAGCTCCAAAGGGTCCTAGCGTAATTTTAAATAGCATATAGCCTTCCTCCAGGACTGGGCTATCAAATGCTAAAATAATATTACGAATCCGACGCTTAGCTCTAGAGATAAGTGTGTTGAAACAAACAAATAAACAAACAAACTCATCAGGATTATTTATTAGTATAGATAACAACGTGTACAGGATGCTGGCGAGGTTGCCGCGTATTTGTAGCGCTTCCGAAATGTTTGCTGAGGCTAGGACTGACGGTTTTCATGCCGAAAGCCGTGTGCCTCGATCCTCCGCAGAATGCGTGCCAGTTCCCACAGCAAGCTAAGCACGTTGTCCGGTAGGGTTGTGTAATGTTTGACATAATAACAACATTTATAATGATCCTAAGACCTAATTTAATTTAAAACATCTTTTTTTTAGCTTCTTCTAAGCTGATGTGAACTATCACGTCAAATTGTTTTCAATAGGAGGCCACGTCGATTCTTTTACGCCAGTTTTGGCGCGATGAGGTTTAAGCATGACGACGTTAGTTTGTGATGGTGCACATTGGCACATGTAAATATGAACTTTCCAGACACTTATCATAGTGTCGGATTCACGATTCGTTCATCCTGACTTAAGAGCCTATACTACCTCAGCTAAAATTCACTCTTTATCTTGCTCGCACGATACTGCTCGCGGTCTGAGTGAGAGCGAGATAAAGTGCGGTGCTAGGCGGCAGGCAGCGCCAATAGTTTAGGTATTTGATTTTTACGGTGAAAATAATGGTAATTAAAAAAAAATAAAAAACATTAGACCGGCGTTAGTTCGGTTAGTATACAAAGTTTCATGATCAAATTTAAAGTATTTTTTTAATACCAGCAGTTTATTGTTCGGTTTGGAGGTAACTTTGGATTTTTTTCTATCGAGAAAATTCTATAGAATCGTGTTTTCGTCAAACATAAGACCTAACATTGATCCTCAACTTTACCATATATTTATTTCAAAATTAATGCTGTAGTATTTTCGACAAAGCGGAGGATCAACCATTTGAGGTACTACAGGCCTCATGCTGCGTCACCGGGCGGACATCATACATCTACGCGTACGCAATACATCATAATCAGCCTATAATGTTCCCACTGCCGAGACACAGGCCTCCTTTCAGTGAGAGGGAGTGAGCCCTAATCTACCACGGGGGCCGGGGTTGGTAGATGTCACATGTCTTCGAATCTGAATGTTTTCCATCACCGTTTTGAGAGCACATACTTAATATTGCACGGATAGTGTGAGTTTCAGCTCCAGATTTAACCTAACATAAGATTATTGTGTATACTAACATTATTTTAAAGTTTTCTATACTAACACTACTGTGTGGATTCACCGAGGTCTGATAGTAAAAGTTTAATATATATAGTGTTGTCTTTTTGTTGTTTATTTATTGACGTTATCATTTAGATCTAGCTGCTGCACGCGGTTTAACCCGTAAAATGAATCAATGAACTTATTCATGTACCCGGATACAATTAATACCACCGACATTCAAACAAACAGATGCATGTACAACCAATTTTAAACTTTTTTGGACCGTTTTTGTACCATATTATATTTTAAAAAATATAAGATTTTCTAAAACTGTTCTAAAACTTAATAAACAATTTCCACAGAGATCAGCATTTTCTCATCTTAAAATGATTTAATCAGATTAAACATCACTTGAAGTCTCTCATAACAAAAAAAAAAAACTAATTATTTTTCTTTGACGTACTTTACGAAATTCCGTTAAACATAAAATTACGTTTCTATCTATAATTTTCTTAATTACTTTCGCAGAATATTCATTGAATTTAATTACTTATTTAAAATTATAAAAGAAATTGATTCATCGCTTTAATTATAAAGCGTTTTGGTAATGAGATTGACTTTGAATAATATTCAGTCGGTGAGGGCCGAACCTCGGAGTACGTGCCTATTTAATTGACTCATGTATACCTGAAGAGTCGCGGTGGCTTAGTGGTATTGGCCAACTTACAAGTTAGGTCTTGGGTTCTAACCCAGGCATGCGCTTGTATTGTTATGTATGACCTTTACATTTTTGCACAATTCATCAAAGTTTCCAGCACATTCGAGAAATATATTTCTCGAATGTGCTGGAAACTTTGGTCTTTTCTCTCTCTTCAATCGTCGTTATACTGAGGGCACATAGGTCTACTGTAGGGGACCATAAACATATATATATATATATATATATATATACAGAGTTGATACGACAGAGGGGCATTAAATTACACTACGTATACTATACGTGTTTAGTATTAATTCGATACGGTATAAAAATAAAAAGCATCATAAATGAGAATTTTTTTGTTTCAAACAAACTAAATAGCTTACAAATCAGAATAAAACGCAACCACCCTTTGTAAATAAAGGAGAAACCCAAACTTCATAAAACTTGGGCCTGGTGACTGACCTTGGATAACTATACAAAGTGGCAACGTCCAACGTCGCGCGCGGGCAGAGTAACTCGAAACACACTGTGGATTTTCCAAACTGCAGTACCGGAGATTTTGCCGATTCCAGATCGGTCCGAGTAAAAGTACTCTCATCGGTCCATATTAAATTAGTTAAGAAATGACGGTCTTCGGATGTTTTATTTAGTAGCCATTGGCAGTAACTGTTGCTGATCGGCAAGTCTCTCGATAAAAAAGTTTGCACCTTCCGATATTTAGAAGGTTTGCGTTTTTTACGTTTTAGAACCTTGTAGATAGTTCTATGGCAACATCTAAACTGCCGGGCGGCTCTGTGGAGACTAGTCGGGCTGCGGGAAAAATTGTCTAAAATTCTTTCGTCCCAAGCAGCGGGCATTTACCGCGGTGGCACTCCCTCCTGTTACAGCACTATACGTTTATTGTCCCGTAATCTTTGTACTGCCAACTGTATGGTGCGGGCATTCCTAGGGCAATTGCGGCTATCACCATACCTTTCTCTGTAAGTTCGTAGAGCTAACGTTGCGTTTCCACGGCATTCGCCGTAGATTAAAATCATGTCAGTGTATTCTGACGCCGTGTCAGTTACACGAGGTATTTTTGAACACTTTAATTATACACACACACAACCAAAGTTTAACTATCACAATAGAAACAGTCAATTACAAAAAAAAAAAACACTAACACTAAATAATAATAATCCCAAGTTACGTGTCCTGTCCTGTCACAATAAAAAAAGGAATACTGTCTTAAACTTATTTAGTGTCCTATCACAATAACAAAACAAATTGACAATTATTGTCAGCGCACAAGTTCGACAAAACAATAAGGGCGCAGGAGCTTCCGCGTACGTACCTACGTTCCGGAAAGGTAGCGTCGGCGCACTGAAAAAACAAGTTTTTTGGAGGCCCCACTTACTGATCGCAAGCACAAAATACAGAGAGTACAGAAGTCAATCTACATACAAAGTGCGCTCGAGCAACGCACACATAGACACCGCTCACGGACACGATATCTCGGACTGGTTGGGACTAGTGCGAGCGCAAGTGCCATCCGCTTGAGACATACGTCTATGAAGTGCAAAAATGGAGCAATAAAAAAAAATTATAACTGTTCAGTGGACGGTTGTTTAAATTCAACATTAAACGGTGAATTGTCGTTTTTTAATCTACCAGTTGTTTCAGAGAGGTAAGTAGGTATTTGCTTGTATTTCGATGGTTTGTATTAACGTAACACAGTAGTTAGGTAGGTAGGTAAGCGCCCCGGCCCCCAGTCCCGCGCCGTAAAGTAAAAGCGAACATGACTTTGTAGCACTTTGTGACAAAGTAATGTAACAATAACATTAAAATTAAAATATTTTAGTTATTATTGGTTTTTTCGTTTCTCATCATCATCAATAAATCAAACAACTAGATGCGAGTGCCACTACCACGATAGTTTTTTGTGCATAAGCCAAAGTTGACAACCATAGCGCGACCGCCGAGCGTAGACTTCTGTACTCTCGGTATTCTGTGTCGCAAGGATCTAAGATACAATAGCAACACACTGACCTATTTCTATTTCTTTTACGCACGTGATGTTTTGCCAATAGGATTGTCACTCTCTTATGTACTACGTATTGGTTTATGACTTGCGTAAGAGCGGCAACAACGTATCGTAGATTTATCGTTTTAAGGTGCATGACCTATGCCTGTAGACATAATCAGCTGTTAGGAAAAATACATCGTGTTCAAACGGTGCAAAAACTTAAAAAATCATTTGCGACTAAACTACTGTTTCAATTTAATTGATTTTTGGTAGAGAGCTTGATAATGATACCTAGTATAGGCAGTTTAAAGGAAAGCCCATCTGTCGTATATATATATATATATATATATATATATATATATATATACCTATATATATATAGGGTGTACCGAAAATTCCCTTCTACCGATTCTTTCCCCACCATCAATGTTGCGAAATAAAGGAAAAATACTGGTAGGACGGCATATTTCCGCGAAGCGCTCAGTCTGTATTACATGTTTATGGCAAATTCCTCTTTTTTGCTTCAATTCTTCACTTCGTTTTGCTTACGGTACGTCCAAAAAACAATTTGAGGATCAACAGGCTATTGAATAATATATATGAAACTGTACATGTTAATAATACTTTTGTATACAGATACGCGTAGCTTTTTCCGAGTCCACGAAAATTGTCGAGAAGCTTTAGAAAAAAAAAAATTGTGAGATAAAAATAAAAGTCACATAAGTTATTTCATATCAATTTTTTTTAACACTCTCAGTTTTCGAGATACACTCAAAAAACCGGGAGTTTGAGTTTTTATGATGCTTCAAGTCAAAAAGTTTTAACTTTGGACAAAAATGTAAAGAGACCTTTTTTGTGTAAAATAAAATTACCTTTTTTGTTTACTCAAACTTTTTTTTTGTAAGATGAATCGTTCGCGACTTATATGCCGCAACGCGTTTTTCGGAAGACGAAATGGCTCCTCCACACTTCTGGTCATGCGGAAACCGGCAGATTTTGTATTTTTAGTGAGTTTTAGATTATATTCTTCAAAATAAAAAAATAAAAAATCGCGCTCGAGAATGCCGGATTAACGTTTTTTTTTTACAAGTTCGCGACCCTATAACTCGGTGGCGTCAAGGACTTATCGTCAGATTAGTTAAATTTAGTCTTAAAACACTAAAATCAACCCCCAATATCTTAATCTGACGCGCTCGAGTATTTCAGACTATCGATTTTTTTTTACTAATCTGATCGTCTATCCTAGGCGCGCGTCACTACATATAGAGCTAAATACTTTACAAGGTTGTTCTATTAGGTCTAAGGTATCTCTCATATCTCAAACTGCCACGCTCGAGTATTACCGAAAATTCCCCTATTCGCCTCCCTAACTATAAACCGTGCCTTGAAATTGTAATGTTGTTCTTGTACCTATTGCGTTTTTGATTATTGATGTTGTATTGTATTTGATTATTATATAATATTATTAATGATTTTGACATAATTAATGATGATTTTGACATTATTAGTAAATTGCAAAGAAAATTCCAAATGTAAGTACTAAATGCTTAAGATATGTATGTAATTACTAACAAATTGGATTTGATCTGGATAAATTAATAATAAATTATTATTAAGTCCCATACAACGGGATGAGAATAAACTAATACATAAGTATGTAAGGGTAAATTAAGTGCTGAGATAGAACCGTATGACTCAAATTCCCGGCAATATTTTATGCTGGTAACATTGGTTTTGCGCAATTTTATACAACGTGTTACGTTAAATGCGCAAAACCTCATTCACCCCAATTAAAGCATTTTTGTTAAAAGCATAATACAATGAACAAAACTATTTTTTTGAAGCTAACTATTTTTATTAAGAAAATCGTGTTGATCCTAGCATTAGTTTATGATGGAATTGATTGATATTATTGCCTTAAAATAAGACTTAATTTTCTTTGGCTCAGTCGGCGGATAGTGTGGCAAAATAAATAATTTTTGAAAAAAAAACCTATATTAAAAATTACTGAAATCGATTCAGTAGTCAATTATGAACAAACTATTTTCAGGTTTTGTGCATTTAACGTTACACGTTGTATATTTTGTTTTTGTAGGTCTTACCCAGCGCCAAACTTACCCCACCATATCTTATGCTTCTTCGGTTGAAGTTACGGCTAACATTGCCTCCTTTATCGAACCTGTTATCGGATCTACACGAAGAAACTCATTGGTCGGATCTCGCAACTTCAGTGTTCGAGGTGGTATACGTAGCCTTTTCCTAACTATAGCAATTTAGCTGCAGCTAAAGACCATTATTTCACATGGAGCGACTGTCTATCTTCGAAGTGTTATTTATCGATATAACACTGCTGTGAGCAGCGTAGGTATTATATTCCCCACAATGTAGAACAATAAGTCACGGAAAACCACAGGGACCCGTTGAAATAGTTGCACTGGATGCTTCGGAAAGGTATGTCCAGAAAATGACGTCTTTCGGCAGAGATGGTGATCTCAACGCTGGCTGTGCAATGACGGGATGGGGTTGCCTACCCATGCGAAATTTTACCCAACATTTTAAGTCATAAAAAACGTTATACGTTAAGTTAAATTATTTTTTAAATATTTGAATTATGTATTTCTTATTGGATGTGTAATAGAAGTTTATAAATAATGAAAATAACTAAGGCAATTTCTTTTTGAATATTTTTTCTTTATTATTAATGAAATTGAATGATTTAGTAGGTAGCCAGTCAGTCTCTTTTCTCAGCAATCGGATTATTTCAACCCATTTTTCACGGCGTGCTGCATCGTTAGGCAGCCTGCTACGTTGTTACTATTAAAAAAATATTTAAAATCACTTATTCACTGTCGCTGAAAACCAGCACTGTGGTTCTGTCTCGCATAGGATCACAGCATTATGCTGAGCGATTGCAGATTTGCGTTCATGTGAAGCAAATTTTTCCCCAACTTTTTCTTTTTCGCGTTCGTATTTTTTCTGTGTCATGTCTTATCGAATATTTTCTTTATTTTTCTTTTCTTTTTTTGCTATGTAATGTCCAAAATGCGAGACTTCCAACTCATTATCATTAGGTATCAGCTCATCCGGGAGTTCACTAACGACAGCTCATCAAAATTCAAAGTTATGTAACAAGCTCGGATCACAACTAACTTTTTCGTCACTAAAGAACTTTTCGACATAAATCGCGACCTTTTTCGTCAGTTCGTATGAATTAGGTACCTCTCATGAATGAACTCGTATGTAGGTACAGGTCTATGAATATAAATGAGATTAAAAAAGTTTTTATGCCTTGTTCATATAATTATATTATGAAAGTTATTACGTGTCACACTCACCTTTTGAGGTGTAAATAGTTTTGCTTTTTCGGGTATGATCACGCATGAGTTATTTGATGAGGTTGTCACATTTCACCTTTTTTTTACCTTCATGGACATTATTTCCTAACCAACTTCTGTAGTGCTATTCTGTAAAAATCTCACCGAGAAAACTTATGTGAACTTGTGAGCTGTCAATAGTGTCACTCCCTAGCATCATGTAATGACAGCTCACTTCAATGTGACTTCATCTAAGTTTTCATGATTAATTTTTTACAGAATAGCACTACTGCTCACGACTTCACCCGCGTGGTAGTCAATTATACTATAAAATACATATACCGTGGCACTCAGCAATAGTGTAGCTTTTTGCCAGTAAAAGAATTTTCGAAATTGGATCAGTACTTTCAGAAAATTCTTCTTACATCCAAACTTACTAACTTTACCTCTTTACATAGATATATCTATGTAAAGAGGTAATGCATATAAATATATATATCGCACCTTCGGTAGAACAAGGGCATAATTGCAGTTTTTGCTATTTTACAGGAGAGCTATTTTAAGATATTTATTGCATTCAGTGAGGTCTTGCTCTGTTAATATTGCTCGAAAGTTTTTCTTCTTTGCATGATATAAACTATATACTATATCCTTTTTAGGCGTATAGTTAACAAGAATTAAGAACTTTTAGTTTTTTTTCAATTAATTTTAATTTTAAGGAAGGGATACATTTGTGCCCTTGTTCTACCGAAGGTGCGATATATCTATTTATGATATAAGTTTAGATATCATAGCTAGAGAAACGATTAAAACCTTGCGCACGGTAATCAAAATACTTTGGCGGCAAGAGAACCAGCATCAAGCTTAGTAAAATTGTTTATATGTACTCTTGACCATTTTCTTTTGGGTAGGCTTGACCTTGTGAAGGCCGCAGAAATTTTCTGGATGCGAGAAGCACAGAAACGGTTAAAATGGCGGTACTCGGAAGAGACGTGAAATTTTCTAGGAACCCCCTAAGAACGGTGAAATTTTTTAAAAGACCGTCGGTCGTCTTTCGGCTGAAATGACGGTGATGATACTGAAATTCAGGCATCCCTGACAGTCTATTATCACTTAAAGCCAACGAAAAGCCAGTAACATCCTACTTTCACCACATTAACTATTTTTCTGCCGGATTCTTGCAAACAAATGATTATTTTAGCTATATAGATAGGTACTCCCAAGTCTATTAGTTAATAATTTAAATTTTTTTAATTTTTATTAATTTCACTGAATGTTTGTTTAGATGTTATTTTATCTATAACAGAAACTTGTTTAATTAAGGGCTGATTTTTCCATCGCCAGATAATTTTTATTCGAGGAATAAAATTTGACGTCTAACAGATTTTGTATGGAAGAAATGTCAAAAATTCAAAATTATTTTTCGGATAAAATTAGGTATCTGGCGTCGGAGAAATCAGCCCTAAATAATCTAAACTAACATTTTAAAAAGAAAACATTTGTGTTTGCTACATTTGTGTACGCTAAAAGGGCTGAACGGATTTAGATAAAAAATGTCTGCCGCCAAGCGAAACTTTTCCAGTTCCAGACTGAGGGACGTCCAGTGAAATGAATAACATAATTTGAACTTTAATCTCAACGCATGAACCCTTTGTTGTTGCATCCAAACTAATATTAGAAATGCAAAAGTCTGTCTGGCTGTTGCCTTTCACGCCTTAACGGCTGAACGGATTTCAATGAAAGCAAATTAGCACACAAGTAGACTATGACCTGGGTTAGGACATAGTATACTTTTTATTTCGGCATAGTACGTTCCCGTGGGATAACTTCCAATCTCGCGAGAGGGGCCGAGACAAAACCTAGAATTTCTATAGTTGACGGTAACTACTTTTTTGACCCGCCCAATCATGTTTACCCAGTAACTGGTCTGCGGAGGTAAGATAATCAGACGCTTCATGTAAAATACTGGTGACTTCATACCTACCTACCTATTCAGCTGTTACCGAATAAACTGGAAGCCAACCCCAATATATTTAGCCAAAGGCTAGCCAGATGATAGTGACTATTATAAATAGTTAGTTAAGTTAGGTTCAGCCAAAAGTGACGAGATGGTTTAAAAACCTGACAGATCACCCAAGGCAGAGGACATCCATGAAGATTTCCAACACGCAAAAAAAGGTTACTGTGTCAGCATAGGTTTTGTTTTCACTGTGTTACTTTTAAGGAACAGAAAGGAAGATATTTACTTTATTTGATATCCGTACTTTCATTAAATGACACGTGCACATGAAGTGTTCAAACGCAATATTGTTTTCTTCAATTTCGAAATTGTATTACATACATCAGTGACTGAAGAGCCTGCAGTAATTGTTCGTTCTTCACATTGAGCTGAAAATAAATGTTTGGGGCTTGTAAATTGGCGTCATATAAAATACAAAGTGGGAATGACAATACAACAATAAATGAAAACACTAACAATACTAATGCATAGGAGTATTAATTAGGAACCATCAAATAAATCCCAATGTTGAAAATAAACAAGTGATTTTTTCTAACATATTAAATAGCATAAAAGTGTAAACAAAAACGAACACAATTTAAATATTGCGGCAACAGCGCGGTGTTAATGACCCAACATATACCAAAACCTGAAAAAATGGTATAGGTCAGTGGGCCCTTTTTTGTAGGTTTGTATAAAATGTAACATTTGTAGTAAGTAATAACTTCCGCATGCATGTCTCTTATATCTCAAGCATAAGGTATAATATGCCTTAGTTCGCATCGGAAATAAAATTTGAGAATAAATTTGGCGAAGGTTATTGAACTAGCGAGCTGGCCACATGTTGTGTTTAACTGCAGATGTCTTTGACCTGTCGGTGCTGGCTTGTTATCAGATACATCATGTGTAAAATTAAAAAAATGAAAAATAATGTCCACTGACCGAACTATTGATTGATTGAATGTTTGTATGCGGACTGAGAACGTCATTAGGTAGGTATACGAAGTTTAATTTATTGTTGTATTGTCATCCCCGGACTTTGTATAGTTGACACGAGGCCTGTGCCCCAGCAGTGGGAACGTTATACTTTGGTTATGCTAGGCTTATGACGAATGACCGAACAATCTATTATCCCCTATTTATGTACTTACGCAAAATACGCGCACTGACGTGGAGTTGCGGACACCAGCCCGTATTACCTATTACCTACATATCCCAATGATATTACGTTCATACTGAGCGACGTTTTGTGTTGTTGGGATAGTGGTTTTCAACTACGACTGCGACAGATAATACGGAACGTATGACATAGAAAGAGATAGCTTCTGTAGTGTGTTGCGCTTGAAGTATGTCGACTAAATGAAATTACGACAATTGTCTGAATTTGACTGCAACAATTTGCGCCCGCTAGTGCTCTATCTACCTCTTTATTGTATATAATATCATTGACCTATCCCCTATTTAATCCTATTAGGGGAATTTTTAAAAAACGTGCCGTGGCATTTTTTTTAAATTCACCGCCTTTGTAAAAGTTACTCCTGTGAATTTCTTGCTTCCAGACCCAGTGGGTCCTGCTGTGAGTTGTCTGTCAGTGAATAAATGAATTGAAGAATTGTATTATGTAGACAAGCCATGTACCAGATGGGATGTTTCTATGAGTAGTTCCATAGAAACTTTCTTCGCCTATTTAACCCCCGTAAGGGGTGAATTTTCAAAAGTCTTTCTTTAATGCTCGGTTTCGCTATACAACGAACTTTTGTGTAAACATGCTTGTAAACCCCGGCGATTGAGGCTGTGCGTTGTCTGTCAGTCAATGAATCAATGAATTTATGATTTTTATTATGTTAATAGTTAAGAGAAATTACAAGGCTAGGTTAGCAAATGATGGATACACCTTTACAATAATTTATTATTAAGACGCTGAAAACCAATATTGAGCTGCGATGTTTAGGTATTTTTAGCCACGCCCACTATTTCTCCGATATCCTAACGCCATTCTTAAAAGGATGTGATACAGCGAACTACCAAGGATGAAACAAAGTGACGCGGTCAATAATAATTACTAATGAACCAATAGAGGGCGCTCTTATATATTTATTGTTCTAAAATCAAATTAGACAAGGCGATTAAAAAAACAAATGAATATTTTTACCCCTTTTTTAAAATTATTTTAAGTATTTACACTGATTTTTTTTAACTATTTACACTGAATTAGACGCTGACAAGAACCAAATAGGCTTGTCTCAAACAATTTTTTAGCCAAATCTATACAGTTTGTGACGGCGAAAAAAATATATGTTAATCTTGAACATATTTCTGAGAACCCTGTTGTATTCAAAACAGGTTTTTGAAAAGTTTTCTCGATACAATAAAATGGTAAACTAACCTCTTAAAATTATCTTTTAACAAAAATATCTCTATTAATTATCGACGTACATTGGTAAAATTTATAACAATAACGTATCATATTTAAATACAGAACTTGGTTGTTTTTTATTTTTGACTACTCAACCTATTTTTAAGTAATTAATTATTTTTTGGTTTGTATAAAGTTACGAGCGTCGCGTCATCGCGCTTCTCTTTCTTATGTATGCAATCCGACAGTGATCGCATAGACGCGCGGCTAGACGGATGTATGTCGCTTTGCGCCGCTATCCGTTCATTTAATATTTTGTTTTTTGAGAACTTATTTTATTTTGTTCTTTTAGCTACAATAAATTGTAAAAATATTAGCATTAGCACGTAGACATTTGTATAGGTGATTTTATAAGTTGTACAGGTACATATTGTATAAGTTATTTTATAAGTTGTACAGGTACATATAGTTCTAAGTTGTGTAAATATTTTCTGTGTAAAATGGGAAACAAACTAAAATGCCGGAGGCCAGCAAAAAAGCGCTTCTATAATAATAAACAAAAACATCTCATGGAAGTAGTAAAGTAAGTAATTTTTGTAATGTAATATCACAGTATAATTATATAAAGTATTGTAACTCGGCCGTATCTTGGACATAAATGCCTACAGCCGCGCGGTACGTAAACATGCGATAGGGCTGCCCGCCTCCAGCATTTGAATTACATTTGCCTACTTTGCGTTTCCATTTAGTTTTGTGATTGTAATATACTTTATTTTATATAAAAAAATAAAATAAGTACTTTGTGAATTGAATAGGAAGTGTTAAAAAAAAATGCATGTTGTTTTTTGATTGGTAGATTTAATTAAAAAACCATGTTTATGTTTGAAAAACAAATCGGTCTTATAAATTTACGACCGAAAAATATTTGCGCCTTGACTGAGACGTACGAAACGCTTTATTATCAAATTTTAAAGTATAAAAAATCCGCATTCTAATATAAAGCTTAATTAAAAATTGTTTTGGGAAACATGGACAAGGTGGGGAACTCCAATCTTTACAAACTTCAACACCTACCTACTCAACTACAATGCAAGAAACAGCTGACGAGTAATTTTAATAACTTTTTATCTCAGCTTATTAACGTCTCTATAAATTAGGTACCTACAACTCGCAACAACTCAAAACAAAAATTTTTTGGTCACCAATGCCAAGCTGAACAGCTGGCTACGAATGTTTTAAAATCACAACCCTCTCAAACATCTAAATATTCTGTGAATATCTCATGAGTCTAGCTGTTGTTGTCGTTATTAATACCGAGAAAAAAAAAACGGTTTTTTGTGGTATAATTGTTGTTATAGCAGCAGCAGAAATACTTAATCTGAGAAAATTTCAACTATTTAGTGACAGACAGACGGTCAAATTTATTTTTTTCTAGTATTATTCATACACACAGTACAATAAACAACTATTATTAATAATAAAATACCACGTCTTTACTTTGAATTATACAAACTAACAAAACAAAACACACATGCCCCGAGGTTTCTAACACAAGCGTAAGTACCTACCGTATCATGATTCATGAACCGCCTATAACTACCTATTTCACTCTTGTCAATCACTTTCCTTTACTCTATTCACTTTACACCAGACATCGTTTTTTTCGGGAGATAAAAGGAAATACTTATCCATTAAAAAGACACATTATGTACCTACCTACTAGTAAGTAAAATTATTTTATAGTCTTACCTTTCAAAGTTTCCAGGTAATCTAAAAAAAGTTATCCCTGGACGAATTCATGCAACCAAAAACAGCACAATATATCCTACTCGTCATATTAAATATGTACTTGAACTTATTTTTAGTGAAAAAATCGCGCGGTTATTGTTAAAAAAACAACACACCGACCGTTCGTCACTGCGGCACAGTCGCGACTGTCTGCCTGCCGAGCGAATGCCGAGATCGAGGCACGTAGGCATAGCTCGCGCATCGTCCGTTTGTATGAAGATAGAATACTGCATATAATTATACCGTGGTAATATTGACAAAATAGGTACGAGAACAAAAATTAAATTTTTGTAGAACCCATAGCGGAAATTCGACTACAATGATAACGCTAGGTTGGTCTAGTGGTATTAGCTTAGATTCTAAAGAGCGAGTTCCGAGTTCGTAGCCAGGAGAATTTTTAGCAAATTTGAAATGGTTTCTTTTTTTTATTTATTTGTAATTTTGAGGAAATTTTCATTTTTTTATATTTATTTTTATATAATATATATACATATAAATATTTTAATTATTAATTTTCTTTACAGTAAAAAGAGACGTTTGGCGAACAGTTTAGAAGCAGGTGAAGCTTCGGAAATTGTTTTTCACCAGTAAGTTTGTAATAATTACAGACGCCAGCACATCAAGCTACCTGAAAGTGTCAAATTTTTCCAATCAACTTTGAACCTTATGCTTTAGTGATAAGGTTCTAAATCTATTGAATAAATTTTACAGATTATAGTAGCTTGATGTGCTGGCGTCTGTACATACTTATACAGGTTGAAATTGAAAACATGTGACTAAACGAAATGGGAGATTGTACTACTCAACATTATGAACAACTTTAGTAAAGGGACGAAAACTGCAGTCGCGAATAAAAAATCAGGTGTTCCTTACATTTTGACGAGTTATGCAAACATAAATGTAATGTAATAGATTTAGAACCTTATCACTAAAGCATACGGTTCAAAGTTGATTGGGAAAATTTGACACTGTCGGGTAGCTTGATGTGCTGGCATCTGTACTTATTACAAACTTACTAGTGAAAAACAATTTCCGAAGCTTCACCTACTTCTGAACTGTTCACCAAACGTCTCTTTTTACTGAATAAATATATATTTTTTTTAAATATAAAAATAAAACAATGAATTTCCTAAAATTACAAAATAAAAATTGGATCCTATTCAAATTCTGTAAGACTTGACTTGGTTACGAACTCTAAACTACACACATCAAAAGTGTCTAGGGATCAAGCATTTTTATGCGGATTTCTTGAGATTGAGATGTGGCTTTGTAATAAATTTATGATTTTATAAATTTATATGGATCCTTTTTGGTGCATTTCATAATTTGAATCAGGAACTGTGAATCAAATTCGAGTAAAAGATGAAAATCAGCTGTCAATATTTTCCCTATAAAAACATACAACGCATTGAAGACATTATTAGTGCTACTGTTTCCCTACTACTGATTAAAACCAACGTTATTATGGAGCGGCGACGTCATTTAAGCAGGGAAGAAATGCTCAGAGCCGTGGGAATGATAGAAGCTGGTTCCCGGCAACGTACTGTGGCTTTAGCTCTGAATACAAGTCAGAGTGTTATCAGTCGACTTTGGACACGTTACCGAAGCACTGGTACCGTGGCTGAGCGCCATGGAGGACGGTATCGCTGCACCACACGGAGACAAGACCGATACATTCAAATCTTAACTCGAAGAGCTCCAACAATAACCGCCATGATGTTAGCCGTGAGGCTTCATCACTCTTCAGGGAACTTAATTAGCGACCAAACAGTCAGAAACCGCTTGCATGAAGTGAACCTTCATTCCCGAAGACCGCTACGGGTACCACCTATAGCAATGCACAATCGTAGGATTCGATATCAATGGGCTCTTGAACACAGAAATTGGGCAGAAGAACAATGGCGTTTCGTGTGCTTTTCTGATGAGTCTCGTTTTGGTATGAGACCGGATACAAGACGTATACGACACTGGAGAACCCCTGGACGCCAACAGCGATTAAAATCCTGCCAGGAAGTCCATCCTTATAGTGGTGGAACCATCATGGTATGGGCGGGTATTTGGATCGGCGGAAGAACTGAGTTGATTTGGATCAGAGGCAACCTCAACGCTCAAATTTATGCTGAGACGATTGTATCAGACGTCATCGTTCCTCTACAAGTGCAAATCGGTCCCTTATTTCAGTTAATGCATGATAATGCACGACCGCACACCGCAAGAGTTGTAAGACAGACTCTCGCCGCAGCTAACATCAATGTCCTGCCCTGGCCTGCTCAGTCGCCAGACTTGAACCCGATTGAGCATGCATGGGATATGCTACAGAGAAGAGCTCTGCCGAATATGGAGGGTATCCAGTCGCAAGAAGACCTTTTTTTGTTGTTGCAACGAACATGGGCGGCCATTCCACAGCGTGATTTGGATGAACTCATTTTGAGTATGCCAAACCGATGTTCTTGTGTTGTTAGTGTTCGCGGTAGAAACACGGATTATTAATTGTTTAAGTTACCCAATAAAATTTTAGAGAAAACTGTTATTTCAGTCTTTTTTTCGAACTTTTGTGTTAGTGTTTCAAATGTCAAAAATCCCTTTATTAGGAAAATGGCAAATTTCTTTATTAATGCAAAGGTGACTTGGTTTATCGTTACTGTGACAAACGAAAACACTTTATTTGATGAATCCTTAAAGAAAATTTTAATTAATATCAATCAGGAGAAAAGTTATTGCAAAAATATATGTTGATCCCTAGACACTTTTGATGTGTGTAGTTCGCCAGAACCTATGCTAATACCACTAGACCAACCATGCGTTGTCGATGTTGATGAATTTGCGCTATGGGTTGTACAAAATAGCCTTTAAAGTACCTATTTAATTATAATTTAATTTTTGTTCGTGTACTAGTTTTTTCAATATTACATTATAAAAAATTACTTATTTTACTACTTCCATGAGATATTTTTGTTTATTAGCTTAAAAGCGCTTTTTTTGCTGGCCTCGGCATTTTTGTTTGCTTCCCATTTTGCACAGAAAATATTTACACAACTTAGACCTATAATTATGTGCAACTTATAAAATATCCTATAAAAATATGTTTACGTGCCAATATTTTTACAATGTATTGTAGTTATAAAAACATAATAAAATAAGTTGTCAAACAACAAAATATTAAACGAACGGATAGCGGGACTGCGGGGCTGCGGGGCAAAGCGACATACGTCCGTCTAGCAGCGCGTCTATGCGATCACTGTCGAACTGCATACATAAGAAAGAGAAGCGCGATGACGCGACGCTCCTAACTTTATACATATCATAAAATAATTAATTACTTTTATATAAGTTGAATATTCAAAAATAAAAAACAACCAAGTTCTGTATTTAAATATGATACGTTATTGTTATAAATTTTACCAACGTACGTTGATGAGTAATACAGATATTTTTGTTAGAAGATCATTTTAAGAGGTTAGTTTACTATTTTTTTGTATCGAGAAAACTTTTCAAAAACGTGTTTTGAATACAACAAGGTTCTCAGAAATATGTTCAAGATTAACATATATTTTTTTCGCCGTTACAAACTGTACAGATTTGGCTAAAAAATTGTTTGAGACAAGCCTATTTCGGTCTTGTCAGCGTCTTAAATTCAAGTTTAATAATTAATCATGCGGTTATTTCATTCAATGACCATTAATAATTATTCTAATGCAATCAAGTACTATTGGCAAATTTTCTATGATATGAAGAAGAAAGGTTGGCTGGACAAACATTAATTTCTTGACTTTACTTATCTGGAAGGACCAGGAACAGTTTTTTTAAAAAATCTAGGTCTAACTAACTTTAAAAGTATTGCAGTCAATTTATAGGTGAAATATAAATCTGGCCGCAATATATACTCAATTTTAAACGTGTTTTATTCACTCGGACGGCCGCCAAAATAAGTTCGTAACCACAGTTTTTAAGCTCAAAAGTAGAACAACCTATTTTTAAATAATTACGATCACCCGCTTATTTTCTGGCCTCACTCCAGTTGCAGAGTTCTCTTCTAAAGTAAATTTAATTAAGAAACTGTTTCAAGTGCGAGGTTTTCACTCCTTCCGATGTTTTGTGGTTTTCTTCCAGTTTTGGAACGAAGTTCCTTATCGCGCGTTGTGAAAGGGGGCTAGACGGAAAAAATTCTTACGAAAAGTTGTCACGACACTTTTTGCTATAGTAAGCTATTGTAAGCTGTGCGGCGTCGCATGTTTCTCTGTCTGTCTCTCTCTCTCTCTTATAGAAAGCAAGCCAGATAGTTTCATTTCTATTTCGCATTGAATATAATTATTAATATAATTATTTTATACAAGATTCAATACATTACATTATTTATTATTATAACTTAAAAAAATAAAATTTTATTACAATTCCTTCACTAATTAATCGAAAGGAACTTCGTTCCATCCGGGTGTCCCTTGACACCTCTCAAGTTTTTTATACTTTTTTTTTAAACGCGACTTGTTCTTGCAATAAAGAAAATATCTAGTTTGAATAGTAAAAATTTAGTAGTAAAACCTTTTTCAGTTAAATCATGAAAAAGTTGTAATAAAGCAATTTTTCAGAGTCGAGAACGACTGAGCTGTATGCTTAGATTCATTGATGTTAAATTTTTACAATGTTTTAAAAGATGCACCGAGTATAGAGTTGTACCGAGTAACCGAGTATCGAGTATGGCTCGATATTATATTCACCGAAACGAGTAGGTACAGCACCGAGTAACCCTGTTTAATTGACGCAGGTATTAGGAACGTACGAAATGCTTCAAATGTTATAGAAGAATTAATTAACGCAGGCATTGCAAACGTACGAAACGCTTCACATGATAGAAAAATGACTTACAAGTTTTTGGTATTGCTTCGAGGAATTAACATCTGCAGTGCCGCAACAGCGTGAAAATCCGAAAAGTGCCTTCGCTATAGAGTTAGACCAGTAACTAAGCGAAAATGTATTAACACAAGGAACTGATTATTTGATTTTAAAAAAATATATTAAAAAAATGATTAATATAAAAAATTAACATGTTAATTTTTTCACGAGATTTTTCTGACAATGAGTAGATAATACGGGGTAGTGTCCACAACTCCACGTCAATACGCGTATTTTGCGTACTAAGTATCTACATTAATACTGTCATGAGGTCAGGTTATGAGTTATTTTCGAGTACCTCGGCAGTCAAACCGAGTTATTCGGCCGATAACGAGTACTACTAAAATTACCGAGTATGCCGAGTAATAAATGAGTAGGTACTCGGCGCATCTCTAGTATTAACGTTTTATTCTCTCGTGGATTGAGTTACTTAAATGCTAAGAAATATTTTTATTCGTGTCGTCTTTTTGCTCTCATAAGATCATCCAGCGCGGCGTAAGATTTAGGATATAATTTCCGATCGTACTAAAGTCTAGTTTTCGTTGGGTGATAGGAAAAACATTGCTATTTATATTTTCAATATATACACAAAATATTGACAATGTTCTGTACATTTATTCCAGATTATTATTCTACCAGTGTGCTAAATTAAAAATAAATTCATTCCACCAATTAGTATGAATGGATTTGTATTTAATGTTTTGAGTATTTTGAGTGTTGAGAAACAAAACTATCAAACATCTGTGGTAACATCTACAGCGTCACATGCGAATTACATAATTATCATACTGACGTCACGCAAAATCCTGCATCGCGCAAACAAAGTTTACCGCGCGACTAGCATAATTTAACGTTGCCTGCAGGCATATCATGAGCACCGTTTTGTCGACGGAAGAGTAGACAAAGATGACAGTCCGTGTAGACAGTACGACGGCAGCAAAGTAGAAAGAGTCAACTGCACTTTTTACGAAATACATACTCTTTTACATAATTCGACTCAGAATTCTGTTTTGTCATAGGATTTTTATTCGTTTTTTTACTGATAATAAATCACGTATATAAAGACAACTACAACCATTGTTCTCAGTGTCGAAGTACCGTATTTTGGAACAAAAAAATATTGTAGTTATATCATGATTTTGTAGATAACCGTATACAGGGTGGAATCGAAGTCATGGGCATTATTTTAACCTAAGGCACTACTCACGATACTGATTGCATTAGGGCTATTAATACGCAAATCAAAAATATTATTAATGCAAGTAAGGAAAACCTTAAAAATGTAGTAAGTCAAATTGCACAAGGCTTATTATTGCAAATAAACACTTAAAGTAATTAAAACAAAATACTTCGTTAACGCCAATAATTGTTGAAATATCAAAATCTTAAAGCGCAGTACAGCGCAAAGCGAAATGTAAACAAACATCACCTGCGCGCGCGCGGGTTTTTCCTTACAAGTAATAATAACAATGGGCTACAAGACATTCCGTCCGGCGGGATTCCCTGAACTCTCTCCGTCCCACTCCCTCACTCGCAAAAATACGAATATCACCCCCGCGCGGGGTATGCTTCCCGCCGCAACACGAAGTCACGAACCCGGAACCAGTGTCATAACGACTGCGCAGGTGCATTGACGCGTAATTGATTTATTGATCCCGTGACGTAATCGCCGTACTCGCCGCTCGCGGCATACGGTGCTTGGATTGCAGTGTATTAAGTGTTAGTGTAGTAGTTGTGTGTTTGTGTACACGATGCCTCGACCGCGTAATGTGCAGGCTAGGTACACCAACCAACAATACCCACAAATGGTTGTAATTTACGATCGCGCAAGAAATTTAGTATGAACTCGTGAAATGTTCCATCGGCGCTACCCGAACGACCCTATTCCTTCACGGGGTCTCATTCCACCAGAACCACTCAGAACCTGTTGGATTTTTCGTCTTTTCACGTGCCAGCACATGCACAAGCTCGTGGAAGAGCACCCGTTTACCCTCTGTCACTTTACCGACAAATAAGGTTTTTTCAAAACAATCCACAAGCTAGGTACGTAAATGTTTTTTTTTAATGTATGTTAGTTGACGTAGTTTTGACCGTCCTAAGCCGGCAAAGTACGAAGGGAAAATTGGAATTTATTATGAATCAATTCATTGGCAACTTACGAATGTCACGTGAGTCGGGCGGGGTCAAAGAATTCACGCCCAATGACGCGCGTACGGCGTAGTGTACCTACGCATTTGCTATCGAGAAGCGCAACTAATTTGATACTTTGTATGACTTACTACATTTTAAGGTTTTCCATACTTGCATTAATAATATTTTTGATTTGCGTAATAGTAGCCCTAATGCAATTAGTATCATAAGTAGTACCTTAGGTTAAAATAATGCCCATGATATCAAATGCACCCTGTATACTTTGTGGCCGTCGTGCACAAAGTTTCAAATCTCCTTACAACTGTCAGTCGTCAGCGTCATTTTGACAGTTGGGATAGAAAACTTTCTTCTGAAATAGTCTACATATTAAAAGACCTAGACAAAGATCGATATAAACGAAAGACAAAATGACAGATTGTAGAAGGATTTCTACGGTGCGATGTCAAAAGTGGAGAAACGAAATGTCACTTTGTATAGAAAGAGCTGTGTCTATTCTACGTAGAAATAGAATGCGTCATGCTAAGCCTGCTGGAAGAGATTGCAGAAAGCGATAAGGCCGCCCATTATATATTTTGTAGTGTTTGATGTATCTTTACTCGTTGTATTTTTGTGGTGTACAATAAAGTATATATAAATAAATAATTTACAACAGCCTGACATGAATCATCGAGTAGTTGCCGTCCAGACCCGATACCCTCGAAGGATCCTCCCTTATACTATAGAATATGAGTGAACTTTACACCTTATTTCTCATACCTCTATACATCTAGACACAAATCCAAACAATTGTATTAATAAAGTTAGTTTGATTACCTCATTATTTATACAAGGACCCAACAAATCACATAACCTGTTTGGCCCTTTTATCCGCATCTTAGTTTAAACCACTTCCTAACCATGTAATGCTTTAAGTGGGTAACGTTAACACTGTCCGGTCACAGCAGGTTGGTCAGAGCGGTTAATCCGGGACCGGGTCCTGGTCTCAGTAATTCCTCCGGGACGTTAGCGAGTAAGTGATTGTTCTGTCGCATTCAGCATTGTTGGAGTATGTGTGTGTGTAGTTTAAGAAGAATTTGAAGGCGAATAGGGAATATACTCGTATTTCTGATATCCATTAATAATTATACGTAGGTAATAATTTGTAACTTTATATAGTGATTAGTATTATTGATTTAGCAAGCTTTTTTTTTTTTTTTTTTTTTTTTTGTGGATGGGAAATCATCCAATGACCCCTCCCGCTCTGGGTGGAGCAGAAGGGAGTGTCAGACTCTTACTGACTAAAACCCACCCGTGTTCCTTCCTTAGCCCTTTGTGTTCCGGGGTAGCGGTAACCCTTTCGGACAATCCCGCTGCCCCGGCAGGCTTCGGCCCTTTCGGGCCCCTTCCTTATGCTGACATCTCTTTGAGGCGCGCGTGGAACACGTACGCGCCGTCCGGCACGGGCCTGGTCCTGATCGGACGGAGAGTTACCCATTACTCTCCGCCCGCAGGCCCGCGCCTACGGTGGCCGGGAGTCGTCTCGCGGCTCCCGACGCCCGGGGCGTCTCCCGCGGCGGCTGGGACGTGAGGCCCTCTCCCTCAGCCGTCCCGCCACCTCCTTCGCTAGCATGACTGCTTCGCAGAAGGAGGTGACTGCCTCCCACTCCCTCTCGCCCCGGACCATGGCTTGAACCAGGGCCGGGCGCGAGAGGTCGCCGCCGCCGCCGATCGCCTCTGCGAGAACACGGCGGTGCTCCGCCCAATTAGGGCATACCGCCACCGTATGCTCCACCGTGTCCTCCGGGCGACCCTCGCAGTGGTGACACCCGGGCGTATCCTCCCGCCCGATAATGTGCAGGTCCTGCGTCAGGCGGTAGGTGAGGGCGCCGTGGCGCCTCTCTAGCCACTCCTCAAAGAGGGGTCTTACCGCCGCTATCGCGGCGTATCTTAGTTTAAACCACTTCCTAACCATGTAATGCTTTAAGTGGGTAACGTTAACACTGTCCGGTCACAGCAGGTTGGTCAGAGCGGTTAATCCGGGACCGGGTCCTGGTCTCAGTAATTCCTCCGGGACGTTAGCGAGTAAGTGATTGTTCTGTCGCATTCAGCATTGTTGGATTATGTGTGTGTGTAGTTTAAGAAGAATTTGAAGGCGAATAGGGAATATACTCGTATTTCTGATATCCATTAATAATTATACGTAGGTAATAATTTGTAACTTTATATAGTGATTGGTATTATTGATTTAGCAAGCTTTTGGTGTAGTGCTTGCCAGCGCTGCTGTTAAGTATAAGGGCTAGATTCGATTCCCGGGTCGGAAAAACTGTTATTGCGTTTTTCCATCTGGAATTTCTCAATAGCAGCCAGGAGTTAGGATTTGTGCCCGGTTAATGGCAATAAGCTCGCCCCCTATTATATGGGACTTAAGGGGGACTAGAGGACCTAAACGCAAAAAAAACGCAAGTTTTATAATGCTTAACTAGAAGTATAATGATCGACTACAGTAAACAAAATCATATAAATATATGGTATTCTTCAGGATATATGCTAATTAGATAGTGTTTTGAAAAATAATACAACTAATTTGATACGGTAGAAAAAATCATGAAGATATGTCTAAAAACTTTATTTTCACAATAAAAACCATACTAACATACATACAATCATTCAGATTTTTTTTTCAGATTATTCTACAAGCAACATAATAAAGCACTAATGTTTTAATTCTTTGGTCGAAACAATAGATTGTTTGTAAATAGATAATTGCTTCATATTTTGCAATAAATTACCAGCGTTGTGTCATCGCGCTCCTTTTTCTTTTCTTTGCAGTCCGAGAGTGATTGCGCTTTATGTTATGTAGTCCCCTTAAACATAACTGACGAAATGTGGGTGTACTATAGGTGCACCTCTGCCTTACCCTTCTGGGATTACAAGCTTGATGTTATGATGTTCATGTAACTTCCTTAATCCCTATGAGAGACCAATTTTTAAACGAGGTGCCTATACATTATTTTTATTGAGTACGGCGAAGGTTTCCCGATTGGCTTGTCTAAAATTTAATCATGCAACATGTTTTTGAAATGTTTCTTCAGTAATCTTCTTGCAATAATTTTAGGTTTTTAAATAAAACAGTCAGCGTCAAAACGGGCAAAAAAAAATCTTTCAAACCTTAGAACATTTTGCTCGAAAGGCAACCGCACTATTATTATGCAGATCAGCACAAGTCCCCGATCTTTTTGCCTTCTCCTGTATCTATTCCTTTCGCCGAATTGCTCGGAATGAGCCCCGCCTGTTCCCAGTTCACTTTTTTTTCTTCCAAAAAAACTTTCAAGTCATTAGTCTCAACGTACTTAAGTTGGTCTATTGTGGGTAAAAGGTCCACTGTCATATTAAAAGGCCTTTTAGAAAGGTAAATGCTTTCCGCCTGACGATATTGTTGGATTTGTTTTGGGGCTTATTTTTCTTTACGTATTTGTAGGTTTTACGTAGATCTGTAGGCCGATTCTGCTAATTTAAAACGTTCAAAATCTAGTCGCAGTCTCATCTCGGCGACAAACAAATGTCAAAATGTAGGGAAATTTGAAGTATTTTTGAAAGGTCGAAACTGAGATCAGACTGTGAACGTTCTTAAAAATTACGAGAATTGCCCCTCAGTTGTAACAGCCGCGACTTAAGAGTTATAGGTAGTGTGTTTGAACCCAAGCAGGCACTTTATTTTGTGTAAATTATTTTATCACCACTGTTCTCAAAACTGTGAAGAAAAACATCGTGAGGAAACCGGCATGTCCGTAAACCAAAAAGTCAGAGACATGTGGCATTCGCCAACCCGCACTGGACCCGCGTGATGGATTATGGCGCATCGCACTTCCTCTCACAGACAGGAAGCCTGTGTCCCAGCAGTAGGAACATTATAAGCTGATCATGCTATTTGTAGGTTAAGAATGACGTCGGTATTCTAGAAGTCTAGATATTGGCTGCTCTAATGGAACAAATAACACCCTCTTTAAACGGCAAGCTGAACACTGCCATGGAACCCGATTTTAATGACAATGAAAGATGAAAATAATTAAATTTATGTCAATAATTATAATTTGTATGGGTAATACAAATTATAATTATTGACATAAATTTAATTATCGTTCGGTCCTTTCTACCATTTTGTTGAATTCCAACTAATTGGAATTCAACACCAATTATTCTCAAGCATAAAGTGGCATACGAAAGCCTCGTGTAATTATGGTCTTGCATCAATGCCTATGTATTGGACAGAGACATATCCTCATCCTCTATGAGTCTATGCTGTTATGCATGATGTCTTTGTCTCTGGTATTTGTATTATTGTATGCACAAAGCGTGTCTAGGCATTTGGTACGTGACTTGCTGCTAATCCTTGTAAGCCCGCGTTTGCCGGTACAATCCCTGGCATTATCGTAATTACAATGTTAGGATAAAACAATAGGATTGCTATCTGCATAAATAACTTATTTATTTGCTTTGTATCAAGTTAAGTAAACCAATTAGACTGGATTAATTGAACTAGAACTGTAGCTGTCTTTTGTTTTTCGTTTGCTTAAGTGCTTAGGTGTCTTATAATAATAATTTTATCTACGTTAGACACAGTGATCCATATTTATATTAGTAAGTATACTTAAAAATTATGTTAGTAACCGAAGAATGCCACAATAATATTATTTTAGCTAAATTAGAAAATTTAAGTACTTATATAAAATCAAATTGTAAGTCAAAACATATTTAATTAACATACATTAAGCATTTACATTTTTAAATTAATATCAATTAATATCAAGTAATTCATTAAAATAATGCATAGAAAAAATAAATATAAATAGACAATTACAATAAATTACATGTTATGCTATGCTTATGTTATGTGAGAAATTAATAGTGAGCTTTTCTTTTAGTAGATACCAATTGGTAAGCGGCCGCGACTTACGAGTTGTAGGTCAGGGGTTCGAACCCAAGAAGGCATTTTTCTTTGTGCAAATCACTTCATCACTACTGCTCTCAAATCGGTGAAGGAAAACATCGTGAGGAAACCGGTATGTCCTAGAACCAAAAATACGAAGACATGTGACACCTACCAACCAGCGGCCCACTCCCTGTGACTAAGAGGAGGCTTGTGTCCCACCAATAAGAACGTTATAGGCTGATTATATAACCTCTTTTAAAATGGTAAAACCTATCAGAAAACAACTATTTAAACAGTAGCAGGATAGCCTTTGCTTTAAATTAGGTTATATCAATCCCCTTCCTTCCATTGAAACCCGTTCAGCCGTTTAGGCGCTATACCCATGTAGATAAGTTGAGAAATGGTAAATACTCAACTATTATCTTGCGTAACTTTAAAACTAAGTATTTATTTTAAAATTATTTTTAAAAAAATTATATCCTCTTAACAATTAGTCTTCTATTTGATATTTAACACGGTACAGTTAGCAAAACTTTTTTTAGATTTTCTAATTTGTCCCCCAAAAGTGACCCCCATATTCAAAATTCAGTCACATGAATGTATCATATTTGTACCAAATTTCGACTTAATCGATCCAGTAGATTCAAAGCAATTTGGCTGTGACAGACAGTCAGACAGATAACCACACGAGTGATTCCGTTTTTTCATTAAGACGAACGGAACCGTAAAAATACACTTTCCTACTTTTAATTAAGTCTATTAAGCCATTTCGGTGATAAGTTTATGTGACAAAAATCCAAACTAACCAACTGTCATATTTATATTGCTAGTTCAATAAAAGGAAAGATTTGTTTAACGCCTCAACCAGTAAAACAACATAAAAAAGGATCGTGTAAACATTCGAGAAGCCATCAAAATGTCATCAGCCCTTTGTTTATGTTTATCCAAACATTTGAATATAATGGTCGTAAATAAAAAGCGGGAGTGTGATTGAGAAAACTTCTCACAAGTTCCTCAATTGATCGCTCTTTGGGGAAACTTCCCAGATATTTTTTTATTCAGTTAGTAGCAACTCAAGTTTACAAGAATAAGAAATAAAACGGTGATAGAGCAACTTATTATTTATACAAAAGTTTATTTGTAAATTTCTTTTCTTTATGATATTTAGTGAATGATTTGTCGGTGCCGTGTTTAGAATATGATTTGCTTTTGTTTCGCTGTTTTTCTCGATAATGTACGATGTTTAAGTAGTTGAGCAATATAATTAGCCATTTCGTTTTTCTCTTTTTCATTTTCTGTTTAGTGATTGGTTTTGTACGATGTGTAATTTTTCCCGTTAGTTTAAGGGTGCTTTTTTTGTATCTAACATGAGACTGTTAGAATAGATTTTTCTTTTTTTTGCGAAATGGGCATGATTTTGACCTCGATCTCGCCTGATGGAAACCGATTGTTGAGGTCTATGATGAAACGAGCGTGCCCAGAAGATGTCTGTTGACTCTTGATTTGAAGGCAGACGGGTCATTTCTGGAAGGTCACAGATGCTGGCTGAAAGTTCAACACTTTTGGTCGTTTTTTATTACATAAAAGTTTATTATTAATGCACGTAATAATAAATAAGCCGTCACAATACACGTAAGCCGTCCGGAAGATATTCTCTAAGTGATGGTGAATAGCGAAGTTGCATAGTTCAGATTAACAGCGTAGTCACACAGACAGACTCGAAATGCGACTTTGATTTATAATATGTCTAGATATCTATAGATATAGACGAGACTATTAGATTAGAACTGAGAAATTATTCTGGAGGTTATCTTGCAAATAAAGCTGCAATGAAAAAAATAATTTCTTACTGCACCACATTAAAGTGATTTCATTAATATTTACTGACTTTATACAGTAAGAAGAAATGTTTGTAAAACAATAAAAAACAAAAAAGTAACGTTTAATGATTGAACATACCATTTACTGAAAAAAACGTTAAAGTTTACTGTCATGACGGTAACATTTTGCCTGATGCTTTAACTGTTTTCGGATCAGTAAAAATACTGTTTTGAACGTTAGGCTCATCTGTTTAAAGCAGTTCAGATCAATGTTTTTTCATTTTTATTTACTGCTTATTTCTTTAAGTGTGTTTAAAGTCGGAATGTGAAAAGAAAAAAAATATAGGAAAAAAATTCGAAGCATAAATGACTATAGTTTTTTCAACAGAACTTAAAAACCCATATCGTCGATCATATTCAGATTTTTAGCATGCTAGATACCTGATATACGAGACAGTATATGGCACAGATATTCCAATATATTTTTTATCAAAATTGGATGGCATATAGTGTTCCTAAAAAACTATACAAAATCCTTTGTGACGTTTTGATAGACTTTTACCAAACGACAATATAACGATATATACCTATCTTTGTTATGAACCTGTGACATAACGTATACAGAGTTGATACGACCGAGGGGCATTAAATTACACTACGTATACTATACGTGTTTAGTATTTATTCGATATGGTATAAAAATAAAAAGCGCCATAAATGAGATTTTTTTTTTTCAAACAAACTAAATAGCTTACAAATCAGAGTAAAACGCATCCACCCTTTGTAAATAAAGGAGAAACCCAAACTTCATAAAAACTTGGGCCTGGTGACTGATCTTAGATACCTACTTAACAAAATAAAGTGGCAACGTCCAACGCAACTCGAAACACGTGTGTATTTTCCAAACTGCAGTACCAGAGATTTTGCCGATTCCAGATGTGCCGGTCCGAGTAAAAGTACTCTCATCGGTCCATATTAAATTAGTTAAGAAATGACGGTCTTCGGATGATGTTTAGTAGCCATTAACAGTTGCTGATCGGCAAGTCTCTCGATAACAAAGTTTGCACCTTCCGATATTTAGAAGGTTTGCGTTTTTTACGTTTTAGAACCTTGTGGATAGTTCTATGGCAACATCTAAACTGCCGGGCGGCTCTGTGGAGACTCGTCGGGCTGCGGGAAAAATTGTCTAAAATTCTTTCGTCCCAATCAGCGGGCATTTGCCGCGGTGGCACTCCCTCCTGTCTCCTGTCTACTCTCACAGCACTATACGTTTATTGTCCCGTAATCTTTGTACTGCCAACTGTATGGTGCGGGCATTCCTAGGTAAATTGCGGCTATCACCATACCTTTCTCTGTAAGTTCGTAGAGCTAACGTTGCGTTTCCACGGCATTCGCCGTAGATTAAAATCATGTCAGTGTATTCTGACGCCGTGTCAGTTACACGAGGTATTTTCGAACACTTTAATATACACACACACAACCAAAGTTTAACTATCACAATAAAAACAGTCAATTAAAAAAAAAACACTAACACTAAATAATAATAATCCCAAGTTACGTGTCCTGTCACAATAAAAAAAAGGAATACTGTCTTAAACTTATTTAGTGTCCTATCACAATAACAAAACAAAATCACAATTATTGTCAGCGTTTGACAAAACAATATGGGCGCAGGAGCTTCCGCGTACGTACCTACGTTCCGGAAGGGTAGCGTCGTCGGCGCACTGAAAAAACAAGTTTTTTGGAGGCCCCACTTGCTGATCGCAAGCACAAAATACAGAGAGTACAGAAGTCAATCTACATACAAAGTGCGCTCGAGCAACGAACACATAGACACTGCTCACGGACACGATATCTCGGACTGGTTGGGACTAGTGCGAGTGCAAGTGCCATCCGCTTGAGACATGCGTCTATGAAGTGCAAAATTGGAGCAATAAAAAAAAATTATAACTTTTCAGTGGACGGTTGTTTAAATTCAACATTAAACGGTGAATTGTCGTTTTTTAATCTACCAGTTGTTTCAGAGAGGTAAGTAGGTATTTGCTTGTATTTCGATGGTTTGTATTAAGGTAACACAGTAGTTAGCTAGGTAGGTAAGTGCCCCGGCCCCCAGTCCCGCGCCGTAAAGTAAAAGCGAACATGACTTTGTAGCACTTTGTGACAAATTTGTAATGTAACAATAACATTAAAATTAAAATATTTTAGTTATTATTGGTTTTTTCGTTTCTTCCTGTTTCATTCTCAACAATAAATCAAACAACTAGATGCGAGTGCCACTACCACGATAGTTTTTTGTGCATAAGCCAAAGTTGACAACCATAGCGCGACCGCCGAGCGTAGGTATGAAAAGTGAAGTACACAGATGTGATTGACTTCTGTACTCTCGGTATTTTGTGTCGCAAGGATCTAAGATACAATAGCAACACACTGACCTATTTCTATTTCTTTTACGCACGTGATGTTTTGCTAATAGGATTGTCACTCTCTCTTATATGCGTATTGTTTTATGACTTGCGTAAGAGCGGCAACAACGTATCGTAGATTTACCGTTTTAAGGTGCATGACCAATGCGCCATACGCATTGGTCATGCACCTTACATAATCAGCTGTTAGGAAAAATACATCGTGTTCAAACGGGGCAAAAACTTAAAAAATCATTTGCGACTAAACTGCTGTTTCAATTTAATTGATTTTTGGTAAAGAGCTTGATAATGATACCTAGTATAGGCAGTTTAAAGAAAAGCCCCTCTGTCGTATCAACTTTGTATATCTTTTGCTATGAGCGTTTTTCTACGTATACGTATCAATTTTATGTCTCAGTTTTTTTTTTCCTGTACCTAGGTTTCAGTTTTTGGAAAGATTACCACGCAGGCAATTTGCTGGAAAAGTTTAAACATGTTCTCCGAAAAAATTCTATATCGGTATTTGGATAAGTCCAACGTCCAGTACAGTCTATTTGCTGGAAAAAAAACCATAAGTTTGAACAGCGATTGGATAAAATTACATAGAAGATACCGTAGTTAAACAAAAATGCTAATAATATCTAAAATAACAAACCAATAAAAACAATGGCAATAGTAGTGCATAGAAGTATTTCTATCAGATACTTAAACCAAACATCGGAATAAAAAGAATTGTTGTTCATACATTCTAAATAGAAGTGTTTGATTGAAAGTTTGTTACTATACTTATTGGGAACTTAATTAGTTAGATATTTTTTCTAGCCTACGTTGTCCCACTCCTGGACAAATGCCTCCCCTCCACTCCTTCCACCTTTCACGAGCCTGAGCGTCCTTCTTCCAGTTTGAACAGAACCTTTCCATTCCATCCCGCGATCTCCTACGTGGTCGGACGACTACGGCGACTCCGGTTTACTGTCTCAGGGCACCAGCACCCTAATTTCGTAACAGACTTCCTAATCCACGTCTACGGACGTCGGGGCACGGCACGGCACGGTAAAGGATTTTATTTCTGATCAAGTTCTTTTTTTATCCTCATTTCAATGAGACTAGCATTCATATTACTTTATTTTGATACAATCATACCGCGCGTCGTTGTGGCATTACCCCACTGTTCTGGGCTTCTGGACTATTTGTACAGTTAGATACATATAGGTACCAAGTTAAATTAATTGTAGTATCGACGACCTCATCCGGTATCTAGTAGATCTATTACATTGGCCGATGTGTTTGTCCACTTAATCGTGTTTGTAATGGCAGTTTACAGAGAATCCTAATGTGTACCTATGATTTAAACGATGTTGTACAAACATTATGTAGTTCTCATTGATTTGGTGTCACGAAACAGTTGAGAAAGGGGATCAGATCGGAATGAAAAAGTTTATAGTGGATAAGACACGAGTCTAAAACAGAAGAAAATCTAGGGGGGGATCCGGGGGGGGGGGTGGAGGGGGTTTAGGAGATCAGACTGGAATAACTCGAAGAAGGAAGAAGGGTTGAGTGTTTATATGTATGTTTAAATGAAAAAATAAAGCAGAAAAACGGCCTCTTAGGCTTTTAACTCACTGGGACACTATGGTGGCGCAACCATGGTTGGCCAGCCAGCAAAATATATACAGCTTTATGATGGGTACCTCACCAGGCGTACAGCCATACATTTTTTGGCAGTGCGACCATTGTTGCGCCGCCATTGGTAACCTAATGAGATATTAAAAGATTATACATATGGCCTAATAAGAAAAAATGCTTACTGTTAAATTCTCCAGACACCTTTTGAGGAGACAAATGGATTGGTGTACCTGTGTTCACCAATATAATGTTTCACGCGATAAAAATATTACCATCCCTGCTTTTGACATAAATATTATCTTTTTACAGCTATTCCTCTGGACGTTTTATTCCTCATAATCTGTTAAGTCGTGGAGAAGAGCGAATTTTAGTTCAGACTATTATATAATTCACTATTTTAGGGGCTCGTGGGGTTCGTGGCTAAATACAAACAGCCACACGGGTCGTTTTTCAAGGTTAAACATCGCTTGCCAAGGTTGGTCCGTGGTTAGGTGACCATCCATAACCTACACATAGAGATCCCTCCGTACCTCAAAAAGCACGTTAAGCCATTGGTCCGGCCATAGTTTGTAGATCTTTGACAGTTTTCCCGGGTAGTCAGAAGCCCAAAAGTCTGACAACCAGTCTTACCAAGAGGTATCGTGTTATCCAGTAACTGGGTTGTAGAGGTCAGATAGGCAGTCGCTCCGTTTAAAATACTGGTATTCAGTTGCATTCGGTTAGACTGGTAACCGACCCCAACGTAGTTAGGAAAAAGGCTAGGCAAACTGAATTCACTACTTGAATATTTTGAGTAACAGCAATGAATCATAAGGTGTTTATTTGGAATTCATTAAATTCACTGGAAACCATGCAATTTATACTATTTTAGTAACGAGTTTTTAATCAAAACAACTCCAATTAAACGGGATAATAACCGCATTTATGTTAATAACTATGATCTCTATATAATTAGAGCATTTTGCGGTTCAGTGAATGTGCATTTACAAAAATCGGTGTTATTATATACAAACTAAATGCTTTGTAATTTGTTAATTGTCCATATTTCAATTTGAATAGCTTCGTGGCTTTAAATTTATTTTTTGTTGAGCTATTCATTTGTTTATCTACCATTGACTGTTTATTTACGCGGTTTTAATGATAAGTTGTGTTATATTTTAATTTCAGTAGGATCATAAAACTTGCACAGAATATGAAGACAATTGTTCGAACTGCGGCAAAAAGAAAAAATTGAGCTGAAAGACTGTGAAGTCAAGGGGTAGGGTAAAAAACCAAAGGCCATCTCCCTCTGTGCCCCAACGCCATAACCCCCGGACATTCACAGACAGTGATCGATCGTGTTTTTTTTTTTTTTTATTTGCTTGTAGTTTCATTTTTGACAATGAAAAGTAATATAACTCTAGCCGTATCTACAACGTCACATGCGAATAACACGGCATACTGACGTCACAAAATCCTGTATCTCGCAAGCAGAGTTTACCGCGCAACTAGCATACATACAACGGCCCGACATGAACCATTGGGCAGTTGCCCGCCAGACATAACACACGTCTGGTCGGAGGATCCTCCCTTTTCTATGGAGGTCGAGTAAACTTAACACCTTATTCCTCATAATTCTTTATGATTAAAGTTTTGTAAATGATCGAAATGGTTGTTTTAATCATCATTTATAATTATTAAAAGCCTGTGATGTCCAACTGCAGGACAAAGGCCTCCATACTCTCTTTCCACTTTTCTCTATTTAAAACTGCTAAGGACCAATTCCCCATAGTTTTAGATTGAAGACTGAATTTTTGATGTAATAAACTAGATAACTAGGATATGGAAGTAAAAATGTTGTTTGCACAGAGAAGATTTTTATAATCAAGTATTTTTTCAATAGAATGACACAAGTCATTATAAAAATACACACATGTTCGACCATATTTTTCCGAAAATATTTTATCAAAGTTATCAAAGGGACCGTCTACCCCAGACTTACCCCATTTTGATATAACGCGAAGATTTATGCTTTGTGTGAATAAAAATGTTGAATTGGTACACTTAACTAAACTCTCGCCTGTTGTGATTGTTATTTAATTTACAATTTTTCAAATCAATCAATCAATCATAAAATTGGTAAACCTTAGCATAGAATTCCACTTAAAATAAAAACAAAACTAAAAACAGTCCGTTTTTAATTCTAAACATTTCGTACTGTTTATGTTTTAATGGATAAAAGAAGAATAACATGATTGATTGCGGTATTCATTTATTTGTACTTATACTTATTTTCAATGCCCTTCAGACGTCCTTGGAAATAATAGCTCCCATTATATATTCATAGGCGGCAAGATAATGATATTTCGTCACGAGATGAGAAAGGAGATGTTAGGATGAATAATTTAAATATATTCGAATATTATTTTCGTGCAAAATGCTTGGTCTTTTGAGGCGAAAAGTTAGCTCATAATAATTGGAGACTGAGTCGGTTTTTAGGCGATGCCTATATCTATCAGTGGACGTTCTTTCTTTTTTTTCCGCGGAAATGATTATGATGAAGTCAGTATTTTAGACTTATACCTAATGAGTTATGAAGATATTGTAACTGAAAATATACATAATAAAGTAGAATTTGGTACGTACCTTACGTACCAAATTCTACTTTATTATGTATATTTTAGATAAATACGTAGTCTTATTATACTACGTCTATTTGTATAACTATGTATATTTATTAATAAATAGTTACTAGTTAAAAGGTATACAAATACACGTAGACTCATTAGACTAGGTATCTTTGTATAAGTACCTATTAATAATGATATTGCCATTTTGAAGATCTCCAATAAGAGAAAATACAAATAACCACAAATTAGAAACCACTTTTAGTTTTATTCTTCTGCTGGGCACTCCCGTGATTAAACATATAAAGAGGATTAATTAAAATGACGATTAAAAAGCCGCTGCAAATAAACAAAGGCATAAGTTTAGATAAAGCTTATCAGAGGGGCAATATTCTCAGAGGCATTATTCTCGTAATTTTTAAGAACGTTCACAGTCTGATCTCAGTCTCAAACTCTCAAAAATACCTCAAATTTCCCTACATTTTGACAAGTTTTTGACATTTGTTTGTCGCCGAGATGAGACTGCGACTAGATTAAGAACATTTTAAATTACGAGAATTGGTCTTCAGGTTTACCATAAAATGTAACCTGTCTATAATACTGCGTATAAGGCTAGGGGGATAGGCAGAAACTACAGAATGCCACTTGCTACCATTTTTTTTTTGCAGGCATCGGCCCTAGCGAACCCCGTCAACAATTAATGGTGACATCTCTATGAGGCGCGCGTAGAACACAACGCGCCCCGACCTGGTCCTTACCGGACGGCGAGCTGCCCGTTGCTCGCCGTCTGCAAGCCCGCGCCTACGGTGGCCGGGAATCGGTTGTCGACTCCCGACGCCCAGGGCGACTAGGGGCGTGAGGGCGCAAAGATTGCCTCTCCCTCACGCGTTCCGCCCTCTCCCTCGCAAGCATTACCGCTTCGCAGAAGGAGGTGACGGCTTTCCATGCACTCTCGCTCCGTACCATGGCCTGGACCAGGGCTGACCACGAGAGAACGCCGCCACCGATCATCGCCAAGTCGGACCGACCTCCATTGACTTGCTACCATATCCTTACATACTTACTCCTTTTGGTTCGTTTACTTTCATACATATGGTCACACACGCACGCCGGTTGCGATTACTATGCACCTGCCCTTTTTGAAGACGTAAGTTTATATGCACTTACATATTTAAAACCTATACAGTGCTAAAATACAATACATATTTTCTTCCACATGTACACAAGTTTCATAGCTGCATTAGCCAAGTTATATGGGGCTTTACCGCCATACTTTTCGGTCCTTACATAAAAATGTCTATCAGATAAGTTATTGGGCTCACGGATAACGTGACGTAGTTCTATACACGTTCCAGTTTAGAGATTTTACGACTTTGCCACTGGTCAGATGAGTTGAGAAAGGTCACTTTGTACTATAGTGGCGTGAGGAACGGGTGAGAAGTTCACTCATCTTCCATAGAAAAGGGAGGATCCTTCGACCGACGAGTGTTGTGTCTGGCGGGCCACTGCACAACGATGATGATGATTTTTATTTTGACCTCACAGGTCAACCTAGGAGGTTGTCACCTATTTAATCTGTCTTGATCTATCGATTGATGTTGGGAAGTTCTCTGTATAAAAACATCAGCAACCTCTTAAGAGGTCATTGTACTCATCATTATGAACAACTTTTGCTATGGGACCAAACCTGAAATCGCGCAATAAAAATCAGCTGTTCCCTACATTCATTTTCGTCTATCTCGTCAAAATGTAGGGAACAGCTGATTTTTTTTCGCGATTTCAGGTTTGGTCCCATGGTAAAAGTGTTCATAATGATGAGTACAATGACCTCTTAAGAGGTTGCTGGTGTTTTACAAATAACCCTGTATATGCTAGTCGCGCGGTAAACTCTGCTTGCGCGATGTAGGATTTTACATGATGTCAGTATGGTGCGTATGCGTAACAATGTACAATGAACAATTTTTAGAGTTCTGTACCTCAAAAGGAAAAATGGAACCCTTGTAAGATCACTTCGTTGTCCGTCTGTCTGTCCGTCGGTCAAGACCCTTTTTCTCAGGAATGCGTGGAGTTGAAATTAATGTCACATACTCCTTGAAGCAGTGCAAAAATTAAACTTCTTAATCAACGGAATCAAAAGATACGGGCGTTTAGGTTCCGAAATCAAAATCTATAAGGCACTTCTCATTGATCTAGAATCATGAAATTTCGCAAGAAGCAATTTCATGTAGCACAAGTAAAGGAAAAAAAATCTAAATTTGTAATTACATTACAAAAAAAAAACTATTTACTAATTTATCTTTTTTTGTAAAAACTATTTACAAAAAACCTCGATACCCACAACAATACAATATACATAGGTGGTAAAACTATAATCTGAGCGATATCAAGCTCCGTGCGTGAGTCCGACTCGCACTTGAAATTGATTTAAAAAGTAATAATAATAAAAGGTTCAGAACCATGTACTGAATCCATGGTAGAAGAGGGGCAATTCTCGTAATTTTAAAAACGTTCACAATCAGAAGGCCAATTCTCGTAATTTAAAACGTTCAAAATCTAGTCGCAGTCTCATCTCGGCGACAAACAAATGTCAAAAGCTTGTCAAAATGTAGGGAAATCAGAGGTATTTTTGGCAGATTGAAACTGAGATCAGACTGTGAACGTTCTTAAAAATTACGGGAACTGCCCCTCTGATCTCAGTCTCAGTCTGTCAAAAATACCTCTAATTTCCCTAAATTTTTGGCAAGTTTTTGACATTGATTGTCGCTGATATGAGATTGCGACTAGATTTTGAACTTTTTTAAATGAGAGAATTGGCCTTCAGGTTACGCGTCGAAGTTCCTGTCACCCTGTATAAGATTGTTTCTATGACGCTGACAAAGAAGAGGTAGAAACTTCTGATCATTTTTATCTTGTGACTTTACTAGGCACATAAAACAGACGCTCATGTAAATACCAGTTTCTCAATACATGTAAACGAAAATCGAAGGAATTCATGTTATTACGTCGTTTTTTTTTTCATGTTTTTATGGTTTGTCTTGTTCGCCAGTTTCAGCTGATTTATTATTTTATTTTACTGTGATTTCTTGATTAATTTTACTGTTCGCTTGGATTTTATTGTGCTATCTCTTATGATAGCTTTCCAGTATACCTATCTAATATTGAGTTGGGTATGTAATTTGGAACGCTGTGTAAGAATATTTTTATGCGTGCATGCTTTTTATAGATACTTAGATACACACGCATTTTATTTTATTTTGATCGATGCTCATTATTTATGTTGATAAGTTAGTTTTATATTTTTGTGGCGGCATCTACGTCGCCAAATGCGAATTATGTATCACACTGAAATCATGGAAAAATCCTGCATCGCGCAAGCAGAGTTTACCGCGCAACTAGATGGTAATTGCGCGGTAAACTCTGCTTACGATATACATTCGACATTAATCTTTCCTTTAAAATATAGAGGTATGAGGAACACCTCATACCTCTATATTTTCATTATCTACCTAGGCCTTTTCCCAACTATTCTGGAGTCAGCTTCCATTCTAACTGGATGCAGCTGAATACCGTTATTTTACATGGAGCAACTGCCTATCTGTCCTCCACGACCCGAAGTAAGACTGGTTGTCAGACTTTCGTGGTTCTGATGACACGTAACGACTGTCAAAGGTCCACGAATGACAGCCGATAACAACGGCTTCATGTGCTTTGTAGAGGCACAAAGGAGTCTTGGTGTGTTAATATGGTCACCCATCCACCAACCGCGGCAAGCGTAGCTTAACCTCATCGATGGACCCGTACGGCTATTATTACCTAGCCACGAAACCGCGGCCTAAGTTAGTTCTACATTTTAAAGCAGAAAAATAATGTTAGCTGCATATTTCAATTTGTAGATACCTCTAGTGGGCCTCTCATCTCACCTACTTCATTACAGAATATTAATCTTTTTGTATATTTTTTTTCTATTTGACACAAACAAACCAGTCGAGATTGAAAGCCACGCTTTTTTATCTTGTCTGGAAATCGTTTTCAGATCTCAATATCCGCAGCTGTTCTCGTTTCCTATACCGACAAAGTCACCCATAGATACTTTCTATTCATACATATTCTCTGCCGTTGACGCGTATCGCTCGTGTGTTTGAGTACTTAGTCCAAGGGTCATAAGACAGAAAAGTGTTCGAGCATATTTTCATTGATAAATTGATAATGAACTAAATCATAAAAAATAGAGTTCAAATTAGCGTGCAAGAGATAATTCCCTGCGGCGTGTGTCCGAGCATGCTCGTGCATATTTTTACTTAAATCTTGAATTTTCTGGAATTTTATTAGTGGGTGATTCTACTTTTACATTACAACTAGAACAAAACTAAAATTTTGTCACATCTGTGATCACACGTCATTTCTGTTATCACGCTGATAACAGAATGTGACAATCACAGAAGTAACGAACTTTAAGTTTAGCGGCATCATCTGCCTAGCCTTTTCCCAACTATATTGAGGTCGGCTGAGTATCAGTATTTTTACATGGAGCGACTGCCTATCTGACCTCCACAACCCAGTTACTGGGTAATACGATACCCCTTGGTAAGGCTGCTTGTCAGACATTCGGGCTTCTGACGACCCGTAACCACTGTCAAAGATCTCCACGAATGACAGCCGAGATCAACAGCTTAATGTGCTTGTTGAGGCACAAAGGGGTCTCGGTACGCAAAGATGGTCACCCATCCACTGACCAACCGCGGCAAGCGTAGCTTAACCTAATCGATCGGACTTATTCGGATCGGATTATTACTTAACCACAAGCCCCTTAAGTTTAACGGTCATATTTTCTAGAATTCAAGATTAAATGTAGTATTTCACTTGTCTTGCACTACTGGCATCAAATGAAATGCATGCTAACTGATTTTACATTTTATGTAATTTGAAAATTACCGCACTTTGCACAGCTTAAACAGAAGTGAATAACAAACTTTTACACCATGGAAATTGAAAGGATAACATTGATTTCCATCGCCAATGCTAAGAATAATAATATCATAGAGTAAATTTATTAACACAAAAAAAAAAATCAATGCACAATTTTTTGGCTGTAGAATAGAATCACCCTAGGTTGTTCCCAATTTTATTTTTTCCTAAATCCCCAGCGTGAGGCAAACAATACAAAAAAAAAATCAAGTCGGTCAAGCCATTTTCGAGTGTTTGCGAGACTAACGTACGGCAGTTGGTTTTCATATGTACAGACACCAGCACATCAAGCTACTACAATCTGTCAATTTTTTTTAATAGATTTTCAACCTTATCGCTTAAACATAAGGTTCAAAGTTGATTGGGAAAATTTGACAGTTTCTGTACCTATATACTAGCAGCATGCGTCATTTGCTTTTTTTTTTTTTGTTTGGAGCCTTCTCCATCGTCTACACTACAACTTGCCAAAGTTTCATCTCAAACGGTCGAGTAATTTTTGAGTTTTTGCGAGACAACGCACGGCAATTGATTTTTTATAAGATTTAAGATAAAATTTAAGATTTTATAGACATGTAAAATTTTTAAGACCAGTAACTAATTTATCTACATGAGTTGATGCCTAATAGGTTCCGTAGAACCCCATATCCACGGAAGAGTTATAGAGCACATTTGGAGATTTATCTAACAGTAACACTATAGCTGCGCACTGCTGTTTCACCCGCATTAGTCTCGATCTCGTAGGAATATAACAATTTTTATTTGGATTATTTTCTCTTTATGGTATCAGTTTAGATTATACTCAGATTGTCTGAGATTATGATACACTAGGTATAGTAAGACAGCCGCAAAATTTGAAATTATTTTCTTGTGAGTAAGGGTCAACGCAGACATCTAAGGAACAGTCTAAAATGTCGAAATTTTGTATCGATCTCCCGTGGTACGAAGTTTACCGAGTCTAGTTTTTTGTTATATTTTGATTCCGTCGACCACTACCTACTGATATTATGTCATCATCTGCCTGCCTTTTCCCAACTATGTTGGGTCGGCTTCCAGTCTGACCGGATGCAACGGAATACCAGTATTTTATTGTTCGGTTACTGGGTAATTATATACCCTTTGATAACTTACTGTTGTTAAGTATGGGTGTCAAAATGAATAGGAGTAAAGGTACGTTAAATTATTTTGAAAACGGCTAACTGTTACTCCAAAGATTTCATTTTAGTTCCTCTTTTTCATCAACAGGGCAAAGCTGAAACCCTAATAAGACGTATCCTTACTACTTGAGGTCAAACCACATTGATCACGTCTGCTGCATACCAAATTCTATTTCGTTGGACCAATTGGGATGAGAGCTAGTTTATTGGAGGCTTTATTTATTTAAACGGGTCTAGAAAACAGGATTGAAGTAAAAGGGGCCTACTAATGCATACTGGATAGATCGTGGCTTAGATTTTATTTACCTAGTAGTCGAAGTAGGTAGGTCTATCAATAGAATTCGAAAAGTTAAATTAAATTGAAAGTGAGTTTGAAGTGTAGGTATTATCAACATTGTAGGGAGAGAAAAAAGAAAGAAAATTAGGTCCGCCTCTGAACGAACTTTGTACGCTTGAAGTATGGTCGCATATATAAGGAGAATAAGTAACTAGGGTCTTCGGATATAGTTGAAGTTTAGTTAGAAACCGATGAATATTTTGGAATGAAATATAATTATATATTAATGGAAAACAAACAGTTTAATTATCAAATTAAATTTCATTCGAATACATCCATCGAGAGAGATCTTTGAGAAATATCAATATTTTGTAGGCCGTTCGTTATGTGAAGTGGCTGAAGCACTACGATTCGCAGATTTGATTTCCCTATAGAACAGACAGGAAAAAGGTAGCCATTTTAATGAAATAATTCCATTAATCTCTTGTTTATCCCCGTCAGGAGAATATATAGATCGTAGTTTAAAGGCATGAGTTTATTTAATGTATGTTTGTTTATAGTATCCCGTTTATTACAATAACAAACGAAATAAACTAACCATAAAAAGGATACCGTTAAACCAAAGTGATGCAAATTAAAATCACTCCTGCAGAAAAGTCTAAGAATATTAATAAGAATAATTTGTTTGTAAAACATAAGTACATACAAAAATTGGTAGTGCGCTATGCTTTGCCAATATTGACATACAAATGACAAATGCGATTAAATACAATTCAATGAGGGGGTACTATTAAATTACTTACAATGATATATTTATTACAATATAATATTATTTCGGACTTCTGACGACCCGTAACGGCGGTCAAAGATCCATGAATGACAGCCGATTTCCGAGGCACAGAGGGGTCTTGGTATGTAAAGATGGTCACCCATCCACGGACCAACCGCGGCAAGCGTAGCTTAACCTGATCGATCGACTCGTGCGTCAGTAATTACAAAGCCACAAGCCCCACAAGCCACAGTCTAGAAACCACTAATTCGCCAATTAACATCTACACCAGTACCCAAATGACCCCAGGCATAAATCGTCGGTCTGTCCACCAATAGATCACTGTATACACAGTCTGTGACCCATCGGGGGTCCTATGACGTCCAAGCATTAATTCGGAGGTCAAATGGCCTGACTGGTGTCGTGTCATGGATAATTGGGAGGATTTAAGGCCGTTAATATTGAATGCCTCGCCCATGGTCCGACACTGGTTAATGTGTGCTCGAGTAGTGTGGAGTATGGCAGGGGAATGTCAGAAGAACTGCAGTTATAGAAAGATGGAACACTCTTGCAGTACTTTTTGTTATTGACATAACATCACACCTGTATGTGTGTCTGTGTGAAGGGTTGGTTTGTATAGGTGTACACCTCTGCCTAATAGTGGGCGTTATTATATATAGGTAAAGACTCTTAGAGTTTCTTAAATAGGTTTTCTACTTTATCGCTAAAGCATTAGGTTCAAAGTTGATTGGGAAAATTTGACAGTTTTGGCTAGCTTAATGTGCTGGCGTCTGTACATTACGCCAATAATGTTTAATCCTTTATGGGACACGAAATTTGTAGTTGACTATTCTAATGGATAGGTCGATTTTATCAATAAAAAATCGACCTTAAAGTTAGACTAGTTGAGTGGTTACAGGCTTTGCACAAATTTCTTTTCTGCTCTATCCTGTTTCCTGGTTAAGTCCCATATAATAAGGGGCGAGCCTATTACCATAAACCGGGCACAAGTTCACTTCCGGGCAGATACTAAGAAATTCCATATGGAAAAACCGAATAACAATTTTCCTGACCTTTGTGAATTGAAAGTAAACATTATGACAGTTTGTTAAATATGCAGATTTAGAAGTTATGAAATAAACCTTAGGTATGTAGTTACCTAATGTTCCTAAAGACATACTAAGATTGATACATGATATAAATCCAATCTCAATCAATCATGTCAGAGTATGTAAATAGAACACCACAGACTACCACAGTATTTGTCTCTTCTTCCGCTTTTTAATCCATCCAAAGGTTTTCTTTAAAATATCACTCTTAGCGATAAGACCGCCCATTGTAAAATTTCTATATTTATGACTGTAATTTATATGGTGTACATAACAAAGAGTATTCTATTATTAGCTACGATTTCCTAAAAGAACGACAGCCGCCATATAACGGCAACAAAAAATGACGGCCGTCACTATAATTATGGGTTTGACTTGTCATAAAACGCTCTCTAGAGAAACATACCAACTTATCTTCATAAGTAACGACAGTAAATTCCGGACGCTGAGGCGGCCACCGCACTCTTAGAAAACCCTAGCTTTAGCGACTAAAAAAATCAATGTTCCGACTTTTGTTTTTACTTTATTTGATTTATTGATAGTTAACTTACGTAATTAGTGATACATACACGCATTAGTAGCGAATAACATGCATAAACTATGTATTGTAGTAATTAATAACAAACAAATAATCTAAATGGCGGTATACAGATAAAAATTCTTTACCTTCCGCGCTAGTCATAGACTGTGTTACGGCAAGGTAAGGATTCTCGCTCTAGAAATACCAACTGTAAGTTAATTGACCCATGGACAATTATCCAATGTATATGGTCTTAGAGGAGTGTACAAAAGACGTGATAATAGCTAATGAGTTTGGCGTTTATTATTACATGTATATAATACTAGCTGCGCCCCGCGGTTTCACCCGCGTAAGTTTTGATCCCGTGGGAATATTGGGATAAAAAGTATCCTATGTGTTATTCTGATGTTTAAACTATATTACTGTAAAGTTTCATCAAAATCCGTTCAGTAGTTTTCGCGTGAAAGAGTAACAAACATCCATACATCCATACATACAAACTTTCGCATCTATCTATACATATAATAAAATCGTAGGAAAGTCAAAACTGTACATTGAATATTTTTTAAAAAGAATACTTGGGGCGTGATCTACAATCGATATGGAAGCCAAAAATATAGTTTTTAGAATTTTTGTCTGTTTGTCTGTTTGTCTGTCCGGGATAAACTCAAAAAGTACTGCATAGATTTACTTAAAATTTTGAATGAATATTACTAAGAGGTCGGGTCAACATATAGGCTACATATTATCACGCTATCACCTACGGGGGAGGAGCTGTGAACCTTTATTTTTCTTACGTATTCTGTGGAAGCGTGTAATCTAACGACGCATATTTAAATGTTGTTTTTGAGTAAGCCATGCTATTATCTAGCTTTACACTATAAAAACTACACCATTTAAGTAACTTGGGCAGAGAAATATAGTTTTAATGAATGTTAGTAGTATAAAGACAATTTTAAAACAGCGCCATCTATGAGATTTCATAAAAATCAAATTAAGTTACATGTTAACATTTTTTGGAAATTAATAATTTATATTTGATCATGTTGGCGAGGTAAGTAGTTAGTTATTCTTAAAATTCATAGATGGTGATGTGCATTTTCTTCATAAAAGTTGTATCGTATAGTTCGTTTTGACAAATTCAAGTTCCAACAAAACCCTCAAAATCTTGAGCAGAGTTGAGGAAGACAATTTAAAAAAAATGCGGTGTGAAGTATTACAAAAAAGTTATGTTCATTGATGATGATCGTTCCATTTCATTTCATGACATCCTCGCGGAGGCGAGCGTCAGTGACAGTCCCAGCCGCATGCGTCATCTGTTTGCCGTCATCTTGGTGTTTTGTGGAGTTGTGAACCCGGTAGCTTTGTGGGAGAAGTATCGCCATCATCTGTCTGAAGATTTTCTACGAGCTTCGAGGCGTGCTACTGGAGACGAAGTCGAAGTAACTGATGAACGCGTGCTGAACACCTGTCTCAGTTCACTTCAAAATGTGGTAATTTCTATCGGCGGCAATCCACTGATCGAATATGGGTTACCAGCTCCCCAATCATCACCGTATTAAGACCGTGGAAAACGGGAGTGTAACGCTGAGACAAATTACGATCCCACCGAAATGACCACCATACGAAATGACCATGTCGCTTTGTTCTCTTCAGAGCAAAAACAAATTTATGACACCGTCTTTGAAAGCGTTGGGCAAAACCAGGGTAAAATGTTTTTCTTGGATGCTCCTGGTGGAACAGGAAAAACATTTGTTACCACTGGCATACTTGCAGAGGTCAGGAGGCAAGGCAAAATTGCTATTGCTGTAGCGTCGTCGGGAATCGCTACCACACTGCTTCCGAGTGGCAAGACAGCACATGCCATGTGTAAAATTCCCATCGATTTAGAGAGCGCCGAAACGCCTGTTTGTGGTGTGTCACGTAACAGCGATAAGGGACACGTGCTCAACGATTGCTCTCTGATCGTATGGGATGAGTGTACGATGGCCAATAGGAAGGCAATTGAGGCCGTAGACAGAATCCTGCAGGACATCCGCAGGAACGAACATTTGATGGGTGGTGTCACAGTTCTGTTCAGTGGTGATTTTGGGCAAACGCTTCCCGTGGTGACGCGGGGCTCGAGGGCTGACGAGGTGAATGCTTCGTTGAAACGATCTTCGTTGTGGTCACGAGTTCGTACGCTACGCTTGACCATAAATATGAGAGCTCGGCTCGGCGGCAATGCACGTGCTCAAGAATTCTCCGATGTCCTTCTAAGTCTTGGCGAAGGCACTCTACCAGAAGAGATAGGTGGACAGGTGGTGCTTCCCTTGGTAGTGTGGTATCCAGCTTAGAAGAACTAATTCGCTATGAGTACGGAGACATCAGTCGTATACCGCACCAGCAGAATTCTTGGGTGTGTGCGCGGGCCATTTTGATGCCCAAAAATGATCAGGCTGCAGCAAATAACGAATGCATTCTCTCGGAAATTGAGGGGAATAAAGTGGTCTACACCTCGATAAATACTGTTGCCGAGCAAGATGACGCCACACATTATACCGTGGAATTTCTGAGCTCCCTGTCAGCAAGTGGACTTCCAGCGCATACCATCAAGCTGAAGGTCAGTGTTCCGATTATGCTTCTTCGGAACCTATCTCCTCCGAAGTTGTGTAACCCACCTTAAAGTCATCTCGCTCCACAGACACACCATTGAGGCGGAAATTCTTACGGGTTGTGGCGTCGACGAGGCAGTATTTATACCACGCATTCCCCTCATACCTCATAATTTCCCGTTCCAGTTCAAGCGCGTACAGTTCCCCGTGAGTGTTTGCTTCGCGATGACCATCAATAAGTCGCAGGGGCAGACACTGAGGGCAGCGGGTGTCGACCTCAGGACGAGTTGCTTCTCACAAGGGCAACTGTATGTCGCTTGCTCCCGCGTCACCAGTCCTGACTCTTTTTACATTTTGGCTCCTGGCAGCATAACTACCAACTTAGTTTATAGAGAAGTGTTGTAAGGTATGATACCTTTGTACGTATTTTTACTCTTTTGTGTCCTGGAATGTATTCCTGGATTATTTTCTCTATTTCCTTCAGTCACATCTTATGATTGAACTCAGCTGGATTCCCATATAACTCTCTTCACTTGCTTCGCTTGCAAAAAAAACTTATATTTTAATGCTATTTTAAAAGTTGTGTACTTATAATGCTATAGCGACACTGGCATCTTAGGTTTTTTGGGTGCTGTAGAGCCTTCACGCAGACGACGTCGCGGGCAGCAGCTAGTTTATAATATTAGTAGGATTCAGAAACACTGCAACGTTTTTACATAACGTCACGTAGTTGTAAGCTTGTAAATCCAGTCTAAAACATTTTGTATAAACTGTTTTCGTTTTAAACCAAAGCCTTTCTCAACACTGTATTTTTCCCTTATTTTATTTTTATAAAGTTGACTTACTGATCCACAACGCTAAAGGTGCCGTGAGGTAGGCGACGTCATGTGCAGTCACTATACATGGCAGTATTCCAAATACGTGTATGTTGTTATAATTTTTCTATAAACTAACTTCCATTTTGGACCTTTTCCGTTCGATTATAAGATTGAAATTTTGCTCAAGTTATGAACTATGGCAAGAAACTCGCAATTAACGGGCTAGTGCCACGCTCTACCTAGGCCATGTATGTCTAATTATCAGAATTACTTATACATCTTCAAATAGAGTAATTGAAAACTATCAGCCAATCAGTTTCTTCAGACAGAAACAAATGGGCTCTGTACATGATAGACGTTTTAATGAGAAGTCTAACATTATTTGTATCGCAATCGGCTAATTATTCTAGTAGTGATTCGTGGTCAGAAACGTGTTCCAACTTTCAGTATTTTTAAAGAATTCTGAAAGAATCTGTAGCTTTTGGACCTCAATATAAAGATAATTTCGTGTTATTTCTCCCGTAACAATGTTTTTTTCCAAAATTTACATCCACTCACGCAAAAGTAAAATGAACAAAAAAATATGAAGTGTTCGTAGGCCGCTACGCAAGCGCTATGAGCGTAGCGTTCGTAGCACTTGTCTACGTTAAAGCACCGTGCCATCGAAAACACGCCTCGTACAGTTCCGTTCGCCGTCGCAACCACGTCGTTTGGCAAAACGATACATTCCACTACTAAAAGGAACCACTTCCATAAAAGTTCATATTTTAACAAAGAATTTTCCAGATTCGACCCGATTTTGGTCGTTATAGTTGAAAATCTGAAAGCATTGTATTGTGTTTTTTCACTCATTCATTCGTTTAAATCGACCCATCTGTCTGCGTAAATGTCCCCTTCTGGCTTTATGGGCTTTCTAGTGGACTGTCCAGACGGATAGACATGAGAGCACTGGAATACTGCCATGAAAAGTATTGTAATATTTTATTATTATTTTCTTATAATTGAATGCAGCTAAATGTCTCTGTGACCTTGTTGTTCTTCTAAATTATGCATCGGATTTTGATGAGAGTTTCACCAACATTAAGAGAATTCATTTCGGAAGGTTTGTGTATGAGAACTCATTTCGGAAGGTGTTATTAAACTTAAATGTAATAATAAATAAATCTCGATGTTTTGTTTTGTAAAAATCGTGCGAAGGAGAGGCGAACGCGGGTTGCTAGTTAAATTATAAACTCCTCACTAATAAACGTATTATATCAGAAGAATAGTTACACACCGATTTCTCTCTTTCAGTCGTCAGTAATTTGACTTTCAAAAGAAGAAGACAAAGCGTTGTGTAACTATACAGACGCTACATAACGCTTATCAGTAAGGAGGTAAGAAAATAATATGCTTCAAAATAAAACTCAAAAAACGAAAGAGAAACTGATCTGTATTTTTCCCCACGATGAACAGGCCAGGGGACACATTTTTCCAGAGACATCATTATACTTTACCTTTCTAAATCACTTTATAATACGCTCCTTAGTTAGGTCAGAGATTTATTTTTATTCATTTCTGAGCCACCTGCCGTATCGTACGTGGGCCCGTTTTGGACTTAAACGGAATATAATACGTTCGTAATAGAGTCATATTGTTATGTAATGTGGCTCCCAAAGGTTTTTTTGTCGGGGAAACGTACTAAAGTTAAATATTAATTTTCGCTTGTTGATTTTGGACCTAAAACTTAAATATTTTGTTATTTATACTAGTATTAGCAGCGCCTCGCGGTTTCGATCCCATGGGAATAACAGGATAAAAAGTATCCTGTGTTAATCCTGGTGCCAAATTTCATTCAAATCCGTGCAGTAGCTTTTGCGTGAAAGAGTAACAAACATCCATCCTCACAAACTTTCGCTTTTTTATATTAATAATCCTTCCATGCCGTTTTCGGCTACGGCGACCGTTTCATCATCAACCTACTGGCGTCTATCATGTGCTCTTATGTGGCTAGAAAAACCACCTTTGATTACAAATATTCTTGCACAGAGTGGACACGTGAGAGCACCATTAACATAATTGTAATTGATTGCCGCTGGTGGTCGGGCTTTAAGTTCGTCGCGCTTAGAATCCAGCCTATCGATTCTGTAAAAATCTCACCGTGATAACTTATGTGAAGTGAGCGTGAAGAGAGCTATCAATAGGGGCAATCCCTAACATCAGGTGGAATGACAGCTCACTTCACTTAAGTTTTCACGGTGAGATTTTTACAGAATAGCACTGCTGTTTTGAAAGCCGACGAGTCTCAAAGTCAAAAACTTTCTGTTGTACTAGTGACCTCCACTCTCCGCGGTTAGACGCAAGCTCTTTCCACCGAGATGGATCTACGTCACAACCCTTCATGTGTCGCTTAAACACATCCTAAAATCTTAGGAATTGTCCGCCATGCTTTCGCTTCGCCACTCTCTGTTCCGTCATGCGTGTCACATGGCCGCACCACCGAAGTTGCCTCCTCATGAGGTATGCCTCAATACTTCAGTATTCCGCACTCGATCACACCAATGAATGTTAAGAATTGTACGAAGGCATTTAAGATGAAATCGGTCTAATTCTTGAATGTGACGTCGGTACGGTGTCCATGTTTCGGCAGAGTATAGAATATTAGGTAGCACAATAGCCATGTACACTTATATTTTTGTGGCGCGCTTTAAGTCGTGTGAGCAGAAGACCCTGGCATTTAACTTACCGAAGGCTGCAGCAGCAGCACTGATTCTGTTGTTGATTTCGGCGTCAAGGTCACACTTCGATGTTAATGTGCTCCCCAAATATCTAAACTTATCAACCTGCTTACGAACTTTTCCGTACATCCCAGTTTTTGCAGTACTATCCAAACGGCCTAACGAGGAACGCAATCAAACACTTTTTCCAGGTCGACAAAGCAGAGATACAAGTGTCTATCTTGCTCTCTGCTCTTCTCCTGCAGCTGTCGAACTGCAAAGATCGCCTCGCAAGTACCCCTATCCGGTCGGAAACCGAACTGCGTTTCCGGCAAGATCTTTTCAGACAGTTTTCTTAGGCGGTTAAGCAATACTCTGGCGAAAACCTTTCCGGGGACTGAAAGGAGTGAAATGCCACGGTAAGAATTGCAATCCGCTCGGTCACACTTGTTCTTATAAAGGGCCCTAATGCGCGACAGTTTAAATGTCTTAGGAACTTGTTGTTTATATTATTAGGATGAATTATAAAGAGAAAATATTTGATTTTTTGTATGTTTGTTTGTTACGCATTCACGCTAAAACGGCTGAACGGATTTTGATAAAATTCTGACAAGGACGAGATCCAGACTAATGTGAGTGAAACCGAGGAGCGCAGAGAGTTTTGTACAAAACTATGATATAAAATATTGTGTTTATGTTTTATTCACTTCGAAATAAGACAAAGAGACGAGATATTTTGAAGGGTCAAGGAGGAACGCGGTCACGTGGCAGTTGGCGTTCTTCCATATTAGTGATTCCTCCGTTTTCTCCATGTCCCTATGTTCTGTTTTTGGCGTAAGTATGAAAATAAAAGTGTAATGCAGTAACAGTACATGATTCCAGACCCCCTAGCGTAAAAATAGTTCGTCGGTTAACAAAAAAAAATCTACAGTTTCATAGAAAAGCGATTACCTATCTACGCGGTCAATGTATGGAACAACTCATTTTTTTTTAAATAACGTAATACTATCAACACAGGGGTTCATAATCATGTACAGACTGTCAAATTTCTGGAATCTGTGAAATTTCTTTAATAGATTTTCAACTTTATCGCTAAAACATATGGTTCAAAGTTGATTGGGAAAATTTGACTGGGTAGCTTGATGTGCTGGCGTCTATACCTTACTTTGTCATTTACTGAACCCATGATAACAGGCTAGGTGCCTATGTCCCATCACCCTGTATATAATTACCCCAAAAACAAAACATACAGACAAACATTCCCTAAAGCTATGGAAAAAATTCATAAAAAAAAGTCCTTAAAGCAATTCTTCTCTAACCGAGTTGTAACAACATGGAATATGCTTCTAGGAAATTTTGTGACGGCTCCCACACTAAATGCTTCAAGAATCGATTGGACAGATTAAATATCTCCAAGCTATTGGATATACACGTATCAGCTAATTATCTGCTAGTGTGTAACCAAATAATAATAAAACATATGGGGTACAGTAACCAAAAGAGTAACCAGGGTCGTCGGATATCTATATTTAAAATTTAGCAACCGGTGGATGTTTTCGAATGAAATTTAATTTAAGAAACGTAGTGCATATTTTCTATTAATTGAACTAAATTTCATTACTAAACTTCAAGAATGTCCGACGACCAATGACTATACAACCTCGACGACCCTGGTAACTTATCCTACTTTTTTATAGTCATATTAGTCCAAACATTTTTTTTATATATTATATACATACACACATACATTTACATAAATATTTTTATTATATTTTTTTAAATTATATCGTAAAAAAATGTTCGGACTAATATCATTAACCAGGGAGAAAACAGAGGAATACGTTAGTATAGAATGAACACCAACGACCACATGACCGCGTTCCCTCTTAACATTTAAACGGGAAATGACAGAACACACAACCTCTCACCAGTACTACCACCATTTAAATAAATACCTCGTTGAACCTCAAAAGTCACACAATTCTTTCCCACAGTCTAAATCACTGTCAACAAAAATCATACCCAACCCTATATTGCTGTAGCAAAAAATACAACATATTATTTATCTCGAGGTCTGACTGACCCACGATCAAATGCCCTGATAGAGGTCCTAAATCACTGAAAACGTTTCTTTTATTTGTTTCTGCAACCATTCTTCATCGGTATGAGCAAGGCTATTGAATACTAAGTCGGACACAGGTAATTTTTGTTGTTGAGGTAATTTTATGTGCCAGGGTAATTTATTTGAGTAATATTGCTGTAGGAAAACACGTTTATTGTAGATGTTTGTTCTTTTCTTCTTTGTGGTTAGTTTTTGGTGCGTTTTTTTTTTTTTTGTTCGTTTGATGTTTATTATTATGACGTCTTAGTGGCAATTCTTGTGTTTTTAAAAAGACATTATGCTTAGATGGTTGGGTTATGTTGAGAGAATGAATGAATGGCGATTTACAAGGAGTGGAAACAACGGGACGGAGGGCCTCGAAAGGACATCGTGATCTTATTGGTGATGTTCTGCAGGATGGTCCGATGCGTAGTACTTATTTACAACCGGCGTGTTTGTTTGACCAAATGTATGAACGTAAACGATGCAAAAGGAGTATGTAAAGCGATCCTTACATACTCATTTTGCTTCGTTACGGTTAGCAGGCGGCGTTCTGTAGTTTCTGTCTACCCCATGGGAAGAAAGTGTTAGTTTATATAATTATGTGTGTAGAATTAGCTGAGAGCGACTTAAAGTCTGCTCAAACTTATGTTTCAAATTAATATTATTTCAAGTTAAACAAATATCAACTTTATTTCAATGGTTATTAAGTTGATTTCAGAGTGACTAGCATTATTGCAAAAGTTAGAAGAATGTTTGAAATTGTAGCGTAAACTGAACTTTATTGTGTAGGATTTAAAGTTATTTTTCCACAAACTCATATTTGTTTACATTTTTGACAAATAAATTGCGAATGCAGATTAGGTACGTTACGGGATTGATTTTAATGGCTCGTTCAGAAATGTTTATTGAAAAAATAAATTGCTTTAAAAAAATCAGTTTTGCTATCTTCTAGGGTCCTATAAATGTTCAATATTTTTTAAATACTTATCTTTATTGTCTTATGTAACTGCTAAATGGTCTTTAATAGACTCAAACACGCTTCATCAATACTATCGAAAATTAGACTTACTACTTGATTTCCACATACAAATCCGACGCGTAACAAAAGTGAACCTCAATCAATGTAAGCTGAATCGTAGGTTCCACTTACACAAAGCCGAGGACGTCAGTAAGTCGAAAACAAAGGAGGAAATACCTGTGAGCTCAACACAGGAGAGCTGAGCTCGAAAGTGAACGAGCTGCCATCGGAGCAGGAGCAGCAAAGAGCCTTGTGTAAAGTGCATGTGTATTAAAGGAATCTGGTTTGAACGGTTGTATATGCCTTTTATGGTGAGAGGTCTTAGTATATAGGGAATCAATAAGAAAGGTTTTGTTGAAAACATCCTACCTTATCCTAATCCTGTTTTTATCCTACCAACATTTTATTCAGATACTTGACTTACTTATGCTTGACTAGCGACCCTCATCTGCTTCGCTCGGGTTCAATGGTAGCATTTTAAATCATTGAGATTTCTGTGCTATTCCTAAGTTAAATATGTATTATACATATGAGAATAATAATATTTACCCGTGAGAACCGGTAATTGGCTTAACGTCTCATATACAATTGTTATGCATCTGTTGGTTTTCCTGTAAAGAAATAAATAAATAAATAAAAGTTACAGAACAAATGCTCTAAATAATGGTGAAAATCACATCAAAATCGATTGTGAGTATTTGTTTTTTTTTACTGATGTAGAATAGATATAAATCATGCATATTTTATATGACAGCAGTAATCTCTGACTACCTAACTTCCGCTAAATTAAAAGAAATATTTTTCTTAGTTTCTTCGCTCACACGTATATAGGATTCTCGAAAATAGCGAATAAGTGAGGAATAATATTAAGAAAACAATACAACAATATTGTCCATTAAGTTCTGTGATTCTAGCACCAGAAAGTATTACGTATGAATGCCCTAAAAGTAGTTTTCCAAATAAAGCTAGCCTTTGACGACATTCTCAAGACAAACTATTGTAATAATTTCCACAATTGTCACGAAATTGATCTCTTAAGTAGTACAAGGGAAACAGATCTCATATAAAACATATTTCGCCAATAATGTTTATTTTGTCGTAATAATTACGTCGAATAAAAGGAAGCTTTAGCCCACGACTTTGATTGCTCATGCATGTATGAAATCAGATATTACATGCTATGGTAAAGACATTAGCGACCAGACAGTCAGTAGGTCGGTAGTGAAGATTATTGACCAGCGGGGTATTGCACAAAACACTTGCAATGGCAATGCTTTCATTTGACAGTTCAACAGCATTCATTGTTGAGCAGACGAATTTTAATTACATGCATAAATGGAACTTCGTTCCCAAAGTAACCCTAGAAAAGGCTATAGATATGGTTGTAAATTGTACGATTCCGTCTCAACAAACAAACACACATCTCTACAGATTAACTATAGTCCAAACACAGATAAAACAACAATAACCATTCTGACATTTAAGGTCAATCTAACAAATGGAGGACTAAGTGCCGATTAGCGGTTTATAGTGCTCGACTACATATTATGTATTTGATACTTTCATCCTATCAAATATGTTTGAGCGTGCTATAAAATAGTAAATTGCAGGTGAACTGTTACCATTAGGCTAAGACTTACTAGCTTTTGCTTGTGGCTTTATCCGTGAGATTTTTTAAAGTAATATTAAGTACCTAATATTAGTTTCAAAAAGAAGGATTTTTTAAAAATTAAAACGATTTTAAGTACAGAGGCCAGCACATCAAGGTACCCGAAACTGTAAAATTTTCCCATTTAACTTTGAACCTTATACTTTAGCTATAAAGTTGAAAATCTATTAAAGAAATTTGACAGTTTGTAGTAGCTTGATGAGCTGGCGTCTGTACATCCACCACCATTTATGGTCGTTAGATATAGAGGCATATATTGAGCTTTATTGCAAAATAAATTAGTTATACATCTTAGAAATCAGTAATTATCAAATTCATCAAATATCGAACAATATAGAAATTATTATTTAGGTATCTCAACAATTGGCATTCAATCGGAACTTCAAATTGAACCTGCTTAGCAGACAAACTAAACTATCATTATGTATATTTGTATAAGTCAGAATAAGGTTGACGTCAGACGTTGTAACAAAACTTTGGAGGCTCTCAAATCTTTTGTCCAATGTTTTGTTTATGAGCCTGATCCGTTAAGTCGGTCAAGGATGCTTCAGTAGACAAGTACTTTCTGTTGTTTGATAAAAGTCCCTGTTATTTCCTTACAGTTGTTTTTGAGGTTCTAGGCCTGTATTAATAAATCACTCTCATTTCAGAGAGATTTCATGTCGTGATGGCCTTGTAGCATAAAGATACTATACAAAGCAGCAGGAACATCGACGCGCAAACTTTAACCATGAAGTCAGCACTTGATTCTAGACCAAATTCTATGCCATCAAAAAAAACAGCCGTTTCATAGAAAAGTGCAGAATGTACGCTTTTTTTATATAACTGACGTATACAGAGTGGTCATAAAGTCGTAGATCAAACGAAATAGGGAGATAAAGGGGAGGATAATAGGGGGAATAGGGAGGTAATTTCCAACAAAAAATCTTTCTACAGCATGGCCATATTTCAACTGCCTTAAAAGTTATAAATATTTTCGTATACCGAGTTATTTTACAATTAGACTAATTTAAAACAAATGTGATATAAAATAATAAAAAAGAATTTTCCAAATCGGTCTATAAATGAAGCCGTACTGAGGTAACAATCATAATTTTTGAAAATGGTTGAAGTTGACGTAGTAGTTTTGTTGGCTATTGCATTAGAAGAAGAAGTAAATAATCGTAAAACCTATTAAACACAGAAGAGGAAAAAAAATTTGGACGACAACCGAAAAGATTCCATTGGATACGACGACAGGCAAACGGACCCGATCGCGCGTCGCAGCATACTTTCGGCTACAATTGCGTGTCGCGGAAGACGCTTTGGTATTGGTATAAAGACTTTAAAATAATACTCTGTACACGATTTAATACCATTTAAATATTGTAAAATTCCTTCCGATCCGATGCGACGCAAGCCGTTTGGTGAAAATCATCCTTTAGTCTATGTCACTGCCGTTTTAACAGCGTATTTCTTGTATGTGACGGGTCATTTCAGCCATCACAAAATAAGCATGTATGTAATGTTGAGTAGGAAGCGTTATATTTTTTTATTAATGTATCCACAGACAGTAGCGAATAGAAAGCTTTATTAATTTTTGATTTTGGAATTATAATTTGGTTGTTTTTTTTTTTTTTTTGGCAGAACGATGATGAGCAAAGACAGTTGTGTTTTTGGACCTCACTGTTTTAAACTTGTCGGGTCCAGTTGAAAACCAGCGTCAGGCAGTAGTTTTCTGACATTTTTGCTGAACTGGGCCTTTTTGGCGCAGCCGTGAGGCACACATTCCTGCTAATTTCTTACATCGGACTTTACACTTTTATTTTATATCTAGTGTATTGTGCGTCTTTTAGTCTATACTAAATAAATGTATTTTCATTCTTTCTTTCTTTTACATTTTAAAATAGTTTTATCGAGTTGAATTCTGTATTTTATTTGCCCTAACCATTTTTTCTATTTATTCCGTACATCTGAAAGTCTCACCGGCCCACATAATATTTTACTACGAAGCTGCCGGCAATTTATCCAAAAACTACCTTACCTTAACGACCAAACGTTTTTGGTACAAACGGTCACAAAAAGTGTTAGGAACACTTTTGTTCAGCAACAAGACTGTTGGATATATATGGTGTAGGGGAACGCCGACAATTTTGTAGTGTTGCGACAAATTGGCGAAGTAAAAAATTGTGCGCCTGACAGGACGGAATTAGGGCTGCCAAAAAGTAGTTGTTTTAGTCAGTTTTTTTTTGCTGCCGAATTCGTATAGAGTGTCTGTGAGTTTTAGTACAGCAGTGCTATTCTGTAAAAATCTCACCGTGAAAACTAAGGTGAAGTGAGCTGTCATTCCACCTGATGTTAGGGATTGCCCCTATTGATAGCTCACTTCACCTATGTTATCACGGTGAGATTTTTACAGAATCGATAGGCTGAACTGCAGTTCAACAGTTCCGAGTTTACTAGCCATTCAAATTTTACATTATTTCAAGTTCGTAAAGGTTATTATTTAGATGTAGATAGTTTAGATAGCTGAAGGTTGATTTTTCAATCATCTCATAACTTTATTCGAGGAATAATTTAAAAATGTTGACAGTTATTTCATACAAAAACTGTCAAACGTCAATTTAATTCTTCGATTAAAAGTTTCTTCAATCTGGCGATGAAAAATCAGCCCTTATCTGATTACACCATAACTTAAATAGAACAACGTAGGCACGATCCATGTAGTTTACACGTTTGCAAACTCAAATTATTTTATAAAAAAACTTTTTTACAAAAAAAAAACTACCGACTTCCAAAAAACACTACAAAGTGAAAAATAACTTTGATTTTGGAAGTCGGTGTCGTTAGTTCCGCATTTTCTTTCAATGACACCGACTTCCGAAATTAAAGTTATTTTTCACTTTCTAGTGTTTTTTGGAAGTCGGTGGTTTTTTTTTGTAAAAAAGTTTTTTATTTTTCACTTTTTAGTGGGCCAGTTTGTAACTTATCTAAGTTACAATAGCCTAATGTCAACTGCTCATCACCTTTTACAAAATATTGCTTTTCCCGATGCAGGGACGTTAATTGTTGAAGAGTTCTCCTTGTAAGAACCAGGAGAACTGGAGCTGATTGAGAAGTCACCATCAGCTCCACTTCACGATACGCATTGTGCTTAGCAACCACATTAAAGTACGTAATCGAATCGCAAACCGTGAAATATTTATTATTGAGTAGTTCCGATGGCCATCTGTGGTCTTCATCATCAGTTCCACTTCACCGAATGGTGCTTTCTGAGAGCAAATGCACGAGTTACTATAAAAAATACCCAAATCGCTATATGTGTGCCTACAAAATTTGAGGGTTTCCCTCGATTTCCATAGGATCTCCTCATCAGATTCCGATTCGGTGACAATGGAACCATCTCGGGAGTATACCCTAAACAAAACAACATCAACCGCGGTAGGTACTCAAAACCTCGTTGCTCTGCGGTAGGTTGCACAGGTGAGGTTGCCTTTTTGAAACGAGAGTTTTGACTAATCCCCTCTTAAACCTGAACCCTTGTTAATTCCTCTTTTTCTTTTATCGCTAATCTCTAAAATGTACCCCACCTCTAGCAATTATGACAGCAACATCTCTAATGACCGCGGTAATCGCGTGAATTATTACAAGGACCGGCACCCCTGTATCTTTCGTGAATTTCTCCCAAAGAAAGATAAGCTCGCGTTGACTCTGGTAAATTAAAATGTAACCTCCCCTTCATAATTCTCTTTGTGACTCGGAGAACATAATAGACTAAAAGAAAAGGTATTCTGAACGGTAGTGGAATCGCAACTAGGTAAGACACTAACTATGTAAAACAATATTTTAGGAAATTTGGTTAACATGACAATGTACAGCCCAATAGCACACATTAAAACATTATAAAAAACATAGCCGATGTCGGAGTTATCAACGCTACTGTAAAAAAATTTTTTTTTTTCACTACGAAAATTGAAGTTAGTAGGTTATAGGTATTGCACTATCGAACTTCAAACTCGGATTTCACTAAAAATAGGAGAGTTCAATAATACGTTCGTATTTAGCCTAAGTATTTAGCGCATGCAAATGAAACGTCACATCTATTAATTACTGGCCGGTGCTCGAAGACCCACTTGTTTTTTACCAAGCCAAAGTCAGTGGTACCTTAAATTTATTGCAGTAACTAAATTCGAAGTTTGCAGTGCTCATTACAGTAAAGTACATAAAACACGAACGCACCTAACCGAAGTACGTTTATCTTTGTTGACGAAAGTTTAACAATTAATTGCGTTTAGTTTTAATCTTAGTGGTGTAACTCACCGGTTATGAAGTAAGTGAATTGTGATTATTTATCGTGGGTCGTATTGATGATTTTAATCATAATAATAATTTTCAAACTGTTTTATTTTTTTGGAAATAATTATTTTGGTTTTTAAAACTAACTTAATCTTTTTGGTCTATTTAATTTCTAATATTGCTAAATTAATAGTGTATGCCCTAAAAGGTAGCTTTTTGAGTTTCTATAATATACTGTAAGATCTGACGGGCAATTCTCGTAATTTTAAGAACGTTCGCAGTCTGATCTCAGTCTCAATCTATCAAAAATACCTCTAATTTTCCTACATTTTGACAAGTTTCTGACATTTGTCTGTCGCCGAGATGACACTGCAACTAGATTTTTAACGTTTTAAATTATGAGAATTGGCCTTCTGTTATATCACCAAAAATCGCACTAATATACAGGGTGCATTTGATATCATGGGCATTATTTTAACCTAAGGTACTACTTATGATACTAATTGCATTAGGGCTACTATTACGCAAATCAAAAATATTATTAATGCAAGTATGGAAAACCTTAAAATGTAGTAAGTCATACAAAGTATCAAATTAGTTGTGCTTCTCGATAGCAAATGCGTAGGTACACTACGCCGTACGCGCGTCATTGGGCGTGAATTCTTTGACCCCGCCCGACTCACGTGACATTCGTAAGTTGCCAATGAATTGATTCATAATAAATTCCAATTTTCCCTTCGTACTTTGCCGGCTTAGGACGGTCAAAACTACGTCAACTAACATACATTAAAAAAAAACATTTACGTACCTAGCTTGTGGATTGTTTTGAAAAAACCTTATTTGTCGGTAAAGTGACAGAGGGTAAACGGGTGCTCTTCCACGAGCTTGTGCATGTGCTGGCACGTGAAAAGACGAAAAATCCAACAGGTTCTGAGTGGTTCTGGTGGAATGAGACCCCGTGAAGGAATAGGGTCGTTCGGGTAGCGCCGATGGAACATTTCACGAGTTCATACTAAATTTCTTGCGCGATCGTAAATTACAACCATTTGTGGGTATTGTTGGTTGGTGTACCTAGCCTGCACATTACGCGGTCGAGGCATCGTGTACACAAACACACACACACAACACACAACTACTACACTAACACTTAATACACTGCAATCCAAGCACCGTATGCCGCGAGCGGCGAGTACGGCGATTACGTCACGGGATCAATAAATCAATTACGCGTCAATGCACCTGCGCAGTCGTTATGACACTGGTTCCGGGTTCGTGACTTCGTGTTGCGGCGGGAAGCATACCCCGCGCGGGGGTGATATTCGTATTTTTGCGAGTGAGGGAGTGGGACGGAGAGAGTTCAGGGAATCCCGCCGGACGGAATGTCTTGTAGCCCATTGTTATTATTACTTGTAAGGAAAAACCCGCGCGCGCGCAGGTGATGTTTGTTTACATTTCGCTTTGCGCTGTACTGCGCTTTAAGATTTTGATATTTCAACAATTATTGGCGTTAACGAAGTATTTTGTTTTAATTACTTTAAGTGTTTATTTGCAATAATAAGCCTTGTGCAATTTGACTTACTACATTTTTAAGGTTTTCCTTACTTGCATTAATAATATTTTTGATTTGCGTATTAATAGCCCTAATGCAATCAGTATCGTGAGTAGTGCCTTAGGTTAAAATAATGCCCATGACTTCGATTCCACCCTGTATACTTTGACTTTGATTTAAACTTTTGTCTTCATCTATTAAAATTAACGTCTTATTAAATTTATCAAAAACATCTCAACGAAGTCTAAAACCATGCAAATACCGAATAAAATCTCGGACTGTCTAAAAAAAACAAAATCAGCATAAAATTTTTCACTTTTCACGGCAAACCTAGCAAAAGTAGAAAAACAAACAGGTAGCGTAAACCTGAAAGAGGGAACTCATTAAGTTATTCTCAAAGAAAAACAGAGACGGGAAATATTAATTAAAACCTTCTTCGTATAAGGACCGCGGTCAGCGAGACTGCGGAAAACTTCTTGAAGTGCAAAATATTCTTTCATAGGAAAAAAAAACTGTCGTCTTTGGCTTCGTTGTCGTTGACGCGACAAGCTTTTGAAGTGGCGACAGGTCCCGCCTTCGATCTATCGGGCAAAGACTAATTGGGATTAGAGGTGAGAACTTAGTCATAACTCATCTTGGTTGGATGTTCGATAAATAGTGATTGGATGACACCTTCCGATTTTAGAACGATATTTATTTTTAAATAACCAAACAAACGATGAGCGCGCCACTGCGCGGTCGGCGTCGGCATTAAGTTCTATGACGTGTTTCATTCGATGATCCATCGGCAAAAAAATATTCAAAGAAAAATATTTTACGTAATTAAGTACCGCATAATTATTTCTTCCTTTCTTTTTTTTTTTAAATAAGTATTTTAACCCTTTATCCTACTACATTTATTGTTAATTTAAGTAGGAACTCGTTCCTCTCTTGTGTACCTTTTTAAGCAAGGAACAATTTAGCATAAGACTGTGAGTGCTGTCTTTAGAAATTCTACAGACTTTTAAGACCTCTCCTGGACTTGGCAGGGATTGCAGTTATCTGTAGCGAAGAATTGCGGAAGTAAGGCAAGTTTTTAATTTGTTAGCTATTTCAATTTGCTAAGATTAACTTACGAGTTACGACCGACTTACGAGTTGTAAGTCGTGGGTCCAAACCTAAGCAGGCGCTTTATTTTGTGGAAATAGTTTCTTCACCACTGCTCTCAAAACGGTGAAGGAAAACATCGTGAGGAAACCGGCATGTCCTAGAACCAAAGATTCGAAAACATGTGGCATCCACCAACCCACACTGGGCCCGCGTGATAGATTATTTTATTTTATTTTTAGCCCACTCCCTCTCGGAGAGGAGGCCTGTGTCTCAGCAGTACAATATAATAGGCTGATTATATAATTTGATATTAGTCAGAACAAGTCTAGACCATACCTACGAGTTTGCCAGGTCCAAATGAAATAATCTTTAAGATTTACTTTAAAACAAGATGATATCGTCAATTCGTCACGAAATACTTTTCAATCACCTGCGCAATTCAATCTTGGAGTCCATCGACCGATGATGAAGGGAAATATCATAAGGAAACGCCACTAATAGCAATAATTAATAAACGTCTCTACTTTATATGAGAAAATAAACCTTTTCCCGACAAAACTTTTCGCCATTACATTTGTTATTATGACAGTCAAGAAGATGGCGTGGCATCATCATGACAAAACAGAAACTTATAAATTATTAATTTACCTGCAATGTAATTGCGTAACACACTTAATCATAATAATAATTCAGCCAATCTCAACGCTGCTTTCCGTGGCATGCGAATATTACACTGCCAACTTCCTAAGGCCTCGTTTACGGAGACGCGAAGCGTCGCGCGTCGCGTGCAGCGTGGCGTCTCGCGGCGTGTCGTATACATAAAAAGAAAGAAAATACGTTTATTTGCGGTGAACATGTCGCCAAAAAGAACAAAAACACAAAAAATAAAATAAATAAAAGCTAGGGGGAAACATGCGTCACATCCACGCAAAACGGCTATCGCTCAGCATTATGCTGCGACCCTGTGCAAGACAGAGCCCCAGCGCTGGTTTTCAGCAACAGCCGGCGCTGACGTAATGACGTAGTCGTATATTCGGTTTTAAAGTCGCTTCTCCGTAAACGCTCTCATACAACGCCATGTCTCTGAATTGAATGCGGGCCGCGCCGCCCAACGCGACGCGCGACGCCCCGCGTCTCCGTAAATGAGGCCTTACTCCGGGCTATTGAGAACAGACGCCAGCACACCAAGCTACCCGAAACTGTCAAATGTTCCCAATCAACTTTGAATCTTATGCTTTAGCGATAAAGGTGAAAATCTATTAAATAAATTTGACAGATTGTAGTAGCTTGATGTGCTGGCGTCTGTAGGTACTAAGAAATTCCTAATGAAAAAACCCAATCCACTTGGCTCGACCTAAGAATCAAACCCTGGACACCACGCTCAGCAGTCCCGCTTGCGATCACGAGACAGTTACAATGATAATGTCTTTCATTTTGACATTTCAACATCATTCACTGCGTTATTTACGTTATTGAGCAGACGAATTTATTTCAAGCAAAGGATTGTCAATTTCCTTCAAAATATTTCTGATTGTAATTGAAAGTGCGAGCAATTATGGTGCTGATTGATCATCGTTTTACTCAAAGTAAAATATATCTTCGGAACTAAAGTTCGAATTGAGCAGCAAAATGTGTGTACCTACAATTGTAAACTTTAATGGTGTTATCAGTGGAGAAGTTTGTAAGTTAGTTTAACTCACAGTTCGAACTAAGTTATTAAAATGCAGTGATCTAGGAATAAGAGAAATACGAAATGTGCTCATTTTGTATTTTATTTATTTTGCAAAAATATGCGAAGTTTTATAAAGCAAACTTCCTTGTTTGAAATTAAAAGTTACAGGATGAAAAACTTTTTTACAAAAAAAAACCGACTTCCAAAAAAAAACAGTACAAAGTGAAAAATAACTTTAAATTTTTCACTTTTTAGTTGTATCTACCTCACACAAATTTATATAACACACAAATGAGGGTGTATAACGCTAGTGTTTACATACTCTTTGTGAGGGTGTACCATGAACACATACACAACACATCTGCGTACCCCTTTAGAGGGTACAGGCGTGATGTTATGTTGTGTGATTGCGTAAACAATGGAAACATATGCGATAGCAGCAATCGCGGTTGATTTGCTGGCATTTATTGAAGAGTACCGTTATCTGTTGTCTGTTGTCTTTACAAAATTTGAATGGGACCTTTTCGGAATACACATCTTTCAAACAAAAAAAGAATTTTTCAAATCCGTCTATAACTGACGGAGTTATGCCCGAACCCGTGAACCCGTGAACCCGTGAAATACTTATTATTGAGTAGTTCCGATGGCCATCTGTGGTCTTCATCATCAGTTCCACTTCACCAAATGATGCTTTACAAGAGCAAATGCAAGAGTTACTATAAAAAAAACCCAAATCGCTATAGGTGTGCCTATAAAATTTGAGGGTTTCCCTCGATTTCCATGGGATTCCCTCATCAGATTCCGATTTGGTGACAATGGGACCACCTCGGGAGTATACCCTTTCAAACGAAAAAATAATTTTGAAAATCGGTCCACAATTGGCGTAGTAATCGCGTAACAAACACACAAAAAAAAAAATGTGCATTTGGATTGAGTGATCTTTTTTTATTTCGTGATAAAATCTGATTGTACATTTACTCAAAAATAGTCAAAACTCATAGCCCAAAGTAAAAAAATTGTCACTCTCAAGGGTCTTCAGTTATTGCCCAAAATGTGGATCACTCAAATCAGACATTTTGCAAAAACGGCTATGAGCTAAATCTCAACAAAAACTTACTCTACTGACTAAATTTATACCTCAAAAATTTGTTAACAAATTGTCACAATATTTTTTAAAACCATCAAGCCATTTGAAGCTACTTCCAGGTATTTAAGACAGTATTATTGGATCACTCAGTACAGACACCATTTTGTCTGAGAGATCGTTGTAATAAGATTTAGGCTGACTTTTTCTGTACATCTTTTTTTAATCCTAAAATATATGTTCCCAATATATTTGTACAATAAATATCATAACACAAATACCTTTTGTTAAAAAGTTATGAGTAATTAAATGTTTTCAAATTTGCTGAACTGAGTGATCCTTATGAATACTTATAGGTAACTACCTGTTTCGTATTGATTTACACAACTTACGATTAATTTTTGTACAACTTTATAACTAAAGTTTTACATAAAAATTATTTACATAGACGGCTTAGTTTACGAGATATTAGATTTTTAATTTTTTTTAAAAATTACGCCTTGTAGGGTACATATGATTTTAACTTTTAATGTATATATTTAAATGTTTCATATTTTATTGTTATTTGCTTAGTCGCACATTTCATTTATTTTTGTACGACATTTAGTGCACATAAGTGAGCTTACGTGATAGTGACAGTATCAGTGGTTTTCCTGTTTTATGCAAGAACAATGTAAGTACCGAACGTATTTATTTAGGGTCCGACGTCTCAAAATTTGCCAAAGATGTAAACAACAATAGCCGCTCGAAATTGTAATTTATTCGTGCGACGCAGCAAATAACAATAAAATATGAAACATTTAAATATATACATTAAAATTTAAAATCATATGTACCCTACAACACTCAATTTCTTTAAAAAATTATAAATCTAATATCTCGTAAACTAAGCCGTCTATGAAAATATTTTTTATGTAAAACTTTAGTCATAAAGTTGTACAAAAATTAATCGTAAGTTGTGTAAATCAATACGAAACAGGTAGTTACCTATAAGTATTCATAAGGATCACTCAGTTCAGCAAATTTAAAAACATTGAATTACTCATAACTTTTTAACAAAAGGTATTTGTGTTATGATATTTATTGTACAAATATATTCGGAACGTACATTTAAGGATTAAAAAAAAAGATGTATAGAAAAAGTCAACCTAAGCCTTATTACAACGATCTCTCAGACAAAATGGTGTCTGTACTGAGTGATCCAATGATACTGTCATAGATAACTGGAAGTAGCTTTAAATGGCTTGATGGATTTAAAAAATATTGTGACAATTTGTTAACAAATTTTTGAGGTATAAATTTAGTCAGTAGAGTAAGTTTTTGTTGAGATTTAGCTCATAGCCGTTTTTGCAAAATGTCTGATTTGAGTGATCCACATTTTGGGCAATAACTGAAGACCCTTGAGAGTGACAAATTTTTTACTTTGGGCTATCAGTTTTGATTATTTTTGACTAAATGTACAATCAGATTTTGTCACGAAATAAAAAAAGATCACTCAATCCAAATGCACATAAAAAAAAAACAAACCGTCGAATTGAGAACCTCCTCCTTTTTGAAGTCGGTTAAAAATGAAAAGAGTATGCATCATTTGATCGACTAACGAAAGGAATTTACAAGGTAGATGTGGCTGAAAACACCAGGAGAAAGATATATATTCATATTTCTAGCCTTTACCCAACTACGTTCCCGTCAAACCGGATGCTCCTGAATGCTAGTATTTTACATGGAGCACTTGCCTATCTGATCTTCACAACACAGAGACTGGGTAACACGATACCTCTTGGTAAGACTGATTGTCAGAATTTCGGGCTTCTGACGAACCCTAATGACTGCCTATGAATGACAGCCGGGGCCAACGGCTTAACCTACTTACCGAGGCACGGAGGGGTCTTGGTGTGTAAAGGTGGTAAACCATCCACAGACCAACCTCGGCTAGCATGGCTTAACCTGATCGATCGAACCGTGCAGCTATCTTACTTAGCTACATGCCCTTTTAAGCCATAATTATAGTGACCACTATACTGTCTTATGGGTCTTCGAAAAGGTCACGAGTATGGTAGCAAAAAGGGTATGTGAGGATTGCGGCAGATGGCATTCTGTAGTTTTTGTCTACCCCATAAGAAGGCATGAGTTTTTGTATGAGTTTTTGGAACGCAGTTCTTTAACGGAGCTCGCGGTAGGAGTAAATTGGGAGAAATCTTCACGTAACGTAAAAGTGTTATGCTCCTTCCATACGACTTTTTATTACAATTAGAGAGAGAGAGAGACATAGTTTTCATTGGTATTCGAGGGCGCTGAAGCCCATAGTAGGGTCAAAATGAAAATCCAAAATGACGGCTGCAAACATTTTAAAAATTTTCTTCATGGATGTCGTTTTCATTGTTTACGAGGGTGCTGAAGCCGATAGTGAAGTCGAAATGAAAATCCAAGATGGTGGCTGCAAACACTTTAAACATTTTCATGGGTGTCGTTTTCATGGTTTTCGAGGGTGCTGCAGCCGATAATGAGGTCAAAATGAAAAGCCAAGATGGCTGAAGCAAATTTTTTTCATATTTTTCGTCATGGGTATCGTTTTCATGGTTTTCGATCTTCGATTTTAATTTTGAACTTTGTTCCTGCCGAGGGTCCCCCGACCCCACACGATTTATTTTTATTTTACGCGTCATGGCACAACTTTCTTAGAGCTAACTTGATGTTTCCTATATAAAGCAACACCGAAACAAAAACAGGTCAAGTTAAGTCCAGAGGGCTGAAGTGATAATCGCTTTCAAAGCGGTTCGTATTTCTACAACAACTTGATTGAGATGAGATGCTTTTCGGTAGCTTATTTCAGTCGTCAGTCCCATACATTTTCAACTTTTCTATCATCGTTAAAGCGGACAGAATGTCACTTTGTCTAGGTCCTTATGTCACTTAGAAGTTCCGACAATTCTCTTTATAATCGATGTGTCTGGTTGTGTTACCGCTTTGTTTTTCTAAACTACACAATGGATTTTGTTGCTGGTTTCACCATCGTTTAGAGAATTTATTCCTTAAAGTTATGTGTCTAATAAACTATTATTTATCTTAGACAGCACAGAAATAACGGCGTTTTAACACTTTGCCACATTATTAGATTGCGCCTGTGCGAGTACATTGCAAAATTACAGTGTTGAGTGCATTGCATTGTAGGCTGGCCATGTCTGTCGAAGGACCGATGGCCGGTGGAGCAGACAAGTCCTGGAGTGGAGAACGCGTATTGGCAAGCGTAGTGTGGGAGGCGTCCCACACTACGCTTGCCAATACGCGTCTTTTTAAGTTCGTCGGTTCATCTAGCTGGGGGGCGCCCCAGCTAGATGAACCGACGAACTTAAAAAGATGTCTGTGACAGACTGGATACGCCAGATGGAAGACAGGGTATTGTGGCGTTGCCTATGTCCAGCAGTGGACATAGGCCTCTCCCAAGTTGAGTTGTTTGACCCGTGCTAAGACTGGTCACTAGGCATTTTATAACATACTAATTCCATGGTTTATAACAGGAGTCGCCAAATGGCGGACCGCGGTCCGCATCCGGACCGCCGACCCATTTTGTGCAGACCGCGAGAACACAGCAACTTGCACTACAGAGTACGTAATTTAATAAACATGTATCCACCGCATAAGCTTTCTTGACGTCTTTTCGAAATCGGCCGGGTGAAGTAACGAGCTAAGGCTGATATGCCACTTATCCAATAACTTGGTCCAATGTGCATTTTTGATCAAAGAAATTGGATGACTTCATCAAATGAGCTAGAAACACTCGACTTACTGATGAACATCTCCAGGATTTAATGTCAGCTTGCACCAATTTTACTACAAACTTCAGACAGATAGTCCGCAACAAAATGTCATTTTTCTCATTGATATGTAAAAAAATACCTTTTTTCTATTTCCGTGATTACAATCGTTTAATAAATATTTTTTTTCTATAAAATGTTGTGCAGACCGCGATGGTCATTTCATTTCTTAAAACGGACCCCGAGCGAAACTAATTGGTGACCCCTGGTTTATAATAATGACAAACAGCTTTTAATTTCACTAAAGAATGTAAACCTCACTTGCCAGTAATAAAATCCACGTATTTTTGTTTTTCAATGAAATAACTCCAAAATAATTTCACATTCGAACATTTCCTGTTGTGTCGTAAACGACTCTTGAAATAAATTGTGTGTAAACCGAATTCTGGCTTTAGTTGTTTGAAATATTACCTTTTGCTGTTTGATTTATATAAAATGCTTGAAGTATTTTTGTTACAGTTTTTGTATGAACGTGGCGTGGATTTTTTTAAAGTTTACTTTAGAAATGAGAATTTTCACAGCTTGTTTTAATTGGTTTGTGTGCTTTGTAATAATTTTTATTAAAGTTTCTGTCTACACCACGGAATAATAATCATAATAAAACATTTAGTACCTATGTGTGTTATCTCTAGAGGCATTTAGTGTCTTGTTATTATTAGAATAACAGTGCCGTGACTCTTTTTTAAATGTCGCAACATCATGCTGAGATAAGGCCTTTTGGCCTCGTACAAGACTTTTCTCTTTTTATTTTCATTTTACTTTAGTTTTTATTTTTTAAGTTTATAAGAGTGTGTTTAGTTTTGTTTGTGATATTTCTGTGCGAGTCCCGATAAATGCTTTTTCTTTCTTTCTTTAATCAATCGTAGTTTTATAACAAAAACAAAAAATATAAAATATCTGTAACTTCAACTTTAGGCACGTCGCACGTTCAAGCGGGAGTGACAGAGTTTTTTGAACAATACCTGTCACCCTGACACAAAGTTGAAAAGTCATGTGCCTGTAATTTCGAACTCAAACTGGAACACAACAATGTGGTTTTGTGACAGAAAATGGTATGGGGGACCCTCTCACCCACAAAATATGTATACATACTTAGTTGCATAGAGAAAGCCATTACCACTGAAAATTCACGTAACGTAAAATACAATATTTGATTCTCCTATAACTTTTCCAGTTCAGTATCATGTCAATAAATCTGCCTAGCCTTTTCCCTACTATGTTAGGGTTGGCTTCCAGTCTAACCGGATGCAACTGAATAAAGAGTGACTGCCTAACTGGCCTCCACAAACCAGTTACTGCGTAACACGAGTACGAGTACACGATACCCAGGTATTTACTGGTTGTAAGACTTTTATACTTCTGAATACCCGTAACGACTGTCAAAGATCTACGAATGACAGCCGGGACCAACGTCATAACTAGTGATGTGCCGCTGGAAATATTGAAAATTTACGGGAACTTTCCCGTTGTAAATTTACACAATATTCCCAATATTCCCGTAAGTATTCCCAAAGTTTCCAAATAGGTATTTAATACATTTTTCGTATATACTGTATAATTACACATGTGCAACTAACATTACGCGATATTTATACTCCTATTACCACAGCTAAACATGTCGTTACATGTTTGTACCTGCACTAGCTTGCGCCACGGCATAGCGATCGCCCCCACCCCTTGTAAAACAAGCTTCAGTTAGTATACAAAGTTTCATGATCTAATTTAAAGTATTTTTTGAATACCAGCGGTTTATTGTTCAGTTTGGAGGTAACTTTGGATTTTTTTTCTATCGAGAAAATTTTATGGAATCGCGTTTTCGTCAAACATAAGACCTAAAATTAATCCTCAACTTTACCATATATTTATTTCAAAATTAATGCTACAGTATTTTCGACAGAACGGAGAATCATGCTAAGCCATTTGAGGTAGTATTGGCCCTTAAGGTGCCACTTTTCGATATTTTTTCTATACGAATTTCGGGAGAATATTACTCCACTGTTTGAAATTGTGCATCCAAAGTTACACATGATATCGTTTTGACTTATTAATAATTGTGTCTGTAAGGAAACAGAATAGTAAAATAAAAAGCCATTAAAAAGTTATGAGCCAACAAAGATTCGTTTTTCTTGCTATTTTTAACGTAACTTTGGGTGTCAATACGTAATAAAAGAACAGTGTAAAATCTTCAAAACCAAGTCCGTACCGACAAAGCTCAGTTATCGAAGAGATCAATAAACTTTATTTGTAATTTATCTATAATATTTATATATTTAGAAATATTTAAGTATGTTTATCAGTTGTCTAGTACCCATAACACAAGTTCTGCTTAGCTTGGGACTAGATGGCGTTGTGTGATAGTTGTGGAATATTATTATTATTTATGCAGTGGTTTTTTCATAAAACTCGATTTTCCGAAGCACTTTTCAAATCTTTTTACGCGTCTATCAGTTCGGCACGGTGTTTCTGTGCGTGAAAACTAGACGTTGTTCGTGTAGACTAGCGTCTAACTGCTCATCACTGATATTAGCGCTGTCGGACACGAAGCCAGGCGAGACAGCGTGCTTTTTGACCATGACCACCAGCGAGTTCGAGCTCGCGACTAGTTTACTCTTAAGTCATAAAAATGGAAACGTAGCAAACGCTTTTTTATTAGAAACAAGCCCTGTCGTGATGAAAAGGGAGGACAGTTTATTTGAAACATCAGTAGTTTAACTAAAAAAATGGTCCGAATACTTATTTCTCTAAATATAAGTAGTATAAAGATCGTAAGCAATAATTTTAGTAATAGGGAAGGTGGAGAGGGTGTTAAATTTATTTGAGGAAAGTACGAAACCCACGCGGACAAAGTCGCGGGCAAAAGCTAGTACGAGTACCTATATACTTGTTAATTTTAAACAAATATAAAAGTGTGTTGATTCCGTGGTTTATTAAAATTGTTAACTTTGTTAAAAAGTTTACAACTCTCAGAATCTGATTGTAAAATTGTGTAAACCAATGTGATTAAAATTTCTGATGCTTTGTGATTTTTTTACTACGGGAATATTTACGGGAAAATTGTAAATTTACAGGGAATATTCCCGTAAATATTGGAAACTTTGGAAATTTTCAACTTATATGTATAATCAACTATCGACGTAACCACGATAGTACGCAAATTTACCTAATTAATTGGCTAGCATATAATAAAAAAACACTAAAGTACATTATCATCAATATTCCCCTAAATTTCCAGTTTTGGGAATATTGCCGGGCACGTTTACGGGAATATTCCCAAAGTTTCCAAAATTCCCGGGAACGGCACATCACTAGTCATAACGTGCTTTCCGATGCGTGGAGATGTCTCGATATGTAATGGATGACCCACCCATCCACGAACCGACCGCGGCAAGCGTAGCTTAATCTTCGATGGACCTGTGCGGCCGTTAGTTTTTGGCCATGAGCCGAGTTCACTATCAAGTCTGGAGTGTAAAATATTAACCTATCATAAACATTTAATTCCCAAGTTAGGTCTCTCTTACAGAGGAGCTACTAAGTAACACTTAGCATTTCTTTTACTTATGTGAAACTAGCTGACCCGCCGAACTTCATACCGCCTCAAAATCATTATTGAAATCAATCAACCCGTTCTCGAGATATCATCAAAAAAGCCTTGCAAAATATATGAGAAAATGTAATGTAATGTATCTTCATATTCTCTTTGTGAATTTTTCCCATTTTTTATTAGTTATTCTGCTATTCGGGGTGGAGAAAAATCCATCAAATCAAAGATCATAAAAATCGATCCAGCCGTTCTTGAATTATAAGGGGTTTAACTAATCCGACGTTGTTTTATTTATATAGATAATACTAATATTCAAATAAATTATATATTGTGGGCTCTCCCTGGTGACGTTTACTCACCGCAATACTATATTAATGTATTTATAGTGATCGGCCAAAGTATGAATCGATAATTTTAGCATTAAATAGTCAACCAGAGAGCCGATTACATAATTTATTGTTTCCTGCCAGTTACGTTTAAATCCCATGTAAACCGAGCATGTAGGCGAGCCTACAAACACAAATACACAAATCCAGACTCCGGACTACGGCTGAGAAATTCCAGATTAGGTTTTTTGATCCAATAACACTTTGCCCAACCCGGGAATCGAACCCAGGACCTCAAGTTCAACAATAGCTCTTGCAACACTAGACCAACGAGGCTCTCAAATATTAGTAGTTATCAGTAAAGTATTAGTTGTATTAATAAATAATAAGTTTACAATCTTACATAAAAATACTTAAAAGGTAATAATTGAAAAAAGAGAAAGAAAAACAGTTTATTTGGACACAGTTCGTGAAACACAAAATACAAAAAATAAACATAGAAAAAACGAAACTAATTAACTTCAAAACTTATAAGAGTAAAAACATCGAATTAAATATTAGTTACAATAATTCACTTATACAACAGATAAACAGCGCAAAATTCTTAGGTATTATTCTCGATACACATTTTTCATGGAAAGAACATATTAATAGTTTATGCATAAAAATAAACAAGTTTGTTTTTGCACTTCGAAAGGTAAAAGACGTGACGAGCAGACATACCTCTATTATTGTATATCACGCTTACATATGCTCTATTATACGGTATGGCATAGTTGTTTGGGGAAATTCCTGTGACATCACAAGGGTGTTCATAGCACAAAAAAATGCATTCGGGCATTGTACGGCATGGATTGGTCGGAATCATGTAAACCGATCTTTAAATCTAAGAATCTACTAACTGTTCCCTGTATATACATTTATGAAGTAGCTAAATTTGTTAAATACCACAGTCATCTTTTCACCGCCAACGACAATACATTTAAACGTAAAATTAACCACCTGCCCTTAAAAATGCCAGTGCCTAAGCTAGAACTGTTCAGAAAAAACTGTGCCTATATGGCACCTCTAATATATAACTCTTTGCCCAAAGGAATGATTGACCTGCCATATAAAAGGTTCAGTTGTGCCTTGCGTAAATGGTTAATCCAGGAAAGTTTCTACACTGTTAAAGATTTTTTGAATAACAGCTCATGCCGATTTGGTGTCCACTAATATACTGGTTTTTCCTCTTACTTCCTGAGACTTTATCTTTAATAATAATTTAAGTAATTGTAATCACCATATTTCTAATAATAATTTAAATTGTAATAATTCAAATATAGGTAATTGTAATTTAAATTAAATTAATTTCATTTAAATAATTGTTGTAATTAACTATAATTTGCATGCCCGTAATGAGGGTGAAATATGTCCGGTGCTATAATTTAATTTTAACATCTTGTGTACCCATGTTTCAGGCAAATAAAATGATTTATGATTTATGATTATGAAAATTAACAAAATAAAAATAATGTTTCAAACAACAATAGTGCGTGCCTCACGGCTGCCCCAAAAAGTTTCATTTCAGCATTAATGCCAGACAGATGCTGTCTGACGCTGGTTTTCTAATGAACCTTTTTTTCTAAGAGCAAAATAATCATACCATATTTGATATTAGGGCTCGTGTAGACGGCACCGCAACCGCGCTGACACCGCACCACCCGCCGCAACTCTGCGCTGTGTATACGAGACGCGTAAAGTCCGCCACCGCGCCGCCACCTTATAATATATTTATAGAAAATGGCGAAATGAACATCGTAAGACTATTAGAAAGTCATGGGTACAGCCTATTCTGTTGAAACGGGAGCAATGTGGTAATTTTCATACACTTTACGAAGATTTACGAAAAGACGAGGTCAAGTTTGTGATTTCTTGCGCCGCAAAATCACATCACAAAAAACAACAAGAAATCGTATCGTCTGCCCGTCTCGTATACGCGTCTCGTATACACAGGTGCGGTGTCCACGCGTTTGCGGTGCCATCTACTTTTCAATATTTGAATACCAAATTCATATCAGCTCAAATCAATACGTAATCTTAATCAATTTACAACTTCAAATTAATATTTTAACACAATGTGTTGGCACGCTTCCAATATTTTAATATCGGCAATTTAATTAAAATAAATATAAGACCTAACCGCAGTCGCCCTAGGCAATTTATTGTGCGTAGGATTTAATAATAAATGTGCGTAGACGAGTACAATATGCTTAAAATGTAATAGTGCATAAATATTTGCCATCATTTACATTTGTGCATCTACTGTAATTTGTTTGAAGAATGTCTAATTACAGCACCCTAATTGCGTAACGCACGATTAATCATAATCTGAATCATTTTGAAACAGATTGCTAATCCATTGCTGCATATGTTCGGAAAATTTCTGCTCAACAACGTAAGTAACGCAATGAATGTTGTTGAACTGTCAAACTGAAACAGATTGTCATTGATCGTGTGTTACGCAATTGGGGTGCAGTTTGGTTCTACACAGGCCATAAGGTAGACAACTCTTAACAAATAAGGTTACCTATATTCTTAAAAACTTATACAAGGCCACACATACATGACCCTTCACGAAGCCGTCAATTACGTATTCTGTACATCAAACTAAGTAGGTAACGTTGTGCAGAAATAATTGCTGGGACAAGACTTTTATTTTTGGTGCGAAAATTCGCTGTTTACGATAATTGTGCAACTTACGTAAAACGTTGTGTTTATGGACACATGCAATGGTACAGTAATCGTGAGGGTATTTACTAGTTAAGTTATAACATTTAGAACATGTTTTCGTAAAAAAAAAAAACATCAAAAAAATTTTACCTTTCAATATCTAATGTTCCCAGATTATGGTCCAGTTCAAAAAAATGATGATAATAACGAAAAGAACCTGAAGAAAGTGACTTTCGGCTTCATTAAGGCCCGTATTACAGAACGTCACTCAATACTCAAGCATTACTTAAAACTAGATTCAAGCCATTTGATTGGTTGAAACTAGTTTTAAGTAATGCTTGAGTTTTGAGTGACGTTCTGTAATACGGGACTAAGGGTATTTTTACACCCATTATTAAAGATCGTCCAGTAACATGTACGGTCACCAAAACAGATAAGTAACCAGGTCGTCGGATATAGTTTAAGTTTAGTAAGAAACCGATGAATGTTTTTGAATGAAATTTAACTTGATCTAAGAACTGTTTGTTTTCTATTAATTTAATTAAATTTCATTCGAAAACATCCATCGGTTTCATACTAAACCTCAACTATATCCGACGACCCTGGTTACTTATTTTCTTTGGTGACCATACCTTACTATCTGGTACTCTAAGCAGACCTTACACTTCTTTGCCGCAAGCATCTAACATAGCTCACTGTCATCAAGAAACAAGAACTAAAACATTGCTAAAAGCAAACTTTAATTCGAAAACTCTAACAAGGTAACAAGACACAGTAACAGTTTTAAAGATCCGTTCCCGTATTTCCAAGATCTATCTCGTGCTATGTACATTTAATGTAGACAGGGCACTGTTACTCAGGTCCCGAATCGACAATTCTTGATCAAAGTCACGACTTCTTCGCATTCCTTTAGTCGAGATCGCTTCACGCCAAATGTGGGTTCCATCACTATTTGCGCCGCCATTTGCCTTAGTGTTCGCACGAAAATTTAATCATTGTGAGGGAAAAAGTTGTCGGGGTGGCATTAAAAATTATATAAAACGGATAAAACTGAATGTAAGACGTCGCTTTCTGCCGTCTGTCTGTCTGAACCACTTAAAACTGTAAAAGTTTAATAGAATTTGCGCCTTGGTGATTCATTTAAAAAGGAAGTAACAAGATGTTACCGCTGCATTCATTACGGGGAACTAAGAAATTAGTACCGTATTAACGTAGACAGGATATTCACTTAGTTAGAATAAAAGGACTCTAAAGCGGACTGCCTCATTGGTATAGTGGTTAGAAGCACTACTGCTAAGCATGAGGTCCTGCCTCCTGGATTAGAATCCCAGGTCGGATAAAGTATTTTTCTGTTTGAATTCGGCAGTAGACTCGCCCCCTATACATGGGCCTCAAACATAACTGGTGAATCGTGGGTACACTATAGGTATACCTCCGCACAACCCTTTGGGAATACAAAGCGTAATGTTATGTTATTTTATGTGTTTTTAATAAAAGGTTGAAGATCTTTGTATGTATCAACAACAACTAAACGAAAAAGAAAGATGGATTGCCATTGGTTATTGTTTAGTTAAAAGCTTCCATACTGATTTATGTACCAAAAATTACAGCGAAAATCAAATCAGGTAAACCCTAACAGTTAACATTCAATTGATACTGTAATATACTGTACTGTATATCCAAATTTATGCTAACCCACACGCTACCTTCTTACATAAAATTGAAAACCTTGCGCAATCCGCAGTACTCACCCCTTCTGGGAGTTCAAGCGTGTCTATAACAAAAAGGCACTTTCCTTAAAACACAATAACAAAAGAGGAGAAACAAAACTGCACTTCGCTTTACCTCCATCAATATTTATACAAACTGGCAATATAATACTGTAATGGTACTTCATTATCATTTGGCGCAGGTGCACCAGCATTCAAATAGGGCTGCGGCGGAGAAGCGATAGCGTTAACGTCACCGCTACCACGGTAGCGATCGACATTAGAATGTTTAAATTAGGGTTGTTATTACGTCATTCCGTGGTATAACTGTACAGTCACGAGCACTAATATGTTTACACTTAGAAAATTCAAAAGCGATTTTCTCGTAGTAGCGAATGTTACTTCAAGATAAGACCTATTTCGTAATAATACGAGCTCAGAGGTAATGGCCCCGACACCACTAGATGTAGGTTGTGGGTACCCAGGCAGACGGTTTACTTTGAGTAAATATTTTCCTCACTGCTGTTCTCAAAATGGTGAAGGAAAACATCGTGAGAAAACCGGCATGTCCTAAAACCAAAAATTCGAAGACATGTGACATCTACCAACCCGCACTGGGCCCGCGTGGTAGATTACAGCCCAGTCCCTCTCGAAGACAGGAAGCCTGTGTCCCAACAGTGGGAACTTGTAGGCTGATTATGCTACGAGTATTATTATTATTATTATACTATGTTTGTAACGACATGAAATTACTAGACATACCGTAAACGTTGCTAAGCGAAATAGTTCCAAGGATCTTTTGGCGCGTGGCCAAAATTGGAACTAACGCCGCCATCTTGTTTTTTCAATACATTTTATAAAACAATTGCACAATTGTTTACCAACAGCGCCCCCCTTTCAACGTCATTCGAGTGCCAAAAGATCCTTATAGCAGTGTCCAGTAGTATAAGATTCTACGGCCTGGCTGTCGCAGTGGCAGTTTGGCAGTTCAATTCCCCACGGAACAAAATATTAGTAAGACTTGCAAAGAGTTTTTTCAGAGCACGCGAGCACAATACAAGGGAAGTTCCTTTAACAAAATTAACAAAATAGATTCGTATCTGCTGTTCTGGGTTGAAACTTGGAACTCATTGGGTCGACTATACGCAGACAAGCGGATTTAACAAAGCCGCGCATATCCTTAGATTTGGCGCATTCGTTTCAATGGAAATGGAGCTTTGCCAAGTATCATTATTGTGCCATAGTAATCATTGATTTTTATCAAAAGGGTTTCGTTATCAAAAAGTTCTGAATGAAATAATGAAAACGGGAAAGTAACAAAAACCCATTTTATCATTCTCAGAAACATTCAATATATTGTTTTCTATTATCTTTTTGTAATGAAACAAATAGTAGCGGTCCGGTCAGTACAGTACGGTATGCAGAAAAAGCAAAAAATCACATTTCATCGCTTGCCGAATGCTTTTTATCTCACGCATTTTAATATTGAGTCTGACTGTACATGGGCGTAGTGCGAGCCTATTAGCAGTATACCAACTGAATTTTCTTTTTCATATGATTTATTTTCTCAGTTCAAAGTGCAAAGTTATTTTTGCGTCACGCATAGTACATGACGTGTAATTTCTTGCTAGCTGACGCCGCTTGACCGGCCGTGTATAAGATCTTTGCGCGGACTACCCGTTACTTAACTAATTTTATTACTTATAACTTATAATAATAAACCGTGCATTTTGTAACTTAAACATATGCATACTAAGACTTGCACATACCTAGTAGTTAAACGATGTAGGTGCATTATAAGTCAATTCATGTCAACTAAAATATATGTCAATAAAAACATGTTTTAATGTTTGTAAAGGCTAAATATAGCCTATGTAACAAAAAATAATCACGATCTGTATACAAATAGAATAAAACCATTTGTAAACACTACTGTAACATCCTTTGTAGTAATTAAGACCTTGAAAAATCAAATCAACAAGAGTCTCACAGTCGAAACGAAAAAGTAATAAACCTTTTTTATTGTTTTATTTGTCTATTATAACTTATAACCATTGTGTCCATCAATCCTATGGATTATAGCTGTCCCAGTATAACTTACTTGTTTGAATACAAATATATGCCCTGTGTATATTTATGTAGGTACATCAAGATTCTGTGCATTCAGCTCTTCACCTTCACACACAAACACATCAATCACACCACGCACTCACAAACCCACATAAATACTAACCCTAGAATAAATAATAATCAAGTGTAAGAGAAATCTGTATTTTTTCTGCCTTTATAACTTACCGCATTTGTGTACGAGTGCATAATCCGATTTGTATGTAACTGATTCTGAAGGGGTGGAGACCTGACGGGCAATTCTCGTAATTTTAAGAACGCTCACAGCCTGATCTCAGTATCAATCTGTCAAAAATACCTCTAATTTCCCTACATTTTGACAAGTTTTTGACATTTGTTTGTCGCCGAGATGAGACTGCGACTAGATTTTGAACGTTTTAAATTACGAGATTTGGCTTTTTGCTGTCCTAAAATACAGACCTTACGCCTAGCACCAGTCTCCTACATAATAATTTAAACCATTATGTATTTATTGTTCTTGACTTTTTGATGTACACACGGCTACACATCAAGCTATACATTTCCAGTATAAGCTGATCTCACATTGTATAGGATTTCCGTACGATGCGAGACCAGCGTAAACTGGCTTTGTATAGCTTGATGTGTAGCCGTGTGTACTTTATATATTGTGGTTTGAAATAAATCATTATCCTAAAACCAAATAGACTAAGGGCTGATTTTTCTAACGCCAGATAATTTTATCGGAGGAATAATTTTGAATTTTTGACAGTTCTTCCATATAAAAACTGTCAAACGTCAATTTTATTCCTCGAATGAAAGTTATCTGGCGATGGAAGTCAAACCTAAATCTAACTGTATCGCTATTTCAAAATAGAAGTTCAGCTAAACTTATGTAGCACGCAAGTTACTCTCAGAATATTTCGAAAGCATATTTTGGCTAACATAATTGGACATATTTGGGAACCCAATGGCGGAACGATGTCCTACCTAATAACCTGAGAAGGCTTAACATTAATCCATCTGTCGGAAATAATCCGATTAGACTATTTTGTGGATTGCGTACCTTCATCACTTTTGGTGTTAGGCTCCCTGAGACACGAAGCTACGAATTTAAAGGGTAAGACAACCTGTAATTCGCCTGAAAAGGGATTTAATAATAATGCCAACGTACACACGTACATAAACTCACGGTTTCTTCCCATGGGGGTACGTAGAAAATACAGAACGCCACTGGTTCTCGGTACTCGTTTACGTTATACATATGAAGGGCAATTCTCGTTGTTAAAAACGTTCAAATTCTAGTCTCAATCTCATCTCAGCGCCAATCAATGTCAAAAACTTGTCAAAAATTTAGGGAAATTAGAGGTATTTTTTAAAGATTGAGACATACTTATTTAGAGTGCGAACGTTCATAAAAATACGGAAATTGCCCCGTCCCGTCATACACACACGTCGGATGCGAGTACTGAGCACCTAACCTTTCTGAAGAACATCACCAATAAAGTCACTATTATATTCTTCTAGGGCAGCCCCTCCCGACGTTTCCACTCACATCTGCCTAGTAAATACTTTTAATAAAACACGTTTATAAAGCCAAATATACGATTATATGCGTGAACTATTTAAGTACAGACGTCAGCACATCAAGCTATCCGAAACTGTAAAATTTTCCCAATCAACTTTGAACCGATAGCGATAGATTTAGCGATAAAGTTGAAAATCTATTAAAGAAATTTGACAGATTTTATTGCCTGGAAGTAAATATGACACATCCGTGGATTATAAAGAGACTGTCGCAAAGATATCACGACGACGCTATACGTACACGAATTTACTCAAGAACTCGATATGTCTTGTCTGGCCAAATAAGAAAAAAATGCTTTTCAAAACATCTATTTTTTTTCATTCCTAAGTACGCACTTACCCCCTTACAAACGTTGTATAGCGTCTGTATAGTTACACAACGCTTTGTCTTCTTCTTTCGAAAGTCAAATTACTGACGACTGAAAGAGAGAAATCGGTGTGTGACTATTCATCTGATAGAATACGTTTATTAGTAGGGGGTAAGACTTCTGTAATACCTCTGCTATGTGACTTATTGTTTTACTACTGTTACACCAAACCAAGCGTAATTTATCATTGTAATATCGTCCTTCACTGTACTGAATAAAGTCGCGAATCAGCACAGCGTGAATTTTCTTTTTCGCCTCGAATTTATTATCTTTGCCGATATGTCAACTTTTTCATTGATGACAAAAGTCGGGAAGCAGCTTACGTGTTGATTTTTAAGCTTCTTTTATAGAGGACATTTTTATTTGACTTAAGTATGTAGGTGAAAATGTCATCGTTTTGACCCGATTCTATTAAGTCTTTCAAGTCAATCTGCGTTACGCTGACGACACCGTTCTCCTTGCTACAACATTTGACGAAATGAAGGAGATACTGCATAGATTGGAGGTGGAAAGTGGCAAATTAAGGCTTGCTATAAATAGGCAGAAAACCAAGCTTATGGTGATAGATCGTGCGGGAAAGCTATCAGGTGCCTATAAAATCCAAGGCATCGGTACTGTGGACAGTTTCATTTATCTGGGCTCTAATATTAATAATGAAGGCAGCTGCGTCCCAGAAATAAAACGACGGATAGCCATGGCTAAAGATGTTATGACACGCCTCCAGAACATCTGGAAAAATCGTTCTATAAGTTATAAAACTAAAGCCCGTTTGGACAGAGCATTATTTTTCCCGATTTTCCTCAATGGAGTTGAGACGTGGACAATCCGAGCAAGAGAAAGACAGAGAGAGAATTGATGCATTCGAAATGTGGTGCTGGAGGCGGATGCTCCGAATACCATGGACAGCCAAACGCACAAATGTGTATCTTTTCCCAACTCGATATCAAGACCCGATTGTCCATAATATGCCTACAGCATTTTCTGACCTATTTCGGTCACATAACATAATGCGAAGGGGAGATAGCAGTCTTGAAAACCTGGTTATTGTTAGCAATACCGAAGGAAAGAGAGCACGAGGCCGGTCTCCAACATGATGGTCCGACCAAGTAAAGGAAGCTACGTCCTTAAGCAATTTTCATCAGGTGGTGATGGCAACTTTGGACCGAAGTAGATGGAGGCAATTTTTCCGCTTAAAAGGGTCCAGTGACCACGATCCTCAGTAATGAGGGACCGATTGAAGAAGATTAAGTCTTTACATTTACTTTTCTTTTTGTAATGAATAGATCAGTCAGTATTGGAAATTGTTGATTTGGAAAAAAAGTGTGATTAATATTTAATGAAGACATGGCAAAATATCATTGTTGTACCACAGCAGTGATTGATTGTATTTATTGCTCGGGTTATTGGTAATATGTCGCAAGTTTGATAGTGGTCCCATGGATTGCTAAAATTTTAAGTAGGTGCCTTTACAGAGTGACGGAACATCGACGCGCAACCTGTTACCATGTATTCAGCACATGATTCTGGACCCCAAAATATCTACGTTAGGGGGTCTCAAAGAGATGTCAGCATCATAAGGAAGGGGCCCGTAAGGGCCGTAATTTGCCGGGGCAGCGGGATTGTCCGAAAGGGTTACCGCTACCCCGGAACATAAAGGGCTAAGGAAGGAACACGGGTGGGTTTTAGTCAGTAAGAGTCTGACACTCCCTTCTGCTCCACCCTGAGCGGGAGGGGTCATTTGATGATTTCCCATCCATAAAAAGGGGGTCTAAAATCATGTGCTGAATTTTATTAGTGGTTACAGTTTGCGCGTCGAAGTCCGTGCCACCCTGTATTTAACAAGGACAAAGAAAGGAGAACTTAACTTTTCAATAGCAAATACCTAAGAATAAAACTCCATATTCAATACCTAAACGCAAAAATGATAGTTACAACAACTGTTGTATAATAAGGGGTATTTGCCGAGTGTGATAATAGTATCACATGAGTGTTTTAATACCTAATTATTTACAGTTGCATACAAGACTTTTTTATTATTTATTTAAATACTGCATATTACAATATTAAGTCTTAGAGTGGTAGGTATTAATAACTACTTTATCTACAGCCATGATGTGAATCCTCTATAAAAGGTTTTGAAACCGTAGGGTGTGTTGTATAGACGCCAGCAGGTCAACCTACCCCAATCTGTCAAATTTCTTTGATAGATTTTCAACTTTAGCACAAAGGAATAAGGTTCATATTCAATTCGGAAAATCTGACAGATTGGGGTAGCTTGATGTGCTGGCCTCTGAAGAACTCTATGTAAATTTATGGAAAGTTTAATTGCTTTTATCACACATTTTTGTAAACAATAAAGAAATTTGCAATACTAACATCGAACAAAAATAACGGGATACGACGTGAATTCGAATAACCTAAAGATTTTTTTTTTAATTACGGCGTCGCTGTCGTATGGAAACGCACGTGCATGACAATGTTCTTTTTTTGAAGTTCGTAAAGATACCACAAAGAAGTAAGGAAGGGATCGAAAAAGCAATGGAGTTGCATAATGAGAAAAAAAATTTGAGCAACATAATAATACTTACTCGTTTGGATGATATTATGGTTACTATGACACTAGTTGTTTAACGTTGTTGTTGTTGTTGTCGGGTTTTAGTTTTTAAATTTACATTTTTTAATTCATTAATTTAATTTCACTTCTTTTACCTAGTTTTAAACGCTTTGGTATCGAAGTTGGAACTTATTTTATTTTAATTTATTTATTACTTACTATTTATGACATGATATCTTATGGTTTTCTTTGTCATTTCAGAAACATTTCCCATAAAATATAAAGGCCAACAGTGTACCTTGTTGCAGTGGACAGCAGTGGTGGTCCACTGGTATCGGCCTCGACTTACGAGTTACAGGCCGTGGGTTCGAACTCAAGCAGGCGCTTTGCGTTGTGTAATTTATTTTATCACCACTGCAGTGTAGGGTTCCGTAGTTTTTTTGCAGGTCGTATTCGCTGACTGATAGTTTCGTACCATGCTCTAACTAAAAGCCAAACATGACTACCTACCTAATTTGACTTCAGGAATACAAATCCTCAACTGATTTGACAATTTTCGAGTCAAATACAATTGGTCGACTATTACTCGTAAACTTATAAAGCTCACTTAAGTGTAATAGTTTTCCTTTAAACTTCGTTATATATAGGTACTACTGCAGTGACATTTGAATTTCTACCGTTCAGTTGGTAGAGTGGGGGGACACTTGACTCTAACGAAAATTGGTACTTTAAAGCTTGATTAGTCACGAACGGTTTACTTAATCAAAAGACGGTATTCCTAAACCCCTAATATTTTTGAAAGACCTAGCCAACGATATCCCACACTGTATGGGAAGGACGAAAAATAAATTATCATCCCCACTTTTATGAATATGAAATGAATGAATATGGGAATGACAATTTCCGGTACCGTAAATATTTTTTTTTCAGAATTTTATTTTACCACTTTTCGGCGTCATTAACGTGTATACTCATGCCAAATTACAACTTTCTAGTACCAATATTTTTTGAGCACAGCCGCGGACAGACAGACGGACATGGTGAAACTATAAGGTTTCCTTGTTGACTACGGAACCCTAAAAAGGGGTTGCAATTAACTAGACCAAGTTTCAAAGTAGATATAATAATTATTTTTATAAAACAAGACACTTTTAAAGCTTGAATCAATAAAATAGGCATCTAAAACATCACAAAATCACCATTTTCTTCTGCCCTCGACTACACTCAAGGTTTTGTAGCCTTGTGTGACTGGGAGCAATTTTCTCAAATACTCCATACCCAGCCGCGCCGCTTTGGAACACTCTACGAAATCGAAGTTAGTAGCTTACGATAAAACTACGCCCCAGAGTAGGTTCAGTGAAGAAGTCCGTATATCGCTCCTAGAGGGAGCAATCCCGCGGTATTCAGTATAACTTGACTGAAGTTCAAATTTTAAATAGCTTAAGAGTTCAAGTGGGTTTATTCTTATCTTTTTATCCATGATGATAAGGTAGAAGTTTGGAGTGGTTTATTGCTACCTACATATTATTTTTACCCCTTTAATTAATGCAGTACTTTCAATATTGTGATCAGCTTGTCTATTCTGTAAAAATTTAGGTAAAGTGATTTTGAATTGAACTGTCAGTCCATAATGATAAGAAATGACCGACTACAGCCCAATGCAAACTTCATGGGAGCTCGAAACATGAGGCGAGTCGCTGCGATTTTTTAGTCCTTGTCTGTACAGTCAGCAGCAAAAGTAGATGATGAAAATCAGAAATTCAATACTAATTAACGGAGTTCGCGTCAAAACTGTGTGGCGTCGATGTAGTAAATGTTTGGTATAGTTTACAATCACATACTTTTGAATCACTTTGGCGCCACACAGATCTGACGCGAACTCCGTTCATTAGTGTTGAATTTCTGATTTTCATCATCTACTTTTGCTGTTGACTGTACCTACATATCTAGATACCGTAGGGTTAATGGGTGTCGAACCTTAATTCTAACCTCGATTTTCGCAGATAACTCTCATCCATAATAACATAAAAAAGCCAGTTCCTTTGTTTATATTTAGATCTTAGTCAGGATGAAAGGTTGAAACCTACATTGTAACCTAGGCGAGAACAATATAATTATTATATTCTGTATACAGGGACAAAGGAAGCCGATTATTAACACTATGTTTATTCGTCTGCGTCGAGTTCAGCGGCTTAATTTATTTGTACACTGTTTCGTCTCGATATTTTAAGTATTTCTTTAGCTTATTGTTGAGTCTTTGGACCGACTTGACAGGCATGTGAGCGGTTGAACCTCAACTGAAGAACATACTGTTTTTTTTTTTTGTTGATGGGATATCATCAAATGACCCCTTCCGCTCTGGGTGGAGCAGAAGGGAGTGTCAGACTCTTACTGACTAAAACCCACCCGTGTTCCTTCCTTAGCCCTTTGTGTTCCGGGGTAGCGGTAACCCTTTCGGACAATCCCGCTGTCCCGGCAGGCTTCGGCCCTTACGGGCCCCTTCCTTTATGCTGACATCTCTTTGAGGCGCGCGTGGAACACGTACGCGCCGTCCGGCACGGGCCTGGTCCTGATCGGACGGAGAGTTACCCATTATTCTCCGCCCGCAGGCCCGCGCCTACGGTGGCCGGGAGTCGTCACGCGGCTCCCGACGCCCGGAGCGTCTCCCGCGGCGGCTGGAACGTGAGGCTCTCTCCCTCAGCCGTCCCGCCACCTCCTTCGCTAGCATAACTGCTTCGCAGAAGGAGGTGACTGCCTCCCACTCCCTCTCGCCCCGGACCATGGCTTGAACCAGGGACGGGCGCGAGAGGTCGCCGCCGCTGCCGATCGCCTCTACGAGAACACGGCGGTGCTCCGCCCAAGTGGGGCAGACCTCCACCGTATGCTCCACCGTGTCCTCTGGGCGATCCTCGCAGTAGTGACACCCGGGCGTTTCCTCCCGCCCGAACTGAAGAACATACTTAAGTAAGCTTTTCTATTTGAGAAAATATGGCTAGTGCTACACAGAACTGCAATGTATACTGTATAGTGACGAGCAAAAATATATTAAAATGTCTCATACTTGTGACTCTTCTTGTATAGTCTAGCACATTTACAATTACTGTCATTTTGAGACCAGAAGGCCAATTCTCGTAATTAAAAACGTTCAAAATCTAATCGCAATCCCGTCTCAGCGACAATAAATGTCAAAACTTGTCTAAAATGTAGGGAAATTAGAGTTAGTTTTGACAGATTGATACTGAGATCTCTCTGATATTAATGAATGTTCATGAAATCAGCCGAACTTTCCATAATCATATATTTACGCTCGCGGCTGTAAATAATTAATGTAATATTCTTTTTGTAGCCTTTGAGCAAACCCGTAAGAGGACTGCTCACAATAACATCACAGATGCGTTGTTATCCCAGAGACGAAGCTAAAAATAATATATCTTGTTTTTTTAATTACACGGACACAGTCACACTAATGTATGATGGAGTAGCTTTCCCGAAAAAACTGGTTCACACAGAGCGCTGCTATAAATAAGTAACTTGTTTTGTTTTCGTTATGTTAAGAATCCCAAGCTGTGTTTACTAAATCTATATAATACCAGCTGACCCCGCAAACGTCGCTTTCCAAAAAAAAAAAGAGTAGCTGATCTCAGACCTACCCGATATGCACATAAAATTTCGTAAAAATTTCATAATAACACTGTGACACGAGAATTTTATATATTAGACCAGCTGACCCCGCAAACGTCGTTTTGCAAAAAAAATAGATAATAGCCGATTCTCAGACCTACCCTTTAAGCACACAAAATTTCATAAAAATCGGTCAAGCCGTTTCGGAGGAGTATGGTAACTAACACTGTGACACGAGAATTTTATATATTAGACTAGCTGACCCCGCAAACGTCGTTTTGCAAAAAAGAAAAAAAAATAGATAGAAGCCGATTCTCAGACCTACTGAATATGCACACAAACATACAAATCGGTCCAGCCGTTTCGGAAGAGTATGATAATTAACACTGTGACACGAGAATTTTATATATTAGAAGATTTTATATATTAGATTAGATTAAAGTAAAATTTGTGAGTTTGTATTGGCACTACACAGGATATATTTTGTATTAAAACAAGAAACGAATTTCGTCATTTGGTTCTAAGACATGCCGGTTTCCTCACGATGTTTCCCTTCATCGTTTTGAGAGCAGTGGTGATGAAATAATTTACACAAAGTAAAGCGCCTGTCTGGATTCGAACCCATTACCCTAGCCTAGCCTAGTTTTCGAATAAAATTGTTAAAGACCACTAACTTATTTATCTAAAAGCTATTAGAAAAGTTACTCTAAAAGAACCGACTTATTTATTCTTGCACTCCACATTATAATTTTCATAATAGCGTAAATATAATACAGTGGGTCCGCGCATACACACACACGCACACACCCTCACGCACCCTCACACACTATATACACTCAGACAATGGCTACAGTTTATAGTTTTAAGTTCTTTTTATAGTTTTTTTTTTATAATTTTTATTCTATTCTTTTGTTTTTGACTAGCCATACTGCTTGCTCCGGTAATCGCTAGTGATACTAATCAATCAGTATGTAACTCCAAATGTGTTTATACTAACTTGGTAAATGTTTAAAGAGAGAGCCCTGAGACCCATAACACAAGTTTAATCTTAGCTTGGATTAATTAATATTAATTAATATGAACCCAGCAACACTCAAGGCTCGACTGCTGAACATGTGTCTTTTCCGGAAGAACTGTTTTACAGAAAGCTCCGGAGTTAGAAAACTTGTTTTGTTTTCATAATGAATCTTAAGATTACCAAACCATCTTTTACTATACATATTATATACCGAACTGAGCAAAATGCTGGAACACATTCATATTTCAAACTAAGACTACCGTCAAATTGCGAACGAAGATCCCGTCTCGCGAGTACCTATTTCACGTGTGGCGTGACAGATTCACTGATTAACTAGGTACTACGCGTTGGCAAACTTTAAGTTTACTTATGCATAATGTTGGTTCCGTTATTATGGTAGAATATTTAACATGACGGAAAAGCCGGAGGAGAACGCCCTCGCTTTAAAGACATACACAGACCTTAAACTGCAGTTTCCTATAAGAGCGGTGGCCGCCACATGCGACCATAATGTCCAAATACACAGCGTTTCTTGACACCTTAAGAGCCTACACTACCTCAGCTAAAATTCACTCTTTATCTCGCTCGCACGATACTGCTCGCGGACTGAGTGAGAGCGAGACAGAGTGCGGTGCTAGGCGGCAGGCAGCGCCAATAGTTTAGGTATTTGCTTTTTACGGTGAAAATAATGGTTATCAAAAAAAGTAAATAACATAAGACCTGCTTTGTTTAGTTAGTTCGGTTAGTATAAAAAGTTTCATGAGCTAATTTGAAGTATTTTTTGAATACCAGCGGTTTATTGTTCGGTTCAATTTTTTTCTATCGAGAAAATTTTATGAAGTCGTGTTTTCGTCTAACATAAGACCTAACATTAATCCTCAACTTTTTCATATGTTTATTTCAAAATTAATACTGCAGTATTTTCGACATAACGGAGGATCATGCTAAGCCATTTGAGGTAGTATAGGCCCTTAATGTCAAACACTGGTGAAAATTACAGAGTTTCATGACATTTGTTATAAATATGACGGAAACACTCAGGAGCTGTATTTGTGATGACAGCAGCACCCTAATTGCGTAACACAAGCCTGTGATTCTGTCAGGTGTTATAAAAATAGGGATTGTGACTGTTAACACCTACCGCAGTAATATACAGGGTATCCCTGGAAGTATGGATCAAATCAAATAGGGGCGTAGGCAAAGTCATTTCCAAACTTTTTGATCCTGAGAATGTTGGTGAATTTTTTTACGGTTCAAAAGTTATGACCAACTTTTGTTATTTTCAATCACTTTGCATAGTGCTTAAAGAACAAAATCATTAAAAAAAAACTAAAAGGAACTGTCAATTTAAGTTTTTAGACAGCCCTGATAGTTTTTTTTTACTGATTTTTTTTCTTTGAGCACTTATGCGAAACGATTGCAAAAAATTGGTCACAACTTTTGAACCGTAAAATAATTCATTCTCAGGATCAAAAAGTTTGGAAATGACCTTGCCCGCGCCCCTATTCGATTTGATCGATACTTCCAGGGACACCCTGTATAATAATAATTAGGAAATAAGGTTACCAGGCTCAATTACGATTGGGCGATTACATTTATTTCACTTCAAGATACAAACATCTTTGTCGCCCTGTATCTTGTATTTACTAGGAGTTCCTGTATCGCAAGAGCCAGAAAGCAATGAATATGAATTTCCTTCGAAATGAAAGGGATCTTGATAGGTGGTGAGTGTGCTATGCAATTGGGGTGCAAAACGTAGACAACTCAAAAGGAATATGTAGCACATGGCGTTTTACAGGGTGAAATTGAAAACATGTGACAAATTGAAATGGGAGATTGTACTCATCATTATGAACAACTTTTACTATGGGACCATAGCTGAAATCGCGAAAAAAAATCTGCTGTTCCCTACATTTTGACGAGCTAAGCGAACATAAATGTGGGGAACAGCTGACTTTTTTTTCGCGATTGCAGCTTTGGTCCCTTAGTAAAAGTTGTTCATAATGATGAGTACAATCTCCCATTTCGGTTTCTCGCATGTTTTCAATTTCAACATGTAGATATAGTTTCTGCCTACCCAATGGAGAAAGCGGTGGTAGCCCAGTGGTAACGGCCCGTCTTACGAGTTGGTGGTCGTAGGTACGAACCCAGACAAGCGCTTTACTTTGAGTAAACTGTCACCTCACCATTGTTCTGAAAACAGTTAAGGAAAACAAGGAGGAAGGAGGCAGTCGCCTCCTTTTGCGAAGCAGTCATGCTAGCGAAGGAGGTGGCGGGACGGCTGAGGGAGAGAGCCTCACGTCCCAGCCGCCGCGGGAGACGCTCCGGGCGTCGGGAGCCGCGTGACGACTCCCGGCCACTGTAGGCGCGGGCCTGCGGGCGGAGAGTAATGGGTAACCCTCCGTCCGATCAGGACCAGGCCCGTGCCGGACGGCGCGTACGTGTTCCATGCGCGCCTCAAAGAGATGTCAGCAGCAAGGAAGGGGCCCGAAAGGGCCTAAGCCTGCCGGGGCAGCGGGATTGTCCGAAAGGGTTACCGCTACCTACCCCGGAACACAAAGGGCTAAGGAAGGAACACGGGTGGGTTTTAGTCAGTAAGAGTCTGACACTCCCTTCTGCTCCACCCAGAGCGGGTGGGGTCATTTGATGATTTCCCATCCTAGAAAAAATAAAACCATTGTTCTAAAAACAGTGAAGGAAAACATCGTGAGGAAACCAGGATGTCCTAGAACCAAAAATTCGAAGCCATGTGACATCTACCAACCCACACTGGGACCGCGTCATTACCTGGGCCCAGTGATGCATTCAACATTGCCCACTCCGCTCACCGGGAAGAGGCCTGTGTCCCAGCATAACCAGCCTATAATATTCCCACATTATAGACCGATTATACTATTATGTTGTAACCATGGGGAAAGGGCGTGAGTTTATACAAACGCAAGACTTCATACACCCCAATTAGAGTATTGAGTTAAAAGCATAATACAATGACCAAAAGTTATTTTTTTTAAAGCTTGCTATTTTTATTAAGAAAATCGTGTTGACACTGACATTACTTTATGCATTTAAAATTGAGTCTTATATCCTTGAAATAAGATTTAATTTTATTTGACTTAATCGGTGGTTAGTATGAAAAAATACCTATATTAAAAGTTACTGAAATCGATTCAGTAGTCAATTATGAACAAACTACTTTCAGGACTTGCGTTTATTTTGTTACACCTTGTATATGTTTTTTTTTTTAATATTATAATAATCATGTCCATGTTGATTTTATCATTATTTACAATTTGTTGGGTATAATTAAAACTGTCGGCTGCGCATGGGTGATTGATGAACGAATATCAGTTGAAAATCCGAATATTTGTGTTTACAATTTCGGCAATTTAAATATTATTTTAATTATTTCTGGTATCTGGTTGATATATATCAGTACAATTTCGCAATATTGCCTATTATAAAATTAATAAATCAGTCTACAGTGACTACTGACGGTCGAGTGCGTCTCTGTTACCCCATTTGACAAAATGTATATTTAAATATTATTATGAAATGCTGTGTACCCACTGCCTACATTGTAGACATGTTCACTGGATTATAAGTAGCTATCGAAATTTCACGATTTACCCAGTAACTAATGGAGGTCAGACAGGTATTTTCTCCGTATAAAATACAGTCATTCAGCTGCATCCGATTAGACCGGAAGCTGACCCCAACATAGTTGGTAAATGGCTAAGCAGATGATGATGGGACAAGTTTAAAAAATTTTTCCCGGACACTTCTGAATATAAATGTTCTTGATACTTGTCGGCCATACCGAATTGCGACACGTGACGATACAAATGTCCTTAGGCACCTGTCCTACTGCAGGCGATTAACGCGAAACAAGTAGATCTAGTAACTGAAAACGAGTAGACAAGCAACGAGCAATGAGTGGCGACGGCGGCGATGAGCGATTACTCGCTGGTATGCGTATTTAACAAGCGTGAACATCTCGGTGAATCATAGCGGTAGCGTCATTGAGCAAGCACTCTCTTTGATAGGTCGTCGTAGCGACAAACGAGTACTCACCGATGGTGGGAATAGTCAGCGATAAACTATAAATAATTATACATATCTATCTCTTTTACTTACAATTTTGTACGTTTCTTGAGCGAGAAAATCGTTGATAGCTTCTTCGTTGGTATTCGCTTACTCGTCGGTGGCGACAGATGCCTTAGTCCGGAGACTAGGCCTAGGTATGTCAAAGGAACATTGTGTGACTGTAATCAATATGAATGAATTGTAAGCGTCCAGCGGCTCTCACATCGATCGTTATTTTAAACGGTCGATCAATCAAATATAATGTGTATAGCTTGGCATAATGGAGGACACGGTACTCGGAAATATTGCTGTAATCACTGCACACTGTTCACTATATATCTAACAAAATGCATAAAGGGTTTTAAGTGACAATGATCACATCAAATCAAATCGTTGTAGCTAAACACGGTACTCGGTTTGTAAACGCATTACAGGATATTAACTGAATGCGCAATTCACTATGTTCTACCAATTAAGGCATGCAAAATGATTATTTTTATATTATATTTTATATTAATAATTACAATTTAAAATTATTTAAACTGCGAAAAATGCTATGGATTTCCTCCGATCTGCGGATGGGCGGAGGCGTCTCTCTAAAACATAAGATCGGATTCAATAGACAACTTTTTGCAGAAGACAATAAAATATTATTTATTCATTTATCAAGTAATTTCCAAAATTAACGATGACACTATTGTCCGCACTATTTATCATTCTCTAGAAGTGCGTAGGTACTAACGTCCCTTTTATAAACGCTCGGGGAAATATGCCCGGTATTATGTTCTAACTGTAATTTATTTCACATGCCCACTATTTTAAAAAGCTTTTCACCCACATAAAATATCTCTCCTCACACCGATTACAGTTGCCATTTGCGTAATAACAACTCCAGTGTTTCCATCCTCATTTTTGAATTGTACGAGTAAGTGCCAGTCTGTTTCCTCCCCCTCCCTCCTTCCAAGTTCACTCAGTGCAAAGAGGAATATAAATCTTAGACGGTGCACAGATACATTTGTGTTTCAAGTTTCTGCTAAAGAGACAAGGTTGAAGTTGAGGAGGATTTTAAGGTAAAGTACGTTCAAATAGCGTTTGCCATTCTAGTAAATAAACAAATTTTAAAAACATAGTCTTACATGGCTCAGTAGTAACAGCCGCAAGGGTCGGTCGATCAGCTTAAGCTACGCTTGCCGCGGTTGGTCCGAGGATGGGTGACCATCATTACATAGCAAGACCTCTCCGGGCTTCAGAAAGTCGTTGGTCCCGACTGTCATTCGTGGATCTTTGACAGTCGTTTCGGGCCGTCAGAAGCTTGGAAATCTGGCAACCAGTGTTACCAAGGGGTATCGTAGTACCCAGTAACTGGGTTTTGGAGGTCAGATAGGCAGTCGGACAGTCGCTCCATGTAAAATACTGGTATTCAGCTGCATCCTGTTAGACTGGAAACTGAACCCAACATAGTTGGGAAAAGGCTAGGCAGATGATGAGTCTGCTACATAGATCGTGATGTAACTTAGCACAACGCTATTTTAGGTTATGACTAGCGACCCGCCCCTGCTTCGCACGATTTTTTACGGCTTGTCAACATATCGAGATTTCATTATTAAATGTAAGTTTCATAACTTTAATATTCATGTAACCCATCCAGAATAAATTCTGTAAATGATGTTGAGAACTCCCCGAGAACGCCGTAATAGATGATGATCGCATTATGTTCTTACTCTTAGGATTTTTCAAAAAACAATGGAAAAATGTATTATTTAAAAATATTGTTCTTTAAAAATGAATACCGTTTGCAGTAGGAAAAGGAGGAAACATAGAAATGCTAACTCAAACCGAATAGTAACGTCCCATGCCAGTAGAACGACAGTAATTAGAAAAAATGGCGGCTTTAACTTAGGGTGCAAACACACATATCGCAACCACACCACAACGACAACACGAAGACGAGCGCTAATTTGTATGCGAAATTAATAGTTAATTCACACGGACCACAAAATAATGACCGCCAAAATCAACCGTGTGTGCGATACTGACCACATCAAGGCCACGTCGCTGCCACAACGCAACCACTAGCGAAAGACCGCGCACTAGCTGCTGGCCACATCGCTCAAAATCGCAATCAAAATATTTTATTTCACATAAACCTACATGGGCACTTATGAAACGTCAGAAGCTAGGTGCACGGTTCCAATTGGTCGTTTTCTGTGGAGAAGTGCCGTCAAGAGAGTTTCTTGCTGGCACTCTTTTAAAAATAATTAGCTTTTATAATGTTTTCAAATTACAGTAGGTATGGGAAGACAGCGTAGGGCCTGTCAACAGGTACCAGGAACTTAGTAAAATAAAAAATGGCTAACACAACGACAGAAGGATCGTTGTGTTAGCAAGCACAACGTAACCACATCACAACTACTAGCGACATCGCAACTGCAAGAAGTTGCAGCGACAGAATTCACAAGTAACCACTGCTTGCTCACATATAGTCGCTGCGATGTGGTGTGATGGCAGTACGTGTGATCGGGCCCTTACACTTGCAACTGGGGACTAAGTGACATAAGAAATTCGTGTTGGTAAGAATTATTGTCCTCGACATTTATATGGAAACTTGTTTATATTGCTTGAGCCCTTACAACGGCGTGTTCTGTATTTAATGTTAACTGTTGTTTAAGGGCCTATACTACCTCAAATAGCTTAGTATGATCCTCCGTTATGTCGAAAATACTGCAGCATTAATTTTGAAATAAATATATGGTAAAGTTGAGGATTAATGTTAGGTCTTATGTTTGACGATTCCATAAAATTTTCTACCTCCTACCGAACCTCCGAACCGAACAATAAACCGCTGGTATTCAAAAAATACTTCAAATTAGATCATGAAACTTTGTATACTAACTAAACTAACTATAAAGCAGGTCTTATGTTTTTTATTTTTTTTTTAATTACCATTATTTTCACCGTAAAAAGTAAATACCTAAACTATTGGCGCTGCCTGCCGCCTAGCACCGCACTCTGTCTCGCTCTCACTCAGTCCACGAGCAGTATCGTGCGAGGGAGCTAAAGAGTGAATTTTAGCTGAGGTGGGCTCTTAAGGATTCTGATACCCTATTTTATTGAATGATATTTAATTTTATTTATAGCAAATGGTGGAACAATAAGTAGCGGAATAGGAACCGACCGTGTCGTGTTTGTTTTTAGGATATTAAAGAAGTTTGAAATGTATGTGGTCATTTTGGATCCACAAACAATTTATTAGGTTCTTTATATCATGTCTGTATTTAAAGTATTGAAGTGAAATGAGAAAATCGGAGGCAGAAAGAGTAACTGATCGAAAAAAGAACTTGCCACTTGCCATGGACCCCCATAGGAAGAAAGGGTGCGTGTATGCAGAAACTACAGAATGCCACCTGCTAAGATCCTTACATACTCCTTTTGTTTCGTTTACGTTCATAGGTACATCTGGTCATACACACACGACGGCTGCGAGTATAACACGCCTGATCTTTCTAAAGAACATCACCAATTAGGTCGTTCAGTCATATTTCCTGCTAGGGCGTCCCCCCCTCTACTTTGTAACAAAACTTGGCCATGATGTATCAAAATATCTAGATTCAAAATCGAATAGGCTAGTTTCCACCATCAATACATTGAAAGTATATTTAGTCCGTCAGTTACAGTATTGGAAAATAATAGACACGTATTTTTTGTTTTTTAGTAAATCAATGAATATTGACAAAAGATAAAACGCATGAAAACTGGGGAGTGGGGGCTCTTGACGTCAGAACGCACTAAAATATATACCAAGGTGTGACGTATTGAGAATTTCAAAAGCGTCGTATCTTCGTCAATTTTGGTTTACGTAACAAAAGAAATATACGGGTCAAATATTTTTTGATAATCAGACTGACGGACTAATTAGATTTTTTCAGTTGACAAGCCTATTGAAATTGATATTGTACAAATTATTTAGTAAAAGTTTTTTTTTATTTAAGGCTGATTTTGCCATCGCCACATAACTTTTATTCGAGGAATAAAATTGACGTTTGACAGTTTTTCTATGAAATAACTCTCAAAATTACAAAATTATTCCTCGAATAAAGTTCATATCAGATAATTGAAAAATCGGCCCTTAAAAAAATATGTGAACTTTAAAATAGTTGCCTTCAACAATGTTTATTTTTCTTAAACTTTTCCATTAATGATTCCATCATCATTATCTCTGTAATGATACTAAATTAGACCTAATAAAAAAGTAATCTAAGAATAGATCTCATTACAATACAACTCTAACATTTTATTTTAAACTATTAAATTAGATCGCCTTAGCATCTAAGGTTTTATGGGACAATTTACAGAAACTGGAATTAAAAAAATAATTGGTAACTAAATGTAAATAAGCACTTAAAAATCCTGTAAATAATTGAACGAAGTTTCCGTCAAAATTGCTTTTTCTTTTTCCCGTAGGTATCTACAGCCTTCTAATTTGCGAAAAAAAAGAGCGCTACTAATAGGGTCCCATATTTTGTGACGTAACTTTCCGTACATACCGTAATGCCGAACCTATATAGGACAGTAACGTTAATATTAATAAGGGAGGCGGAGGTCCATCTGTACGTAGTTCCGACAGGAAGCCAGTGGGGATATTATGTGACGTCTTGTTACCTTGGTCAGTGAGTGTTAAAAATAAGTTGTTTGTTCTGCCAGTAACTCAACTGAACCGAGCGCTCGGCGCATTCTGGACAGTCACACCCAACACCTTATTTGACTGGCCAATTCTTTCCAGTTCCAGTGCCTCAGGCGTCTTTTGGGCACGCTTGTTCCATCATGGACCTCATCCATCGCTTTCCATTAGGCGTGATCTAGGTCAAGAGCGCGCCTATTTAGCAATAAACAAAGATAATATTTGTATCATTAAAAATATACACTAATAATTATAATGATTTGGTTTCGATGGCAGAGGAACAAATCCGATTCCTAGAATTTAACAGACAAGAATCGCATTATAAGAAAACGAGGTCTATCTAAAGCCCACGGTTAAGTCTACGTGTAACATTTCTTTATACTACTGCTGAGCCTGGGTTCGATTTCCAGTTCGGGCAAAGTGTTATTGAGTTTTCAATCAGGAATTTGTTAGTAACAGCCCGGAGTTTGGAAGTTGGCAGTGTGATACCCCTGTGCATCAGAAAGCACGTTAAGCAGTTGATCTTGCGCCTGATCTCTCTCGGTCGTGTCAGATTTCCGTCCCATCGAGCTACGAGAGCGAGGAGAGTATATCTGCGCATACACTATGTGCACTATAATATCTCCGAGGGCTAGTCGTCTCCGCTGCGCCGTATGGCTGAAATTCGGCCTTGAGGCCTGTTGCCTTTCCTAACAGCACTTGAAAGCAGTCAAAGGTATGATGGAAGAACTCCTAGAAACAAGATGCTAAACTGCATCTAAAATCACTAAGATGTAGTGAATCAAACTCTCAGTATTTATTTCAATTATACCGTTTACTTACATATAAATAGTCTGTCACAAAGATGAAGCTAGTTGCCCATTCTAAAGCATAGTAGGTTCCTATACAGGGTGGAATCGAAGTCATGGGCATTATTTTAACCTAAGGCACTACTCACCCCGGGTGTCACCACTGCGAGGGTCGCCCGGAGGACACGGTGGAGCATACGGTGGCGGTATGCCCCAATTGGGCGGAGCACCGCCGTGTCCTCGCAGAGGCGATCGGCAGCGGCGGCGACCTCTCGCGCCCGGCCCTGGTTCAAGCCATGGTCCGGGGCGAGAGGGAGTGGGAGGCAGTCACCTCCTTCTGCGAAGCAGTCATGCTAGCGAAGGAGGTGGCGGGACGGCTGAGGGAGAGGGCCTCACGTCCCAGCCGCCGCGGGAGACGCCCCGGGCGTCGGGAGCCGCGAGACGACTCCCGGCCACCGTAGGCGCGGGCCTGCGGGCGGAGAGTAATGGGTAACTCTCCGTCCGATCAGGACCAGGCCCGTGCCGGACGGCGCGTACGTGTTCCACGCGCGCCTCAAAGAGATGTCAGCATAAGGAAGGGGCCCGAAAGGGCCGAAGCCTGCCGGGGCAGCGGGATTGTCCGAAAGGGTTACCGCTACCCCGGAACACAAAGGGCTAAGGAAGGAACACGGGTGGGTTTTAGTCAGTAAGAGTCTGACACTCCCTTCTGCTCCACCCAGAGCGGGAGGGGTCATTGGATGATTTCCCATCCACAAAAAAAAAAAAAAAAAAAGGCACTACTCACGATACTGATTGCATTAGGGCTATTAATACGCAAATCAAAAATATTATTAATGCAAGTAAGGAAAACCTTAAAAATGTAGTAAGTCAAATTGCACAAGGCTTATTATTGCAAATAAACACTTAAAGTAATTAAAACAAAATACTTCGTTAACGCCAATAATTGTTGAAATATCAAAATCTTAAAGCGCAGTACAGCGCAAAGCGAAATGTAAACAAACATCACCTGCGCGCGCGCGGGTTTTCCTTACAAGTAATAATAACAATGGGCTACAAGACATTCCGTCCGGCGGGATTCCCTGAACTCTCTCCGTCCCACTCCCTCACTCGCAAAAATACGAATATCACCCCCGCGCGGGGTATGCTTCCCGCCGCAACACGAAGTCACGAACCCGGAACCAGTGTCATAACGACTGCGCAGGTGCATTGACGCGTAATTGATTTATTGATCCCGTGACGTAATCGCCGTACTCGCCGCTCGCGTCATACGGTGCTTGGATTGCAGTGTATTAAGTGTTAGTGTAGTAGTTGTGTGTTGTGTGTGTGTTTGTGTACACGATGCCTCGACCGCGTAATGTGCAGGCTAGGTACACCAACCAACAATACCCACAAATGGTTGTAATTTACGATCGCACAAGAAATTTAGTATGAACTCGTGAAATGTTCCATCGGCGCTACCCGAACGACCCTATTCCTTCACGGGGTCTCATTCCACCAGAACCACTCAGAACGTGTTGGATTTTTCGTCTTTTCACGTGCCAGCACATGCACAAGCTCGTGGAAGAGCACCCGTTTACCCTCTGTCACTTTACCGACAAATAAGGTTTTTTCAAAACAATCCACAAGCTAGGTCCGTAAATGTTTTTTTTTAATGTATGTTAGTTGACGTAGTTTTGACCGTCCTAAGCCGGCAAAGTACGAAGGGAAAATTGGAATTTATTATGAATCAATTCATTGGCAACTTACGAATGTCACGTGAGTCGGGCGGGGTCAAAGAATTCACGCCCAATGACGCGCGTACGGCGTAGTGTACCTACGCATTTGCTATCGAGAAGCGCAACTAATTTGATACTTTGTATGACTTACTACATTTTAAGGTTTTCCATACTTGCATTAATAATATTTTTGATTTGCGTAATAGTAGCCCTAATGCAATTAGTATCATAAGTAGTACCTTAGGTTAAAATAATGCCCATGATTTCAATTGCACCCTGTAGAGAAGAACGCAGAAGAAATTCCATGGATACTCTTTTTTTTTAATCAAAATATTGGTTACATAATTGATGTTCAAATTATACATGGAAAATAGAAAAGAAACAATTATAAAATTAAGGTCCCACTAGTATTTTTTTTTCCGGGAGAGTATTACTCCATTGTTTGACATTGTGCATCCAAAGTAAAAAATGATATCGTTTTGTCTTATCACTAATTTTGTCTGAACGGAAACAGAATACTAAAATAAAAAGCCATTAAAAAGTTATGAGCCAACAAAGATTCGTTTTTCTTGCTTTTTTAACGTAACTTTGGGTGTAAATAAGTAATAAAAGAACTGTAAAATCTTCAAAACAAAGGCGGTACCGACAAAGCTCAGTCATCGAAGAGTTCAATAAACTTTATTTGTAATTGATGCAGTGGTTTTTTCATAGAACTCGATTTTCGAAAACTACTAGCGTTTTAGCAGAATTATTCAACCTAGATTGTCAGCTGTTTAATACAAACGTTTAACACCTACCTGACCAAAATGTATGAAACAGCTGATTTTTTTTTCGTAATTTCAGAGTTGGTCCATAGTAAAAGTTGTTCACTTCGGTGCACGGTGGTCTGAAGCAACTCTTAAAGTTTGTCGGGTTAATTTTTTAACACTTTGTATAATACTGGCGCGGTTTTACTGTTTATTATGTACCGCGTGTTGCCTTTAAAGGCCTATTCCTATTCTATACTAAAGTTAATAAGGAACCTCCAAAAAGGATTTCCGAAGCAATGTTGGTAATGGATCTATTGGCGATGCATTTTACATCAGCTACCAATTGAACAGTAATTTTCCACACCTTTGCATACTCGTACCTATAAACTCGTCTCGATTCCTGTAGTTAATTCATAAATCCGTTAACTCTCAAAGAAGATAGAAAAATAAAGAATGAACAGAGAAGCAGCGAACATTTTTTACGATTTTATATCGTATGCTCCCTTGAAAAGCAAGATTACTCTATAGTAATCAAGCAAAATAGGTATAGTAAGCATACGATATACGAGTACATACATACGTACTCGAGTTAGTAAGGAACCTCCCAAAAGCATTTCCGAAGCAATGTTGGTAACGGGTATCTATTGGAGATGCATTTTATATCAGCTTCCAATTGGCAGGAACGTTGGTTATTGTACTTCAGTTATATGAGGCTAACTGTGACACCGAAGTAGCACGGCTATCTTGTTTTACAATATCATCGAATTTTCTTTACTTTTTGCTTTCATAGGAACACTCTTTTGGAAGTAAATGGAATGAAAATAAATAACCTTAGTTTAATCTAGTACTCATATTTTTTGCATTTTGCCTACGTATCTAAAACGAGACAATTATTCAGCTGCATCCGGTAAGACTGGAAGCCGATCCCAACATAGTTGGGAAAAGGCTAGGCAGATAATGATAATGATCTAAAAGCTGACAAATTAGATTATATATTGCTATATAACTACTTAAACTGCACTCCATTGCATTGCTTTGCTTGACAGGATCTAATCTAAACACTACAAAAAAAAATGGCAAAGCTAACCAAATCTAACATAGTGTTCGGTGTAACAGGCGGCACATCGTCGTCTATGTGGCATCGACTGTCTGCTCCCCGTGAGTTATAAATAAATAAAAGATGGGATTACCAAGTGGCGCGCACCTCACTGTATCGGTAAACGGGCCATAAAATCGGTGTTTTCCCTTACTAGAGCGAATTTAAAAACGTATCGATGAATTAACCATAGAGCATTCCAAGTATTCGGCGTTTTCTTTTTTTTTCGTGATTTTCTTTTGCAAAATACTTATTTCACACTGTCTTGTTCAAACTCTATCATTCTATTCTTTTAAAATATTATATGACCACACCAAAAATACTTGGGTGATTTTCAAAATTTTTGTACAGTTACAAAAATGAAACAAAAATGAATATCGTTACAAAAGTGACCAATGTTACAAAAAAAAATAACAAAAAGGAAACATTAGGACTATTTCACAACACTATTAAAACAATGAAATCAGATCTTAATCATTTATTGATAACATAAGCAGTCTTTTTAATTACAAAATCAGTCCCAGAATAAATTGTGCATTCCGTTTGGTCATTAAGTATTTATTAAAAAGTTTAGCCTACAGAAAACAAACCATTGGTGATGGAACTTACGGTTAAAAATTGTTAATTAGTTTTACAAATTCAAAAAATAATTCCATTTTGAAATCGGCTTTGCTTCATATTTGTTACATCCTTTTTGTTACGCAACAAAAATATTTGTTACATATTTTCGTTCGATCGTTACGAAAATGAACATCAACGGTTTGTTGAACGTCAACATTTGAAGGTTGAAAATAATGTTGTTGGACTTGTCTATCACCATAATCAAATTGAATTAATATTATTCTTTGAATTTACGCAAAAATAGTAAGACAGACTTATCGTTGTTTTTATAGCTGATCAACTAAAATGAAAACTTTATTGTGGAAAAAACACTACACCGCAAGAAACACGTTTCACAACAATGACACCTGCAGACTAAATGGCGGAGTAATATTTTGTTGTCATCTGATTGGATGTTTTTGACAAGAATGTGTTTCCAATAAAGAATCTCAAATATCTACTAATATTTGTGTTACAATAATGATCAACAAAATTGAATGAAATAGAAGACACATTTTGAAAGGCTTATATTATAATTATTACATAAAGTTTTTTATTACAATTTTGTATAATTTACATAATAATTACCCATTAAGATATTGCGCAAAGAGAATTTACAATAAAATGAGTAGTTTAATCTTTATGATGGTTTTTGTAACGCGCTCTCGCTTAGAGACACGAGGTAGATGTATGGAAATATTATCACACTAAGAGCATAAATGTCATATATTTCAGACTACTTATTTTTTTTTAAACTGAAATGTTGAAATCTCTTTGGGGTAATTCTGTGGATGTTGTTAAGTCGATTATAAACATTGTAGCACCTACTTTAGCTGTTATATTTAATAATTGTATCGACCGTGGTGAGTTTCCTGATCTTATGAAAAACAGTAAAATAATACCATTGTTTAAATCGGGTAGTACATCAGACCCTACTAACTATAGACCCATTTCAGTACTGAAAAACTTATTTTAAACCAAATGCAAAGATTTTTTAATAAAAATAAATTACTGCATAACAAACAGTTCGGTTTCACAAGGGGTCGTTCGACTACCGATGCCGGAGTTGAACTTTTAGGACATATTTATAATGCCTGGGAGGACAAATGCGATGCGTTGGGCATCTTTTGCGATTTGTCCAAGGCATTCGATTGTGTTCATCATGAAACATTAATCAGGAAACTGCACCACTACGGAATCCGTAACGCCTCCCTGGATCTTCTTACTTCTTACTTAAGTGATAGGATTCAGAGGGTTGATGTTAACGGAAAAAGATCACCCGGATCTGTAGTAAGAATGGGGGTCCCCCAGGGCTCAATTCTTGGCCCATTTTTATTTATTATTTATATTAATGACTTGCCTTACCTCATAAAGGATAATCATGATATAGTGTTGTTTGCAGATGACACTTCACTTGTATTTAAACTTAAACGTCAGCAGCTGGTTACTGACAATGTAAATAACGCCCTCGCAAAAGTAGTTGACTGGTTTAATGTTAATAACCTACTACTTAACGAAAAAAAAACCAAATGTATTAAGTTTACGATACCCCATGTTAGACAAGTCGAAACTAGTGTTCTCATAAAGGATGAAGAGTTAAAACCCGAAGATATCACAGTATTCTTAGGCATAACATTGGATGCCAAGCTTCAATGGGGCCCCCATATAGATAAAATGTCAAAAAAGCTTAGCTCTGCAGCATACGCCGTTAGGAAAATTCGTGATTTAACTGATTTAGAGACAGCCCGTTTGGTTTACTTTAGTTATTTTCATAGTGTGATGTCGTACGGTATTCTGTTGTGGGGAAATGCCGCTGATATTCAGACAATTTTTATTTTACAAAAAAGGGCAATTCGTTCCATTTATAAATTAAGTCCCAGACACTCCCTCAGAGACAAATTTAAAGAGATTAATATAATGACTGTGCCTTCTCAGTACATTTATGATAATCTTTTGTATGCACATAAAAATATTAATCTATTTAAAAAATACAGTGATATCCATAACATAAATACTAGGAACAAACACAAATTTGTTGTTCCTTCATCAAGGCTCAAAAAAATAGGTGGCTCGTTTAGATGCCAATGTATACGTTTTTATAATAAACTTCCTAGTCACATTCAAGAACTAAGCCTAAATAAATTCAAATCTTTTATAAAGCGTAAACTATGCCAAAAAGCCTATTATACTGTAAATGACTTTATTGAGGACAAAAAGGCTTGGGATTGAGCTGCTCCAATAAGTTTAGACTGCGAATGTTGTTTTATTTTATTTTGCGATTTTACACTTTTTTTTTTTTTTTTTCTTAATATCTATTTACATAAACAATGACATGAACATTTACTATTTACTGTGTAAAGTATTATATTATTTTATTTATTGTGAATGTGAGGACTATGTGGGTCATTGTTTCCGTTTTAATCATGGTCTGGCGGTTTGAGTAATTTATGCGGCCTACCCAAATGTCCTTTCTTTGGTATTGTTCGTCGAATCGTTGAGCTCCCTAAGTTTGAGTTGAGCAGCATGATTACTGACAAATGCGTGCACTGACTGGACAGGTCCACTCAAATTTGTGTGGTTCTTTCCTCAAAAGACCATTTCAGACACCAATCTACATGGTCCTCAAAATGATCTGACCAAGACTATTTCTGGATTTTTATATACACATTGACATTGATAAATTTTACATATACAGTGACATGAATATTTACTTTGTAAAGTATTATATTATTTTAATGACTGTGAATGTGAAGACTATGTGGGTTATTTTTTTTTTTTGCCTTTTCTTCTTTTTTTTTATTTTCTCAGATAGTTTTAGTCATGGTCTGGCAGTTTGAGTAATTTATGCGACCCACCCAAATGTCCTTTCTTTGGTATTGTTCGTCGAATCGTTGAGCTCCTTAAGTTTGAGTTGAGCTGCATGATTACTGACAAATGCGTGCACTGACTGGACAGGTCCACTCAATCGGTGTGGTTCTTTCCTCAAAAGACCATTTCAGACACTAATCTACATGGTCTCCACATGATCTGACCAAGATTATGTCTGGACTTTAAAAGAGACTGTGACCTCTGAGTTTGTTTCGGCCTTTCTTCTCAGAGTAGTCAGTTAGGAAACGCCGACCTCATCTCGTTTTAAAAAATATGATTGACATGTAAAAGTGTTTGTACAAACCTACTTACAGAAATAAAATCATTTATCATTTATCATTTATCATTATCATTTAATCCTTCTCAATAAACTTTTATTCCACGATAATAACAATAATTTGATCGTTTAATATGTTATGCCTGGACAATATTCCGGGGGACGTTTTCACGTCCCACAATGTACATAAATTTTAAAAATCACCCACTTGCATTATAATGTAACATAGAACAGTTACTTAATTACCTGCTAATATTTCTATGAAAAGGTTATTTTCAAAACAAGTTATCATAATAATTATTACTAGTACATATTATCTGTTTAATACGGGCTAATTTTTCAATCATCACATAAATTTTATCTGGCGTATATATTTTACGGTTTCTAGATAAAAGTTTTCAAACCATAATTTTAATTCCTCACTTACAAGTTATCTAACAATTGAAATATCGAAAATCGTTTTAATTTCGCGCAACTATACAAATATTTATTAGTCAACCAAATAAAACCTTCTTTAATAAAAATTAAACCTATTTATTTTATAATTACAGGCCATATTATGTCAAAAAAAAAGGTTTGACGCCATTAATGTTTTCTTTTTTTCTCTTTACTTTTTTCGGCTTTCAATCTATTTTTCATCTAAACCTGCTAATAGTTTATCAAAGTGAAACCTCTTTACCATTTCTTTCTCTTGTTTCATTTAAAAAATAAGTAGATACCTATATGTATACCTATACAGTCAGACTTTTCGAAATTTGAATAGTGATGTGACAAAAGAATCGATTTTTCAATTAACAATCAGTTCAAAATCAGTCAATGTTAAATTGATTTTATAATAAAGGATAATATTATTAAAGGATGATATTTATAATGAAATTAAGGTTAATATAAGTGTACCTACAATAAAAAAAATTAGCAATGCTTAATTATTGTTTTATCATATCAGTGATTGGATTAGATTTAGAAAACGCAATAATTTTAATCACAAACGTTTCTTTTAAATATTCTTATTTTTGTGGTGAAAAATGATTTCGTACGTCGATATAGTAGGATTTTAAAAGTAAAAAAGAAACGAAATAATTTTAAGTAAACTATGTAATTATGTATTTACACTGTTTTGAAACTACGACATTTTTATCCGATCAATACAAATAATATTTGAATGTTAACGGTTAAATTAAAATTGATCAATTTCGAATTTCTAAATTAAAATGAGGTTTCATTGCGTTTGAATCACATCACTACTTATAGGTAGTGTGGCAAAATTATTTAATGAAATGACAGTAATAAGTGTTATTTTACTGTAACTAATTATAAGTCTGATCATAGTTTAAAATGACAGACCAGCAACCCGCCTCTAGATGCTCGTTTGAAAACCAAATCATTTTTATAGTTTTGAAACTCAGCTCTGCGGTAAAACTTTTAAATTTCCCTGTGAGGATTATACGGTAGCAAACTAAGTATTTATTTACAATGTAATCCTACTTTACTTTGTCGACAACTTCAACTTTGTAACTAAACTAGATTCCGTATGTAAAGTGTCTACTTGCTTTAAAGAACTTGAGGACTTTGTCAAAGTACTGATATTCTCTGTAGTTTGCGACAATCAGGTACTACTTATGCTGTTTTCCATCAGAAGTTTGTACCTACGATTCCTTTTACAGGAAATGTTTTCATATTAATATAACATTTTCATAATATTATTGTCTAAAGTATCGCAACGCCAGGTTTGTACGCGTTTGTATTTTACTTTCGAATATTTATGCTAATTTCTACGTCTTTCCCTAAATCTAAGCAATTTATTTACGTATAGCAACATCGAATTAGAACAAATGTCATTAAAAAAAGAGATGGATCAAAGACCAAGCCTAACAAAACGATTGCATTTATTTGTGGATGTGATTTTTTGTGAGAAGGTTCGAATTTTAATTACACGGCCATGGCTTACACACTGCTGATGCGTTAACCGAAAACATGACTAAAACTGATCAAAATTTATGAAAAACTGTCGCGTTTCGAAGCGCTACCGCCACGGTTGCGTAAGCAACAGAAATCAAGGCAAAACCAAAACGTAGTATAACTATGGTCGTAATATAGTAGGATATTTTTAGCTTCCATAGACAATGATTTTCTGAGAGCATAAAGATCCAACATTGTAATAGACATTAAAATTATATTTTATATTACTCCATTATTGTTGTGTCTTAATTATTTCACCAAAATACATAGGTACACAAGTAGGTAAGTCCTGACGCTAGTGGTGTTATTAAGCATAAAGCCTTCGTCTGCCTATCTAGATGTCTGCGGTTTGTTTTATTTCGTCTAAACCTCTAAAAGCTAGTTTAATCGGGGTGCTTCTTAGCTAGGCTTTGCCAACACTTTTCGATTTCATTATCTTCTCGAAATTTTATTATTATTTAAAATGCATACCTACATATAACTCAATCCTTTTTCCCGTGGGGGCAGGCAGAAATTACTTTTAGTTTATAAGCAGTGTCTTATCCTGTTGATTCCGTATTTATGTTAAATATCACTTCACTGGTTCACACTTTCTCTTTTTCCCGCCATTTCTCATGACTGACAGATGACATTAGTGACAGCAGCTGTCCCACTCGTGTTACTGAGACAGTGATGCCGATTCTGTTGTTCACAAACTAAACTAAATTTAAGTTCAGTGCATCTTTTTCTTTCTATTTCATAGCGCCTGATACTACTCCATACAAGTTTAGACTTGATTAAAAACTTGCCTTCTAAAATTACGTCAATTTACCTCTGGCGCTGATTAATTTGACAGGACTAAACTAAAATTTATCTTCTGTCCTTTTCATAATGAAATAGAAAGAAAAAGATGCACTGAACTTAAATTTAGTTTAGTTTTTGAACAAGGGAATCGGCACCAGTGTTCACTTATCTATTAAATAGATACACTACAAGCAGCTTCTGCCCTATCTCTTTTTTTCTTAAAATGTTATGTGCCTATAATTTGTGTATACATTAGCAGTAATACCTTTCCTAAATACTTTTGTAAACCAATGTTGAATGTGTATGCTGTTGATGTCCTTTAGTAATAGGTAAATATATAAATAAACTACAGAACGCCACCTTCTACGATCCTTACATAATCCTGTGGTCATACACGCACGCTGGTTGCGAGTACTACGCACCTGAGTTTTCTGGAGAACATCACCAATAAGAAATGTATAATTATGTCCTTTAAGAGCCTATACTACCTCAGCTAAAATTCACTCTTTATCTCGCTCGCGCTATACCTACTGCTCGCGGACTGAGTAAGAGCGAGACAGAGTGCAGTGCTAGGTGGCAGGCAGCGCCAATAGTTTAGCTATTTGCTTTTTACGGTGAAAATAATGGTAATTTAAAAAAAATAAAAAACATAAGACCTGCTTTATAGTTAGTTCAGTTAGTATACAAAGTTTCATGATCTAATTTGAAGTATTTTTTTTAATACCAGCGATTTATTGTTCGGTTTGGAGGTAACTTTGGATTTTTTTTCTATCGAGAAAATTTTACTTTGGATTTTTTTCCTATAGAGAAAATTTTATGGAATCGTGTTTTCGTCAAACATAAGACCTAACATTAATCCTCAACTTTACCAGATATTTATTTCAAAATTAATGCTGCAGTATTTTTGACATAACGGAGGATCATGCTAAACCATTTGAGGTAGTATAGGCCCTTAAAGAAAGAAAGAAGAAAGAAAGAAAAAATGTTTATTCTGCACAAACAAAACGCACATTACAGATAAAAAAAAAAAAAAATAACATCATAATATATGCAATGTTGTCAAAAGGCTCGTACTTAACCATAAAAAATGTTGTCAATTTTGTCCATTAGTTATACTCCTTAAGACATCCCACCTCCCGGGCGTTTCCATTCACATCTGCCTTGTAAATATCTACACGCACGCCGGCTGCGAGTACTACGCACGCCTTTCTGGAGAACACCTCCAATAAGGAATTTATATATTTCCTTTTAAGGTGCCCCCCTCCGGGCGTTTTCACTCACATCAACTTTTTGGCAGTCTTTTTTTTATACTCTCAACAAAATACGTACTTACCTATGCACACAATTGCTAAAATTCGTACCTATCTCATTTCTACATTCACAAAACAATATTCCTAACAAAATTAGTGTATAACCGCTAGTGCTTGTTCTGTATAGTCTAAATAGTACTGCCGCGGGCTAAACATTGAAAATTAGCGAGCAAGAGAGAGAGATACGTTGGATAATTAGACCATAAATTGTTCACGTGCAGTTGAGCAAAACCACCTAATAAAACCCTTAATTTGGGAACTACCAATTAGGTTTTGTTGTTGAGCAGTTTGAGCAAAACATTGTGGGTATTATCATTACCTAATACCTAATTTACACACATTACACGCCTGTATTAATTTAAAAGGGTTAAGCAGAAGTGTTCCTATAGGGAGGTACTATACCCATGTTATGTTTAAGTTCCATGTAGGGCGAGACTCTTGCCATCAACGGGACACAAATCTAGACTCCAGGTAGCTACTGAGAAATTCTAGATACAAACAACCAATAAGACTGCCCAACCTGGGAATTGGGCCCAAGACCTTGTGCTCAGCTTAAGAGCCTACACTACCTTAGCTAAAATTCACTCTTTAACTCGCTCGCACGATACTGCTCGCGGACTGAGTGAGAGCGAGACAGAGTGAGGTGCTAGGCGGCAGGCAGCGCCAATAGTTTAGGTATTTGCTTTTTACGATGAAAATAATGGTAATTAAAAAAAAGTTAACAACAAAAAAGTATTTTTTGAATACCAGCGGTTTATTGTTCGGTTTGGAGGTAAATTTGGATTATTTTGCTATCGAGAAAATTATATGAAATCGTGTTTTCGTCTAACATGAGACCTAACATTAATCCTCAACTTTACCACTGTATATTTATTTCAAAATTAATGCTGCAGTATTTTCGACATAACGGAGGATCATGCTAAGCCATTTGAGGTAGTATAGGCCCTTAATGCTTGAGACCACTGTACTGACGAGGCAGGATATGTGGAATAACTAGTTTTATAATATAAAGTATTTTTCCCATCTTGTTCTTTTACGTGTTTGTGTTTTTTCTTTGCATTTTGTTTCACCGCAAATAAACTTATTTTTAACCGACTTCAAAAGGAGGAGATTCTCGATTCGACGGTATGTTGTTTTTCTTTCTATAACATATCTATCATGACGTATTCTATCCGACAAGATACTAATAATGACCTCAAATCAAACTAATTATTTCAAAATGGTATAAAAGGCACTTTTGTCTAGTCGCCTCTTCTGAAAGGTCGTTTTCGTATGGAGAAGAATAGGCAAGAAATTCCACCGTTACTCTTTTAAATTATTTTACATACGTTAATTATATTATTATATGTGAAGACGATGAACCTAACCTAGATTAAAATGACTATACTAGAAAATTACAAAAATAGGTAAAATAATTAAGAACGAAGTCATGGCATATGATAGATACATGGTGCTCACAAAATTACAATCATTGCAAAACTAGACGATTGTCATAAAAAAAATGATTTAGATAGCGTCTTCAAGAGTCAAACTAAAGAAGGTCTCGTCGGTCTTCGGTCTCGATCGGTTTTTTTTCGTTTCAGCACTAGTGCTGAAACTTGTATTACCTATAGCAGAAAATCCAAATCTCACACTTATATGGTTAATTATCAACTACCTAGAACTAGTTTGCAAGGTGTAACTTTACTACAACGTATCACGCTAAGTTTCAACAGTTAGACCACTTCGTTGATCGCGCACTCTGAACTTTCACGAGCAGTTATTGTTCGGCGATTGTGAACAATAACCCGAGTTTAATTTCGGGTTTCGTTTACGAGATCAAGACAGATATTAATAGTATTTTTTTAAACAGAAACACTTTTTTTTTCATTCATTATCTACATAATAAAGCTGAAGAGTTTCTCTGTTTGTTTGTTTGAACGCGCTAATTTCTGAAACTACAAGTCTGATATGAAAAAATATTTTTGCATTTGATAGCCCAATTCTTAAAAAAAGGCTAAAGGCTACTAACATCTCGCTAGGACCCTTAGGAGCCGAGCAAAAACAAAAAAGTCAGAAAGAACTCTAAGCGAAAACGAAGGCGATTCGACAGGGTCGCGATCAATAATTACAGGAGCATATAGTTGACTTAAGTAACAGATGAAAGGACAATCCGATATAATGAACAATGCCGGTACACTAAGTCCACCATACACTTACAAGCAGCTTCTTTTGACTAAATTTGCGTTTGGGACATGGTTTGGTTGCCTCCTTTGTGTTCAATTAGTGTAACAGACGTTTTAAATTGTCTTATAGGATCCACTTTTCATTACTAGTAACAAGTTTAAAAACAAATAATGTTTGTGTTATCCGAATCACTAGTCACTAGTGTTTTTAGTGACTTACCTTGATTCGGAAAACACAAACATATGCATTTTTAAATTTCAGAGCCCCATTCACTTTGCAATTTCGAATGCAGTACTAACGAGTTGTAGGTGTAAATTCCAACCCAGTCAGGCGCTTTAAGTTATGCAAATCTCAAAACAATGAAGGAAAACATCGTGAGACTAGAACCAAATATTTGAAGACATGTGACATCTACCAACCCGCACTGGGCCAGCATGGCCACTCCCTCTCAAAGAGAGAAATCCTGTTTCCCAACCGTGGGAATATAGCTGAATGTGTGTTACTTACGAGGTTTTGATATTTAGCTACACAATTACGACTTCATAAAAGCCAAAATGTTACTTATCAGATTTTAAAACTCGCCCTAGTACTTCAAAATTAGCTTTCTAAACCATCTCCTAATCTCGTCTTTAACAGAATCATAACGTAAAATCCTTCAGCCCCTATGCATTTAATTAAGATGTCCTCTAGTCGTTAAATAGATAAAATACGTTATTATCATCCTTGTAAGGGTTTCTTGCCGGAACTGACCCTCGCTATCAAATTATTAAGCCAAGATAAGGCTTCCGAGGATGTAACTGAGGTTTATGAAATGGTGGATAGTAATTATTGTGTAATGGGCTCATGCAAGGTGGCAGGGAAACACCTGTTACCAGGGATTCAGCATTTATGATTCTAAATTTATCATAGGTTATTAAAAAATGATTTGCTGTTCCATACATTTTGACCGCTTAGGTTAGGTGTTGCACGCTTCTATGAAATAACATTTTTTTTTTTTTATAACAACGGTTGAGTATGCACGTTCGTCAGTTTTGTATGGATCACTATGAAAGTTTATTGACAGAACTGCATGGCACTATCGCCGTATACCATAAAACCGGTGCTTCTCCGTATCATATACAAGCTCTCACGATTCGCGTTTCGCGTAAAGAAACCGTGCTGTGACTATCCACGATTTTCTCGCTCAAGAAACGTACAAAAGATTGTAGGACCCGTGTAAATACAAGAGATACATAAAAGTTTATCGCTGACTGTTCACACCGCCGGCGAGTACCCGTTTGTTGCAGCAACAAGAGCTTTCAAAGAGAGTAGGTACTCGCTCAGCAACGTTCGTGTGACGGGCGGAACCCTCGCTGAGAGGCTTACTCCTGGTTCATACGCATAGGCGCGCAATTTATTCGTCACAATAGCGCAGTCGCTGCTCGAAACACTATTCGTACCACAGTTTTCATCAAAAAACAGTAGCGTTTATCTTTCCTGAGTACATGTTCTTTGTGGCTTTGCTAGAGAGTATGCTCTGCAGCAGAGCCACAGTCAATTTCTATTTTATCATTATCTAATGGACAAAGAAAAAAAATGCGTAAAATGATAACGGTATACGTACATTATGTTCATTTGACGTAGATACAGTCAGCAAAGGAGATAAGTAGGTATGCAGGGTCGTCGAATATAGTTGAAGTTTAGTGAGAAACCGATTGATGTTTTTGTATAAAATTTAATTTAATTAATAGAAAACAAACAGTTCAATTATTAAATTAAATTTCATTCGAAAACATCAGTCGGTTTCTTAGTAAACTTAAACTATATTCGACGACCCTGCATACTTATCTCCTTTGCTGAGTATACATAATTTTAAGATATAATTGATCAGTTTCTAAAATAGTGGCTCTGCGTCAGAGCATGACATCGCCAACTCGTGCTTAGTAGGTGCTAGCTTCTGCTTCTTTATCTTTGGTATTCCCCTACTCTTATAGCCCTCCAAATTCACACTCAAAATTTTACTCACGACGTTTTGTTTTTATCCTCTTTTTGTATCTACAGCTAATGTGCTTCCAAAATGTTTTGCACGTATACTTTGGTTCCAACCAATGTCGAAGAAATTGATTTTAAACATGTAACGCATCTGAAAACTTTATTTATTACTTTTTTATTAAGGCCATAACGATTTTCCAGCAATTGAGACCGTCCGTTTTAGTCTTACTGAATATTAAGGCAACATGTATCATAATCTATCCGTAATAATCATACAAAGCACTCAAACCCGCCTATATCAACAGATTTATACAGTATCGCCTAAAAGCTTTCAAACACCATTTCTTAGGGCTCCCAAAACGAAGAAAACCCAGGCATACTCACACATAATTATTTCACCTTACGCCATTACTTTTGATAATATTTTCAATTTCGCTGACGTTTATTGCACATAATAATAAAACTATGTGCTACTTTATTAAAATCCAGCATTAACACGAATCTTCACGCAAGTTAATGTCTATACTCAGTATTTAATTTTGGCCGGCTATTATTTTAAGTTATACACTTGCGACCGAGAAATATTGCCCCATTTTTTGTGGGATGGTTTTATTAAATTGTCCAGCTCCGTGTTTTGCATAGACTAAGTATTCCTGTGAACTTCTCAATTGAAGCATAAAAAGTATGCTGTTTCAAAACAGTGAAGGAAAACATCGTAAGGAAACCGGCGTGTCCTACAGCCTAAAATTCAAAGACATGTGACATACACCAACCAACACTGGGCTCGCGTGAGGGATTATGGCCCACTCCCTCTCACAGAGGGTAGGCTTGTGTCCCAGAGTGGGAACATTATAGGCTGATTATGCTAAGTATGCTTGAGACTAGAAGAGCTGGACAGACCAGGGAAGCATGGCACAGGAGGCAAAGGAGAAGGCGTATATTCACCAGTGGGTGGAAAAAGGCTGCCAATGATGATAATGATGAAAATGATAAAGTATATCGCGTAATATAATCATATTACAAGCATACTTTCGAAAATTTTGTACTCAAGAGCATATTAGTGTTGCCAGTTCTACTTAGGCCAGTTCTCCTAAAAGTGTGAAATCAGCTGAATGCCCTCAATAATGAGTATATTTGCACACAACAGAGCTCATAAATATTCATTTGCTCACCCAATAGAATTGGGTTCTATTCCTCTCAGGTAATTTATGTAAATGGAAAATATTTCCGAGCCAACCGACGTTGCGTTGTTTAAAAATACACTGACCTATAAAAACTTGCTTGTCATCCCACATAATTTGCCACGAAAATAGGTTAGTAGGTAAGTAAGGATGAAGGACAGAAATCTGAATCTTGTGGGACACAGAGGTTATTAATACGGAGCTTATTAGCAGCCTTCAGCATAGATACCGGCCCTGAACAATCTAGAAGAAAAATATTGACCAAATAAAAGATATGACGAGGAAAATACAAGAAATAATATGTTTACGACACAAACCAAGCCTATATCTTATTTATATGCATACGTGCTTATTACCACCGTGCTCTATATCCTTTTATTTCAAATAAGTTTTTTACTGTACCATATATTTGGTTGTAAGTGTACTATCATTGGGCGTAGGGTTACGCACTTAAAAGACAGAAAGGTCGAGCTATATTAAGGGACCTAGCCCTCTTAATTACATAGATAGCATTGTGGAATTTATTTCGCCCGATGGCCATTTACAGTGCCAGTGTAAGTGTTATTGTACCATTTCCCAAGATTACAACTATGAAATACTTAATTACTGAAATTATTGCGATCCTTTAAGCCTTCGGTGGACATTATGATGTCTTGTTTGGGTTCTATGAAACTTTCCGAATATTATACGTTAAAATTATTAGAGGATTATAACGGTATGGTATGTATATTAAAATGGAATTGAATGTGTTATGGTGCAAGCTAGTATTATTTTCTGCGAAGCTTAAATTTTAGGTGGTGGATATATTATTTCTGGAGGCATGTTAACAATGGCCCTAGTGCTGTTTTAGTGAGTTTAATATTAAATTAATATAGGCCATTAGTTTCAGCATAGAAACGTAATTGCATCTGTAGGTACCTCTAGCTCGAATATAAATGTATCAATGTAAGATTATCGTAACGTTTTTTCTATAATAAGGTTTCGTTGAAGTCTACCTACTATATTAAAGCTTTTTTCGAGACACAAGGTTAGTTAGATATTGAAATAGAAAAACTCAAAAACAACTGCCTATCTGACCACCAGAACCCAGTAACTGAGTAACACGATACCCTTGGTAAGACTAGTCGTGACCCAAAGACCGACTAACAACTGTCAAAGAACTACGAATGATAGCCGGGACCAACGGCTTAAAGTGCTTTCCGAGGCACGGAGGGGTCTTGGTATGTAATGGATCTACGAAGCGACCGCGGCTTGCGTAGCTTAGCCTTCGATCGACTAGTGCAGCTGTTATTAATTAGCCACGAGCCCCTCAAAAATAAAATAATAAGAAAATATTTAAGAAAAATAGATAAGCTATCATACTATTTTCTAAACTTGGCACCGAAAAAAAGCGTGCATTGTAAAGGTATGTCCAAACATTGAGCGGCAAGAGCGCGGCAGCAACACGCGGCATTTGCAGGATACACTTCTGCTGCACTCCAGCAGGCGTAGCATGAGTACCGTTTTGTCGACGGAAGAGTAGACAAAGATGACGTTCCGTGTAGACAGTACGACGGCAGCAAAGTAGAAAGAGTCAACTGCACTTTTTACGAAATACATACTCTTATACATAATTCGACTCAGAATTCTGTTTTGTCATAGGATTTTATTCGTTTTTTTTTACTGATAATAAATCACGTATATAAAGACAACTACAACAATTATTATCAGTGTCGAAGTACCGTGTTTTAGAACACAAAAATATTGTAGTTATATCATGATTTTGTAGATAACCGTATATACTTTGTGGCTGTCGTGTAAAAAGTTTAAAATCTCCTCACAGCTGTCAGTCGTCAGCGTCATTTTGACAGTTGAGATAGAAAACTTTCTTCTGAAATAGTCTACATATAAAAAGACCTAGACAAAGATCGTTAAAAACGAAAGACAAAATGACAGATTGTAGAAGGATTTCTACGGTGCGATGTCAAAAGTAGAGAAACGAAATGTCACTTTGTATAGAAAGAGCTGTGTCTATTCTACGTAGAAATAGAATGCGTCATGCTAAGCCTGCAGTTAGGACTAAACACTAAACCGACGCATAAAAGAAAGAAAATACATTTATTTAGCACGGACCAAAAGACACAGTAGGTACACCAGAGACATACATCAGATTCAATAAAAAAAACATGAAAAAAAAAACATAATAAAGTGTAAAGTCTGATGTAAAAAAATTGCAGGAAAGTGTGCCTCACGGCTGCGCCAAAAAGACCAAGTTCAGCAAAAATGCCAGACAACTAGTGCCTGACGCTGGTTTTCAACTGGACCTGATGTGTGAGGTGACGGATGTAAATCAGTTTTATACTGCAACGTGACGTGTGTATGCATACTTAAATAAATAAAATACATTTGTGTCAGATAAGGACAGTTGCGCGTTGGATGTTTGCGCGGCAATCGTCCAATCACAGAGCGGCCGCCGCGCGCGTTGTCGCTTTATGTTTGGCAACACCTTAACGAGATTTTATTTCATGTCTAGATTGAAATAGAGCACATTTTACCTGAAAGAAACTAAAGATCCCCAAGGGAAATACGAAAATTCGTAAATTTTATCCTAAGTCTCAGCCAAGCCATTAAATAATTATTTTCAGTACTATTCTCAGATTTTCAAGCATTTTCTTGAACACGAGGTTCGGACAGATGATTTATTTTAGAAAAGACTTATTTTATACCCAAAAGTGTTTATAACTAGAAGTTGAAATTTAGAGTTCTGGTTCTGTAAACGCTTGCATTTATATCTATAATATACAGGGTGCATTTGATATCATGGGCATTATTTTAACCTAAGGTACTACTTATGATACTAATTGCATTAGGGCTACTATTACGCAAATCAAAAATATTATTAATGCAAGTATGGAAAACCTTAAAATGTAGTAAGTCATACAAAGTATCAAATTAGTTGCGCTTCTCGATAGCAAATGCGTAGGTACACTACGCCGTACGCGCGTCATTGGGCGTGAATTCTTTGACCCCGCCCGACTCACGTGACATTCGTAAGTTGCCAATGAATTGATTCATAATAAATTCCAATTTTCCCTTCGTACTTTGCCGGCTTAGGACGGTCAAAACTACGTCAACTAACATACATTAAAAAAAAACATTTACGTACCTAGCTTGTGGATTGTTTTGAAAAAACCTTATTTGTCGGTAAAGTGACAGAGGGTAAACGGGTGCTCTTCCACGAGCTTGTGCATGTGCTGGCACGTGAAAAGACGAAAAATCCAACAGGTTCTGAGTGGTTCTGGTGGAATGAGACCCCGTGAAGGAATAGGGTCGTTCGGGTAGCGCCGATGGAACATTTCACGAGTTCATACTAAATTTCTTGCGCGATCGTAAATTACAACCATTTGTGGGTATTGTTGGTTGGTGTACCTAGCCTGCACATTACGCGGTCGAGGCATCGTGTACACAAACACACACACAACACACAACTACTACACTAACACTTAATACACTGCAATCCAAGCACCGTATGCCGCGAGCGGCGAGTACGGCGATTACGTCACGGGATCAATAAATCAATTACGCGTCAATGCACCTGCGCAGTCGTTATGACACTGGTTCCGGGTTCGTGACTTCGTGTTGCGGCGGGAAGCATACCCCGCGCGGGGGTGATATTCGTATTTTTGCGAGTGAGGGAGTGGGACGGAGAGAGTTCAGGGAATCCCGCCGGACGGAATGTCTTGTAGCCCATTGTTATTATTACTTGTAAGGAAAAACCCGCGCGCGCGCAGGTGATGTTTGTTTACATTTCGCTTTGCGCTGTACTGCGCTTTAAGATTTTGATATTTCAACAATTATTGGCGTTAACGAAGTATTTTGTTTTAATTACTTTAAGTGTTTATTTGCAATAATAAGCCTTGTGCAATTTGACTTACTACATTTTTAAGGTTTTCCTTACTTGCATTAATAATATTTTTGATTTGCGTATTAATAGCCCTAATGCAATCAGTATCGTGAGTAGTGCCTTAGGTTAAAATAATGCCCATGACTTCGATTCCACCCTGTATAATAGTAAAGCTGAAGAGTTTGTTTGTTTGTTTGATCGCGCTAATCTATGGAACTACCATCACCACCATTTTTGAAAAATTATTGTTACGTTTGATAGTCAAATTCTTGACGATGGCTATAACATATTTAACATCACGGTACGGCCGTTAGGAGCCGAGCAAAATGAAAAAGTCAGCGAACGTGAAGTAATAGCGCGGGCAGGCGGATATGCGACGTGGGGATGGACGGAGACGAGGGAAAAAGGAATTTCACGCGGACGAAGTCACGAACGGAAGCTAATATCCAATAAAACTACGCAATTTTTTTTTTTATTAGAAAAAGGAGTGGCACTTGGTTACACAATAATAAAATAACAGACAAACACGGGTCGATCAATCAGGTTAAGCTCTACCCTTGCCGGGGTCGATCCGTGGGTGGGTGACCATCCATTACATACCGAGATCTCGCAGTGCCTCGGAAAGCACGTTAAACATTTGGTCCCGGCTTTAATTCGTAGATCTTTGGACAGTCGTTACGGTCAGTCAGAAGCCCAAAATTGTGACAACCGGTCTTACCAAAGGATAACGTGTTACCCAGTTACTCAGTTGTGGAGGTCAGATAGGCAGTCGCTCCATGTAAAATACTGGTATTCAGCTGCATCCGGTTACACTGGAAGCCGACATAGTTGCGAAAAAGCTAGACAGGCTAAACTAATGGGAAACACTGTCTGCCTGTCAACAGTGACACGCACTTATCGCGCATCTGACACTATTGCAAGACATACGTGACGCGTAACCGCCCCAAAGACGAGCCACTGACAACAAGTGTGTGCGTAGACACTACTCTATTCTACTCTAAATTAGTACTACACTGTGCACTCTTCCGTCACTCTCATAGTCCGATGGGACGGCAATCCGACACGGCTGGAGAGAGATGAGGCGCAGGACCAACGGCTTAACGGGGTATCACACCGCCAATTTTTTTATTTATTTGATATGTGTTAGCTCTTGACTCTAGCCTAGGTCAGAGGTGACAGAGACAAAGTCGACGATGGAGTGAGCTTACCCAGAAGAAGCCTGTTCACTCTCACTATGAAGAGATTCGGGCTGTATGCGCTCGGAAACACAGACGCAGGTCACACTTTTGCTGTGCGCATTAAAAAGGACATTTGAAAACGCTTAGTGCGAATTGGTGGAATAGCAATTAGGCAGGAATGATAACTTGCAGTATGTCTAAATATCCGAGGGTAGAAGGGGGCCGGTGGGATGAGGTCGTGGAGTTCTTGGGCACACTCACCGAAGTACAATCTGTACAAGACCGACGAGCAGGCAACCTTGTGATGATTTGCGGTGATTCAATTCAATTCGAGACAATTTCTAAACTCCGGGCTATTAAGTAAGAAATTCTTAATAGGCTGGTCAACTGAAAAATCTAATTAGTCCGACAGTTAGATTATCAAAAAATAATTGACCCGTATTTTTTCTATTGTTACGTAAACCAAAACTGACGAAGATACGACGCTTTTAAAATTCTCAATACGTCACACCTTGGTATAATTTTTAGTGCGTTCTGACGTCACGAACACTCCCGAGTTTTGATGCGTTTTATCTTTGTCAATATTCATTGATTTACAAAAACAAAAAATACGTGTCCATTATTTGCCAATACTCTAACTGGCGGACTAAATAGATTTTCAATTTATTGATGGTGGAAACTAGCCTATTGAAAAACTCAATAAGACTTTGTCCGACCCGAGAATCGAACTCAGGATACCACGCCCAGCAGTCGCACTTGCGACTACGAGACCAACAGGGTTACAGGGCAGTCTCCCCAATAAACTACGTATACAAAACACAAAAGTAGGCAGTTCCCAGTGAGATCGTCAATTCGTTACGAGCCATTATTTTGAACTCAAAGTTTTCTCCATTAATGTCTCTCGTCAACTGACGAAGTTTTGATTATGTTAGTATAATTTTATTGCTACGGAACCCCCTCATTTGTTTTTTGGCCTTGGCAACTCTACGGGTATTTTTGATAGTAAAATCAAACTAGAGGTGTATAACAGCGATTACAGATCATATTCTCGTTTCGTTTTTATGATGAGGAATAAAAAAGTTTTTTTTAGTTGTTAAACAAGGATCGAGAAGTTATTTGGATGAATAAGTTTTTTCATATCTTTTTGGTGAATTGTAAAATATTATGGTAAGCCTAATAAAATTAACGATTTTATGCAGATAGGTAAAATAGTCACTTTTTTCCCTCTTTTATCTACTTGTTTAAAGCCTGCACCCATTATCAATTAGAATATCAATCATTTTGACGCATATTGCTAATCCATTGCTTCATATCTGTCTTTTATATGTCTATGCTTCTTAAGTTCGATGTTCGATGTTGTTTGCTCAACAACGTAAATAATGCAGTGAATGTTGTTGAACTGTCAAAAAGCCATTCCTGCTTCCTACACATTAGTGTGTTATGCAATTAACCCCCTTGTTCTAACTTATACCTATTTATATTAAGTACCTTTGCATTCGACTTTTAAAAATTAATATAAGTAATTGTTATATTAATTTTTACCCGACTATGCCATAGACAGAGCCAGAGCGGGAGGGATCATTTGATGATTTCCCATCCACAAAAAAAAAAAGCGGCAACAGAAATACATCATCTGTGAAAATTTCAACTGTCTAACCATCACGGTGCATGAGATACAGCCTGGTGACAGACGGACAGACAGACAGACGGACGGACAGCGGAGTCTTAGTAATAGGGTCCCGTTTTACTCTTTGGGTACGGAACCCTAAAAATTACCATGACGATGTGAGGTATCAAAACAAAGGGCTTGCAGAGCCAATTCCAAAAATATGACATTTAAAGGGCTTAAAATAAAAAAAATGGCAGTCCGCATTAAATCTGAGATGAATTAAAATAATTGCCACCAACTAAAAAAGTGAGTTAAAAGTGTTTTGAACTTTTTAATTGCAGTCGGGTTTTTTTTTAATACTATTATTTTACTTATGTCATTCACTGCAACAATCTGTTAAAACAGTATTAAACTCATCACATCATCTCATCTCATCGTATCATCTGCCTTTAGCCTAGGCTTCCAGTCTAACCACAACCCAGTTACTAGGTAATACGACACCCCTTGGTAAGACTGGTTGTCAGACTTTCGGGCCTCTGACAAACCGTAACACCTGTCAAAAAGCCACGACTGACAGCCGGGACCAACGGCTTAACAAGCTTTCCGAGGCACGGAAGGGTTTTCGTATGTCAATGTACCCATCGACGGACCTACCGCGGCAAGCAAACCAGTATCAAACTAATTGTCATAAACCTTACACACACAATCTTATCAAACTTAAATCTACCACTAAAACAATCCCTTATAATCTGATTTAAGTTAAGCCTCCAGCCCACGTTTCACCTTATCAATGACAGCTGTATGGTAAGTGGAAAAGTTACCAATGTCTCTCATACAATCAAGGTGGATACGTTTCCATCACGCACTCCTATTACTTTCGAGTTGGGAACTTTTGGAAGACACTTCAGATCTCAATTGGTCCATTGAACCGTGTGATAAGGCTCTAATATGATTGGTGTTACTGTTGATTAAGGAAAGTAGGGGAGAGTGGGGTGTCCGGTGATACCCCACTCTCCCTCCTTTCCTTGGACAGGGATAGGGAGGTTTGAAACAGGAAGACAAACAAAAAATAAAAAAATATAATGTTGGTTTTTTTCTTAACTTGGTGGTAATTAAGAAGAAATGACCATTAGGTATACAAGTTGAAATTTTAATCACCGTTTTCCTCTTAGGGGCTATTGTACTCATCATTATGAACAACTTTTACTATGGGACCAAACCTGAAATCGCGAAAAAAAATCAGCTGTTCCCTGCATTTTGACGAGTTAAGCGAACATAAATGTACAGCTAATTTTTTTAGGTTTGGTTCCATAGCAAAAGTTGTTCATAATGACGAGAAAGAACATACACCCGATTTCACCTCATATCTATGGATAAAACCGGATACCCATTTTAATTCGACGGGGTGAATACGGTTCCACCCTCTATCCAATTTCCCGTCACAAGACAAAGAAGACGAGTCTCGATAAGTGAAAAATAAGTTTCGGTTTTTCAAATACGTGAGGCAAATAAATGTTTACGTAATTAAACGCCACCTTTTGGGCACAACTGATTTTACAAGTTCCATCGACTCGATAGTAAGAAGTTTATTAATGATATTTTCCTTGTAAAATAGTTTAAGTAACCTAAATTAGTAAAACCAAGGCATAGCAAATTATTTTGTTTTTTTTTTTTCACACTTATTGTAACCCTTAATTGTTAAAGACAAAACTTGTAAAAAATCTTCTCTCACTTTGTGTAAATTTTTCCATCACCACTGCTCTCAAAATGGTGAAGGAAAATATCGTGAGGAAGCCGCCATGTCCTAGAACCAAAAATTCGAAGACATGTGACATCTACCAACCCGCACCCTAATTGCGTAACACACTATCAATCGGAATCTGAATCATTTTGAAGCAAATTGCTAATCCATTGCTTCATAAGTTCGAAAAAATTGTTTGCCCAACACGTAAATAACGCAATGAATGTTGTTGAACTGTCAAAATGAAACCGATTGCCATTGACAGTGTGTTACGCAATTGCCCCGCCGTACTGGGCCCGCGTGGTGGATTACAGCCCACTACCTCTCACAGAGAAGAGGCCTGTTTCTCAGCAGTGGGAACGTGTTAGGCCAATTATGATTATTATGCTATGTACATGCGGCACACTATTAAACCAAAAAACTTCATAATTAGCGACCACGTACTTAATTTTACTCTCTTATAATAATAATAATATGTTCTACGTAAGGGACATATTATTGCTAACTCATAGTCTGCGCAACCCACATTAATTCTTGAAACCAGCACGTCTTTCACCTATTACACCAAATGTAAGCACCTTTAGGTACACACGGTAAAATAGTTAAGTGTTCAGGCAACTAACGTATTTTGGCACTTTTTAACAGTGGGGTTTTAGCCATGTGGTTTAATTACGGCACCGGTTATCTCATTTACAACGTTGGGTACCGTTGCCGTTATGTAGATGTCGCCGCCATCTAGCTTAATCAGCGACTCAGTTAGCTGTCTAGCCTTTTAACTAAACGGCGCCGTTCAACCAGCGAGCTGAATAATATTCAGCCGATGCGTCTAATACAACATTTAATGAACTGGCTGGCTAATGCTTAGGCCATTTATATAAATGTGAGAAAAAAAATGAAATTAAAATCAAATGGATAATCATTTTGAGAACTGCTATTTAAACATTAGCGAGGGTATTATGATCAGCTGAAAAAAATAACGGCAGTAATTTTATTTTTCTGAAACTAAATAGGACTTTGTCTGAAAATAAATGAATTATTATTAAAACATGTACAGTACTAAAAGGAAAATTGGTAGGTTATTTAATCCTACAATACAAGTATGTATAGGTAATACGGGCTGGGGTCTGCAACTCCACACCAAGTAGGTATTCAGCAATGATAAATGACTGGCCAGTAAAAATATTGGCATCGGCAGTTAGGCAAATAGTTCAGCAGTTCATAGGTTAGATTGGAACTGTGATCAACCACGTGCGAGCCGAATTGGTCGAAGTAACTAAGCCTGGCCAAATGGGTTAGGTTAGGTTAGAACTGTGACCGCCGAGCGAGCGCTACTTCCAAATTAGATTTATTACCGACTAAGTCCGATTTGGTAACTGCACAATTGTTACGCCATTTGTTCCCCTGAATCAGATGGGAAATATCGACTCGAACTAGATTTTTTTTTTATATTATGACTTGTTAACGTTATTTCGATATCTTATTTACTTACAGAATAAACAATTATATATAATTGAATTTCACTAGGTATATCATATACATTAATTATAATAATAGAATATATTTTTGTTATATGCCTTATAAATAAAGAAAAACGACTGTAAATCAATTTTGTATTTTTTTTAATTTTTTTTTTTTTTTGCAAGTCTGAATATCTCCGAACTTCTACATCATTTTCACGTAGTATTTAAGTATAGCAAAATAGTCTACAATAATTGCTTAAGCAATATTAATTTTACAAAAATATATAGGGTGAAGTACCCAATTATCAGCACTTTAAGAGTTAGTCCTAATTTAAGCCTATTTATTATTGTGAAAAATAGTTCTTTACCTGTTAAGGCAAATTTTATAGATCTAATATTTAATAAGGAAGACGATATTAAAAGCAAAACATGGTTGAACTCTATCCAAGATTTTTTAGACAAGTAAGAATAAAAAATGGGTCTCTCACCATTTACTGGCACCATCGCCCCAATTAATAGCATAGAGCGAGCTAATTATCAACACATAACTATCACTGTTAGGAATTGCATTAAAAAAAAAATCCATTCTTAAAATCTGTTTTTTTATTTATTTTGTATATACCTAGTTAGTAGGTAGGTACCCTGTAATACAAAACAATCACTTATAATCTAATAATACTTTTATAAAATTGTCGAAGTTTAACATTAATAAAGTTATCTTAGGTAGGAATTTAAATAATTTGTTCAGACTTACGAAAATCTCACTAGAAAGTGTTTTACTTAAATATAATATGGTAGCCGACCAATACTATAAACTATGTACGTATCAACAACCAGTAATAAGCATAGAATTGCACATAAGAAAGTATACCATTAAGTAAATAATATCAAAAAAGGATAGGCTCTTGCTATCACATCTTCTAATCCTCTTGAAGGATCTTCTCTAGTTCTTGTAAAGAGTAAGTCTTCTTTCTTTTATTGTTTATTATTTTTTCCAATGGGTCTATTTGGCTGTTATCTCTTTGACCAACTTGCGAGGTTTTGGGTGGTAAATTAAGTTTAATGTCGGAAAGAATTTGGATTTTTTTATTTGGTGGATACATACTCTGCTCTTCGGCTTTTCGCTTCTTAATGTTAAACGGGTGATCATTTTCAGATGAGGATGGTATATTCGTGCTATGAATCATAACTTCGTGTTTAAATGTCTGGTGGTGATTAATGAAAGTCTCTTGTGATTTATTTTCTTTTGTCTCCTGTATATTATTAGCTTCTGTCTCTTGTTTTTTAGTATCAATTGCCTCTTTTGCTTTCTTGTTTATCTTTGTTCTGGTGGTTTCTACTTTAGTCTCATGTGTAAGATTAGCTTCAGTCTCTTGTTTTTTAGTTTCTATTGTCCCTTTTGCTTTCTTGTTAATCTTGTTTCTGGTGGTTTCTTATGTTTTGTTTTTTTCATCTTTTTTAAGTAATCTGTTCTTCTTGCGAGTCTCTTGTTCTTCTTCTTTAAGTTTTTTAGCTTTTAATTTATCGTTTTCAGTCTTCTGCCATTCCGCTGAAGTAAGCACGAATGATGATCTCTCTACATTTTTAACACCTTTTCGTTCAGGTGTTTTTTCAGCAATTAAAACGTCCTGTAATTTGACTGGTGTTAGTAAATATTGTTGACTATCAAGACATACCAATTGCGCACTACCGAGATAATCTTCTCTATTGTTATAACATTGTTCATTCGTTATAGAAGTTGTCATAGCTTGCATATCATCTACAAAATCTTCTGCTAATATTACTGGTAATTGATCAATGTCTTGAAATCCAACTGCTTCGAAATTTTCAATTTCGATGTGAGTTTCTTTGGTTGTGGATGTATCAGTTTCTTGATTTTCAAAAAAACAACAAATTTTCTTCAAAATCCTTTCTGTTTCTGTCAGATGTTCAAGCGGCGTTCTTTGCAAAAATGTAACCTTTTCTTGCCCTACAATGTTTTCTAAAATTTCGCGTGTCATAATTTTTTCTTTGTTTTATTTGTCTTGTAGTTTTGAATTGTCTTCTTTTGGTTCTTCATCGTGTTTACTTCCTTTACCCAGACATTTATTATAGTTGATGACATCAGAGTTCCAGGGACATAAGCCAGTAGTCCTGAATCCATTTATAATTGTCGTATCTTTGACACCAACCTCTAAAGCCTCCTTGAGAACAGGTACGAAATTGTTCTTTGTGAGAGTCTCCAAAGGATGATCTCTCCTCCATTTCAGGACACTTTCCTTCAATGCAGTTTTGAGAGGTCTAAATGCTGATACGTCAGCTGGCTGTAGAATCCGTGTGGCGTTGGGATAAAGTGCTATTAAAACAATCTGCAATTTGCTGCACAATTCACTTACTTCAAGACTGAGATGTGTTTTGTGTCCATCTACAAATAGTATGACGGGGAATGTTACCTTTCTTTTGTAGAGGTAAGGATGAAACACGTTTTTGATATAATCATAGAAATGTTCGGACTTCATCCAGCCAGTATCGCTCAGACCAATGCCCCACTCATCTGGAACTGATGATGTTATATCCTTGGGAAGCCTCTTGTTGGGAGACACAACTAATGGAGGTGTTACATCTCCGTTGGCGCAAAATGTAAACAGTACAGTAAGGGCTGTTTTAGCTGTAGCGTGATCCACTTCATACACATCTCTTTCTCCTCGTAACGAAATAACTTTGCCATTTTTGGGACATAACTGAAAGTTAGATTCGTCCCCATTAAAAACACGAGCTGGGTCCTGTAAGATGTCAAAATAGTTGTTTTCCTTAAGATAAAGCTCAATTTTGTGGAACCACCCTTTGATGTCTTTTTCTGACACATTAGCACTGGCTGATGTGACAGCTTCGACAGTGCGTTCGCTGAGTTCTGGATGACGGCGCATAAAAAGGTCATACCATTTCTTTCCAGGTATGTCATCTTTAAAGGGGTTTTCTCTTCCTGACTTCTTTAAGAAGTTTGCTACACTTAATTGTAAATCAGATTTTCTTTTTGGAAATCCTTTCCGACAGCAATCTACAACCCACTGTACCAAAATTCCTTCTTCTTCTGTCGACAATATTGGCCTAGGACCTGGTAGATCCTTGCACGGTTTTCTTAATCGCGACTGGATAGTTCCTCTTGGCACATTGTAAGTTTTCGAGGCCAGTTTTTTGGACATACCTTTTTTAACTGCATCCAAGGCTTTTAGTAGATTTTCGTTTGTGTACATTTTTCGTTTATTTGGTTTATTTTCTTTCTTTGGCTTCATGGCAGGTGGATAATTAATTCTGAAAAAAGAAAAGAGATGATAAAGTTCTAGGAAAACCAATTTATCAGCATGCTTCTGATCTAATTATCAGCACCATGCTGATAAATGGTATATAAAGTTTCAGCACCATGCTAAGATTTGGATTTTGATAGTATAAACTACTTTTACAAAACAAAATGGATTCTATGCATAAAATAAACACAGTTTACATTTAAAAGTATGAAATTAGTATTTATGTACTTTTTTCCATTTATCAGCACCAGTGCTGATAATTTGGAATTTACAAAATATTCGATCCATTTATCAGCACCGCGTATTTTACCAATTTATCACCATAACCTCAAATTCTACGCTTCAGATTATCCTCATAAACTATCTCAAATATCAGAAAAATCGGTAGTTTCAATATAAAATATGTAAAAGATCTGATATACCATAAAATGTAAACACGTGAACTTACTGGCGATCACAAGAAACAGGCAAAAACCGAAGAAACTGCAGGACACAAATGTTTGTTCACACAATTCCCGCCATTTTGAAGTCTCAAAGTATGGTGTTGCCAATAGTAGGATTCCAAAAACTTACATTTATTTATTTATTAGTGTGGTAACGCAAATTAGTAAGTGAAAACCTTAGAATTTGACAATTTATTCGGAGTGCTGATAATTTGGTGCAGTGCTAGTGTTTGGGTTATTCACCCTATACTTTGAGGTTTTAATAAATAAAATAATTTCACTGCGCCGGCGATGCGCGCTCGCCCTGGCTGGAGGCCTTAATTTATTGAGGCATCCACAGGCAATCCCATTACCACTCATATTTCTTTTGCCGTCTGTACAATGACTTACGTTTCGGTCAGACAGCCCATTACATCTTTTCATATCAACGTGACATTAAATTATCACTATTATTCTCGGACCTTACAAACGAGGGTCTTCAGTGGCTATAATGTTCCTTCGAATCTATTAAAGTGAAGGCGGTCCCACCTCACTTTTTTGTTTTTGCTTAATTGAAAATTGACGTGGCCATAATGATTGATTGCTTCAAAATGACTTTGCTTTTCATGGGCTGAAATTATAGAAGATTTTCTGAGGCTTTTTTGTGCTTTTTATGTAAATTTTATCGCATTGTTTGGGTGCATGGAAAGCCTATGTGAGAGAAGATTCTTATGTATGGCCTGCACACCCAGCCCACTCCATTTTGATTATAGCTCGAATATGAGCTCATCATCATCTCGTGGTGAAATGAGAGAGACTCGAACGAAAGCAGTGTCATCATGATCATCTGCCTAGACTTTTTCCCAACTATGTTGGGGTCGACGGTCGTCTAACCAGATGCAGCTGAATACAACAGCTGACTGAAAGCAGTGTAACATATTACATTATAACATAAAATAATTTCACGGCTGTTTCCAAACCAGAAACTGACATGTCCTAGAACCAAAAATTCGAAGACTTGTGACATGATCTACCAACACTCACAGAACCCACGTGGTAGATTACGAGCTCTCACAGAGATGCCTGTGTGCCAGCAATGGGAGCATTATTGGGTGAATTGGGTGCTGTAAAGTGATAAGGAAGAGGTAACCCATAGTACACCCGTAATTCGCCAGTTACCTATGTTTAAATGTCAGGTAGTATAAAGGGGCGAGACCACATTGCCATAAATCGGGTACGAATTCATACTCCGGCTGCCACTGGAAAATTTTTCAAAGCATTGTAAGTTGTTGTTGTTAAATATCAAGATCATGATCATGACAAAGCTCAATTTTTCATAGTCTGGCTCAAGTATGGGAGATTTTCTGTTTAGCATCGTGAACAATAGGACACGCATTGTTCGTCTGAAAATCATCACAATACAGTATACAATGGCATGTTCCATTAAGATACCGACCTATTCCTATTGGGTTGACAAGTCGGTTCGAATTTCAAGCTAAACACGGTGCTTCCCTGCTCGATGTACAGTCAGCAAAGGAGATAAGTATACACGATCGACAAATATAGTTGAAGTTTAGTAAGAAACCGATTGATGTTTTCCAATAAAATTTACTGCATACTTACTTATCTACTTTGCTGACTGTAGATATTTGCACTATACTAGGATACACGTCGCTCTAATACTAATTATCAAAGAGAATGTAAACACTATGCTAATTATTATGAAAATACAACTTTGACTCGGCCACCAAAGTCGCATGAATCCTGGATAAGGGAAGCGCGGAACTGATTAATTGTTGGACGCGATTTTTGGGGATGTCTATGACGTCGATTGTGAATGATGATGATGGTGACTCCTTTCCAAATAATGATGTAAATGTAATACCTCCATAGACAAAGTGCCTACGTAATACAAATATCTGCTCAATTAATAGTACTCAGAATTTCGTTTTCATTTTTGTTCCACATTTTGTTTGATCCAGTTTGGAAAATTTCGATCAAGGTTGTCGAATTGAGTTACAAAAAATATGGATAGCTTGCTAACTTTAGTTTAGACATTTTTTTTGTCTAAAAAAAGTTCAATTAAACTGAAATATTGGCTGGACAGTTTATCGAGTTTGTTAATAGTTTTCGGTAGGTATGCCCGAGTCTGGGTAACTATGTCACATTTATCAAGCAAAAAGTTATTGTAAACATAAATTGAAAAAGATAATATTATACATTCGAATCCAGTCTGTCCCAGCCACCTTCTTTAGGTCGCCCATGCATCTAGCTGGGGGGCCCGGGCGTCCCACACTACGCTTGCCGATACGCGGTCTCCACTCCAGGACTCATCTGCTCCAGCGGCCATCGGTCCTTTGAGAAACATGGCCAGCCCACTGCCACTTCAGTTTGCTTATTCTGCAAGCTATGTCGTTAATTCCAGTTCTTTTCCGGATAATTTAATTCCTGATGGTATCCTTCAAAGAGACTCTGAGGTTGCGGAAGGTGGAGAACAGGGGGGGAACCCCCACAGCGCATACTTCCACGTAGTTTCCCCCGGGCAACGCCGTGTCTGACCACCGTAACGGAGTGGCAGACCGGCGGCTAAAGTGCGCTGTGATTCGCAGACACAAACGCGGACGTCTGCGAATTATGAAGAAAAAACCATGCCGTGCCGCCTCTGGGCGTTTTATCGCGAGTCGCTCCTCCCAGGGCGACTCAAAAGGCCCTTCTCAGGGCCAACCCAACGGCCCTTCTCAGGGCCAACCCAACGGCCCTTCTCAGGGCCAATCCAACGGCCCTTCTCAGGGCCAATCCAACGGCCCTTCTCAGGGCCTCGCCGGCGACGCTTCGGCGTCGGAAGCTGGCCGAGCACCGTCTGCGGCCAGCTTGTTCAGCAAGCCAGGCGAGTTTTCGGACTCCGACGACTCCGTTATGGACACGTCGGCGGCCGAAAACGACCGCATTAAGCGGAAGAGGGCCGCTCTGAAGACCGGGTCTACAGGCTCCTCGGAGTCGGTTGGAGGTAGGGCGAAGAAGAAGCCGAAGTCTAAAAAGGCTTCGACTTCTTCTTCGGCCTTGGCCCACGATGTGGGCTTGGTGGACGCCGAGCGCCAGTTGAACCTGGCAAAGAGGGCGCAACTCCAGGAAGACCTGGAGGAGAGGGTTGCCGCCAAGGAGCGCCAGGCGCAAGCCGCCAGGTCGAGGGCTGGCTACGGCGCAACAAATGTGCTGTATGCTGACCACTCCCTGGCGGAATTGGAGCGCATGGCGCTCGAGGACAAGGAGGAGGTTCTGGAGGTCGCCTCAAAGTCCTCCAATTTGAAGGGGACCTTCCAGAAGGCCCTCAAATGCCGGGCCGCCAGCATGTTCGGCATTGTCAAGGAGCTGGCGACTCGCACGGCCACGGACGAGACGCGGCAACTGCAGGCGAAGGTGGATCGCCTGCAGGCGGAGGTCAGCCAGCTTCACCAGAAGCTGGCTGAAGCCACGGCCCGGCCTGCCCAACCTGCCCCTGTGCCGGTGGCAGGAGGCTCCTTCTCCCCCCCTTCCAACCTTGAGGACATTATCCGAAAGGTTGTTATGGAGGAGAGGGCCTTCACCAGAGCCTGCCTTGCAGGCATCGAGGACCGGCTCTTGCCGGAAAGGCGGCTCCGCCCGCCTCTAGCGGCGGATAAGAGCCCGCCTCCACCGAGAGAGCCGGAACCTGCGCCTGTAGCAGGCCCGGCATCGGGTGCGCAGCTCCAGGCCCCGAAGCCCTCCAAGGGCAAAGGCAGGGGCAAGAGGACAAACGCGGCTCCTCAAACCCCTGCCACAAGCGCGGAGGGAGCGTCTGGGTCGCCTGCCGCTCCAGCAGCCTCGCAGGGGGAAGACGCCCTTCTTCCCTCCACCACCCCGTCCAACATGTCGTGGACGGAAGTGGTCAGGACGGGAAAAGGCAAGTCGACCCCCAAGCCCGCTGCGACTGCTCCTGCAGCCAAAAAGGCTACAGCCGGCGGGAGGAAGCTGGTTCCTCCCAAAACCGCGGCCGTCGTGGTGACCATCACCCCGGAGGCCGCGGAACGGGGTGAAACGTACGAGTCCGTCCTAAGGCGGGCTCGTACCAACGCGGATCCCACCAGGCTGGGGATCGGCGGCATCACGTGCCGCCGAACCGCAACCGGGGCTCGAATTTTCGAGTTCTCGGGGGAGCAGCGCGGTGCAAACGCAGACCTCTTCGCAACAAAGTTGCAAGAGGTCATAGCGGATGCGGCAACGGTCGTCAGGCCCGTCAAGACCGCAGCCTTGGAGGTGGCCGATTTGGAGGACTCGGTCACCAAAGAGGATGTGGTGGCGGCCGTTGCGGCGGCTGGAGGCTGCGACGCTGGCGCGGTGAAGTGCGGAACCATCAGGCTCGGCCGCCGCGGCATGGGCACCATCCGCGTCGAGTGCCCGGTTGCCGCGGCTGGGGCTGCCCTTGCTGCGACCAAGGGACGGCTGCTTGTGGGGCTCAGCTCGGCTGTGGTCCGGCCGCTTGAAGACCAGCCTATGCGCTGCTTCAAGTGCTTCGCCTTTGGCCACACCCGAGCCACGTGTCCCTCCAAGTCCGACTGGGGGGAGTGTTGCTACCTATGCGGGACAGGAGGGACACAGGAGCGCCACTTGCCGCGCCACCACACCACGCTGCGCAGCGTGTGCCGCCAGTGGCCGCCCCGCGGACCACAGGATGGCGGGCAGGAGCTGCAAGCCTCCCGCGAGGAAGGGCATAGTGCCGGCGCAGGTTCGCCCTGTTGCCACCACCGCCGCCGCTGTCGTCGCCGCCGCTGTAGCTCCAGCAGCGGTAGCTGAGGAGGGGGGTGCGATGTCGGAATAATGGTTTCCGACTACCGCATCCTCCAGGCGAACACCAACCACTACAGAGCGGCCCAGGACCTGGTGGTGCAGGTCATGGCCGAGTGGTTGGTGAACGTAGCGGTGGTCTCCGAGCCCTACTCGATCCCCGGCAGCTGGCTGGGTGACGAGGACGGCTTGGTGGCACTAGCGGCGCGGTCTTCCACAGACTCCCCTCCCCTCTCGCTATTAGAGAAGGGACCGGGATACGTGGCCGCCGCGTGGGGAGACTTAGCCCTTGTGGGCGTCTATTTCTCCCCAAACCGCCCTCTTCAGGACTTCGAGAACTATCTCGGAGTCCTGGCCGCCGTGATCGGCAGGGCGGCGCCGCGTCAGGTCTCCGTACTGGGAGACCTGAATGCCAAGTCGGTGACCTGGGGCAACCGGGCCACCGATCCTCGCGGGCGAGCAGTGGAAATGTGGGCAGCCTCCTCTGGACTCTCCCTCTTGAACAGAGGAAGCGTCCAGACATGCGTGCGGCGGCAGGGTGGCTCGATAGTGGACGTCACTTTCGCCACCCCTGCGTTGGCCGCGCGCGTGCTGAACTGGCGGGTGGACCTGGTGGAGACTATGTCGGACCACCGCTACGTGCGGTTCGACATCTCCGCCGGCGCCCCGGGAGAGACGCGGCCCTTCTCGGGGCGATCACCGTTCCCACGGTGGGCTCTCACTCGCCTGGACAGGGAGGCAGCGGGGGAGGCGGCGTTCATCCAGGACTGGCTTTCGCCGCCTTCCGCTGGCCTGGATGTGGACACCGTGGCGGGGCACCTCAGGGAGTCTCTGACCGAGGTATGCAACTCTAGCATGCCTCGGTCTCGCCGACCACTACCCAAACGGGCCGTGTACTGGTGGTCGGCGGAGCTGGCGGAGCTTCGAGCGGCGTGCGTGGAGGCAAGGAGGGCCTACACGCGGAGCCGGCGGCGGCGTCGACGAGACCACGCCGACGAGGACCACCTCTACGAGGTGTACATAGAGGCTAAAATGGTCCTCGATAGGGCCATCGCCGCCGCCAGAGACTCGGCGAGAGCGGAGGTGCTGGAGGGTCTCGACAACGACCCCTACGGGAGACCATACAAGGCGGCGCGCAACAAGTTGCGTCCCTTTGGTCCCCCCGTGGCCGAGACCCTGGAGCCCTCATTTCTGGATGGGGTGGTTCAGTCCCTGTTTCCACGCAGGGACAACTTCACCCCACCAGTGATGGACCCTCCGCGGGGGACAGCTCCGCCAGCTGAGGAGGAAGAGGAGGCTCCCCCTCCTGTCACGGAGTCGGAACTTGGCGCGGCTATTCTCCGTATCCGCGCCAAGAAGACGGCTCCGGGCCCCGACGGTGTCCCCGCCAGAGTGGTGGCGATCGCCGCCACTCAAATGGAGGAGAGGTTTCGGGACCTCTTCAGCGCATGCCTTGCGTCGGGGAGGTTCCCGAAACCGTGGAAGGAGGGGCAGTTGTGCCTCCTTCGGAAGGAGGGCCGCCCGGCGGATTCCCCCTCGGCATACCGACCCATCGTTCTGCTCGATGAGGTCGGCAAAATGTTCGAGGGGATAATCGCTGGCCGCCTAAAGAGCCATTTGCGGCGTATCGGGCCGGACTTGTCGGACGCTCAGTACGGTTTTCGTGCTGAGCGCTCCACGGTGGACGCGCTGGCCTGCCTTAAGGGCCAGGTGAAGGAGGCGATGGAGGCGGGGGACGGTTTGTTGGCTGTGTCATTCGACATAGCCAACGCCTTCAACTCCGTTCCCCACTCCACCATCCTAGAGGCGCTCCGATTCCACGGAGTGCCTCGTCACATGCGTCGTCTGCTGGCCAGCTACCTGGAGGATCGGGCGATCGTCCTGGTGGACAGGACTGGCCAAGTCCGGCGGTACGCCGCTGAGGCCGGCGTTCCACAGGGGTCAGTCTTAGGACCTCTCCTCTGGAACGTCGGCTACGATTGGCTCTTGCGGGGAACTCTCCTCCGAGGCACGAGTGTCGTTTGCTATGCGGATGACACTCTCCTCACCGCCCGGGGGGGGAGTTTCAGGGAGGCGGCCAACTTGGCCTCGGCGGGCGGATCCTTGGTCGCAGGGAGGATCCGCCGCCTAGGTTTAACGGTGGCGCTGCACAAGACCGAGGCCGTGTTCTTCCACGGACCTCGGCAGCGCCCCCCACCTGACGCCCACATTTTCGTGGAGGGCGTCAGAATCGAGGTGAAGGCCCAGATGAAATATCTGGGCCTTGTACTCAACAGCAGGTGGCGCTTCGGCCCGCATTTTAGCGGGCTGTCGTCGCGCCTGCTGAAGACCGCAGGCGCCCTCTCGTGGCTGCTGCCCAACTTGGGGGGGCCCAGCGCGCGATGCCGGCAACTCTACGCCGGCATCCTGAGGAGCATGGCCCTTTACGGGGCTCCCATCTGGGAGGACTCCCTCCGGAGGAGGGAGAACGCCGCCGCGTTGCGGGCACCCCAAAGGGCCATAGCCCAGCGGGTCGCGCGGGCTTACCGCACGGTGGGATTTGCGGCAGCATGCGCTCTGGCCGGCACCCCGCCTTGGGAACTCGAGGCGTGGGTGCTCGCCAGAGTGTATGAATGGACGGCGGGGCGGAGGGCGAGAGGAGAACGCCCAGCCCCGGAAGAGCGGGAGGCTGTCCGGCGGGAGGCGAGGGACGCCATCGTCGTCCATTGGACGGGGACACCTCGCCACCGCAGCCTTCGGCCGCCGAACCCTCGACGCGATCGGGCCGGTCTTGCGAGACTGGCTCGAGCGGTCGCACGGGTTCCTCTCCTTCCGTCTAGTGCAGGTGCTGTCTGGACACGGTTGCTTCGGATCGTACCTGCACCGAATCGGACGGGAGGAGACGCCGTCCTGCCGCGACTGTGGCGTGGCGGAGGACACGGCGCAACACACCCTCGAGGTGTGCGCGTCGTGGTCCGAGACGCGCCGCAGTCTCACCGCGGTGATCGGGCCGGACCTCTCACTCCCCGGCTTGGTTAACGCCATGCTGGGGGACGAGAGGTGCTGGGCAGCAGTGGCCTCCTTCTGCGAACACGTCATGTCCCAGAAGGAGGCGGCGGAGCGCGCGCGGGAGGACGATCCCGACGCGGCGCCGCTCCGAAGGCGGAGGAGGGGTCGAAGAAGACGTCAGTATGACCGTCATCTTCGGCTCCTCCCAGGTGGGGGCCAGCAGGTAACGGGTGTGGGGGCTCCCTTGCCTGCATTGCGCAGGCCTCCACCAGTGTCGGACGGGAATGGCCAGGTGTTCCCGGCCATTCCCGTAGCCCCCCAACCTGGGGGGCACGCGGGGCCCGCCAGTTAGGCGGGCATGCGCCGGGAGGGTTGTGGAAGTAAAGGTTGAACCGGTTTCCCATGACCCTCCCATCACGGCGATGCGGGAACACCGCTGAGTTTTAGTGGGTATACTGTCATTCCGACAGGGAGTCCCACATACCCCGTCTCGTCCCCCACGAGCGGGCATGCGTAATAGCATTTCTCAGCGAAAAAAAAAAAAAAAAAAAATAAAAATAAAAAAAAAAAAAATAGGTGGAGAACAGGGTGTTGTGGCGCAGCCTGGGAGAGGCCTGTGTCCAGCAGTGGACTGCGATAGGCTGATTTGATTGATTGATCCATTCGTAACAGATATTTTTTTACTAAAAGTTGACCGGCAGAAAATGCCAAATAATGATCGTAAAGTAATCCTAATGGAAGTATAATAGATGTATAGAATACTTTTTATTATGTACACCATATGAATGATAGATGTGAAAGTAGACATTTTAAAGATAACCTACAACAACAAACTTCGGTGAGATTACGAAATTTTCTGCGTTAAAAGTAATTATATTTTCAACGCTGCCTGTCCTCACGAAATTTCTTTACTAACACTTGGTACATTTAAACAAGTTGTTGAGTATAAGGAGTCTTCTTTACTACAGAAGGGGAGCAAACTTGAGTTCAAACTCTTAAACTTTGTTTAAAAATTTCATCCGATCAGAATGTTCTTCTAAAATATTTAGTTTATGAATTCCCGAAAGTAATCCATAAAGTTTCCTAAAATTTCGTTAAAGTTAATCACGTTTAAAAAGATTTTCATACTCGTAACGAGGGCCTATGGAGCTTACTTTATTTTGGGACAGGATATAATTTCTACAACGTGTATTTTACATGAAAATTATTATACAAGTTGTAACATAATTAACGCAAGACCTCATACACCCTAATTAGAGTATTGAGTTAAAAGCATAATACAAAGACTAAAACTTATTTTTATAATGCTTGTTATTTTTATTAAGAAATTGTGTAAACACTAACATTACTTTATTCATTCAAAATTGAGTCTTATTGCCTTGACATACGGTTTAATTTTATTTGGCTTCATCGGTGGTTAGTATGGAAAATACATAATTTTTGAAAAAATACGTTTATTAAAAGTTACTGAAATCGATTCTGTAATCAATTATGAAAAACTACTTTCAAGACTTGCGTTTATTCTATTACATTAAAATGAAACATAGCCCTAAATACGTGCTTCGGGACTCTCTATGTTCTAAAATGGACAGCGTTTAAATTAAAACCAATTTAAGTTGGTCAAACTTTCGACCGGAGTATTTGAATTGGAGGCAAATCTATAAATTATCATCTCCCTCTTCAGTTAATTGTCTAACGGGGTAGCGGGAAGGGGCGTCGAAGTTTGAGCCTCATTTAAACCGCGGTTTGAAATTCGGCGTTCGGAGATCTATTGATCTTTTAAAGGTTTAGTACAACTTGTTTAACTTCGCTTTTGATTAATGACAGTTTGTGATTGTTTATTAAAAATATTGCTTTATATTTCTCGAGTTTTATAAATTCAGGATTATGATAATCTCACGAAAAATTGATGACGGGATTTAAAAATCTACAGACAGTAGTTTTATTTGACTTTAAAAAATTATTTCCAACTTTTGTGCAAAAGTCAAATACGCAACCAATACGCCAAAAATAATACAAATATGGCGTCAGGCCATTTTAATATTGCCAGGCCATAAGTTGGGCTGAGGCCGAAGATTGAAGGAGTCCCGAAACTCTATCACGGCCTATTGGGCCGACGTGACTGACGCAATATGAGCCCGACGTCGATCAACGAAACGTGATGCTTTTACCAAAACCTTGTAGGTATATCAATATAGGGTTGACTTGACACAAATATGTCGAGATAAATGATACTTTTTAATTGGTGTCGAATAAAATTGGTATCGATTACGTCTCGTTTAAAGATTCGATAAGTACATAGTTTTGAATTCTGTGCGTGGTTTTCTCATCTACTTAGAGGTGACGGCTGATAAAGATGTTAGTATGGAGGAAGAAGAAATGCTGCGCCAATCTTACCTAGTAAAAATCGCAAATTCATTAATTAATTTACTGACCAAGCCGCTGGGTCTAGAAGCATATAATTATGCATAAAAGTTCCTTATTCAGGATGTCCCTGAAAGTATTGATCAAATCGAATAAGGGCGTGGGAAGGTCATTTCCAAACTTTTTGATCCTGAGAATGATTGATGATTGAGAATAATTTTACGGTTCAAAAGTAGTGACCAATTTTTTTCAATCGTTTTGCATAGTGCTCAAAGAAAAAAATATCATTAAAAAAACTATCAGGGCTGTCTAAAAAACTTATATTGACAGTTCCTGGCAGTTTTTTTTTAATGATTTTGTTCTTTGAGCACTATGCAAAGGGATTGAAAATAAAAAAAGTTGGTCATAACTTTTGAACCGTAAAAAAATTCACCAACATTCTCAGGATCAAAAAGTTTGGAAATGACTTTGCCCACGCCCCTATTTGATTTGATCCATACTTCCAGGGACACCCTGTATATCGAAAGTGACGACTAAGAAAGGAGATTAAACTTTGTCCGTCATTTTTGCAGATGGGAAATGCCATCAGACTCACGTCTTGAAGGAATAAAACTATTTGTTTAAGTATATCGAAAGTCTCGTTTGTAATGTAAGTTGGTTGTCGAGTCTGTTGTAGTTGATGCAGGAATCGATAATTAAATGGAGTTAAATCAAATCAAACTTTCAGCCCATAGCCGTTTCCAGATGGCAGCTTAAGTTTAACTTGTTGTTACATCTCTATTACAGATTCACGTTGCCTCAAACGCGGAATCGATCTTCGCTAATTGATGGACGAGAGTTTCCTAAGATTGAACTCTATAACGTGCAACTGGAGAAGCCTATGTCTAGCAGTGGACTAGAGATAATGACGAAAATGAAGAGCATAGCTCAGTGCAAACCCTTTACCAACCTATATTCCAGCATTTTTATTAATTACGTAACACACTTTCAATTTCAATCCGAAGAAAATCCTAATCCATTGCTTCATAGGTTTGGAAAATTCGTCCGCTAACAACGTAACTAACGCAATTCACGTAGCTGAACTTTCAAAATGAAAGGCATGGAGATCGATAGCCATTCAATGTGTGTTACGCAATTACCCCGCAGATTTCAAGAATTACTGGCCATCACAAATATTCTTGAGGTTTCGTAGAATATAAGTTGTCCTGAATTTTAAAAGAATTCGGTATTGTAATTAGTCTCAAACTTGCCAACAAATGGTGGGTTTAGTTTCCACAACGGTCTACTTTTCAGTTTATAGAAACTAACAATTTGGTTTTGCCTCGTTTCAAGGAATAAGGATCATGTTTCATTAGAATTGAGACCGAATCAGAGACCTTCAATTTAACATTAATATAAGTTTGTAAGTTTAAGTAAATTAGTTATTTCAATTGGTTGCCAAAATTGTTTGAATGTTCCATGAAACGCTACAAACCCACACAACTAAATCCAAATGAAGTTTATAAGAAACCGAACACAACTAAATCCGTCCAAAATTATTGCTATTTAAAAAAAAAAGCTTTTGTAAATTTTTCAGTCGTTTTGTCCTTTTGCCCGACAACAGTTTTCAAAGTAGGTATAAGTATGTATGCCAAACTACACAATCGTGTCCCTTGAGCTACAGACGATAAGAAAACTTTGAAGAAAGAAAACTTACCCAACGCTAACGTACGCAAGAGACGCAGGTCACTTTTTATTTCTTATCGACACCTCCCAGTGGGAGCATGTTGATAGTATAATATATCAGTTACTCGTGAAAAAGATGAAAATAATTGCAGTCATCGATACTCTTAAAGATTAAAAGAGCCTAATCCTGATGCTAGCATTCCTGAACTTGGTGTTATATTTACCAACCATAATATGAAAAATAATATACAAAAAAGTATTTTCTTCCTCTTTCTCTCTATATAAAAGTATCACGCGTCTATCTGCATAGTTCACCCACATTTCACCAATCATAACCACCGAACTAGGGGACTAGGAAGCCCAAGTATTTTGCGGGACTCTTACGAGTTAAACTCACAACGGTGGCCGTGTCACCAATTACAGAGGATCTCAAGTGGACCGACTGTCTACATTGAAATTAACCTTATTATTGGAACCGAAACATTTATTCTTAAAAGTAGACATTACAAGATATTCATTCTATAAGTGGTTCACCGGCAATAATCTCGCTTTCTATATTGCAGTGGTCTTCTCCACGTAGTATTTTGAAGAATCACTTATCACCCCAATCTGGGTTCCAAGAATTTGCCATGAGCCAGTACTTTTCACCATTATCTACTCCCCAGCCTAACATTTTAACAGCATATCTGCCAGCAAAACTGCCTTCCACATGTTTGTACACCCCTTCTCTATAAGAGAAAAAATCGTTGTATACTGTGTAGCCAGCCTTTACGGGTCCATTCTTAAATAGTTCAGCTTTAATTTGTTTTTCATCAGAAGATACTACATACACATGCTTGCCGCGACGCTTATCTTTATCATAATCAGTTTTTAAGCTCGACTCACATTCCTTTACGCATCGCAGTGTCAACTTTTTCAAATTTGCCTGGCACATGATGTTCGCAGCCAGCTATCCCGTACGGTCTACAGCCATCATTTGAGTTGTAGTTCCCTTCTGACACTTGAATACCCTTGGAATTCCAGTAAAGCCAACTTAAGCCTCTACCTCCATATTGGCAGGTACATTCTCAATTCGAACAACAGGACGCAAGGTCTTGAGCAGAGAAATGGAAATTCTGTTATTCGTTGGAGTGTATACAATACCGATCGGTCATCGCTTCTACAGCGCCGAACGCCCCGCAACTGCCGCATGCGCCTTAGTCTCTTATTTCGTTCAGGGAAAGACAGTCCGACCTTTTATCTTTTGGGTCTAAGCTCTCTGGAAGACTGCAATCAGCTCGGCGTCATGTTCCATCTTTGGTAATTTCGCAAAGTTTTTGTCTTCCAAGGATTCTTGATGTATGAAAACGGTGTATTAAGTTTCTGCCGGCTTTCCATGCGTTTTGCATATAGTTGATCAAATTAATGAATTCATCGGATAACTTGTTCAGTTTTCCGGTGATGACAGCCGCCAGTGCACATAGCAAAAATACAAAAATAATACGCGATACGACCATTATCGCTGAGTTCTTTAATTACTTTTCTACTGGACGCTAAACAAGCTCGACAAGTTATATAGCCCTTTTTCAGGACACAACTATTTATTTTTATCGCAAGGAACTGCTAAGATTTCATAAATGTAGGTATTTCAAATAAGTGTGAACATAAAGTGATAAATTGAATACTACAGACATTCTTATTTTTGTGTTTCGTGACAAAATTGATAAAACAGGGCACGTGTTATCTATAGTGCGTTTCTTACTTTTGCATGAAAAAACATCCTTGCTTTATAATAGACGTAGAACAATAACAGGCTGATAAGTCGGGAAAAAGAATCATTGTGCCAAAAGTAACTATCTCAAAAAATGTAAGTATAAAATAAGTTGGGAAATTGTTTTAAAGTAAATAAGGATGCGTCCATTATGACGTTGGAGCTTATTGCGATCTCTGAAGCATTTGTCATAATGTAAAATAGTCAGCATAAAAATATGGTTATATGCACAAACAGCAAAAGTTCTTTAGAACCTTTAGCTCGATGCGCTTCTAGGCAAATAGGTGTACCGCTCGCTCTGTTTGGGGCCTTGCTTAGCATGATCCTTCGTTATGTCGAAAATACTGCAGCATTAATTTTGAAATAAATATATGGTAAAGTTGAGGATTAGTTTTAGGTCTTGTGTTTGATGACAACACGATTCCATAAAATTTTCTCGATATAAAAAAATTCCAAAGTTACCTTCAAACCGAACAATGAACCGCTGGTATTCAAAAATACTTAAAATTAGATCATATAACTTTATATACTAACTGAACTAACTATAAAGCAGGTCTTATGTTTTTTTTATTTTTTTTATTACCATTATTTTCACCGTAAAAAGGAAATGCCTAAGCAATTGGCGCTGCCTGCCGCCTAGCACCGCACTCTGTCTCGCTCTCACTCAGTCCGCGAGCAGTATCGTGCGAGCGAGTTATAGAGTGAATTTTAGCTGAAGTACCTAGTAAAGGTTCTTTCATAGAATTCTGTCTCAACCAAATTTTGATGACGCGAAGAGCCTGTTCAGGTTCATGGCCCGAATGTAATTCGTTGCAATGTGTATTCAGGGTATGACGTCATTGTCATACGCATTGCAATTATTTAAGTCCTTAATTAAATTTAAAAAAAAAACAAAGTGAATGGTATGTCGAGTCACTTAAAACTTTGTTTTTCCCTGAGAGAAAATAATGTTCAATGGTATTCAAACACAAAATATTTAAAAAACAGAATTGCGTATTTTAGGCTCTTTTATATCGTCAAAATCATTATCAGAATTTCCGAATTCTCTTTTGTGGTGGACAAAATTGGCGCCATTACTCGGATTTGTTAAATGGACGAAAATTTAAACCTCTTTGGTCTCTTTTTCATTGTATTGATTTTGAATTTATTGTCAGTCGATTGAATGGTGCTGTACAATGGCTAACGTATTGTATTGTATGGGAATTCCTGCCTTCGGATGGATGGAGCACCTGAATGCCTAAGTGTAGGCTAGATTTTGGCAGTGTTCGATGTACTGAAGTCCCTCCTTTTAAAGTATTGCAAAGGTTTTCAGAAAATGCTTGGCGGAAAAAAGAAATGCATTGATGTCTTTTTAGTTTCTTGACACAATTAATTCTTTTGACCATCTTCATGAGTCAGAATCACAAAGGCGTTGCTAGAGGGGCCTTTGAGGAGCTGGGGTCGATCATATGATCGATTTTCCCACCCTTACTCAAAATACGCACTTGGACGTGGAGTTGCCGACACTAAACTACAGTTCGCGAGGTCTAAGACTCTAGACAGACGGACCGCATTTCAACTGCAATTCAACCGCAAATTGCAGTTCAAGTGCAGTTTGAATGCAGTTGACACGACTGCAAACCGTGTCAACTGCATTCAAACTGCATCCGAACTGCAATTTGCGGTTGGATTGCAGTTGAAATGCGGTCCGTCTGTCTAGAGCCTAAATTGAGCTTTGCATCTGTGTGAGTGCGCCTCAGGCCAATTGCCAAAAAGCAGTATAAACCGCATCCTAATTACGTAACACATTACTTTCAATTGGAATCATTTTGAAGCATATTTCTAATCCATTGCTCCATATGTTCGAAAAATGTGTCTGCTCAACAACGCAAATAACGCAACGAATGTTGTTCAATTGTCAAAATGAAACCCATTGCTACTGATAGTGTGTTACGCATTACCCTGCCGGTTTAAACCAAGCAAAAAACGCATCGCGCTCTAGGCCGTCGTCACACCCACAGCCCACACTATCTATGTGCACTCACACAAATGCAAAGCTCAGCTTAAGCCTCGCGGACAGAACTATACTACTTTTGAACAAAACTGTTAAATATTGATATTAAATATGACACGATAATATGGACTAAATGAAAACGTTTTTGTTATATTATAAATGGGGACGAAAGGTTCTAGAGTCGCGACCGCGACGCGGAAGACTTGGTGTTGGAAGGCCTCCAACAAGGTGGACCAACGGCCTTGTGAAGGCCGCAGGAACACGCTGGATGCGGGAAGCACAGATCCGGTCAAAGTCTGAAATAATGATAATGATGATGAATATTATAAATACTTACAATATCATGCTATTAACTAATTATTAGTATGTAGGTTATCCTGGTGACTCTATCTCAGAAATGTAAAAAATACAACTTAACTTCGCAGAAAATAAAAATAACATGCCATGAAATAAAGAAAAAAAATTAAACCATTTCAAATTACAACATTATTAAGAAAAAAAAACATTCCATAAACTGGTCCAATGATTTTATTAACCAAATATTATTTCATTCCTCTCCCATACGGGCCCAGCGAGGCCCACAGCACCGGAATTAAGGGCCATACATCCTTTTCAACCCAATTTATTTAATTGGAAGTCACATTGCCAACGAAATCCGTTTTAGTCTATTAAAATCGGATTTTACTGCGCAAAAATGGGGAAGGTGAAATAAATATAAAAAATTATGATGAAGGTTGAATCTTGTTGATTTGGTATTTCGTTTTAAATTATGGTATGTTTTTTTTTTTGAGAGTTGTGCTTGGGGTTACCCTACGTTATTGAATTAGAAATGAAGAGGTCCGCAGGAGAACCAAGGTAACCGTACAGCCCCAACAATTACCAAACTTAAGTGGCAGTGGGCAGGACACATTATCTCAGTCTCAATCTGTCTTAGATACCTATAGTATCCCTAAATTTTTGACAAGCTTTTGACATTGATTGTCCCTGAGATGAGATTGCGACTAGATTTTTAACATTTTTAATTACGGGAATTGGCCTTCAGATAGCCGTGGAGCCGAAAGGTTCTGGGGTGGCGATTGCGTACCGAAAAACGTAGCTTTGCAAGGCCACCCACAAGGTGGACCGATGACCTTGTCAAGGACGCAGGAATCTGCTGGATGCGTGAAGCTCAGAATCGAAGTGGTGGAGCTTGAGGGTGGCCTATTTCCAGCAGTTGACGTCTTTCAGCTGAAATGACGATGATAATGTTTTTTTTAAAGAAAAACAGTTTCCTATGCCTTTTCATGCATGTAACTGCTAATAGGAACGTATTTGTTTATTAGTTATAATGTTTATGTAAATATTACTAACATAGTTTGTAAGTGAATTGTTACCACAGGTATAGATACACCTAGATAACGCAAGAGCACCTACTCGCACCAACTTATGTTCAAAAATCGTAAGCCGCCACTTTCGCGCTCAGTCCTTTGTACTGCTGGCTGGGTGAGCTTGACTGAGAAAGAGCGCTTGTGACGTAATAGTCAAAAAAATTTCACGCTTCGTTTTCGTACAGATCGTAATACTTGCGTTATCTAGATCTATCTATATCTGTGATTTTTACTAACGTTATGAGTCTATGTTGCTCGAAAATAAATGTTTTATTATTACCTATACAAATATTATTATCAATGGAGAATCAGTTACAATCTGATTAATAAATAATGATTTCGATGATGATAGCGGGCAGTGAGTGTTTCATTATCATCAACAGCCCGGCCTTACCCACTACTGGGTACAGACAGCCATCAAGCTACTACAATCTGTCAAATTTCTTGAATAGATTTTCAACTGTATCGCTAAAGCCTAAGGTTCAAAGTTGATTGGGAGGTTTGGTTATTTCGGGTAGCTTGATGTGCTGGCGTCTGTACAATATTCTCTTTGCTTGGGCCAATCTCCACGATCCTGAGCCGGCCTCATCCATGAGTGAGTGAAGAGTATGAGTTGGTGTTTATCAGAACTGCGGGGTACTTGCGTATAAACACACAATTGCAATGCCTTTCATTTTCACAATTTAACAATATTCAACGAGTTATTTATACTGTCGCCAGACGATTTATTCAAAAATATGAAGCAATACTTTAGTCATTTCCATCAAAAGCGTTCTGATAGTGATTACAAGCGTGTAAATGTTCAGCGGGATTGTCCGAAAGTGTTACCGCTACCCCGGAACATAAAGGGCTAAGGAAGGAACACGGGTGGGTTTTAGTCAGTAAGAGTCTGACACTCCCTTCTGCTTCACCCAGAGCGGGAGGGGTCATTTGATAATTTCCTATCCACAAAAAAAAAGTGTGTTAATGTTTATTGCCGCATATTGCGTAATTTGGGGCAATTAACATTTTTAGCTCTATAAATGAAATACGGTACAATTCAACCTGTCTTATCGGCCTCTGTAGATAAGACAACATAATTTTAAAACTGACTATTTGGGAAAGTGGGTAAATGAAGAGCCATTTTAAATGTTAAATTAATTCTAGTGCCTTTGAGATCCCACTTCACAGTACTTATTTTCTTGAAAATAAATACTGATACTAATAATTTCTTGAAAATAAATACTGATAATAAATACCTTGACTTAGCACACGAGGTTGTTGACATGTGGAATGTGAGCTAGGCTGTAATTTTGCCGATTGTCGTATCGGCCAATGGCCTGATGACCAAAAGCTTCGATCAACATCTCTCGAGCCTCTCGTTAGGCAGTTGGATCAAGGGCCTGATTCAAAAGGCAGTTACTACTTGATACGGCTCGTATAGCATGGAGGTTCCTGTCTCTAGAGCCCTAACCACCGGTGACTTGGACCCTGCTCCCGATACCGGCGAACTACTATCTTCTAATATATAAAATTCTTGTGTCACGGTGTACGTAATTGAACTCCTCCGAAACGGCTGGATCGATTTGTATGAAATTTTGCGTGCATATCGGCTAGGTCTGAGAATCGGCCAACATCATTTTTCATACCCCTATTTTTTTTTTTTTTGCAAAACGACGTTTGCGGGGTCAGCTAGTTTTCTTTATATTTTTAAATGTTTTTTTTTTATTTATTTTTTTTAATATTTAACAATGTATTTAAGAGGAAATGCGGGTGGGCTTTTCTCCACAGGAACGCTCTCGCCTGTATTCTTTCTGGTTAATGACCATAAAGCGATGATTATTTATATAATAATAAATATTAACTATGTGTCCCTATGTTTTCGTTTTGATGATAAGTACAGTATTTTTATAAGCACTAGAACCCTCAAAAAATACTGACTTAAACCGCTGTCAAAGAGGCCTAGTAAATAAATAAACGTAAAATAGTAGTCTGATAATACTAATAGTTTATTACTATAAAAGGCTTCACCTCAAGATTTTTCACGTGCTTCAAACCACAATCGCTGGCAAACTTCCAGTGTTTTGTTTGTGTGGCCATTTAATAATTCCTAAGTTATGGCAGACGAGTTTCTTAAAGTAGTTTCAGGGGAGCTATTGTTGAATAACGGAAAGGGGTGAATAACATCATACTTATCTACTCAATTTTCATATTTATACAAGGTGTCCCGTAATTAATGGATAACCTCTTAAGGAGTCATTGTACTTATCATTATGAACAACTTTTACTACGGGACCAACAATGAATCAAGAAAAAAATCAGCTGTTCTTTAAATTTACGTTCGCATAACTCGTCAAAATGTAGGAAACAGCTGATTCTTTTTTCTCGATTTCAGGTTTGGTCCCATAGTAAGTTATTCATAATGATAAGTACAATAACCCCTTAAGAGGTTATTCATTAATTACGGGACACCCTGTATAGAATAGAATAAACAAATATCACGCCATTAGGCAGTTGTCCCACCGCCGGCGATGAACGAGTAGCGAGTAGAACTAGCAACAGAAAACGAGTTGGCGAGCAGTGAGCAGCGAGTGTGTAGTTCCGATAGTTTTGTCGCTGAGCTATCAGCGAGTGTCCGAGTGCGACGGGCGATTACTCGCGATCCGCACTCTAGGTAGAAATGACCGCTTGTTGGTCTCTCGGAGTGAGCTTTGACCGCCATGCGAGCAACGCTGAGCGAGTATTATCTTTGATAGCTCTTGTAGCTCAGCGACAAGTCACTGGAGCGAGTCCTCGCCCGCAGTGTGAACAGTCAGCGATCAACTATTAATATATGCATCTCTTTTTTTTACACGGAATGTATGTCTATTGTACCTTTCTTGAGCGAGAAAATAGCCGATAGTTAGTCGTTTCCTCGCCAGCAATGGGACAACTGCCTTATTCCCCAAAAGGTTAGGTTAGAAAAGGGAAGGAAGGAAGGAAAGGAAAGGATAGGAAGGAAAGGTTATGCAGCGTGGTGTACCTATTAGTAAACCCACACTGTATCGTTGGTCTAGTGGTCGATTCCCGGGGTCGGGCAAAGTTTTATTGGGTTTTTGCATCAGGAATTTCTGTTTCTTTGCGTGATAAAATCCGGAACGAGGATATTCGACGAAGAACCAGAGTCACTGACATAGCTCTTTAAATTTGCAAGTTGAAGTGGCAATGGGCAGGCCACATCGCTCGTAGAACTGATACCCGATGGGGAAAAAAAGTTCTTGAGTGGCGACCACGAACCGGAAGACGAAGCGTAGGCAGGCCTCCCGCTAGGTGGACCGACGACATCGTGGGACCGCGGGCAACCGATGGATGCATGTGGCGGATTGTCGTTCGTTGTGGTGGTCTAAGGGGGAGGCCTTTGTTCAGCAGTGGACGTCTTTCGGCTGATGATGATGATGATGATGAATTTCTCAGTAGAAGCCTGGAATCTAGATTTGTGCCCGGTTGGTGGCAATAGACTCGCCCCCTGTTACATAGGACTTAATTTGCGAGATGTGGGTGTTGAATAGAATAAAAAACATTTATTGTCTCCCTGTATTATTATAGCTATTAGCAAAAGAAGAACAATAATGTTGAAGCATCAACATTATGCTTATGTGCTTATTTGAAGTTTTATTTCTAATTCTGAGAGGGATTTTCCATAAATTAAGCTCTACATTATATCGAGAGTCGATATTACGAAAAATGGAGGCTGTAAAATTGAAATATTGTCGGTAATCCCTATTGTAGGGGGACCTCCCTCCCCCTCAATCCTCAAAGATCACTGACTGTGCTTCGTCAACCGGATTAGTTACTTTTGCCAGGCCAACTTTTTTAACTATTGTTTTGTTTTGTTCTATTATGCAGAAGGCTAATTCTCGTAATTTAAAACGTTTAAAATCTAGTCGCAATCTCATCTCGATGACAAACAAATGTCAAAAACTTGTCAAAATGTACGGAAATTAGAAGTATTTTTTGACAGATTGAGACTGAGATCAGACTGTGAACGTTCTTAAAATTATGAGAATTGTCCCTCAGGTATATTTTCCAAATCTAACTCCCTGCAGAGCACTACTGCTTTAACAAGGGCAATAAACATATGCAAATGGCATATGTTTATTGCCCGTGGTCCGATCGAGAAGTAGGTACTTTTACCAGTTAGTTTATGAAGTCCCACGGAATATCTGCAGCCTCAAAAAGATGTATCAATAGGTCAAATAATTCATTTGATTGTCTACAATTTATGTTTTATTTCATTTATTCAGACTACAATGAGGTCCAGAAATTAAAAAAAAACTCTTGCCGATGTATACATCATTTTAAGGCTAACTGTACAGTTGTCTTTATAAGCATCGTGTTCATCATTATTGCAAGTTAAGATAAAATACTAAATTAACCCTCCTTTTATGGAAATTAGTTTCTGTGAATGAGGCGAGGCAGTGGTTGGTACTGCGAAGCAACTCCGAAACATTACTTCGATTGCGGCCAGGCTGCCTCCGACACCATGTTTAAGTAACTGTTTTATACCTTTTTGAGCTAATCTGCAGATGGAAAATATTTTAATTTCGAAAGTGGAAGGATTTTGTGGTCCATGGAGTTGGGTATCTGTTTAATCTCAAAACTTGTGGGTAGAAAAAGTCTACGCGACGCTTTGCGATCTACGCGATTTTTGGAAATCTCGAAATTAACAAAATGCATTAGGTACGTACTCCATTGTCCATTGCATTATTTTGCAAAAGCCTTGTAATACACTTTTTTCACTTTTTTCCGCGGCAAATCGCGGCGGAGCGGACCGACCTCCGGCGCGATCTCATGGCGGCATGGAAAGAGCGACTGTCGCAACCCAGCGCAGGGCACGCCGCGACAGCGGCGGTAAGACCCCTCTTTGAGGAGTGGCTAGAGAGGCGCCACGGCGCCCTCACCTACCGCCTGACGCAGGTCCTCACCGGACACGGGTGTTTCGGGAGGTTCCTGCACACCATCGGGCGGGAGAAAACGCCCGGGTGTCACCACTGCGAGGGTCGCCCGGAGGACACGGTGGAGCATACGGTGGCGGTATGCCCCAATTGGGCGGAGCACCGCCGTGTCCTCGCAGAGGCGATCGGCAGCGGCGGCGACCTCTCACGCCCGGCCCTGGTTCAAGCCATGGTCCGGGGCGAGAGGGAGTGGGAGGCAGTCGCCTCCTTCTGCGAAGCAGTCATGCTAGCGAAGGAGGTGGCGGGACGGCTGAGGGAGAGGGCCTCACGTCCCAGCCGCCGCGGGAGACGCCCCGGGCGTCGGGAGCCGCGAGACGACTCCCGGCCACCGTAGGCGCGGGCCTGCGGGCGGAGAGTAATGGGTAACTCTCCGTCCGATCAGGACCAGGCCCGTGCCGGACGGCGCGTACGTGTTCCACGCGCGCCTCAAAGAGATGTCAGCATAAGGAAGGGGCCCGCAAGGGCCGAAGCCTGCCGGGGCAGCGGGATTGTCCGAAAGGGTTACCGCTACCCCGGAACACAAAGGGCTAAGGAAGGAACACGGGTGGGTTTTAGTCAGTAAGAGTCTGACACTCCCTTCTGCTCCACCCAGAGCGGGAGGGGTCATTGGATGATTTCCCATCCACAAAAAAAAAAAAAACACTTTTTTACGGGACTTCCATTTTATTTTAACCCAGAAATTTTCACAGATTTTTTAAATATTTTTTCGGTTGAGATGGATAGCGAAACTTACTACGCAGAGGGTTCCAGGCATACAAATACCTACATCACTATTGTTGCTTATGTAAGCTGTATTAATACATTTGGCATCTTCACCGACACCAATTGGAAGTTGTTAATACCTAGTATTTAATTTCCTCGAGCTCCCTCCAAAAGTGCCTGCGACGTCACCACGTATGTAATTAATTTGAGTCGGTAGAAGTACAAACGCCAGCATATCAAGCTACTACAATCTGTCAAATTTCTATAATAGATTTTTAACTTTATCGTTAAAGCATTAGGTTCAAGGTTGATTGGGAAAATTTTACAGTTTCGGGTAGCTTGATGTGCTGGCGTCTGTACAATCCAACCCTCAATTTTCCCCAGACGAAGGATATTCATGATCTTTTCAAAAGGTAAGAAGGTATAAAAGATTTACAACGTGTGATATGTCACTATAAAATATTTATACACTAGCGTGTTTGTGTTATCAACCAAAACTGTATTTAGCTAATAAATAGCAAGCTAATTTAATACACAAAGTTGATGATCAAAGTAGATTTTAAACTGACACTACTTTACAGCCAATTAGTTCTGGAAACTCATTCGTTTGACGATCAACCAATTGAAATTTCGGTATCGTTGAGTACATAATTATTACTCACGATATTACCCTAATTATCTGTTTATTGACACACACTTGAATACTTCATGATTTAGTTTATAATATATAGGTTATCCTTTAACACACTCACAATATTTTTTTTTAATGTGCAGAGACTCCTCGTATACAGATTTATTATATGTACAGATATGTTAAAGAGAGATAGCTATTCTGAAAAAAAAAATCAACAAAACTTGCTATACTATAATCATCTTTATAAAAATGTGGCCAAGCATTAACAAATTTCATCGTACTCTTTAAAGATATAAACGAAAGGTTCATTCATTAGGATTAACCTTTCACCTTCAGCAAAACAAAACAATCTGTCTGGCTTTTCCCCACAACGATGGGATCGTCTTCCAGTCTAACCGGATCATCGGCAGCTGAATACCAGTGTTTTACATGAAGCGACTGCCTATCTGACCTCCACAACCCAGTTATTGGGTAACACGATATCACGATACCCCTTGGCAAGACTGGTTATTAGACTTTTGGGCTTCTAACTACCCATATGATAATTAATTACAAATAAGACACCGTATTTAATAAAAATTACTAATTTTCAATTAAATCGGATACTTAGCGGAAAGTGACTAAAAATATATTTTAATGAATTTACTGACAGTTGGAAATCTTAAGATAGATTTTCCGAGCTCGTTTATTCTACTTGGGTATTTTTAGAGTTATTCTAAACGTAATTGCTATACGTAACAGTTTCCACTGGGAGCTGCAGTGAACATAGTTTAGACAATGTCACTAACGAGGACTAACCACTGACGGTGCGAGTTTAGAACTAAGTTATATAGTTGGGTTTTTTACAGAATAGCGTAGCAAGACAGCCATCATCATATAGGTCATCGCATTGCTCGACAGCTATAAGCTTACTTGTACAATAAGATGGGTCATCATTATTATTATCAAACTAGGTTTTACACACACATATATAGGTACAGGGTTACGAGTATTGGAAAAACATTAACAACCTCTTAAGAGGTCATTGTACTCATCATTAAGAGAAAAAAAAATCGGCTGTTCCCTACATTTTGACGAGTTATCCTACTTCCTACTATACTACTAATATTATAAACGCGAAAGTTTGTGAGGATGGATGGATGTACGAAGATATTGTTAAGGACTCATTATGAAACGAACATAACGTAGGTCTAAGATGAATGTGATGGTGTATGTTGTGATGTATGTGTCACAGATATAGATAGACCTGGATGTCAAATTAAACTGGCTAGCGAAACTTCATAGACGTGATGGATATAGATATCTTGATCATCATCCACCAAGCCTTTTCCCAACTATGATGTGTTCCGCTTCCAGTCTAACAGGATGCAGCTAAATGTCAGTATTATTGCCTATCTGATCCCCACAACCCAGTTATATCATCCGTCGTGCTCGTGTCACCGCCGGGGTGCCAGCTGTTTTAAAACCCAATAACTGGGCACCCAACGATGGGAAAAGACCAGACGGAATGACCATAATGCCTTGGAAGATAGGTAGGCCTTTAGTATGGGATGCAACGTGTGTCGACACCCTTGCGCTATCCCATCTTCCAAGCACGGTGGGTGGGGCAGCTGCTACAGGTGCGAAAAACCTCAAACGGCGCAAAATCTTTTTTGGAAGTTATATGTTCGAGCCGTTTGAGATTGAAACACTAGGGCCATGGGATCCGAGTGCCCATTTAGTATTTTGAGACATCGCCAAGCGGTTGGTCGACTCTTCACGTGACCAGAGGGCTGGCCTATTTTTTGGCAATGCTGTCAGCCTTTTGGGCACATTTCCTATTGTTAGCGACGTGGATGAATTTTTTGATGCCCCTTGATTATTTCCCCTCCTTTTTATAAACTTACTAGCTGCGCCCCGCGGTTTCAATCGCGTAAGTTTTGATGCCGTGGGAATATCGGGATAAAAAGTATTCTATGTGTTATTCTGATGTAAACTACACACATCAAAAGTGTCTAGGGATCAAGCATTTTTATGCGGATTTCTTGAGATTGAGATGTGGCTTTGTAATAAATTTATGATTTTATTAATTTATATGGATCCTTTTTGGTGCATTTCATAATTTGAATCAGGAACTGTGAATCAAATTCGAGTAAAAGATGAAAATCAGCTGTCAATATTTTCCCTATAAAAACATACAACGCATTGAAGACATTATTAGTGCTACTGTTTCCCTACTACTGATTAAAACCAACGTTATTATGGAGCGGCGACGTCATTTAAGCAGGGAAGAAATGCTCAGAGCCGTGGGAATGATAGAAGCTGGTTCCCGGCAACGTACTGTGGCTTTAGCTCTGAATACAAGTCAGAGTGTTATCAGTCGACTTTGGACACGTTACCGAAGCACTGGTACCGTGGCTGAGCGCCATGGAGGACGGTATCGCTGCACCACACGGAGACAAGACCGATACATTCAAATCTTAACTCGAAGAGCTCCAACAATAACCGCCATGATGTTAGCCGTGAGGCTTCATCACTCTTCAGGGAACTTAATTAGCGACCAAACAGTCAGAAACCGCTTGCATGAAGTGAACCTTCATTCCCGAAGACCGCTACGGGTACCACCTATAGCAATGCACAATCGTAGGATTCGATATCAATGGGCTCTTGAACACAGAAATTGGGCAGAAGAACAATGGCGTTTCGTGTGCTTTTCTGATGAGTCTCGTTTTGGTATGAGACCGGATACAAGACGTATGCGACACTGGAGAACCCCTGGACGCCAACAGCGATTAAAATCCTGCCAGGAAGTCCATCCTTATAGTGGTGGAACCATCATGGTATGGGCGGGTATTTGGATCGGCGGAAGAACTGAGTTGATTTGGATCAGAGGCAACCTCAACGCTCAAATTTATGCTGAGACGATTGTATCAGACGTCATCGTTCCTCTACAAGTGCAAATCGGTCCCTTATTTCAGTTAATGCATGATAATGCACGACCGCACACCGCAAGAGTTGTAAGACAGACTCTCGCCGCAGCTAACATCAATGTCCTGCCCTGGCCTGCTCAGTCGCCAGACTTGAACCCGATTGAGCATGCATGGGATATGCTACAGAGAAGAGCTCTGCCGAATATGGAGGGTATCCAGTCGCAAGAAGACCTTTTTTTGTTGTTGCAACGAACATGGGCGGCCATTCCACAGCGTGATTTGGATGAACTCATTTTGAGTATGCCAAACCGATGTTCTTGTGTTGTTAGTGTTCGCGGTAGAAACACGGATTATTAATTGTTTAAGTTACCCAATAAAATTTTAGAGAAAACTGTTATTTCAGTCTTTTTTTCGAACTTTTGTGTTAGTGGTTCAAATGTCAAAAATCCCTTTATTAGGAAAATGGCAAATTTCTTTATTAATGCAAAGGTGACTTGGTTTATCGTTACTGTGACAAACGAAAACACTTTATTTGATGAATCCTTAAAAAAAATTTTAATTAATATCAATCAGGAGAAAAGTTATTGCAAAAATATATGTTGATCCCTAGACACTTTTGATGTGTGTATATTACTGTAAAGTTTCATCAAAATCCGTTCAGTAGTTTTTGCGTGAAAGAGTGACAAACATCCATCCATCCATCCTCACAAACTTTCGCATTTATAATATTAGTAGGATAGGAAGTAGGAAGTAGGATATAGTAGGATTTATAATATTAGTAGGATTCATATTATTATTATTTTAAGACTGTTAGTTTTTAAATTATGTAAATATACGGAAGCGAATTTGTTAAAGGATACATTTTATGTTAAAACAAAAAATATCACGCGGACGAAGTCGCTGGCAGAAGCTAGTATTTTATAATAATACTGTTCCACTTTTATTTAAACAGAAAGTATAAAACTGGACCTTCGAACAGTTTCCAATTGGAATTTATTTCAATTCGAAGTTAGTAGTTTTTGAACAGCACCGCAGTCACTCTGTGAAATATTGATATTTACCAATTATTCCCCATGGGCGGTTACTTTAATTACCAATGAAATAATATATTAATATTTACTGTACATTCTATTTACTGGAGCAATAACAATTTCCCAGTAGTCAATACTGACGGTTTTATTATTAAGGCTCCCGCAGACAGGCACGTCGCGACGCGATTTTGGTAGAACAATTACCATGAAGTTTTCATAGAAATTGTTCTACTGGTCACGTCATCACGCTGTCGCGTCGCGCCTGTGTGCGGGAACATTTATGTTATGGCAACCAAAAAAAAGTTTTTTAGACAAAATAGAAAGTAATTTTAGAAGGTATTTTCGGAAATAAATAGCTCTACCTCATCCCATTTTGATTGGCACACATCTCATTAGGTACAAAGAGTACCTAGAGTACCGAATGCCTATACAACCACATGATGACCCTGGGGCTACTTTAAGCGCAGCAAAGCTACTGCTAGACATATTTGATCAAAACTACGTCGCGTTAACTATGTGTTTACGTAACGTGTGCGCAGCGTCTACGGTGCGTTTACGTTACGACCAACGCCTGCGCCAGATGTACACAAAGTTAACAACGATAAGAACAAGTACATAGTTACATAAGTACCTACTTACATACTTTTCATAAGAGTGTCGCTTATGTCCCGCAGTTACTATTCAATACTCTGTGCCGAGACGTAAATATTTGTAGTACTAGTAGTTGAAACCTGGCTTAAATTAGACTTTGAGCAAATTTTCTTGTCTTCTTCAACAAAATTTTATTCAAGTCTCTTAGAATCGTGTCTGGCTTGAGCAATTTCTTGATTAAATGTTTCGAAAAACCGTTGAGATGTAAATTGTAAAGGGAAGGCTCTTCGGTGCTTTTGTGCTGAGTAAGGATCGACTCGAGCTGGCAAAAACGGGGTAAATAAATATTCAATTATTTTGAGACGCGTCTCCGTGATTTATTTACATCGCGAAGCCGCTAATGTATTGCCATATCGATGTTTGATGTGAAATAAATCAGAGGTGGAAGCATAACGATCTGTTTCTGGCTTCCATCCACACACGCCCTAACTATACAAGCCCTAACTTCACAAACTCTACACCTTAGTCAAAATACGTGGCTTGTCCGTTTCGCTACCGTCACTGGGCGTGGTGAAAAATGTATTCACTGTTAATTACTTTTCTGATAAACAGTGAGTAACGAAACAGCCAAGCCTCATTATATTTTGACTAAGGTGTAGAGTTTGTGAAGTTAGGGCGTGTAGAGTTAGAAGCTTTGCTCTAAATGAAATCAGATAAGTTTTTGACAGTGCGAGCTATATGGTCTCGTCTTGGCAAAATTTTACATGAAAATGTTTTTGGTGGGTTACTTTGTATTCTCGTTATGTTTTAGAATGCATTTGAAAAAATTCTAAAGCAAGGCCGCCCATTGTACATTTTGTAGTGTTTCATGTATTTTTTTAGTTATGTATTGTTGTGGTGTACCTACAATAAAGTATATATAAATAAATAAAGCAAGATTATGCATTAATGTTTATAGTGGATAAAAACGACAGTAGATGTAATATAAAACATTACGAATCAGACTTACATATAAAAAGCAAAAATATTATGATCACTATAATCTCAATCTCCGTCTATCAAGCTTCATGATTGTGTGACCATTACATTTTTTGAAGTTAAAACTTCTTGCAGTTTGCGGTCTTTCTGAACAATGAATGAAACTGAACTGTCAGGCTCGTGTCGGTGACGCTGAATCGGGTATACTCGGCTCCAGTCGTAAGTTTTCACTTCTATCAAGTGGTCATAGACTCACACCCTCTTCTTATTTTCTTTGCACGTAATTCGAAGTTTCGTATACTTAATATATCGGGAAACTTCATGCAGTCGGGATGCAGTAGACGATGCTAAAAAGGCAATTGAGTTTAAAATAACCTAGAGTTCACAAAAGCGAAACAATGCACCCCATCTATAGTGTCTAGCTCTCTAAATCTAAATGCAAGCTAAACTAAAGCATCTACTTAGCGCGCCAGGAAGTCTAAATCTTCTACTCCAAACAGTATTTACCATTCGTGGCTTAGTCACCGCCTTCAACTCGCTCCCACTAAGAAGTTTGCTTATCTATTTAAAGGCTTATATGTCAAACGGACTGCTTAAGAACCCTAAGCCAAACGACCCAAAGTATACAAATACAGCCACAGACCGACATACGTTATGTGGGACAGCACAGAATACTAAGCGTGGTCGGTAGTTAATAATTCAGTGGGCAAACTTTGACAAATTATGCTCAGATGTAGGGATTTTAGCGCCTTGATGTACTGTTTTATTTGTTCTGTGGCGGGGTTAGGGCGTAATTTGTCTGGGTATATCCTAGAAGGCTCCTCAGGGAAGACTTGTGTGTGAAAAACCGCCTGGTTTCATCGATTTTGAAGGTTAGCCTACCCTTGATCCGGAAAGCCAGTAAAATAATGATTATTCTTTACACAGACTGAGTAACCAACTCTGAAGTTCTTAAAAAAATGCTGTTTGATACATTTTGACCGCGTTTGTAATCGCACTAATGTAGGAAACAGTTTTTTTTTTTTTTTATAACCGACGAAAAATTTCATCGGATTCACGTCTAGAATCATGTTCTGAATCCATGGTAACAGGATGTGCGTCGATGTCCTTGCCACCCATTATACCTTAATTATAGAGGTAGATAGTTTGTAGTTCTAGCCCAAACAAACAACAACCTGTGAGACCGCCAAATATAATCCAAAATATTGAAGGTTTTCCATTTAAAATAGTGAGAAATATTGCTGCATCCCCTCGAGATTTGGTTGCAGGTACAGACGCCAGCAGGTCAACCTACACCAATCTGTCAAATTTCTTTGATAGATTTTCAACTTTAGTACAGAGGAATAAGGTTCATATTCAATTGGGAAAATCTGACAGATTGGGGTAGCTTGATGTGCTGGCCTCTGTACATTTCAACGAGTATAGCTCGAAGCATCGTATACAGCGCTGGGCACCTATGCACATCTGGCCGCAGAGTCTACGTGAGCGGCGTTAAGAAAAGGTATTCAATGTAGAGTAAGACTTGGTAGTAATGTCCAAAAATGTATAGGTTTCTTAGCAATGTAGTTTATGGTCCTCTGATCTGAAAACAGTTGTAAGTCGTTTGACCAGTAGGTATCTCACCCGATGTTACCTAAGCAAAGATGCGATCGAGGATGGATCATAATTGCCTAAACTCTAGGCAACCGCGCTCGTAAAAGTGTGAACTGTGTGTGTGCTCTAGCCTCTAGTGCAAAAGGACCAATACCTACAGCAGGAAACCCATTCACTCGAAATTTGAAAATAAAAAAGTATGGGGTCGGGGGACCCGCAGGGTCAGAGTTAAAAATGAAAATGCAAGATGGCGGCTGTAAAAGCTGTAGCCATCTTGGATTTTTATTTTGACCTCACGGCTTCGGCTCCCTCGAAAACCATGAAAAATTACACCAATGACGAAAAATTTGAAAACGTTTGCAGCTGCCAATTGGATTTTCATTTTGACCTCACTATCGGCTTCAGCACCCTCGAAAACCATGAAAACTGCGCAGCGTGACCAGATTCAGTATTTTAATACTTTTACGTGTATTTTATCGACTTTTTGGGCATCATTATTTTTGAAGGTACGTAACTGTTTTTAAAATACTTACTTCCGCCAACCACTTACCCAAAAAACCCCAAAATATCTTCAAAAATACAGATGCTCGGAAAAGAAAAACTACAAAAAAAATATTGAATCTGGTCACGCAGATTAACTGCGTCTCTTTTATATATCTGTCTCTTTTATTATATTTATTAAAAAATTGCATGGAGGGGGAGACATAACGAAAAAGTCGTTACTAGACGATTTCCGCCTGTTTTATCATACTGCAAGCTATTAAAGAATTTCGTTCCAATATAATTGTCAGGTACCTACTTATCTATGTTAGGATTTAGGCCAAAAACTCGCGCTTATGCTTTTAATAAGTTACGGAACCCTCAAAAAGTGAAACCACACACACTCAACCGGCTTTTGTTTTTAATATAAGAGATTTAATGGTGCGTTGGATCATGACTGTGAGATTCAATTTATTAACATTAACCCCTAAACTCCAGGGATGTTAAACCTCATTTACTTGATGTCAACATAAAGTATGGTAATGTCTTTCACGACATTACCGCAGGAAGAAAAGCGGAAATAAATTGAAACAGTGAACAATCAGAAACCATTGGATCATTAGAGAAGATTTATAGTCTATAGCTTCGGGGTACTTTGTATAATAGAATTCGACGCGTCATCGTTATGACGTCACTCATGAATGGAGAATTTTTGTTCATATTGAGACGTGCTGTTTTGCCCTTTCAGACGTAATGTAATGCTAGATAGATTTTCATGTTTATAGGTACCTACTATTATTTTTCTAGATTGTAGTGTGAGTAACCTGATAACTGGATTCGTTCAAATAAGTAGGTACTTATTAGCATTTATAGGAAAAATGCACGATTAGCATCTAAAAAAGTTTTCGTGAAAATTCAGTATTTTCTTGCGTAGTCTATGTTGTTATCAAAATCTGTGAATGCAGACCAAAAAGTTAAGAACAGTCTCCTAGACCATTTTCCTGTAGCTACAACAGTGAAGGTACAAGCGCTTGCTACCCCATCTCAAAAATCCATCCTGTATACCTTATCCTGTATTGCTGTACTCTACAACAATTCTACATTAACTTCAACCAAGGCTCATCTTCCCTAAGGACCAGTAATCCGTTTCTAAATAAAATATCTCGTCATAAAAGGCTCGCTGTTTCGTACAGTATTCAGAGAGTGCAGGTGGCCGACAACGACTGCCGTTGGCAAGTGACAATCCAATTTTGTTCAGATCTCCCTCGACGCGGTCGGATAAAACCTCTACAGCAAACATTGACTTGTACTACGGAATGTTACCAGTTTAAAATAAATGAAATCTTGTAGTAGATATAAATGGAGGAATAGTTCTCTTGTTGAGTGGTTGGTGGTCTTTATTTGATTTGCTTTGTTGTTTGATACTTTGTACGATTTTAGTTCGTGTGTGTGTTCGTGTTCGTATATTTGTAGCTTACGTGACACTGAAAGTCTTGAATTAATTGGAAAATGTAAAGCTGGTGCAATTTTAGTGTTACTTAATTATAATTGAGAATTGTCTGAACAACATGTTTTCAGAGTGGCGATGAAGGTAGCATATTAAATATTACAGCGGTTAATACAAGGTTACAAATAATAAAATAAACAATTATACCAACAATAAATAAAATGCATTTTTCAAGCAAGTTTAATGTGTCTAGCTTATATGCTTTGAATTTTACTAATACCTAAAATAGATACGTCCATTTCCTCACTTACTGAGTCACTCACTCGCTTAACTCTAGGACACTTCCCGAAGTCCTCGAAAGCTGAAATTTGGTAGGCATGCTAGAAATTTTTAGTTATTTGTGTGCAACAAATAACTAAAAAATTAAGAAATCTGTTACTTTCACTGTCCAACCGTCGAAATAGGGGTGCAGCACCCTAATTCACAACGATACGACAAGCTATCGTATTGAAAATGACTCATTTCAATAACCTGATTTGCCTTGCCCAAAGCAAACAGCTGGCGGAAGAATAGTGGTCGTCTATTAGATTTTAAATTGACAAAATTTTCGGGTTTTGGACTTGTGAACAGCCTTTATAGGACTCCTACGACACCAGTGATTGATGTTCGATACTGTACGGAAGCGTATCGAGTGGTTGTGAATACCTAGTTATGAGAAATCCTATTTCGCAGCGCACAGCGCAGCAACACAATAACAGAAACTGTTAAACAGATATCATAAATATATTGCATCAAAGAATAGGTATTCAACAAAATCTCTTTAGCACTGAAAAGCTGATAAGTGAAAGCTTGAACCTATTACCGTTGGCATAAACCATGTGAAAATGCCAATAAAAATCGCAAAAAAGAATATTTAAAATATTTGGACCTAGATATCGAATTAATTTGCAAGATGATTCCATCCCGTTTTTTTTTTTGTTTTCCGTGGTGGAAAATCCTCAATGGATGTCCGCCGCCCTGGGGCGGGCGGCAGGGTCTGTCAGTCATTCGTGGATCTTTGACTGTCGTTACGGTAATATATACTACTGAACCTTATGTACACTTTTTTTTTAATTTATTATTATTTAGAAAGAAAGAAAGAAATAGTAGATTATTAACCAAGGGGATAAAGCAGAGTCTTCTGTCGCGGATGACGATTTAAATCGCGAGCGTAACGAAGGACTCGAGGTTTACTCCCGAGCGTAGCGAGGGTGTTAAAAACTTAAATCACGAGCGAAGCGAGGGATTTAAGACGAGTCCTAAGTGTAGCGAGGGATTTAAGTTCACCCAAGACTAAGACAGCTTTATCACCGAAGAAAATACTCTACTTTTCGTACCATTTGCGAAAAAATTAACACAATAATAATATGAGATAAGCATTTATTAAATTAAAATAAACTTAACGTTTAAGTATTTGAAGAAAACAAAAACGCGGCAAATTCCTAGACTAATATTTTTTTGTCGGAAAAGCAAACGCATCAAGCTAGAGGATAAATGAAATTCAGTACAATTTTCTTTTCCTGTTTTTAACAGATTAAAAATGGCTATTGTTATGTTCGCTTTTTGTGGCATAGAATGTCACTTTTTTGAGCAAGTGGTACGAAAATACGTTTATTTGCGGTGAACATGACGCAAAAAGAACAAAAACACAAAAAATAAAATAAATAAAAGGCAAATAGAAAAAATTTAAAAAATTGAATATTTTAATTGTTTTTTTATTACTTATGTTTTTATTAATTTTTTTTTCAATATTTTTTTTTTAACAGGTACCTTAGGATCAAAGTTGATTGGGAAAATTTTACAGTTTTGGGTAGCTTGATGTACTGGCGTCTGTACAAAGAGTCCAGGTGAACCTCGGCCCATGACTTGAACGTGTTCGCCTTCCAAGCTGACACCCAGATCACTCCTAGAGTCCTAGGCAAGGAGGTCCCAAGTATGCTTCTGCTTATATATTAGAAGATATATATATATTAGAAGATATATATATATAGGTACTATATATATACAGGGTTATTTGTAAAACACCAGCAACCTCTTAAGAGGTCATTGTACACATCATTATGAATAACTTTTATTAAGGGACCAAACCTAAAATAGCGAAAAAAAACCAGCTGTTCCCTACATTTTGACGAGTTACTCGAACATAAATGTGGGGAACAGCTGATTTTTTTTCGCGATTTCAGGTTTGGTCCCATAGTAAAAGTTGTTCATAATGATGAGTACAATGACCTCTTAAGAGGTTGCTGGTGTTTTACAAATAACCCTGTATATGTAGAGTAGGTTGCCATGACTTACATAACGCTTTCACTGTAATAATGTTTGTAGAGTTAGGGGCTTGGTTCCACGTTAGATCTGATAACTTTTTACCTAACAGTGAAAGCTGTGAATCTTGAAATATTCATCGTGCGGAACCCTCTCCACGCGAGTGTGACTCGCACTTGTTCATATTATTACGGAATTTGTCCTTGGGCTTATTGAGTGACGCACGGGCAGACGGATAGACAGATAGACAGGTGTATAGGTGAAGATGTGATTACAGGTAATTCATGCAGTCAGGCATTGCTTTGCGGAAATCCATGAAACTAAAATGCTAAGTTACATTTTTAATTTTAATTCGGCAAAACCAAATGCAATATGAAAGTTAGTTAGCTTCTTGGGAAGTAAATGACAACTAAAACCATTTATTTAACTCTAAAATATTAATTTGCACCGGATTTAAGCTCGCCGACAAACGGCGTATCATAATTTTCGAAGTAACGTCGCACGCGCCGATCGCCGAGTTCGCTCTCGTGTATCACCGAAGACAGCTGTTCGATCAGTTCCAAAGTTCCAGGGCTCAAATGTTATTCGTGGGCTTCACCCAGGAATGAGGAGCGTTCTGTTTCCAGCAAATCTGAACTCTTGAACAAGGAATATTTATGATTAATAGAAAGTTTTCGTAGGACTGACTCATCAGCCATTTGGAGACAAAATTCATCCGACACTGACATGGCGTTGCTTTGGAGGAGTGCCCAGCCTGTGGGGTAGTTTCGTAACACACTATCAGTGACAACTGGCTTTCATTTTGACAGTTCAACATTATTCATTGCGTTATTTACGTAGTAGAGCAGACAAATATTTCGAACACATGAAGCGATGGGTTAGCAATGTCCTTCAAAATGATTCAAATTGTGATTGAGAGTTTTTTCCATTAATAATAAATTAGGGTAATCAGTGTGCTGGGCTGTGCAGGCGAATGGTTCCCTCAGACATTTCGTTTCCAGCATGGTCGGGAACGAGAGTGCGCGGGACCTCGTCGTCTCCTTTTGCGAGAAAGTGATGGTCGCAAAAGAGACTCCGGAAAGGGAGTGACAGCATACAACCTCTCTCTTTATCAGCAGTAGACACTTCGGGCGCCGGAGGACGTTTAACGATCTCTGGCCACCTGTGGGCCACGAAATGGGGAGTCCCCTGAACATAGTACAAAGAACAGACACAGGCACGAGTCGGCGGCATGTCTCAAAAGAAGCTGTGGCCGTGTTCAGTGGCGGCCGCAGGAGGCGAGGTCCACCTGCAAATCAATACCTGTCTCCGGAGTGTCGAAAGGAATTGCAGCGTAGACATATTTTAAGATTCTACTCATAAGTCTACTCACCGCCATCGCCACTGCTAAGACGTACAAGAGTAAAACTATGCTATCCTTCTTCAACACAATAATCATTGCACGAGAGTGGTATAAAATAAAAATTGCATTATTTTTTCATAATGAAACTATGTAGGAACTGAAGAAAAACAAATATGTAACCTGTTAAAAATCATTATCCACTATTTTCGTTCGTTCTAATACCAATCAGACATTAAATGCAAAAAAATAAACAATAACTTTCATTTTATTACTATTGCATTTTGTGAAAATAAATTGAAGTTGTGAGGTTGATAAAACTTCTGTCATGTTACTTGGCTGAAATCGCCACCTTTGGAGATCAGTGGTGGCCCTCTGTGGTAACGGCCGAACTTACGAATAAGTCGTAGGTTCGAACCCAGACAAGTTCTTTACTTTGAGTAAATTATTTCATCACCTCCCCAAGGAAATCGGCAAATCAAAGACCCAAAAATTCGAAGACATGATTGTGACATCTACCAATCCGACATGTGGGCCCACATGGCATATTACAGCCCACTCCCTCTCACAGAGAGGCCTGTGTCCCAGCAGTGGGAACATTATAAGCTGATGAGTAGTGATTTTGACAATTTCTCAGATACTTTTTAACCCTTTAAGAGCGTTGTACCAAATCTAGGCGCTCGGGTTTTAGGTTTTTATTGCTCGACGCCGCGTAGTGAGTGCGCGTGTGTGCAATTTTCCTCATGTACGGCACACAGTTGCAACGCTGCGACGACTAAATGATCTTGATCTGTAGCTATGGCATACCAATATTTTTTTTTTAAGTAAAAGCTAGAGGTTTTTGGAGTAAATAAAATACTGTCCATAATAGATTATTAGTTTAAATTTATACAAATATGGATGAAGAAAATAGTATCTACTTAATTGAAGTTTTATAAAACTATTTGTCTAAGGGGCATCGATCGACTTTTCCTTGGATCTATATATAATTTCTGGGAGAACACAATCAGTACTACAAAATAATATGATTGATATAAATAAACATAAACCGATAAGTTAACAAACTGAAATCATAATAACAATTTTCTAAACACTATGTTTGATTACTGAAGTTATTGAAACTAGGTGTTTCTCTGGGTAAATCAAAAGTCACATTTGGGTTTCGTTCTTCAATTAAACCAATGTCCATATTCCAGTCCCACAAATAAAATTGCCGATATTAAAGAAAATTAAACAAAAGTTAATCTAATAGAATAAAAACAACCATTTTCAACTTACGATATTTGATTATTTGTATAACTGATTCAGGTTCTTCTATTATATCAGTGGATGAGTCAAAAGTTGGGAGCGAGTCGGAAGCTACATTTTTGGATAAGCCAGAAGTTAAATTTACTGGTGTAACCATAGTAGGAGGCGAGACAGAAGTTACAGTTAAGGATGCATTGAGGATTACAGTATTTGTCAAAGATGCTCTTAATTTTGATCTGAAAGAAAAACAAAAGACAATTATTAAGGAAGTCAGGGAATTGAAAGAATAAAAATTAATCAATATTTCACTGTGGGGTACCTACTCCTTATATTTAAATTTAATCAGTAAAAGTAATGCATTCAAAAAAGGAAACGGTTACGGTTGATGGCTAGTGGATTTGCCATTTACCTGACTAAGAGTGTTATGTTGGTAGAAAAACATCAACTTGAAACAAATTACTTACACCCTGTTAATAAATTAATTAGGTACTTACGCAGCTTCTCTTGCCTTCTGCAAATTATTAATCATTTTACTTTTTCGTGACCTGACAGATTTTTTTGATCCATAATAATATGTTTTGTTTATTCTACTCATGTTTTGTAAGTAAAATAATAACAAGTTAGTAGAGAAAATAGTTAGTTAAAATTAAGTAAATAGTTCCACTTTACCTAATTAAAATATTACTTACTCGTGGCCCGTCCCGGCTTCGCACGGGTGGACATTTATTTTTTATACATTTTATTTTTTTCTTGCAATTAAAAATGCCTATATTAATCAGTGATAATGTATCATTTAAATGGTGAAAGAATTTTTGAAATCGGTCCAGTACTTTTGAGTTAATTCGTTACAAACATATACACAAATCTTTCCTCTTTATAATATTAGTATAGAAAATGAACAACCTCATTCAGATTCACAAATAAAATAAATAATACTTAAGGATTAAAAATATTTAGTCGCACTATAATTTACGTATATACACACATCAAAAGTGTCTAGGGATCAACATATATTTTTGCAATAACTTTTCTCCTGATTGATATTAATTAAAATTTTCTTTAAGGATTCATCAAATAAAGTGTTTTCGTTTGTCACAGTAACGATAAACCAAGTCACCTTTGCATTAATAAAGAAATTTGCCATTTTCCTAATAAAGGGATTTTTGACATTTGAACCACTAACACAAAAGTTCGAAAAAAAGACTGAAATAACAGTTTTCTCTAAAATTTTATTGGGTAACTTAAACAATTAATAATCCGTGTTTCTACCGCGAACACTAACAACACAAGAACATCGGTTTGGCATACTCAAAATGAGTTCATCCAAATCACGCTGTGGAATGGCCGCCCATGTTCGTTGCAACAACAAAAAAAGGTCTTCTTGCGACTGGATACCCTCCATATTCGGCAGAGCTCTTCTCTGTAGCATATCCCATGCATGCTCAATCGGGTTCAAGTCTGGCGACTGAGCAGGCCAGGGCAGGACATTGATGTTAGCTGCGGCGAGAGTCTGTCTTACAACTCTTGCGGTGTGCGGTCGTGCATTATCATGCATTAACTGAAATAAGGGACCGATTTGCACTTGTAGAGGAACGATGACGTCTGATACAATCGTCTCAGCATAAATTTGAGCGTTGAGGTTGCCTCTGATCCAAATCAACTCAGTTCTTCCGCCGATCCAAATACCCGCCCATACCATGATGGTTCCACCACTATAAGGATGGACTTCCTGGCAGGATTTTAATCGCTGTTGGCGTCCAGGGGTTCTCCAGTGTCGTATACGTCTTGTATCCGGTCTCATACCAAAACGAGACTCATCAGAAAAGCACACGAAACGCCATTGTTCTTCTGCCCAATTTCTGTGTTCAAGAGCCCATTGATATCGAATCCTACGATTGTGCATTGCTATAGGTGGTACCCGTAGCGGTCTTCGGGAATGAAGGTTCACTTCATGCAAGCGGTTTCTGACTGTTTGGTCGCTAATTAAGTTCCCTGAAGAGTGATGAAGCCTCACGGCTAACATCATGGCGGTTATTGTTGGAGCTCTTCGAGTTAAGATTTGAATGTATCGGTCTTGTCTCCGTGTGGTGCAGCGATACCGTCCTCCATGGCGCTCAGCCACGGTACCAGTGCTTCGGTAACGTGTCCAAAGTCGACTGATAACACTCTGACTTGTATTCAGAGCTAAAGCCACAGTACGTTGCCGGGAACCAGCTTCTATCATTCCCACGGCTCTGAGCATTTCTTCCCTGCTTAAATGACGTCGCCGCTCCATAATAACCTTGGTTTTAATCAGTAGTAGGGAAACAGTAGCACTAATAATGTCTTCAATGCGTTGTATGTTTTTATAGGGAAAATATTGACAGCTGATTTTCATCTTTTACTCGAATTTGATTCACAGTTCCTGATTCAAATTATGAAATGCACCAAAAAGGATCCATATAAATTTATAAAATCATAAATTTATTACAAAGCCACATCTCAATCTCAAGAAATCCGCATAAAAATGCTTGATCCCTAGACACTTTTGATGTGTGTAATATTACGCGTGGCGCTTGGCGGCAGCGGGAGGTCAATCGACATAGATCCTGCGTCGACGAGCGCCAGAGCGCGACTGATTTAGGCCGCTCGATGCATCCGATTTTATAATTACTTTGAAAAATTATTTTCATAAATGATTGAAGACAGATTTTTTTTTCTTTTTTACACATTTATAGTACAATCTATATTCTTACGTATAAAATTATTTATGTTGCCAAATGGCTTTTAGATTATGAGATATGACGTGTTTTTTTGTAGTCGATTTCTCTATTTTTGATTTTCTTAGACGTGATTAAAATACAAGTTAATGAATTAAAAATCAAACTTCTCTGAATGCATTTTAAATTTCAGGGTATGCCTCTTCGAATGAATACCTTTTACTTTCTTACTTAGTTATAATAATTGGTGTAAAATTACTTCAAACTTGTGTCTTCGCGCGTCATCTGGAAATCGCGGCTTCAAAATTCGCTGTTTTCGTAATCAATAATCCAATTTGAACGAGTTTTTGTTAATAGACTTTAAATAAAAATCTATGATGATTACGATGATTGAAGTCAAAAGTAGCTAAAACAATAAATGATATGAATAAAATCACTTCAAAATCTCCCAAGTTCTGGATTTACGTTTGTAAAATGCTAACACGCTCTTAAACGCTTACGTCAGATTAATGCGACAAATATTTTCGTATCCATTTTGCCAGACTCGTATATTTACGAATCACAGCTCGTTTACTCTGTTTTTTTTTTTTATAAATTACGCTGTACTCTTATCAGTTATTCGAAAAAAAAATCGAATCACTGTGCCGGGCGCTGGGGGCACGACAACTGTTATGAAGCCAGGCGGTTAAAAGGTTAATTCGTCCAGTTTAAGGCAACAACAGTGGTGAGTGTATGAAAGAAAATTGAATAATTGATAACTAGAATTTTATTTTTAAAAAATACTCTCATTTAGTATATTTTTTTTTAAATAATGAATATTAATATACATTGGGATATCACTGGACAGGAATTCTTCCTGTTTTTGTGCTAAATTTGATGGAAAAACTAATAAATACAATTTTGTAATTATATAATAACATTTGAACTAGCTTGCTAGCCTTGTGTCCTATTGAAATAGGTTTCTGTTCCTTATGATTCTTAAAATGCCGGCCGCATGCAATATGAGACCCATAGAAAATAAAACTGCCGTCGTAAGAAAAACTGGTGTATCTGCGGAAAATGCGAAGAAAAATGAGCCTTACTTAACTAAAAAGGCTTACCTAATAAGCATCATTTTCCCATAAACTTTTTCGGCTGATGCACCCCTTTTAAGGCGGCAGAAAAGTTGAGCATCGCTTCACGCTCCTGTCATCATTTCTTAGCCACGGTACGCACGATGACATAATGTCAAGTATACATTTCCAGTATTCTCACTGTACGAAACTGACCAGATTTCTCACTGTACGAAAAGCCTATACAATACGACGTCTGCTAAAGCTGGAAGTGTATAGCTTGATATGTCGTGGCGTGTACCAAGAATCAATAACATCGTTGTCATAATTATTATTACTTGAATTTACAAAAAATTATATTTTATCAAAAACATAGAACTAAGAAACATAACGAACTATTGTATCAACTATGCTAACACCTTGCTAACTGTTGGTTAGCAAGGTGTTAGCATACTGGAACTCAGGACTGTTTTCATATTCAGACATGTCTAGAGCCACTTCACAGCTTTCACGAACTACACGGCGCGAGTCATTTAGGTACCTGAAAATAAATAATCAAGGCCTTAATATACACAACACATTTATTATTCGGTAGGTTTATAAACACTCTTTCTTGAATACTGCTGAAAAGTCAGCAAATATGGAATATTTTTCAAGAAGCCTGCTAAGTATCAAATCATTTTTATTTCAGGATATATAGAATTTATAACAAAACAGTAATTATTGTGCCTCGGAAAGCATGTTAAGCCGTTGATCCCGGCTGCATTCATGGATCTTTGACAATCTTTACGTGTAGTCAGAAGCCCGAAAGTGTGACAATCAGTCTTACCAAGGGGTATCGTATTACCCAGTAATTGGGTTATGGAGGTCAGATAGGCAGTCGCTCCATGTAAAATTCAGCTGCATCCGGTTAGACTGGAAGCCGACCCCAACATAGAACTTGGGAAAAAGCTAGGCAGATGAGGCAGATGATGAGTCATTATTATTTTAGCTGGAATATTAATTGCCATATACAACAAAGAAATAATTTTCCTCGTATATGGCCCTCAATATTCCATTGTCAAATTTATGTATTAGGTTATTGTCAGCCTGAGTTTATAGGTGTCTTCAAGAAAATTGAGGAAACCAATTGATTGTGACAATGTAGTTAACATATTGTCTTGATAACTTATCACAGTAGACTGTAATAACCATAAATTAAATGTGTTGATAGTAGCAATACAACGTGTAACGTTAAATGCGCAAAACCTGAAAATAGTTTGTTCATAATTGACTACTGAATCGATTTCGGTAATTTTTAATAAAAGTTTTTTTTTTTGCAAAAATTATCTATTTTGCCATACTATACGCCGATTGAGCCAAAGAAAATTAAGTCTTATTTTAAGGCAATAAGACTCAATTTTGAATGCATAAAGCAATGCTAGGATACACACGATTTTCTTAAGACTATGCCGACCGCATAGTGGCGCCCTCATCGTTTGTTTGGTTATTTCATCCAATTTAGAGTGAAAATGCAAAAAATAAGCACGTTAAGTTGTGCTTCACATGATTATACGTTAATATTATTAGAAACGGTAGTTTTATATTGTTTAGTTTTATCATAATCCTTAAAACGGAATATAGTGGCCACTGTTATCCGTTTTAAGGATTATAATAATAGTAGGATTAGTAGGATAAGTAGAATTAGTAGGATAGGATTTTTTTAATGACACGTTTTGACATTTTTTTATTATATTAGTAGTTCAGTTTTGTGACATTTTATGATTCATTTATTTTACTGACTTATCAATGGTTATAACTTTTTATTTACTTTTTTATTTTTTTTTTTTGTAAGCACTATAAATTTGTACGCCTTACGGTGAAACATGTATGTACGAAATATTAATATTGTGACATCCTGCATGCTTAATTTGTATGCATACGCATGTTTGACAAATAAAATTATCTTTATTTTTAGTATAAACTAGCTCATGATCGATAGTGCATTCCTACAAAGGAGATGTTTACAAAATATAAATGATGCCCTGCCTGACCAAGATTTTATGCATGATTCATTGTATTTATTTTTATTTTGTGACCATGAAAGTGTGACAACACAAGTCTATTAGGGTTATGGGCATGCCCATCATGCCCACAATGGTGGATCCGCGCTTGCTGTGAGAGGCAGTAGGCATAAGCTTAGTAGATGTTATTAGTACTCACTCAACATATTTACATGAAAGGAGTTAGTGTAAGTGAACAAAATAAATAATTTGTTACTAAGGTTATGAAAACTAGGGCAAGCCGCGATAGCGGCGGTAAGACCCCTCTTTGAGGAGTGGCTAGAGAGGCGCCACGGCGCCCTCACCTACCGCCTGACGCAGGTCCTCACCGGACACGGGTGTTTCGGGAGGTTCCTGCACATCATCGGGCGGGAGGAAACGCCCGGGTGTCACCACTGCGAGGGTCGCCCGGAGGACACGGTGGAGCATACGGTGGCGGTATGCCCCAATTGGGCGGAGCACCGCCGTGTTCTCGCAGAGGCGATCGGCAGCGGCAGCGGCGGCGACCTCTCGCGCCCGGCCCTGGTTCAAGCCATGGTCCGGGGCGAGAGGGAGTGGGAGGCAGTCACCTCCTTCTGCGAAGCAGTCATGCTAGCGAAGGAGGTGGCGGGACGGCTGAGGGAGAGGGCCTCACGTCCCAGCCGCCGCGGGAGACGCTCCGGGCGTCGGGAGCCGCGAGACGACTCCCGGCCACCGTAGGCGCGGGCCTGCGGGCGGAGAGTAATGGGTAACTCTCCGTCCGATCAGGACCAGGCCCGTGCCGGACGGCGCGTACGTGTTCCACGCGCGCCTCAAAGAGATGTCAGCATAAGGAAGGGGCCCGAAAGGGCCGAAGCCTGCCGGGGCAGCGGGATTGTCCGAAAGGGTTACCGCTACCCCGGAACACAAAGGGCTAAGGAAGGAACACGGGTGGGTTTTAGTCAGTAAGAGTCTGACACTCCCTTCTGCTCCACCCAGAGCGGGAGGGGTCATTGGATGATTTCCCATCCACAAAAAAAAAAAAAGGTTATGAAAACTAGGCATTAGTACTATTAAGCTTTTTATAGTATTAGTTATTGGAAAACTCAAATGATATTTACCTCTGCAGAACCTCAGTGCATTCCTCAGTGGCAATAGAACCCAATGCTTCAGCCGCCTCATGTCTCACCATCTCATGCTCATCAGTATCTTCAAGCGTCTTCTTCAAGAAAGGCACACTGCGCTTGTCTTGCATCTGACCAAATACAAACGCCACTTCATGCCTAAAGAGGGCGCTAGATGCTTTGAAACCTGGAAAATTAATTAACTGTTTTAGAAATGTGTTTGATTTGATTTTATAAGAATTTTATAAGTACTTGGTTTTTTATGTATAAAAAAACTTCTGATAAATTAACAAATACCCAGTTTATGCATTGCAACTTTAGCATTGCTTGAGGTAAAGCCTTCAATATGCCTACGATTCTAAAATTATTTTTCTACTTTCATCTTAAATAGTAAGGTTCTAAACATCAAATTCTCAAATCAGAACCCAGGAGCTAAACATGGATACTCTTGGCCTTATTACAAAGATTCCCTGTATGAGAAGTGGGAATGAGTTTGGTAAAATCAAAATCAAGCTCTCAATCAAAATAACTGGAGTAAAATATACTACAAAAATAAAAACTTCAAACTCACCTTCACCCAGAGCATTAATACTCTCAGTAGTTCCCATGTTTCTCAAACTAAACATAGCCCTATACCTTTCAAACAATGGCTTACTTTCATCCATCAAGGTATTCTTTAGATTCTCTAAGTCACCCTCACAGCTTGGTGGAGCTGGGTCTATGGATGTAAACAAACTTTTTGATAGGTTGGACTCTTTGGTGCTCTCATTGGCGACCCAGTTAAGCCTTTGCAGTGCAATTTGACAGGTCTCTGCAACTTCAATAGCTGGGTCATGCTGGTATTTTTCTAGTAATTCTCGTAGCTTTGGGTCACCAATAGCTCCTAGGGCTTCACCTGGAATGAGACAGTTATTTGGATGTTGAATTTTTCTTGTGTATGTTCATTGAACTTTGTAAGTTATAATAAGAAGGATTTCATAATATCTACTGGATCCATAGATATAATAATGATCCAGTAGATATTATAATTTAGACAAACTTTCAGTAAGTACAACGTTTTAATTAAAAATCCTTCAGAATGTGAATGGCTCATTTCTTATCACCAACATATGTTAATTTTATACATGAACTAAAGATTTATGCTCCTTATGAATAAATATACCTAGCATCTGTTTATAAAAATGACATCATAATAGTTTAAGAAAGGACTATACTTTGTTTTCCTGCTTGTAGGAAAACATTATGCCATTAAGTGCTTTTGAATGACTGGTAATGGTTTACATTTAAAGCAGAGATAGGTTAAAAATCTATTCAACTAAGCTCTTGCTTTCAACATTTGCTTCCTTCAAATAGTATCATTGTAAATATCAACATAATTTTCAAAACTTGAGACATTCTCACTTGACAATCTTGACAAGAAGTACAGAACATGACTCACAGTTTAAACCATGCATACACTCGCTCAGGTATTCACTATCGCACAATTTTATCGCTTAACATGCGAATTATTTGATAAGAACCAACCTGCCTCATGGCGTACTATGGGATCTTGGTTTTTGTCCTCCAGAACGCTCCTAAGCACAGGTATCGCACGTTCATCCTGCATTTGACCCAAACAGTAAGCTAATTCATGCTTTAACAGCACAGATTCTTCTACAAAACACTGGCTTATACACTCAATAGCGGTCTCGCCTCCCAAGTTTCGAAGAGTAAATAAAGCACGGAAACGCTCCTTCATCGGCCTCGATGGATCGTTGAGGACTTTGCCAATGTTCTTCACAGCAGACTCGCTGGCTTTTGCCATATTATGTTTGATATATTAAATAAAAAGAAAATTTTATAGAATTCTCGTTTAGCAACAAGCAACAACGTGCGGTTATGACACAACTGACACTGACAGTCAGTGTGACCATTTTATAAATGGCGAATCTGCCACAGACTGAGCAAAAAATCTGCCAAAATCTGCCACACTTGGCGCCAAAAATATGCCGTAAAATACACAACGAATGGGGCCGACAACTGTCAAAGTGGCGCCAGTAGCGCACAGACCAATAACAAAACAGTTTTTGTATGAAATTAGTAGTGTATTCATAATTACAGACAATTATTGAGGAAATGCCCAGATGTTGTGTACTAAATTGTAAAGAAACTGGAGGCCACCAGTTTCCTCGAGATGAGAAACTTAAAAAAATGTGGTTCAAAGCTTTAAGGCGAGTAAAGTTTGAGGCTAAAAGCGGGGCGAGAGTGTGTCATAAATATTTCAAGGAAAGTGACTATGAAAAGATTGGTAAATACTCAGGTATGTATTAAAAATGATTACTTTCACTTTAACTAAGTCGTCAAAAACTATTTCCTCCTATTGGTACGTAACATGTAATGTGAAATAATGCGATTTAATAAACCAGACTGAAGAAAGCAGACTGCCCTTGATACATAAATTATTTGTTTGGGATCATAAACCAGCACAAAATGTTGAATAAGTCTGCGATCCCTTCAATGTTTCCGTGGAATGTAAAGCCAGCCTCTACATTGAGAGAGAACTCCAACTCAACTACTCAGAGTTTCAGTAATATCCAGCCACATGAAGATTTAGATGATGCAAATGTCTCTGCGCGTGTAAATGTTTATCACAGAGTAGAATAATAATATTTATCTCACATAATGACAACTAAAATGACATTGACAAGGATTCGTATAGTGGTGGCGCCATCTGAGATCAGCTTTCACTTGCCAGCCCCATTCAATGAAATTTCTTCAATCCCCTCTTTTGTTACCCTAAAATTAAGGACCTATTCCTCATTTATGTTTCAAATTAAGAACCTATTCCTTATTTTTGTTTTGTTTGTATTCACCTGAGAAATCCCCGTATAATTTGGCCTTGAAACAGAAGTTGCCAGTTCGATAAAATCATTTGTAATAAAACCTGATGTAATAAATCCTGATTTAATTACTTTGAAAAGAGATGAATTCATTGAAAATTCTAATTAATGAGTGTGGATTTTCTTGAAATCTTTTAAATCTGCCAAAATCTGCCACTTTTGTAAATCGTCAGCATGATCTGCCACAGACAAATCTATATTTAGGAGCGAAATCTGCCAAAATGGCAGAAATCTGCCACAAATGGTCACACTGCTGACAGTAGTGGTGACAGATGCAGTAAAGAAAAACTAACGACTGTCAAAGTCACAGAGTCAAGAGACGTCATCTGTCAAAATAATTATGTTCGGGTAGTCTTTGAAAATCGTATTCTATCGTCTGTTTTTTATTCTCGTAGACTAAATTGACAAGTGAAAATGTCAAAACTGACATAAATGGTATTGAAATATATGTCAGTTTGCCATTCGTACTTGTCAATTTAGTCTACGAGATTAAAAAACAGACTTTAGTTAGGTTTCCCAAGACCATTTAACTTAAGGACCGGCCTCGTATAATTATAATAACAAAGTCAATGTCTTAGATTTCAAAACATAGGACGTTTATAAAACTGATTTGAGACGATTTGTACAGACGCCAGCAGGTCAACCTACCCCAATCTGTCAAATTTCTTTGATAGATTTTCAACTTTAGCTCAAAGGAATAAGGTTCATATTCAATTGGGAAAATCTGACAGATTGGGGAAGCTTGATGTGCTGGCCTCTGTACCATAGTCTAGTTTTTGCCTTTAGCTTACATTATTGATTTTAATGTTGTGTTTTAACTGGTGTAAAATAAAAACAAAAACAATAACTAAATTACGATTGTTGCTACATGTCGTTTACAACATGATACAAAACTGAGCACGTATCCGAGAAACACTAATGTGACCATACATTTTTTAAATATTCTACTATAACCAATAAAAAAATGGATTTTTTTATTTGATATAAATAAATAAATGGCTGTTGTTTATACAGTACAGTTGTTTTTACAGTTAAAAATAGTTTTTGTTTATACAAATGCTAAAATAATCATAAATTTTAATCTTGTATTATAAATCCTTTGTAACGTTCAAAACTTAGCCCAAAACATTCAACTTCATTGGACCTTTTAACATATTGTGAACTCGAAACTTGTTGCTAGGAATGTATGCAAAATCAGTTACTACGAGCCTTCTCTAGGTCGTAATACTTATACAATGATGAAATCTTTTCAAAGATTATCTTAAATCAAATTCAGCATCAGTCTTTCGTGGTCATTCGATCGATGCTCATGCGTCGAAACCGAAACAAACAAACTTAAATATTTGAAACTAGAAAACAGGGTTTTAATTGAATAGAAGTGTAGGAATAATAATAGGCAAATAAGTTATTATTTTTTTTAATTAATGTTCTAGGAAATCGTGAATGTGTGTGACATTGTAATTTTTAGTAACATAAATAGTGATAACTAAATATTCTTCGAACATTGAATTCATATGGACATACTTACCTAGATATTATATTTTTTTTTTCGTAAGTTTCAAACCTTTCTATTTATATCATTCATCTTTCGCTGTTTTTGGCTTTTGCTCTGAGGGCGCTACTTGGGTGGGCCACCAGCATCAGTAGTGTGTCGTCACAGTACCTATTATGTCACAGTGCTGAAACAGGATTTAAAACATTTTTTTAGTCACCTTTATTTATGTTTGGTGTTAGCTAATAGCATACTTAGCTAGAGTAATAGTAATAGATTCAACCTTCTCACATCGACGAAGCTGCACTTAGGTATTAACACGCATCTAGCCTCTGGGGTGATTATGAGCTTAGGACTGTAGCAAATTACCTACCCTAGTACAGAGGCCAACATATCAAGCTACCCGAATCTGTCAATTTTTTTTTATAGATTTTCAACTTTAGCACAAAGGAATAAGGTTCATATTCAATTGGGAAAATTTGACAGATTGTGGTAGCTTGATGTGCTGGCCTCTGTACCTAAGCATAAAATTGTTTTACTGCTTTTTGTCGGTTGTCGAGTTGGACATGTAGGTAGGTACTTTTTCAATTCAAAAGGCACAACACGCACAGCCTTATTAAAAAAACGTTGAAATACGAAAATACAAAACCTATATGTAGGGACACACAGCCCACAACGGTGTTCACAGATTGTCTATTGGAAACATTATAACTTATCAGTAAATTAATACTTAATCATTTAAATAAAGTTGAACTTACGCTAAGCAGCTATGTATTGGGTGTGTATTTGTGTACTTAAGTCCTCTTATTTACATTTCTATAGACTAGACCGCATACTTGACTCTACGATAATAGTGCAATTGACACAGACACATTTATTATTTGGTACCATCCTCCAACTACGGCCCTACTAAACAAATAATTACGTAACTTGGCCTATATTAACTTTAATCATTCTATTTACTCTTATAACTAACATTACCATGTTTAATCAATAATACAAAGAAATAGGGTTTCAACTGGAAGAAGGTTGATTGTTATAACGCCCTTAGCTGAATGCGTTAAATCTGCAGTCACTAAAAACACTTCTAACTTCTAACGACAAGGCAAAGGAACCAAGACATTCAGCTGGTAGTTAAAAAAAACGGACGCGTTCGATTGATTTGAATATCACAAACTTTCTTAGCTGTTTATTTATGTTTATTAAGTTTTTTTACGATTTTTTAACACTGGAACGTAGGTACACTTAATGCTTATTTATTCTCAGAATTCCTTGTGAATCCGCCAAGAGAGCATAAGCAGAAGCACCAAGGATCAGAGAAAGTGTTAAATTCTTCAAGGCTCTGGAAATATGGGTGATATGATCAGCCGATGGTGGTGGGGTGGTGACCCCGATGCGAAGAATGAAATATCTGGTATGTCATTGAGAGACATCTACAATGTACAACAGTCTTGGAAGACGATACAGAAAAATTCCAACCCAAACGGGTTCCTGATGTTCTTTAGGTAAAGTATGGCCTGGAAGTTGAAACAATTTTGTTCTACACATACCTACTGACTTTTAAGATTGAAAGATATTTCTTACACAGTCGGTCCGCCTAATGCTAGGCATGGAAGTTAATACATAATAAATAAATGGATATACCGCAATCAAAAATTAAGTTTAATCATTTTCTAAGGAAAAAGGTTTAGTCAAAGAGGCAGACATACCTAGGTACTGGCTGTTTCTGGGCAAAAAAATATTGAATGCCATTTTTGTTATCTTTTTAATAATTTATTTCTCTTAGAAAATTATGACTTCTGGTTTCGTTTTTCATGAAAATCAGCCAGGATTAAGCAAGTAGTAAAATTGACCGGTGTTGCGACCTTTTTGTTGTGCATATGCATTGATCTTATGGCCATTAAAAAAATAATGCTTTTCATTTTCTGTAGCGGAAAAGGGAATACAATATCACTTTAGATATTTTTATTTGGAAACATGTAATTCGCAACAAATGAACGTGTTACGTTTAAGGTAAAGTAAAGAGCCATAAAGAAGTTCTAAAGTACTTGAATCACCTTGTTCATGCCTTTTTCGAGTACCTACAATAATCTTGATTAAACAAAACATTTATGCCTAATATGTATAGAAATCTATATGTACTCGCATTATGTTGATACATAATAGTGTAGCGTATTGAATATTGATTGTATAGTTAAACAAAAGATATCTTACGGTCGAAATATAAGGAACACCTGTCAGTAGGTACCTACGCAGTAGGTTATATCATTTGATTATTGCCAGAAGATTTCTTTTGGAATATGTGTAGGTACCAACCTGTTGCTGCTTGTCAACATCGACTAACCAGCTTACGACATTCTGTAGCTTATATATTCTAATGCGCTACAGTGTTTAGTTTTCTATGCTACACTAGGAGTTGTTTTGGGTAGTGAGTATAATAAATATATAACACTATATTTCTTTCACAGGCTCTTCGAGGCGGAACCCGAAACCAAGTTGTTCTTTAAAGACTTCGCGAACCTTCATACTGAAGAAGAAATGGCGGCAAACCACATTTTTAGAGCACACATCATCAACATTATGTCTTCCCTCGACAACTCTATTGTAAACCTACAGAATCCTGAGCTAGTGGTCGTATGGATGCAGAAACTTGGCGACTCACATCGGAGACATAGGATTGAGAAAAGACATTTTGGGGTAAGTTTTGACATGTTCCTACATTTTACCAGTCGTCATTGGTAACTAGAGAATCCATTCTTCGTATCGGCATAACTTAGTTTTTGATCATTTTAATTAAATCTAGCTTATGCCTGCGGCTTCGCCCGCGTTCATGTCGGAAAATATCCCACGAGAACGTACTACCGGGATTAAAAGTACCCTAACTATGTGGTAATCCAGGTTACTAAACTACATGTGTGCTAAATTTCACCAAAATCACTTCAGCCGTTTTTGCGTCAATCCGGAACATGTACATCCAGACAAACAGACAAAATTCTTAAAACTATATGTTCGGCATCAGACTCGTTCTCACACGTCGTAACAATTACTTTTTTTCAAAAATATTTAATGTACCTACAGCTTTGACTCTATTTATTGTATATTAGATATAAATACTGAATGGGCTGGTAAAATTATGAATTTCTATAAACTTGTTAGCTCATCCCCGAATACTCAAAAGACCATAACACACTATTTAAAGTAGGTAGCTAACTACTGCCGCTACAATACACCTTAAAAAAAGTGAGAAAGCATTAAGTTGCTTTTGATTTTTCATCCGTCAGTCTTCTATATTTTCAACGCCGATTATACTGTCGGTTTGAGAACCGACAGCCGAAAAGCTAAAGAAATGCCTTTGAAAGATGAGTCTTTCAAAGGCATTTCTTTAGCTTTTCGTTGGTGGACAGCAAATGAGGTCCCCGTGGGAGTAATATTTCGAAATATGATGGCCGCCCGTTGATAATTTCCTAAGACGCAACAGGGCTCCGGATTTTAATGACTCTAGATCTTTGTCGTTAGTGCAATGATGAAACAATTATCCGAGTAACTGGAGTTTTTCTTTGCCCAGTAACTGGGTTGTGGACGTCAAAAAGGCAGTCGCTCCATGTAAAATATATGTATGTGCTGGTATTCAGCTGCGTCCGGTTAGATTGAAAACCGATCCCAACACGATAAGCCGCTGGTCCCGGCTGTCATTCGTGGATCTTTGACAGTCGTTACGGGTAGTCAGAAGCCCGAACGTCTGACAACCAGTCTTACCAAGGAGTATCGTATTACCCAGTAAATGGGTTGTGGAGGTCAGATAGGCAGTCGCTCCATGTAAAATACTGGTATTCAGCTGCATCCGGTTAGACTGAAAGCCGATCCCAACAAAGTTGGGAAAGGCTGTGGGCAGAGGCAAAAGGCAGATGATGATAGATTATTTGGTTCTGGGGCTAGGTTTGTGCTCTCGATTGAAACTATGGGCCCAGTTATTAACAAGATTTACCTTTTTCAGGTCTTCAAAGACGTCCTGGTAAATATTCTGCAGAATGACCTCAAGTTCGCCGAAGATGTGGTGGAGTCGTGGGGCAGATACGTGACGTTTATATACAAACATTTGCTCTCAAGACTGGATTCATAATTAGAACATGATGTCTTTAGATATAACTACTTAATAAGTATTATTTAAGAGCCAGTGGATGAAGTGGCAGTGAGCTGACCATGTTTGTCAAAGGATCGATGGCCGGTGGAGCAGACGAGTCCTAGAGTGGAGACCGCGTATCAGCAAGCGTAGTGTGGGGCATCCCCCCATCAACATGGACGACCTTAACACATTGGATTGGACAGAATGGATGCGGAAGGCGGAGGACAGGGTGTTGTGGCGCAGCCTGGAAGAGAGGCCTACGTCCAGCACTGGATTGCGATAGGCTGAGTTGATTGATTGATTGAAACTAAGTGCTTACCCACGTTGTATTTTGAAACCTGATGGTTTATGAATTAATCATGTACCTACTTCTAGTATTATAAAGATTATAATGGAAGTATTAGATTACAATGACTTCTGATTAATTGAGTCTACTTCGTTTGTTTGAACTTTTATTTATTTGACATCGCAATTTTCAATGAATAAATCTAAGTATTAAAAAAATGAACAAGTGTGTTTTATTTTTACCAATAGGTACCTAGGGGCACCTGCCACTGCCTGGTCTTCTTTGTTTTTTAGAGATGATACTTACGCTGAGAGCAGCAAACACTGCGTTCGTCCTTCGGGTGATAAATCTCGGCGACAAGGGACAGTCCAGGAATGTGAGGCCTGCGTTGGGTGGAATCCTTGTGGATCTGCTGCATAGCCATTCACAACCATTCGATTCGCTTCCGTACAGAATCGAACATCAATCAATGTTATCATAGGACTGTAGGAGTCTTGTAAACGCTGTTCACGAATTCAATCCCCGAATATTCTGTTAGTTTAAATCAAATAGGTGACCGCTATTATTCCGACAGCTATTTGCTGACAGGGCAAGGTAAATCAGGTTATCGAGTTATTGTGTTATTCTCGATTGCTTGTCTAATGGTTGTGAATAGATATGCTGTTACATAGGATGTTACAATGTGTCCTGCGGAATAATTCAGAAAGAATATCGATTTCACCCGTATAAGTGTCGATCCAGTGGGAATATCGAAATAAAAAAAGTATCCTATGTGTTATTCTGATGTATAAGCTATATTGCTGTAAAGTTTCATGAAAATCCGTTCAGTAGTTTTTGCGTGAAAGAGTAACAAACATTCATCCATCCATCTATCGTCACAAACTTTCCCGTTTATAATATTAGTAGGAAGCAGGATAGGATGGTAAAACCTAAGCAATAGGCTAGTTTCCACCATAAATAAATTGAAAATCTATTTAGTCCGTCAGCTAGAGTATTGGAAAATAATGGACACGTGTTTTTTGTTTTTGTAAATCAATGAATATTGACAAAGATAAAACGCATCAAACCTCGAGAGTGGGGGGCTCGTGACGTCAGAAAGCACCAAGGTGTGACGTAATGACAATTTTAAAAGCGTCGTATCTTCGTCAATTTTGGTTTACGTAACAAAAGAATAAATACGGGTCAAATATTTTTTGATAATCTAACTGACGGACTACTTAATTAGATTTTTTCAGTTGACAAGCCTATTCTAAAGAAGTCCATGTCATCCCACCACAAGTTGGGCCAATAGTCGTCTGATATAATGTAGATCAGTCTACTGTTCAGCCTAATTAGTTACATTTTAGCGTTTCAGCTTTTCGAGCAACAACAGCTATTTTTAATCTGTAACGAATTGTTGTATTTGTGGCTCGGCCTATAGGTTTATGAATACATGAGGGATACCCAGAATACTCCGTTCCATTGCTTTCAGGTAAATCGCGTGCAAAGGCCACTGCTGATTTTTCAACCGATTACCGACAAAATAAATGTGTGCACTTACTGGACAGGTCCACTCAAATCTGTGTGGTTATTTCCTCAAAAGACTATCAATGACACGAATATACTTATGTACGAGTTTATGGTCTCACATAATGTTTTTTTTAAACAAATTAAAAATACGACGCATGTCTATGATTTTAATGTAGTACTATAGATGAGCAGGTGTTTTGGATGTGTTACGTGTTCAAATGATCTGAAATATGCATTATGTATTCGTGTGTGCCCACACAATTCATTGATTGACATCACCAAATTGTCGTTGATTTATCATCAATGATTTAAATGCGAATAATGAGCGAATTTAATATTCTGTGTACATGCTATAATGATCACACAATGAGATCTGGTAGAACCTCTTTTTTATACAAACGTACCATCTATGAATACTAGATTAGAGTACAAAAATACCAAGTACCTATAATTAAGGATTAGTTGACGCTGGTAACAAGAGCTACCGCTGAGCATGAGCTCCTTCAGGATCAAAGTGTTATAACAATAGGCTCTCAACCTATTACATCGGACTTAAACATAACTGACGAAATGTGGATGTGTTACTTTAGTTGAGGTAGGCCATGTAGGATCCCCCCCGGTGGGTTCCCGCATTGTCGAGGCGGGGGGGCTCAGTAGCCGTGGCTTGGTCACCCACGGTGAAGCGAAGAGGAACCCGAGGAGGGGCCGCTCGTCAGGGCTTTTGCCTGTAAGCCGACGACGTAGCGGCCAACAAGTAGGTTGCGGTGCCGCTTGGGCGACATCGCAACTGAGGCGGGCCGCGATGTCGTATGTGAGAGAGGCATCGCGGCTGAAGGTTGGAGGCCGCGGCGGGAGAGGAGTGGTATTGCGGTGCGCCGCTCTCCCTACCTTCCGCGGCCTTGACGGGGTCGCCACCGTTGATGGCGGACGCGGTGGGGCCGCAGGGGAGGAGGAGTGTTGGTATTACGTTGGCCACTCTCCCTATCCTCTGCGGCCGAAAATTGGCAGGTGGCGGGGCCAACGACCTGACCCACCGCAAGGGGACCAAGGGTGCCGCGACACGGGGTCATCTGGCGCCCATGTGGTGGTTTGGTCCCTGGGGTGGTCACGGCGTGCTATGTGTTCTGGTGCGCCGGTGATGGGGAGCACTCCCCAGAGGAGGGTCCGGTGACGGACAGCCGCGGCGGGTTCACGGATGAGTGCTAACGCGTGCCCGTGTTCCCGCCATAAGCGGCGGAGGAGGACACCGTGGAGTTTTAGTGGGTAAGAGTCCCACATAACTGCACTACGTGCTGCACCCGTGAGCCGCGCGCGCCGGCGGCGGCGCCGCCGCGCTGCCACACCCCACACCGTACGAGCCGGGCGCCCGCGCCCGGCACGATATCTCGCAGTACGTCGTCACGCTCATAGCCGCACTAAGGAAATGCAACTGCAAAAATGTATTGGGAGCGCGCGCGCAGGCGACAGCGACGCGGAGGTGAGGGTGGGAGCGAGACAAAACACAAAACATAGAATTTCCCTCTTTAATAAATACTTTGGGTACAAATCTTTAAAGGAACGCACGGTGATGCCTGCGGATAAATTGAATTTTATGTTATTCAATTTCATATAATTGTTGGTTATAAGTAGTTGCTTTAATTTATGAGTACTGTTTGTTTTATTTTATTTTGTTACCTGTTAAGTACGAATCATTTGATCTGACTTGGTTTCCGTACGTCCTTTTCGGGTAACCACTGAAAATCAGCGCTGTGCTGTGGGTCCCTTATAGCACAGCATCATGCTGAGTGGAAGCCTTCTTGTCACAGTCATGACGTGCAGCCGTCGACTATCTCTGCTTTGTGCTCATGTATAAAGATATATATTTTTTTTTTTTGTTTCGATTTAAATGATGTCATTAGAATTAATCATCTTTTTGTTTGCACGTGTTTCTGTGACAAATAAACCTATTTTTCTTTCTTTTCTTTCTTTCTTTCACTATCTCCCCGTGGTAGTGCAGTATGCATGAGCATTTCTCCACGTAGAAAAAAAAAAAAGGTCATGTAGGATCGCCCCCGGTGGGTTCCCACATTGTCGAGGCGGGGGGGCTCAGAAACCGTGGCTTGGTCACCCACGTTGAAGCGAAGAAGAACCCGAGGAGGGGCCGCTCGTCAGGGCTTTTGCGGGTAAGCCGACGACTGCGACGTAGTGGCCAACAAGTAGGTTGCAGTACCGCTTGGGCGACATCGCAACTGAGGCGGGCCGCGATGTCGTATCGTGTCGTTGGAGGCTGCAGCGGAACAGGAGTGCCGGTATTGCGGTGCGTGCACCTGTAGAGTGTAGGATGCAAGAGCGAGCTAAGTGAGCTCGAAATGTATAGCACTCGGTCTTGGATAGATGAAGTAGGTATTCTTTGAACGTTCATACAGAAATATTGATTATTTCTAAATATCTCTAATAATAATTGTAATTGTAATAATTCAAATAATTGTAATTTAATTTCATTTCATTCAAATAATTATTGTAATTAACTATAATTTTGCATGCCCGTAATGAGGGTGAAATATGTCCTGTGCTATAATTTAATTTAACATCTTGTGTACCCATGTTTCAGGCAAATAAATGATTTATGATTTTATGAATAGAAGTAAATTTTCGATTTATGAAGAAAAGCTAGAAAAATAAAGAACGTAGAATGCAAGAGCGAGCGAAGACACTCGAAAATTTGATGTATTCCGCCCAGTCTGCTATTTTTATAAATTCGTCATTCCAACACGATCCCATTGTCATTTTGCTAAAAGTTCGTAATCTGCTTAATGGTTGATCATTGTTCGGTCGATGGTCTGAGAAAAACTACTACTAAATTTAATGCTAGATTTCATTTAATATATATTTTTACATATTACGTATTAGTGTTTGCAATCTGAAGTAGTAAGAAGTTCTTAAATAGGAAAAACATTAAATTTATTCATTCGTCATTATGCACGAGTACGAGATTACCATTTTATGCCATTTCTTTCAATGGAGTGTCAGTGGTTGACCATTGGAAAGTCATAATGACGCCGTTATATTAGTAGATTACCAAACTTGTCAAAATCAACAATTATGAAATCAATGATAGACCATTCCGCCACTATTGTAATAGCAGACTTGAGGCCCTGAGCACTGATTTCAACCGCACTTGGATGAACCGCACCTGAACACTTCCACTAACCGCACTGAAATAAAATTTTGTAAAGTGCGGTTCGATGGAACAGTTTAATAATATTATTTTCAGTTGAAAATTAGATAGACCAAGGTGAATGCTGAAATGGCAGAAATTCATTGAATTCAATTCAAAATCAAAGTCAATATATTATACAGAAAAATAGTAAACATGTTTGACTGTTGATTAGTCTCTCGATTATAGTGTCTTGTTTGTAGTGGTTAATACCGCGGAGAAAAGTCTTTAGGTAATTTTCATCGACACCCATAACTTTTTACCTTAATTTTAAAGATCCCTCCCGATTGTCAAGGATCTGGTAATTTCCTGTGAAAACAGTAATATAATAGTTATGTATGTTTGATTTGAAAGCAATGATAATAGCTGTAACTCAGAATGTAGAGCACATTCGAACTGGTTACCCTTTTTCATGAATTCAAGCCAAACTGTCCATAAATTAACATTTCACGGGGAGCATAAAGTTAGCGCGAATAGCAAATATTCCACTTTGAAACCATTAAAAGCTGCAACTGTTATTCGTCACCCTGGTTTCAGCAAGGAACGTTCTCTAAGCCTACTTAGGTCGAAAACCTAAGTTAAGTTGTGGTGGTATAATAAAACCTATAATTCTTCTTCTACAGTACCTACAGTATCATGTGGAGGCTCACGTAGAGGTCAAAAGATTATAATGGATTTCTTGTCCATTCTACTCAATACGAAACGAGCTTTCGGAATGGGCGACTAGAATCAATTCTAATTTACTGTATTACGTTCAAAAGTGCCTATAATGTGCCATTTTAAATAGATGTTTTGACTTTTACTGACTTTGACTATATTATGCTAATCGACAAGTTTAGTTACGAGGTTGACTGCCCAAGGTGTGGTGGACGAAGGTACTTAGATATAGGTAGATTTGCCATATTAATTACAATAAGTACTACTAAGTATCTACATACTGACAGCTAAAAATATTTTTACGTCAGACCGAGTATAAGCAAATTATAATATAATTAAAGACATTATTTGTTCACCCTTTTCTATTGAGGATGAGCGAACTTTACACCCTGTTCCGCATACCTTTATACCAGTTTAACTAATAAATCACATGAAGTAACAGTGCGGTCTTAAAGGCCTTATAGCTGATGCTTTAAAAAGCATTTGGATCCGAATTACCTCATCAAAAACATCTCCAAATCAAATTTATTTTGAGTACACCTTCTGTATATTCCTACTTCTAACTTCGCACACCATATCGTGTTACAACCAAGCCTTTTCCCACATTGGGACACCATATTGCTTATCGCCATTGGCACCTCATCCTCTGGGAGCCGCACATCATTCATCACGCACCTACTACATTAGCCTAGTCGGTACATATTTGACATGCAAATGAGCGTGTCATATTTGTGTAACACAAATATTAATTATATTACTGAATTCTCTGTTGAATCGTAAATATTCGCGCCTTGGTCGTCGAAGGAAAATATGTAGTCGATGTTTGAGTTTAGATACTGAATAAGACTATTTTGCAGCCTTATTAGCAAGTTACAATTTCATTGTACGAGCTATGAAGGATTTCGTCCGGAAAGGTACTGGCACAGCCACATACTTGACTGCTCCTTTTTAAGTAAGTTTGATTGCATATCGGTATCCCTTCGAACTTGAGCAGGCCTAGCGTAGTAGTTTTAATAAAACTAGAGGTCAGCTTATATTGTTTTTTACCTCTAACTTGCGTCCTACTGTACCGCTTTGAAGGATATAGTGTAAGTGTAATGTTTCTCCTGAAGGCTTTACTATGAACCTAATCGATGACCTATAAATATCCGACCTTCATTGAAAAGGGACAATTTAAGATGTGCTAAATTGTCCATGAAATTCAAAAATCGTTCCATCAAATTCGTCTTCTACCGAAAATAAGGTGTAAGATATTCAAAAGTGCATTCTAAAGATAGAAGACACTGGTGAAGCATCATCTTCTATGACTGGACAAATCTAGGGGTTAGGTTAAACCTAGGGCAACCTAGGTGGGTAGTTATATCTAGACAAAACTAAAGGTAGTTTCGACTAATAAAAAAGAAAGAATACCTTGGACAAGGCAATCTTAAGAGTACTTAATTTTAACTGATCATGAACTCAGATTACGATGGTTACAAAGAAGACACAAGACAATGGTGTACAATAAAATGATTCCGTGTCTATTATTTTGCGGTCTCCTGTCCTCACAGAGACAGCACGTCACGGCACGGCAAGGGCGGCGGGCGGGCGGGTCTGCACGTCCTAGTGTGGGGCAACGTTTTTTAAAAAAGAAAGAAAGAACATCGCGCGTTCGTGCTAGGTCCTCAATTTTGTTCACTAAAGGGTTGGGAAGGGTTGTGGCCGCAACCTAACAGCCGCAATGACGTTGTCAAAAAACGCTCTCTAGGAATACACAACCTAGCACGAACGTGCGAAGTAATCGTAACGTAAATTTGACAGATATTTGAAAAGAGGAAACTATTTTAATTATTATGCTATAGCAGTTTCGTTTAAATTGTGCAACAAGCACAATTATTATCACCCATTGATATGAATTAAATCTTAAGACGAAATACATATTACGTGCGAAACGAATACTTCGTATTCAAGAATCGATTTAGCGTTTTTAACGTTTACTTCGCGCGTTCGCTCTAGGCCCACGTGTCAATCTAGAATTTGATCCAGAGATACCTACACGGGTACTGGTGCTATTGAGAAAGGTTTTAATAAGTAATGTACATAATTTAGCAATCTAGGTAAGTCCTTAAGTCAAGGATGTATGTCCCTAAGCCCGGATAAGGATCCGCAATTAACTTACAATCGCCACCGGAGGTTGTCGACATCCTTCCAGAGAACCATTCAGCATTCCATCCACGCCGCACATACGCCACGACAATAAGGACCGAGAACAATACTTCATTAGTAGATATAAATCGACGATTATTAGTTCGCAAGTGCAGTGCGTTGCACATCAAATAGAGTTTTATTATAGTTTTATGATTTATGTAGCATTGTGGATGCAATCAATTTAATGTTCTTATGAATGGTACACAATAGCGAGCTGCTTTGAACATATATGAACAAAGCTAATGTGGTTGTCAATTTTATTTAGTTCTTCATTGTTTCTTGAATGGTAAAGTAATACTGTGAAAATCTTTATCCTTATCCTCCGTCCTTATCCCAATTTCGACACCTCCATGCAATAACATCGTAACTCACTTATTTCCAAAAATTGAGTTACAATGGCATTGTTATGTAAAAAAAAATGCATTTTTTCTGTACTATTATTGTAATTCTATTCCCTTTCATTTCTAAAATATAAACATTTTATGTAACTTAACACCTTGGAGTTACAATTATCTGACCACAAAAATAAATTAAACTACAAAAAAACTAAATTGTAACTCAGACATACAATGTTTGTCCTCGTAACTTATATGTCATTTCACTGTTTTGTTTTTCACGTAAGTCATGAAAACCCTTGAAAACAATTTTTCTTTTACAACTTAACCATACCTATTTATAGTCCGCCTAAACTATATTAAATAGAGCCAGCTTCAAAAATTGTACGAGGTGTTTTGAGTTTGCTATAATTTTTCAAACTTTAAAATCGCTCTCCTGTAAAATCACAAAAAGTGAGTTACGATGTTATTGCATGGAGGTGTCGATTTATGTATTTGGGGTCGACGCCGCTTGTCGTTTTCTTTCATTATATACATAAACAGAATAACAGGGGACATCACCGCACTATCTGTTACCAGCATTACATGATTCGGAACCCTTCGTTGAAATTTGTCGTCGGTTTTTTTTTTTTAATCAGCTGTTCTGCATTTTGCAACCAGGACATTATAAACCTTCCTGATTGCAGAGCATGGTGAAATGTTCAGGAATTAGACAAAGTAACATTCTATCGGCGATAATGATGATAGAACAGTTAAAAATGGATTGGATTGACATAAGCTACTGAAAACCTTACACATGTCAATCCTGTTCAAAGTCATTATAGAAATGCGGGATGTGACGGAAAAAGTGTTATTGGTATTTTATTCCATTTCAAATTGCTCAGTTGCAGTCCGAGACCTGGATTTGTGCCCGGTTCTTCTTCTTTTCGTGTCGATGGTTCTTGAGCCCGGTTTGGCCCGGGTAATACCAATAGAATCGTCCCCAGTTACATGAGACCCAAATATAACTGAAATCACGGGGCCTCATTTTCCAGGATCACCCCATCTTGCTCACTTTAGACCTGCATTTGTGCATTTACACACACCTTATCAGGGCCTCAAGTCTGCTATTACAGTAGTGTCAGAATGGTCTATCATTGATTTCATAATTGTTGATTTTGACAAGTATGGTAATCTACTAATATAATGGCGTCATTATGACTTTCCAATGGTCAACCACTGACACTCCATTGAAAGAAATGGCATAAAATGGTAATCTCGTACATAATGACAAATTAATGACTGGCTTAGGCGGTAATCTGCTAAACTTCTTACTACTTCAGATTGTTATAACACTTATACATAATATGTACAAATATATATAAATGAAATCTGGCATGAATAAATGTTCAAATATAGTAGTAAGTTTTTCGAAAATAATTTCTACTAATGGGTTTTATAATAATGACAATACGACAATGTCATTATATCACAATTCTATTACGAGAACATTGACCGACCAATGATCAACCATTATGAATTTAGCAGATTACGAACTTTTAGCAAAATGACAATGGGATCGTGTTGGAATGACGAATTTATAAAAATAGCAGTCTTGGGCCCCAGGTGCTTAGCTTTCGTCTCAGGCCGATGCCAGGTGTGGAGATTCCCAGGTGTGGAGATTCGCACGATTTTCAAATAGATTAGCGATCGTCGTGGGTTGTAGCGCATCAGAGGGTGCAAAATTTTTGGTATTACTCCTTAGTTACCTTTTATGACGCGTAAAGTTACGCGGCTACAGGAAATAGAGTGTAATTAGAAAGTATTGTTGAAACTAGGAAAACTACAAGGTTCATTTAACATAAACTTTTAACAATCCACTCAATATCGTCTACTTTTTTACTCTTTATACCTAGTTAAGGAGCTACACCACACACACACATCTAGTACAGGGCTCAATTCTTGGTACTTTTTGTTTCCTATATATCGTCGACCGTAGGTTCAATTGAGGTAAGGGACAAGATACCCAATGTCCCTTACCTCAATTGAACCTACGGTCGACGATATATTAATGACTTGCCTTACCTCGTAAAGGACAATCATGATATTATGGTGTTGTTCCGTACCCAGTGCCTTATAAAGGTACTGTCAAACTTTGGTTTAATAATTTTTTTAGGAATCTGTTTAAAAAATACAGTGATATCTATAATAAAAATACTAGGAACATGAACGACCGAAAGAAAATCTAACAATACTCTCTTTGTACTGTGACACAGTACACAGATAAACAGGTGATACCTACTCGATCATAGAAAATTTCTTATATTTATGTAATTATGTAATTCTGGAAAACTCACTATTACTACTGCTGGTGCAATTAATCTAGTTATGAAAGGTCAAGTCATCTTGCTTGACTACTTTTTAGCTCTATATTAATACCACGAAATGGTCCGAAACATCAATAGAATTGCGTGACGTGTCTAGCCATTAAACAAATAGTAAATTCTGCAAATATTAGCGGCGCTTAGAGATGACTACACGGCGGCGTCGGCGAGGACCGGTTTAGGAAATATATTCATATTTTTATTTGTCATTGATATATTTGACGTTTAGGTAGCGGCTTCTTCGATGTCTAGAATGTTTAAAATAATACGCAAGTCACCAAAATCAAAAAAATGTGCAAAGTCTACTCGGTGATCATAGATATCTAATTGATAATGTCAATAATACTATTTTATTTGTGGGTATTTTAGGGATACTTGTGGGCATAACGGGAAATCCCATTTTCATTAAAAAGTAATTATGAGTTCAAATACATTCGTATTTGTATAATTAACAAGTGCAAATGTATTTGAACTCATAATTATTTGTACCCGCTTTATAAATAATGTAAAAGGTAATTTTTATGACCATGCCGTATGCCCGATAAGATTTCACATAGTCAAAAACGATGAACTTCTATACAAACTTTCATACCCTATTTAACCCCTTTAGGGGAAGAATTATCAAGAATTACGTAAGGATCTCTTGTGCAAAATTCCACGCTTCTAGACAAAGTGATTTAGCCTAAAATACATATAACAGTATAGGATACCCTTTAACAGAGGGGGAATTCTCGTAATTATTTTAAGATCGTTCAAAGTCTGATCTCAGTCTTAATATGGCAAAAACACCTCTGATTTCCCCTTAATTTAATTAAACGAGTGTGTTACGAAATTACGGTGCCGTTCACAGATACATTAAGGTGCGTTTAGATATGTAATTATTATATACTATACAGAGTATCTACCATTGATTCAGTACATAATTCTAAACCCTGCCTTGAAATGTTTAGTCGGTTATTTTGAAAAAATCAGCTGTTTCATAGATTTTGACCGCGTACCATAACTACGCGGTCGAAACGTATGAAACAGCTGATTTTTTTTTTGCACTTTTCTACGAAACAACAGATTTTATTTTTCAATCATGGCTGAATTCATGGTTACAATTTGTGCGTCATCGATGCACAAATTGTGCGTCAATGTTCCTGCCACCCTCTATACAGCAATAAAGGGATATTATAAATTGCATATCAAATAAATAATCGCCTATCAATACATACTCATCATTTATATTCTTTTTTACATCAAATAACTTACTTCACTACAAATAAACTAAATGTTTAACAAAACTCAAACTGCAGATAATTCGAAATTATACATCAATATGACATTACTTTTTTCCTCATAATGCAATACAGTTAAATTTATTTTTGTACAATAATAAAATACTACATACATAACATAAATACTGACTGCAGAGCAAATTTTCCATATTTTATTTCAAATTTCAATTTAATACTAAACGACGTCAGGGGCACCCCGAGGTTCGGTTTGGTTAGGTTCCTTTAAACCCTGCGGACAAAAATAGGGGCGCAGCGGGGCTCCGTCGACCTGACGTAAAAATCGCTGTACGCTGCGAAAATAAATTGTAGTGTGTTTAGTGATATTTTGAGTTGAATATTTTGCTGTGCAATCAGTAATTTTGATGGGAATTCGGAATCTTATTGCATAGAAAAAGGATATTTTTTGATTTGCGTTTAAATACTACCCAAAAATAAATACCTAATCTGCATTCGCGATTTATTTGCTAAAAAATTAAACAAATATAAGTTTATGGAAGAATAATTTTAAATCCTACTTACACAATAAAGTTCAGTTTACGCTACAACTTCATTTTTATAAATTTTTCAATTAAAATAAAGTTGATATTTGCTCAAATTGAAAGAATATAAATTTTAAACATAAGTTTGAATAGACTTTAGGTAGGTACTCATATTTTAATGGCAATAAATTCTTCGGATATTCTTAATACCGTTACAACACCTGGAAGACACATTTATGATCAGCCAAACGATCGCAACACTACAAATAGTAATATTTTTATTATCATGTCTATTACATTTTATTATCTGATGGATCCAGCATCTAAATATATTTTTATCGAACTGTTATTGGTTTAAATATTTTTATACAAATCGCTGAAAGATTACTCAATGAAACAAGTACCTATTTCTCCGTTTTGAGGGTTTAAAAGAAAAAGGTGTATGCAGAATTCAATTCCATTTGAACTGAAAAGAAAATTTTGAAAAGTTTATTTTAGCGCCTTTCTTAGGCTAATCTTAGGCTAAAGAGACAATAGTAGATTATACAACAAGTGAAAAAAAAGGGAATTTAATTCGAGGGACTACGTTGGATCCCGAGAGCAGCGAAGGATTCTAGAATAGAATCCCGAGCGTATTCGATTCTAGATTTGAATCCTGAGCGGAGCGAGGGATACAAGGACCGAGATAAATTATTTTTTTCACGAGTTGTGTACTCTACTTTTTACCATTGACTGCGAGAAAATAAATAGTAGTATAGTATTTATCACATTTTACTATAATTGCTGCTTTATTTCGAAATGATTCCGGAGTTAGTGTCTCATTTTCGTCACTGGAAGAACTCATTTTATTATAATTTATGTTATTAGATTTTCCAATGACTTAAAACAACGATAACAGATAGAAAAGAACCTAAAATGGCGGGTTTTTTTTTTATTATGGAATAGCTCCGTATAGCCAGCCAGTACGTACTTTCAGCACGTTTTATTTATTTTTGTACTAGCTTTTGCCCGCGACTTCGTCCGCGTGGGTTTCGTACTTTCCTCAAATAAATTTAACACCCTCTCCACCTCCCCCTGAAAGGTATTTCGAAAATTATTTATTACGATCTTTATACTTACTTTAAAGAAATAAGTATTCGGACCAATATTTTAGTTAAACTACCTAAGATGTTTCAAATAAACTATCCTCCCTTTTCATCACGACAGGGCTTGTTTTTGCATTTGGTACGTTTCCATTTTTATGATATAAAGATTATTTATAAGTACCTACCCATTTTCGTGTTAATGGAAGTTGGAGTTTATACTCCTTAAACTTTATTACCCTTTTCTACCCCGGTATGAGTAGAATAAGTAAAACCCTAAAACTCACACTTTTTTATTTTAAGTAAGTAAGTAGTAAACCCCTAAAAGTGACAATCTTTATTATTTACTGAGGCAAATGTTGAAAAGTTTCAAGTTTCCTAACCAAAGGAATAAGACCACATTTTCACCTTCACAGTTTTTATCCCCATAGGGGCGAAATATTGAAAACATGTATGGGACGTTTCCATATCTTGACTCAAAGATTATTTATACCAATTTCCCATTGAATCAAGCCACGCAATAAAATACTCCTCTGTGAAATGAACTACCCCCGTTCAACACGTTAGGGTTAGATTTTCGAAAAACCCAGTCACACTTTTTTATTTATTTGGTCTTAAGTATACATACTGAGTTCCGAGTTTATATTATTGGACCGCGCGATAAAATTCTTCCATACAAACTGACACCCTCAATCTCCCTTTAGAGCAGAAAAACATAAAATGACAAACTATAATTTACTTAGATAAGTATTTGTGCCAAGTTTGAAGCTTAAATTTATCCATACCATTTTTTTGGAGTAAATCAAGCTACGCACTATAATACCGGCCTTAAAAATCGAATTACCACTATTTTACCCGTCAGGGATCTACTTTCGAAAGACCCATTTCTTATTACTTAGACAAATATTCCTCCGTATAAAGTTTTTCCCCACTTTTCACCCCACACAGGAGGAATTTTGAAAAAATGTTTGGGATGTGTTCATAACTTGACTCAAAGATTATTTCCAACAATTTTCGAGTTAATCAAGCCACGCAGTAAAATGGAAAATTAACTACTCCTTTTCACCCCGTCAGAGGTAGATTTTCGCAAAACCCTGATACATGTTATTCTTTACTTTTGGTCTTAAGTTTAAATACTGAGTTTCGACTTAATCGGACCGCACGTTAAAATTCTTCCATACAAATGTTGACACCCCCTAATCGCCCTTTAGGGGGTAGTTTAGAAAAGGAAAAAATGCCAAAATTCATAATTTACATAGATAAGTATTCATGCCAAGTTTCAAGTATATTAACCAAATAAATAAGATTTTTCATATAAGCTGTATCCGCACTTTTCACCCCCACAGGGGTGGAATTTTGAAAAATCGTTTGGAATGTGTTCATTACTTGACTCACAGATTATTTATACCAATTTTCGAGTTAATTAAGCCAAGCAGTAAAATTTGCGCTGTAAAATTAACTACCCCTGTTCTCCCCGTTAGGGGTAGATTTTCGAAAAACCCTGATAGACGTAATTCTTTATTTTTGATATTAAGTATAAATACTGAGTTTTGAGTTAATCGGACAGCGCGTTAAAATACTTCCACACTTATTTTGACACCCCCCAATCCCCTGTTAGGGGGTAGTTTAGAAAAACAACAAATGTCAAACTTTATGATTCACATAGATAAGTATTCGTGCCAAGTTTCAAGTTTATTAACCCAAGGAATAAGATTTTTCATATAAGCTGTATCCCCACTTTTCACCCCCACAGGGGTGGAATTTTGAAAAATCGTTTGGAATGTGTTCATTACTTGACTCACAGATTATTTATACCAATTTTCGAGTTAATTAAGCCAAGCAGTAAAATTTGCGCTGTAAAATTAACTACCCCTTTTCTCCCCGTTGGGGGTAGATTTTCGAAAAACCCTGATACACGTAATTCTTTATTTTTGGTATTAAGTATAAATACTGAGTTTTGAGTTAATCGGACCGTGCATTAAAATTCTTCCATACAAATTTTGACACCCCCTCATCCCCCTTTAGAAGGTAGTTTAGAAAAACAAAAAAGACCAATTTTCATAATTTACTTAGGTAAGTATTCGTGCCAAGTTTCAAGTTTATTAACTCAAGGAATAAGATTTTCCATACAAACTTTCATCCCCCATTTAACTCCCTTAGGGGTTGAATTTCGAAAATTCCTTCCTTATTCCTCGTCTACATTATAAAAGGAACCTCTGTGCAAAATTTCAGCTTTCTAGATCCAGGGGTTTGGGCTGGGCGTTGATGAGTCAGTCAATCAGTCAGTCAGTCAGTCAGTCAGTCAGTCAGTCAGGACTTGTCTTTTTATATATATAGATATAATTCGTATATTCGTGCTTGTTCCAAATTCAAAATGTTTTTATTCACTCAGTGACTAAAAGAGAGTTTTATTCACTGTTTTCGATGAATAAAATGCCCTTTTTCGAGTGGCAATGGTAAAAAGTCTTTTATCGTTCGTTTAAAAAAATAAGTATAATTTTAATGACACGTCTCAGAGATATTAGTTAATAAAATATTTTAAAAGCTTGATAGAAATATAAAAAGTATGAAAGATAATTATGCTTATTTAAATTGAAATCAAACAGAGTCATTTATGATATGTAAACTATTATTACTTTAACAGAAATATTACTTTTATTTAATTTCTGATACCGATCAGAAATTAATTTTAATTCATAATGACAAATAATATAATATAAAATAAATATAATATAATATAAAAATAAAGCCTTTTTTTTTTCACTTTTTCCAATACAATATACAAGCTAAAACTAATATATTAAACTATTTAGATTTATTATCAATTTAACCTTTAAATGACAGACGTCTAAAAGGGAAACCTGTCTGCAAAGTACCTTTTTTTTTTACGCATGCCCGCTCGTGGGGGACGAGACGGGGTATGTGGGACTCCCTGTCGGAATGACAGTATACCCACTAAAACTCAGCGGTGTTCCCGCATCGCCGTGATGGGAGGGTCATGGGAAACCGGTTCAACCTTTACTTCCACAACCCTCCCGGCGCATGCCCGCCTAGCTGGCGGGCCCCGCGTGCCCCCCAGGTTGGGGGGCTACGGGAATGGCCGGGAACACCTGGCCATTCCCGTCCGACACTGGTGGAGGCCTGTGCAATGCAGGCAAGGGAGCCCCCACACCCGTTACCTGCTGGCCCCCACCTGGGTCTGCAAAGTACCTATCCTAACCTAACCTAACCTATTGCCCGAAAAACAGAGGGCCAATAAAATTCTTCTAAGAACTTTCACAGTCTCGAAATTGCGAAACACACTATCGATCTCAATTTGAATAATTTTGAAGTATATTGCTAATCCATTGATTCATATGTTGGAAAAATGTGTCTGCTCAACATTGTAAAAAACGCAATGAACGTTGTTGATCTGTCAAAATGAAACCCATTGCTACTAATAGTGTGTTACGCAATTACCCCGTCGTTCTCAATCTGTTAAAAATACCTCTAATTTCCCTAAATTTTTGGCAAGTTTTTGACATTGATTGTCGCTTATATGAGATTGCGACTAGATTTTAAACGTTTTTAATTACGGTAATTGGCCTTCTGAAATACCGTGTGAAAGCCTGGCCACCTAGTAGCGGTTGCTATGTTACACACGGCACTTGAAATGGATAAGAATAAATGCGTCACCCATACTTATAACATAAATTGATGTATCTTTGGTCCATTTTCAGTTTTTTTTTTTTTTGGAAAGTTCGTCATTCGTACCCTCTGGGAAACTTATTCAACAAAATCCTCTGTATCATAACATAACAGTCATCACATCTGTTATTCTCGAACGGATGGGCAAAGGTGACCTATAATAGGTCACCTAACCTAAATAGGTAGGTACACCTACATTCAGCCAGCAGGGTAATTGCGTAACACACTATCAGTAGCAATCGGTTTCATTTTGACAGTTCTGCAACATTCATTGCGTTACTAACGTTGTTGAGCAGACACACTTTTCGAACGTAAATGGAGCAATGGATTAGCAATAAGCTTCAAAATGATTCAAATTGAAAGTAATAGTGTGTTACGCAATTAGGGTGCAGTTATATTTCAGTCCCATGTGATAGTGGGCGAGTCTATTGCCATCAATGGAGCACAAATCCAGAGTCGGGGCTAACTAACCAATAACACTTTGCCCGACCTCGGAACCGAATCTAGGACCACATGCACAGCCGTAGCACTCGCGAGCACTAGACCAACTATGCAGAAATTTTCTTTTTGTTTGGGAAAATCGTCGGTCGTACCCTCTGAAAAACTTACCCAGCAATGTGTAGTTAGTACAATTGCAAATTTCGTTCTGTAAAAGTTTCTATTTCTAACGAACGAAGCCGCAGTAGTCACGGCATTTTTGCAGTAAACTGCATAGTACGACACAATGTCGTCAATTCATACAGATAGTACAATCCACGAAAACGCGCCCCACTTCTTCCTAATCGTTAGTGGTTATGTTATCGTTAGTTAATCCACTAGTGTTTTAGTTTTTTCGATACCACTAATTACCCACTAATAATAATTAGTTTGTATTAACAAAACATTAGCGGAATGTTGCACACTTGTGCTGTAAGCATTAGGAAAAAGAGGGGGGCACGTGTTCGTAGATTGCACTATCTGTAGCACCATCGCTTATAAATATACAGTTCCAGTGTTTATTTTGGCGCTGTCTCTGCACTTATTTCAGGAGCTGTCATCAGTCATTACGGTTATCATTTCGTTTGAAACTCCGGATAAAAAGCCGGCGGGGTAATTGCGTAATTATTATTTACTAGCGACCCGCCCCGGCTTCGCACGGGTGCAATACTGACACTAAGTACAGGTATTTCAAGAATGCCAGCATGCGCCGCCGCGGCCGGTACCGCAGCAACCGCTATGTCCCTGCATTTTAAATCTGTAATATCTCCGAAAATATTCATTTAAATTACATGCTGTAAAAGGCCATATTTATCTACATTAAATGCACAATGTATTTAAGGTACTTAATTGGATAAAGATTAATGCTGTATTGCTTAAAATCGCTTCGTAAATAAGCCGTTATTTCTCGTAAAAAGTAAAGGATAAAAAATTATTATTGTGGTTTATCCCTAAGAGATAGACATATACCATTGCGGACTTTTTTGTAGACCTTTTTAAGGTGTACAATACTGTAGTACATTATATTGACCTATCTCGTAGGGTTCAGCCAGCGTTTGAAAAGTAAGCGCATAAAATGTGTTTATTTACGACATCACATGCATGCATGTATTATATATATAAACCTTTCTCTTGAATCACTCTATCTATTAAAAAAAACCGCATCAAAATCCGTTGCGCAGTTTTAAAGATCTAAGCGTTCAAAGGGACAGAGAAAGCGACTTTGTTTTATACTATGTACTGATTTATTTAATACTTCAAGCACATACGCGGCGGCGCGGCGGACTTAATGCCATTTTCTACCAGTCAACCTTTGGGTGATGCAGAGACAAACAGTGGTAGGTGCGATCATTAAAATTGAGGAATAAATATTTTAAATGTAAAGATACGCATAAACCTATTAAAACTATGAATATAATATATAACTAATTACATTATGTATATATATAAGAACAAATAAATATACATTAATGAATATACTTACTAAAATTATATAAGACAAACATGAGACAATATTACCGTTGTGATGATACTGCCAGCTTCTTGCGAATGTGCTCACGAACCTTCGGTGCTATTCTGTGAAAATCTCACCATGAAAACTTAGGTCAAGTGAGCGTGGAGTGAGCTGTCAATAGTGTCAATTCTTATAAAAAACAAACTCACTTCACCTAAGTTTTCACGGTGAGATTTTTACAGAATCGACCGGCTTAACTTTGAAGGATAATCGGTAACAATTGCTTTCATTTTGACAGTTCAACAACATTTATTGCGTTATTTACGTTGTTGAGCAGACACATTATTCGAACATATGAAGCAATGGCTAGGTAATAACAACCGTACGGGTCGATAGATCAAGTTAAGCTACGCTTGCCGCAGTTGGTCTTTGGATGGGTGACCATCTTTACATACCATGTAAAGATGGCCGTTGTTGCAATTTTGCACACATGACAGGTGATTTTATTTTATTTTTGTAAAGGAATAGATACTTGTAACATCGCCTGGGATGATTCTGTAGATGTTATAATTGTGGTTTCAATAAATAAAGAATAATAAATAATAAATGACCCCTCCGTGCCTCGGAAAGCACGTTAAGCCGTTGGTCCTGACTGTCATTCGGGGATCCATGACAGTCGTTACGGGTCGTCAGAAGCCCGAAAGTTTGATAACCAGTCTTACCAAGGGCTATCGTATTACCCACTAACTGACTTGTGGAGGTCAGATAGGCAGTCGCTCCATGTAAAATACTGGTATTCAGATGCATCCGGTTAGACTGGAAGCTAACCCCAGCATAGTTGGGAAAAGGCTAGGCAGATGATGATGAAGCAATGAATTAGCAATACCCTTTAAAATTATTCAGATTGAAATTGATATTGTGTTACGCAAGAAATTAGGGTGCACGCCAAAAAATTTGCAATAATAGTCCTGAAATTTTACTTTTGCATCTATTTTTTTTCCGTGCGTATTTAATTATTTTAAAACAAAAAAAACCCGACAGGTTACAGTCAAAGGCCGGACCAGTGGCCATAAAGCCGGAGATTTCCCTACGGATGGTAAACCAGAGGGGCAATTCTCGTAATTTTTAAGAACATTCACAGTCTGATCTCAGTCTCAATCTGTCAAAAATACTTCAAATTTCCCTACATTTTGACAAGTTTTTGACATTTGTTTGTCGCCGAGATGAGACTGCGACTAGATTTTGAACGTTTTATATTACGAGAATTGGCCTACTGATGTCTGATGGCTACACAGCTTACATCATCGACTAGCTGAGAGGAATTTACAGGTTCTCCCCCCCCCCCCACTTGTTAATTTATAAGAAATATTTTTACACATTTCATAATTTTGTTACGTCTCATATTGAAATAATGTCTCAGTAGGTGCTTGTCTTTTAAGAAGGTATTTCATTTACAAACCATGTTTCAGATAGTGCATTTAATATGTTTTGTGTTAACTTTTTCCGACAATTATTCATTGCTGAGGTTAAACTGATTTTTTATAAGAAATAATGAATCCATAAATCTTGGTCATATTCACTAAGTCCCGTATTACAGAACGTAACTCAATACTCAAGCGTTACTTAAAACTAGTTTCAACCAATCAAATGGCTTGAATCTAGTTTTAAGTAATGCTTGAGTATTGAGTGACGTTCTGTAATACGGGCCTAATTCACCATATATTACAAGTTTTCGTTGCTACGAAACCGCTACGGCTACGAAGGGTTGCGCCCTGTACGTACGAGTATGCCGTAGCACCGTAGGGCCGCTACGACGAAAAAAAAAATGTGTGTTGTGTGTATCTAATCTGCATTCGCGATTTATTTGCCAAAAATGTGTTTATATTAAACAAATTTATAATAAACAAATATGTGTTTATTAAAAAATAACTTCTCCTACACAATAAAGTTCAGCTTACGCTACGACTTCAAACATATTTATAACTTTTTCAATAGTGCTATTCATTCTGAAATCAACTTAATTACTATTAAAATAAAGTTGATAATAATTTGTTTAATCTGAAATAATATTGATTTGAAACAGACAGACAGTACATTTTTTTTAATGAATGACGAAAAATTTATACTCTGGGGGGTCTAGAATCATGCGCATTGCGCGTGGATATCACTTACCTACACCCTGTAGAATTAATAAACTTATGTACAATAGTATCTAGCTTAAATTAATATTATGAAAGAATGAAAGAGCTTGATTTACTACAGTTTCTCGGTATCGTAAAGACTTATCCTCATTTAAAAACATCGAAGTCGTGTGTCACTGTCACAATCTAGTGTTCTAAAGGCAGTTTCACACAGTCGTAATAAACATACACAACTAAAATTCAATCATCGTAAACAAGAAACTCATTATAAAACAATCAATCAAGGTGTAAAACGATCAATAAAACATGGGATAATTATTCGGAAACCCACTCGGTTATAAACGTGATTACTCCCATAACTTCCATACTATTATTTTGTTAGGGCTTCGTCTTATGGGCGGGCGGGAGCGGGTGCTAGCTGCTAGTAAACAAAATAACGCCACGCCAGTACTGCTTCCAACACCGACCGTGCCGCACGCGTTTCACAAAACCAAACGCAGATTAGACACCTCTATATATTTTACACGAAAAACGCGCGCGTAAAAGTTCAAAGACAACATTTGAAATTGTGACTCGTAAGTAATATTTTGTATGTGGTTTCTAAAGGTATACTTTTACCTTTTAGCGGTACGTTCAAGTATTAAAAAGGGTTCAGTTTTGAGTGTATTGCGGTATTTATTATACCAAGTGGATTAAGCGAATGCTCGCGGTGCCGTCAGGAATTTAAACGACAATGTATAAATAGATTATTGTATTGAATTTTGTTGGGAAAACTGTATTTTTTAAACTGTAGAGTTTCTTTTGTTTGTAGAAACTTAGGTAACCCTCTCATTTTAACTACTACAACTGAAACAGCAGCGTATATTGATCCACTTCTGAAATAACTTTGAAGTTGTGTTTCAATGTTATTATAGGATAAGTCTGTCATGTCTTCTACATAATAATATATTACATTATATTACGTATGACAAAGATAATTATGTCTTTATCAGAAACACTGTTAGTGTAATTAGGTATCTTTATATCTATTATGAGTTATCTTTCAAACAGAATAACAACGCATGGTGAAAATAAATTAGTACCAACAAATAGGAACTAAATATGTTTATCTAATTTACACCTAGGTAATCAGTAAAAACAATGCCTACCTCATTGTTTTTATTTATTTGGGCCTCAACATAACAAATTTCCTTTTCACTTCGGTAGCTCAAACATGTAGGTTTTCCTGCCTGAAATCAGTGAGCAAAATCCGATTTTGCTCACTGAGTGAGACAAAGTAACTTTTTATTTTTTTTTTCAGAAAGCCGCGTATATCATATTCAGCCTTGGGTTAATCACACAATTCGAAACATTCACACTCTATCTCTTTCCCGCCATTAGAAAGAGAGAGAGACAAAGACCAGCCCTTTCAAAGTTCCGATTTTGAATTCGATCTCAAAGACAAACACGTTCGGAATTTCGTACGAACTAAAGAAATTTTGCAAAAAGCTAATTACTTATGTCTTTTAATGTAATTTATTGAATTTTTAACTTATTGTTGTATTTAAAAAAAATAAGTATTTACACTGTAAATATTTATTTCTAGTTTCAATAATGTTACGTAATATATTTTGAACTAGCTTTTGCCAGCGACTTCGTCCGCGTGGAATAATGACTTCCGGAAATTGAGGCACTAACTCTCATAGAGTTTAACCGATGTGCTCTTTCTTCTGCCGATTCTTGAGAACGCGTATTTCTCATTCAACGCGTTTTTCAAGACAATAGCTGGCGGACGCCGGCGTCCGCTTGGGGCTTGAATAACTAAAAATATATAACTACGTCTAATATATAAAATAATATATAATAAAACCTACTTCACTTAAAACTAAATACCTATAACTACTATAATTAATAATACCTATACCTATAATTAATAAAAGTACCTACGCTTTTACCTACTTAATATTAAAAAAACTGAACATAAATTAACCAAAACTTACCTACTACTAACTAACTACTACTAACCTATTACTACTTCACCTAAAAAGAAATCCTGTTTTCCCAACATTTCCCTTCACTGCTCTGCTCCTATTGATCGTAGCGTGATGAAAAGTATACTATAACCTGCCCAGGAGTATGAAGAACAAATTGTAACAAGTTTCGTTGAAATCCGTCGAGTGGTTTTTGTTTCTATAACGAACATACAGACAGACAGACAGACAGACAGACAAAAATTTTACAGATTGCATTTTTGGCGTCAGTAACGATCACTAATCACCCGCTGATAGTTATTTTGGAAATATATTTCATGTACAGAATTGACCTCTCTACAGATTTATTATAGTATAGATAATAAAATATCATGGGTGCTATTTCCGAACACGCTTTAATTTATCTCATAATGTTCTCGCTGCTGAAGTGAAAAGTTATGTGTGTTACACGAGAGCAAAGTTTTTTGCATCTCGTGCCTTTGAATCCCTCGCCACACTCAGGATTCAAAATCAGCACTCGCAGCAAAAAACGACTTTGCTCTCTTGTTGCACAAATAACTATTTCCCTCGACCCACCACGTCGCATCGCATATTTCTGAGTTTCAAGCGCGACTGCTGAGCGTGGGGTCCTGGGTTCGATTCCCGGGTCGGAAAAAATGTTATTGAGTTTTTCCATTAGGAATTTCTTAGTAACAGTCCGGAGTTTGGAAGTTGGCGGTTTAATACCCCCGTGCCTCGGAAAGCACGTTAAGCCGTTGGTCCTGCGCCTGATCTCTCTCCGGTCGTGTCGGATTGCCGTCCCATCGGACAATGAGAGTGAGGGAAGAGGGAGTGCACCTGTGTCTGCGCGCACACTTGTGCACTATAATATCTCCTGCGTACCTGGCTAATCTCCGTAGAGATTGGCCACCGTGACCGAAATCGGTCGGGGGGGCTATTACATTCTGAGTATTCACCCTACTACATACTTACTCGCATACCAAATAAAATATTCAACGAAATTCTAGACATAACTTTATAGCGCGTTTTTAAGTTAAAGGTTGAAAACTCCTGACAATTTTCTGCAGTGTGTTTATCTTCTTTTAGTATTTTATTTCTGCAGGACAAAATGAACAAAGGACACCCTTTTTAAAACTCGATCGGAACCTTAAATATAAAAAGAAAGTTTCTTCTGCTAAAAGTTTATTGAAATGGTAATTAGAAAAGAGCATCCCTTCGGGTCTGACCGCTGTTTACCATTTTGATACTTTTAGTATGTACTTAAAACGTATATTAATTACAGGCTTATGTATAAATTGAATATTATTATAATTTAGGTACTAAGTAATATTGTTTTACGAAGAATGTTTCCATAATTATGCGAAAATGTTTCAGTATATTGTATCGGACACAAATTACAAAACACGTCGTTTCTATTGGTTAGACAGTCCATTATCTAGCAATAAAATACGTCCGATTGTAGATGTAGATACAAATAAATTTAATCGGATTTTTATCAAAACAGCACCACGTGGTGGACGTCGATACCATCTCTACACAGATATGAGAAGAAAATGGTGTATAATAAAAAGCAAAGCTCCATAAAAAAGCTGCTGTTTACATTGGAGCGAAAATTATATTTTATTTATTTATTTATTACATACATACGCTACCATTACAGTTTCCCAATTAGATAGTGTATAGTTAATTAACAGTTCATGGACACAAGCATAACATTAAGATTTACAAATTACGAACATTTTACGTGTAACGTTACCTTTGCGAACTCGCTCAGTGAACATGAGAAAATATCTATTCTGTCGGCTACCAAATTTAGTGTACGCATTGTTCGCGTCAGAGGGACGTTATCCAACAGTTTAGTTCGACCGCGCGGCACCGCTTAAATCGCAAAGTTCCACTAATGTAAATCCAGGGAAATAAATTATCACATATTGGCATTATAATTATTTAATATAGACATTATCGCATTTAGGGCTGGTTTTTCCAACGCCAAATAACTTTGTCGCAGGAAAAATTTTGAAATTTTGACAGTTCTTACATAGAAAAACTGTCAGACGTCAATTTTATTCCTCGAATAAAAATTATCTGCCTATCGTCAGATAACTCCTCAACGTAGTTACTGGGTAATACGATACTCCTTGGTAAGACTGGTGGTCAGACTTTCGGGCTACTGACGACTGTCAAAGATCCGCGAAGACAACCGGGACCAACGGCTTAACATACTTTCCGAGGCATGGGTTACCATCTTCACATACGAGGCACGGTATGTGAAGATGATAACCCATCCACGGACCAACCGTGGCAAGCGTAGCTTAACCTCATCGATGAACCCGTGCGGCTGTTATTAATTAGCCACAAGCCCCTCTATTCGGACTATTATGTACATTTAAAAAAGTATAACTTAATCCGTCCAGCCGTTTTCAAGAGATGTGCTTACAACGAACAGCATTTAATTTTATTTAGGTACGTATACCTATAGATTATTGTATACCTTACTACGTATCAAAAAAATCGGATCGGGATGACCGATTTTTTTGCTTATAAAATCCGTTTATCCAACGGGTGAATTCTCGATACGTTTCCGCGTATCCGCACCTTATGGTGAATAAACGGAATAACCAAAAAAAATAAAGGTATCTTTTTGGGGCACAAGTATTTACTGCGATGCGACCTTGTCAAGTACGGCTAGCAACTGAAATATTTCACGATTTCAATCAATTAATATTGTATAGGTAAGTACCGATAGTAACATCACAGATAGTAACCATATAATTTAATTTAATTATTATACATTTTGATTATACGTAAATATGATGTGTAATATGAGGACTGTTTTACAATCTCCGGTAAGGCAATATCAAAAAATACAATCATGAAATTTATGGACGAAATTTCATGCGAAGTAAACAAATTCTTAATTTAGAAAAATGTCACTTTTAAATTGAGAATACATAATTAAGTATTATTTCCCTGTATTATGAATTTATTTATACACTCTTGCGCCTGGGAAAAGTCCGTTATTTTGATGAATGACGGTTTTCCATTAATTACGCAATGAAAATGCCCTCATAGGTACCTACAAATAAATTAATGGCGTCACGTATGCCTCTGACGTCAGGGTCCCGTGGGAAATACTAGTTGAAATAAGGATATTATGGACGACAGCGAACACAAGAGTAACTAAAATAATGTTACCTACTCATTATTATTTTTTTATTTAACTTATCTTTCTCCTTTGGAAGACGTACGAGGGGCCGAAGCCAACTCGCAGAGGCCCCTTAGGAAATTTTAATGAAATGCGGCACCAAATATTATTATTTTTTATTATTATCAGCCATTTCTGTCCCACTGCAGGGCAAAGGCCTCCCTTCCCTTCTTCCACTTATACCTATCCAGTGCGCCAATCCCATTATCTACCTACTCATTATATGAAAAAATATTCTTTCAATTTATTTTTATAAAAAATATTAGTTTGACATGCGGGACAATGAGAAATTATTGCTTGGGTGGTACATGGGGATTTTTCGTTTTAAGGGTAATCGATTATGAGATCAAAACTGAAACTTTAGTACTACACAGTACCTTTTTAAGTCTCATTAGGTAGGTAGGTACTCAGCTTTGTAGATATTTATGTAAAAACATTATATAAAAAAGTGCTTAGCAAAATGTCACCAAACAATTTCATATTTTCCCCGTAACTATTCACTAGCTGTGCCAAGCGATTTCACCCGCCGTTTAATTTAAATGAAATCGGATTATTTATAAATTAGCAGTGCCCCACGGTTTCACCCGCATACGTCTGCATAAGTACGTGTCGATTCCGTGGAAATATCGGAATAATAGTATCCTATGTATTATTCTGATGCATAATCTATATTACTGTAAAGTTTCATCAAAATCCGTTCAGTAGTTTTTGCGTGAAAGAGTAATGAAATAAAAGAAAGTAAATACATTTATTTAGCACAGACTAAAAATATACACACAATACATACAACAGATTAAAACAAATAAAAGATCAAATAAAAAGTGTAAAGTCCGATATAACAAATTAACAGGTAAGTATACCAATAAAGTCCGGTTCAGCAAAAATGTCATACAACTTAGTGCCTGACGCTGGTTTTCAACTGGACCTGAGTAACAAACATCCATCTAGTAAATAATTATATTACTCGAAAATGAAGACACTGACAAATTAGTACAGTCGAATCCTATCTGTCTGTACGTCAATTAGAACCCGGCCTCATTTTGACCACGCCCACCATAATAATACAATCATCTACTCGTATATCTCAATCAATCTACTCAGTCTATCACAGTCCACTGCTGGATATAGGTCTGTCCTGCGCCTTCTGCATCCAGTCTGTTTCAGCCACCTTTTTGAGGTCGTCGGTCCAACTAACTAGGGGGCGTCCACACTAGTCTGTGGTACACACTAGTAGTGGATCCAACCGGAATAAATACTAGTTTTAATAGTTTTTCTTTTATCATTTTTCCTCTTAACCAAAACGCCTACCATCTAATCTAATCTCTTCACCACCTTGGTTGACTGGTAGAGAATATGGTGTAACTAACCCGACTTTGTTTTATTTATATAGATAGAAGGTATTCTCTGTGCTATCCTGCATATAGTCCAAAGCTAGCTCAGCAGACACCAATAATACATAGCATTATTGTGACGTTATATTTTCACAAAAAGGAATTTCGGGAACATCGTGCACTTCTTTTGTACCTCTTCCTACAAAAATTTTAAATCCTACTAATAGTATAAATGTGAAAGTTTGTGACATATTTTGATGTTTGTTACTCAATCTCGCGTAAACTGTTGAACGGATTTGGATTAAATTTGGCGCAAAAATAACCAGGATTAACACATAGGATACTTTTATACCCGATATTCCCACGGGATCGAAACTAACGCGGGTGAAACCGCGGGACGCTGCTTGTAAATAAATAAGATAGTTCGGGGCTTGAACTAATAATGAATGACAAAACGATTAGACAGTTGTTCCTACTCCGGATATGTATATGCCCGGCCGAAAAAAAAAAATTGTCCCTTGTTTTGATGGATCAACTATTTTTGGAGTCAGGCCTTTTTTTATTGAGGATGGGAAATCATCAAATGACCCCTCCCGCTCTGGGTGGAGCAGAAGGGAGTGTCAGACTCTTACTGACTAAAACCCACCCGTGTTCCTTCCTTAGCCCTTTATGTTCCGGGGTAGCGGTAACCCTTTCGTACCTCCTCAGATCTAATGCCAAGTTCTGATACTATCAGATTTGTCTTTATGTTAGCTATCTTCTTCTGCTTATCCTCTTCCCAACAATGTTGGGATCGGCTCCCAGTCTTAACAGGTGCCTATCTGACCTCCCAAAACCATTCACTGGGTAACACGATACCCTTTGGTAAGACTGTGCTTGACCTGACTGACTTAATAATAGCTATAACATCTCACAATAAAATTATAATAATAATAAAAGAAGTAAATGTTAGTTCCGTGTAGAATGAATGTAACTACTTATCGTACATTTCAATTTAGTCACAGTTCGTAACAAGTTAGAAATAAGCGATTAAGAAACTGTAAAACGATCTGTTGCTAAGCACATAGCATATGCAATGTTATAAACACATTTTTCTTCAATTTTGATTTCTGAAAGAAAGTCACTTTTTACAAGATTTTTTAAACTTGCTTCGTTCGTATGTGTCCGGTAACTCTCTTTGTCATCGTTTCTGATACACAAAAACTTGATAGTAATATAGTGAAACCATTTTGACATAAAATCCAATAAGTTACAGACCTGAAACCGACCAATATCCTGAAATAAAAGAAAACATTTAAAAACAACGGCCATTTTATAATGTGGTCAATTTGCACCCACCATACTCGTCACGGATTCAGGATGTTACATTAGTTCCATTTATAATTAGTTCATTAGATACGCTGTCTTATACGCCTAATAGAATTTAATTGCGATCAAAAGGAATTTTCACACTTCTATATTAGATTTGTTTGTTTATTTTGACACTCAGAATCTATTTTTGTAATTTGCAAGTCAAGGATTCTTTTATCGGTCGCGTACCTATAAACACAGATGTATATACAGAAATTCGTGAAGTGATGATTCAAATATTTAAATAATTATGCACCTATTATGGTCCTCTTATGTTTTCTGTTTGCATTGATGTCAGTTATGGATTTATATAGGATTCAGGCGTGTAATTAAATTAAAAGTAATTTTGAAAAAAAAAAAATGGCGGACACTTTAGTCGACGAAGCCTGGCATACGTATAAAATCTTCAATCACCTTTCATTATTTTAAATTAATTTAATTTGTTTGTGGCTGCTAAGTCTTCTCCTTATCGAATTAGATATAATGTTGTACAGCATGCGAAAGCTCTCATTATGAAAAACATTTATGTAGTTGGGCTACTGAGCTTTTATTTCTTTTGTTATTATGTTACCTTTTAAAATCAAATTATTGGACCTGCTCCCTTTTTTAATAAAAAACAAATAGTTAATCTTTTATTTTGCATACCAACAACCATTATTTACTTCAGATGATTGATTCAACATTATCACAGGACGTCACTTAGATAACATGGCCCTATGCCCCAAACCACATGACTTAGGTCCAGTCACATGATCTGATTGTTTGTTCAAAAGTTATACAGTCATGTTATTTATGTAGGTAACTGTTTGGCTGATTAGATAAAAGTTGAGTACACAATTCAAAGTGATTTACATTTGCAAATATAAGTAAACAATATTTTACATTCATATATTAATAATGTATATCACAGTCTTTGTTACCTTACGGCATGCAAAAAGAAAACACACAAAAATTTAAAACTAAGTAAACAAAATAAAATTACGAATGAGATCAATAAAACTATTTTTAAATCTATACTAATGATAAAGCTGAAGAGTTTGTTTGTTTATTTGTTTGAACGCGATAATCTCTGGAAGTACCGGTCGGATTTGAAAAATTAATATTTTAGCATTCGATAGCCTAACTCTTGGGAAAACGAAGTGATGGCGCGGGCAGGTAATACGATGCGACACGACGGGGTGGGTCGAGGGAACTAGAAATTTCACGCAGGCGAAGTCGCGGGCCGTATATAATAATAAAAGCTAGTATAAAAGTAAATCCTATAGTATATCCTGCAAATATTCAGATACACCGTAATATGCTTTATTTATCAAAAACCTTAGATCAGCATTCTTTGAACATTCAAACAATAAACGCCATCCGATCTATCCTGTAAAAATCTCACCGTGATAACTTCGTGAACTTGAAGTGAGCTGTCATTTCATCTGATGATCTGATGCTAGGGATTTACACTAGTGACATGTAACTTAATCTATTTGACATTTATTGAAATTGATTCTATTTTCAATTTGTACGAGTATTGCTAAGCGTGTACCTATTAATATTGTTTTTATTACTAATGCGAAAGTTTACATAATTTTACACCATTCTTCCACTTTATGATATTATATCAAAAGCTAAATTGGTGTTAAAAGCATGAAAATCTACAATGTTAATTAAATATATTTGTACGCCTCTGGGCAAAACACAGAGGATCTACCTATCTGTAACATCTCGCACACAACCTATGTTTACAAATAAAGCATTCTGATTCTCATTTTACAGAAAAGACCGGCTAATCTAAAATTACCATCATTATCCTAAAAATTGTATTAGGCTAGAAGGGAGTTAATACTGAGATGATGGCTAATAGACATTTATGGAAGAAAAAGACCCCCACAAGATAGGATAGGAATACTTAAATTCATAATTTATGGATTTAGGTTACAATAATTAATAAGAAGTATTCCTACCCAGCCGACATAATGAACCTGTACATCGATATGAATTAATTTGATAGGTATACGGTATGCTTAAATCTGACCCGCACTAGGTAACGCGCAGTTATGTCTACAATGAAACACGACTGAATTATTATAGACTAGAAAAATATATTCGTTTAAATGTATACTTTAGTATATTAACATTTCTTATGAACAAAAAATATAAAAGATTATCATAATCAGTCCGTAGCTAAGCTCACAGGAATTTAGAATTGCTCTATATGTAGTTTAAAGTAAATATTTTTACGAGTGATTTCGTTTCTAGTCTACTCATCGTCAAGAAATAATAAAACAAAATATCTGCCAAATAGCACATATACATAAGTTCGAAACTGTCATCCCAATCAACTTTGAACCTTATGCTTTAGCGATAAAGTTGAAAATCTATTAAAGAAATTTGTAAGATTGTAGTAGCTTGATGTGCTGGCGTCTGTACATAAACTTACTTAGCCTTCTTTCAATGCGTAAGCAGGAACTACAGAACGCCACCTGCTACGAACCTTCCGTACTCCTTTTGGTTTTTCGACTCCTACAGAAGAGACTGGATACTAGTAATAGACAGAATTGTGTGAAAAATGGAGAGGGAGGCCTTTGCCCTGCAGTGAGACAATACAGGCTACTTATATTAGATTACATTTTGTTTCTATAGTAAAATTGCGTATGTTGCACACCCCTACCCTATTTCAAGTTAAACAAATATCAACTTTATTTCAATGCCTATTAAGTTGATTTCAGAGTGACTAGCACTATCGAAAAAGATATAAAAAAGTTTGAAGTTGTAGCGTAAACTTTATTGTGTAGAAATTAAAATTATTTTTCCATTCATTCATATTTGTTTACATTTTTGGCGAATAAATCGCAAACGCAGATTATTCACGTACTCTACTCATTTTCAACAAATAATAAAACTCAAACTCAAAGCATTTATTTTTGCAGGCACTTTTGAATTGTCAAAATTAACTAGTCGGTCAGTTAGTCAGAAAGTTGAAGCTAGTTGCCCATTCCAAAACGTAGAAACAAAATGTCTGCCAAAAATATGTAACTCAAAAGTATAAGCGGTTGTTCATAAAAATAATCGATTGGATCAACTTCCACCCTGTCATTTTCCCGAGGACTAATATTATGTGACGTGGTTTAATATTACCCTCCAATCAATCTACAATACTTTAAATATTCAATTGGCAGCCTTGATCAATTAATGGGCTGGTCGTGAATAATGTTTCAATTGGTTCAGAATCGCGGTCGATTCTGGGTTAATGCAATTATTGGAGTTCAATTGGTTTGACGCGGCATGAGTGGAGCCACCCGCCACAGTCCAATTAATTACCTGCAGAGGAACCATGGTTTTAGAACAATTTGGACAAACCAAGAAAAAACTTTACTTTTTACCTATCTCATCTGTCCGGTTCATTGTAAAAAGCGTAATGTATCGTCAGCCATGTTTTGATTTGCCAAAAATATAATACATTCATAACTTTTTATATTTTCATCGGTTGATATAAAAGCGTTATGTGTGGTCGAATTTAAATATAAACGCGTATTGATATGTCCATCAAACTGACGGATATGATTGGGTCACGACCCCCAGTTCAAGCAAAGGGGTCTCCGGCAATCTGTGAGTAAAAACTAAGATAAGAAGTAGCAATTCGATGATAACGAAAAACAAGGTTATGTAGGCTACGTGATTAACTATTTTATAATATACATAACTTATCATATCATCATGCATTTAATCCTCGTAAGAGTTAGGCAGAGGCGCACCTATACCTATATAATAAACCCACATTTCCCCATTTCCCTCGTAGGGGCGAGCCAACGAGAAAAATCATAAAATACCAACTAGTATTTTATGATTTTTCTTAGAAAAGCCGTGGTCATCATCATCATCTGCCTAGCCTTTTCCCAACTATGTTGGGGTCGGCTTCCAGTCTAACCGGATGCAGCTGAATACCAGTATTTTACACGGAGCGACTGCCTGTTTGACCTCCACAACCCAGTTACTGGGTAATACGATACCCCTTGGTAAGACTGGTTGTCAGACTTTCGGGCTTCTGACGACCCCTAGGTAACAAATGTCAAAGATCCACGAATGACAGCCGGGACCAACCGCTTAAAGTGCTTTCAAAGCCACGGAGGGGTCTCGGTATTAATGATAATCACCCATCCACGGACCGACCACAACAAGCGAAGCTTAACCTTATCGATCGACCGTGTGGCTATTACTACTTAGCCACGATCCCTTCCTTTTATTTATTAGAAAAAAAATGATGTGCCCTCGAGGTGATTATAAATTATCGTTAGTAACTAAATGCTACCACGATTTTCAATAAAGCTACGGTTTCCTAGGAACGGTGACCGCCCACATAGCGTCCGCAATTTACTGGTGAATGACGTCATTGAAACGTTATCTATATTATACGTTATCTTACCAAGGGGTATCGTATTACCCAGTAACTGGGTTGTGGAGGTTAGATAGGCAGTCGGTCCATGTAAAATACTAGTATTCAGCTGCATCCTGTTAGACTGGAAGCCGACCCCAACATAGTTGGGAAAAGGCTAGGCAGATGATGACTTATTATTTCTAATTTGATGACAAAATTTGCCGTCCGTCCATTGACAAACAAGAATGATGATTGACATCCAATTTTCCGCCAACACGTACTACCAAACAAACTGATATGTACCTCGTCAGGTGTAAGGAAGCACGTAGAGACTTTTTTGACAAAATTATTAAAACTTAGCCAAGTTAAAAAGTTTACGTCGGCATTATTCATGTTTATGGAAGTTTTTTGCGCCTGTCGAATAAAAATTAGGTAGAAAAGTTTCAACGATAACGTGAGTTTCATAATAAAAGAAAAATAAGGGTAAAAAGCAGGTTTCGCTTTGAGTCATAAAGTTTTTCACGAATACGGAGGTATATAATCAAATTTATCAGTAAGCACCACAAATCAGGAAGGATGCTTCCTGGATTTGTGCCTTTTACTCGTGAGTACAGAGATGATTATCTACAGGTTGTCCCTGGAAATGTGGATCAAATCGAATAGGGGCGTGGGCAAGGTAATTTCCAAACTTTTTGGTCCTGAGAATGATTGATGATTGAGAATTATTTTACGGTTCAAAAGTTGTGACCAAATTTTTTCAATCGTTTCGCATAGTGTTCAAAGAAAAAAAATCATTAAAAAAAACTATCAGGGCTGTCTAAAAAACTGAAATTGACAGTTCCTGGTAGTTTTTTTTTTTTATTATTTTGTTCTTTGAGCATTATGCAAAGTGATTGAAAATAACAAAAGTTGGTCATAACTTTTGAACCGTAAAAAAATTCACCAACATTCTCAGGATCAAAAAGTCTGAAAATGACTTTGCCCACGCCCCTATTTGATTTAATCCATACTTCCAGGGACAGCCTGTACATATTACGGCTAATAGCCGAAGCGCGGCTACACCTAGTTTTAGCCGGGTACAACTAGGTGCATCCCACGTTGACGGAGCCCCGCTTCTGTGTAGAGGGTTTAAAGTAACCTAACCAAACCTAACCTCGGGGTGCCCTTCGCTCGCTCTTGCATCTTACGTCGCCTATTGACCGAACGCAACCAGGCAACCGATGTCACCGAACCGAAGTACACACGAACCGCATGTGGCCGGTTGCACCTAGTTGTACCCGGCTAAAACTAGGCGTAGCCGCACTTCGGCTATTAGTCGTGACATATACGTACTTATACCAATATTATTGCTGAAAGGTTTGTTTGAACGCACTTATCTCTAGAACTACTAGTCAGATTTAAATAAAATCTTTTTGTATTTGATAGCCCGATTCTTGTGGACGGCTTAGGCTACTTAACATAGCAAATTCAAAACAAGTCAGAAAGAACGCTAATCGAAAACGAAGTAATAACGCGGGCAGGCGATGCGATGCGACGCGGTGAAGCTAGTTTCCCAATAGTTGAGAAGTTGTAGAACCTACCATTAGTGACCAATCAATGATGATTAGGTAAATTTCATATGTGTAGGTACTGGCTCACAGATTCGGTTAGAAAAAGAAAAAAATGTGTTTTTTTACATTATAACTTCTTTCTTTTTCAAATAACCTCCGAAAATACAACTTGTGTATGAGGGATGAGTGTTTCTGAACGAAACTACAATACAGGACAAATTCCTAGAGCTGTGCAAAGTTTTTAATTTAAAATAGCGACTGTTTTGAAAAAATCCATTTATTGCGTGGTGTCACTAATATCGGACCCGCTCTCCCCAGCGGGCTGTGCGACACCATTACTCAAAAGTGTGACTTTCTCTTTAATTAAACATACCAAAATATTAAAAGTATTCGCTAGTTTTGACGTTACTTTAATTAAGTTATATGTAGTTGCCAATTTGTTAAGTAAAGGCCAACCATTAGTGAATTATTTTTTTTTTTTGTTAATTGGTTAAAAAGTATTTATGTGTTATCTTTGACCTTTGGTATGTAGGTACCATGTTAATTCCCACTCCTTAATTCCTTTTGAACATTATCGAAATCGCATTTTATTTTTGTGTAATTTTATCAGTTCATGGCTAATAAAGTTTTATTGTAAAATAAAAAAGATGTTTCGTGTGACTACTTTCATGAAATAGTGAAGTTACCTGCATACGTGTAATCTTTAATTTTTTATCAAATCCTTGTTCCATCTACGATGATTCAATATCCTAACTATCTATTGATAACTATCATGGTATAAAGCAACATCGCTTTTCTTGTTTGCCTGTGTGACTGCTTAGCACTTAATATCGATGCAGTTTTCACCATCGTAACATGATCTGGAAGGCTGCTGTGTCTAATAAATTATTATTTAACTTAGATATAGCACAGAAATCTCGATGTTTTGACATGTCGCCATTGGCAACTATGCGGCGCAGGAGTAGGTCAATAGTTGATAATAATCGGTAGATATATATGTATTTTCTAAAAAAACATCAAATACAATTTTAGTTTTAAAGGCTACATCGTGTTAATGAAAAATTTTGGCAATGTCAAAGCGATTAAAACAAGATGGTATAAGGACGGTGCGAGGTTGACCAGTAAGATGACCATTTATAGACCGTACTACTTATATCTGCATATGGTATGTATAAGAAAAAAAAACAACCGACTTCCAAAAAATGCACTACAAATTTTAAAAAATTCCTTTAATTTCGGTTTCGGCTTTATTCAGTGTCGTTGGGTTCGCATTTTCGTTGTTTACCACCGACTTCCGAAACTAAGTGGTGTCTTTTTTTGAAGTCGATTGTTTTGTTTTTTTTTTTTTGTAAAAAAGTTTTTATTTTTCACTTTTAAGTTGCACTTACCCCACACAAATTCGTATAACACTACTTGCTATGTAAATACCAGTGACAGGAAGTCATTAAAACATCATCAATATAAACTAAGTGGTAAAAAACGTATTAGGTATTAAAACTAACTCAAAAACTACCCACGCAAAGTTAATAAAATTGACAAGGGACCACTACCCAATACATTAAAAAAAATCGATTTACAATTGCCTTTTTGAAGTCGGTTAAAAAATAGCGTGCATCATTAACCCCGACTTGCTCAATGCTGCAAGTGTTGTTCCCTTCGCAATGTTTTCCTTCACCGTAGGTACCTACCCTCATCGTCAGGTGCAAAGTGCTTCAATCAGTTGGTAAAAGTCTCACATTGTATTTTCCTGGTGTGTCAGCATACCTTTTCTTAAATTGAAAGAGTATAAGATAGTCGCCGGATTTAAATACTTTCGAATTTTCTCTATTAACGAAGCGAAGTCTTCATAGTTCAAGCATGGAATCGCTTTAATTCCTAAAAAGCATTATGCAGATAAATTTCCTTTAGTCTTTTCTGAAAAGATTGAAGTTTATTTATAAACGTGACGTTAAACGTCAAAAATGTATGGTTAAACAATCGCTAATCATTACTTAACTTTAAGCATCGTTTATAAATAAACCTCTAAGTAATTATAAAACAAAAGGATTCAACAGGACTTTTAAACCGTGCAAGCAATATAACTTTGTTGAGTAGAACGATCTGAGTTTCACTATCAAATATACATAGGTTGCTAAGTACAGGGTTTATTCAACCTAAGCTAACTTAAGCTAGGGTATTATACTATTATTCCAAGGCAAACTTAACTGATAACAATATTGCGAAAATGTTATCTAAAGTTCCTGGAGATATACACAGTACACAGTGAGTGACTAAGCTTGGAGGATGGAGCAAGGATGGACTCTCATAAATACTATTGTAATTCCATAAATAAAGCCGCTTTTTGTCAGTTTCTGTAACCGCTTAATTATTTCTTCTTTATTTCCTTTATTTCATTATATACATCTAAATCTACAATGTAATCTTACATATGTAGTATAAAACAAAGTCGCTGCCGCTATCTGTAAGCTTAGATTTTAAACACCGCGACGGATTTTAATGCAATTTTCAGCAATAGATAGAGTGATTTAAGAGGAAGGTTTATATGTATAATAATAATAATTTATTGGTATAAAAAACTGTACAAACAAAGTGAAGCCCTGACTCCTGCGCTAGGTAACAACACCTGTGTTACAGGAGCCAGTGTCCCAATCAGTGGTTCTGGATTATATGCAATATAAATCGTTTGTATTTACGACAAACAAACATAATAATTAAAATAGCTAAATAGTGGTTACATTATCTATACTTATAATAAATCTGTAGAGAGGTCAATTCTGTACATGAAATATATTTCCAAAATAACTATCAGCGGGTGATTAGTGATCGATACTGACGCCAAAAATGCAATCAGTAAAATTTTTGTCTGTCTGTCTGTCTGTCTGTATGTTCGTTATAGAAACAAAAACCACTCGACGGATTTCAACGAAACTTGGTACAATTGTTCTTCATACTCCTGGGCAGGTTATAGTATACTTTTCATCACGCTACGATCAATAGGAGCAGAGCAGTGAAGGGAAATGTTGGGAAAACAGGATTTCTTTTTAGGTGAAGTAGTAATAGGTTAGTAGTATGTAGTTAGTTAGTAGTTAGGTAAGTTTTGGTTAATTTATGTTCAGTTTTTTTTTTATATTAAGTAGGTAAAAGCGTAGGTACTTTTATTAATTATAGGTATAGGTATTATTAATTATAGTAGTTATAGGTATTTAGTTTTAAGTGAAGTAGGTTTTATTATATACTAGCTGCGCCCCGCGGTTTCACCCGCGTAAGTTTTGATCCCGTGGGAATATCGGGATAAAAAGTATCCTATGTGTTATTCTGATGTATAAGCTATATTACTGTAAAGTTTCATCAAAATCCGTTCAGTAGTTTTCGCGTGAAAGAGTAACAAACATCCATACATCCATACATACAAACTTTCGCATTTATAATATTAGTAGGATTATTTTATATATTAGACGTAGTTATATATTTTTAGTTATTCAAGACCCAAGCGGACGCCGGCGTCCGCCCGCTATTGTCTTGAAAAACGCGTTGAATGAGAAATACGCGTTCTCAAGAATCGGCAGAGGAAAGAGCACATCGGTTAAACTCTATGAGAGTTAGTGCCTCAATTTCCGGAAGTCATTATTCCACGCGGACGAAGTCGCTGGCAAAAGCTAGTTAAAAATAAATATTAAATGAAATTATTAGATGAATTAGTTATTAAATACATGACACATAAGTAATAAAAATTATGATAATAATTGATTTATTACAAAAAACGTCTTTAAACATGTGTTTGAGTGTGAGTGTGAAGAGTAGAGAGTGTGTTTAATGTGTTGATGAGTGGCAAAAATACGTATTATAGAAGCTACTCAAAAACTACACAAGCAAAGTTAATAAAATTTATATGGGACAACCTCTGTGGCATACCCTATCCATTAAAAAATAATTGAAAATAAAACACACAAAAAAATATACAGTCGAACAGAGAACCTCCTCCTTTTTTGAAGTCGATTAAAAATCACATACATTTTTAGGCATTGTGAATTCGTCACCTACAGAAGTGCATAGCATCATCATCATCATCATCTACCCTCTTTATTATTGTGCCAATCCCCACGCTCCTGTGCCAGCCTCATCCAGGTTCAATCCGCGATGGTATTAATGTCGTGTGCCCATCTCGCCGCTGGACGACCGACGCGACGCGACGTATCGTTCCAGTTCTTGGACGCTACTCGGTCATTTCCTTTGCTGGATTTATTGGACTAACACTTTCTTGTTAGTGCAAAATGGCAATCAGCTACTTCAGAAGTTATGGTAATTATGTCACTATCAAATCAACGCCTTTGCGGTATTTGTGACAGCTTTATCATAGACAATTGCTACGTTCATCTTCCTATAATATGTATTATATTGTTTGTCATCTGCCTAGCCTTTTCCCAACTATGTTGGGGTCGGCTTCCAGTCTAACCGGATGCAGCTGAATACCAGTATTTTACATGGAGCGAATGCCTATCTGACCTCCACAACCGAGTTACTGAGTAACACGATACTTCTTGGTAAGACTGGTTGGCAGACTTTCGGGCTTCTGACGACCCGTAACGACTGTCTAAGATCCATGAATGACAGCCGGGACTAACGGTTTAACATGCTTTCCGAGGCACGGAGGGGTCTTGGTTTGTAAAGATGGCCAGCCATACACGAACCAACCGTGGCAAGCGTAGCTTAACCTGATCGATCGACCTGTGCGGCTGTTATTATTTAGCCACAAGCCCCAGCCCGCCATTTTAGTTTCTATGTTCTTTATTTTATTTCGCAGGTGCTCTGCTAATCCTACCAATAGCACCTACGTACAAATAGAAAGCAAAAGTAATAAACCGCACGTCCCTACAAACTAGGCCCTCGCGAACAACGATGACTGTAATGTTGGTTCAGTTTGTTAGCTAGAGCCATGTGATTTCCACCTACGCAAATATTGACATACTGTGTTATGCCGTGTATCTAAGTCTTATATATATTCAACGTAATTTTATTGCACACAGTTACACAGTGTTTTGTTTGTGTCAATTTGGAGTAGCGGATGGGAAACAAATATGATAAGGTTTGTTAAATAAACGGTATATTAGTCATTTTCTAGATCTAAATGACTTAGTTTTTAGCCGGAATTTTGGTCTGAATTCCAGCTTAAAACTAAGTCATTTCATACGTTTACAATACCAAAAAAAATACTAATCTTCTGAGTAAGTGGCCTTCAAGTACGGGTCGCTTCGGCTTAAATAAACTAACGTTAGATGTAGTTTTTCTGGCCCAACTCAAAATGATGTGATAAGTGTTGTTGTCCTTCTTATTTTCTTTCTAAATAATGCCTAGAATCTGTTTTATTACTTAGTATTTTCAATATTTTCCTGTTTTGAAATACATACAAGCTTGCCAGCTTATTTCGTAATCCTTTGAAATTCCTTTGTACAATAATAATTTGTCTAGTTCTAACTTGTTTAATACTCAATATTTGACTGTTCCTAAACTACCCCAGGCTGATAACGTTTCCGCTTGTCCTATTTTTGTTAATATTAGTGTATAAGTCGGTTTCCCTCTAAACGGAAAGGGCCGCACTCCACCCCGTACAGCGCTGTAGAGGCCGAGTAGGTATCTTATAAAGTCCAGACATAATCTTGGTCAGATCATGTGAAGACAATGGAAATTGATGCCTGAAATGGTCTTTTGAGGAAAGTACCACACAGATTTGAGTGGACCAGTACAGTCAGTGCAAGCATTTGTCAGCAATCGTGTAGCTCAACTCAAAACTTGAGGAGCTCAACGACTCGACGAACAATACCATAGAAAGGACTCAAACTCAAAACTCAAACTCAAAGAATTTATTTCAATTAAGCCATTTCCAGGCACTTTTGAATTGTCAAAATTAACTAGTCGGTCAGTTAGTCAGAAAGTTGAAGCTAGTTGCCCATTCCAAAACGTAGATCTCTTGGAGAAGAACGGGCAAGAAACTCCAAGGACACTCTTTTAAATTAAGATATTACAAAATCCTTAGTACAGTATTCTTGTTGCTTCTATATGTGAGAACAATGTTATGAAGAAACAATTCAAAATAGGTATAAGATTAAAAAGAAGCCCTGGCAGCTAAGAGATGACCAGTCTCAACTGACAGCGCCCGTTCACGAACATGACGCATGGATCAGCACCATCCAGCTCAACCATTTTGAAGGGAACCGAATGATCCAACACACGCGCCACCATCAGTGAGACATTTAAGTGAGCATGACACATTCTCAACTGCCATGCTCTTTCAAGTCAATATAAACATTTGGACATTTGGGTAGGCCGCTTAAAGTACTCAATACTACCAGACCAACAGTAAAAAATCATGTCGTTTTGTATATTAGGTCGGGGCAAAAGTATTTTCGTATTTTTCATACAAAAAAAATTCTTTGAGGTTTAATTTTTTATTTATTTATAATATGTATGTGCCGTTTTGATCGATGACTTGTTGCCATCTTGTGGGCAATGCCATGATCCCATTGCTGTAGAAGTTTTGAGATTTTTTATCAAAAAAATCTGACAGGTAGTTTTCAGTGTTCCTGAAGTGACCGAAACAGGTGAAAATCTGATGGAGCAAGATCAGGGCTATACGGAGGATGCATCAACACATCCCAGCCAAGCTCTCTCAATTTTTGCTGAGTGGCTATAGATGAGTGCGGTCTGGCGTTGTCGTGATGAAATACCACGCCCTTCCTATTCACCAGCTCCGGCCGGTTTTTCTCAATAGCTTCTTTTAACCTCATCAGTTGTTGATAGTAGAGGTCAGAATCGATAGTTTTACCCGGCGGCAAAAGCTCATAGTGAACGATTCCTTTCCAATCCCACCAAACACACAGCATCATTTTGTTCCGAGTCAGGCCGGGCTTTGCCACGTTCTGTGGGGCTTGTCCATGCTTCGACCACGATCTTTTTCAGACATTCGTATCGCAAGTGATCCATTTTTCATCACCCGTAATCAACCGTTTAAGAAATGGGTCGGAATTATTACGTTTCATCAAAGAATCGCAAATGGGAACACGTTGCATTAAGTTTCTCTCAGTGAGATCATGTGGTACCCAAATATCAAGTTTTTTCTTGTACCCAGACTTTTGTAAATGCCCTAAAACTGTTTTGTGATCAACATCCAGTTCTTCATCAATATCATAACTACTAATATGTCGATCTTGCTCCACTTTTTCAAAATTGGCACTGATTTTATCCGTGACAGGGCGTCCAGAGCGAGCTTCAACCTTCACACTGAAATTTCCTGACTTGAAACGCTTGAACCACATTTGTGCTGCTCGTATTGATACCGCATTAGGTCCATAAACCGCACAAATTTTATTCGCGGCGTTCGTCGCATTTTTACCTTTTTTGTAATAAAATTTTAAAATGTACCGAATTTCTTCGTCACATACATTCATGTTGCTTGCTTGAAAAACAATTGAGAAATGGCGGGAACTAGTTTTTTTTTTATTTATTGCATCTTTAGAATGTCAACATTTAATAGTATTAAAACCAGCCAGTTACATTCAGTACTGCCAAAGAGGTTTGATTACTAACAATAGATTCAAAATACGAAAATATTTTTGCCCCGACCTATTATAATATTCATCAATGTCAATATGTATATAAAATGCTATAGGTACAATGATAGTTTTGCATGATTATTAAAATGTCAAGTTTTACGGTTTTATTACAAGGCTTAGCAGAGCGAACAGCTTATTTCCAAGGTTTTTATGTCTTCTAAACAATCAGAAAGGCAAACTAAATATTGTAGTTCTGATATATCACCGATAAAGTAGCCGGAATCACACAGGGCTGAGGATGTGTGTCTATTTCGCTGTGTCTTTGAATATAGCATAGAATAAATAAATACTTAGTAGGGACTCCGCACAAGTAAACATACCCACATGTGATGAATCGTACTTTTATCTAAACTGAACCTACTCATTATACTGAAAACTCGTATAATTCAATTAAGTACCTGTGTTGTGTGTGTGACTTCGACTACAAAATTGCAGTCAGAGAACACAGAGCTACAGAATTTTCAAACGTAAAACTAAAAGTAATGAAAATATTCAAAACACATCATAGGTATGTTACGTTAATTAATAAAGGTGGCAATAAACTAGAATACAGATCCAAAGACACCGACTTCCAAAATTAAAGTTATTTTTCACTTGTAGTGTTTTTTTTATGGAAGATGGTTTTTTTTTGCTAAAAAGTTTTTATTATGTACCTTTTTCGTAACAAAACATTTATGAGTTTTATATCAGTTAGAGATTAAAAAAAAACACAAAACGCCTTTTTCTCGAAACCGCCATTTTGAAAGTACTGCATTTGGTGTTACGAGGGCAGTATTATACTTCTGTAAAAGAGTCTGTCAAAAATACCTCTAATTTCTGTTTAAGTATTTTAGACAAGTTTTTGATATTGATTGTCGCTGAGGTGAGATTGCGACTAGATTTTGAGTTTTTAATTACGGAATTGGCTTTCTGATAGATTACTGATATACGAGTAGTAGCCGGAACTACACAGGGCCCCGGGGATGCGTGGGAAATGGTCTTACCCATCCACTGCCCCAAAGATCACTACCAAATTACTCAACCAATTTAGTTAAAATGTGCTTCATAAACTCTCTCCCAATCTCTTGGAAAATTTAAATCCTACTACAGGTGGTATTAACCTGACCTGAACTGATGAACCTATGACAAACAGCTTATTGCGATGCTTGATGCAAATGACTAACCCCTAGTGGGTCATTTGCATCATGTATCGCCGTTCTACGTAAGACGATATTTATGGGAGCTTCTACCACAACATAATAACCTCAACTTATATGATTAAAAAGGAGCTCGGTCTATGACTAATTACCCTAAGAGGTTTAGCCATGCATTCTATCGAGACGGTACACGAGACATTTCATAAAACCGCCAGAATTCATTAACAGACTACGTCACCCTCGTAATTCTATACGTCACGAAAAAGCCAACCTGTTTCTATTGGTAATATTTGTTTTTCGTCTTGTGACCGAGATAAATTTCACTTTTAGGTATATAAACAAGTTTTTGTAAAACGTCAACAAGTTGTTGGAGTAGCTTTAGTTTGTTACTTAAATTTGTGTAGACCGGTCGTTTTAATTATTCGTTTGTGAGTTTTTGTGATAAAATGTTGTACGTTTATCTATCTTCGATTTTGATATTGGTAACTGCTGTGTCTATGTTTCTGAAGAAGGATAAGAGTGGAAAGGTAGGCTCTTCTAGCATCTTTGTGTCGGAAAAAAATTCGAAGAAAATCGTAAATCCTCTTGGATTTGTTTACTTGTTTTATTGATATCAGTTTAAGTCATTGTAAGGTCCAGTGGGGTGATGAGTAACACACTAGCAATGGCTTGGCATTTTGACAGTCCAACAATATTCATTGCTTTATTTATGTTGTTGGGCAGACACATTTTTTTAACTTCTGATGCAATGAATTATCAAAATCCTTCAAAATGATTCAGCTTGCAATTGGTTAGGTACGCAACTAGGGTGCTGGTAAATATCTTTACGCTGTGTTTGCTTGTAATAGTGGGTTACTAGTTCAAAGGGTAGAAATGGTATGACTTCTCAATTGCCTACAACTCATGAACTCAGCGGTATAAGCTAGATTTGTGTTTGATGTAGAGTCGCTTAAATTAGTTACAAATAGTTCATTATTAAATAAACAGGTTTCATATTGTGCAAAAAAGATGAAATTAAATAAGATTGATATATGTATATACATATATTTATATTGTTGATTTGATATTTCTTCATAAGCCGGATCCTCTCACGTTTGAAATTTTAACGGAAAATCTTGCAATTTTACATAAAACGAGACAAAAATTATATTATAAAAAAAAAACGCGTTGCAAATAAACCTTTAGTTTTAAGGTTGGATTGTTTAATTTTTATACAAAAAAATGATACCTAAGTAGTTTTTGTTTAATGACTTATGTTCCATGGATCGTTGAATAGATTCTTCATAGTTTTTCGATGACTCATAATCCGAAGTTGTTTTTATTTCGAAAAAGCCGGTTAAATTAAAGCCGTCAGAGCAGTGATAGAATAGAATACAAATTTTGTATCTCCTCACTTTGTATAAAAATAAATTAATGAGATCCAAAACAATTTGTTTCTATGACATAATATCACACCAGTAATCTCCAAAGGGTTAGGCAGCGGGATTGTCCGAAAGGGTTACCGCTACCCCGGAACATAAAGGGCTAAGGAAGGAACACGGGTGGGTTTTAGTCAGTAAGAGTCTGACACTCCCTTCTGCTCCACCGAGAGCAAGAGGGATCATTTGATGATTTCCCATCCTCAAAAAAAAAAAAACGGTTTACCTATAATACACTCACATTTCGCCAATTATTTCTTTGATTCATTAGCATCCGCCTAGCCTTTTCCCGACTATGTTGGGGTCGGCTTCCAGTCTAATCGGATGCAGCTGAATACCAGTATTCTACATGGAGCGACTACCTATCTAACCTCCACAACAACGTTACTGGGTAATACGATACCCCCCGGTAAGACTGGTTGTCGGGCTTCTGACTACCCGTAACGACTGTCAAAAATCCATGAATGACAGGCGGGACCAACTGCTTACCATGGCATAGAAAATGGCACATGGAAATGGCGGCGATATTCTCGCTTGGTTTAAATAATCGACTGATGATATTCAAAATAAAATTCTATGATTTAGGTATGTTGGATAAACGTGAAATGACTCAGGACGAATTAAAAAAAAATATTGAAAATTTAATTTATTGCAGTCGATCTTTATGCCACCCAGTATTTTTCAAAACCTCATTATTATTATTATTATTTTATTATTTTTTATTTACGTCAGACACAGTGATCCATATTTATGTTAGTAGGTATACTTAAAAATTATGTTAGTAACCAAAGAATAAAATACATGTCACAATATTATTTTAGCTGACTTGAAAACTACATAAAATCAAACTGAAAATATAAATTCATAAGTTAAAAAACATACTAAACCACATATATTAAACATTTACATTTTTTTCATTAGGTTTACGTCAAACCATTACAACCTACAAGGTTGTGGCAAAACCGGTGATCTTACTATAGTCGTCGTTCGTACGCCTAACCGCAACTATTGACACATCCATTAGGTATAGTATTCATATCAGTTCAATAACCTGACCACAAGGTGGGTATGTGACTGCCAACAACCTACAGTTATGCAATAGTAATAAGTGAATTAAAGAAGTTTTCAGTATTGCTTATGCTAAGAAAAGTTCGTAGTCCCAATTACCTACTGAAACTATAGTGATCGCGTTTTAACATTGCAATAGCGGTCATTGCCCTTTTCCTCATATCTTTCTGTAGGAAGACAAAAAATAAACTATGTAAGGTTTTTCTTGAACTGATACCCGATGGGAAAGAAAAGTTCTTGAGTGGCGACCACGAACCGGAAGACGCAGCGTAGGCAGGCCTCCCGCTAGGTGGACTGACGACATCGTGAGAGTCGCGGGCAACCGATGGATGCAAGTGGTGGATTGTCGTTCGGCGTGCTGGTCTAATGGTGAGGCCTTTGTTCAGCAGTGGACGTCTTCCGGCTGATGATGATGATGATGAAGGTTTTTCGTTATTGGAACATGTTGACAATAACGATAGATATTTATCCAGGACGTTAAGTCTTTATTTCAGTTTTTGAAATAAAAAAAGCTAGAAAATTTAGCTGGGGTCAATGATCGCTATTGTCATGCTGAAATGCGACAACTGTAGACAAGTTTTCACTTTCTCTGAAAATTGAGCTTACATAAGTACCCTTAATTTTATTGTTATTCTTCATGTTTTGTACTTTGACGAATATCATAATATTATATCGAATTTTACTACAGGTATTTTATTTTTTTATACTAGTATATGCAGTTAGTTATTAGTGTAAATATTTGTGCATTGTTTACATAATGTAGGTACCTATGTAAATAGATCTCTGACGGTTTCGGTACTTACAACACAGTAAGCGCTTTTCCCAGTAAAAGATGTGTTCCTCTAATAAGTACCAATCAAGAATCGGTAAAGCCACTACAACCCTGGTCAAATGAGCAACTAGGTACATTATTTAATAAAATAACATAAGATACATAATAGAACTCACTATATTCTGTGTCACATTCACAATATCAGTTACAAAACTTCGTTTTCAAATAGAATTGTAAAGAAGGGGATGTGTGAGGGTGTCACTAGTGTATTCTATCTGGTTTCTGAGGCTGGGCGTAGGTGCAGTGTAGAAATAACACGGAGGGTCAAAATACTTGTGGGTTGTTTATTCGGCGTTTCACAGCGAACAGGGGCGCAAATGACGGTTACAAGGTATTTTATAAGCGCGTACAATCAATGTTGCTAACTTAAAAAAATAATACAACTCGATACATCGATATGATTTAAAAAGTAACAAATTAAATATAAGCAGCAATAAAATCAAGAACTAATTAATAATTAACCAGAAATCAATCAGAGGAAACAAAGTCTGTACAGTACTTAATTAGGTATTCATGAAAAAACCTTTTTTTTAGATTGGTAGTGTCGTCACTGCTTACGCTGATGTGTAGTCTCCTGGTAGGCTCCCTGCGTTTGTAACAGAATCTCTACTACAAATAGGTAGCTATATCGATAGAGTTTTCATAGGGTTTCGTAAATACCTAATTCACTAAATTTTGAGTATCTGTTACTGTTATCCTGCAAAGTCCCAATTCTGGGCAAACTCCTCTATCTATGACTTCCAGCTCTTTTGATCCAGGGTTAATGGGGACCACTGATGGATAGTATTCTCCAGAACGTCCCACCATCTTCTACGGGGTCTGCCGCGACGCCTACTGTATCAATTTTGAGTTGGTTACAGCATAATTTTGTTTGAAACAGCGCGTCTATTAAATACATTAGAGCCATTCAGTAAAGTAGTCAATTTAGTTGATTATCTCAAGGTCCATTTTAAACAGTAAATTAACTCCCGCATATGCAAATGTAAATTAATCAATTGGTATATTTATTCGTTGCTAACTGTCAGTTGTGTGTAACATGAATCCTAGTGACTCGGCTAAGAAAATATGCAATTTGTTCATGCGATTTGATTCGGTAGTTATTACAATGGGTACCAAAGTAAATTATGTAGATTACAGTAATTTTGCCAATTACATTGTGAATGGTACATGCACATCCGGTAATTTAGGTTTCAAACTGAATAGCGAAACTGTTTTTGAATTAATTCTGAACAAATTGGTGACTTAGGCAAAAAGTATGGTTTTTGTACAATTTGGGTTGTTGTGACTCCCCATGTTGGCAGACAAAGCATTCTCACTGAATAAGTACTTAGTAATAAGTACTTACTTACTTATATTTAATTATATATAATAAAGGATTGGTTTGATATCCTTGTTGATTAAATTGTATTAAGGATCGAGATCTACCTGCGTCTTTTGGACACAAAGTTACTCAATAATGTCTATCTGAAAAACAAACCCAGACTATCGACTACCTACGCGAGAAGTACCCTTGGAATCCAATAAAATCAAGCCAAAAACCAATAAAAATATATTTACATTCCTAAGGTGCGTTCACACCCGTGAGAATTCCGCCATTAATGCTTTACAACAACGGTTTTGAAGACACAATTACTCTAGGTAAAATCTGGGAAATTATTTGTTAATCAAATCGACTATCAACTTGAATCGACATTCTTTGACAGTTGTATGAAATGGCTATACCACGGCAAATTGGTGTTACTATTCTAAGCTCCGTGGTAGAGTGACAATTTGACAACGTCAGCCTAACCTATCAGAGAAAACAGTTAAGTTGTGTTACAAGTAGATACCGGGACCTTCCTTACATGCTAAGAGCCCTTCTTTCTCTTTTCAGGTGACAATGGGTGGTTGGCTAAGCTACTTCTGGTGGGGCGGAGACCCCGATGTGGTGAACCCAGTCTCTGGGCTCACGAGGCGAGAGATCTGCCTGGTGCAAAAGTCCTGGGCCCCTGTCTACGCAGACATGATCAACACTGGTACTGAACTCCTCAAGAGGTAAAATTTCATAGCCCTGACACCTGAGTATTTTTGATCTGTACCTACCTGTGGCAAGCGTTTTGATTCAACGACATTTATTTATTTTTAAAAAAGCGTTGATTAGGTTAGTTAGGTTACCGCTAGAAAAACATAGAATCTAATAAAAATTATGTAACTTTCTGTAAATATCTTATAACTTGTTTCACATCTTTTTAAACGTTTCTACATTATAAAAAAAAAAAAACATTTGTTTTACATTTTATAGCGACAAATTCTTGACACACTTAAGAGCAAATAAATAAACCCATTAAAACCCATAAAACACCTAGTTCCCAAAACAAGTGTTGTAAACAACATCCGAACACTTAAAAAACATCAACAAATCAATGATTCAAAATGGTTAGTTTTTATAGCAATACCTACGACGCAATCCGTATCATTTCTCCGTATACAATGTGGAGACGTCAATACGAAAATAAGTAAAAACACTAGCAATACTAATAATCAGCCTGCCTGTTCCCACTGCTGGGACACAAGTGAGAGGGAGTGGGCCGTAATCCACCAAGCGGGTCCAGTGCAGATTGGTGGATAGGCAATACTATAATAAATAATAATAATAATAATAAGTTTATTGATCCAAGGATATTATAGACATAGGTTGTATACTAGTTACATGCTAAGACTTATTCAACTAACAATGGACACAAGGGTAAAAAAAATAACAATTGTCTATATTAACAAAAGATAAATCCTGTCTCCTAAACTAGGGATGGCCTGTATCTTAGGAGACAGTGATTCGACCGAGCTGTAAATTAATGAGGGATCTCAGGTCAGGATACTAATGCATAAGAGTGTTTTGGAACTATCAAACAAATCCTAACATCGAAATTAAAAAAACGATTTTATCAAACAAACTAAATAGTAGTAATGGGCCGACTATTCATTTTGCCAATATAAGACTGGTTATAGTTGGGCAGCGGGATTGTCCGAAAGGGTTACCGCTACCCCGGAACACAAAGGGCTAAGGAAGGAACACGGGTGGGTTTTAGTCAGTAAGAGTCTGACACTCCCTTCTGCTCCACCCAGAGCGGGAGGGGTCATTGGATGATTTCCCATCCACAAAAAAAAAAAAAAAAAAAAAAAAGACTGGTTATAGTAAATATTCGACTGGATTTTTGTATGTATAGACTGGGAACGTCATTTAACGCAGTTTAATTTATTGTTGTACTAGCAGTGCCCGCGATTTCACCCGCATAAGTTTCGATCCCGTGCGAATATTGGGATAAAAAACATCCTTTGTTAATCCTGGTTTTAAGGATGAATTTTTGGTATGACATGAATAAATATTTCAATGAATTTTATGTAAATGGTTTGTGACAATTAATTTAAATTGTATAATGAATTTAAATTGAAGTTATGATTTTATTATTGAACATTGTTGATTATTTATTAGTATAAAAGACATGTTTTCTTAATGGATTTATGTTAATGTTAATTTTTGACATTTTATGAAGTTGTGGTATGACATGTTTAAATATTTTAATGAGTTTTAGGTAAATGATATGAATTTTTGAGATAGTGTCTTTATTTTTTTTTTAACTATTTCTTTTTTTTTTTTGTAACACATTCAGACGCAATGTTAATTGTTATTGAATAAATGAAATGAAATGAAATTATAAACTGCCTGTGTGCCAAATTTCATCGAAATCAGTTCAGTAGTTTTTGTGTAAAAGAGTAACAAACATCCATCCATCCTCACAAACTTTCGCGTTTATAATATTAGTAGGATTGTCGTGTCCACCTTGTATAAAACGAAATAAAAAAACATACCACGTCTACGCACATTTTCAATCAGTAAACAAGTATCTAGATCTACCGATCTCTACGTAGCACGTACCTACCTGCCAACACAGAATAACTAATAGTACTTCCGCCAATAAATCAATCCGGCCCAAGTACTGACCGCTCGTAGAAATAACGGGCCGTCGGCGTCGCCCGTCACGTTAAATAGTACAACAGGCATATTACAGCCAGCCGTATTTAATAGCTATGTTAATGTGATTTACGATACTGTTCGGTATAGGTGTTGGCAAACACCCAGATACATTGTCCCTTATAGGATTAGTGGTAGGGCTACCGATAAATAGGCAAAAGCTTTGAATTAACGACGTGCTCCTCCTTTAACCAAGCTTTAAAAAATCACAAAACCTTAACTCTTAGCTGATTAGCTCCTGAAGTCTAGACAAAGTGACATTCTAACAGCGATAGCGAAGATGGAAAAGTTAAAAATGAATGCTGTTTTACCTAACAAGTAACAATGGACTGTAGCAACAATATTTCTTAACAACTATATTATTAAACTTAACCTACACACTTAACATAACAATGCCATATAGTTAATGAGAATCCCTGCTACAAGCTCAACACCGATGTGGAAATTCATGTTGAAACTCATTGCAGAAATAAGATACGATTTCCACTTGTCCAGGAACTCTGGGCTTAGCTATGTAATCATCCTTAATAGGCGTCACAGTCTCTCTTAATTTTATTTTTAAGTATAAAATCGTAAAATTGATACAAATTATAAACCGATTTTCAGCTGAAAAGAATCATGGACCGCAGCCATATTTAAAAGCTCAGTTGAATAAAAAACATAGATTTTACCAGCTGCGCCCTGCGGTTTCACCCGCATAATAAGTTTCGATTCCGTGGGAATATCGACATAAAAGTATCTTATGTGTTATTCTAATGTATAAGCTACATTGCTGTAAAATTTCATCAAAATCAGTACGGTAGTTTTTGCTTGAAAGAGTAACAAACATCCATCCATCCATCCATCCTCCCAAACTGTCACGTTTATAATATTATTAATATTAGTAGGAAGTAGGATAAAGTCAAGAAAACATCAAACAATCCTATAAAGTATAGTCTACCCTAACTCCAAGGGGTGCGGGAAGCTAAGTAGCTCTATGTAGGTACCCACTTCCATTACGAGCAGGTCTTTACGTTGGTATTCCACACGCAACCTTGAAGATACCGCCGTTGTGCCCCACGTAGATGGTACAATATGTACGTATATTTTTATTGCTCCTCTGTCATGCCGGCATTTTTGACGTGCCACCTGTTCGCGAGCGTCGACCCTAATGCTAAGGGTGTCTTTACACCCTCACCTAATAAGGAACCTCCAAATAAAGGTCCTTTTATTTCTTATAAGTCTTTTTTAAGTGAAAATTTCTTTAGGCGCGCTCTTTCTGAACAGTGAACGAAACAGCCGCCACGTTCGGCTCGGTGACGCTGAATCGGGTATACTCGGCTCCAGTTGAAAGTTTTCATTTATATCGTGTAGTTATAAGCACACACCCACTTTTTTCTCGGAGGTTTTGCACCCAATTTTTTTTCCTTATAGCAACAAAAACAAAACAAACAACAGAAAACAAATAATAACAGTGTAGCAACAGACCAAAACAATTAAAATTTCAGGCTATTACATTTGTATTTATTCAAGTATTTCCAATGATAAATGATAAATGATAAATGATTTTATTTCTGTAAGTAGGTTTGTACAAACACTTTTACACGTCAATCATATTTTTTTAAAACGAGATGAGGTCGGCGTTTCCTATCTGACTACTCTGAGAAGAAAGGCCGAAACAAACTCAGAGGTCACAGTCTCTTTTAAAGTCCAGACATAATCTTGGTGAGATCATGTGGAGACCATATAGATTGGTGTCTGAAATGGTCTTTTGAGGAAAGAACCACACAGATTGAGTGGACCCGTCCAGTCAGTGCACGCATTTGTCAGTAATCATGCAGCTCAACTCAAACTTAGGGAGCTCAACGATTCGACGAACAATACCAAAGAAAGGACATTTGGGTAGGTCGCATAAATTACTCAAACTGCCAGACCATGACTAAAACTATCTGAGAAAAAAACAAAGGCAAACTAAAATCAACCCACATAATCTTCACATTCACAGTCATTAAAAATAACATAATACTTTACAAAGTAAATATTCATGTCACTGTATATGTAAAATTTATCAATGTCAATGTGTATATAAAAATCCAGAAATAGTCTTGGTCAGATCATTTTGAGGAACATGTAGATTGGTGTCTGAAATGGTCTTTTGAGGAAAGAACCACACAGATTGAGCGGACCTGTCCAGTCAGTGCTCCCATTTGTCAAAAAAAATGTGCAGCTCAACTCAGAACTTGAGGAGCTCAACGATTCGACAAACAATACCAAAGAATGGACATTTAGGTAGGCCGCGTAAATTACTCAAACTGCCAGATCATGAATAAAACTAACTAAGAAGGAAAACATCAAAAAAAGATAGAAAAGACCCACATAGTCCTCACTTTCACGACAATTAAAATAATATTATACTTTACAAAGTAAATATTCACGTCTATAAAGAGAGAAAATAAAATAAATAATAAGCAAAAAAAAAAAACCAAACAAGATTCACTGTGTAAATTTATTGGAGCAGCTCAATCCCAAGCATGTTTATCCTCAATATAGTCTTTAACAGAATAAAAGGCTTTCTGGCATAGTTTCCGCTTTATAGAAGATTTGAATTTATTAAGGCTTAGATCTTGAATGTGGCTAGGAAGTTTATTATAAAAACGTATACATTGGCATCTAAACGAGCCACTTATTTTCTTAAGCCTGGTTGTAGGAACAACGAATTTGTGTTTGTTCCTAGTATTTATATTATGGATATCACTGTATTTTTTAAACAGATTAATATTTTTATGTGCGTAGAAAAGATTTTCATAAATATACTGAGAAGGCACAGTCATTATATTAATCTCTTTAAATTTGTCTCTGAGGGAGTGTCTGGGACTTAATTTATAAATTGAACGAACTGCCCTTTTTTGTAAGACAAATATTATCTGAATATCGGCGGCATTTCCCCACAACAGAATACCGTACGACATCACACTATGAAAATAACTAAAGTATACTAAACGGGCTGTCTCTAAATCAGTTAAGTCACGAATTTTTCTAACGGCGTATGCTGCGGAGCTAAGCTTTTTTGATAATTTATCTATATGGGGGCCCCATTGAAGCTTGGCATCTAAAGTTATGCCCAAGAATACGGTGGTATCTTCGGGATTCAACACTTCATCCTTTATAAGCACACTAGTTTTTACTTGGCTAACGTGAGGTATGGTAAACTTAATACATTTAGTTTTTTTCTCGTTAAGAAGTAGGTTATTAACATTAAACCAGTTAACTACTTTATTGAGGGCGCTATTTATATTGTCAGTAACCAGCTGCTGACGTTTGAGTTTAAATAAAAGTGAAGTGTCATCTGCAAACAACACTATATCATGATTATCCTTTATGAGGTAAGGCAAGTCGTTAATATAAATAAGAAACAAAAAAGGACCAAGAATTGACCCCTGGGGGACCCCCATTGTTACAATTGATCCAGGTGATCTTTTCCCGTTAACATCAACTCTCTGAATCCTATTACCTAAGTATGAAGTAAGAAGATCTAAAGCGGCATTCCGGACTCCGTAGTGGTGCAGTTTCCTGATTAATGTTTCATGAAAAACGCAATCGAATGCCTTGGACAAGTCGCAAAAGATGCCCAAAGCATCGCATTTATCCTCCCATGCATTATAAACATGTTCTAAAAGTTCAACACCGGCATCAGTAGTCGAACGACCCCTTGTGAAACCGAACTGTTTGTTATGTAGTAATTTATGTTTATTAAAAAATCTTTGCATTTGATCTAAAATAAGTTTTTCAAAAATTTTGCTAAAGGTAGGTAGCACTGAAATTGGTCTATAATTAGTAGGGTCTGATGTACTACCCTTTTTAAAATAAGAAGCGATTTCCATAATATAAATACCCGTAGTAAAAATGAAATTGTGATACCTAAATTTAGATTAACAAAAACTAGCAAGTCTTTTCATATAAATAGCATCCGTTTTTATAACAAGTTGCCAAAGCCGGTTACAGAACTTAGCGATGGAAAGTTCAAAACCCTCATCAAACGTGTCCTTATCAAAAAAGCATATTATAAGATTAAAGACTACGTTGAAGACAAGGTGGTTTGGCAATGATTGCTTCTGCACATGTGGCTTCCCTGGCATCTCATTAACGGCATAACTACATAAACGTCTATTAGCTGCTCTCAAATTACGATTTTTATTTAATTTTTACATACTTCTTTGACATTTAATCTTTTTACTATTTGACATTATATAGAGACAATTCTAATCCTCCAACTCTTTTTATTGGTTGTAATGGAAATTATGATCACTTGGTTTTAATAGGTTTTTATATTTTATTTATCTTTTTTTGAGTTTTTGATTTTGTAAATGTGAGGACTTTGTAGGCCCTGTAGATTTTAGATCTGTAGATCATTTTTTATTTTATCAAGTACCTGGCGCTTGTTGACAGGCCTACACTGTTCTCCCATACCTACTGTAATTAGAAAACATTGTAAAAGCCAATTATTTTTAAAAGAGTAACCGTGGAGTTTCTTGCCGGTTCTTCTCCATAGGAAACGACCAATTGGAACCGTGCACCTAGCTTCTGACGTTTCATAAGTGCCCTTGTAGGCTTATGTGAAATAAAAATATTTTGATTTGATTTGATTTGATTTAAACAAAGGTATTATTTTACTGTATTTCATAAGATCAGGAAACTCACCACAGTCAATACAATTATTAAAAATAACAGCTAGAGTAGGTGCAACAATGTTTATAATCGTCTTCGCAACGTCCACAGAATTACCCCATAGATCAGGGGTCTTTTTTACATTTAACGTGTGAAAGGTTTTAATTATATCTTCACAAGTGACATATTGAAAAGAAAAATCAGAATCACAAACTGGAACGTTTTCTTTAAGTAAAGACTCTGCAGCGGAGGGTGATGAGTTGAGGGATTTAGTCGTCGATACGGGAATCTCAGCAAAGAAATTTTCAAAGGCCGCGGCGACTTGAGAATCTGATTTAATTATATTGTCATCAATAGCAAGGCTGTACTCACTACCTCGGTTGCATGACCTTCCCGTTTCGCTATTAATGACATTCCATGTCATTTTAATTACATTACTACTATTTTTAATTTTTGAACTCAAGTAACGTGACTTGGCCATACAACAAACTTTTTTAAATAATTTTGAGTAATTTTTAACATATAAATTAAATTCAGCAGTATTTATACAAATCCGTTCATCATACAACTCATAAAGTCGTTTTCTACTTTTATGAATACCAATGGTGGCCCAGTCACTGAAAGAAGCATTACTATTAACCGAGAATGTCTTTGGAGTGAAAGTGTTATCAAATTGCGTACAATACATATTAAAAAAATCATTATATTGTTGATTAGGGACAACATTAGATGACAAAAGTGGTAGATTACTAAGAAGTTTAGTCTTAAATGTTTCCAAGCGTTTAGTAGTTTTTGGGTTTACAGTGATATCTTTTTTAGTAGCCTTTTTGTTTAAATTTGGAATAGTGATCAATTGTCCGCAGTGGTCCGAGTCTATTAAATTATTAATTTCTTTGTGGGATGGTATAACATCTGTATAGATGTTATCTAAGCATGTGGCACTAGTGGGAGTTATTCTAGTGGGCTCGAAAAATTGGTTATCAAGATTGTATGACTGAAACAAACTTATAATTTTTGAACTTAACCCAGAGTTATCTAACAAATTAATATTAAAATCACCACAAGTGATGATAGACTTGTTCGAATTACAAATTTTATGCAAAACTTCATCCATAACCTTTTCAAAACAATCATACAATCCTGAAGGAGGTCTGTACACACTTAATATAATGAACTGCTCCAATTCTATACAAGCTATTTCAATTGTCCGCTCAACAGAGAGGTTCACAATATCCTTTCGGTCTTTAAATTTAAGCTGGTTATTTACTAAAATTAATGAACCACCGTGTATAGCATTTACTCTGCTGAACGAACTACCAATCTGGTGATTGCTAAAATTGAACATGAATTGGTGGCTTTTGAGCCAATGTTCTGTTATGCAAAGAATATCTATATTGTTATAATTCAGGAATAATTCCACTTCTAAATCTTTGTTCAAAAACCCTTGAATATTTTGATCAATAATTACCAATTCGCAGACAGATATGAGAAACCACAACACAAATCCCAATTAGTCCAACTAAGTCATCATTTAATTACTATGGGATCATTCTTAATAAAAACAGCTTGATGGCCAATCTTCTTCTAAAAAAACTTCCCTAATTTGGGTTTCAATAACAGACCGCTGAACTGGTTTACAACACATAAGGTTTTATTGAAATTTATAAACATTGTTTAAAGTTTAGTAATGAGACTGTTTAACGATTCATTTTTGACGTTAGAACGTCTATTAATTTTAATCAACTTTGAAAAATAAAGGAGTCTAAAATCGTCGTAACTTAACATAAATAAAATAAAACTGTTTATTTCTTACCACAATACATTTTACAATTTCTAGGAATATCATTTCGAAATACTTTTTCGAAACCAATAATATTTGTATAAGTATTATAATAACATAATGTGGTGGCTCAACACATTTATTTCTAACAGCACAGTAACAAACTTAGAAATCTATATCTATACTTATAATAAATCTGTAGAGAGGTCAATTCTGTACATGAAATATATTTCCAAAATAACTATCAGCGGGTAATTAGTGATCGATACTGACGCCAAAAATGCAATCAGTAAAATTTTTGTCTGTCTGTCTGTCTGTCTGTCTGTCTGTATGTTCGTTATAGAAACAAAAACCACTCGACGGATTTCAACGAAACTTGGTACAATTGTTCTTCATACTCCTGGGCAGGTTATAGTATACTTTTCATCACGTACGATCAATAGGAGCAGAGCAGTGAAGGGAAATGTTGGGAAAACAGGATTTCTTTTTAGGTGAAGTAGTAATAGGTTAGTAGTAGTTAGTTAGTAGTAGGTAAGTTTTGGTTAATTTATGTTCAGTTTTTTTTAATATTAAGTAGGTAAAAGCGTAGGTACTTTTATTAATTATAGGTATAGGTATTATTAATTATAGTAGTTATAGGTATTTAGTTTTAAGTGAAGTAGGTTTTATTATATATTATTTTATATATTAGACGTAGTTATATATTTTTAGTTATTCAAGCCCCAAGCGGACGCCGGCGTCCGCCCGCTATTGTCTTGAAAAACGCGTTGAATGAGAAATACGCGTTCTCAAGAATCGGCAGAAGAAAGAGCACATCGGTTAAACTCTATGAGAGTTAGTGCCTCAATTTCCGGAAGTCATTATTCCACGCGGACGAAGTCGCTGGCAAAAGCTAGTATATAATATGTTTAAAAAAGAATACAAATTAAAAAAAAAAATTAAATTACATGATCTCTTGTCGAACGTATGGTTGTTAGAGAGTAATTCACACTGACCTACGTACTATTAAAAACTGTGTCACGGTAGGTCAGTTTTCCTGGTTTTCCAACGCACTTAATCATTGAACCTAGTATGGCTGCCATGAAGTTTTGCCCCTATCCCCTGAACTAGATGGGAACCTGTATCTCAGGAGGTAGTTAATAACGCCTTGTTTCCCCGAAAGATTGGGCAGATGTGTGCCTTGCCTACAGTAGTTAGTTCTAATACTATCGACAAATACACCTACAGCTAATACGTTCATACATAAAGGAGGCCTTTCTAAGTTTCAGTAAAAGCATTAAAAGTCGCGGAATCTTCTGCAGGTGTGACACCACCCTTATGGGTTGCATTCCCTTCCGTACCTACTCGATAAGTCGGCACTTAGTATTCTGGTATCAGAAATAGGGGCGTGTTTTGGCAAACGTGACTTAGAAGTTGGGACTGCTACACCCAGTATGAATAAAATGATAACTGTCTGTGTTATGGAACTTCTTGTCCAGCAGACGTGTTTCAGCTGAATTATGATAATTCTGAAAAGGAAAAACTGTAAATGTGTAAATGTTACCGTCTGCTGAATACCTAGTAAGAAGTATATTTTGAAAATCTTTAAGCATCTGTCTAGCAGACAAGTATTAAGCGCAGGAGTGTCCTATACATTTTGATTTCCTTGATTGTGTCGAAATATACGTTTTTTGCGGCATAAACGGCCGTATCTTTTTTTTACGCTAACCTAGAAGGTACTGTAAGCCTGAGTGTAATTATGGCTTCAATTTTAACTAGATACCTCCACGCGTTCCCGAGATAAAAGGTCTTGACCTGACAGACGAACGGACGGACAACAAAGTAATCCTATATGGGTTCCGTTTTTTTCTTTTTGAGATAAGGAACCCTAAAAATTAACAAAATCAAACGCGAAAATGATTTTTTCTTTGTAACAGCTTATTTTTTTGCGACCGATTTCATTTATTTTTTGTATATCGTCAGAAAAGGCGACAATAAGTATGTAGTGAGGTATTGCATATAATATGCGGTTTTCATACTGTTTAGATCACAAAAATGTGGCAAAAATAAAATAATGTTTGTTACTTTGTAGACAGTGCGATATTCTGTAACACCACGCCTGTAATCACCGAATGGTTAGGCAGTGCAGGTCTACTTAATAGGTAGTACGACCACAGTATTCTGGTTCATTGCAGAAATAATCTTACATCTAATTAGTAAATTAATAATAATAATAATAATAATAATAAAAACGTTTATTTACATAAACCTACGCACACGAATCGTGTAAGCTGCCAAAACCAGGCTGAGGCATTAAATTATGCAATTAGCAAAATGTCAGCGTAATTTTGCCCTGTCATGATCATAATGACATATTGACGTAGGTACTAACATACTTATCAGTCGACACGATCAGCAATTTACTACAGTTGTTAACACTTTATATCTAGACGAATCTAGATCTTAATCTAATTCCAATTTAGGTATAACTAGGAAGCGGTTGATAATCGAATTGATAACCTTAATAACCTTTGTACTCGATACTAATTTGTCGTATCTGTGTCCATTTTACTCTGTGTACAGTCAGCAAAAGACATAAGTATGCAGGGTCGTCGAATATAGTTGAAGTTTATTAAGAAACCGATTGATGTTTTAGAATAAATTTAAATTAAATTAATAGAAAACAAACAGTTCATTTAACAAATTAAATTTCATTCGAAAACGTCAGTCGGTTTCTTAATAATTTTCAACTATATTCGACGACCCAGCATACTTATCTCCTTTGCTGACTATACATAAATCTATATTTATATAAAACAAAGTAGGATTAGTTACACCATTTATAACTCAAGAACGGCTGGACCGATTTTATGATCTTTTATTTGTTGGATTTGTAATAGCAGAATAATTATTAAAACATGGGAAAAAATAATAAAAAAATCTGAGGCGGTACGAAATTCGCCGAGTCGGCTAGTAATAAAATAAATAATCTCACAATAATATACTTAGTTACTACTTACTACCTAGATTTATTTTAATGAACAACGGAGAAAACTGGATTTTGAAGTCTAAAAGTTTGAAAACATTCGTTTTCCTGAAAGTTTATTGTTGGTTAGGTACAAATTCAGTTTCATCCCATCTCCCCTTTCGATGCAGTAGTCTAGCAATAGTAATGGAAATAATTCATAAGGAATTATTGAAAACTAGCTGCGCCCCGCGTAAGTTTTGATCCCGTGGGAATATCGGGATAAAAAATATCCTATGTGTTATTCTGATGTATAAACTATATTACTGTAAAGTGTCATCAAAATCCGTTCAGTAGTTTTTGCGTGAAAGAGTAACAAACATCCATCCATCCATCCTCACAAACTTTCGCATTTATAATATTAGTAGGAAGTAGGATAGTAGGAAGTAGGATAGTAGGAAAGTAGGATTATAATATTAGTAGGAATAGGAATTAGTAGGAAGTAGGATTAGTAGGATAGTAGGATTAGCGCTTTGTTTTAATACTTATAATCAATTTCAACCTGATAAAGAATTTAATTTAAGAATCCATACGTGCGACATTACTACAGACAGAACTTGCTGCAATTGCCCTACTATCCAAAAAGTTATCCAAACAAAATATCTGGGAGTGATTATTGACCAGCGTCTTTCCTGGTATCCTCAACTGGAACAAGTCATGAGTAGAGTACGGAAACTCATCTGGATTTTCAAAGAGCTGAGATATGTTATACCAAAGAGAATAAATTTAAATAAAAGTAAGGACAGTCAAAGAAATCTATTAAATGAAATTTATGTATCTTTGGTCCAGTTTGTCTTAGTATATTGTATAACTGCATGGGGTGGAGCAACAAAATCTAGTTTTCTAGAGTTAGAACGCGCTCAAAGAGCGATACTTAAGGTGATGTACTTCAAAAAAAGAATATTCTCTACTGAAAAGCTTTACGAATTATGTAATCTGCTGTCAGTGAGAAAATTGTACATCCTTCTTATCATTCTCAAAACGCACAAAGAGATACCATACGACCCTAAAATACTAGAAAAGAGAAATAAACACTGCATAGTAAACGTTCCCACAACAAAAACAGAATTTGCCAGCAGACAATATAAAAAACGCTCAGCCTTTTTATACAATAAAATTAATAAACTAATATATATTTATGATAAAAAAAAATATGAATGCAAAAAAAAGTTAATAATATGGCTACACAATTTAAATTATGATGATACACTACATACTTTTGCAACGTTTGACTTAAAAATCTGAAGTCTGAGGTGCTTGGGGGAGGCCTATGTCCAGCAGTGGACGTCTTTTGGCTGAACTGATGATGATGATGCGTCATTATGAATTTTATAGTAAAAAGCACTGCAATACTTATTAGGTAGGTACGTAACTACGTATAGGTACTGAAAATCAATTTTCTCCTGCCTACATTTCTTCCACAACTCAAAGCTCTCTGTATAGGTAACATAAGATATTATTTCCCATACATTATCCCTAGATCGTATTTAAGCAGCGGCGGCCTTACCCATTGCGAGGCTCCAGGCGGCAGGTATTCGCGAGGCTCTTTGTCCTTCGTGAAAAGTATAAGATGCGAAAGTAGGTCTAATTGTTTGGTTTAGGTATTTCTCATGTTTCACGAGAAATGCTAAAGTGATACAAATAAAAAAATTTGAGTTTTAAAATACCTATTCTACATTGAAATATTTACAAAATTAACAAATACAGAGATGTAAAATTTTAAAATAGATATTTACGGCTTTAATCTAACGAATGAGTTACGTCATTTTCGATTGAAAGAATAGCAAAGGCTGAAAGCCGATCGTGTCATCGAATTCCTCAAATACCTATGTTTCAATAATTTGAAGCCTCGAAAAACTCCTTTCAGCAGATGCAACTGTAACAGGTGTGGTGGCAATAATTCTCAGGACTATTTTGATAGTGGGGTAAACATATGAGGGGCAATTCTCGTAATTTTTAAGAACGTTCACAGTCTGATCTCAGTCTCAATCTGTCAAAAATGCTTCAAATTTCCCTACATTTTGACAAGTTTTTGACATTTGTTTGTCGCCGAGATGAGACTGCGACTCGATTTTGAACGTTTTAAATTAGCAGAATTGGCCTACAGTTATTTTTTTTTCTGTTATTAAATAATCATCATCTGCCTAGCCTTTTCCCAACTATGTTGGTGTCGGCTTCCAGTCTAACTGGATGCAGCTGAATACCAGTATTTTACCTGGAGCGACTGCCTATCTGACCACCACAACCCAGTTACTGGGTAATACGATACCCCTTGGTAAGACTGGTTGTCAGACTTTCGGGCTCCTGACTACCCGTAACGACTGTCAAAGATCAAAGAATGACAGCCGGGACCAACGGCTTAACGTGCTTCCCGAGGCACGGAGGGGTCTCGGTATGTAAAGATGGTCACCCATCCACAGACCAACCGCGGCAAGCGTAGCTTAACCTGATCGATCGACCTGTGCGGCTGTTATTATTTAGCCACGGGCCCCTCATTTCTGTTATTAAATAATAAAGGATCAAAATCAAAAGTTTTAAATTAAAAAAATATAGTTAAAAAATCTATATTTTTAAAAATTTGCTTGGGTTGTTGCGCGAGGCCCCTGCAAGAGCGAGGCCCCGGGCGATTGCCCTGTTCGCCACCCCCTAAGGCCGCCGCTGATTTAAAGGCACGTGTATTCAACATGCTAATGTGTATTTCAAATTGCTCTTTTATAGCTGCCCTTTTCGAATGAATATGAAGGAAATACAAGTTCCTGAACGCTGTATAGATTACTTGGAGTGATTTTGATTGAAAGACTGTGAATATTTATTTGAAATGGCTTTGGTTCGTTACTTTGTCCGCGTTTCACCCTTCTTCTTTCAAACTCGTTTCACCCTTTTAACGGCTTTTTCATAAAACTTTTCAAAGGAGACTACAGCATAGGAAAGACAATGTTTTGATTTTGATGTCCTTTTTTTCAATCTTTCATCATCTGAGACTTTACAGCTTTACAGCCGTGGATGGGCTTTTATCCTATTCAAGTATACTTCTTTAACGTGACTTATTTCCGACTTTTTCCCAGCAGTTCTCCAGCAGTTCTTAAATCATTGTATACGCCATCCACTCACCTGAGCTTGAGTCGGCCTGAACTTCTCCGCGACGTGTCCTGCCTATCGAAGACGTCCTTTTTTAATGGTCTTAATAACATTAGGCTCGTGGTGCATCTCGTAGAGCTCGAGGTTCATTGTGGACCCTGTCGGGCACAGCAAAATAGTAGGGGAGATTTGAAAACTCAACTTATCAGTCTTCTGAACCAAATCTAATATTAATATATTAGGGCTTGGTTTCCTAGGAAAGCGGTTCCGTCATATTAGCATATTACTACAACCGTCATAAAAATCTGGCACTTTCACCAGTACTTATTTGACATTAAGGTGTCAAAAAAAGCTTTATATTTGGACAGCCGTAAAGCTGCGCTAATGTCCAAATACAGAGCGTTTCTTGAAACTTTAAAGTCAAATACTGGTTAAAATGACAGATTTTCATGACGACCGTTATAAACATGACGGAACCGCTCATTTAGGAATGTGATCGTTCACCCTTTTCCGAAAACCAGAACTGAAGTAACAGAGCAATTAAAAATGAGACACAAAACAAAAGCAAAACAGTGTTGTCTTCTTCTTAAAAACAAAACAAAAATAAGACACTTTACATGCTAATGATGTGTAGAATACATTATCAATTACGTAAACATACATAATCTAATAAGTATTTATTCATCTGCGGTTACGTCTGCGAGAAACATGAATCGATTTGAACACGTATTTACATAGGTATGTACAGTCAGCAAAGGAGATAAGTACGAGTATGCAGGGTCATCGCATATAGTTGAAGTTTAATAAAAAACCGATTGATGTTTTCAAATAAAATTTAATTAATAAAAAACAAACAGTTCATTTATCAAATTAAATTTCATTCGAAAACATCAGTCGGTTTCTTAGTAAACTTCAACTATATTCCACGACCCTGCATACTTATCTCCTTTGCTGACTGTACATAACCGATACGCTTTTTATTTATGCATTAGTTAAAAGGATTTTACCTAGGTATATCAATTGAAATACGAGTATGTATAATTGGGGACACAGTAAAACCAATATAAATACAGGGTGTAACAACACAACACCCTTCACGAAACCATCATCTACGCATGCTGTAAGTATATAAAACTAAGTAGCTTTGTGTAAAAATGATTGCTGGTAAACGACTGAAAAAAAAACCAAAAAAATAACGGAAAAGAAGAAAAGAAAAAGTCGCCTTTCAATCGACATCCTCTCAACATGACCAAACCATCTAAGAATACTTACTCTTTTTAATTTTTGTTCAGCTATGTTATAACATTTAAAACTTGTTTTCGTAAAACAATGTAAAAAAAAGTTTGACCGAGCAACTTTGACCTTCAATATCTCGGTAGCCAGAAGGTAAAATACGGTACAGTATAAAAAAAATTACTTATAACAAACGGAATAACGAGAAGAAAAAATGACTCTCGACTTCGTTATGGGTATTTTCACCCGTTAGATAATAATTTTACAGACAGTTATATAAATCCAGAATGTAAAGACAGAAGAGGGTAGAAAGAAAAAGAAAGAAAATAAGGAAAATATGTTTATGTTTCACAGAAACTCTGTATTGTAGAGTATCAATGTGAAGCCACAATATATATTACATTGGGTAGGTAATTTACATAAGTATAGCTACACATTGCTAGTGTTATCACATATTATCCTCTATGAGCAATTTTCCATAAGATTGATTCAGAAGATCAAACGTTTCGCAATCTAAAGGTTATCAACCGTTGACCTTAAATAAGATTTGTTCAACCATTTACGGTTTGAATAAATTATTGTATCCAATAACAGACATATTCATTTAATCAATAAACCGACACTCTTCTTCTTTTTAGGGGCTCGTGGCTAAGTAATAACAGCTGCACGGGTCGATCGGACAGGTTAAGCTACGCTTGCCTCGGTCGGCCTGTGGATGGGTGGCCGTCTTTACATACTGAGATCCCTCCGTGCCTCGGAAAGAGCTTTAAGCCATTGGTCCCGGCTGTCATTCATGGATCTTTGACAGTCGTTACGGGTAGTCAGAAACCATTAAGTCTAATGAACAACCAGTCTTACCAAGAGTGATCGTGTTACCCAGTAAACTGAGTCGTCGAAGTCAGATAGGCAGCCGCTCCATTTAAATGACGGGTATTTAGTTGCATCTGGTTAGACTGGAAGCCGACCCCAACATAGTTGGGAAAAGGCTAGGCAGATGATGATGATGACAGAGTATTAAACTTTGTTGGCTCAGGACTTTGCCACTTCCACGGCATCGTCGGTAGCAGCGCAGAGGTCGCTACAGCTGAATTCTTCGGGGCACATAGGGCAGGATAGTTTGCGCACAGCTCCACATCCACCCTGCTGCCAAGGACGATCCTGTTGAAAGTCGTTTTTGAAATACGAAACACTTTGAAAGCGATTGTCACTTGTCTATGCCCTCTGGTAGGATTTATAGGTTTTAATGAATAGATATTATATTTAAGAAAATGTGTCGGTTACTTAAGGTTAATTGAAATTCCATATGTGAGAAAGTTATGGTACTTCCAATAATGTTGTCAAAAGCAAACAAAAACATGTTGACCTCTGTTAAAGCACATAAATAACTCGTAAAAATCAATAAGCCCCAAGAGAACCCACACATTATTACGTTAAATGCAGGTAAATAAAAATCTCATACTGTGCACATAAGAATGAAAGTGCCAACTTGATACATTACCAGGGCCAAGGTTCTCTGTAAATATAAAAGTTCAAGTAATATCAAGTACCTTAAAAACCTTGTTTACGTTAACTCCAAGGATTGCCAAAAACAGCTTCCTAAAAAATCGATATTCATATTCGTTATTATTAAAGAACTCGAGACACATCCTTTAGAACTTGTCTTGATCAATAAAATTTCGAGTCAATGGAACAACTTTTATGCCGCTAAGTTTTTTTATTGATGACGAATTGAATATGTGGTACTATACGTATATTCTTAATATTATTCGGAAACGAAAACTATGATTTATTCGACAATTCTCTGCCAATGGAATTTCAAACATAGAAAAAAATTATTAGAGAATTTTGTTTGTCGTAAATACAAACGATGTATATTGCATAAAATCCAGAACCTACTGATTAGGAGAATACATTGGCTCCTGTAACACAGGTGTTGTTACCTATCGTAGGAGTCAGGGCTTCACTTTGTTTACACACATTTTTTTTTCGAAAAAAAGTCTCAAACTTAGAAAAAGAAAACCTATCATCAATATTAGTGTTATATGAAACTGACACTAATGATCATCAAAATTCTGTCCTTTAGGTAGGTACTTACTTCAAATTCTACCACTTCTTCCATCTCTTAATCTCAGTTCTATCTGGGGTCAGGTCTCGCCTGTACAAGCGCGCCAGGACAATCTGTCCTGAGTTATCATATAGAAGTTAGGTTCTGTACTTTCATCTTCCTCTCGATACTGGACCACCATGTAGCGATATTAGTAGGGATATTCGGGACTGGTTTTACTTCAAATTATACCTAGTAAACAAAAAATAACTTCATAGACATAATGTAAGTACAAAAAAGTACCTAATAAACACATAATTATACAAAATTAAAACTAACAAAAACGCACTTAGGTAGGTACCTACCTAGCATTGAAGAAGTAGCACCTCCATTCAATTATATGCCCAAAATGCATATATGTATAAATAATTATACCTACATGACGCAGGAGTTTACAATTTCATAACTTAGTACTTCTATTAATTCACACTTTTTGTGTACTTTTTTTTTTTTTGAAGTACACAAATAGTGTGAATTAATAGAAGTACTTATATAAATAAATATTTAACATTGTATTATTGTGAGCTGAAATGTGTTCACAAAATACTGTGGTGTCAGTATGACTAGCGAATTATTCTTAGTTTTTTTTAAGGTACAGAAGCCAGCACATCAAGCTACCCCAATCTGTCAGATTTTCCCAAATGAATATGAACCTTATACCTTTGCGCTAAAGTCGAAAATCTATCAAAGAAATTTGACAGATTGGGGTAGGTTGACCTGCTGGCGTCTGTACATACTTATATTATAAGTTTTTAAAACATTAGGTTAACATAGGGCTTGAGTCTGTATATCAATAATGTATCTATAATTAAATATTAGGTAGGTAAGTTAGGTAACCTAACCTAAATGATATTTTAATTATCTACGTCATTGGTAGATAACCAAAATACCTATTAGGTATGGTAGGTTATGGTCAGAAGAGTCGTAGTTCGTACGTTCGTAACTGTACCATACCAAAAAATAATAACAGCAACTAAAAGATACTAATAACTGTACCATACCAAAAAATAATAACAGCAACTAAAAGATCATATGTGTCATCATATGCCTTTTCCCAACTATGATGGAGTCGGCTTCCAGTCTAACCGGATGCAGCTGAATACCAGTAGTTTATATGAAGTGTCTGCCTATCTGATCTCCACTACTTACTTGGTAATACGATACCCCTTGGTAAGACTGGTTTTTAGATTTTTCGGGCTTCTGACTACCCGTAACGACTGTCAAAGATCCACATGACAGCCGGGACCAACCGACGATCCACAGAGGGATTTTCGTATGTAAAGATGACCACGGACCGACCGATCAACCCGTGTGGCTGTTATTACTTAGCCACAAGCCCCTCACAACAAATAAAATATACTAGTACCTATAACAGAACAATTTCTTACGCTGCCCACCTAGATTAACTAGCTACAGACGCCAGCACTTCAAGCTAACCGAAACTGTCAAATTTTCCCAGTCAACTTTGAACCTTATACTGTAGCGATAAAGTTGAAAATCTATTAAAATTTTACAGATTGTAGTAGCTGGATGTGCTGGCGTTTGTACCTACACTCAATTTCACCTAGGTTTCAATGATATGGTAAACATAGACGTATCTTTATGCAAATATTTACAAAATTATAACAAAAACGTAAGTACTTACTCTTCCAAAAAAACTGCACAAAAACGTGTTTAGCTTATGATAACAAAACGTTTTCAGAAAAACTGTTTATCTATGTGTTAAACTTAATATGCTAACAATAACGCTGCAAATAACAAAACGTAGTCGAAAAAAACTGCACAAAAAAGTGATAACATAACTCGTTGTTGGATTGAGAATTCATATCCGCAGGTGAAGTTGAACGAAGCATTTATATTTGTGCGGAAAATCGATATGTCAACCCAATTAGCCCCGTTGATAGTTTCCTAACGTGGCTTGACGTACTAACTCCGCATTTCCTTGTTTAGACGTGTATTCCTGTCTTCTGGTTGAATATAGAGGCTTAATTTTGTGTCACCGTTGTAAAATAATTTAAATCTTCTATACAGGGTGGCATCTCCAAAGGACGCACTACCTGTTACCATGGATTCCGTACATGATTCTGAACCATGAATTCAGCACATGTTTCTAGACCCCCCCGGTCGTTGTTTTTCTTCGGTTGCTCACTGTAACTTGCACAAAAGCATGCAAGTACTTAGCTCGCATACTGTATGCCGTAACAACTTCCGAATATCATAATGGCATGCCAGCTACTTGCATACTTTTGTGCAAGTTACAGGCACATGCCTGTAACTACACCCGGAATACACATGTATTCCGGTCTTAAAATCTCAAAGGAAACAAGAAACCCATGTCCAGGAGTATACTTATACAAGGTTACTATTCAATGACCAGCCAAAAAGGATGTGGTACAGACCATCAAACTAAACAACTTTCTCCATGGGACCAATATCGTAATCGCGAAAAATTTATCAACTGTCCCATAGAAAACTTCAATACCTACTCGACCTAAGCGTATGGGACGGCTGAATTTTTATTCGCGATTACGATGTTGGTCCCATGGAGAAAGTTGTTTAGTTTGATGGTCTGTACCACATCCTTAAATTTGGCTGGTCATTGAAAAGTAACCCTGTATTTATAATTAACACAACATGTCTTGTCTGATTAGGACAGATACCTAGCTAAGGACAGAGGCCACAATACACTTCAATACCCTATGTTTAACATATTATTCCAAGAATTCTGCACTATAAACATAATCGTGCTTTTGATATTGTACCTACTCACATCAAAGTGTGTCATAATCATAACATTATGAGCATACGTCGCACTTGTAGAGCGTATTTCACCATTTTATGATAAGTACCTAAAATGCATTATGTACTAAGTTTATGGTTGTCTTAAAGTTATGGGATAATAATACACAAAGTGGGGATACAATACGATCAACTTTCCCAGTCTGCATACAAAAATTCAATCAAATAGGTATATACAATAGTTTAGTCAATATAAAAGATTGAAAAAATCCAAAGTCGGCCCATCACTACTATTTACATAGTTAGCTTCAAAAATTAATAATTTCGATGTTAGGATTTATTTGCCTGCAATGCATGTATGGTTGCATTAGTATTGCCAGTTGATGCCCTTCCAAACTACTCAGCATCACCTTATTGCGAATTAATCCGGGTTTCGCTATAGTCTGTGGAGCTTGACTGCCATTTGACCATGACCTTTTTCGCACGTTCTTATCGTAGGTGATCCACTTTCTATCACCATTGATCAATCTTTTCAAAACTGGTAAGTTTCAATAGAGAATCGCAAATGAGTACACGGTTCATTAGGTTTCTTTCAGTGAACTCGTACGGCACCCAAATATCGAGCTTTTCTGTATACCTTTTATGTTTAAATGGGTTAAAACTGTTTGTGGTCAGCCCCTAACTCTTCAGCTATATCGTAACTACTAATATGCTGATTTTATTCTACTTTTTCAAAAATGGCATCGACTTTTTCCGTAACTGGACGACCTGAGCGAGCTGCATCTTTGACATCAAAATTCCCGATCTGAAAACGATTGAACCAACACCATGGCTTGTGTCGCATTTTTGCCATAAAACTTCAAAATGTATCGAATTTCTTCGTTTAAATTCTCGTAATTCGTTAAACTCATTTTGGCGGAAAGAAAAACAATTGAAAAGTGGCGGGAAAACTTTTTTAACTTTTATGTTTCTTTTTTAAAATGTCATCTATTTCATGGTATCAAAACCAGCCAGATACAAACAGTACAGCCAAAGAGATTTTACTACAACTATTAAAATACGAAAAACCTTTTCCCCGACCTAATATTTCATACCTAATCTTTTTTCAATGTTCCTTCTTAGTTCTTCCGTTACTTGCTCGATGTCGATAAAGTTCTTCAGATCTACTCGTATTTTCAAAATTACCCAATGTTGGACAGCCTGATTATGTCTCAGGTCAAGTGATCAAAAACAAAAAATCGGAATCAAAACTCATTTAATCAAATTAGGCTGAAAATCAGCACTTTTCGAACGTCAAAATTACTTAAGACAGTCCCCCAAAACGCCCACCCTTCACCATTTCCTAGTGCTTTCGCTTGGCAGCACAGCTGTCTGTCAAGTTAGAAGAACTTAATCTAGGTACTGTCAAGTCCCATGAACAATATTTGATTGACCAATATCAAGCAATCTAGCAAGCGGATATAAGCCTACATTGAAGCAAAACTATTCCAAACTGTTACAAACTCAAACTATGTATTAGCAATATCAACGAAATTCAAAACGATACATACTAAAATTTAACGTCTTTGCAGCACAAATGACACATTTTACGGTTCTCGTTGGAAAACGTTATACAAACAGCTGCGGTTATGAACGACTTCATAAACGTGTTCCAGCTACGTGTCAGTGTGTTTGATTTGTAGTCCAGTCCGCGAGCACAGCGAATAGTTTGTGTGATTAAACGCCACTCAAATATGAAACTGAAAGAGTTAATTAAAAATGTCTGTCTTTTAAAACTATAATTAATTTATGACAAACAGTGAAATGAAATGTGGATGTACCTCATAGGTATACCTCTGCTGAACTCTTCAGGGATTACAGGTCGGATTTTGTTATGATATGAGGTCATGGTTGAGGCTCCCTTAGAGTTTAGCCCTATTTCGAAGAGAGTTGGAGAACGCCATGTAGAGGTCATTAGACGTACATAGAGAGGATAAAATTGTAGATGGAGTAGAAATTGGCTAAAGACAATAGAACAAAAAAAATCCTTTGAAGTTATTCTCCATTTAACTATAGACTGGCCACCGAGACACAAATTCTTTGGCCTTGTCCCAAACACCACACATTGTAAGAATACGATACTTACTACTAGGTATTATTTAACCATAAGAAAACAGTGCCAAATTGGCACGTGCTCTGCAACAAAAACAAGTTTGTTAGAGTTCCTTACATAATTAAAGATTTGGACAAAAACTTCCTATTGAACACATCACTAATTTAATCAGGAAATCAAAATTCAAAGGATCACGTAAAGCCGTTTTACAATATCTAAAAAAGAAAAAAAAAACAATTGAATTAAACAAATTTCATTATTTCAGTAATTCATTGAAAAAAATCATGTTCATCCTTTTCTTGCCCTTAATTTATTTGGGGTAGGTGCAACATTTATTTTAACCGACTTCAAAAAAAGAGGAGATTCTAAATTCGGTTATTTTTCTTTTTGTGTTTGTTACCTCAACTCTGCCATTTATAAATCGAATTGAGAAATTCTTCTTTTGTTTGAAAGGGCATAGGTACTTACAGGATGGACCCATTTATACATTTGATGGAATTCTCATGAGCGGTTTTTTAGTTAGGTTCAGTAATTCGTATTTTTCCACTTAGTTTATATTGATGATGGTATAATAACTCCATGTCACTGTTATTTACGTAGCAAGCAGTGAAAAATAACCTTAATTTCGGAAGCCGGTGGCAAAAAACGAAAATGCGGAACCAACGGTACCGACTTCCGAAATTAAGGTTATTTTTCACTTAGTAGTGTTTTTTTTGGAAGTCGGTTATTTTTGTTTCATTCTTCGCTAGTAGTCGTCATATCGGTAGTCACCGTCTTTTTAGCTATAAATAAAATGTACCTACAGAATACTGAAGATGAAAATACTGACCTTTATTGCTTTATATATTACGAAACGAAGTCATTGTACTCATCATTATGAACAACTTTTACTATGGGACGAAACCTGAAATCGCGAAATAAAAATCAGCTGTTCCCTACATTTATCTTCGTCTATCTCGTCAAAATGTAGGGAACAGCTGATTTTTTTTCGCTATTTCAGGTTTGGTCCCATAGTAAAAGTTGTTCATAATGTACAATGACCTCTTAAGAGGTTGCTGGTGTTTTTCAAAAAACCCTGTATATAATAATAAACATAAGGGGAGCAAAGAAAATATAATGATGATTTTTAAGGAGAGAAAAAGTGCTTTTTTCACTTAGGTATTGATCGAGAGTGTAAAGGTGGAAAACGTTGTTAGTAATTTGTGTCTATTATAGCCTTGCATGAGCTAACGTTAACCGTAAAATATCGATCGAAGTATGCACAAAGACACGACAGGCCACTATGAAGATAATATGGATTTTATGCGAAAATGGGAGTTGCACTTATTAGTTATGACAGTACTTTTAAGATTAGTTTATTATCTTTATTCTCACTAAAGGATTCACTCTCAGGAATTCTCTCTTTATTATCTGTATTTACACTGAAGGGTCATATAGAAATACAGTACAGAAAACTCAAATATAAATACAGAGTCAAATTAAATTAGCTAGCGAAACTCTGCAGACGTGATGGGTATCGACATCTAAACACGATAAAATTGGAATAAAAGATTTGATATATTTTCTTAGGGGTCATCGACCGCTGGTAGTGTTGTTACTTGAAGAATAAATTGAAAAAATATGTTTTTTCGTATTTAGATATCCATACAAATCACGTCTGTGAAGTTTACAAAAAAAAACTATTTTTTTAAACTGTTATTTCAAGTAAATACACTAATATTATAGCGGTCGATGACCACACAAAAATAAATCAAATTAATTTATTCTTTGTTTTATTATTTTTAGATACCGATACTCATCATGTCTGCAGAGTTTCACTAGCTAATTTAATTTGACCCGGTATAGTTTCGTGATTTTTTACGTCTAATGCTAAAATAATCTTGTAGCTTTGTACACTTGTAGGAGCCTCTAGTTGATTCTCGTGTCTGTCTGTGTCATTGCGTTGTTCTTCTAAACTTCGCGATGGATTTTGATGTGGTTTTCACCAACATTTAGACAATTTCCGGAAGGTTTATGTATGTAATACGTTAATATTAAGCTTACATAATTATAATAAAGAAATTCCGATGTTTTATCAACTCGTAAAAACGGTGCGAAGCAGGGGATCACTAATTGTGTTTAAGAGCATGCTTTATAGAGCCGCCCGACGTTCTGTTAGGTAGAACTTGGAACTTTCAACCTGGGCCTTATGGACCAAGTTCATCCAAAAGGACCAGAAAAATAACTCGAAGCCTTTCCACTTTCCAGATTCTTCACCGCCTTCCCGGAGAGCAAAGAGTTCTTCAGGTTCATCAAGAATACTCCTGAGGACCAGTTACTGACAAACCCACAGTTCAAGGCACACGTCATCAACTTGATGACGTCACTGAACCTTGCAGTGGAGAACCTCAACCAGCCCGAAGTGGTAGCCGCACTGATGAACAAAATCGGAGAATCTCATAGCAAGAGAAGGGTTCAGGAGAAGAATTTCCAAGTAAGATATAAGCCGAAAAACGGCCATTCCTTCAGTTCTTACGGGTGTTGTAAAAGACAAATAGGTAGCTATGACATTTGAATGCAAATATCATATGCTATATACCTTACTAGCGACCCGCCCCTCGCACGGTTGAAATGCTGATACTAAGTATAGGTAGGTACTTCAAGAATGTCAGCACGCGCCGCCGCCGCGCCGCCGGCCGTCGGCCCCCGGCCGCGGCCGGCACCGCAGCAACCGCTATGTCCCTGCATTTTAAATCTGTAATATCTTCGAAAATATTCATTTAAATTACATGCTGTAAAGGGCCATATTTATTTATATTAAATGCACAATGTATTTAAGGTACTTAATTGGATAAGGATTAATGCTGTATTGCTTAAAATCGCTTCGTAAATAAGCCATTATTTCTCGTAAAAAGTAAAGGATAAAAAATGGTTATTGTGGGTTATCCCTAAGAGATAGACATATACTATCGCAAATTTTTTTGTAGACCTTTTTAAGGTGTACAATACTGTAGTACATTATTTTGACCTATCTCGTAGGGTTCAGCCAGCGTTTGAAAAGTAAGCGCAAAAAAATGTGTTTAAGTATTTTCGACATCACATTAGAAACCTCTAAAATTATCAGTGTTTCTCTACTATAATTATTATGCATGTATTATATATATAAACCTTCCTCTTGAATCACTCTATCTATTAAAAAAAAACGCATCAAAATCCGTTGCGCAGTTTTAAAGATTTAAGCATACATAGGGACAGAGAAAGCGACTTTGTTTTATACTATGTAGTGATGAAATAACTGCAACGATGTAAAAGAACACGAAGGTGGTTTAATATCGGTAATTGATTAGGAATAGTGACGTTAGGGTTCCAAAACCTAATCATTTTTCTGATAGCTTGGAGACAGACCTTTTTGCCTTGAATCACATGAATACATCAGCTAAATATGTACCGATATTTTTACAAAAATATTACTTTCCCAACCACTTCATACGGTACAGGTGTTCGCAATCCAAAATGACGGCGAGAAACGTTCGATGCTTGAATTAAATTCAATTTACAAACCGCAAATATGGCGATACACTCATTTACATGTTAAATGTATCGGATTAGACTAATGTACGGACCGCGGAGGGTGTGGTTCTGTTTACATTAAATACATAAGACGTCTACGTTTGTAGATAGATATGTCTTTGTCCTGACGAAAACAAAAACACAAAGATTCCGGCCGTATAATTTTAAATTTAAAATGTATTGTCATCGTTTCATCAACCTATGTTCGTTTTTGCAGCAAATCAAACTTCAAATTGAATAGTTTTTTTTTAATTAGTAATTTACTTCAATTGTGAGAATTAGTGGCATAAAAGGTTAATTAAAGATTCTATTCAACCCGTTGTTGTTCGTTGAACGAGTAAACTTCGTTATTAGGTATGTACGTAGGTACTTCGTACCTACTTAGATGATGATAAAGATATCTACTTAGAGAGAGAGAGAGAGAGGTCCTAAACCAAAGTGTAGAGTTTCTGAAATTAACCTATTCTTAATTGTAACATTTCAAACATCCATGTGTAGTCTTATTCTGTAAAAATCTCACCGTGAAAACTTAGGTGAAGTGAACTGATAGTGAGTTTTTACTAGTGTCAGTCGCTAGCATCAGATGAAATGACAGCTCACTTTAAACTCACTTCACCTAAGTTATCACGGTGAGATTTTTACAGAATAGCACTGGTGTTTGTAGATATTTGGCTGTCATCACAAGCCCAAAAATCTGACAACCACCCTTACTACGAGGTATCGTGTTACCCAGTTACTTGGGTGTGTGGTGTGGGCTTCCACAACCAACAGATAGTCACTTTATATACAATGCTGATAGACTGGAAGCCGACCTCAACACAGTTGGGAAAAGGCTAGGCAAATTGATTGTTTTCGTGAGATATATGTGGCGGGTGAATTTCGATGTTAAGATGGATTCCGATCGAAAATCAAATAAAAACGTCTTATTAATATGATTTTATTTCTTTTCTAGCAACTCAAAGAGGTCATCGTGAAGATGTTTATAGAGGTGCTCCAACTCGATGATGTAACACTCGGTGCCTGGGGCAAGACGGTCGAGTTCTGGTACAAAAACATATTCGAGACTCTAAATAAAACGGAACAGACCAGATAACATACACATTGTCAATCAATTACAGTATAAAGAGTAGTTTAGTACCTATCTACAATGGCTGCTTTGAAAGGCAAACCCAATCTGATCTGCTGTACCATGATAGGAAAATTACCGAGCGAGTTAGCTCAATTACTTACTGCTTTGTAAATGAATGTTATTGGTAAATGAATGTGCTTGGCAAGACACGACCATCATCAAACGTTAATTTATTTTAGTAAGTATTTAATGATTTAAGAATTATGTTTAAGTTGACGTAAAACTTCTTTGAAGTGTTTGAAATCTTTAATGACCATAGATTTTTCCCCCCAATTATTGAGTTTTTAAAAACGATCTCCAACCGTTTTACATTTTATGATTATATTCGAGCAGCCTGCCCTCTCGTTATCTTTTATTTTCCTTTCATCTTTTCTCTGAATAGGTAGGTACTTATAACCCAGGATTATTAGACAAAATTTGGAAAAAGATATGAAATTTTTCATAACCAGTTGAATTTTTGTACATAATTATATATATTCTGTTTGTGTTACTTACTGAATTATTACATAAAACTCGTCGTGAGATATATGTTACAGGGTGTTAGGGTGAATTTCGATGTTAAGATGGATTCCGATCGAAATTCGTATTCAAACTTTTAATGCCAGCAACATCTACTGCTCAACAACAACAGTAATTATATATGTGTTTATTACATAAAACCCCCCGACCCACCTCCGCTTACAACGTGAGATATACAGGCTGTTAGCCGGCGAAATTTCATATATAAACCTTTTTATTGACAGTAACGTTTTTTTTTTTTTTTGTTATGTATTTTCTGGTGTACAATAAAAATAAATAAATAACGTCTATCTTTCAACAGTGAAATTACGTAAAAATCAAATTAAGTACAGAAACATTAATTAATATGATTGCATCATTAAAAAGGTTGATTATGGGTTCGTGGAAACTGTCTGATCTTCAAAACCCGTCGTACAAATAGAAATAAGAAGCTCTCCGATCCTACTCTCAAGCGGAGGAGAGGCGCGAGATGATCCTGCAGTTTTCAGACGATACGCGTACCTATATGCAAGTTTTTAGCTGGTTATGAAAAATATAATATAATTATTAAACCTAAAAATCCTGAGCATTTACATTATTGCATTGAAGTCTTGTTAAATGGATAATGAATTAACTAATCACTCTCATAGAGTTTGCTTTTCACTGCTCAAAATCAGGCTGAATACTTCATATTGCATAATTACGTTAATCACTAGTGTTGGGACTCAAAAATCGATTTTATTTCATGAACTTTCTTCCATTCGATTGATATTGTTCATAAAAAAAGACAGAAATACAACTTGTATTTTATTTTGTTGTTGATTATGTTTATGCAATTCGTTAAGAATCGTGTTTTTTAACGATTTTATTTAATTTTTCGTAGGTATGATGAGGCCGGATCATCTTTTCTTCTTCTTATATGTAGCTTCTTTATTTATGCCTTTTGGCTATATCAATGTCGTAAACACCAAAAATCTTAAGCTTTCACCTTTCCTTTAACGAAATTTCGTAGAACTTATATTATTGTACCATTTTATACAATGAATTTTAAGTGTTTTTATGTATAGACGCCAGCACATCAAGCTACCAGAAACTGTCAAATTTTCTCAATCAACCTTGAACCTAATGCTAAAAGTGTTATAGTTGAAAATCTATTAAAGAAATTTGACAGATTGTAGTAGCTTAATGTGTTGGCGTCTGTACACTATCATTAATTCGTCATAGATGTATATTATCTACTTTATTATAATAAGACGCATTTAATAAGATTGTAGGTTAGATATAAATGCTTCGAACATCTTCCATTTTATTGCATAGTGTAAATAGCTATATTTGTAAATAAAGCTGTCGATTTTTGTACATTGTACACTTGTTAAACCAAAAATATATTATGTAAATACATATTCAATATTGTCAACAATTTTAATTATTGGTTCATTAAATTTTATATGAAAATCTTGTCGTATTATTTATTGTCTTTACAGTGACGGTCATAAATCGATGCCTGCCTACCTATATACCTATCGGTAATGGTAAGCCGCAGCCACAGATATAGATACACCTAGATAACGCAAGAGCAACTACTTCGCGTGCCAAAAATTGCACTAGCTTACGTACAAAAATCGTAAGCCGCCACTTTCGCGCTCAATCCTGAGTACCTACTGCAGTGCGATTCTGTAACCATCTCACCGTGAAAACTTAGGTGAAGTGAGCATGGAGTGACCTATCAGTGTCATCCTGATGCTAGGGATTGATACTCTTGACAGCTCACTCTAAGCTCACTTCACCTAACTTTTCACGGTGAGATTTCTACAGAATCGATCGGCTGCTGACTGGGTGAACGTGAGTGAGAAAGAGTGCTTGTGACGTCATAGTAGGTAGTCAAGAAAATGGCACGCTTGGTTTTCATACAGATCGTGATACTTGCGTTATTTAGGTCTATCTATGTCTGTGGTCACAGCAGTATTGAGACCCTAATGGTGCAATTACGTGTATCGATTCAGTTAACAATACGACCGAGCTGTACTATTGGAGGTTTACGGTTTGAAGAAGAAAAGAAAGAAATTTTATTTGCTCGAACATGTGTATAGGTACCTACTTACATACAGAATTAAAATAATACTTGCAAGATCTTAAAATAAAAGTGCCTCACGACATGTCTTTTCTCATGGCGTGCAAATATCTTAGGTAGGTACAATTATTATTATTGAATCAATGATTTTTAACTTTTACACTTATACATTAAAATAATATCAGTCACAGTCTTATATTCAATCATTTGCATTATCCAATTATTTATTTTCCTTGTCCAATATTACAGATTACAATTAATTATCACAATAACGATTTACATCACTTACAGGCATTCAATTATTTATAATACAGGCATATTTAAATTCTCCAACATGACCATAATTACTATTGGTTACTTAATGTTAGTTATATTTATTTATTTCTAATAGTCATCATGAGTCGTTAAAAAAATCTGTAATGCTATAATATGCTTGTAGGTATGTTTAATTTTATGTATAGTTTGCTCTTTCCAACTTTTAGGCAATTTGTTGTAGATTGATGCGATGCAAAAAACACTTGAAGACTCGTTTTTTTTTCTGAACAAATGGGTACAAGATTGATTTAAAACGTAACTAAGAAATAGGCAGGTATTCAGGCAAATACCTATAGATAAGCTGATACTCTTTTTTGCATTACCTACCCACGAAGCTAAAAGGACGATGCCAGATCCTGCCCCAGCAGTTTACATAAAATGTAAATAAATGAAAATAATTGTAATGAATATAGGACCTTATCGTAAAAAATCTTTAGGACGTGCGGATTACAAATCAATTTTAAATGGAATTCAACCCCTGAAATTCCTTTTTGCTATTTCCGAAACAAACATTTCAGAAACCGCAAGTTCTAAGGCAAAATGTTGAGTTATCAGGAATACAAAAGCAATAAGATACTGCATATTGCATGGTTGTAAATGAATAATTGTATGGAATGGGGTAACGTTCTATATAGTTTCTGGCATTGTCCTTTCAAAAACAAGTGCCATCTACGAAAGACAGTCAGGCATCATGATGTAGAAAATCACCAACGTTAAATTTATATCCAACATCAAAGTGCTCTCCTCTACCGCTGTTGATCTGACCATGTTTGTAAGTAAAAGTAAATACTTGGCTGTATAATAAAATTCCCTAGTCTCGCAAACCAGCCATAGAGTATAGAGTACGGCGTGGACTCGAGTGCTTGCATTATTCAGCCTGCTGCATATTTAACGCGCGCCGTCGCCACTCTCCTGTCTCTCGTTACGTTACTACAGGGTTGACGCAAAAGAAATATATTAACAATGATTTATATACACCTACCTTTTTTGAAATAGTAAAATAGCTCTCCAATTGATAGGTTATCTATAGGTTATCTAACTTCACGCCTGTATACACCGAAGGCTGGCAGTGGTGTAGCCGGTCGGTGTAGGTAGTAGGTAGGTACGCACTGCTACACATCAAGCTATACATAACCAGTATAAGCTGACATCTGATTGTACGAAAAACCTACACAATGCGAGGTCAGCTAAAACTGAAAATTTATAGCTTGATGTATAGCCGTGTGTACAACCACGTTTTTACTTATTTCCCTGGTTATTTTTATGTCCAACTAGGTTTTGCTCGCGGGTACACCCGCCTAGAGGTCGGGCATTATGCCACGGAAAAATATCTAACTACTACCAGGATAAAAAGTAGTTGTCTTATCCTAAGTAAGTTCTACCTACAACCAAGGTCTACCTCTGTAGCAATTTCACAGAAATCCGTTCAGCAGGTCCGTCCGTAGCAAAAGGCGGTTAACTAAACGGCTAATCAAACCATTTGGCTGAGATATAAAACGTGTAACGTTAAAGTCAATATCAAGATTTTCTTAATAAAAATAGTTACCTTTCAAAAAATAGTTTTGTTGATTGTATTATGCTTTAACTCATGCTCTTATTGGGGTGTATGAGGTTTTGCGCATTTAAAGTTACACGTTGTATACAAAATAAAAGATATATTGCATTGACTGCCAGTACTGCCACTACTCGTGTGGTCGTACCTACCTTTATTTATTTATTTAATTAAGGTTCACCAACACTTGTTACAGATATTATATAGGTAGGAACATACAAATAATTGTGTCTTAAATCTAACTGCACAACCAATTACAGGCAAACACCACATGCAAAATGCTCTTCGTAATTATAAATTTAATTTTAATGACTTAATGTACTTAACTTCTAGATAATTATAATATTAAATACCTACTAATACTAATTACGTCTGACAACAAACGTCGATATTGAGTCTGCGTGGACGTCAACCAGGTCGCTGCGTTCGTTTATGAGTTTGCACATGCGGGGTACAGGCGAATTAGCACCAGACACTGTACGGCGAAGAGGTGGAGCTAAGGGTGTTATAGGCTTGCGAGGTGGTCTACGTGGTACTCTGAAATTGAACTTACTTAACAATTGTGGGCAGTCAATGGTGTTATTGAGCAGTTTATATGCGAATCTCAAATCTAAGAGCTCCCTTCGAGCTTCCAGGGTGCTCATTTTGTAGCAGCCTAGTTTATCAAGGTAGGAGAGATATTTAAATTGCCTTCCCTTTGAGTACCCTAGGTATCGGACAAACCTTTTTTGGACTCGTTCTATCTGCAGCGAGTGGGTTGCGTAGTGAGGCCTCCATATCACACTGCAGTATTCCAGGATGCTTCTTATAAGGCTGTTGTAGAGAACTAATTTAGTACGTGGGCGTTGAAATACCTTTCCATTACGAATGACAAATCCAAGCATACGTTGGGTCGTTGGGATCGACTGATTATGTTTTCATTATGTGGTATAAATGTGAGTTTAGAGTCCAAGATAACTCCCAGATCTCGTACTACATCCACCTCGAACAATTTCACTCCGTTTATTTGGTACGCCGAGTTCACTATATAAATTTACTTTCCTGGTGAATTTTATGTGGTTACATTTCGAACTGTTCAACGAGATTTTGTTATGATAACACCATACAGATAATCGGTCGATATCTTCTTGCATTAGGTTTACATCCTGTTGAGACCTAATGGTCCTTGAAATTTTCAGGTCATCTGCAAAAAGGAATTTGCTAGTATTGTGAAAGCACGATACCACGTCATTTATATAAATGATGAACAATACTGGGCCCAGATGAGAACCTTGTGGGACACCCGAGGCAATTGCATAGCTGCCTGACCGGAACCCATTGACAACCACATAAAACTCCCGACCAGCCAGATATGAACCAAACCACTTTAGAAGACTACCGGTGACGCCGTACATAGCTAGTTTTTTAACAAGCAGTTTATGCGAAACCTTATCAAACGCCTTGCTAAAATCCGTATAAATAGCGTCAACCTGTATACCTTTATCCATGCCTTCGCATGCGGCTTCAACAAAGGACATCAGATTTGTACTTGTGGATCTATTCTTTAGAAAGCCGTGCTGATGGTTGCTTAAGAACTTGGAAAAATAGCGTTGAATATGTGGACAAATCAACGACTCCAATATTTTACCGAAAATCGAAAGGATGGATATTGGTCTATAGTTCTTTACATCACAAGGGTCTCCACTCTTGTAGACCGGTACCACTTTGGCCTGTTTCCACTCTCCAGGGAATTGTCCAGATTGGATTGAGGCGTTATATATCTTCGCCAAAGGAACAGCCAGGCTAGGTGCACATCTGGCAATAAACAGTGGCGGTATATCATCTGGGCCTGCCCCCTTAGTAATATCAAGGCTTTTTAGTTTTTTCTCAACACTTTCACAATTGATGTCAACGGTAATGTCTAAATGCTGTTAAATAAGGTTCAATATCGTCTAAACATAACGTCACGCCTGTAAGCCCTGAAGGGTTAGGCAGATGTGCACCTATAGAATACCGACACCGGGTAAAATCTAGACTCATGACTGCTACTAAGAAATAACTGATGGAAAAACTCAATAACTCTTTGTCCGACCCAGGAACTGAACCCAGGACCTCATGCTCAGCAAAAGTGCTGCAGCTAATCGTACTTACCTACGTATCATGCGGGATTGGGAATGCCTAGATAGCAGTGGCGAAGGTACCATACAACTCGATTCCCGCCGGCTTCCCTTCGAAAATTCAGAACACAACCACTCTACAGGGTGCAATTGAAATCATGGGCATTATTTTAACCTAAGGTACTACTTATGATACTAATTGCATTAGGGCTACTATTACGCAAATCAAAAATATTATTAATGCAAGTATGGAAAACCTTAAAATGTAGTAAGTCATACAAAGTATCAAATTAGTTGCGCTTCTCGATAGCAAATGCGTAGGTACACTACGCCGTACGCGCGTCATTGGGCGTGAATTCTTTGACCCCGCCCGACTCACGTGACATTCGTAAGTTGCCAATGAATTGATTCATAATAAATTCCAATTTTCCCTTCGGACTTTGCCGGCTTAGGACGGTCAAAACTACGTCAACTAACATACATTAAAAAAAAACATTTACGTACCTAGCTTGTGGATTGTTTTGAAAAAACCTTATTTGTCGGTAAAGTGACAGAGGCTAAACGGGTGCTCTTCCACGAGCTTGTGCATGTGCTGGCACGTGAAAAGACGAAAAATCCAACAGGTTCTGAGTGGTTCTGGTGGAATGAGACCCCGTGAAGGAATAGGGTCGTTCGGGTAGCGCCGATGGAACATTTCACGAGTTCATACTAAATTTCTTGTGCGATCGTAAATTACAACCATTTGTGGGTATTGTTGGTTGGTGTACCTAGCCTGCACATTACGCGGTCGAGGCATCGTGTACACAAACACACACACAACTACTACACTAACACTTAATACACTGCAATCCAAGCACCGTATGCCGCGAGCGGCGAGTACGGCGATTACGTCACGGGATCAATAAATCAATTACGCGTCAATGCACCTGCGCAGTCGTTATGACACTGGTTCCGGGTTCGTGACTTCGTGTTGCGGCGGGAAGCATACCCCGCGCGGGGGTGATATTCGTATTTTTGCGAGTGAGGGAGTGGGACGGAGAGAGTTCAGGGAATCCCGCCGGACGGAATGTCTTGTAGCCCATTGTTATTATTACTTGTAAGGAAAAACCCGCGCGCGCGCAGGTGATGTTTGTTTACATTTCGCTTTGCGCTGTACTGCGCTTTAAGATTTTGATATTTCAACAATTATTGGCGTTAACGAAGTATTTTGTTTTAATTACTTTAAGTGTTTATTTGCAATAATAAGCCTTGTGCAATTTGACTTACTACATTTTTAAGGTTTTCCTTACTTGCATTAATAATATTTTTGATTTGCGTATTAATAGCCCTAATGCAATCAGTATCGTGAGTAGTGCCTTAGGTTAAAATAATGCCCATGACTTCGATTCCACCCTGTATAGTCAATTCATCATTGAAATATAATGAAAGGTTTTATTGATTTTTGCTCTGGCTTACCTCTGTCATAAATTCACCCTTCGCCACTGCTAGGTAGGTATTATAGTTATGATCTAGTAGACATTCATAGAGCAGTCGTGGCCGAGTGTTAACAGTCCCGCCTTACGAGTTGCAGGCGCTTTACTTTGTGTAAATAATTTCATCATCGCTGCTCACAAAAACGGTGAAGGAAAACATTGTGAAAGAGCCAAAAAAAAATCGAAGACATGCCATCTACCAACCCGCACGGGCCCGCGTGGTAGATCACTCCCTCTCAAAAAGGTATGGCTTCCTTCCCTACTGTCGCTGCAGTGGGAATAGTATGGGCTGATTATGCTTATGCTGGTATCAGATGTATTCTATTAACGCCCGCAGTTCCTTTCCTTCACAAGGGGACCGTCAAATCATTTAGTGTGATGTCGTTCAATGAATAAATGATGTTATATCTACGTATCTACCAATCTTATAAATTGATGGCACTTAAAGATACACAATGAATGAAGTGTTAGCTAACAGCTCGTACAATAGTCCAAGGTTGGTACTGGTTGATGTGTAGATACTATGAGCAAGCAGAACTGAAGAAAACCTACAAAAAGGAAATACATTTTCACTTCTCATGCTCTAAAAGTTCGTCTTTATGTTGTACAGAGGCCAGCACATCAGGCTACCCCAATCTGTCAAATATCTTTGATAGATTTCCAACTTTACCACAGAATAAGGTTCATATCCAATTGGGAAAATTTGACAGATTGGGGTAGCTTGATAATATGCTGGCCTCTGTACGTAGGCGACATAAAATTGCTTTTCATGCTCTAGTCTAGTGCATAAAGTATTTTTTTTTCTCAGACTAAGATAATCAGCTATTTTCTCTTTTTCAATTACAATATTTTTCAACAGCACATCAAGCTACCCCAATCTGTCAGATTTTCCCAAATGAGTATGAACTTCCTTTGTACTAAAGTTTAAAATCTATCAAAGAATGTTGACAGATTGGGGTAGGTTGACGTGCTGGCGTCTGTACAATCTACTATTATTCCACACAAGATTCAGACAAAAACAAATAACTTAAAATAGTATTATGTGCCTCACGACTGCGCCAAATAGGCCCAGCAGGGTAATTGCGTAACACACTATCAGTAGCAATGGGTTTCATTTTGACAGTTCAACAACATTCATTGCGTTATTTGCGTTGTTGAGCAGACACATCTTCGAACATATGGAGCAATGGATTAGCAATAAGCTTCAAAATGATTCAAATTGAGAGTAATAGTGTGTTACGCAATTAGGGTGCAGGTGCCGTATAATGACGGTTTAATGCCATCACGGTACCAGTGTAAGAGAGAGACGGAGCTATACATGATCGATAGCATCACCTGCCTAGCCTTTTCCCAACTATGTTGGGGTCGGCTTCCAGTCTAACCGGATGCAGCTGAATACTAGTATTTTACATGGAGCGACCCCCCAGAGCGGACAACCCAGTTACTGGATAATACGATACCCCTTGATAAGGCTGGCCTTGATACGACTACGGCTTAACGTGCTTTCCGAGGGATCTTGATATGTGAAGATGGTCACCTATCCACGTCCAACCGCGGCAAGCGTAGCTTAACCCGGTCGATCGACCCGTACCTACGGCTGTTATTATTTAGTCACAAGCCCCTACATGCCCTATACATGACCGATGGTTTCATGATGGTAATCATTATTCGTAATACGGCCCTAGGTCAGCATAAATGTCAGACAACTAGTGTCTGACGCTGATTTTCAACTGGACCCTATGTTACAAGTAACTAAAGTAAGGTAACTGGTGGATTGCTGGCGAAAATTGAGTGTAGAGTACTAATAGGTAAGTTTTACCTAACTCTGCCTGACTGCCCGCCCCTTCGGTGAATTCAGGCGTGATGGTATGTTATGTTATTAAGAAGCTAGATGAACCGAGGATCGAGTTTAAATGGTGAAGGTAAGATTGAAGAGACCTATGTTTATTTGTGGAATGATGCAGGCAGATGAATATCATGCTCCTTAAGTTTTGAAATGAGATCCACTCAATCTGTGTGGTTCTTTCCTCAAAAGACCATTTCAGACAGCTATCTACATCATCTGCATGGTCTACACATGATCTGACCAAGATTACCTATGTCCAGATTTTAAGTGTTTCGGCCTTTCTTCTCAGAGTAGTCAGAAAGGAAATGGCGAACTCATCCAGTTAAAAAAAAATATTGACGTGTACAAACCTACTTACAGAAATCATTTATCAAATCAACAAGGCTGAGGTCTAGCTGCCTGTGATTATAACACATGAAAACTTTCTAATTTTCCGGAATAAAAAGTCCTAAGGTCCTACCATTTCACAGTTCACTTAATCATCGGACCAAGTTTGTCAATTATTACGATTCCGGAAAGTAATCGAAATGAGTCGTGATAAAATCAATCAATTTATTACAGGAGAGATGCAAACCTTGACATTTTTAAGTAGATTAAATAGATCGTAGATCTTTGCGATAGAATATATATCTACCTACTTATAAATCGGTAGATACACGACAGTTAATTATGTGGAGTTTCAACGAAAATCTAACAAGATAGAATTAGGAGCAGATACTCGAAAAACAGGTCCTTTGAAAGAAAAGAAAGAAAGAAAATACACTAATATGCACTGAACGCATAAAGAAAAAAATAAAGCACACAAACAGAACAACGTCGCACGCTGTATCTTTTAACTTCATGCCTGATGCCTCTTTAGTCTAGTAATCGCAGCCCCGACTGGTGAGCATGGGGTCCTGGGTTCGGTCTACGGATCCAGTTGGTTTTCCATTACGAATTCCCCAGTAGCCCACAGACACTTTCTGAAAGGTCAATGGCAATATGCTAAATGCCTTTAGTACACACAAACACAACTGGCTAAATATGTATGTTCCTTTCTACTTTTCCTCCGTCTAAGCCTTAGGTGATTACAGTCATGATGTTGTGTTTCTCAAACACCTATTAAAGCAGAGGTAGGTAACTAAGTAGGTACTTGGTCAGCTCATTACCAAGCCGCACCAAAAGCACAAAAACTATGAAGATGTTTTTATGACAGTTGTGTGAAGCGTACTAATTCGGCTCAACGAATTATTGTAATTTGATTAAAACTTGCATTGATCAATGTGTTGATCTCCATTAATGAGTTCCATGAATTGATTTCCCAGTCATTCTTGTTTATGAATTACTCAGTGACAAGACAAATACTGCGAACTTTTTAACCTGTTATCATCTTATCGGCTGATTATAATGAAAAACTTAATATAGAAACTGATGTACCTACCTAATATGGACAGTCAGAATGAAAGATGGTGACTATTGTATTCTACCTGGGTACGATCAGCAACAAAAATTTGCTACGCATGCTATGCTATACGAGCTATGCTACGCATGCTATGCTATGCTACGCATGCTATGCTATGCTACGCATGGTATGCTATGCTACGCATGCTATGCTATGCTACGCATGCTATACTATGCGAGCTATGCTACGCATGCTATGCGAGCTATGCTATGCGTGCTTTGCTACGCATGCTATATATGCTATACATGTTACTTTCACAGTTTTTACAGTTTCTTTCGAAATTCTGCTTTGCTATGCAGGCAGCCAAGAATAACATAGAAGAATTTCGAAAGTAATGCTGCTTTTCCACCAGAGATGAGTTATGCAGCTATGCTGCGAGTATGTGAAGATGCGCCGCCGTGGGGTAGCTGTGCGAGGAAGTTGTGCAGCTCGAGCTATGCGATGCATCGATAGTAAGGAAGGCACGGGGAGTACTCTGCACATAGCTACACCACTCGCGCATCCATCCATGGCACGCATCCTTCCATATAAAAAACATAGCTTAGTTGAACCCGTTTCCACCAGTTCCATGCTATGTGGACCAATGAATATGATTGGTGGATATCATTCGCATCCATAGCAACGTAGCATAGCACATCTCTGATGGAAAAGCAGCCTAACTCTGTCTGTCTGCATGTTACTTTATCACACCTAAACCACTGAACGGATTTCGATAAAATTTGGCAAGGTGGTAGATGGCATCCTAAGGATGAACATATGCTAGTTTTTGTCTCAAAAATAATCCATAAGGGTGTGATTTAGGGGAAGAAAGTTTGTACGGGAAACTTAGCATTTCTTAAGTTAGAGATACGAAAATTCAAATTTATGCTTTCGGTAAGAAATAAAAATTTAGTTTTTCAGCGTTTTTGTAAAATCCTCCGCCAAGGGGGTGAAATAGGGAATGATTTTTAAATTCACATGATCATTGAAATTTTACGATGTAAACAAGTCGTTAGCATAAAACGTTTTCATTCATTGTAGTAAGTAAATGGCTTTCCATCTTTGCCAGCTATATCAAACAATTGAGGGGTATCTCTGGATATGTTTTTAAATGTCAATAGCTCACTGGATAGCCTATAAATGATGAGTATGTTTTCAAATAATTAGTTTGCTTAGTGTCAAATTATAATTTTAAAATAAATAGGGTACAGGGTCATTAATCAAGATGCTGACTATTGATTTTATCCACAGACAACTGATGATAAAATTTATTTAAATAGGTAGGTACCTATGTTATATGAATTGTCGTGATTAATTTAAATGTATGTAAATTATGATGTTTTTGTGTAAATATTATTATAGATATTTTATCGAATACATAATTATAAATTATATAATAAGTAGGTATTATGAAAGAATTTCTACATTCAAATCATGTTATTTGCATGAAATGATTGGATATTCTACACTCCAATTATTGCGTAACATAAGTATGTAATATCAATCACAATCTAATTTCATATGATAGTTTTTTTTTTTTGTGGATGGGAAATCATCTAATGACCCCTCCCGCTCTGGGTGGAGCAGAAGGCAGTATCAGACTCGTACTGACTAAAACCCACCCGTGTTCCTTCCTTAGCCCTTTATGTTCCGGGGCAGCGGTAACCCTTTCGGACAATCCCGCTGTCCTTCATATCGACGCTTGAAAGGTAAAATTGACTAAACGACAGGTCGAACTTCTCTGAAAAAAAATCATATAAATTCTCGTAATAATCCTACAGACATAATTCTTACTGTTTTGGAAATCTTATTTAACATCTGAATCAGAATTTATATGATTTTTTAAAATGAAAAGTTAAACTTAAAACTGTGTTCCTGTAAAGTTAGTCCCACCCATGTCGCATGTCATTCAGGTTGGCTGGACAAATCTTCAAAATAGCTCGCATTTAACTAGGTCAATAGTGCATTTTATGTGACGGCTAAACACCCTTATTTCAGAATTTGTGACGCTACAGAATCTTAGATAATCGATCGAAAACGTGTCCAGCCATCTTGAAAAACCACTTTTCGCTGGTCTCTCAATCTCGGTAACGGAAGTGATTTTGAAGACTTTTTGCATATCAACGGGCGTCACATAAATTTGTGACAGGCATCGAGCTAAAAGTTTTGTGATACGAACAGCGGTTTTGTAGAAAAATGCAAAAATCTGTGTCCAGCCATCTTGAATTTACGTATAAAACTTTTGGCTGGCACTTCTGAATCTCAATAACGGGAGCGTTTTCGAATATGGTTCCTTTACTAACATTTAGTGACGCAATTTGTGACAGTAATAACGTTCGATTTATGGCGTCACATGTAAGGGTTTACGAGAAATCAGTAAAAACTTACATGTCCAAATAACCTGCTTTCAAGCTGGCTGGACACATGTATCTCCGCTGCCTGATGATCTACGGCCTTCGAAATATATTCAAATTTTTGTGACGGGGACGATAATGATTTACTGAATTTGTGACGGAGAAACTTTGAGTAGTTTCAAAGATATTGATCATTTAAATTTTCCCATACAAACATCCATTAATATTGTGAGGTGACCATATTTTTTACATAAATAAAGTCTCAATGGTATTGAGATAGAAAGTGTCGATTCCATCTGGTTTTTTTTTATTTTTATTATGTCTGTCCGATACTTATTTTATATAATTATGCCGATATATACTTTTTCATTTAAATACCTTCGAGCATTAGTTATCCTGACACAATGGTGTCAATTCTCTTGTACACCGAACTACACTATGACTAAAATTACTTACTTTTGGCTATGAGAATCTTAGAGCTATTCTGCATTAAAATATCTCTAAATTTAAAAATAATTTTGACACAACCAAATCGAATTTGACAATCGCGACTCCACGTGGTAAGTAGGTATTTTTTTTGTTTGTTTGGCTTCGCACGGTTTGTGCATTCAGCCAAAAAGTAGATACTCATTTGCCCTCATCATCATCATCTGCCTAGCCTTTTCCCAACTATGTTGAGGTCGGCTTCCAGTCTAACCGGATGCAGCTGAATACCAGTGTTTTACATGGAGCGACTGCCTATCTGACCTCCACAACCCAGTTACTGGGTAATACGATACCCCTTGATAAGACTGGTTGTCAGACTTTCGGGCTTCTGACTACCCGTAACGGCTGTCAAAGATACACGAATGACAGCCAGGATGCTTTCCGAGGCACGGAGGGGTCTCGGTATGTAAAGTTGGTCACCCATCCACAGACCAACCGCGGCAAGCGTAGCTTAACCTGATCGATCGACCTGTGCGGCTGTTATTATTTAGCAACGGGCCCCTCCCCGTGTTTTTTTTTTTGAGTCGAAGGGGCATAGTGGGGCAACCTCGACCTCCTTTTTAGGGAATTTTTCACTTTTATAGGGAAAATATGAAACATTATTACCAACGTGTTGAGTTTTAAGGGTATGCGGGTTCCTAAAAGGGGGTCGAAATTTTCATTATTTTTGCGATAGGACACACCGTTTTCGAGATATAAGCAAAAGAAAAGAAAATCAAAAAACAGTACTGTTTTTGCATCCGAAGTCGAGATGTTGGTGTGAATTTTAGCTCATGCCAACTAATTTTATTCCACACCTTTTAAGTCGCGATTAAAAATAGTCAGATTTAGTTAGAGAATCTAAATTTTAGGTGAAAAACCTCAAATTCAGAATAGCAAAATTACTATTTTCTCTAAACTATTAACTCAGTGCAATCTTAGTGCTGGCAAACTAAAATTTAGTTAAGTTGTGTCACTTTAGTTAATTTCAGAATGAGAAATCATCATATGACAGGAATTAACTAAATTTTGGTGATTTGTAGTCTAGTTTAGACGCATTTGTGACAAGAGAATCGGCACCAATACCTACCTATGTACTTACCATGAAAAACACCAATACCTACCTACTAAAAAGAGTAGGTATCTGCACGTAAATAATAACATCAAAAAGTTACCCCCCCCCCCTTCCTCACTTCTACACTTTTGTCATCTATCGATTTAAGGCGAAAGCGCTAGGGTAGCCCGCGAAATTCAATTTTTTTTACGTTTTTTGCAATTTGCTGGCAGTATTAAGTTGTACGTTGATTAAAATATGATTCGCGGCCGTAACAAATATGTATTTAAAGAATTATAATCTATAAATTCATCAACAAAACTCTCTAAGACCAAAGTAATCCCCAAGAATGACTATTTCATGAAATTTTCACATTTGGGGATTATACTAACTTAACAAGTTGTATTACTGATTGTTGTAATGATTATATTAATTCTGTCAACTACTATCACCAAAACACGGATTTTCGTCCATTAAAGAAAACACCTTAAAATATACTTAGTCCTACATAAAACCTACAATATTGGTAACCCTACTGCAGTGTTTGTATGGGAAAATTTAAATGATCAATATCTTTGAAACTACTCAAAGTTTCTCCGTCACAAATTCAGTAAATCATTATCGTCCCCGTCACAAAAATTTGAATATATTTCGAAGGCCGTAGATCATCAGGCAGCGGAGATACATGTGTCCAGCCAGCTTGAACGCAGGTTATTTGGACATGTAAGTTTTTACTGATTTCTCGTAAACCCTTACATGTGACGCTATAAATCAAACGTTATTACTGTCACAAATTGCGTCACTAAATGTTAGTAAAGGAACCATATTCGAAAACGCTCCCGTTATTGAGATTCAGAAGTGCCAGCCAAAAGTTTTATACGTAAATTCAAGATGGCTGGACACAGATTTTTGCATTTTTCTACTAAACCGCTGTTCGTATCACAAAACTTTTAGCTCGATGCCTGTCACAAATTTATGTGACGCCCGTTGATATGCAAAAAGTCGTCAAAATCACTTCCATTACCGAGATTGAGAGACCAGCGAAAAGTGGTTTTTCAAGATGGCTGCATGGACACGTCTTCGATCGATTATCTAAGATTCTGTAGCGTCACAAATTCTGAAATAAAGGTGTTTAGCCGTCACATAAAATGCACTATTGACCTAGTTAAATGCGAGCTATTTTGAAGATTTGTCCAGCCAGCCTGAATGACATCATGTCGCTTAGTCAATTTTGCCTTTCAAGCGTCGATATGAATTATGATAGCTACGAGTGCATTTTCGTTTTTTGGGAGGTCAGAGTTTTTAGTATAGAACTAGAAAAACTGTTTTCTTGTTTTATCGTGTTTAGATACCGATACTCATCATGTCTATGAAGTTTAACTAGCCAATTTAAAATAACCCTGTATACCTACAATAATTCGATTCTGTTACTTAATTACTTAGCACCCACCAAAGTAAATGATCTGTGCGGGAAAATATGGAGAAGCTATTGGCGTTGGTGGTCCGGCGGTAGTCACGGACATTATTGCCATCAATCGGGCAGACCCAGCACCCTAATTGCGTAACACACTATTACTCTCAATTTGAATCATTTTGAAGTATATTGCTAATCCATTGCTCCATATGTTCGAAAAATGTGTTTGAACAACAACGTAAATAACGCAGTGAATGTTGCTAATCTGTCAAAATGAAACCCATTGCTACTGATAGTGTGTTACGCAATTACCCCGCAGGCTGCGAGCTGCTGCTACTCTGAGAAATAGGAAACCCCAACAAGTAACGCTGCCCGACCTGGGAATCGAGCCCAGAACCTCTCAGGGAGACTCAAAATGGCGGGTGTACGTTAACTAATCGAATTATTTAATAAATTAACCAAAAAAAATACCTAAATTTACTATTTTAGTACATTGGTTTAAAAAAATTGTACCTTCTTCAGAACGAAATTGTATCAAAACTTAGGTAGGTACATTTCTTTGATAAATAGGATAATTGGATTAGTTAAGGTACACAAATGCCATTTTGACTCTCACGAACCTCAAGCTCAACAGTAGCGCCAGCGACCACTAGACCAACGAGGCTTTGGTTATGAAATACATTATTCTTTTGATATTATACAGGTATAAAATTTGGAGATAAATAAAACACAAAGCTTTAATGATTTTTTTTATTTTTTTTTTTTACAATTAATCAGATAACATACATATCAAACCAGCCGAAGTATGGCTAAACCCATTTATTATCTAAACTTACGAACAATACAAGAAATTGATACCTCACAAATTCACCTTACTTTAATATATATAGATATATTATAATAATATAATATGCGTTCACTCTACATATAGTCTACAACCTACTTACTCATAATCTAAGTTTTGCATAAATTCAAAGTAAATATGCCCAAAAGAAATATTGTTGAACTATGAATATATATTACTTTTTGGCAATTAATTGAGTATCATTTATGTGCATAGCAAAATTAATTTTCTTTTAACATGTAACTTAGATCTTACTTCATAAAGAGGCCACAAATATAACATGCGTTTCTGTCGTCAGTTCGATTAAATAGGGACTTTTTGTTAAACATTATTTATTGCCTATTCTATAAACATTACTCTTATCGAAATGTAAGAAAAATATCCTTACGCAATAACTGAATTAGTCTAGCAGTGCTGTGCAGTGAGTGTCGAGGGTCCACCGATGGCGGGGCGGGGCGCGCTCGCGGGCGCGGGCCGTGGCCGTGTCGCGTGCTCGCACGACCGCGCGCGCGCGCCGCCCGACCCGTCTCACCGTTGTGCGTCACATTGCGCTAACAATTACGAAACAACATTTCACATAATGATCAAAACAACTATTTGTCATCTACATAAAATTTGCTCCAAATGTTTATATTAAAATATGTCTACTTATTGTAACTTTCTAATTAGTTACAGCCAACTTTACAAATAATTGATACATTAGACTCTCAAATAGATCTCTACTAACTATTATTAATTAATGGTAAAAAATAAAGAATAAAAATACTTCTAAACATTGCATTTCAATCACATAAGGTTTAGTTTAAATACAATAATAACATTTTTTAAACCCGAACATAAGTATTACAAGAACAATGATATCGTTGAGTTCTGGAATGGAAAATAGCACACTTAAATTCACTAACTGTTACACTTACATAATAATTATTGTTCTCCTGCTTTGTTTGTTAATATACATTGCTTTTAAGGTAGTATCAGAAAAATAACAGTAAAATATATCGACTATTTGATACACTGATAAAATTCATGATAAATCCTTAAATTAACTTAAAGAAATTGTTAAAATTGTGTACCAAATAACAGTGCAGTGCGTTTGATAAGTACTGGGAGTCGATATATAAATAGTTTGATATAGGACATACTATGTGAGGTTATTGAATGAGGTAATACAGATACAAAGAACATAGAACCGCTGCCGATGGCGCCTCGGACGAAGCCGACCCACCGCCGTCCATACTACTGTCTACACCTTATATAAATGGAGACGCCTATGTCTAAAAACACGGCAGTTGCAAAAATAGATCTAGAACATGTAAAAGGTGTAAGCACGTGTGACAGGAGTGCGGTGTGTCGCCCGCCCCGGGCACCCGCTACGCTATTATTTGGTACGTGACGGAACACTAACGATTCGGCGCAGCGAATCGTCGACGGAACATACGTAGAGGATGGTGTACAGATCGATACAAATTCATATTACTATTAAGGCAGCCGTTCATAAACTTACTATGTGAAAATTTCTTACGCATGCCTCATAATTATTACGACGATAATTATATTATTACACATTATACTTTAGACATTGAGAATACAAAGTTTCAAATAAATACCCAACAAAGTTAATTTGAAGAACATAAGGAACACTACAGCAGCAATCAAATTGCGAACACATTTTGTACTACATAAAAAATAATACACAACCCTTTGCGCGAAAAGACTGAAAAGTTCAACTTTTAAAGTCACCATGAAACTCGGGCCCTAGCATGAAATGCAATACAGACTAATATTCCGTGCGTTCGTCAAAGATGTGCTTATGAGTTTAGCGTACATTTATATCTCCTGCAAACGCAAGGAAAATGCTTCATAGTACGACCCTCGTGTCACTTTCAGTTAATACTAGATCTTTAGAATAAATTTTCCCATCACAGAGATTTGCACAGAAAAATCTTTTAGTTTTTTTTTTCATTTTTTATTTTTAAATATATTTAGCCTATTGATATAATTATGTCATAATTTAGTATCTGCTTATTTCTTAAGTGTTCCAATACAAATACCAAGGAGAATTAATTATTAATAATATTGGTGTAACGTGAGACGAGACAGCCTAAGTCTACGCTAAACTTATCAATTAGTTATGTTGATATTGTTATAATGAAATACGTCGCTGAAACATGCTTTATATAACTACATTGTACTTTAACTCAAAGGTGGTACCGAAAAATATTATTTTTTTTTATCATAAAACAACGCCAATCGTTCATTATTTTAAAGAGATGTCACTCACTACAATACTAAAGGCAATCAATTCAGTATTCATTATTATGTTAACTAAGGTTTTACATTATCAAACTTAACGCACATTATGGGAATCACGGATATGAATACAACAAAATAATTCGAATTAGAAATGTAGACGATATGCAACGTTCTAAGATCAATTATTTTAAGGAAACAAATTTCAGATGACATCGGTGGTACTCGAAATAATTTCTTGTGATCAGTCTCCGCCCTGGAGCGCGGTGCTGTCATGATACTGAGTGATAATTAACTTAGTTTGTAAATCATTGATTCATTGGGATCGGTACACTACATCTTTACATGGTGGGCTTTTTAATTACTAATTAAGCTTGTTCGTTTTGTACAACATAAACCGCCAACGGTAGTAGTCCACTCGTAAAATGGTCTTCCAAATGTATTCCAGCTCGATACATCACTAAAGTAAAAAAATATACGAAGCAGTTAAATATTATGTCTCGTCACATAACATGTGCCGCTGGCAGTAGGAGACCTCTAATAAAATAAATATTCTCATCCGACTCACTGGACAATATTAAAAATATTTTCTTAATCACAGATATCAGTCTGTCAAAATTTAAATTAAGTATATTTCAGAATTGGATTAGTCATTCCTCACTTACATAGGATATTATTCAAGTACAAGTACAATCAAGGTACAAAAGTGACTAATTTAAGACCGCAGAGTATTGATTTTTGACGCCAATAGAAATATCTAAATATTGAGAGGTTATTAGTACTTTAGTGGAACATTAACGAATTTGGTCGTTCGAACTACGCGATTACGTATATGTCAAGCACGGTGTCGTCGAGACCGGTACACTTCTCTTACAGTACAAATGAACATTGAATATAAACAATTTCACACAGGTACAACAGAGATCTAATGAAAGAATAATACGAATATAAACTAGTTTCATATAGGATATGATCGTTAAATTATGCTCGATTATAATCACTCGCACGTCGCTCCGTGCGATACATGAATGCGAGAGAGACTAGAGAAGCAGTGTTGTGTAGTTAGCGAGCAGCAGTCTCGAGTCTACTGCATCAATTAACTGTTGGTGGGAGGTTGGCCTTGATACACATACATAAATATACATAAACGCTACATAGTGCTTGTCGAATCAAATGCAACTTCACTGACGTATCCGCAGGATAAGGCTGAGCCCGCGCGCCCGCAGACGGCTCCAGGCCAACGCAATATATCTACCGGAGTGCATGTCCTTTGTATGCTCGCAGAGCTAACAGATAAATGGCGACTTACTGCTCTATTACAACTATACATAATAGCAGTTAAAATATTCTCAGCAATCACATTTAGTTAAATTACCACATAGAGAATTTAGCTTAGTTCAACATTTTTTTATCAATGGCCCTCTGTTTACACGTAAAGTCACTCAGTACAATTTTTTTTATTATTTTGTTTATAATCAGTTGTTTGTGTTTTATCAAGAACACCCTTTGTCTTACAGCTATATATTCCAATAATACAAAAATCCATTCACTATAATTAAGGTAAATTTTAGATATTTAAACACTAAAATGTAAAATATGAACATCCTAAATAAACTCTGATATTCCAATTTTTAGGCATTAGCTCAATTAATTAAATATATGATTGAGTGACTATGAAAAAAGAGAAATAAATGCATTATAATAATACTACCCAATCTTTCCCTTGTAAAGTTTGACAGGGTCCAAGCTGCTCGGGCCGACCTATCGTTACCTCTACACACTAACGTCAAAGCCTTCGTTATTTTATATTTGGTATTCACTTATTCGCACCACATAACAAGACTAGAGGAATGATTGCCTCTTGTGTCGACGTCACGCGTCCCCGCCATCTCAACACGATCCCTCGTAAATAAGGAAGACTAGTTTCTTTGTAGATATCACCTAATGTGTTCTCTATTGTATTAGGACGTTAACGTCGTAACGTACAAAAATATATATAAATAAAGACAACAAGCAAAACTTTAACCTTATTTAAATTAAAAGGCCCTCCTGAATATCGTACAACTATCACTAGGTTTAATTATGTCGTATAAGTAACATTGTCAGTTATATATGCGACGGCAAAACGCATTTATTAACAATGGAAAAATGAGAATGTCTTTTAGTGTGCAATGTTCAGCTTATTTATGAGTGTAGTTTAATCAGCGTAAAATGAAACTGCATAATATTCATACATATCTTGGTCCCTATATGTGAGTACACAGTTGAACGAGTGAGTGCTGCCTGACAATGGGTTCATCGCGACGATGTCAAGCTAGAAATAAGCCGAACTGTTGTCACGCCACCGACCCGGCGCCCTTGAACCGCGCAGCTCAATATTTCGTGCAATATGTATTGGCTTTTCTTGGCGTGGCCAACTATAGGGACGATAAAACATAGTAAGAAATATACGTATCTATTCAAATACGAGTTTGGTTTGATGCTAAACTAATAAAGCTACCGATTTAATAACATACTTTAACACAACAAGGTCACAGGGACGGTAGAGTGACAAGCGAAGGAAAGCTACAAAATAAATTACAAACGCGCTTCGCGTAGTTTAGGCGGCATGAGTCCTACGCCATACACACTGCAGTTATCAGCTGTGGTCCAGTACATTAATAGCTAATTTGGAGATTACAAAATAACTTTTAGAATTTTATTCCGCACTAAGGGAAGTTTAATAATTAAGATAATAAAAAAATTAAAATTAACAACAATATGAGCAAACTACTTGAATAGTTGAGCTAAAATAACACCAGAGCAGCTTGGATAGACAACAGCGACCTAAGCGTCGGCTGTCAGTATTAATGGCTCTTATTTGTACGATCAATAGTTTGTTGTGATGTCAGAGATCCACGCAATTTATGTAAACAACACAAGCGGTCGTCTAATGGCTTACAGACATCGACTTTGGCATTCAAGTGTTATGGAATAGATGCGATCGTTCGAAACACGCGACACGCGCGTGATCTCACTTCAACATAACCAACTAATTTTAAGGTTACACGTTAATTCGGGTAAACTTCATGAAAACCAAAAATAAATATGTAAGTAGATAAAAATATTTACATATATGTAGGTATATATATAAAATGTTGATTGATGAAATAACACTTATTACAATAAAAGTAAAACATAGCTAAGCTCATTAATGATTACACAAGGCGTGGGCGCGGGCCCCGCTGCTCGCAGCCTTATATTGTCTACAGCTAGTCACAGAGCGGTGCCTAGGCGCACAATTCATTATAATACACTTTTGAAAGGAAACGATTACACCTGCCATCGGTTACGGTAACGTACCACAGTTCATTGAGGCACAATCATTGGTTTCTTTTAATTGCTTTTCTTTATATATTTTTTTTTTCATTTTTTTTTTGTTTTTATATTTTTCATTATTTTACTTATATTTACATCTATGATCGTTATTATAATTACTTGTAGGTACGTAAATTTACTCTAAATAACAGAAACAAATCACGAAAATTGTTATTAAAAGTGAAGCGTGAAGCGTATTAAATTTTTACGAATAAAATTCCACAATATATACATATTACAGTATAGATGTATCATATAAATACACAACAACATAATAATAACACAGACTAAATTGCACATGGCGCAATAATTGTGTGCAGGAAATAATGATGCAGTCATTGAACCGAGAGGAGATTCAGTTAGCGCGGCGCGATGGCCGCTACTCACAACCTTGTGATGCGCGGAGGCGCGCGCACCTCTGCCGATACACCTCTAACACCATAATATACTGCTACCGACACGTCTACACATTTAAAATACGTCCACTTTACAATAATAATATATGTATATCCATTATTTAAGTACTGATAACTTTAACTGACTAAAAATTTCAAGGCATAAACTTCTTTCGTCTTTAATCTATGGATGACGTATTCTAAAGGGCACTGGTTTATTATACTCTCCGTTTGATCGGCTTGTCTAACCTTAAAATGGAAAAAACTTTATAAAAAATTAAATATGACATTTATTGCTGTATCATTAAAATTTAAATTGCACCAGAGTAAACAACTGAGATTTAGGCGTTATCGAATATTGGTGTAGAATTGGACAGAACAATATCAGTTAAAAATAATACCTATACTCTTTATTCTATCAATCGGTAAAAGAAACACCCTCATCACTTAAATTGAGCTTTAACAATACATAGAATTGACATTTGTCTGTTTATACGTGCACTATTGTTGAATAGACGTAACACGAAATGTTATAGGAACATCAGATCATTAACCCGTACCGCGAATATAATTTCAAATTTTGGAAGAATCTTTATCAAGCGAGAAATGCAATCAGTTGTTCCGGACATCTTTGATAATCACTCTTTGGCACCTAACATTAAACTCCGTGACAATCTCGATTATGGCCCCGTGGAAGGCGAATCAAATAGTTCGGCTGCATATACCGTGCCTTCGTATCAACAACCCGGTTGTGATGAGACGCGTGTCATACAAGCGGCCGTCTGGTGTTGTAAGAGGATAGAAAATCCGCGTTCAAACTAAATCTGTATCTGATACAAATCGCGAAAGGCAACGAAGAATATGCAATGATGAAAACGCAAAACTGCCGTCGGTCCCTATAGTAAGATAATACGGTAGTAATGACAAATGCTAACAGTTTCTAAATGAACACATCACACATCGAAACATTTAACACTAACTACTACAGGTCCGAAGCGAACAGAGCTCAAACGCACTGACACGTCCAAAGTCGCGTTCACCTAACTTAATTAATTAATTTGTGAAGAGTACGCGAGCCAGAGGCTCGACAAGGTACAGCGAATCGCTTAAATCTAACTTAAGGCTAAAATCGTTTTATCATAAAAACACTGGAAGATGTTCGAAATACAGATACAATTTACATTATTATAAGTCGGGTGACCGGCTCGTGAGCGTGGTGGGTCGGAGCGAGTCTCGTGAGAGCCGAGGGCGGCCGGAGCCGTGAGCCTCGCGCTCTTCTATTCTAATCCCGTAATAATTGGTAATTTTATATTTTGGCAGAGTATCTCTGTGGCACACCATCAATAAATTAAAAAGTAAATAAAAGTGTAAATAAACTTTATGATAACGAACTTTTAACTTACACGTGCAATCGTTGCCGTTAAATATCAGTTGTATGCTTATTGAACTCTACGATAGGACTTAAAATGTAAACTTATACCTACAGTTATGTAATACCGACAAACCTACGGCTACAAGTATATTATTAACAGAATATCTAAAGCATATGTCACTTTGAATAACGTTCAAATTGAGCCTATAGAAAATACCACAAATCTTTTATTTAAATAGATATTGATATGGCTAAATTTAAGTTAGAACTTTATTCTTACCTATACACAAAAGTGTAATATTTAATTACTGTTCAATTATAGTACTTTAATAACATTTCTCACAAATGTATGTGTAATATAAAATGATAAAACAATTTTCAATTTATTATATTAGGTTACCCTTACGTTAATCGTATAATCTAGATAATCGTCTCATTATATTAAACATAAAGTGGCACTTCAATCACAAATACTGGAAAAAATTTGGGGAAACGTCAGCTTCGGCGGGGCCGACGCCGGCAACTCGCGCTACTATGATACTCTCAACAAAATAGATTATCCTTACATTAGGCAAGATACTTTACATCACAGGATTACTGGATCCAAGGGAGCGTCCCACCTTGTACTTGCTCGCTCCTAACTCATATAACTATATACTCGTTTGCATCAGACTATACGGCTTAAAAGGAATTTACCGCTACAAGAATGCACTTCAAATCTCATAATTTTCAAATTTTGTTACCTTTATAAAAATTACAACTAATCGTAAAAGTTTTGTTAGTGGGCGAAATGCACTTACACGTTTATTGCTGAATAAAATATCACTACTGGAAAACGAGGGCTCTATGCGAGTGAGAATTCAAAACAGAAATAAATAATTAAAATACGACAAGTACAGATAAAACGAGAAAATAAAAACGAACACGAAAGAAACTCGGAACGCAACAGCTCGACGGGCGAAACAGCAACAGCCCTCGAGCACAACAAAATAAATATACGCTATAAAATAAGGCCACGGGACGTGTGACTGAGGTAGCCCGCGACGCACTACTCTATCTGATACTACGATTATTTGGTAGATTTGCAGGAGCGGGCCGCGCACGGTCTCACCGCCCTGCGGCCCGCGCCCGCCGCGACCGGACTCTTCCTTATAAACCTCGATACAGTTTAATTTGCCATTGTATATGTATAATTCTTATATACACTAAATATTCTACATGAACACTTAAAACACAGTAAGATAATATAGTATGTGGACAGTTGGCTACCGCGACCGCGTCGCGCCGCGTGCTCGACGCCACGTGACGCGTTCGACATGATCTGACTAGGCGAATAAAATTAGTCGATCCCCGTACGGGGAACGGTAAAGCGTAATTACAACTAGACACCTAAGGCTTCGATCCTAAACTCGCTTCGTCGACGATCGAGCGACATGCCGGCCGATCGATAAATACTATTTATACTATCCAAATCGAAGATTTTACGCTAACCATAAAAAATTTGCACCTCAGGAATGACCGAGGCGACATTTCCGAGCGACCGCGACCAAAACGAAATTAGGACCGAAACCCGACCGACAAGGACAAATGCATCTGTACAGATCTCTCGGCGCCTTAGATCGACTCCCCGCCGAGCAGGTCGGGCGGCAGGAAGGAGTTGAGCGACGAGGGTGTGGCGCGCTGGTCGTGCGAGTCGGGCCACAGCGCCGCGAAGCCGCCCCAGCCGTCCTTCTGGCCGCCGCGCCACGCGCCGCCGCCGCCCGAGCCCAGGTGCTGCAGGATCATCTGCACCTCCGACTCCGCGGGCGACTCGGCGAAGATCGTCGTGTTGCTCAGCACGCAGTTGTTCAGGGCCATTTGGGCCTGCACACACGAACGCTCAGTCATCACACGGCACACTAACTATAAATAGCACGACGACCGACATAAATCTAGTAGACACTGACCTTAGCAGCCTCCTCGCGCGTCGAGTAGCGGGCGAGGGCGAGACCCTGGTTCAAATACAGGTGGAAGTTCTGGAGGGGGCCATGCTGGACGCAGAGCGTCTTCAGGGTGGACCCGTCGATCTGTAGGATATATACTGCATTAGAATTTGATCCAATAGATAAAATAATCCTATAGCTGTGTCCTACTAATGAATAAAACACTTGGGCAACGAGTGTGTAATTCTGACCAACAACAAACATTGTGTTTGGCAAACATGTTTGCGGTGACCCATTTCTTTCAATCTAAATAATGTTCTGTGTGGATTGCTCGTGATCTTGTTTACAAAGTTGATATTTTTGTTTTACATAGTCAAACTCAAACTCATAGCCTTTATTTCAACAAAACCAATTACAGGCACTTTTGAACCATTCAGTCAGAAAGATGGCTAGTTGCACGTTCCAAAGCGTAGTAGGTTCCTAAGAACGGGCTAAAATAGTACAAAGCAGCAGTGTGTACCTGAGCAGTAAGGTTCTTGAGCAGCAGCCAAGTGGAGGCCTGCCAGGCGGGCACGGCGCGCGGCGGGTGGTGCGGCCAGGCCTTGTTGAGGCCGGGCGGCGCGGGCCGCGGCTTGGCGGCCCACGCGTCCTTGGCGGCGCCGGCGGGCGGCGCGTAGCTCCACGTGGACGACGACAGGCTGCGCTCGCCGCCCGGCGGCGACGTCTTGCCGCCCAGCATGTCGGCGTCCTTGATCACCGCCAGCGACAGCGGCGACCGCACCACCGAGCCGGGTGTCATGTTCGGGTCGTCTTCTACGTTCTTCATTTGGTTGCCCTGTGGCCAAAATGTTCGTTGTATCTATGTGCCTATAAGTTCGTGGGCTCGTCTTCTACCTATGGCAGTGCAGATATAAAAAGGCCGGCCCAAAATGGGATACAATGACCTTATTCACCAAGCTGGGTAGGCAGGTAACCGCAAAGCGGACCGTCTCGCATCAGTAACGCTACTGCCAGCCACCGACCTGGGGTATGGGAACTGGCAAATTAGATAGATGTATGTGTTGTTGTTATTAACCATTTTTTTTTAATGGATAAATATCGGCTGTTCAGCTCTTGTACACTCCTAGAATTCCATTGTTTCTTACCTTCCAAGGCTTGCCAGGTTCAAACTCTGGCACCAGGTCGTACACGGGCTGGTGAGAGGGGTGGGATGGCCAGGCATCCTTGCCGTCAGCCACATCATTGCCGCTATCGCCCCAACCTTCGGAGCCGCGGCCTACTCCCCAAGTACTGTGACCATAGGACAAGTTGAATAATAATTGTGAAAGACGAACTTATACAAATATAATATTAGCCCTGAACTACATTATTACAAACAATCGAGAGGAATTAATATGACATTAGCAATAATGTCAAGTGCACTTTAGCCATGATTTGCTATAGATTTGATTTTATTTAGCAGGGCCTATTGATTCAACACTATAATAAGTTATCTCAAAAACGAGATAAGTACATCACTTGTATCATTCTTATTGTATAATCTTTTTTTTAATTTGATGTACTACCGCCAAAGCCTTATATCTGACCATTTTGAAAACAAAATCCCGTGCACATGATGACCACAGATACTTCCGCCCTTTTTACTTTGACCAGTAGCCATGCATTGTAAGTAAGACAGTATATTTCATTACAAGTGCGGAAAGGTTGTCATTGCAAAGAGTTGCGACAAATGTCTACCCGAGCCGAGGTGCAGCCGAAGGCGAGGGTTGACAGTCGGAACAAGTTGCAATGACGGTTTCGCACGTGTACTGAACGACTACTTTTAATACAGTTGCGAAAAAATGAAGCAATTTAATAAAATAAGGTGGCGTTAATTCAAAAATACACTCGCAAAGAAAATTTCTGAAAAATGGCGCCAACCGTAGAATATAAGCAAAGATTTTTTTTTTCTTCACCCATTGGTAGGCAAAGGGAACTATGCCCATACAGCCAAGTCTTCAGTAGAATTTTTTTATTGATATGAAATGAAAATGAAATTTAATGAGATGAAATGAAATGAAACCTAACCTAATGTATTCAATGAAATCATTAAATCTGATATTGAAACAAATTAGTAACTTCTTTTTAGAAATATACGTATTTACATGAATCATAAAAACTTCTATGAATTTTTTTAATAAAAACTTCATGGTTGGTTTTTCTTTTTAATAGACATTATTTTGACAGTTGGGAAAGAGAACGCACGAGTTCGGGAAAGGTAAAAAAAAAGCACGAGTATGTAATAGCCTGCCAACTGTATTAAAAAGGATCTTTTTTAGGTCGAACGCTGCAAGCAGGAAAAGTCCTTTCGGTGGTCAGATATAGATTTTGGCGATAGTACATAAGAGTAGTAAAAATTCGACATTTCAAGACATAACAAATGAACATACGAGTCTGGTTGCAGTCCAAGTTGGTTAAGCTGTGGGCTTGTTGTAGACTTAGCAGTGCCGGGTGCGCGGCTGAACTCAGAGCCTTCGCCATCCTTGTCCAGAGAGGGCAGCTTCCATTGGTTCAGACGAGACTGTTGGTTACCACCGCTGCTACCGTAGCCCTAGATTATATGAACGAAATTAGAATCTTGACAAAAATCAGAAGGTTATACTTATCTCTATATACCACTCTGATTTGAACAAAGAATCGGAATTCAATCTGAATTTTAACTTATTAGAAAAATTCTTTCATTAATACATACCCCTTGAGTATCTTTCGGTATAGACATATCACTAAAGTTATTCTGCAACTGGGCGATGGGGTCATGACCTTGTTTGAACAAATCTGAGCTGCCAGCTTGTTGCTTCATGTATAGAGCTTGCTGCGCCGTTATCTGGTTCTGAACAATAAAAAACATTAGTATAAGATGTAATAAAATGAAGATTAAGTTAGCTTGGCAACCAATCTATTTTATTTAACCTATAATATTGATGAATGTAACTGAAATACAGCCTTGGAGATTTACCACGCCCATTTTAATTATGGTCGCCCAAGAAGACACTATTCAAGCAAATCTAAATAAAAGCTTTAAAAGTAATACATATTTGAATGATTACGTATTTGAATGGTTACTAAACTTACTTGTAGAGCCGTAATTTGCTGCTTAGCCTTAGTGATTTGGACCGAGTATTGCAGCGCAAGAGACGAGTGACCCTTGGTCATCGCAAGGGAGTTCTGTTGCAACAACTGTTGGAGCACTTTGATCTGAAAGAGAAGACCTCTCATTGTAAAAACTCCATCTAAAAAAGACTACTTTCAAAGGGTTGAAGTTCCAAATTCAAAGAATCCTATTCAAAAAGTTTTATAAAATGTTACCTGTTGCAGCAGCTGGTTCAAAAGCACGAGGGTTTGCGGAGCCAGAGGCTGGTTCAATATCTGATGGTTGAGATATCCGGCAGACACCGCCATTTGTATTTGTTGCACGAGCATGCGCAGTTGCGCCGCGCTCGGCTGCCCGCCATTGCCCGTACCGCTACGATTTTAATTTTGAATTTAAAAAAAAATTAAATGTTTGAGGCAAGTTTAATCATAGAAGATTATGAGTCACTGTTTACTAACACAAGTTACATCCTTATGTAATTTTTATTTGTAAACACCATGAGTTGAGAACATAGTATTCACAACATACTTTTTCCTCAACAATGATTTTATGATATTCTGACCTTATTTTCAAGGTCACTTCAGTACCGAAGGGTCTAAACTAACGAGATGTAAAAATGTAGCCCACGCTCTAGAGTGTACTTCCGACCTTTTCAATGTAACATACCTGTTGGGGTTGTAAGACTGCTGGTGGTGCTGCTGCGTGGGCGGCGGCGGCTGGTTGAGTATCTTCTGCACGACGGCAGGCGACACCGCAGGCACGGACGGCGGCGGCTGGAAGGGCCCGCCGTGGTGGCCGCCGAAGTGATCGTCGCGCCGCCAGCCGTCCCCGCGCGCGCTGGCCAGCATCTCCAGCGCCTCCTCCGCGTTCATGTCGCGGCTGCGCAGAGCGGCCTCTGCCTCCTCCTTCTTGAAACCCATCTCAACAAGGAACCTACGATGGCAAACGAACGTTTCACAATCCTGCTACAACAAATATAAGCACCTCGTTTCTATGAATTTGATATTTACCTGAACTGCTTGCTGTTCCATACCATCTCCTTAGGTAGCTGCTTACCCAGCGGGCCGCCTTGCGGTGGCTTCGGCCCGCCCCACTCGCCGATATCATCAGGCCACGCTGTTCCGGGTCCAGCGGGTTTAGGTTTGGGCACGGGCCATAGAGCGGGTCCGGACGCATCGGGCCATGCGGGCGCGTCGCGTTCGGGCCAGGCTGGAGTGTGCGGCTCTTCCCAAGAACCGTTGCGCTGACCGTGCGCACCCCATACGGCGTCGGGCTTGGTCGGCGTTGGGGGCATACGTTGGGGGCCAGGCGGGCCTTGTGGTCCGCGAGCTGCCATGCCACCCATCCCGCGCTGCGCCCATAGCGATGTACCGTCGTCGAATCCTCCTGGAGCGCGTCTTGCCGCCGGTGGCGATGGCTCCTCCCATCCTGATCCTTTGATCGGGTCCTTGGGCCCTTGAGCGCCCCACTGGTTGACGCCGCCAGGCATCATTTTGTTCGGACCGGCCGTATGTTGGTGGTGCTGACTCCACATGTCTCCATTGAGGCGGCCAGATATTCCTCCACGCAGATCGTGGCGTGGGTCAGCGCTTTGCTGGCGCGGGTCGCTCGAGCGGTGCGGGTCAATACGCGGATCGACAGGTCGGTGAGGTTCTCCCCACGCATTCCAGTCGTCCTTTTTGGGCACGCCCCACTGCTGCGCATGTTGCGGAGGACCTGCGGGCCACTGCTGCGGCGGCGGTGGTCCGGTCCACACGTTGGCGGTGTCCGCGACATCATCGTCTTCTCCCCATGTGCCGCCGATATTAGTAGTGGGCGTGTGGCCCCACGGTGTCTTAGCGGCAGGCTGCGGCGGCGGTTGCCCTCCATTCCGTAGGTTAGCCTCCCATAGATCAGTTCCAAGGAATGCACCATTGTTGATATTCGGTTTCCAGGCTGGTGGCCCCCCAGCAGGCTGGGTTTCAGTCTTTCCTGGTCCAGGCTCAGGAGAGCCAGGTACATCCCAATTGGTGTCTTGATTTACATGTTGCTAAAAAATTATAAACACTTAGAAAATAGTTCTTTATTTATTAAACATAATAAATTGCATTGCATTTAGATAAGATAGCTGAACACTTACGCCTCCCCAGCCATCTTGACTAAACAAAGCTTCCCTCATTGAATTGAGTTGCTCAATCTTAGCAGAGGAAGTGCTGTTGGCGTTGTTGCCATTGTTTCCATTGGCAGAGGTGGGCCCATTCGAATTAGCAGTTGAATTGGGAGGATTAGTACCGCCATTGTTTCCGTTACCCGCGTTGTTCGTACCTAAGTAAAAGAAATATTAGAAAATCAATCCAAGTTGAAAAAAACCCGGTCAAGTGCAAGTCGGACTCTCGCACCGAGGGTTCCGAACTGGTGTCAACAACTCCACGTCAATGCGCGTATATAAATAGTTTATCACGGGATTTATTATTATTTTTTTTTTTTTTGTAATATAACTACAAATTTACGATTTTCGGATTTTTTCCTTTACTTGTGCTACATGCTTCTTGCCTTTCATGATTCTAGGTCAACGGAAAGTACCCTATAAATTTTGATTCCCTTGAGTGTCGAAATATACGTTTTTTGCGGCATGAACGGCCGTATCTTTTTTTATGTTAACTTACAAGTTTTGATTTTTTTCACAGCTTCAAGAGACTGTAGACCTGTTTATATGGTTTAATTTCAACTCGATACCTCCTCGCATTCCCGAGTTATAAGCTCTTGGCAAACAGACAGACAGACAACAATGTGATCCTGTAAGGGTTCCGTTTTTTCCTTTTGAGGTACGGAACCCTAATAGGACACATATTTTGTACTGCATTTTATATCATTGTCAACTAACCGTTGCTCGTAGGTGCACCATTGTTGTTAGGCTGCGAATTTGGCATGTTTGGTGGGGAAGTTTGCCAATTTTGTGCAGATGCGCCACTGGTTGGAGGCATTTGATTACCATTCCCCTTGTTGCTATTCACTGCAAGAAACAATCCCAACCATAAGCACCTAGACAAGATGCGAACATCCACAATGTTAGTCGTAATTTCTAATCACTGTAATTATCATTTCCCAACAATAGAAACAAATTTTTATTTTGATGATTTCATCATTAGCGACGATATTAAAACAACTTACTGTCTGCTTGAGAAGTGGGCGGGCGCTGAGCAGTGTTATTCCATTGTTGAGTATTGTTTGTCCCATTATTTGTTTGGCCACTGGAATTACCGCCCCAATTCCCAGCTGGCAAAGAAAAAAGATCTATTTTTACTCTCTTATCACCGACGACGATTAAAATATAGGTCTTATGTCGGCCACGCACGTTACTGCCAAATATTTGAGAGTCGATCAAAAACTAACTTGTACTGTAGTGTTTCTGATTGAGATGTTAGTAAGAAGGCAAGGAAAGGTAAACTTACTGTTGTTGGAGGCGGGAGGGCTGCCCCAGCCGGTAGCCGCGTTGAGCGAGCTCTCGCCACCGCCGCACAGGCGCAGGCGGCGCGGTACGCCCCAACTGTCAACCTCTTCTGTTTTCATATCCTTGATTATTCGATCCTCGTTTTTCGTGAGTTCCAACATAGCGTCGAAGGTGAGATCACCGTTCGCGAACATTCGCAAAGCCGTCTTATTGGCGGGTTTGTCGTAACCAACTTCCAATTCATTATTGTCATGGTATGTCTTCACAGACTTGTCTTCATTAGTAATGATTCGAGTTTTCGTTTTGGATATCATATTATGAGCAGACTTGTCGTTTAGTAGTTGCGTATCGCAAGGCTCATCTCGTATAATACAAACTGAGGATTTAAAAGCGTAATCAGACTTGTTCATATGCTCCGGCGCTCCAAACGCCATCTTATAGTTTAAGTTAAAGCTACTGAAATATGGGTCACTGTATGAGATACCCTGGACTGTTATGGCGTTAATCGTTAAAGGAATGCAGTAGTTAGGCGTATCGCCAATCATTTGGTTTTGTTGGACACTATCAACAAATTCTACATTATAAATATTTAAATCTACCATTTTTACACTAGCTTCATGACTTTCATTCTTCTCGACTCGCTTAAAAGCACCAAAATTATTTGTGTTCACCACCAACATCAAGGTGGAGTAATTACATTGCATTGGTTCGGTAACAGTATTAATATTGGAGTAACAATTATCCTTAATTAGATGTCGAACACATAATATTACAGAAACATTAGACATCAGACAATTATTATAAATAGAATAATTTTCTACAGTTTTCACCTAACATTATACTTATTTTCACAGATAGCATATTGTTTCAATTATAGACTAAGTAACAATGGTTCGTAGTGATGCAGTCAATAAAGCAGGTAGCAGTGTTTAGTGCCTCTATGGCAGAGGACAAGGTGAGATCACCGCTGGAAGCTGCTGCGGACTCGCCTCCTAGCCCCGATTGGCCCAGCCCTATAAAGTACACAACATTGTATCAGCATACAGCCAACTTGTGCCTCATATAAATAATAATGCATTCAAGGAGCAAAACCAAATTTTTATAAGCTATAAATTCTACAATGAGGACTTGAATAAAAATCAAATTTTAAATTATGTATTTAAAACAAAGGCTATGAAGAAACATTCCCTTTTCTTAGTAACAATTTTTGCATCACTGACTAAATTGTACTGCTCTTATCTTAGTTGTATTAAAAATAGTTTATTTATTAAATTTTTCATCAAACAAGATATTTGAAACCTGTCCAAATATGTTCCATGAGTATTATAATACTAGGTGAAAATTATATATTTTCTTATTTATTCCGAGTATAAAAATGTAATTAAATTATTTCAATGTATCACAATATTCTGAAATAACTGTTGTGGTGAATAAAAAAAAATTGTGACCATTGTAGCATTTATGTTGAAAGAATTCATCCCTACAATATCAGTTTGTTGATTTGCAAATAGTAGGTATACAAGTTGTTGACCATATTTTGCTTACCTTTTAGGACGGACGAGAGGCTGAGCTGTATATCACAGATAATGCGGGCTCGGCAGATCCTTCAGAGCAGCTTTGCAGTCAGCTCGTAACGTTTCAGATTATCTGTACGACAAAGAATGCATATTTCACATTTCTTATTGGCACAATCAGCTTAAACAATCAATAAAAATCAATACGTGGGTCATAACAATAAGTACCTACATCTTTTATTTTTTGAGGTTATCTCAAGGATTAAAAAAAGGTCACTTTGATCAGCGATTTTATAGCTTATGTAGACACTGTCCCTACATTACAAGGAATAGCTCAATTGAAATATATGTATTACTTAGATTTGCGTCGCAAAGATAAAGGCAATCTTTGCATCAAAAATCATGGTGTTTCACAATACGCCATTCCAAAATGTATACGATCTAATACGACGCAAGTATATAAGTTTACGGTCGCACCGAAATTTTAGAGTAAAACGTTAAAGTATCACAATTCCCATTACAATTTTCACATTCCTTTAAAAACCAATATTCTTTTCTTACATTATATACTTATATATTTGTGTGTTTCGGCCTTGAGACTCGACGACTCGATGTTGAATATCTACAGTCGTATACATGTATCTATCTATGCTATATCATCCACGGTACCTATCTATATCTAGAGTGAAAGTTAGCACGACCCATATCATAGGAAAAAAGCAAATATTTTTGAAACAAATTAGTACTCCACATACACAAACACTTGATTGACATGAATATTACAAAACTTCCTCTAAAATCGCACTATAATCAGGCAAAAATACAAAAAATCTTACGTGACACGACCGAGCACAACGGTGTTATATTACTAGAAGGAATGAGACAGAAAATTAAACTTGTCGCTGACATCCCGTTTGTTGGAGGGAGAACAAACATACGCCTGAGAAAGCGATGCCATAAATGCTCAGAGCGATCAACGACGACATAAAGAACTATTTCTACAAACTTGCTTATTTTAGCACTTACCTCTGTTTTGTAATGTTGTTGGCACATAACTTAAAGATTTATACAAAATCACAATCCCAAACCCCCGAGAACACGGCTTCGACGGCTGGATGGAATGATTTCGTCGTCGGGGTTCGCACGAAGAGCTATGAACGCTACCAATATAAGATGGACATAAGCGTCGCTGCGACAACTCTAAAGTTCCCTGGTTTTTATCATGGCCGGGTTATAGCAATTTACTATACATAAGTATAGCATTCAATATGCAGAGGGTATTATCTATAGTATCTATCTATAAATATGTACCTATAATAATACCGTACGAATACATACCTATTTTTATACTGAGTGTATCTCTATACCTAACTATAGACAGATAGACAGTCAATTGCTTATGATAGGGATGCCTGTGCCGTGTGCTTGTGTAAAACTGTAATGTAGAGGTAATAGATGTAATTAAGGTAATATCCTTACATAAATGGGATTATAGGAAACACCAAAGCTTTCCATAAATACCTAAAAACAAAAGTTCATACGATCAAACCGATCAAAACAATAATTATCTTGGTAGGTCAGTACTTATGTAGGGTACTCATATACAATACAAAGCAGAGAAGATCAAGCTAACATTTTTGCATTCTTGTGACAGTGATTGCTAATTTTTCATTACGCTATAGACTTAAGTTATGATAATTAAGTGTAAGTTGTCAGATTTTTTTTTACAAAGGTAGTTACAGTACCTAGGTACCTACATGTTTGTAGCTAGAGGTGGTAAATAAATAAAAGAGACTATTATGAAGGCTTTTCGCTAGAAAAAAACTAAACATTATAGGAGGTAGGCATTTATAATTACTGTATTGTATTCTAATTTTGTATCCTGGCTGACTAGTGAAGTAGTGACCATACTAGTGACTACTGCAGGGGGGGGACACTACATACATTTTGACATCGAACTTAAGAAAGGGTTGCAATCTAGATGTTGGCCCAAGTACTATTTACTGTCTACCAGGTACGTTAAATTATCAACAGATGACGCTATATCTTCATTGAATTTTTTAATTTAAAATAAGATTAATACATAATGTATTAATTGGAGATAAGTATGAGAAAAATATTAAACTATTCTTACAAATTGAAATAGACTCAATGAAATACAATTTATTAAAGCACAAATATCAACTTTATGGTGTCAGATTCTACAAAGTGACAATTTTTGAACTGAAAATAAACTGGCGGTTTGCTGTAAAGAGTAAATTATCATACAGGGACAAGAGAGCCCTCTTACGTGATAAAATTGCATACCTGTTTGACAATACGCCATTGATATTTAAGTTAGACTAGATTAGTAGAGGAGTGCGTTTCAACAAATAGCTCGTTTGCGGTTATGTTGGCAGCAATGTATACCAGTGTTACCACATTATACAAAATGTGTTTCCTTGAAATTAAGGAAAAATTTTAAATGAGGTATTTCGCTTACGACTGTGAAAGTAGATTTTCATAAAATCTATGTTTAATAAATGTTATGTGATGTTTTACCATTTTTACAGTCATCTTAAAAACCCTTATTTTGTGAAGTTAGGGTGTTAGGTAATAAAAAACAAAAATAATTTTTTAGTATAACTATGATCGTCTAAGCAGATCTTTTTACTATAATCGTGATCATCTAACCTACACCTAAGATGTTTTCATCATCATCATCATCACTGTCATCAGAAGTGTCACTTTCATCTCCTACCTAAATTATAAATCTGTCTATTTCACTATGAACAGCTGGACCATCAGCATAATATTTCTCTTCAATCTTCTTCACATGCTCACATTCCTTTCTCCATTCTTCCTGAGTTATGGTAGAAAATGCTTCTTCTGTTATTTTAACTATGGTTCTAGCTCCTTGCCCCACATTTTTTTCAGCAATTCGTCTTTTTAACAGACTCCATGTGAATTCAATGGGGTTTGAATCGCAATCGGTTTGAATCTATCTCACGTCGCATTTCCTGCAATAACTTAGTCAGAGTACGCAATTCTTTTACGACAATAAAATGAATGTATTTTATGTCATAGAACACAACGTTCAAAATCATCCAATTCGATAGTTTTATGTTTAGGACCACTTTTGCGCGGAGTTGAAATTTTTGTTGACGCGCTAGCTGCCACCTCGCCTTCTTTGGTTATCTTTGACACTGTTTTTTTCAGATACACCTAAAATAAAAACCAAGGTTTACTAAGTATTAATCATGAAGTACGAAGATCTATCAAAAAAATCAACCTTAATTACCAACTTTACTAAATGAATTAATAAATGTCTATCATTCTTAATTGGTAAATAGTTTAATAATAAATACGAATACATAATATTTGAAACTAGTCTCACATCAGCAGTGAAGGGTAGGAAACTTATCGAGACCTTCTGGTAAGTGGTAACCCTATTTCACTAACCTGTAATGGCGGCAATACGAGCTTGAACACATCATATCGGAATAAGTGGGCCTCGTTACGTTTTTCACGCTCACAAAAGTTCTTCATCTTCAACATCATCTGTCTTTCACCACTTCTTAATGTTTTGGGCATGATTATAACACCGAAAACTTAAAAAATTTGCAAATTTGTCTTCCCACATTTACTATCTTGACAGACAGGGGAGCCAACATTTTAACATAGGAACTATTTGTTGAAACCAAGGTTTTATTCTCTTTGGTTGATACGCACTATAATTACCGCACCAAGGCGTTGCCAACTTGCCACTAGACTGATGGCCACAGCCATCAGCCTAGCTAACGTCAGTTCAGTGCTCTGCAAAGAGTATAATATTAGAGAGGAGTTGCTCTGTGTGACGCCAACCGAAGTCAATCGAGTGACATGCGACAAAAAATATCTCGCGAAAGAGTGCGATTCAAGATCACAAAAACATAATAAATTAACCGGAATTACTTTCCACACGTAAATTAATTGTCTCTGTGCATAAATCATCGTAAAATCGCAATAAAATGTAGAATTTTGTAAATTAGGTTCAATGCTACCACCAAAAACTTAGTTTTAGTTTCCCACATTTGTGGGAATTTTTAGTTTAAGGAATAAGTGATTTTAAATATTTTTTAATAATAACAACGTAGCAGGGTGCCTAAAGATGCAGCACGCCGTGAAAAATCGGTGGAAATAATCCGATTGCTGAGAAAAGAGACTGACTGGCTACCTACTAAATCATTCAATTTCATTAACTTTTTAACAAAAAAAAAACCCGACTTCCATAAAAAAACACTACAAAGTGAAAAATAACTTTAATTTCGGAAGTCGGTGTCTTTGGTGTCGACTGCCGAAATTAAAGATATTTTTCACTTTGTAGTGTTTTTTTATGAAAGTCGGTTTTTTTTTTTTTGTTAAAAGTTTTTATTTCTCGCTTTTTAGTGGGACTGTTTATAATGCATCAGGGACTGCCCCGTTAGTCTCGTGGTTGCTAGCGCGACTGCTGAGAGTGGGGTCCTGGGTTCGATTCCCGGGTCGGACAAAGTGTTATTGAGTTTTTCCATTAGGAATTTCTTAGTAACAGCCCGGAGTTTGGAAGTTGGTGGTGTGATACCCCCGTGCCTCGGACAGCACGATAAGCCGTTGGTCCTGCGCCTGATCTCTCTCCGGTCGTGTCGGATTGCCGTCCCATCGGACTATAATAATAATCATAATAATCATTTTATTATCAGGCAACTAAGGCCCATAGATAAAATACACAAAATAGTCATAAACAATAATAAACTAATACATATTAAAAACCTTATAACTATGATTATACACTATGAGAGTGAGGGAAGAGGGAGTGCACCTGTGTCTGCGCGCACTCTTGTGCACTATTATATCTCCTGCGTACCCGGCTAATCTCCGTTGAAATTGGCCACCGTGACTGAAATCGGTCGGGGAGGCTGTTTTATTGCATCAAAGTTACAATAGCCTAATGTCAACTTGCTTATCGCCTTTTACAAAATATTACTTTTCCCGATACAGGGACGTTAATTGTTGAGGAATTCTCCTGGCCATTTGTGGTCTTCATCATCAGTTTCACTTCACTAAATATTGCTTTCCGAAAGCAAATGCACGAGTTACTATATAATACCCGAATCGCTATAGGTGTGCCTATAATATTTGAAGAGTTCCTTCGATTTCTCCAGGATCCCGCTGATAATCCTGACTGCAGCATCAGGTCATGACTTGATGATCATGAGACCAAATGTGGCAAATGCCCTATCAAACATCAAAACAATTTACTAAAACTGTCCTTGTCTGTTCGAGTAACTTCTTACTGTTAAGGAATTGTACCTTCCATCATCAGCCCAGCTATCTGAGATGGTGACAACTATACGCAAATACACAAAATACATCATAAAATATGCGAAAAACAATAAGTGAGCCTATAAAATTTGAGGGTTGCCCTCGATTTCTCTAAGATCCCATCATCAGATCCTAACTTGGTGACAGTGAGACCACTTCAGAACTATCTTCTTTCGAACAAAAAAAGAATTTTGAAAATCCGTCGACAATTGGCGGAGTATTCGATGCACAAAAATACAAAAAAAAAAACATACAAAATTACAAACATCCGAACATAGTACCTCCTCCTTTTTGTGAAGTCGGTACTAAACAAAAAATATTCAAAAAGAAAATGTCTTAGTTATTTTCAATAATTAAAAAAAATTCTATTACACATCCAATAAGAAATACATAATTCAAATATTTAGAAAATTATTTAACTTAACGTACGCTCTCTTTCCCTGTATAATATTTTACTATTTGGACTACTGTTTTGTGTGTTCTCTTGAACACAGAGCATGCTCTTGAAATGTGTGTGTAAAATAGCAAGAATAGCAACACTGCTTGCTGTCGTAGATACAGGCGTGATGCCCTTGCTTTGTCCATTTCCAGTGATTTGGGGAATACAAGTCTGTTCCAAAACTATCTAATGAAAATGTTAACAAGAAAATGCACACGTGGATGCCAATTTTATTTATAGTGCCACAAAAAATTGAGTGCTTTTTGAATGCTACCCCAATCTGTCAAACCCCAATTGAATATGAACTTTATTCCATTGTTGTAAAGTTGAAAATCTATCAAAGAAAGGAGATGTTTCATTTTCGGCCATAAATTGTACGGTAGTGAAAAATTGGGAAATAATTCCGCGAATTGTGGAAAAATATTCTTTTCTGAATATTCCCCTGATTACTTCGGCACAAGAAATAATAGTTTTTCAAACCATGCCCATGCCATAATCTATTGAATATGGCGTCGCCGTCGTCATAATTGCTTAATGCTTGCGTCCAGAAATCATGTTACATTATAATAACATAATATTATCACGTAGACGTTATTTATTTAGTTATAAAAGGCATGTATTTCTTTGCTATTATGGTAAGATATAACCTAACAAGATATAAATAAAATGTTATTTTTGTCATCAATATGTTACGTTACTTTTGACAAAAGGGCACTGGCAGCACTGGTCGCAGGACTACTTCTTAACTAATATCTATGGTCATGAATAAAAATTATTTTTTATAGACTACTTCTTAGCTTATGTCAAAAGTAGAACTGTCAAAAGTTATTGTCAAAAATAAATTTGTAATGCCCTTGCCCAATCTGTTGTGTTTATTCGATAACATCAATTTGCTACATTAATACTAAATCGATTAATTGATTCATTGCTGTGTCAGATATCCGGCAGCAATGTCGTGTGATAACAGAGTGCAATGCCTCGTCGCTTCTGGGGTATAAGAAGGCTTATAGGAATGCCTTTAACAGAGGCAGGGGACCAATATTCAGTATGGGTAAGTGCTAAAGATGTGAATTTAACACTTAAAATATAACAGAAAAGTAGTCTTTTGGTGACCATATGGTTAGGACAGTGTGTGAACATGTGTTGTCATGGGGTAGCAACAGGATTTCTGCATTAAAAGTAGAAGTTCTTTTGTTCTGTATTGGTTACAATATAAACTGTTGTTTCTCCCTCCCTCGCGAACAAACCGTTACAAGCTATCCCTTACCTACTTTATTCCTCTGCAAAAGATTGACTCAAGAAAAAATTGTATTGAATGGAGGAATTAAAAACAATGATTTACAAGCTTGTACAAGCTCAAAATCTGAAAAACAATCCTCTGTAGTGTAGGTTCTGTAATAAGAAATCATTTAAAAATACTTAGCCACGCCATTTTATAGTAATTGTGGTTCAATAAAAAGTAAATATAAAATCTTAAGTAAATAAACATAGCCATTTTTATTCCTATTAAATTATAATTTTTGTCACCAGGTGGGTTTAATCTACATATTCAACTTGATTGTTGGGACCGGAGCACTAACACTGCCGGCAGCATTCGCACGTGCAGGATGGGGTCTCAGCACCATATCACTGATGTTTCTTGCATTCATGAGCTTCTTGAACGCTACATATGTCATCGAGACCATGGCATGTGCGAATGCTGTGTATAAGTGGAAGAGGTTGCAGACTGTCAAGAGGGAGAGTGTAAGTATTGAGATACTATAATAATAATAATAATAGCCTTTAATCAGACATTAAATTACATGTTTGTTTGTAATAAATATTTTACTAACACTAAGTTTAATATGCATCGACTTCCTGTCTGTATGTCACTGATTGACAAAGGCCTCCTCCAACTATTGAGATACTAGTTAATATAATATCAGATATTATCAATAGGCTTGTCCCCTTCTACATAGGACTTAAACATATCTGGTGAAATATGGATGTTCTATAGGTACACCTCTGCCTAAGGTAATAAAAGCATTGTGAAGTTATGGTATAACATCAGACTGACAGCCAAATTATTATATTAAACTAGTAGGAAGCCTAAATTATAGAAAACTGTGATGTTTGACCACTTACTGTATTTTGTATCCCTTCATTATTTCTGTTTATATTGAACTAGCTCCTCCCCTTGACTTCGTCTGTTTGAAATTTCTCCCTCCCCCATTCAACCTCTCAGGGGTGGAATTACCGAAAAACACTTTCTTAGTGGATACCTACTCTTCACAAAGAACACACTCTCCAGATTTCATGTCTCTAGGACCAGTGATTTAGGCTGTGCATTGATATATCAGTCAGTCAGGATTTTGAATTTTATTTATATAGATAGATGAAGCTTCATTCACCATGATTCAGTATCTATAAATGATCACTACAGGGCTTATTGATTACTATTAGGTAAAAACAACATAAAATAAATATTTTTTATGTGATCAGAAGCATTGTGTCAATCATTGGTTTTACCTGTAAGTAATAAATGTTTTTAACAACTATTAGGAATGTAATTGCAAATTATAAATAGTAAAAAAAATATATGTATAATTAAATAATCTGCAAATTATAAAAATAACTTCATCCAAAATGGGAATAGAATGAAGAATAATCTTAATAAGTGTGTGTGAAGCTGTGCAAAATTAAGTTTAGTGTGTAAACTAATGGCCCCGATTTTGTTGTTCACAAACTAAATTAAATTTAAGTTCAGTGCATCTTTTTCTTTCTATTTCAGTATGAAAAGGACAGAAGATAAATATTAAAGTAAGATTATTAATTCCAGTCAGTAAAATGACAAGTGCAACTGTCACTGATACAAAAAAGGGTGACCCGCTACAATAGTGATGTTCGGCAATCAATAGACTTAGACATTTAGTCATGCTTTATTTTATTAGGTATCAAAGCGTTTTTTTATGGTAAAAATTTAATACATACCGTATTAGATAATACGATTTTAGAAATATGTACATTACCAGCATATTAAAATTTCTCACTACAACATTATTACAAAAGCTGGGAAAAAAATGTATAAAGAGATTCAGAGGAATTAACACTAGAAAGTCGGGAAAATACAAGTAATTTTATACGTTTTTATTCATTACGGTTGCTATTGATTCCGACTCCGATTCTGAATCGGTATATTCAGAATCGGAATCGGAATCAGTTACATTGATAATGAATGAATCCACATATTCATCTATGATGTGGTCGAGTTGACACATTTTGTCTTCGACTTTTATGGCATGGTTGATGCACTGTCTCCAATTTTCAGGCGTCACTTCCTTCAGGCCTTCTTCAAATAATTTTTTTACGTCTTTTATTTTAAAAGTTTTATTGTTCCTGGCGACGTACCCCTTTGCTTGAGCCCAAACTAACTCTATTGGGTTGAGCTCACAGTGATAAGGGGGCAGACGCAGGATTGTGACACCGTATTCAGCGGCCAACTCTTCCACAGCATAACGTTCGTAATTAGATTTTTGTAATTTTACTATTTCTATTAATTGAGCCTTTATCATTGTAGGTTGATATTGAATTTGTTTTTCATCCAACCACTGAATAATATCAGCCTTCCGCCAGTTTGAAGTGGGGATACGCTCGACTTTTCTTGAATGGTACGGTGCGTTATCTAATACCAGCACCGCATTTGGCTTTAAATTTGGCAAAATGCTTTTAAGCCATTCCTCAAAACACTCCGAGTTCATTTCTTCATGATAGTCCATACTATTTTTCTTCGATTCAAATATAAGTAAACCGGCTTCTACAAAACCCTCATCACTGCCTATATGTGAAATTATTAGGCGTCGACCTTTGCCGGTTGGGCCCTTTAGGCCTGTAGTCAAACCTTTAGAAAACGCTTGTTTGGAAGATTCTATTGTTGTATCCACCCAAACTTTACCAGTTGTATGACCTGTTAATATACAAAATTCATATAAATAATATAATACTGACACAAATACATTTTGAAACTGAAAAACTATTCACTAAATACAGTTGTAAATAAAAATATTCAATTACCTTCATTAATCCAGGTCTCATCTTGATAGTAAATTACTTTTCCTTGTCTTCGATATTCTTTGATTGTCGTCAAGTACCGTCTACGCCACAGAATTAAGTCTTGACGGTCTGTCAAGCAGCTGCGTCGTTTGCGACTGGCATATTTAAATTTTAAATGTTTTAAAACTGCTCGCATGGTACTCTTTGACATATTTGGTAGGTCAGGGTCATCATTTACAACCTGATGAACCTGTAAAATATTACAAGTATTTAATTTTTGTAAACTACAGCGAGACAATGACAATGTGTGTTAATTATTATTATGTATAATGTGCAATTATGTATTTTGTATTGTATTATAATTTTATAAATTTACATACCTTGGCAATAGTTGGAGGGTCCTTCGCATAAAAGAATTGGTGAACTTTACGACGTATCGCCGAAAAGTCAAAATCATCAATTTTATCTTTGAATGTCAGTTTGGGTCCGGATTTTTTCTGATTTGATAACTGAACGTTCTCCTTTTGTTCTTTCAGTATCCGATACACAGATCTAGTCGAAATTCCCAAAATTTCAGATACTGTCTTCACACACTCATCTTTCTTTGGAACATCAAAAGCTTTTGCTGCATTTTGATTCCATACATAATTATATGCATTGAGAACCATTTGTTTCTCACTCACAACAAATGATCGACGCTTTCTTTTTGGAGGGAGACATCCCTCTTTAGAGGTGGACGGTTGGGGATCCATCTCAAACACAAACGTAACAAAACTCAACAAAAAAATAACAAGTTAACAAGTAAGAAATAAACAAGAAATTGCAGAGGACACTAAACACTTCTGACACCGTCGGAATTCGGGAGCAGAATGAAAAAAAAATGGCGTCCATAGCGTGACAAGTGATGACCATAGTTCTTCCAATAACCAAAAACAAATAATATAAGAGTATTTTACGTAATATTTAATTACCTACCGTGTATGTCTTCTGTTTAATTACCATAAATTACATATTTTTATTTTTAAAAAGGCAATTTGACATTGAATAAAAAAAAAAGAAACTCGACTAACTTTTGATTGTAAAAATTCGATTCTACCACATCACTATTTATTTGGGACTAAAAACCTGCAACACTGGAAATGTCATTTTACTGACTGGAATTAATAATTTTAGTTTAGTTTAGTCCTGTCAAATTAGATAATCCATTGACAAGTTTATACGCGATTAAAAAATTGGCTACTAAAAATACGTCAATTTACGTCAGGCGCTGACTAATTTGACAGGACTAAACTAATATTTATCTTCTGTCCTTTTCTTAATTAAATAGAAAGAAAAAGATACACTGAACTTAAATTTAGTTTAGTTTGTGAACAACAGAATCGGGGCCAATATCAGGCAAGAGGCAAGATTTGTTACATTGATTATTGGTTGTTGAAGTGATTGGTACACGTACCTAACCATATTATACTATTTGAATAAAAAGCTAGCTCTTGATTACTATCTCTTCTGATGGTAAGTGATCAATTGATCTTATGATTAATGATGCCGACAAGTAGAGAACTCCTGAACAAATCTAATAAAAGCGTGTTAAAAAAAGACAAATTTTCCCGTATTTCTGGCCTTAAGTTGGAATGGTGCTCATTGACAGTTGCATACTCTGTGCTTAGGGTGCTTTAGGTCAATTCAGACCTGTGCATGTTAGCCTGCTAACCTCGAAATTTGAAAACTCTCAGGAACCTATCAGAAATAGCCATTCTAGCTAGGTGCCAGTAACTTATAGTCATTCTACTTCATCACCATTTTTATTTTTCTCATAGAATGCGATTTTTTTTACCGATCTTCATTCGATTCTAACATACCTTAACATTGTTATCACCATTCCTATCAGAATAAGGAGGAAATCATATTTAAAAGCACGATTCAGCATTTTCTGTGGGTACCAGTCCACTATCCCTTACTGTCATTTAGAGACGTTACTGGCTAGCTAGAGAGAGAAGGCCGCTCACAACCTTCCACACTCATTCGCATTGAAAGTGCTTACGTGCGGATCTTCTTCGGGATCGGTATTCTCGGTCTAGAGAATTCCACTCTAGAGTGACAGAAAGAGATGAGATAGGTACAGCAAAATGCTGATCTGTGAGTGTATTTGTATTTAAATAAATAAATAATAAAATTCTTTATTGCCAAAAACATCTAACAGAAAAATTTGAGACCCTGGCTCCAGAGCTAGGTACCTATATTTCAGGAGCCAGCATATTTGATTTGAACCTAACTAAATCATACCACAATTTCACAGATCCGAGACCACGAATCGGACGATGACCCATTAACCTCGCAGAACAACCATGGGGACCTTGAAGAACCTCTGGTCTGCGGAGACACGATCCCCTCTCGATACTACAGCCTCGACCGTCGCGTGGAGTTGGGGGAGATGGCCAATCTGTTCTTTAACAAGATCGGCAGGACTACCTTCTACTGCACATTGTGTATTTATTTATATGGAGACCTGTCGATATACTCAGCAGCTGTTGCGAAGTCTGTTATGGATGTAGTGTGGTAAGGAATCTATTTTATTTTTCCATAATACCTCTTCTTGACTTTTTTTCGTCATGCTATTAGCTAATGTTCGACATAGGCATCTACATTATCAGGTTTTGATCTTACCCTACAATACTACATAATAGTCGTGATGCTCGATCGAATTTACCAGAATGATTGGCGCCGCAAAACGATTCATATGCTGCGCTTGGCTCGCAAGATCTATCTATCTAGTTCTAACTGAACGGCTACTGGAGAGTTTATTGCGCCACTTCTTACCAGGAAAAACAACACTAGGCAGTGGTGAAGGGTGGTGGTTTTGGGAGACTATCTTTTGTAATTTTGACGTGATTTTGATTTGAGTTTGAAAATATAAAAATGGAATGGATCCCGCCTTCTTCCAACTTTTATTTAATTTAAAATGGGCTTGTTTTTAACTTTTCAGTTTTTTTTTAACTTAAGTTTTTAGCGCAGTTTTTTTTTCCAGCTTTTTAGTTTACAAATTTAAAAGATTTCGCCGACGATTTAGTTCGTGTTTTTTACGATTTGTCACTTCGATTTACTTTTAACTATATAATTTGTATAACTTATACAACTTATTTTTAAAACGTGATTACAAAAACATACTTATCCTACAGTATAAGTATGTTTTTGTAATAACCTTTTAAAAACCTTTATTTTGATATCCTACTCGATGGTATTAGAAGAAAAAAAAAGATTCGAACTCCACAATACGGCACCCCAAATCTGCCATTTTTTTTTATTTTAATGTAGCCAGTGACACTCGCGCTACCAAGAAAAATCTAAAGACGTATAATTTATCCAAATCCGTTCATTCGTTTAGAAGTTACGAGGGAACAAAGCGACGGACATAGGTTTAGGTACATACAGGTCAAACACATAACCCTCCTTTTAGGCTTCGCCGCAGTCGAGTAAAAAAAGCATACTTAGAGAGCGGTTCCGCACTACATGGGCCATGCTATTCTCTAAGGATACTGCTGCGACAGCGCTGCCCGCAAGGCTGTATCCTTAGAGAATAGCATGGCTGATCCGAATCCGAGAAATGCCGGTCCGAAGTGACCGTAGTCCTATTTGTATGAGGGGTTGCGCACTAGATCCGAACTCTATCCGTCCGATTTTAGAACATTCCCAATTCGGATTGAAGTCGAATCTTTAATTTGGATTCGGATCGGATGTATCATGTAGTGCAGAACCGCTCTTACGCGTCAGTGTCGTATACCTCGCGATTACCTGTTTATTATTATTATTATAATTTATACTATATCCTTGCCCGATATGATCATTGGGTAAATAATGAATGACAATCAGAGGAATCTATTACACGTGCGGGGGTGCGTGTAGGTACACGCATTAAATGAAGCGTGTAATAGACCGCATTGCACAACTGCTAACGGTCAGTAATCAATAATTCACTGTGTTGACTTAGATCATACAATTACTATGAAGTGTGTTATTAAGACATAAAGACATTTTAAAATGAAGTAAGTAAGACCTTTTTTTTGGTGATCTTATTTCTGCATGTTCTGCCGACCCACCTACGAAAAACGCGTGTATTTGTAAGTTACAAACTAAGTAAGTTCTCATTCGACTGAAAAGTATGATGTCAATGTTAGTTGCATGGAGTATACCAATGTGGTTTTTAAGACTAATAAAATGACGGTGTACTATTACGATATTACGGGCCTGACATTTCGTAATCACATCGTAAATGTTTGTAAAAAAGTCTATAGGAGCCTAGGTTTCGTCCTAAGAAGAGCTGAGGGTTTTACAAGCATCGCTGCGCTAACTTCTTTGTACAATGCATTGGTAAGAAGTCAGCTCGAATGTAACGCAATCATATGGGCTCCGCATGAAGCTAAATACAGTCTCATGCTGGAGCGTATACAAAATAAATTTACTAGGTTTCTGTACCTAAGGTGGTATGGTGTATATCCATTTTATCCATTGATGTATCCAACTTTGTTTGTTATAGGCATGGTGGGATACAATAAATTGGAAACAAGGAGGGACATGGCTCTTGCTACCTATATTTTTAAATTATTACGTGGCAAGACTTCAAACCCAGGTATATTAAAAGAAATAAACCTGTGTGTGCCCGACAATTATGTATTGCGAAGGCGACAGCCACGTCTATTGGCGGTGCCCAGTAGTAGGACCAATCTACTGAGTAAAGCCCCTATAACGCGTATCTTGCGTATACTTAATGACGTAGCAGACAGCATAGATCTTTTTACTTGTTCTCTGAGTGAGTTCACAAAAAACACGATGTATAGAATATGTTATGGTAAATGATAAAACTGTAATTATGGCCACACTGTTGAATTAGGAAATTCCTGTAACGATAGTGATGATGAGTTAATAAATAAATAAATAATAATAATAATAAATATTTAGCTCGCATTTGAGTCTTAGTAGATATTGGTATTATATCATTGGGCATGTCTTGTAATATAGGTACCACCAAAGATACTATAATACGAGTAGCACCTTAACACAGCTGTTTTATAAACTTACATACAATTCATTAATTCAGACAGTTCCGAATATTTGGTCAGGTGTAATATTTTGTTTAACTACTGCCGTAATAGGTATTATAATTTATAGCCAATAATGGCCCCGATTCTGTTGTTCACAAACTAAATTAAATTTAACTTCAGTGCATTTTTTTCTTTCTATTTCATTAAGAAAAGGACAAAAGATAAATATTAGGTTAGTCCTGTCAAATTAGTCAGCGCCTGAAGTAAATTGACGTATTTTTAGTACCTAGTCAATTTTTAATCACGTCTAAACGTGTCTATGGATTATCTAATTAGAAAGAAAAATATGCACTGAACTTTAGTTTAGTTTGTGAACAACAGAATCGGGGCCATTCTTTCGAATAGCGGGAGAGATAACACGGACAAATATCTGTGTCCTCATGCGTGTGCTAAGCAGCTATAAATATAAATTGCACATGCACACTGATTTATTGAACGTCCAAACAATAACAAAGGTGGGCGTGTAATTATACGTCATTTATCAAGTTCGGTTAATTAACTAAGTGGAGGATTTGTCTGTTGGGAAGCCAATTAGAAATATTAATTTACCAACATCAAAAATAAAATGGATTAAAAATAAATAAATTAATTAAAAATACTTTACTTCAGACTTTGATCCATAATTATGATGTTAGTAATACACACTTATGTATTTCACTTATACAGGGTGAAATTGAAAACATGCGACAAACCGAAATGGGAGATTGTACTCATGTAATAAATATGAACAACTTTTACTAAGGGACCAAAGCTGCAATCGAAAGAAAAACAGCTGTTCCTTACATTTTGGCGAGTTATACGAACATAAATGTAGGGAACAGCTGATTTTTTTTCGTGATTTTAGGTTTGGTTCCATAGTAAAAGTTTTTCATAATGATGAGTACAATCTCCCATTTCGCTTTGTCGCATGTTTTCAATTTCAGCCTGTATATTGAATTGGAGATTTGTCATATAGATTAGTAAACGAATTTGGGTTTCAGTATAATTCTGACTTATACAAAAATGTTATAATAACAGCATATGCAGTCAAAATAGATCTATCTGATATAAGATTCAGTAAAAATAGAGATCTACACATAACAAAAGTACACACGCCTGTTCTCTCATTCACCACGTGGGCCCAGTGCGGGTTGGTATGTCACATATCTTCGAATTTTAGGTTTTACGACACACTGGTGTCCTCGCGATGTTTCCCTTCACCGTCTTGCGAGCAGTGGTGATGAAATAATTAACACAAAGTAAAGCGCCTGTCTGTGTTCGAACCTACGACCTACAACTAGCGGCCTATACTGGGCCACGACTGCTCTAAAAGATGTGAAAAGTTCATTATGACGGAGTTATCTGTTCTTCTTCATAGGACTTTGAATACGCAATTAGCTTCAATTTTCTGGCTAACTGACCGACTCATTCAATATTCAAACATACCTGTTAAGCGTTTTTTTTCAAGTTTTTTTTAATTGCTATGTATTTTGTTTTATGAACGTTTATTTTTCCACCCAACAGTTCCCCGATCCCTCCGAACGTGACTGACTCGAAAATCTGGGATGAGCTGCCTTGCTTCAACGCGTCATCTTCGGAACACATCGGCTACAGTCGTCTGGACACCTACCGGGGGGCATTGCTGACGTTCGTGGCGGCCATGGGACCTTTCGTCTTCTTCAACGTGCAGAAGACCAAGTATTTGCAGCTGTTCACTTCTGGGATGAGGTGGCTGGGTGAGTTTTGTTTTATAAAAGTGATTTTAAAATATTCAATAAGGTATATTGTCTAGGCCAGTATAGGCCTTAGCAAATATAACCGAACCTAAAATGGTAAAAGTTTTGCAAGCAGAAATTATGACTTATGATAATATCTACCTACCTACGTTCGTATAATTTACCAACAGTCCTATACCACCAAAAATATTTGAGTAGAGAGACTATTTATTGCTTTTCAGACAAAACTAAAATCATTTTGTTTGTGTCTTGTGAATTTGCTCTTAAAACTTAACTTCTTTATGGAGACTTCAAATTTTTGTAAAATATTATTAAACAGTAAGTATATTTAATGTCAACACTGAGTAGGTACGCTGTGGACCTGTGGTAAATGTGGAAAGCTTATCTTATTAATTATAATAACAAGTAATAAATTTATAAAAAACGGGCGCCTATTATCGCAATTGACACGTTTGTAAAAATAAAAGCATTGATTACCTAATTTAATGAAGGCCTACTATGGCCTAATGGTTGATACTTAGTAAAATTATTTAAAACCGATGGTTTTTTTTTTTACTTTGCTCAAAGTAAAAATGAAAAATATAATATACAAGCAAGACCTCATACACCCCAATTAGAGTACCTATTGAGTTAAAAGCATAATACTGTAACCAAAACTTATTGTTTTGAATGCTTGCTATTTTTATTCAGAAAATCGTGTTGACACTAGCATTACTTTATGCATTTAAAATTGAGTCTTATTGCCTTGAAATAAGATTTTATTTTATTTGGCTTAATCAGCGGTTAGTATGAAAAAAATAAATAATTTTTGAAAAAATACCTATATTAAAAGTTACTGAAATCGATTCAGTAGTCATTATAAAAAAAAACTACTTTCAAGACTTGCGTTTATTCTGTTACACTTTGTATATATAACATAATATATTTATCATATCAATGCATTACTTTCAGTCGACTTAGTGCTGAGATGTAGCGACATCCATTACTATCACGTGTGTGCTACGTAACACTAGTAACTAGTTTAACTAATAAATTGCACGTCTCTGATTCAGTCAATGGGACAAGTGCAATGATAGCCACTTATTGCATTCACACCAATTGATACAGAATGATTGATGGAGCATGTGCATAATAGCGGGGATATGTGGGGGGGGGGGGGGGGCACTTATTGCATAAAAGGACGCTAAAAATATGACTTCAATTTTGTCACTGGTAAACCTAACACGACAGAAGAAAATTTGGTTGAATATTAACTTCATCACAACTCTAATATTTTCTCATTGTTTGTCTCATTTCTTTTTAGTACCTATATTTATTTATTTATGTACAGTGGGCTGCATCAATTGGGTACCCCAGTTGTATTAAAATTAACTTTGCTACAATTTGCAATTCAAACGTATACATTCTTAAGAATAACACAAAAAGAATTCATATGCCGGACGACTGAGCCAGTTAGGTAGTTAGTAATACAATGAATTAACAATCTACTTAGCGTTATAATTCTGTCTCTGTCTAATCGATTTAGACGAGCTCGCAGAGAATGCATATCGCATAGTTTGTTAATTGAGGGTAGTTATGCATACATTTTACTAATCTCTAATTAAGTTACCGTCTGATGAGTCTAGTTTTGATTCACCTTTTGCATAAGTTACGTGTTTGTGTTAAAAAAAAATTAAAATGATAGATAATTTCTTGAGAACAAAGACTGTAGTTCTTTATTATTCTACTAGTTTGAAAGGCAACCATTATAAGTAGTTGTTGTAAGTTAATTATTTTGCTGTGAAGCGATACAAACTTTTTTAAAGTTACAGTTAGTTATCTATAATATTAGTTAGGTATATAGTTAAGTTTTTCAATTTATAATAAATTTTACTAAAATAAATTATATTTATTTTATTTTAATATAAACCTACTGGTTATAACAATATATAAAAGAAAAAGTTGCATAAATAATTCTGACTTAGAGAAAAATAAAATTTGACAACAACAAAAAGCTAATTATATCATATTGCCAGAATTGAACTTGAATCAGCGGATTCGTATGTCACATCCTCAACCTTCAGACCAACTAAACTGTTACCATCGCTATTGAAATATTGCATGTATTTTTTGTGCATTGTTGTTTACGTATAAACTGTTTGAAAAAATATTACAATAAAATACAAAACTGATAGATGCGGCCATCACGAGTTCGAACGTAGGTGTTTTCAAATTATACATTTATCTAGCCTCATTGCTAAGTTATTTAAGGGATGCCCTCTTCTTGCATACATCTCTATTATTAATCATAGTATTTTTCTGGCCATATCATCTTTCACGCAATCCATACGTTGGCGTCGTGTCGGTTTCTTTAGCCTGCCCCCCTACTTTTGTAGCCGAACCCTCCAATCTATACAAATAAATAAAATTGAAATGTCTGTTTGTAATGTCAAAATAACAAAGGGGAAATTCCCGTAATTTTAAAAACGTCCACAGTCTGATCTCAGTCTCAATCTGTCTAAAATACCTCTAGTTTCCCTACATTTTTGACATTGATTGTCCTTGAGATAAGATTGCGTCTAGATTTTGAACGTTTTTAATTACGAGAATTGATCTTTAGCTTTTCACTAAATGTATGAAAGTATATACGGTACCTACTTACTCATAAAAAAAATGCCTGTCTGTTCCGGCTAAACTTTGAAACGACTGGAACGATTTCAATGAAATTTGAGTCGGGGATAGGTACTTTGAACCCTGGGGAATGACATAGAATCGACATTAATTTTATTGGTATTTTTATTTTTTATCCATTTGGTTTCGTGTTCTGTCTGTTTATCAAACGTTCTCACATCTCTTTTAAGTAACTTTTAATTCATAATGACACACTTTACACACACTGATCCATAATGTGAACCCTTCGAAGAAAAAAATTAATCGAATATGTTCAGTATCTTAACAATTTTCGCTAAATTTGGTCTGTCTCTCCCAGCAATGAGTGGGAACATTATAGGTTGATTATGTACCTTATGTATGTGGGAATAAAAGTTTTGAGTATGAATGTCGGTAGCTATATGAGTAAGGGAAGGCCAAAGAAACGATGGATGGACTGTGTGAATGATGATATGATTAGAAAAGGGGTGTGCAAGTCTTTTCTTCTTTTTAATAGTTTTATTTATTTATTTATATATACTTTATTGTACACCAGAAAATACTTAACAAAAAAAAAACAATTATTACTACAAAACATACAATGGGCGGCCTTATCGCTTTCTGCGATCTCTTCCAGGCAACCTTGGAATGGACAGTGATTGCGTGGATATATAAAAATGGGGTTGTCAATGGTGCAACATAATATACTATAATAGATACATAGATAATATAATATATATATACATACAAGCTGTACAATAGATACATAAATAAATACATACTAAATATACATACAAACAACAAAAATAAATGACGACTACAGATTATTACAGTTTTACCTTTTTATACCTTTTGTTTATTCTTTTGCTACTTTTTGGTTTTTCTTTTGAGTGACTGATTAAATACTTTTGTCTTCCACCGAACCAGCGCATTTTATTTCAGTAGTTAATAGGGGGTGACTACCGAGACGGCGACTAATAGAGGAATATGGAAGAAAAAGAGATGTTAGGCCGGCCACAGATACGTTGGGATAAGGGCTGGAGAATGATGATGATGTATGTGGGAATAAAGAGCTGAGGTCAGAGGAAAAGTAAAAGAAATGTCTTAAACTGGAATTCTTTAAATACACTGGTAAACTCATAAAAATACACCATAGTTAAAAAAAAAGTCTTATTATATTTACTCCGTCACTCAAAAGTAACTACTGTCCTAACCTTTTTAAATGTCATCCTGGGTAGCGGGATTGTCCGAAAGGGTTACCGCTGCCCCGGAACACAAAGGGCTAAGGAAGAACACGGGTGGGTTTTAGTCAGTAAGAGTCTGACACTCCCTTCTGCTCCACCCAGAGCGGGAGGGGGGTCATTTGATGATTTCCCATCCACAAAAAAAAAAAAATCATACTTCATCTGACTCACTCCTTACCATTCAGCTCTTTCACACATTCATGCATTCATCAACGTTCCATTCCTACATGTATTAATTTTAAAAACTTAATTAGGGTTTTTAAGTACCAACGATAAGCGGTTCTCATCTGATAAAGTGAATCACAACATGTACCTAAATATAATATTATTCTGTTGATATCGACGCCGGTAGATGTAAACAGCAATACATAATAATTTTATCAAGCGGATGGAAAAACCTAGGTACTCACGGCTACACATCAAGCTATACTTTTCCAGTTTTAGCTGGCCTCGCATTGTATAGGCTTTTCGTACAATCAGAAGTCAGCTGATACTGGTTATGTATAGCTTGATGTGTAGCCGTGCGTACTTACGAGAAGTAACTCGGTCACTATGTTTTATGACTATTAATGTTTACGTACTTAATTAATTATATTACTTATAGGTAGGTAGGTATCTACATAATTTTGATTATCCGCTTTGCCAAGTAAATCTAAGTATGTAATAAAATATATTAAATTATGACAATATATCAATGAAATAACTTGAATCAGTTAAGCAATTCTATGAAATCAAATCTAATATGCCTACTGTGTTCATAACGTCCAACGGGAATCCGTATTTTTAACTAATAACTACTGCTAGCACAACTTTGTCTACGTTAATGATATTATTAACTGCTAGCGACCCGCCCCGGCTTCGCACGGGTGCAATGCAATTTAATAAATTTAATTAACTAATTAATAATTTTAATTTAATGTTTTTTTTTAACTTGCCGCCAGCCCCTGCCGCCGATACCGCAGGAACCGCTATGTACCTGCATTTTAAATCTGTAATATCTTCGAAAATATTAATTTAAATAACATGCTGTAAAGGGCCATATTGATCTATATTAAATGCACAATATATTTAAGGTACTTAATTGGATAAGGACTAATGCTGTATTGTATTGCTTAAAATCGCTTCGTAAATAAGCCATCATTTCTCGTAAAAAGTAAAGAAAAAAAAATGGTTATTGTGGGCTATCCCTAAGAGATAGACATATACGATCGCGGATTTTTTTGTAGAACTTTTTAAGGTGTACAATACTGTAGTACATTATTTTGATGTATCTCATAGGGTTCAGCCAGCGTTTGCAATGTAAGCGCAAAAAAAAGGTTTATTTACGACATCATATTAGAAACCCCTAAAATTATCAGTGTTTCTCTACTATATTATACATGTATTATACATATAAACCTTCCTCTTGAATCACTTTATCTATTAAAAAAACCGCATCAAAATCCGTTGCGTAGTTTTAAAGATTTAAGCATACATAGGGATATAGGGACAGAGAAAGCGACTTTGTTTTATAATATGTAGTGACTAGCACTTTTCTTGCGCAAATCTCGACAACAGTGCCACCTGTCGGGTCCAACACTATCCTATTTCTCAAGCTGGAAACAACCACACAAATTCACAAAATTTCATTGAATTCGGTTGGGTGGTCCGGAGATATTAGTGTGTAGGTACGAACATAGTGACACGAGATTTTTATACAGCTTGAAATTTTAATCACCGTTTTCCTCTTAAGGGTCATTGTACTCATAATTATGAACAACTTTTACTATGGGACCAAACATGAAATCATAATGATGAGTACCTACAATGACCCCATAAGAGGAAAACGGTGATTAAAATTTCACTCTTAATATTAAAATTTATTATTAATTGGTTGCAGCATTCACGATAATGATCTCAATGGCGATCCACCTGCTAGTGGGACGGGGTCCGCAGGGCCACCCGCCTGCCTTCGACGTCACCGGCATGCCCACGCTGTTCGGCGCCTGCATCTACTCCTTCATGTGCCATCACTCGCTACCCGGACTCATCGCACCAATCAGAGGCAAGACGAGACTCGGAGTACACCTGTTCTTCGACTACGCAATCATAGCCATTTTCTACCTACTCCTAGCATTCACTGGAGCGTTCGCCTTTGCACATTTAAACGACCTATACACACTTAACTTTATACCCACAGACAGCGACAGTGTATTCCTAGAAACTGTCGAATATTTCCTCGCACTGTTCCCAGTATTTACTCTGTCTACCAGTTTCCCAATTATCGCTATTACGCTAAGAAATAATTTACAGAGCTTGTTCCTAGATACGTCGAGACTTGAATCGTACAATTTTATTTTGAGGAAAGTGATATTTCCTGTAGTTACAGTGGTTCCTCCAGTATTGCTGACGTATTTCTTAGAGGATATAAGTATACTTATCGAGTTCACAGGTTCATACGCCGGCACAGGTATCCAATACTTCATGCCGACGTTTCTAGTGATGTCTGCGAGGCGTCATTGCACGAATTTGTTAGGTTTAGGAGTGGTCAATACGTATAAAAGCCCATTTTCCCACCTTGCATGGGCCATTTTCGTGTTGCTGTGGTCAGTCGTGTGCATAATTTTAGTGTCAGTACACATATTCGAGAAGAATTCATGACATTCATTTTAAGATGATTTATATTTATGTAAGAGAACTTGGCAACGTCAATGAAATATGGAAGTGTTTACACCATTTTGTAAGATTCGGATCCAGAGTGAGGTTTCAAGGCAACGTGCATTAGTTTTAAGGAAAAATAATGTTATACCTACTTAATAAGATTTATAAATGTGAAATTATTATATTTTATTTAAAACTCCCTGACTGCGAAGTCTGGTGAAATGACAATATACTTATGTGTTCATTCCTATCTCTTCCTCGCTGTGAATTCGTCAATGATCTTGTGTTAATTTTAAATTAATCATGGCTTTTATAATAACAGTTGTCGACGGCACAGCCTTTGTATTTTTGTATCAATATTACTACTTTCCCTAATAATAAATTTACTTACCTAATAATAAGTCAATGTTTATCGTTCCAATACGAAATGTGGCTAATTTAGTAATTTACTATCTAGATCAGAATAAATGTCATAATGAAATGAAACTGACTTCTTTATGAAATCGGTTGATTTTCATGATTTCAAATGAGACTAGATCTGTTATTTATTACTTAAAGCAACTTGCTCTCTGAGTCTCTGAGTCTTAATGTAACGTCAACTATAATCAATGTTACCTTATTCCCAAAGAATAGGAAAAGAAGATAATTTCGTATTCTTTGTAAGTGCTTTTTGGCTTACGAAAAATAATTTTATTTGTGTATCTACTATTCTAATGATGCTTGAATACAATTGTGAGGCTGCAATGCACGAAATACTCTCAAAATTTGAATATTGAGATGCCTTTTGTGATACTATAGAACCCTATATAAAATTAAGTTTGATCAATGAAAACTAGTTATTTTTACAACTTACATCGACGGTTGAAAGGCTAATTGATCTAAGCGACGTTTTGTAAAACTTGCAGTAGGACAGATTAAAGTTTTTTTTATTATTAAAATATTCATAAAAAAAGAACTAAGTATTGCATATAATTTAAATAAATAAAAGTCTATGCAATAGTTCTTTTTTTATGAATATTTTAATAAAAAAAAAAACTTTAATCTGTCCTACTGCAAGTTTTACAAAACGTCGCTTAGATCAATTAGCCTTTCAACCGTCGATATGATAATTTTACCGCCTTTTACGACAATCACAAGCACGGGAAATAGTAAAGGTTGGTTCTTTTGCCTTTTTAATTATTCTTCCCTTTCGTCAATCTTATTTCCGTCAATGTTTTGCACATATGGGCAAAGGCACATAATCTAGGCAATGATGTGTCTAAGCATAATCAGCCTATAACGTTCCTACTGCTGGGACACAGGCTCCTCTCTGTGAGAGACAGGCCATACTCCACCACGCGGGCCCAGTGCGGGTTGTGCTTATGGCAACTTACTATTAGTGATCATCTACTGTTGTGTAAAATGTTAATAACATTGTGATTATAGATAATAACTATGAAATTAATGCTTGCATTTAATAACTTCAGTACTGTACCTACCTACTTACATTCATGACAAATTTGTATCGATGTGCAGGTATCACAGTCATGACAATTTAATTCGTGCGTATTAGTTGATTCGCACGAATTTTCTCGCCCGAAACGGGTGAACTTTTTCTATAGGCGAATTGCACGAAGTCAATTTATTTGTGGGCGAGTCGACAACTACAGAAATATGTAAGGCTCTAGATAGACGGACCGCATTTCAACTGCAGTCCAACCGCAAATTTCAGTTCAAGTGCAGTTTGCGGTTGGATTGCAGTTAAAATGCGATCCGTCTGTCTAGAGCCTAAGTATTAGGCAATTGGCACTTTTGAATTTTATGCAATGAAGTTAAGAAAGAAACCGGCCGAGTGCGTGTATAATATGTAACTCTTGTCACGAGTAATTCAGAAGTAAATTCGTGCGAATCAACTATTAAGCCGTTTGCCCTCTATTTTATATTGTTAAAAATATATATCTAAGGGCTGATGTTTCAAATCGACAGATAACTTTTATTCGAAGAATAAAATTGTCGTTTGACAGTTTTTGTTTAAAATAACTGTCAAAATTTCAGTTTTTCCTTGAATAAAGTTATCAGATGATTGAAAAATTAGCCTTAAAAGAAATACCAAGTTATAATACGATTAGAAATATGTGTATAGAAATAAAATGTGCATTGAAAAAACATCTTTTGGTCTTTATAAATATATCTACTTAAGTACCTATTATTTTTAATTTAGGTAGCTATTTTTTCTACTTTGATTTTGAATGGTAACGGTGCCAAAACGTAAGATTTGTTTAAATATTTTTATTTCGAACGTTTTATAATTTCATACCCATGTTTGTTTTATTTTCATTGTTATAAAGAAACCGTTTAAAGGAAATATATATAAAATGGAGTTTATTGTATCGACTGACACAATTAATTTATTAGCAAAATATTTTATAAAAATAACTACAAAATATTTTTATAAAAATAAATAACCCGTGAGTGTTCAATTTGTTGTTTATTTTTCACACCCTTAAATATTACGATGGTGTCACACATTGAGGTTGGTTTCAACACGGGTGTAGTCACGGGAGGTGTATTTGTTTACTTTTGAACTGCTTACGATATATTCGTTCAACCCCAAACGGTTGTTGTGGAAGGCGCAGACCTCGATCAGCGATCATAATTTTGTTCGAATACTCCCGAGAACTTTCCACAACCGCCTTATTCAGGTCCAATTTCTCTCGGAAAAAAAATCGTTGGAAGGCACAGAAAAACGGCTTACCGGAAAACGGTCTTTCACTGCTCCTCTTCAATACCTATACCCATGACCAACCATCCGGCCCGAAAACGTCCCGCTCCTCTGTACAGACTATCTTGCCCTCGCCCGCCAAGCCACCACCTCTCAGGTTAGCAGATTGAGTGTTCTAGTTAATTTACCACGACTTTCTCACAATAGATTTCACAAATTTTCTATCTTCATCATGAAGTTTTTACAATTATTTCCTAAATTCTTCCTTGATTTCGTAAAAATATAATTAACTTTTGAAAAGAAGCACTCAATACACACGCACACCCTTTGAAGATGTCGAGGTCCACCTTGTCAGACACTTGGTTATTTAACCGCGTACTAACTCACTCAAACCCAATCCGAGCAAAACGCAGTCTATCTTCATATTCTATCTTCGCAACAGAAAAGCGGGATGCAGACTTAACATCGTTTGGGGTGGGGTGCCCATAGAGCACAGCAACTTCCCGAAATATCTTGGTGTTACTCTAGACAGGTCACTAAGATTAAAAAAAAAAAAACTGCAAGAACATCAAGCAGAAGATGCACACTCGCAACAGTCTCATCAAAGTGGGGTGCGTCGCCCGTCGTACACGACAACATTCTCGTGTCACAAAGCCGCCACAGCTTTATAAAGTGTGTGTTTATCTCCCACTCACTGGAAAACGAACGGTTTAACATTTCAAAACCATTGTCTAAGAATACCGTTGTTGAATCCATGATGCTTCCGCTTCACGCTCCAATTGCCAAACTGCCTTACGGAGATTTACACAATAAGGTAAACGTTAAGTTGTGGTTAACAAATCAAATAGCACAGATAATGTTGAAGAATTATTTATTTTTTTATCATTATACATAGTTGTCACTTATCTCGCGTACACAAGCGACAAAAGCCTTCCATAGCTCAATTGACTTTGGCATGAAGTTACATTGTATTTGTGCTGCCGCCGGCGCGGCGTGGGCCGTATGGTTTAATACTATAAGCACTAACGAGGAAGATATTTTTCTTTCTAAAACAAGAGTGAATAGAAAATTAAAACTAATTTCCAAAATATCACTATTCAAGCGCGATTCACTGGGTAACACTTGCAATTTTAATGTTAATATTAATTTTCGGGAAATGTAAAATTAATACTAATAAAAATGTAGCTGTAGCTGTCACGGTAAGAGAGACATTACTTTTGTGACGCTCGTATTTGGTGAGGAAATGAAATATATCCAAAAATCTAGTTGCTCTAAACCTAAAGAGTGTAAATTATTTTCATTAATTTGATACATTGGTAACAAGAGAAAACAACGTTTATTTAGGTATCGATAACATAGTGATAACATCTAAAGAGTCGCGTGTCGAGCTCAGACACTGTAACTATCGACTATGCTAAGTGTATGTACTGTTTTTTACCGGAACTGCGCCAATTTGACCACGACGGTATTACTACATCATTATTACCATACTAATTAATATTTCCCGCGATAAAAAACAAAAATAAAAACAAAACTATAATTACATAAAAAAGAATGAATGCATTTTTTACATACAACATTACACATACATAAAATAGACATTGATGAGATATTCGTAATACTCGCACAACATTCCCTAATATTGATAAGTAGGAGCTTCAATTGTAATATTAAATAATATTGGAATCAGGAACAAAATGGTCTAGACGTACATCTAAAATTATCTGTCTTTATTGTATCATATAATAATATTAGTGTAGCAAATATTCGAATGATAGCAATAAGCTTTGCTTCGTAAAAAGTATGCAATTTCAATAAGTACTCATAATCTAAACATTATAACGTTGAATTAAAAGTAGACATTACTTTGTAACAAATAAATAATATTAATCTATGCATTAATAAATCTAAGAATCATACCATTCGCATAAGATCGAACATTTCATTTAGAATTTGATTATCATTAATTTTAGAGAGGACCGGTCGGTTTCATATTATCCGGTAATATGAGCAACTAGCCCGAAGTCCGCATGCGTAGCGTGACACTCGACTGCGGTGACACACGAGGAGGACATAGACGGAGCTAGCGGATAGCTCGAGAACATCACAATAAATAGACTACAATATATTTTTGTGTGGCCGCGAGGTGGTGGACACGCGGGCGCTACTGGCGCGGCTATAAGGCGCTGAGCGGCGCCGCGATGTCGTGCCGCCGCAGCGCCGCGCGGAACGACTCCAGCGACGAGCGCAGCGTGAGGCAGAAGCCGCGCGACGCCGGCACCAGCGGGAAGTCGGGCAGGCTCAGCGCGCCCGCGCCGGCCGCGCCGCCCGCGCCCGACAGCAGCACCAGCCCCTCCAGCCGCGTGCACAGCGCCGGCGCCGTGGCGCGCAGGTGCGTCAGGATCTCGTCGCGGAAGGGTTCGGGCGGGTTCATCAACATCTTGGTCATTGACTGCACTAACTTGAGAAGCACCATCTCGTTGTACATGCGAGAGTTCTCTTTGCCTTGTTGTGTACCTGTGAGGGGGAAATTAAAATAATAGATTAGCAATAGTTTTGTAATATAACTAGGCAATCAACATGTAGAAACATTAATAGAAGACTATTTAACTTTTTGAGTAATTATTAACCACGGTCACTGATTTTGTTAAAATGGTACAATTAGCTAGAAAATTTTAAATTTTTAGTTTTAGTCTATATGTTATAAAAAGGTATAGTCTCAAAAAAATTTTCGCTGTAGCTACTACGGTTAAAGTCCACCCGTCAGAATATATCGACCATCTAAGTTATAAAAGTATTTTTATCAAAATTACCAGATCAGATTTTGATGCCGCTTTGCAAAAGCATTGATGAGTTATTCCTACTTATTAAAACCGTATCGCTATTGGTTTACAGACCACTATTGTCCAGTGTCCTTTGTGCTATGCATATAAACCTTCCGTAATAATGCTTTAAATAATGGTGAAAATCGCATCAAAATCCGTTGCATAGTTTAGAGACGAACGACGCAGTCATACAGACAGACACGAAAAGATACTTTAATTTATAATAATATGTATACACATAGATACGCAATAGAAAAAAATCCCAAAAAATTACCCATACAAAATTCCGAGCTATTGCTCGACTCATAATGCGAAGCATTCGTACTTTACGATCGATTTTTTTACCTCCTTTCTTCAACTGTTTCTATTGTTATACTCCTGCTAGTACCTACTTAGTTTATATACCATTGTATAGATAATTAATGGAGATTAACTCTGTACTTTTCAAAAAAATATTTAATGCAGTGGAAACGAAAAAACATCAAAATATTTCTAAAAAAATCCCGCCAATCAAGTGTGAAACTGAAAACATTGTAGCTTGCGAAAAAATCAATTAATTGAGTAATTTTTTTAAAATAAATTCGTTTTATCCGTAGTAGGAATCCTATTGAAAATGGTTCTTTTATTCAAAGTAGTTTAATTATAATTAACTAACTGATGTCTATATCTATGGTTTTTTATACGATCAGATGAGCATTATGAGTCCTTATGCATTATGAGTACTTTTGGATTTTCCATTTGACGTTCGAAAAGTGCTGATTCTCAGCCTAGTTTAAATAGTGACTTTTCATTTTATTTTTCATACCTTTTTGCTTCTCATAGCCGGCCTCGTTGAAGTAGGGCTCCGCGTTGAGTATGAGACCTTGCAGCGAGACAATAACCTGCAGCAGTGAGCTGTCTTTGCCCCACACCTCCACTCCGCGACCAGACCACGTGCCCAGCAAGGACACGCATACCTGGTGGGAAGAAAAATTGCTTTATCAACGACTAGCCCCGCGGTTTTACTCGCATAAGTCTCGATCCCGTGGGAATATCGAGATAAAAAGTATCCTATGTGTTAATCCAGGTTAAAAACTATCTGTGTGCCAATTTTCATCCAAATACGTGCAGCAGTTTTTGCGTGAAAGAGTAACAAACATCCATCCTCACAAACTTTCGCGTTTTTAATACTAGTAGGATTATAAACAAACTGCATATTATGAAAAAGTTTAAGCATAATGATTGCCCTGTTGGTGTAGTGGTCGCAGGCGGTACTGCTGAGCGTGTGCAGTGTTATTGGACGTTCCCATCTGGAATTTTTCGGTAACAGCTCCAAGTCTGGCCGGTTGATAGACATTGGTTCGCCCTCTATTACATGGGATTTAAACATAACTTGCGATGTGTGGGTGTACTATAAGTACACCTCTGCCTAACCTTTCGGGTATTACAGAAAAAAATTAGTATAAAGTCGCCGAAATGTCTGTACCCGCATAACTTCCAAATGACTTAACCAATTTGGATAATTCTTTTTTGCTGTGTTCGGTATTGCCAGGACAAGGTTTCTATGAAAGGAAATTCAGAAATTGGAAAAAAAAATTGCACCCCTGCGAAGCTGGGGCGGGCCGCTATTACAGCATAAAAGTTAATTTCGATCGGTTTAGGTTTACACTTAACAAAGGAAACGAAGATAGCTAAAAATTAAAAAAAAAAACTGAGGTGCAGCAAGGCATTTGTTCCAGTCTATCTTAACGGACGTTATAATAAATTTTGAATACAAAAAAAAAAACAAAAAAACTAAAACTTAGTACTGTAGACCAGAAATCTGAAGACTGGTATAACATATAAAAGAACAGCGGTTTAATTTGTGCGTTGTCTCTCAGTGAGTGAATTTAACATTTTTATTAATAGAATGTATTCAAGGTTTCGTTGCTGGCCATAAAATAAACGTTAACAGTAGGTATACCTTGCCATCTTCATAGAGGTTAGGGTTGAGCCTGTCAGTGCAGTAGGAGTGATAGTGACACAGCGGCGGGGCCCGCGGGTACTCTCCTCCCAGTTGCACGTCGAACACGAACAGTCCGCCCTCGTACGGGGTCTTGGTAGGACCAGCGATCATTACGGAGAGTAAGTCTATGCGGTCCTCGTAGCCGCGAACCCATACCTGTGGAAATAGATGTAGATATAAATAAGATTTTCAGAAATAAAACTAGGTTAAAATGGTCAAAAATCAATAGATATGGGGTCATCTTTATAGTTTCGTACCCAAGAGGTGCCAACGGAACCCTATTACCAAGGCTCCGCTGTCTGTCCGTCCGTCTGTCACAGCTACACACTATCTTTTGCTCTGTAAGGTGACTAAATTGAAATACTCACTCCTGGTGGTAGATCACTCTTCAACAGTTTGATCTCCCGCTTCACGGCGGAGTAGAAGGTCCTGGGCTCAGATGGCTGCAGCATGGACAGTCGGAACCGATGGGCCGCGGGCGCAGACTCCAGTACGCAGAATCCTTCGCCACCTTCCTTGTTTTCTTCAGGTATTGCTGCTGCGGGGCTGGCCGTGTCCATTTCTGCCTCGTCTGTGCCTTCTGCTGTCGCGAGGGGCGCTGTGTCAGGGGCAACTGAGGAAATACAATTTTACTATGGAATGTTCTGTGCTATAGATTTTGGAGTATGAATTATTGCTGTAAAAAAAGTAAAACCTGGACAACACTCCTCGAGAAATCGATCGAAGTTTAGCGAATACGAGAGTGTAGAAGGGCACTTCGGTTCGCTTCGTACAACCTCGGTTCGCCTCGGGCGACTTTCGATCGTTGTCGGTATTTGCTCCCGAGTCAAAGAATAGGTATAGGTACTTCGGACTTGGTCAATTTTGACTAGTACTTCGTCGAATTAACTTTGCGAGTAGTGTAGTGCAGGTATTATTATGTTAACACGACATCACAGCAAAAACCTTTGTATATTGGACATTATTGAAATGTTACGATATTATATGATTAAATGTTGTTGCTTCTCTTATTGAGATCCCTCAAAAAGACGAATTTGATAATATATCTTTGTTATATTTATTATGTTTTGTTTGTATTAGCTTCTCTTCGAAGTATAAAGGTTCTGCTTTTTATTCAATGTCCAGCACTCTAGTTACGTTCAGAAAATTCCTAATCCATTGCTTCATATGTTTGGAAAATTCTGTCTGCTGACAATGTAAATAACGCAATTAACATTGTTGATACGTCAAAATGAAAGGCATCGCAATTGTAAGTGTATTTCGCTATTAGGGTTTACTTCACAGATATGGTAGATAGATAGATAGACCTAGATAACGCAAGTATCACAATCTGTTGAAAACCAAGCGTGCCATTTTTTTGACTACCTACTATGACGTCACATGCGCTCTTTCTCACTCACGCTCATCCGGCCAGGAGTAAACAGGACGGAGCGCGTAAGTGGCGGCTTACGATTTTTGTACGTAAGTTGGTGCGATTTTTGGCAAGCGAAGTAGTTGCTCTTGCGTTATCTGTGGTTTACGTAAAGTGGAATATCTCACCAGTTCCCTCCATTTTCTGTGCAGTGGCTGTGGTAGCATCCTTGACGTCAGCTTCCTTGGCAGCCTCGGCTTCTTCCGCCATGCTCACAACCAGCGCACCGTACTGACTATAATTATATCGATGTGTGAGATAATAATATTATAACATGTTAGATCTGTAGTTGAATGTACAATGATCTTCGGTTTCCAACGAATTATTTTTATATGTAGAGAAGTTCCCAAATAATAGAAAAAGAGTCTAACAAGAGTAGACGGGATATTTCTATTTGACCTTTAAGTACAAAGTTACAAAAAAAACATTACGAGGCCTATGATTGGTCCAAAAATGCGATGTTTCGACGATAATTGCACGATTCATAGATTAGTAAAAAACAAGGTAATTACAGGAACATAAAGATAGTCATCAACCGTTAATGGATAAGACAGTACCAATAATATTACAGTACCATGCATATCAGTATACAAGGGGTTTACAAGGTTTCAAACTGGGTGTATGTTTGCTGTGACGAAACGCGAGAAAAGCTATTACAAAGTTACGAACTTGCAGGCGGCAAAAGAGGGAACTAATTTAAAATGTACTGAATTTGACAGCTCATTGTCAACTTTCCTTAGCAAGTAGCGCCACCCCAAACCAAAAATGTTTTTCGTCACAGCGAATCAACCCCTAAGGGCCTTGCAACACTTACATTAAACAAATATATGGTAATACAACCGGTAAACTAACAATATTGGGTTTAATCGGAAATCAGAGAAATTAAGTTACCACTTTTTATAGAGTCATCTAAAAACAAACAAAAAAGTAAATAAAAAATAAAAGGAAAAGGCGTTACTTAAGCTGGCGAAGAAACAGAATATTACTAAATAATGCTCAAAATTATAGCAAATTACTACTGTAATTACTAAGTATTGTTTTGTTATATTTTGATAGAAGCTTATTGCAGCCTATACCATTGCTAGACTACGCTGTTAAATTGCAATCATGCGCAACGGTATTCTTGTATTATAGAAAAAGTTGTTAAGATTTTTGTAATATCCAAAAAAAAGGGCTGCGGTTTATTTTAAGCTTGTTATTATAAAAATTTGGGAAATAAGTGCCTACACAAACGACAGACAATCTGCAGCACAACATTCAGTTTGTCTAAATGGACAACGTAAATATTTGTCCGGCGCAGACTAAATCGAGCTGAAGGACGATATTATTAGATTTTAATTCTGAAATCTATCAGTTTATACATTTTGAAGGAGTTACATGCATTGTATACAAGGTGTCCATTCAAAACGGGGCAATAAGGTCAGCTACCGAAAGATTGTAGCGAGCTACATAAAAACGTTCTTAGGAAACTGTCTAGAACTTTTAAGATAATATTCAAGTATGAAGAGAAAAAATATATTATTAAGTCGAAATAAACATGATATTAAAATTATAAAGAATTTTATATTCATATACATTTGTTTAATATAAGTATTGAGCTACGGGTAAGAGGGTAGAACAAAAAAGACTATGAAACGACTATCATACTGTGGTTTGTGATCATAATCATAAAATTATCGGCAAGTCGTCAGAATTCGATATGTTTCACCATTTTTTTATATTTTATTTCATCGAAACTTTTTATACGCATCAGCACAGCTTATTCCAAATGTTCATAATTATACACCAGCACCATTCAAACCCTCAACCAACTTACTTAATCTTAATGAAGGACCTGACAGTATTTACATTTTTACAAAATACATTTATACAGGTGAGACCCCAACGACACAGTACGACATAATGATATGCATAAATAAAAAATAATAACATAAAAATATATACAAATCAATAAAACAATAGTAAAAAAAAAACCTTTTTGGAAATCTGTACATGGCGGTGAAAAAAATGTATAGGAAATCAGTTTTATGACGTGACACGCTCATAATTATATTAATTTTATATGGTTATTTTTGTTCTAATGATATATTTTAGAAATATAGTCCAACGTAACTGTGTATAAATAGTATGTAATATACACCAGCTATAAAGCAATTGTAACATGTACATGTAGGCACAAACAGCAAATACAGGGTGTCTGGGAAATCTACGCACAAATTATATAACCCTGAATTCAGAACATGATTATAATTTATTACTCCCTAGCGAAGAAATTTTTCGTCGACTATCAAAAATAAATCTACTGTTTCATAGAAAAGCAATTTTTTATTTTTAATAACGACAAAATTTTCAACGCAGGAGGAGTCAGAGAGAATCATGTTCTGAATCCATGGTAACAGTTGACGCGTCGATGTCCCTGCCACCTGTATACAGGATAGTGATTCAGTCACCTGCATCTTATAAGGAGATGGAAATGGGAAAAAAAAAAACATACAAATGTTGCCTGTAAAGGAGTTCACATGTGTTTCATATGAAAAGTTGTGACGAGAACAATCACCAGCCTGTATTTGATCATGAAAACTTAAATGTATGGATGGATACCGAAACATAAAATGCGAATAAAGCAAAAGACATGTACAGAAGCCCAAAAATATAAAGAAATGTAAATAAAAACAATAAAGGAGGCTCACACTGAAAAGTGGTAGACTAAGTTCTCCTCAGAGCCGTTTGTGATTTGTTTTCTCATTAAGGCGTTAAGGAAATCGGCCAACTCTTGCGGCCTTCTCCTGCGAAATAAATGTAACCTTTATTACAACTTACATAAGGCGTTTTAATTTTAAAATGTGCCGTGGTGCCAATGTGCAAAACTAATAACCAAGTTTTAATTTATTATAATGCTGCGGCCGGACCTGGACAATATCATCACTAAAAAGGTTACTCAATGAAGACCATGTTTGAGCTATCAAAGATCAATAATATTTATCGGCGTCAATATTTTTAAACATTAGATGAAAGCTGGGACCATTTTACATCGAAAGGATTATTTTGGCCTGACCAAGATTTTGTCTGGATTTTAAAAGAGTCAGACTTTTTCATTCTTTCTTCTCAGAGTAGGAAACACCGAACTCATCTAATTTTAAGAACATAATTTAATTGTGACGTATTAAAGTTTTTTTTGAACCAATTTACATAAATAAATATCAACATTTTAACTAAGATCCGGCCGTTGCAAAAAAAGACAAAAACTTTCCTAAGTTTTTTCCTGCAAATTAAGTTAAGTAAGTATATCTTTAGTTAGCGCATGAACTAGCATAATGACTTACCGGCTAACTTCGGTGTGTGCTTTGATGAGCTGTGCATGTATGAGTGAGCACAGTTTGTGGCAGACGTTCTTGCCCTGTCCTTGTTCACCTTCCGCTGCCTCCGTGGCAGCTGGCAACACAATTGATTGTTGTAGAGCAACATTTTGCAAAACGATAAGTAACTTTCTACAACTTTTAGTTATCTGCCTAGCCTTTTTCCAAATATGTTGGGAACGGCCTCCGATGCAGCTGAGTACCAGTATTTTACATGGAGCGGCTGCCTATCTGACTTCAACAACCCAGTTACTGGGTAATACTATACCGCTTGGTAAGACTGGTTGTCAGATTTTCGGGCTTCTGACGACCCGTAACGACTGTCAAAGATCCACGAATGACAGCCGGGACTAACAGCTTAACGTGCTTTCCGAGGCGCGGAAGGACGAAAAAAAAAAGATGGTCACCCATCTACGAACCAACTGTAGCAAGCGTAGCTTATCCTGATAGATCGACCCACTTTAAGTAAGTTTCTGACTCTTTCTACAACTTTAAGCTAAATAACTTTTGATCCGAAGTTGCCACTAACACTTGGAAACTTTGCTCCACAAAAATATCTTCCACCTTCTAACTTGGAGCAGCTGAAAGCTAAAATAAATTAGGAATAGTTCCTCAGTATTAAACTTTTTTGATCGATCGTTTTTTGAACGGAGAAGATTATAATAGTTATCTATTCTTAATCGAAACTAGTCAGCAACCCGAAATAAATACCTGAGTAAACCTGTCAACATTAAAAAATACATTTATGTGTGTACTCACGATTGTCCACAACGGCGGTACCGTCTGGCAGTGCCACAGTTGTTTCAGAGCCGGCGGCCTGCGCCGACTCTATGTCCAAATGCAACTGTTTCTTCGACACAGTACATTCCACCTAGAAATTGTAAACTTTATCTAAGATCTAGCATTCTTAAAGGCAAAAACATAATGAATACAGTGAAGCGATCAAAGGGACATGTATTATTTAAAAAAAAAATTCTTATAGCTAAGTATTGAACCCGAACTTTTATAGTTAAAAAAAAATAACATCATGTATTATTGTAACGACTCACGCTGATGATGTTGGTGTTAAAGATCTTACAATGAAATGTGTAAATAAAATACTCCACATTCAAAGTACCACACTACCGCTATCGGCTTTTGTCATTAGAGGCTGTATAACATTGATATATATGTTACACTAGATTAGCAATTACCGCACCAAGGCGTTGCCACTAGGCTGATGGCTACAGCCATCAGAGTAGCTAACGTCAGTTCAGTGCTCTGTGTGACGCCAACCGAAGTCAACCGAGTGACATGCGACAAAAAATATCGCGAAAGAATGCGATTCAAGATCACAAAAACATAATAAATTAACCGGAATTACTTTCCACACGTAAATTAATTGTCTCTGTGTTTATATCAACGTAAAAACGCAATAAAATGTAGAATTTTGTAAATTGGGTTCAGTGTTACCAGTAAAAACTTAGTTTTAGTTTCCCACATTAATGGGAGTTTTTAATTTATGGAGTAAGTGATTTTAAATATTTTTTAATAATAACAACGTAGCAGGGTGCCTAAAGATGCAGCACGCCGTGAAAAATGGGTGGAAATAATCCGATTGCTGAGAAAAGAGACTGACTGGCTACCTACTAAATCATTCAATTTCATTAATAATAAAGAAAAAATATTCAAAAAGAAAATGTCTTAGTTATTTTAATTATTTATAAACTTCTATTACACATCCATTATGAAATACATAATTCAAATATTTTAAAAATAATTTAACTTAACCTAAAACGCTTTTTATGGCTTAAAATGTTGGGTAAAATTTCGCATGGGTAGGCAACCCCATCCCGTCATTGCATGTTTATATTGTGGTCTTTGTCTAATCTAAGCGACGGTAGTATTCTTAAGACGCGTGTAAGTGAGACAGATATATGTTTACTTTTAAATGTTTAGTGGTTTCAAAGCTACGTCGTCGCGTTTATAAAGTGGCTACACTTTTTTGACACATTTTATTGAGGTTTGCTTCTCTAGTTATATAGCTCAATGCTGTATAATTAAATATTAATGCCATCATGAGAGTTACGAAAGAGAGATGGTGCTATCGGTCATGTATTGCTTTTTGGCCTTGCAAAGCTTTTTTTTTGTTTTCTTTAATTTGCTGTCCCAAATAAAATATTTTTCTTTACAACACCAATTTTGTACTACATTTAACGAATAAAAGTTTTAGCCCTTTAACCGATTACGTCGGATTAATCCGACAAATATTTTCGTGTCCATTTCGCCAGAGTCGTATATTTACGACCAAATACCACAGCTCGTTTACTCTGTTTTTTATTATTAATTACGCTGTACTCTATCAGGTTATTCGAAAAAAAATTTTTTTCGAATTGTGCCGGGCGCTGGGGGCATGACTACTGTTATGAAGCCGGGCGGTTAATGACCGCCACGGTCGTGTATAGCCGACAAATGAAAACGTGCTCAACACGCCACCGTCGGTTAATGCCGACAAGAAAACACCATGTTTTAAGTACAAAATAAATAAACTAAATTCAGTTTTATGTTTATACTTAAAACATGGTGTTTTCTTGTCGGTATTGGCGTGTTGGGCACGTTTTCATTTGTCGGCTATACACGACCGTGGCGGTCAAAGGGTTAATTGACTTTTTTTCCTTTCATAGTACGGTCTCTGAACATTAATCTAACAAGTATACATCACCTGCATAGGCTCCACAGTAACATTTGCCGCGATGATGGCTTTCGTCCCTTCACACTGCAGTGGCTTGTCCATGTCTTCGTCCACTAGCATGGGGTCCGTCGGGGAGGGCGGCGTGTCGGCGGCGGGAGGGTCGCTGGGCGCGAACAGTCGCGCGAGCTGCTCGTGCACGCGCCGCTCGCCCGCGCGAGGCGTGATTGCGCCGCGTTCGCGCACGCGTTCTAGCAGACCCTGGGGTTTCAAAGGGGCGATATACAGGGTGAAATTGAAAACATACGACAAACCGAAATGGGAGATTGTACTCATCATTATGAACAACTTTTACTATGGAACCTGAAAGCCCGAAAGGGCCGAAGCCTGCCGGGGCAGTGGGATTGTCCGAAAGGGTTACCGCTACCCCGGAACACAAAGGGCTAAAGAAGGAACACGGGTGGGTTTTACGGTTGGGTTTTCAGTAAGAGTCTGACACTCCTTTCTGCTCCACCCAGAGCTAGAGGGGTCATTTGATGATTTCCCGTCCTCAAAAAAAAAAAAAAGACTTATATTAATTATAAGTACAGGTTTCCTCACGATGTTTTAGTAGATACATTCACAGACTAATTATAGAGAGGTGGTGAGTGAGCTTTTTGGGGATTGTCTTTTGTCATTTTGATGAAGACGATGATGGGAACGTATTTTGATTGTTTCGATGCGCACAGTTCTTTATATTCTATGATAAATATGAAACTGATTAATGGGTAAATCAGCAAATTTTTGTCAGCATTAATTGCAACATGAACTGTGGGTTAAAAGGAGATTTCTCGTAAAATTAGTTTCCCACGCACAATTTATCGGATCAACTATGGCAAAATGCTTGATACTTGGGAGTGATATGTGTGCATTGACTACTTTTTAATATTCTGACATCCGACAATATCTTACCAAAAAGTGATCCTCATGGAAGAAGGACGTTCCCATAAGTCGGTCTAAAAATCGGCAATCTTTGTACAAGGTTAACAGCTTGCGCATTATCTGAAAATAAAAGAAATCTTTAGAAAGCTTATGTTTACATTCACAAGTACCACTTGGACTGAATGGTATCCTGTTTCACACATTTATAATTAAGTATAGATATTTAACACCAATGTCTGATTTTCCAATAGTCCGATAACTTTTATCTGAAGTATAAATGGCAGTTTGACATTTTTTCTTCACGGCCCAATTTAATCAGCTAGCAAAACTCCGCAGACGTGGTAGGTCTTTAGCTAAAAATAGTAAAAAAAAATATGATTATTTTTGGGATGCCGGTAGTGTATTTACATGAGTTTAGAGAACCAGTTTTTGTTTTATCGCGAATATACAATATCGATACCCATCACGTCTGTGAAGTTTACACAAAAAACTATTTTTTTAACACCTGCGGTCTTCGACCCAGAATTTTTTTTATACCGTTCTAGGGAGTTTCGCTAGCTAATTTAATTCAACCCTGTTTACAAAAGCTGTCGAACTACAATATTTATCCTCGTGATCACTTTTAGTTATCAGACTATTAAAAATCAGCTCTGAACCAAGGACACTTGTAAAACGTTAAGGTGAATGGGAAGTGGTAGACCGCGAAATTCAAATTTCATTACGTTTTTTGCAATTTGCAGGTCAGTATCAGGTTGTATCTTGATCAAAATTTGATTCGCGACTATGACAGGTACGTATCTAAAGAATTATAATCATTAGAATCATTAACACATCTTCCTAAGTGAGATTTGTACCACAAACACTTTTCCATGAGAGATTTCTTCTTGTGGTACAAATCTAAGTTAGGTAATGATTCTAATGATTATAATTCTTTAGATACGTACGCACGGCTACACATCAAGCTATACATAACTAGTATAAGCTGACTTCTAATTGTATGAAAAATCTATGCAATGCGAGGTCAGCTAAAACTGGAAATGTATAGCTTGATGTGTAGCCGTGTGTACCTGTTATAGTCGCGAATCAAATTTTGATCAAGATACAAGCTGAAACAGACCTGCAAATTGCAAAAAACGCAAAAAAAATTGAATTTCGCGGTAACCACTGCGCAATCACCTTAAGGGTTTTTCCCTATTGGCGGGTCCGACAACGATGTTTTCAAACGCTTCGTATACGAGACCGATATAAAGGATTAGTTCATTATTTGATGTGCCGCGAAATATCATATCGACATTATGAAACCTTTGGAAGTTCAAAAGAACCAACAAATCATGAGAAACGCATCGCATTCGGACGGATCATTTATGAAACAAACTATGTTTTAATAATTTTATAAATAAAATCTGCCAATAAAATAAGAGATTTTATCAAAACGGTTTTAATACACACAATTTTATTGATATATTTAAACGTACGTGGCAAAACTGTTTAGGTACGACGTGGATCAAAAATTCGTAATGAACGTGGCGAAATTGAGAACTAAAATGGAATGTACTGACGGGTTTCGACCTTCTTCCTTTTACAAGTGATAAGTTTTTCATCACGTTCAGATACAGTTCCATATCGCACTATATTTCAGTTTATAATTCCAATAGTTTTAAATGTGTCGTTTATCTTAACTCCCAATAGGGTTTAAAATGTAACAACAAATTTTAAAGGAAAATAGGGGAGGGGAAAAATAAAATAAAAGAATACATATTTTACTAAAGTACTTTTAATATTCAATTAATATCTACTTAACCATGAGGTAAAACAAAATAAAAACAAAAAATATGAAAATGTAATAAATAAGTAATTAATGGAACCAAAAATGAAGAAGCCGTCGAAGATCAGGCAGGATTATCAGGCGGCACTTGTTTATTTTCTTAGAAACTTCCTGATTCATCCAACGTTTGCATGGAGTAAGTTCCTTATGACCTTTGAAATTGACTAGGGGGTCAATTTTAAAGATAATATGCATTATCATTGGTGCATTGCTCAAAACCATGATTATATTTATATAATCGTGGCTTCGTGCTCGCAGTTCTTAAGAGGAGCACTTAAAAAATCACACTGTTTTTTACGCGAGGCTTTACGCATACCGGGCCGGCGCCAGCAAAAGTATCCTTCGACTTACTGAGATTGCATCCCGAAGTGCGAGCAGGATGCTTCGGGATGCCGAGGCGTCTTGTGGTATGCCGCACCGTCCTGCTGAATTTCATATAACACCGCTCCCAACGAATGATTGTGCACATGAATGTGATGCATTTGAAATGATTACTAATGCCAAGCATTGCGGAAAACAGCAACTCAAATTATAGAATAATAAATCACCACGCTGAGACACAAGCCGGCACGTGTCGCGGCGGCATGCCGAAGCATCCTTTCTGTCACCGTTCCCAGTCATTACGGGATAAATTGAAATCTGAGCAACATTACACACACATAGTAGTATAGTAAGGCTGGGATTTCCTAAGACTGGGGTGGCCGCAACATAGCGTTCGCAATTTATTGTTGAATGACGTCATTCAAACGTTATTTACGGAAGTGGTGTGTTTTCCTAGAGAGCATTTTTGACAATAAAATCAAACCAATCCAATCTCGTTCATGACATCCGTCGCTGCGACCTTTATGTGGCGGCCACTGTTTTCGCAGGAAACCCAAGCTTTAGGCAAGAAAAAGATACTTTTGCGGTGTCGGTCCGGGTGCGCCGGGCGACGTGTACCTACCTCCTGTGTCTCTGCGGAGGGATCTTTGGCGAACAACAGTTGCAGTCTCCGCAGGTAGTCGTATAGGCGCTGGATGAGCGCGGCGACGGGCGGCTTTAACAGCCAGGGCACGTCGGGGCCGCGCGCTAATAGGGCCCCGTCGTACGCGTCCGCCGGGGACGTGCGGAGCCACCTTAACAGAGATAGTACTTTTACCTCTTGACTCTGTAACGTGGGGTGTTTAGCGAACATCTCTTCTAGTTTCCTCATGGCGATGCGGCCGCGCTCGATGTGTGCGGCGACACGCGGCTCCAGCAGGCGCGGGATCTCCAGGCCCCCGGGCCCCACGGCCGCGGGCCCCAGCGCGCCGGGGCCCGCGCCCGAGCACGACCCGCACGAGCCGCACTCCGCCGCCACGCCTACTGCAGCGGCCACCATCACATCTGTATCGACCAAAGCAAAAGATTAAATGACGAGCCCAAAAAAAAAATTGATTAAACGGTATAAAGCAGTGTCTTATGCCACGGCCGTTATATTGAAGTACCATGAAGGATTCTCGTGTTCTGAGTTATCTCCTGAGTGAAACGAGGGAGTTAAGAGAACACTGTATTAAATACATTTCACACCATTCGGTTTTTTAATATAATGTATGTTTTTGTAAAAGTTTTTATACGAATTCTTAGTTAGGGTTTCAAATAAAAATCACATTATTGACCACTGGGTTATCATGAAAATCAGTACAATATTTGTCCGGTTAGACCTATTCATGATTTAATATAGGTTAGATTTGTATGACATATAATTTGACATTGGCCCCGATTCCTGTTGTTCACAAACTAAACTAAACTTAAGTTCAGTGCATCTTTTTCTTTCTATTTCATTAAGAAAAGGACAGAAGATAAATATTAGTTTAGTCCTGTCAAATTAGTCAGCACCTGACGTAAATTGACGTATTTTTAGTAGCCAATTTTTTAATCACGTCTAAACTTGTCTATGGATTATCTAATTTGACAGGACTAAACTAATATTTATTTTCTGTCCATTTCATAATGAAATAGAAAGAAAAAGATGCACTGAACTTAAATTTAGTTTAGTTTGTGAACAACAGAATCGGGGCCATTATCGAGCAGGTGGTATGAAAACAGTAGGTATGGCATAAGTGTCGGCCGCCATACCGCTGGCGGGCGGCGGCAGGCCGGGCGGCGTGGGTGTACGCGGCTCGGGCTCGTGCGCCGAGCTCTGCGTCTCCCACGAGTCCTCGGACGCCGAGCCCTCCGAGCCCCACAGCTCGCCTTCTTCGCTGTCGTACTCGCCCACCTGTGTATGACACTTTCTTTATAATACACAAAATTTCAGAAAAGAGTTAAATCCCTTGAACTGTATGGGAAATAGAGCCAAATGGTCAAAGTGTCGAATATTGCCCTAATGTCCAATCGTAAATATATAATAACTAGCTGCGCCGCGCGGTTTCACCCGCGTAAGTTTTGATCCCGTGGGAATATCGGGATAAAAAGTATCTTATGTGTTATTCTGATGTATAAACTATATTACTGTAAAGTCTTATCAAAATCCGTTCAGTAGTTTTTGCGTGAAAGAGTAACAAACATCCATCCATCCATCCTCACAAACTTTCGCATTTATAATATTAGTAGGAAGTAGGATAGTAGGATTAATGGACTTTAAAAAGGGCAGTTTTATTTTGGGATTTTATTCGGAAGAACTTCACAATTTGAATGATGTTTTTGTGTTTGTTAGTTTTATTTGAACTCTTACTTTGTATAGATCTTGTGGCCAGCACATACTCGTGTGTCCGTCGACCCACCATACTTTGACGCGGCCAGACGGGAAGTTGTCAATCACCTGAAAACAAATAACTCAATAAACTTCTGCTACAGCAAACAGCTCCCGGTTACTGAAAGCAGGTTCAATTAAGTTGATATATTCGACAGCCAATCACACAGAACAGAAGTGAGATTTGACATTAATGTGAGCCGGTCTATTCTGTAATAAATTCACCGTAAAACTTAGGTGAAGTGAGTTGTCAATATTGTCAATTCGTGGCATCAGCCGGAAGGACAGCTCAGTCCACCTAAGTTTTCACAGCGAGATTTTTACAGAATACTACTGCTGTTCAGAGACGTGATCGACCTTATATAACCCATAGGTATTTTTGGTATTATTTCTCACCTGTCCTGCAGTGCAATTGGCATCTTCCCCTGTAAAGTTGGCCACCCTGATGACGACCGTCCCGGGTCGATACTGGAAATCTGGATGATCTTTCAGATCATACACGCTGACTTCGCTCTCATGCAGCATTTGTGGTCTATGAAATATATGAGACTGTTAAGTATATAATAATAATAAACAGTTTATTTTCATAAAATTGTTACGTTATGTAAATGTGACACTCGATTCCGCACTAAGATACCTTGTGTAAGAAGTGCATACAATACTAATTAATAGCATTACAATTTTATTGTATATTGACATTAGTATTGCATGTTGACATTGTATTGTACGTTGACATAAGTATTGTGTATGGTCGCTGTAGCACCATGAACATGAGGCTACAGGAGCTAGTGCGAATCTTGGGGTTCATTCGATTAATCGAGTCTGCACCCTAATTGCGAAACACACTATCGATCTCAATTTGAATCATTTTGAAGCATATTGCTAATCCATTGCTTCATATGTTGGAAAAATGTGTCTGCTCAACAATGTAAAAACGCAATGAACGTTGTTGATCTGTCAAACTGAAACCCATTGTTACTAATAGTGTGTTACGCAATTACCCCGCTGGTTTAACCACGCTGGGATCGGTGCAATTCATTCATTCATAGTAGTGCATGTTGACATTAGTATTGCATGTTGACATTAGTATTGTACGTTGACATAAGTATTGTATATTGACATTAGTATCGCATATTGACATAAGCCTATTAAATGTTTTCAGTATGTGTGTCGTGTCGAAATGCAATGTATGATATATTTTTTTCTTTTTATTGAAATTGATTTTTAATATGTAGAGGCTGAGTTTATTTTATTATGGAGAATTGGCTGGCTGATAATAAAGAGTGCGCTATCTTTGCGCTATTATCACTATACCTATGTTAAACAAATGAATAATTATGACTTAACATTAAAAACAGGTAACAGGCCAAAGGAACCGTTTTCAATAGTCGATAGTCGATGGGGCCCACATGTGGGGTGCTGGAGATTTCTGTGAAGCACTCGCACCACAGGACCCGCATTCGGGGATCCGTTTTCATTAGTCGATAGGTAACGATTGTGGTATACGGAGTGACGGCATCGCACGTTTGGCAGTTGCTTTGAAGACTCTTTTTATTGGTAATTTTCAGTGGGTGTGAATCTCCGCACGCCCGCTACTGCGATTCACCGCAGACGGTTTACCGACCGCGTTATTAACTTATGACTTTAATTAGTTTATTACCCTGCCTGCGGGCAGACCCCGCATGCTGTATATATCGACCGAGTTATCGACTAATGAAAATGGCCATTAATGACTGAACCGATTGTTATAAGTACAGTCGAGTTCAATAATATATTGGCAGTGACAAAGTTTCAAAATATTATAAACGTTAAAATGATGATCATTTTAACGCTTGTAATATTTGAAACTTTAAATGTATGTTAACATTTTATTTGTCTAAATTTGTATAAACTGTATGATCATTTTAACGCTTAATAATATTTTGAAACTTTGTCACTGCCAATATATTATTGAACTCGACTGTACCTAGTGATCGTATATTCGGATGCATATTTACTTAAAGTGAATTTTTAGCTATGAAATTATGGAAGCGGCGTCTTAAAATATTTTTTCTGTAAATAAATCCCGGGATACTAGGAACACCGGGAATGCATATCTTAATATATATAAGTTACGTGTCACGTTGTTTGTCCGCAATGGACTCCTAAACTACTGAACCGATTTTAATAAAATTTTGCACACTGTGTGCAGTTTCATCCAACTTGAAAGATAGGATAGTTTATATCTCAATTTATAATCAACTAGCGACCCGCCCCGGCTTCGCACGGGTGCAATACTGATACTAAGTACAGGTATTTCAAGAATGCCAGCACGCGCCGCCGCGGCCGGCGCCGCGGCCGGCACCGCAGACACCGCTATGTCCCTGCATTTTAAATCTGTAATATCTTCGAAAATATTCATTTAAATTACATGCTGTAAATGGCCATATTTATCTATATTAACTGCACAATGTATTTAAGGTACTTAATTGGATAAGGATTAATGCTGTATTGCTTAAAATCGCTTCGTAAATAAGCCATTATTTCTCGTAAAAAGTAAAGGATAAAAAATGATTATTGTGGGTTATCCCTAAGAGATAGACATATACCATCGCAGACTTTTTTGTAGACCTTTTTAAGGTGTATAATACTGTAGTACATTATTCTGACCTATCTCGTAGGGTTCAGCCAGCGTTTGAAAAGTAAGCGCAAAAAAATGCGTTTATTTACGACATCACATGCATGGATGTATTATATATATAAACCTTTCTCTTGAATCACTCTATCTATTAAAAAAAAACCGCATCAAAATCCGTTGCTTAGTTTTAAAGATCTAAGCGTTCAAAGGGACAGAGAAAGCGACTTTGTTTTATACTATGTAGTGATAATTAATTCATTTACAATAACGTAAACCTTAGCCACAGCAACGCGTGGCCGAGTCTGCTAGTTATATATATAGTTTGGCATCTACCTACCTACTTTGCAATATTAGGTAGGTAGATATTTATGCATCCGATTTTATAGTCAGAAATTATGTACGATGTTATAGTAGTTTTTACGATCGATACAAAAGTGCATTCCATATAAGCCAACATTTGAAAGTAAGTAAATATACATCCGATTCTATATTTAGAAACCTAAATTCGTCGATCACGGAACCTCTGGATTTTTCGATACAAAAGCGCATACCATGTTAGCCAACATCTCAACTTTAGGTAAATATGCATCCGAATATCCGGTCTCTAGTTATAAGACAGAAAGGCTATCTTTCTGTCTCATAACTGCGAGCTGGAGCATAAGGCTTTTCAACCTGGATATTTGTATAAAAAATGATGACATACAAAAATACACGCAGACGAAGTCTCTCGCGACTTGGCCTTATATATTATTTTAATATTAAATTTAGTACTAACTTAATATAATCTACTTATAAAAATCTTAAATTCATTCACTGACAGGCAACACACAGCCTAAACCTTTGAGTCCAGAAACATGAAATTTTCCACAAAAGTTCCTTAAATAACGAAAGTGTAAACTAAGGAGAGATTTTTGAAAATTCACCCCCTAAAGGGGTTAAATAAGGGATGAAAGTTAGAAAACAAGTAACTGAAAGAAATGACACAATAAATAGTAGATATAACTCACACTGGCTCATCAGCGCTTGTATAGGTGCGGTACCAATGCACGATAGCCGTCCTGCCGTGATGATCCACGCGTTGAACCACACCATACTCCCTGTGCTTCAGCTATTAAATGACAGTAATAAATATGAAATATAAGTTTTTTGCGGCATAAACCTTACCTTATCGTATCTTTTTTTTTTACGTTAACTTAGAAGTTTGATTTTTTCACAGCTTCAAGGGACCACAGACCTGAATATATGGTTTTAATTTCAACTGGATACCTCTACGCGTTCCCGAGATAAAAGGGTCTTGACAGACAGACGGACGGGCGGATAACAAAGTAATCCTATAAGGGTTCCGTTTTTTTCCTTTTTAGGTACAGAACCCTAAAAAAATAAAGATATTTTTGCTGACTAAGTTTTGATTGGTTCGAGTTCACACAAAAACGTGAAGGCCATGTACCTGTTGATTTTCCTCGATGTTAGCTGCCCCGCTGACCACGAAGTCGCCCGGGAAACACTCCTGCCCATCTAAGTGATGGATCGGATACAGTTGTGTGGATGGAATGCCCATTTCTATCGTACCGTCCTGTGGATAAATTGAATAATTATGATAATTTTTTCAGATTATTTCAGATTTATACTTTTACTAACGACTTGACAAAACATCGAGATTTATTTACTAAATGTGAGTTTAATATTAACGTATAATACGCATAAAAAGCGGAATCAATTATCTAAACGATGGTGAAAACTGCATCAAATTCCCTTGCATCGTTAAGAAGAACAACGCGGTCACACGAGACAGATACGAAAATTGACTAAGGGGCCGTCCATATATTACGTCATTCTAAATTATGGGGGGGGGGGCTTGGTCTGCGGATGACGGTAAATGATAGATGGGGGGGGGGGGGTGTTTCGAAATTGACGTCATTCTTATTTATTTATTTATAGTTTATTGTTCACGTACAAAAAGATTATTTCTAAAAAGAAATTTCTTCCAGCACACCTAGTAAGTGAGACTGCAAATGTGAGAGGCGGCTATTATACCCTATTTTTCTCAAATCTGCAATGTTTTAATTTTGTCAAACTGGTAATGACGTCAATTTTGGGAGAGGGGGGGGGGGTCATTAAGAAATGACGATAGGATTGTATGGGGGGGGGGGGTCTAAAATCTGAAAAAATCGATGACGTAATTTATGGACGGCCCCTAAGTGGATTGCTGCACGGTTTGCTCTACACAATCGAATTGCTTGTTCAGTCAGGGAATGAAGAGTTTATGCATACTTCTAGGAAGTTAATTCATCGGTTGCGTTTTGCTAACAAAATGAATGAAAATTACATTTTGAATAGTGGCGTAAGTGGAAATATTTGTAGTTAAAAATAGCCTAACCATTTCGTACCGCGAGTGTACATGATACATATCCTATGGGTCTGGTAATCGTGTGTAACAGTTTCCTCCCTCAAAGGATTTATCAAATGTTGTAACTTTCATATTATCTGCGCCACACCATGCGCTTGCCGCGCAGCAAGCGTGTATGTTACATACCTGCCACACGACGTTAGCGCGGCTGGTAGTGTGCAGCGTCTCGACCACGACGCGCTCGCCCAGGGCGTGTATGTTACATACCTGCCACACGACGTTAGCGCGGCTGGTAGTGTGCAGCGTCTCGACCACGACGCGCTCGCCCAGGGCGTGTATGTTACATACCTGCCACACGACGTTAGCGCGGCTGGTAGTGTGCAGCGTCTCGACCACGACGCGCTCGCCCAGGGCGTGTATGTTACATACCTGCCACACGACGTTAGCGCGGCTGGTAGTATGCAGCGTCTCGACCACGACGCGCTCGCCCAGGGCGTGTATGTTACATACCTGCCACACGACGTTAGCGCGGCTGGTAGTGTGCAGCGTCTCGACCACGACGCGCTCGCCCAGGGCGTGTATGTTACATACCTGCCACACGACGTTAGCGCGGCTGGTAGTATGCAGCGTCTCGACCACGACGCGCTCGCCCAGGGCGTGTATGTTACATACCTGCCACACGACGTTAGCGCGGCTGGTAGTGTGCAGCGTCTCGACCACGACGCGCTCGCCCAGGCGCGGCGGCGGCGCGGGCGGTGCACGCCGCACCGTGCGCTTGAGCCGCTTGCCGCGCAGCAAGCGAACTGCCAGCTGAGGCGAACGCTTGCCTCGCGTCGACGCCGCTGATGAACAGCGGGATGACCATGTTGCGCCGCTAACAGGATAGAACCACAAATTATAATCAGTTATTCAATCGCAAATTTTAAAACCCCAGTTCAACACATTCAACAACCTACCTAACCTTACCATACAATTTCTGCCATAAACCCAACAATTTTATTATTTAATAAAGACAAATCTAAACTTTGGGCTTCCAAGGAAACGCCACAATTTCTTCATCAGATTTGACTATTTAAGTATTTCTATCTACTGGATTATAATAATTAAAATCATCAATACAACACTCTTAAATTCATATAAACCTATTAAATGACTATTTCATTAAATAATAATCAATAGGGGTATATGAACTTAGAAGGTTGTCAAATTGCAAAAAAAGCTTAAATCGTAATCTGGCAACGCTGGAGTACTCTCGAGGATTTGTTGTTTCATCGCCATAGACAAAACACAGGGCAAAGAGTATAGTAACACACAGCCTAAAGTAAAGAAAATACTACAGACACACATTAAGCAATTTGGATTTACAAAATAGTATATTTATCGCATACCATCTTAGATCATTTGCTATATTTACCTGTCAGTATCACTGCCATCGCTGCTAGTATTCTCCCAGTTGTCAGAATCATCGTCATTGAGCGCCGCGTCAGACTTGCTGTCTCCGTTGAGCAGCGTGTCCTCCCGGGTCGGCTCAGGACTGCGGATGTGCCATCTAGTTAGCGTTACAGTGTGCTTGATGAGAGGGCTCGGTTATGTTATGGTGTTGAAATGTAGCGATAAGCGATAGCGGTTTTTTGGTGTCAGGGTAGAGAGTAAGGTGCGTTGTGTAGTTTTGGTGTCCGAAAGTGTACAGTATCGGCTGAAGATATGTAGGGAGATATTAGTTTTTGTTTTGTTTAGATTATATTTAATAGAATTAAATATGATGATCGTGATGTTGATGATAGTCGAACGTCGGTCTTAAAATAAGGATTTTGTACTTTAGTATTTAAATATTGCACGACTCATAATGCGAAGCATTAAAGAATGCTATAAGATCGATTTCTTTTTGCCTGCTTTCTGCAACTGTTTCCATTGTTATACTCCTGCTAGTACACAGAACCTACTACATTTATATACCATTGTATAGATAATTTAATGGAGATTAATTCTGTACTTTTTTAAATTTAATGTAGTAGAAACGAAAAAAAAAATCAAAATATTTCTAAAAAAAATCCCGCCTATCAAGTGTGAAACAGAAAACATTGTAGCTTGCAAAAAAATCGAATTATTGAGTCAATGTTTTTTTTTAAATACCTACATTAATTTCGCCCACAAAATGAACTCTATTGAAAATGGCTCTGTTATTCAAAGTAGTTTAATTATAATTATTAAAAAAAAACTACCTAATATAGTATCTGTATGTTTTTTTATACGATCAAATGAGCATTAAGAGTCGTGCACTTTTCGAATTTCCAATTTTTTTTTAAAATATAGATTAGAAATACAATTTCCTTTCTGTTTTTCGTTAAGTCTCGACTAATTACGTGGCACAAAATTAAAAAAAAATATATGGGTTGATGATCGATGCGCAACCTGTAATCATGGATTCAGAATCATGGGCTGAATTCTTGATTACAGTTGGTGCGTCGATGTGCGTCGATGTGCCTGCAACCCTGAATAGATCAACACAGACATAGAGATACATAGGGTTCGTTTCATGTTTTTTATTTCATTTCACGACCCTATTCGTCGTAGATATTTATTTGTCGATTTATAGTTCTGGGCGCAGGGGACACGGCAATTGATATAAAACCAAGAGGTCAATAGGTCTTCAAATCTTTCCACAATCTTATTTTTTTTTCTGCCCTCACTTTTTATTCATGAAAATCATTCCACAAAGCAGCAAAGCTAAACTCCAGTCCCCTACCTGATTCCCGAATCATTCTTCTCCTCAGTAGCGGTATCTTCCTGACTGCTGGCCATTGGTAAGGACACGTCCCCAATGTTCTCAATCTTAATGCTGGGACAGTTCGCGTCCATCTTCAGAGCATCGTCTAAGGACTCTAGGTGGTCTGCGGTGTGGTCGACTTCCATGTCGTTCTAGAAAACATAAACCGTCTTATTTCGAACTTTAAGCCGACTAGGGTTAAGTTATTAATAGAAGACAGAGTATAACAATAGACGAGTCACTGCATAATAATTATAATGAGACAATGACACAATAATATCAGTAGTAAGAGAAAATGAGACAAACATACACACAGAAGGAGATAGAGAAAATATTCTCTATCTCCTTCCTGTATGCACTTTTTGTCTGGACCTAGTTGTTAGCCAACAACTGCCAACAAAAAATGGCTGTCACGCAACAATGGCAGCTAATCTACACAATACTTTATCTACATTCTTAATAAAAAACTGACACCTTAGTACCAGATGAAGTGGTCAGTATTGTATTAGAAACTGTATTTTGATCACAGATTCTTACAAAAAATTGGCTCAAAAACGATAAACATTGTTTTTTAATAAGACATTTTTAGGTTACCCTTTATCTTCCCCAGTTTCGATAATATTATGATCGTGCACAGACAATTTTGCAGATGTAGGTATTATATCTGAACATCGGAAACACCAATATGCTGTAAAAGGGATCTGTTATTATGAATAAATTAAGTGATATTGATTTGATTTGTATTATTTCACTTGGATTTAATTTGGCATAATATCTAGTTTTATTAAACAACTAAGTTACTTCGTTAGATTTAAGTTTGCGGTGTCCCGAGGCGCGCTTCTTAGGTCTCGAGGGCACGTGGTCAGTAGAGTTGGTGTCGGTCTTCGATGGCTTCTTTATCGGCTTAGCTTGCTTGCGGAGACTCCTGTAGCCTTTACCTATACCCAAAAGTGTGCCTGGTTTATTTATATGAAGGTCCACCAACAGCTTCTGTAATATATCTTAAGTACCTAGGTAACAATAGCCTCAGAGTTAGGCCGCTGCCTGGAATTTTGCGGGCAGCGGGGCGGCAGCGGCGGCGGCGCGGGCGGTCGCCGATTGCCTGAGTGCACCGCTCGTTGTCCGCTCCCGCGCCGTTGTTTTCGAGAACCGGTCCATTTAAATGTACGCATAAGATCCTGCCGCTCCCACGCTGCCAACGCTGCCGCCCCGCTGCCCGCAAAGTTCCAGGCAGCGGCCTTACACAGTCCTCACCAGGTTAACCAGCATTTTCACATTTGACTCCTTTTCGAATGGTAAGACATCCAAAAGTCGCCATTAAAAAGTTTGAAACCAATGGTGAGTCAACGAAGTTTTTATTGCTAGTCTAATGTGATCTTCTTAAGGCTGATTTTTCCAACACCAGATAATTTTATCCGAGGCATAATTTTAAATTTTTTACATATCTTCCATACAAAATCGACAGGCCTGTTGGTCTAGTGGTTAGTGACCCTGACTGCTATGCCGGAGGTTGTGGGTTCGATTCACACCCAGGACAAATGTTTGTGTAATGAGCACGATCATTTGTTCTGTGTCTGGGTGTAATTTATCTATAATATGTATGTATTTAGAAATATATAAGTATGTTTATCAGTGGTCTAGTACCCATAACACAAGCTCTGCTTAGCTTGGGACTAGATGACGTTGTGTGATAGTTGTGGAATATTTATTTATTTATTTATAAAATCTGTAAGACATCAATTTTATTCTACGAATAAAAATTATCTGTCGATTCAAAAAATCAGCCCTATACAGGGTGAAATTGAAAACATGCGACAAATCGAAATTGGAGATTGTACTCATCATTATGAACAACTTTTAGTATGGGACCAAACCTGAAATCGCGAAAAAAAATCATCTGTTAGGGAACTGATGATTTTTGTTCATAATTTATGTTCGTATAACTCGTCAAAATGTAGGGAACAGCTGATTTTTAGAATACACCAGAGCGGCAATTCTCGTAATTTTAAAAAACGTTCAGTCTGATCTCAGTCTCAATCTGTCAAAACTACCTCTAATTTCAAGTTTTTGACATTTGTTTGTCGCTGAGATAAGATTGCGACTAGATTTTGAACGTTTTAAATTACGAGAATTGCCTTCTTGGTCCCATAGTAAAAGTTGTTCATAACGATTAGTACAATGACCATTAAGAGATTATCCATTAATTACGGGACACCCTGTATAACAGTTATTTTTTTTTTATAACCGACGTAATATTTCAACGCGCGGCCTGTTACCATGGATTCAGTACATGATTCTTCAGTCTAGTAAGCTTTTCATTAGAATTCTTCTTTTCGATATGAGAAAAAGTAAGCGATACTTACTCTGTTGTTTTCTCCATTGCTTCTTGCTTACAAAGCTGTCTTCGGGGGCAATAGTGAGGAAGTTCCTGTCACCGACTTGCAGTGTGCACGGCTCGAATACATTCAGCAACTTCAAATTCTTTAGATCTTCACCTGTTTATGGAGAATGCAGTATTAACTAAGTTCAGATATTTTTAATGGGCCACAGCACGAACGGAATAGGTTGCATCATGATCATCATCATTATTTCAGCCGAAAACGTCCACTGCTGGACGTTTTCGGCCTCCTCTGAGCACCGCCACTTCCGACCGGTTCTGTGCTTCCCGCATCCAGGTGATTCCTACGGCCTTCACAAGGTCATCAGTTCACCTTGTAGGAGGCCTTCCAACGCTACGTCAATTGGTTGAATAATACTTCAAAATGTATTTACGTTTGCGTAAGCCTTCAATATTTATTTACATGTTGCAAAGGTCTGCACGCAATTCTATTGTGATTCTGTAGTAAGGCGAAGGTATCACTATTACTCAGTTGAAATGAGGAACTGAGGTTACTATAGAAACCAGGGACTAGAAACGTTACTGAAAATAACGATACGCGTAGTTCCGCTACCGATAATTTACTATAACGATACTGACAAACGGAACGAAATCCTAAACTGTTCAGTAACAATATTATCAATATTATCGTTATTAGTATAACTTATATCCTTATTAACCATTACTAACAATATATCGTTATTAGTATAACTAGCTTTATGAGATAAAAGATGACGAAAAAATATGAATAATAATGTTACAAATAAATCTATAACGTTTCACCTGTAACGTTATTACAAGCGGATAAGCTAAATGTTACTGATACATATAACGTTACTTATAATATCGTTCTACGAAAATGATAAGTATTCTATAAAATTTTGATATTTTTAAGTTATATTATCATTACAAATTATGAAACGTTATACGATAACATTAGCGGTAACGGAACGAAATTCAATTTTCAAGTCTCTGATAGGAACTAGTTACATGCGGTATAATTACTTAACCCTAGGCTTTATCAAAGGCAATGAAAAGTCTAGGTAGCCAGTTTTCCCCGGAGCTTTCTTTAGGGTTCTTGTATCAAAAACTTGGCTGCAGTTGACCTTTAACGCCTGTATTCCCTGAAGATGCAGGCAGAGCACGATCAGCCTAAAACGTTCCTACTGCTGGGATTCAGGCCTTGTTTCTGTGAGGAGTGGACAATCTACCTCGGGGGCCCAGTGCAGGTATATAGAAGTGTAAAGTAATACCTTCGACTAAGAATTTAGGCTGTTGCGGGGTTGCTGGGTCGGACGGATGTGTGCACAGCGCGCGGCACTGCCAGTGAACGCTCACGCTCTCAGTCATCACCGCCTCCACGGTGAACTGGGGACAAACGATAAAATAAAAATGCTATAAGTACTATACTCCGAGACTCGAGGTAGTCTCGGCCATAAAACGTGTAAGTAGGATAAATTAGTATTAGTACGATATTTTTGAAAATACAAGTATTAAAAAATCTAATAAAAATTACTACTCTCCTCATCTTGCTCCGCGTACAAATTTTGAAGTTTCTTGATCACGAAACGGAACATCTAATTTGTTGTTGACCTTGACCCTCCAAAAATCGGAGCGTTATTAAATTCTCCTTGAGGAAGTTAGTATTACTAACTTTTTTGCAAAGCCGAATTTCAGTCGTCAAGACAATATGTAAACTTTTTAACTAAATTCTTTGACAAGTATATTAACTATATTATGGCAAGGTCCTCATTCTATCTCTCGTTATCCCACGCTTCGTTCTTCACTCTTCAAGGTCCCCATCTAGTCGTTTCGTCCTGCCATTGTCTCTATATCAAGGCACCAGCTCTGTTCTATTAAGGTCTAGTTTTGTCCAGCATGTGGCAGAAATGCCATACATTCTTAAAAATTAGATCTCTTCAAACTTACTTTATGATCATGCATCTTATGTTTCCTGGCGGCCTTCATTTCCTTAGTAATGTGGAGCCAGTTGGCGCTGTCGAGCGAGCCCAGCGGGCCGTACACAACCTGTCCAGGGTAGAACTCGGACGAGGAGTACGGAGTGGAGCGGCGGCGCCGCATGGAGTAGTCCTCCAGGGGACAAGTGTCCAGGTCGGGGTACTCGAGGCGCGAGCCCTCAGCGGAGGCTAGGCGGAGTTTGCTGTGCACCGCCTGTATAGCAAGAAGTTTTGTTAAACAACGACAAAAAAGCAAGCATAACTTTTAATAGAGTGATCCGATTTTGACGAATGTTTTTTTTCAAATGGTTATTGAATGGTTTATTGGTCTTCGTGTTTAGTGTGTTGGTGTTTGTTAAGTGTCTAAGACTCTAAGCCATCATTGATTCGTTGCGAAAAAGATGGCACAATTGGTTCTGTATAGCTTCGCTCTCTACAGTATGGTTTGTTTCAAAGACATGTTCCTTTATCTGTTATATTTCTAACCACAGATGTGAAAATGGTTATGTACAATTTAACCCCAGAGATTATTTTACTTGAAACGTACTACAACTAAGTGAAATAAATTTGCTTAATCTATATTTAAAGGTACATTTAAAGAGTAAATATAATTAATGCGTTCAAAATTAACTGCTAAAATGTAACATGTTAATTTTCAGAAGTTTTAATATAACTACAACACAATGCAATGTTTTATTCAATACTGCACCATGTTTTGTGTATAGTTATGGTTTCTAGTTGTTAACAATAGCAAATATACATAAAAATCTTCGATCAATAATAGCACTTGATGCCCAATGAGCGCTTCAAAAACGGCCCGAAAAATAAGAGCACAAATATTTTTGTGGTCTTATTTCAAATTAGTATGGCCAACGTTAAGACGTCAAAATGCCGCAGTGCGCGTTCAAAAATTGTGTAAATAACTACCGCAACACCAAAATTTTGGAAGGAATACCTTTTTTTCGGAAATTTTATATCATTAAATGTTTTTCATATAATAATAACACACTTAAATAGAAAATATAAATAACTTAGCGAATATTATGATTGTTTGGCCAATGTTTGCGACAACGCGCCAACCTATTCTAACAAACATCGACTGTTTGGAACAGGGAATTCATGGAGTGGTATTGTTCTTTTATATGTTATTTTTGTTATAATTGTGAGGACTGTAAAAAGGGATTTATGTGGGCTAAAGAAAAATAAATGGTTTCACAAATTAATAGATTTAAGAGACATGGGTGGGTTATGTTATACTTCAAACGATGTTCGACGTATGTATGAAAACCGAATGTGATATACGCAATTATTGTCTTCGCACGAGTGGTGGCAAAACAATACAAAACAAATATGATAAAACTTTATATGTGTGAACGTTTTAAACGCATATATTGAAAAGGATGTGTTTTCTGGGAAAAAACGAACACAATCATAAAATTAGCTTAATGAAACTAATTATAGAAAAATTAATTGATGTATGATTACATTATATTTGTAAAAAAGAAACCGCTCAAATAAAAATTGTTTCCAAAAGACAAATTTATAACAAGCTGAATCTGTTTATAGGCAATTAAACATACATTACGTTTAAACATACCGATTAACATAATATTGTACTATTTTAGTCCTCCTACTTTTTTAAATCGGTTATTAATATTTGTCACCATACAAAACGAAACTTCACCTGAAAAATATTATATTCTGCAACTCTACGTCTTCTAATACTTACTGTATTCTGAGCATTGAAATGTAATACCGAGAACTACGTCTAGTTCCAAAATAGAGTAAGCACGAAATTGTCAACAAAATGTTTTTAACCTTATTGCTTACATATTAAGTTTCATTTTAGGATAAATATTTTTGTAGTTATTATAAAAATTACTTTTTATTTTCAAGTGATATTTTAAATTTATTGCTTTTAACCTTTCTCCGATGACAAAAGGACTTCAGTACTAATAATTTGCAATCGTAATTAAACTTTATGTTAGAATGTTAAGGTTTATAATAATCTGAAGTTGTTAATATTATTAAACCTTTTTCTATAGTTCGTAGTAAGAAATATAAATGTTTATGTGTGTGAAAACGTGGCCACTTTAGCGACTTATTTTTGTTCCTAATCATTAATCTAGTGCTATTATTGATTGAAGATAAAAATACATAAATGGTTAAACCACATACATATTTTCCCCTCAGGAATGCATAATGCAGACCAATCAATAATCACAATACTAGGCCACTGTAAGTCCAGTCCCTTCTTCACTGCAAAATAGTAAGAACAATAAGGTATCGGGCTTGCGGACGGCGAGCAATGGGCAGCTCGCCGTCCGGTAAGGACCAGGCCCGGGTCGACGGCGCCTTGTGTTCCACGCGCGCCTTATAGAGATGTCAACACTGACGGGGTCCGTTACGGCGGATGCCTGTCAGGGTTGCGGGTTATTCGAAATAGTTACCGTGGCCCCTGTCAGTAAAAATCTGACATGCCTTCCCGCTCCGTCCAAGAGCGGGAAAATTTATTTGATAACACACCACCAAAAAAAAAGATATGCAAAGCACAAGTTTAAATATTAAATTCCCAATAGTCCTATGAATACCTGGAGATAAAGATTACTCTCGAAATATTGTGACTGAGAATGTTCTAGAATAGCCTTTCCAAATTCCTTTATTAATGGCTGACTCTTGAGACATTAATGATAAAGTCAAAAACTAATTGAAAATAGAAATTGTATAGTAACTAGTTATCATCATCACCATTGTTAGCCATGTTTTCCCCCCACTTCTGAGTATAGGCCTCATTACTTTTAGGCCATGCTTCCTTTCTGTGCAATTAGTCATCATTCAGGCATAACGAAAACCCATTCCAGTGAATATTTGTATGATTTGCTCACCTTAGAAGTTCCAACCCAAGAATCGAGGCATACAGCTAAATCCGGAGTAAACTCCTCCAGAGGCTGGAGCCTCTCGCTAGCAACACTTGGTATCACATGCTTGGTGCCCACAATCTGCAGGGCTGCATTCATTATGATGTCCCTACAGTAGCCTCGCTGGGTATCCTTGCCAGCAATGAGGCGGCGGACAACATCACCTGGCATCAATGAGCGATCCGCTAAGCCAACCTAGGATTTAACAAAATTATTTATTAATGTCATAATATAGGTTTTGACAGTTACTGGTTTAAAATATATTGAGGTTGTAAGACCATGTTAAAAATGTATCCATTCATGCATGCAGGCAGATGAATAAATGATTATGTTATAATTATTTAGTATTCTCATGGCTCCCACTCTTTTAAAAGACCACACCCTCTTGACCTAAGGATACAATTGAAGAACACTTTTTGATTATAATAAGTGAGTTTTATAAGAATGGGGTATACAGGGTGAAATTTAAAACATGCGACAAATCGAAATGAGAGATTGTACTCATCATTAATAAGACGAAACCTCAAATCGCGAAAAAAAAAACAGCTGTTCCCTACATTTATGCTTGCATAACTCGTCAAAATGTAGGGAACAGCAGACTTTTTTTTTCGCGATTGCCGCTTTGGTCCCTTTGTAAAAGTTGTTCATAGTACAAACTCCCATTTCGGTTTGTCGCATGTTTTCAATTTCAACCTGTAGATAGCTTCAACCACCTATTGGTTGATAGGAATCCACTGTGTTCATTCATTACAACAATAAGTATGTTCATTCATTGTAGCAGTTGTTCCATGGTCCGTTGGTCTTTAGAAAATTGGTGACAGGCTGTTAATAAATTATTTAAAAATGTATTAAGGACAGAGAAATTAAAAAGAAGAACATGATCTCACTAGTCATATAATTTAATTTTTAAATTTAATTTCAAAGTATTTTTTGATCATATGAGCTCAATAGTATTATTTGAAGTGTTTTGTTTATAATTATTTTTAAGGTATTTTTTGTATGCTGAAATAAGTAAGCAAAATATGTGAAACTATTTACATTTAATACCTTATAAGTACCATGTTTCATGTAAAATTCTATTCTAAGTTTTTTTTTTCAGACATCTGAAAGTATTCCGTAAAATTGTTTGTTCGTGACTTTTGAAGCAGCATATTTTTTACTCTATGTACATGTACATTCCAATAAATAAAATAATAATAAACCTCACTATCATGTTATGTTCACAGTCAAAATATTGAACTTAAGAACAATACTTTTTTTATTGCATTTTTAACAGATGTTTTCAAAGCTTTTGTATGTCCTTAATTCCTATAAATTGTAAGTTTTACAAATTGTGGAATAGTTTCCAAGTGCATTAGATCTTGAGGGTAGACTTACTTTCAATGAAGTTCCTATCTTGTTTTACCCTTTTAGAACATATTCAAGGGCAAACCATGTGTTATTCAAGAAATTTCGCACTAGCCCCGGGCTTAGGGGTTGTTGTACTCTCAAGTACAGGCCTTAATATATTTTCAATAACTATTACGGTGCGCAAGTGCCAAACACCGCGTGAGACCAAGTATGATATTTTTTAATTGTCCTCGCTTACCGACTTCTCGGATATGACTCGCTCGGTGCCGGAAGGATGCCAGACAACACGAATTTCGCCTTTTTGTATAGGTGTTTCAATGTCGCTCTCTTGATCGCTGGAGTTGGCTTCATAGTTCTCGAGTACCAGACCGAAGACCACTTGACCGCGATTGTTGATTTTATACACTTCATCCTCGTAAAAATATTGAAAGTCAGTCGGCGAACCTGGATTTTGCCCCGCCATATTGACGGGAATTATCTAAAGACACAAATAATTTTGTTTTTTACGTGATTATGTTCTTTCTGACAGCTGATTGCAATGTGTGGCGCATGCGTCAATAAATTATGCAAGGAAAACGCCATCTTGCGGGTTTTTTAGTAAAATAAATTGCGTTTCGTTTTACCGGTTTTTCTAATGTTATTTATAATAATTATGTTTATTTATTTTTATAAATAAATAATAAATTCACCGAAAAAAACCGATTGTTGTCTGTGAGGGATTCACGGACAACAATCGGTTTTTATCGCTCTAATTTAAATTTGGGTTATAATTACCTCAAATAGCTTGTATGATTAGATAAAGTTGTGACTCAGTGTTTGATTGGCACTGGAATATTTATAAGAACTAGGGATCATTTCGATTAGCCGTAAAAGAGTTTCGATCGGGTTATGCAGAATGTTTGGAAGCTGAGTGCAAAGCTATAAGGGAGTGATAGTTGACACCATCCTTTGGGCGCATTATGTCCAATTCGCAAAATGTCCAACTTACAGCATTTTGAGCCATACATGTTCTCTAGACGATACTAGGGCCGGACGCGAGAGATCGCCGCACGTAAGCAAACCCCTTCAAACACCCTTATGGCATGAACAGGTCAGTAAATCTTTTAGCATTATTATTTTATTCAGTCTTATCATTATAATTGGATGCTCCATTAGGACAGCGTTGTAGCTGGTGCAGGCGCGGTCGCAGCCCAAGATTGAGGGGGGGGGGGGGGGTCACCAATGGACGCCCAGGAATATTTTAAGGGTACTTACATCTCCTCGTTAGTCTAGTGGTCGCAAGCGTTACTGCTGAGTTATTAGGTTGTTCCATCTGAAATTTCCCCGAAGCAGCCCGGAGTCTGGATTTGTGCCCGGTTGACTGCAGTAGACTCGCCCCCTTTAACATGGGACTTCAACATAACTGGCGAAATGTGGGTGTAAGTACTATAAGAAAGTACACACCTACCTAACCCTCCGGGGATTAAAGGCGTGGTGAGTTAATGTTCATGTACATCTCGAGTTCCACATTACTTATGCTACTCAGGGACGCAGCTTGTAGTGGAGGTGAGGGGTGTTAGTTTGGGCAAATTGGTCGTATGTATTAGAATTAGAACGGTAGATTATTATGTAGGGTGGGAAGGGCCAGCGTAGCGAGCTCGAAAATTTTAACAACCCGCCTCGGTTTGGTTAGGTTTTATTTGATTACATTTTCGATATAAGCAGGCAAGCCCAAGCAACTATGAGAAATTAGATTGCAAGAGCGAGCGAAGCGAGCCCGAAAATTTTGCACATTCTCGGATAGGTTCGATTTTCATTTTATTCTAAAAGGAATTGCTTGCTTGGCCGACTTATGAAGAAAAGCTCAAGAATATCGAATTAGGACGAAAACAACTCGTTTTACAACAGTTTAGGCTTTGGAATTTGGCCTTACGAACGGGGTGCCCAATATCACGAGTTTGATTCGCTCGCTCTTGTATCCTAGATTCTACAGGATGAAATTGAAAACTTGCGCCAAATCGAAATAGGAGGTCCAGTAACCTGTACATAATCATTATAAATTAGTCATATCCCAAATCAAAATTCTTGAAAAAAAATCGTGTAATTATCGTCATAAATAGAGCAAACTAAGATATTGCTTTCAAGTAGATACGAATAATCGTCGATCCTTACGGATTTTTTTTCTGTATTATCAAAACAAATAAAATAGTGTCAATTTTAGCACGCATCTGATAATGGCTACGCATTGAACTAGTAGTATTTACCTAATTTTGACCGTACCTACGAAAAAAAGGACGCGCAACGACGTTGCCAAATCGCTTGCCTATGCGCACGTATGTGCATCCCTTTCCTTATGGTGATTGCGCAGTGGTTACTGCGAAATTATTTTTTTTTACGTTTTTTGCAATTTGCAGGTCTGTTTTAGGTTGTATCTTGATCAAAATTTGATTCGCGACTACAACAGGTACGTATTTAAAGAATTATAATCATTAGAATCATTAATACATCTTCCTAACTTAGATTTGTACCACAAGAAGAAATCTCATATGGAAAAGTGCTCATGGTATAAATCTCACTTAGGAATATGTATTAATGATTCTAATGATTATAATTCTGTAATAACGTACCTGTTATAGTCGCAAATCAAATTTTGATCAAGATACAACCTGATACTGACCTGCAAATTGCAAAAAACGTAATAAAATTTGAATTTCGCGGTCTACCACCGCGCATTCACCTTAATGACATGCTCTAATTTTTTTTTATAACGTTGAATTAGATGTTTAATTTGGCGAACCTATTCAATTTCATCCAGTATATTTTACAACAGGATTTTTTAAGTAAAACTTTTTTACACGTGATAAAAAACCCACTGTCATTTTCATAGTTTTAAGTTTTTACTTCTGTGGCAGTCCAGGTTTAAAATTGCTTTTGGCGGATAGTGAGGTGGGATTATCACCAATCAACTTCTGATATAATCTGCTCATCTAGATCCAGAAAATGTAATATCTACGCTGTCTACATATTTTATTTTAGTCTACTCATTCATCGATAAAGATTATATTATTGGTATTTCGCGAGTCCTCATACTTACTTACCTCGTTCATATCGATAGGATAATAATTAATACACTGTGTAACAATATAATTATATGAGTGATTTGATGAGGTAACCACTACTATCAATTCATCGAAAATCTATTATTCTGCTACTAATATCAACTGCACATTTTTATCAGAGCTTTTGTCCGCGAATTCATCCGCGTGTAATTCAGAAAACAGAACCGCAACACGCGCACGCTGCGCTGTTATCCGCGGCAGACGCGTAGACGGTCCGCGTAGATGTGGAACAAGGAAAAACAACATTGCGTTGAGTCAAAGCATAATAATTCAGAGAGGCTATCTGAATTTAATTTCAAACACAAACTGTAACCATACGTACGTATAATAGCCTCCCTGACCGATTTCGGTCATGGTGGCCAATCTCAACGGAGATTAGCCAGGTACGCAGGAGTAGTTTAGGAAAAGGGTGTCCTATGACCCCTGTTATTGTTGTACTGGTTTTACCTTGTAACATTTTAGTTTATAAGACAAATCTGTATGCCATGTACAGACGCCAGCAGGTCAACCTACCCCAATCTGTCAAATTTCTTTGATAGATTTTCAATTTTAGCACACAGGAATAAGGTTCATATTCAATTGGGAAAATCTGACAGATTGGGGTAGCTTGATGTGCTGGCCTCTGTACAAACTACTTATAAATAAAAAAATATTATTATTATTATTATTATTTTTGATTTATTTTATATATCTCGGGACCATGGGGTCCCGGTCCTTTGGAAGGCGTACGAGGGGCCGAAGCCAACTCGCAGAGGCCCCTTAGAAAATTTTAATGAAATGTGGCACCAACCGACGATTGTCCCTATATGCACTATGAAAGTGCACCCAAGGACAACCCTCGGGTGGTGTAGGACTATTGCAGTATTGGAAAAATAAAAAGTTGTACTATGGGTTTTCGAGGTTAAAGTGGATTGGTTACCAAGAACTATGAAAGAACTATGGCCCCTGCCTGATCAATGTTTTATATATACACGGATAAAATGGCAGGGGGTGACTTGCACACGCAATAATGGGCCCCCGGGAACTGTCGCTAGCACATAGTGACGTAGTGACAAGGGGGCAACATGTCCTGAGGTGCTTGAGGAGTGGAGAGGTATTCCACGGCTTTCAGAACAATCCCAGAGCCCGGAAGATGGTCAAGATCCCTACGAGCACTTACTGGAATACTTCCTTCCCCCGAGCGCGTTTGCTCTTGCGAATCTCCACTCAAGCCGGCCAATAAAGGCAAGAATGAGGTGGGAGCTGTGTTCCTCATCAGTGTTCACTCCAGCCAGCCAATTAAGGCAAGCCAGAGGTGAGGAACAAGACTACTCCCGGGAGATAGGGTCCGTGGGGTCGCTACTGCCCAACAGCTCGCCACATGCTGCCCTGCGGGTTTCTGTATCTCTCTTGGTCTGGCTCCTCATCTTAGACCTGTTCCGGCAAAGTAAACTCTTCCGGCACAGGCCTAGAGTTCGGAGCGCGCAAGCCCCACCACGACGTCAACGTAGAGATACGACGATGGGGTTATTATTATTATTATTATATTATAGTGCACAAGTGTGCGCGCAAACACAGGTGCACTCCCTCTTCCCTCACTCCCATAGTCCGATGGGACGGCAATCCGACACGACCGGAGAGAGATCAGGCGCAGGACCAACTTATCGTGCTTTCCGAGGCATCACACCACCAACTTCCAAACTCCGGGCTGTTACTAAAAAATTCCTAATGGAAAAACTCAATAACACTTTGCCCGACCCGGGAATCGAACCCAGGACCCCACACTTAGCAGTCGCGCTTGCGACCACGAGACCAACGGGGCAGTTTACGTACGTATAGATAGCATATAAGAAGAAAGAAGATTGATAGAAAAAGATAGATAGGTATACTTATATATAAACAGATAGATATATAATAAGATCTACATACATAGGTATACGTACCGAGTAGGGTTGCGCGTGGTGCTGAGGTATGCTACCTTCTTGACGCACTCTTAATAAGATTATTTTCTTCATTTACACATACTTGCCTTTATTCTACATCAAACAGTAAAAGTATCTTACATAACATATACAGGACTGTATAGTAAAGTTTTTGATTAAAATTCAACCATAATTATGAATAACTTTTAATAATTTCAAATAGTTGGTCACTATTGTACCATATAAATAGGTAACTTAATAAAATCAGACTTCTAATCAGGTAAAAAGTTTTTTTTTTTTTGTTACAGTTGGTCCCATACAACATAGCTGTAGGGTCTGTGTGGTGTGGCGCATTAGGTATGCTACTGCTAGTGTTTTCCAAATAGTCTAATAATAGACACAAACAAGGCTTCTTTCTTTCTTTAATCTGCAATGACGGCTCGAAACAGCAGGGGAGTACGCCCAGTTTCACTTATCATGTTGTATAATTATGTTATGATTAAGAGCATTTGCACTCCAATCGATTCCCAACCATTGACACACGTGCTACCCGTTCAAGTTGCAGAGTGACACAGCTGCTGTGACGTTGGCCGAGCGCCGAAGCCGGTCGGTTCTATTCTCGCTGGCCGATCAATACGGCGTTATCAACATAGCTGTGTAGGTGTTTACATGCGCGTAGTACCCACACAGCCTCGCTTGAATGAGGTTGTCGCGAGTGATAACGCGCCGCAGTAAATAAATCGTGCTTTAATATTTAAGGAAATGTGAACATATCCCGCAGCGAAATGCCGCTGCCAGAACTTTTGAAACGAGCCTCGAGCTACTTCCTCGGTTTGGAGTTCGACGACAATGAGGAACCCCCCGATTACGTCGACAACGAAATATTGTTTTGCAAGAACAATGTGTGCGTGCATCCACCGACCGTCGCCAGGCATGAACTCGATATTGTACACCATCCAGGATACCTCACAGTCACTACTAAAGTGTTTACAGATCAGCATAATAACGCTAAACGACCTACTCTTTTCCTCAACTGGATTCCGAATTCAACGCTGCGGAAATGTCCTTCGGCCGTAGAAACCAGTCCGAGCGATGAGTTAGTAGTAACTGGTAAACCGGCAAATCCAAAGGAAATACCTAAAGCACGCAGTAATACGAACAGCAGCGCTAAAGTGGACGCTAACAACGAACATGCATTTTCTGATTCTTCAGAAACTACAAGTTTAAATTCTAACTCTGATAAACAAAGTATAAAATCGTCTGATACAAGATACACCCCCAACGATACGACTCAGGACGAGTTGTCCTCTAGCTCTAAGCCTACAGTAAAGTCAATAGATTCTGTAAAGGACAATGTTTTCAATAGTTTTGAGAAGGATGAGTCCAAGGATGAGGTATTTGTGTACGACAAACATGTGAGATCACAGTCAATGACGTCGGTTAACATAACAATTGCTAATCCGACAATAGAGAACGTAGATTTGACCCCTGACTCTCTGTCGGGGGACAGGTTTATTAGGTCACTGTCAATGAGTTCATGTGACGAGGGCAACCCAAATTGGATGAGTACACCGGAGTTTTTAGCTTTGAAACACAATTTGGTGTTTCCTGACAGCGTTCATAGTTCACCAGTACCGCAAAGGCGAGCTCCTTTGAAATGTCGAAGGTGAGTCCACTATATTTTAGTTTGAGTTAAGTTTACTTGTTCGAACTCTGAATTCGAAAATGAAATCCTCTGGTAATCCTCATCTCCCGCGCATAAGTGATTTTATTTTGAAAGTTTTCTGTCTGGTGCTAGTAGATTTTGACTAGCCATCTGCTGTTACCAATTACATATGCAGCATGGTGTAGCATACATACACACATTACATGCATACAGCATTTTAGCTATGATGTTAGTTTTTAATCTAACATGCTGTAGCTCTGTGTGATAGCTTGATTTAGAACTGCATGTTTTTTATTGATTTAATAAGGCCAAGCTAAATCCAAAACGGTCTCTTGCAGTTTTTCTCTCCATAAGTAGGTAATTTTTGTATCGTTAAATAGTAGGTACTGTACAGACGCCAGCAGTTCAACCTACCCCAATCTGTCAAAATTCTTTGATAGATTTTCAACTTTAGCACAAAGGAATAAAGTTCATATTCAATTGGTAAAATCTGACAGATTGGGGTAGCTTGATGTGCTGGCCACCGTACATTACTAACGTAAGTGTTTATGTAGATTTTATGAGCAATTGATTATGCATGGTCGCGATTAACCACATAATGCATTTATATTTTTTGTATAAATAATGCTCTTGAATTGCGTTGTTTCACACTTATATTGACGTTTAATCTTATCCTGCCGGATGTTCTAGTAGTTATAAATATAATAATACAATAATAAACATTTATAATTATTACTGTTTACCTATATTAATTTTCACACTTCATGTATCTACTTAAGTACTCAATATTGATATACATTTTAAGGCAAAAAAATGTCTTCGTTCCCAATCATGCAATCTTATGCCAAAGTAATCCCCAGATCCCATCATGGGCAATATAATATGTACCGTAAAACTCTACTTACTCAAATCCTTGGATACAAAACACAACTTTCATCTCGGAACAAAAAACGAAAGTAAAAAGTTTTTTTTCTGTTCCGAGGGTATTACATTGTTTTCGCACCGTACGGAAAGTTTGACTGCGCCCCTTTTTTCAGGGCTCTCCTATTTTCGTTTTAATGATCAAAAGAAAACTAGATAATACGTAGTGGATCATTCCTTTGTATTAAAGTCTTGTCGGGGCACCGTAAATTCGTTGTTGTTGGGCTGGAGTAATTTTGATATATTAACTAGGTTTGGCCGTTGATTTATATTTTCGTATCCTCTTTTTAATATATCAATGGGTTTGGCGTGTTTTGGGACTTTGGAAGTAGATAAGAAGTACAGTAATTCGGGCTTTTGTTTTGAGAATTTTAAGTGTAAAAGTGATGTTCTGAATCTAGTGACGGTTCCTTTTAAGATCTTCAAAACATATGTAGAGTAGAATCGTTATGAGAATCAACTAGAAGAGGGTTACCACAGGGGCACATTTTAGGCATGGAGTTGGTGGAAGATATCAACGCCATGTTAAACTAGACAGAAATAGTTTAAAGATAGGTAGGTACTTTCCGTTTACGTCCAAAATATTTAAAAGGAACCGAAAATTATCTATAAATAGCATTTCAGTCGAGCGAAGTAGTTAAATAAATCCGTGACACGCAAGGGCCCTCGGGGATGACGGCGACGGTTCGAGGACGCCCACTCTCTGTCAATAGCAATTGCTTGTCTGATGTTAAAATACCTTTAAAAATTTTTTACCCGACTTCAAAAAAGGAGGTTCTCAATTCGGCTGTGTTTTTTTTTTGTAAGTTACGCGATTGTTTTTTTACGCGATATCTTAGAAAATTGTAAATCGATTTCATAATAATATTTTTATGATGGATAGGATATGCTTCATTGGGGTAGTCCCATATATATTTTATTAACTTTTCTTGGGTAGTTTTTTGAGTTAGCTTCAATAATACGTGCATACGAAGTCGTTGTCGTTGGGTTTGCATTTTCGTTGTTTGCCACCGACTTCCGAAATTAAAGTTATTTTTACTCTGTAGTGGCTTATTTCGCAGTCGGTTATTTTTTTATAAAAAAAAATATTTTTCACTTTCAAGTTGTACTTACCCCACACAAATTCGTGTAACACTACTTGCTGTGTAAATCTGGGGGCACCGCAGTGCCCCCGCCAAGACGAGTCGAGCCAAGCGAAGTGCAAGGGCACTACGCACTACCGCACTACCCACCTTTTCTCAAAGCACTTCATTGTTTTTTTGAACCCTCATAACTTGGGCCTGGATTATACCAGATAAACAAAATTCTCGAGATATGATGTCAATAGTTTTCAATTGCATAGCTTTTATACTTTAGATTTTATTGATATATAAAAAACCTCGATTTCGTCACTGACTCAAAATTCTTAGGGTACTCCCTGAAGTCCTATAGAAAGCTGAAATGTTGTATGCAAGCTAGTATTAGTACACAAACTACAAAAACATTTTAAAACTTGGAACTTTTACACTTAAACTAGAGGATGGAAGTTTGTATGAGACTTCCGCAAATTTTGATGCTAGAGGTCTGAAAATTGATATAGGGACTCCTTGTTGTAAATAACAAAATATGTACATGTTTCAAGATTTTTAGTAAATCACGCGCCACCCTTGGAAGTTTGTGTGGGTTTTCCCATATAAACTTAATTTCACGCTAGATATCTGAATATTATACAAGTACACAGACTTCTTAATACAAATTAGAAAATACGTGTTTCAGGTTTAAAAAAAAAACAACCCTTAAATTAGGGGATAAAAGTGTATATAGGGCTTTCGTCAGGTTTCAGAATTACTGCACTAGCTTCTGCCCGCGACTTCGTCCAAACTTCGTCAAATTTTTTGTTACCACGAACCACCCCGTCGCATCGCATCGCTGACTCCCACGGCGAAGCCGATCATCGCAAATCCGATTACCACGAAAAAGTATTTTCATTTTTCTTTTCGTTAATTTAAAGCCTATGCCACTCACAAATCATGTGGCTTTCTATTGGTTGGTAAATATTTTTTTAAATCGGTTCAGTAGATCCAGAGATTACCTTCTACAACCTCACACACTTTACCTCTTTATAATATTAGTATAGAAGTATAGACTATTATACGAATAATATAACTGTACTTAAAAATCTGATGACATAGTAAACCAATCGAAATAGGCGAATATAAATTTTTTTTTTATAATGTAACCCGTTATAAAGAACAAAAAAAAAAAAAATATTGTCATAGCAACTTACACAAAGAAGTGAAATCCCACCAAAAATATTTTCATGTAAAATGTTGCCAAGACGAAGGGATAATTCTCGTAATATTAAGAACTTTTACAGTCCGAGGTGCAATTCGTAATTTTAAGAACGTTCACAGTCTGATATTTTTGACAGGTATTTTTTGACAGATTGAGACTGAATCTCAATCTGTCAAAAAATACCTTTAATTTCCCTACATTTTGACAAGTTTCTGACATTTGTTTGTCGCCGAGATGAGACTGCGACTAGATTTTGAACGTTTTAAATTACGAGAATTGGCCTTCCCTCAAAAGGTTATCAGATCTCATGTAGAGCCAAGCTTCTAACTCTACAAGCCCTAAATTCACAAACACTACACCTTAGTCTTGAAATATTTGGCTTGGCCGTTTCGCTACCGTCACATGGGGGTTAGGTGAAAATTGATTCATTGTTCAGTTCTTGTAGTAACCAAACGGCCAAGCCTCATTTTGACTAAGGTGTAGAGTTTGTTCTGAAAACCAGCACCCTAATTGCGTAACACGATACGTATTACTCTCAATTTGAATCATTTTGAAGCATATTTCTAATCCATTGCTCTATAAGTTCGAAAAATGTGTCCGCTTAACAACGCAAATAACGCAATGTATGTTGTTGAACTGTCAAAATGAAACCCATTGCTACTGATAGTGTGTTACGCAACTACCCTGCAGTTTATATTTTTCACTTCCTCTAGTAAAAAGAGAAGCAACTACTATTCAGTATTCTGTAGCCGGTATGAAATATCCTGAAATAGAATCGGCATTGATCCTTTACCAGTTTCGGCAGTGTATAAGCTATACGAGTATTACCGGGAAGTTTCATCGAAATCCGTTCAGTAGTTTTTGCGTGAAATAGTAACAAACATCCATCCTCACAAACTTTCGCGTTTATAATATTAGTAGGATTACTAGGATAGTAGGACTAGTAGAATAGAAAATAGGTTCTACTGTTGTAAACAAAGGCAGTCAGCAAAGGGTGGCTAACACAAATGAGTGAGCTGGACTGGAATATTGGTTATTTTTGTGCAAAGCAGTAGACGAAAATAATCACTAACCATTATACTTTAACCACCGCATATATGTAATTTTCATCCCTGCTACATAAAATGATAAAACTGCTCTAACAAAGATCCTTGAGCGAAACCCATCAAGGTCACATACTGGCATCGTTATCGTCGATTACATTCCTCCCAGGATCTTTGGCACATGCCTTACCAAGAATGTCATTATTGCTCGCACAACTCATTTATACCCTCAAAAGTTCATCTCTCTTGAATGTTAAGCGCCGAGAGATATCCATACCTACTTAATATTATTATAAATGCGAAAGTAACTCTTGTCTATCCGCCAGTCTGTTAACTTTTCACACCTTAACGGTAGAACGGATTTGGGTGAAATTTGGCACACAGACAGGTTTGTATGGTGAAAGATGATAATCTGGCCAGTCGACAGTTTCAGGGTTATCCATTATTTACGCCACACCCTGTATATACTTTGTTGTCGCTCTGTTTGAATTTCTTCTAGCTATGAATACAATATAGGAATGTTCAGACTTAATGAAATTCAGAGCTATGAATAAGAGTTTAAGTACGTAACCTCATTCAGAGCTAGAACAGAATGATTTTGAATGAGGTTAAAATAATTATTAGAAATGTTTTATAAACAGTACCTAGGTAAGTACCTCGTGTTACCCTTTAAACGCAACAACTAAAGCTAGCTGGCACCCAGCCAGAGCAAGTCCTTAGTTCTTCGGGTTTGGCAATACTTGGCATTACTAATTGCACTGATTAGATTTCCCAAACACTTCTCATCTAAGTATGAAGATTCTTTATAATATCACTCTTATCCCAGTAAATGATTCTCCTTAATAGCTCGATTTTTAACGATCGCTATGCTTGTTCCAGATCCCTAATTGCGTAATACATTATCAATCACAATCTGAATAATTTTGAAGGATATCGCTAATCCATTGCTTCATATGTTCGAAAAATTTGTCAGCTCAACAACGTAAATAACGCAATGAATGTTTTTGAATTGTCAAAATGAAAGCCATTCCTACTGTTAGCAATTACTCCGCTGATGAAACAATCTCTAAAGGTCAGTTCACACCGAGACGCGACGCGACGCGACGCGACGCTGCGCGCACACTTTAAAAGAGTGACTCAAAATATACTTTATTTTCTACACGAAAAGGTACACATTGCATTGTGAGAATTCAGAATACGTTGCGCCGTGCAGCACTGCGCCTCGTGAGGCCTCGCGGCGTAGAGCGACGCATCGCGACGCAGCGGTACTTCGCCGGTACGCGCGGCGTGTGAGAGCGGCGCGTTCGCGCTGCGCCGTGCGGCACAGCGCGGCTCAGCGCAAAATCACTGGCCTCTACCATTATCGTCGCGTCGCGTCGCGTCTCGGTGTGAACTGACCCTATGTAGTGGTAAATGTGTAAGCAACAGACGACGAAAATTGATTCAAACGAAAATTGATAACGATCGTTAAAAGTTGCGAAAATCTGTACACACAGGGGTGCTGTCACCATATTGCAACACAGTTTCATCAGAAGCTTGCGCAGACATCCCCTAAGGATTGATCCTTTTATTAGCCATATCATGTTCACTAATCCCGTACATGTAGTACGGGATCAGTGAACATGATATGGCTTGATAACTTAATTAATATATCATGTTAGGAGCGTGATCTACTTTATAGGGCACCAAGTAAACGACCTACAATAAGGTCAGCTTCTTATTTATTCGATGACCTGATTCCGGACGTCAATACCGCATTATTAAGTAACTAAATTATGATAACCGTCGTATAGCGTATGAACTATATGAACTTACTAGCTTCTGCCCGCGACTTCATCCGCGAGAAATTTCTTGTTCCCCCGACCCACTCCGTCGCATCGCATCGCCTACCCTTGCTATTACATCGATTTCACTTAGCATTATTTTGCTCGACTCCTAAAGGTCCTAACGAGATGTTAGAAAGCCTTCTTCAAGGATCGGATTATCAAGTGCAAAAATATTATATACATATACTAGCTGACACCGCAAACGTCGTCGTTTTGCAAAAAAAAAAAAAATAGATAGTAGCCGATTCTCAGACCTACTGAATATGCATATAAAATTTCATAAAAATCGGTCAAGCCGTTTCGGAGGAGTATGCTAACTAACACTGTGACACGAGAATGTTATATATTAGATATTTTTCAAATCCGGCCGGTAGTTCCAGAGATTAGCGCGTTCAAATAAAGAAAACTCTCCAGCTTTATTATTAGTATAGATTATTTATTGATGTTATTAGCAGTGGTCGGTGTAGGTAGAGCTGTTTTTGCTACTTGCGACATGCGGACATAACATGGATATGCCAAATATTCCCGGGAATCCCGGGAATTCTCGGAATTAAACAAACATTGTTTAGTTAGTTTTTATAGGAGGTTCAGTATTGTTTCTAACAGTTTTACTTAATAAATTCATATTTCACGAAGCTACCTCTAACAACATTCCAGGATCGCTGTGTGTGTATATAAGTAAGTATATACTGTTTGGGTGCTCACCTACTACCTGCTCATAACTGCCCACTTACCCATATTAACTCACTTAAATCAATCGACAATTTCAAAATCCCGGGATTTCAGAGGCATATCCACGTTAACATCAATGCGGTCATTCACCCCAAACAGCTCTACCTAATCCGACGTTACGTTAACTCTCAGTTGGAAAACAAATACTTTGACGTCAATCAGACACTCAGTTAATTATTATAACGATTTAAAAACTGCTTCGAAATAACAAAACAATATTCTTCTAAATCTAAGTTCGCCTTAATTGCTTATCAAATAAATATCAGTTGGACATTTAGGTACCTGGATATTCAAGTCAGTAAGTCTTATATTCCTTAGAGACGAAGGCTACTGGGCTAAGTAAAACTTATTGCGAACGTAGAACACATTAATCTATAACCCAGTACTAAATATTACGATTCGCGTGGGAGATACATGAGTAGGATCATTTACATATTACAAGATGTAACTTTTCTTGCTTCGCGTTTTTCTGGAGTATTCAGTGTTGTTAACGGTAAATGTTACGTACATTATTGCCACATGAAAACACGCATCTAGATCAAATTACTCGTTTACTGCTAATGTGTATCCAAGTAGCCATTTTCTTTATGGTTTTGGTTGGCAATTTTATTGGCTTGTCTGTTATTTTAGCAGTTAACTTGCGCGGAACTGGGAGGATAAAATGCTTAGTTTATATAATTTATTTTATTATATTCTATTTTGGATACTTTTCAATCTGCAATCTCTTTCTCCAGGTTCTCAGTAGACCTGAGTCAGATGCGGTCACTGCGGCTGTTCTTCAACGATGATAACTGCACATGTGGACAGCTAGTGGTAGCTTCCCGGGAATCTCAGTACAAAATCCTTCATTTCCACCATGGGGGACTGGATCACCTGGCACAAGTGCTCCATCGATGGCACTCGTTGCTCCACAACATTAAGCTCACTCCAGGTAATATGACTACCATAATTATATTAACTCTTTAATATACTCGGAACTCTTCTAACGTAAGTAGGCACTATTTCCGCAGGTTCCGAAGAGCCCAACCTGCCCTACCGTCATTTCATGGTATGCCGTCCAGAAGTACAAAAGTCGGAACAGCATCCTGAAGAAGGTAAACTGCCGAAAATCTCCCCTGAACTATTTTACGGGAAGATAATGAACGGAAAAGGAGTCATCGAAGACGATCTCTTTTTGAGGAAATGCGTTTTTTTTGGAGGATTGGACAAGGAGCTGAGGCGAGAGGTGTGGCCCTTCCTTTTACACTGCTACCCATACAATTCAACTTATGATGAAAGGGAGATAATACTTCAGATCAGGGCGAGAGAATATGAAGAAATTTCGAGAAGAAGACTGGAAAAGATGACGCCTGAGCAGCACGCATTATTCTGGAAGACCGTACAGTGTGTTATAGAGAAAGATGTGGTCAGAACTGACAGAGGCAACCCATTTTTCGCCGGAGAAAACAATTATAACGTAGAAATAATGAAGAATATATTGTTGAACTACGCTGTTTATAATCCAGTTTTAGGGTAAGGATAACTAATTGTATTGTTCTATTAATTGACAGTTATTAGACACATGAATAGAATAGAATAGACATTTATTTTGCATAACTTTTGTGTATCGTATTCCAACGATCATTGTTCCTTAATACTTAAGTGTTAATTACACCCAACAGGACTATTAAATAAATGAGCAGTACTTGGAAACGCAGCGTCATTGGCCCTTGCGTATGGAGCCGTTTCGCATTCAAGGCCCATCTGTCTTGTTTGAAAGGTCATCTTGTTGGACAGATAAACGATCGCGAGGATTAGTAGCAAACTTTTTTTTCTTTTCTTTTGATGATCAAGTTATTGGCAGCCAGTAGATACATCTGCAGGGTTGCACAGTTTGGAGAAGATATTAATAAGATTCAGTGCCTGTGTCACACCTCAGGAAAAATGCCGTCATTATTTTCTGGCGTACCTACGGTTCTCTTCGAATTTTAGGAATCCATTTTTTGGTAGATAGTGACCTAGTGTTTACTCGGAGGTGGTGAAGAGGAATATAATTCTGTGTTTTAAGTTAGATAAGAATTTTATTTTCCAGCTATACACAAGGAATGAGTGACCTCTTAGCTCCAGTGCTCTGCGAGATAAAATGTGAGGCTGAAGCGTTCTGGTGTTTCGTGGGTCTGATGCAGCGGGCCATATTTGTGTGCACGCCCACAGACAACGATATGGATAACAATCTTGTAAGATACAACTGTTTACTCTCGAATAATGTAGGTAAACGAATTGTTATCGTATAGCTTCATTGGTGTCGGCTTTTTTACTTTATCGTAACATTTTTTCGTTCTAACATAATGTTTAAGGCCTTTTGTTGTTTAATGTCGTCTTGATAACTTAATATTTATTCATACACGTCTTATGAAGAAAGAATAACACTTAGGTAATACCTAAAACTTTGTAAGAACTTGAATACTTTGAATTTATAAGTACTTTGTATAACTTGTTCAATTGTGTTCAATGAAACCAATTTTTAAACACAAAATTGTGGTCATGATAAAGTAAAGATTTACGGAGTCCACGGAACCGATATTTTTATGATTCCTAAACTCATTATAATTTATTGTTTCTTCTAGTAGATTCTAGTCGGTTGTTTACTCGACTTTATTATTTATGCGAGCTTTGAAGCCAAATCAATACAGCCTTATGTTCGTAACCTGCCTTTAACAAAATGCTTACCTAACATTATGCAATAAGAATATTTTGTATTTCTCGATGAAATTAATGAACATTCTTTGTTTAGTTCCTATTTAAATAATTAGATTTCAATTATTATCCCATAAAGCTATAGGTACCAATTACCAATATCTACATAATCTTTATAGGTGTTGAGTCACCCTAATTGCGTAACACACTATCAATGTCAATCTGAATTATTTTGAAGTTTATTGTCAATCCATTCAAGTTCATGACCAAGCTCATCAACATAAATAACGCTAGAATTTTGTTGAACTGTCAAAATCAAAGCCATTCCTATTGATAATGTGTTTCGCAATTACCTACTCCGCAGGTATGATTCTATCTTATCGATTTATATCAGACAGATTACTTACAACGATGTTAATAAGTTTTATTATGACGTTATTGAAAACTACGCACAAAATTTTGCTTTCAGAGCTACCTACGTGAACTAATAAGGATAATGTTGCCACACTTTTACAAGCATTTGGAAAAACATGTAGACGCTATGGAATTACTATTCTGTCATCGTTGGATACTTCTGTAAGTACTCCATAAAGAGCAAAACTAGTTTATGTTTTCTACCGATTTTCTCCATAGTAAGTGTTCGGTTACATCCATTTTAAAGGGAGACTCAGCAGTCATACTGCTTAGGGCGAGACTCACAGACCGCACTTTGACTTTATGACACGTACTTACTTTGCTAAGCTAAGTAAGCGATTCGTACAAGCATACCTAATGAATGAATGTTCAATGTTCATATTCGTGTAAGCGAAAATGTGAACAAGCGTTTTACAAATAAAGTTCATATCTGTATGAGACGCTTACATAGCAAAATAAAGTCAAAGTGCGATCTGTGGATCTTGCGATTGTAGCGCGTAGGCATATTAAACATCTTTAATCTTAGGCAATGTATGACGTAGCTCGTAAGTTAATTCTAAGTCCTCTCAACCTCTGTTCACAATTTCAGTCGTTCAGTAAACCTTCAACCGAGAACACGCTCTTTCATTTGCCAACCTTCTGATTACACACACATCAAGTACCTTACGGCCACGACTTTTGGATTAGCGGCAAACGGCGCGGTGTTTTAGAGCGCCTTCACACTAGCGTTTGTCCAGCGTAGGCGTTCGATAAACGTATGCGCAGCGCAGACGCAGCGACGAGTAGTATATGTTTTTTATTGTACCAATTTTGATAAAATTTTGTATGGAGGTAGCTGACACCCTGGATTAATATATAGGCTACGTTTTATCCCGATATTCCCACGGGATCGACATTTATGCGGGTGAAACCGCGGGGCGCAGCTAGTAGTTTTTTATTGAAGGTGCAAATATAGGATGTCATTAGGAAACCTTTGCATTGCTCACTCACTTGATATTCTTCATGCATCTTGTACTTCCACCCACACAAACCCCCCGCACTATCGACAAAGGGAGGCATCAAAGCCAGACAGAATTTAATTATTCCTAGAAGACGTACAATCCTTTGACATTTCGCATTTGTTTACTACATCCAATTTTATCAGATTATCCCAAGTCTGGCATTTTGTTGTGTTCAACCATAGATCTACGGGGTAATTGCGTAACACATGATAGGATCTAACGAAAACAGCACCCTGCACCCTAATTGCGTAATACACTACCAGTAGCAATAGATTTAATTTTGACAGTTCAACAACATACATTGCGTTATTTGCGTTATTGAGCAGACACATTTTTCGAACATCTGGAGCAATGGATTACAAATATGCTTCAAAATGATTCAAATTGAGAGCTATAGTGTGTTACGCAATTAGGGTGCTGTTTTCGTTAGATCCTTTTGAATTTTTCGACGTAGGAAAAATTTTCTCGGAAAAGTTTGGTACCAAGAAAATCGTATAGCAAAAAATGTTGCTAAGTAAATCGTAATTGAAGTGATTTCGTGGAAACTTGGCTTTCTGTTTGTTACTAGGGAGAAGTAAGCACTCCAAAATTTTTATAAATAAAGCACCTTTATTAAAGTTTTTTCCCAGAAACCCTCGACTTTGTTGTAATTAAAGTTGATAGAACAAGCTTTGGGCCTTAAGAAATGAGGCCTTTTAATCCAGTAGTTACGAAATTATATTTTACTAGCTTCTGCCTGCGACTTCGTCCGCATGAGATATCTTGTTCCCTGACCCACCCCGTCGCATCGCATCGCCTGTTAGCGCTATTACTACGTTCTCGTTTCGCGTTTTTTTCAGACTTTTTTGTTTTTGCTAGGCTTCTAAGGGTTCTAGCATGATGTTAGGTAGGGTTCCTCAAGAATGCAAAAAAATAATTTTTCAAATCCGACTGGTATGTAGTTCCAAAGATTAGCGCGTTCAAACAAACTATTCAGCTTTATTAATTATTAGTTTAAATTCTTTCTAGTTACCGTATTCTATTTTTAACCGACTTCAAAAAAGGAGGAAGTTATCAATTCGGTTGATTTTTTGTTAAATATTTGCTACCTCTGACCTCCGTTAAGTATTTATAAGCCGATTAGCAAAATTATTTATTTATTTGAAAAGATATACTTTCAGATTGGTCCCATAGAAATTTTATCAAAATCGGTTCAGTAGTTTGGTTTTTAAACCAAAATTACTGGAAAAAATTCAAGTAAAAAAAATTGTTTTGTAAGTATGTTACGCCATATCTCCGTCAATTGTACCTAAATCGATTTCAAAAATATTTTTTTTAATGAGTAAGGTATGCCTCAAGAGTGGTCCCAAATAAATTTTATTAACTTTGCTTGGGTAGTTTTCGAGTTAAGCTTCAATATTAGGTACGTATTTTTGCCACTAAGTTTATACTGATGATGTTATAATAAATTCCTGTCACTGATATTTACATAGCAAGTAGTGTTATACGAATTTGTGTAGGGTATGTAGTAAAATAAAAACTTTTTTACAAATAAAAACAATCGACTTCCAAAAAAGACACTGCAAAGTGAAAAAAACTTTAATTTCGGAAGTCGGTGGCAGACAACGAAAATGTGAACCCAAGGACACCGACTTCCGAAATTAAAGTTTATTTCACTTTGTAATTTCTGTTTTGGAAATCGGTTGTATTTTTTTTTAGACTAAAACAGTTCTCTACATTTCGTTCACGTAAGTACTGACGTAAGTCTTTGTAATTCCAGATGTTTCAAACGCGAGTTCACCGAAGCTGTAGCGCTTCGAATGTGGGAGGCATGCTGGGCTAACTACCAGACGGACTATTTCCATCTTTTCCTGTGTCTGGCCATCATTGCCGTGTACGCGGATGACGTCATCGCACAGGACCTCAATACTGACGAGATGCTGCTGCATTTTAGTTCTTTAGGTAAGTACGTAAATAACTGCCAATGTACCTACTTATTCTGTAAAAATATCACCGTGAAAACTTAGGTGAAATGAGGTTGAAGTGAACTGCCAATGCTTTCAACCCCTTGTGAAATGACAGCACCACAACTAAAGCACTCGCTGCGATATATTAACGTGCTGTGTCAAAAATGTGCTTTATGCTCTTGGTTAAGTTGGGTGTTCCTTCCGAAAGAGCCTTGTCATGAACTGAAAACGATGCCCCATGTATGGATCACTTTTCAAAACTTACAAATTTCATTTATATCTTTGCTTTAATCTAGTTTTAAATCGAGATTCGAGCAGGAGCATCGTTCTAGAATAGTGATTACTAATAACAGATGATCACGCAGCTTCAGGAATGTAGTTCTATCTAGTACCCACTGTTTAACATCTGTAATATTTCTAACAGCTTCTTTTACCATCTTTCAGCAATGTACATGGACGGGCGCCTCATTTTACGCAAGGCTAGGGGTCTCCTCCACCAGTTTCGCCAGCTAGTCCGGATCCCCTGCACTCTGGTAGGGATGTGTCAGCGATGTGGCCCTGGCATATGGGACTCTACTCACAGGCCTAGCGTCGAGTGTACCGGGGCCCATGACTTCTGCAAGTACGCTGTGCAGTAAACTTGAAGATTGGCGGCTTAAGTAAAAAATTACTTTATTTGGGAAGGTGTTTGCTGTATTCGATTTTGAATGTTATTTGTGTAATAATTATAGGTAATTAGATGCTCCACCTAGCGACTGTTGGGTAGTTTTGTGTTAAAGCCGGAACGTCGTGAGGCAGTTTTAATTTCCTTAATCAGTATTAGAATGTTAATTTTATCCAAAAGTGCCGTGCACTGATTTCTGCTTCCTAGAATTTAAGTTACAGTTTCCTTTTTTGTGACAAAAAAACTAACCAGATAGATTTAAAGAGTATAAAGATGAAGACAGTTCTATGTATGTATAACAGATGTTATAAAACATGAGTTTGTGAAGAGAAATCGGAATAATGGAGTCTCAAATTAATGTTAACATAACAGTTTATATATTTGTACGCTTTTAGAAAAGTAAATAAAGTAAAATATCATTATTTGTGTTAGAAAGTCACGAGATAAGTGTATAGTAATGAGACAATCACGTTTCTGCAAGCTAACGTCTTGTTAAAAGAATTTTTTTCAGAACGTAACGCGAGTGAAAATGTGACCTACTTTTCATGTCCGCATTTGTGTAGAACATGCTAATTGTTTCTACAGAGATCACGAATTTGTTTCAATCAATAATAGTGACAGTTACATTGTTTTTAGATGAAGTCGGTTCATCGGTTTCGTTATAAATGAGCAGTTGCAAACGGTAGCGTAAATGGCGTAAATGCCTGAAACCTTTATTACAATATTATTAGCTATAGTAGGTACCAAAATCAAAGTATTTCTATATTTAAAGTCAATTCAAACTTATGTTTCATATTAATATTATTTCAAGTTAAACAAAAATCAACTTTATTCAGTTGTTTTGATAACCGACTTTAGTTTTCTACGCTAGGGGGTTCAGAATAATGTGCTGAGTTCATGGTTATAGTTTGCGCGTTGATGTTCCAGCCAGCCTTTATACCTTCTATTATATAAAATTCTCGTGTCACGATATTTGTTACTAAACTCCTCCGAAACGGCTGGACCGATTTGTATGAAATTTTGTGTGTATATCGAGTAGGTCTGAGAATCGGCCATCTATTTTTCATACCCCTATTTTTTTTTGCAAAACGACGTTTGCGGGGTCAGCTAGTTGCTTATAAATAAAAATCTCGTGTCAGTGTTTGTTATCTAACTCCTCCGCAACGGCTTGATCGATTTTCATGATTTTTTTTGTGTGTGGTAGGTCTGACTGTCTGAGAATAGGTCGAAGGCTATTTTTTTGCAAAACAATGTTTGCTGGTTCAGCTAGTAGGTTATAAATACCTAGCTATTTTCAGAAGTGTGCTAACCAGTTTACCTATGCACACTTATTTTTATTTAAATTAATGATGGTAGGTATATGTATAATTGTGCATTTAATTTAAAATGCACATCGTACAAAATCAATGTAATCAGTACAAATTATAATTATCAGTATTAAAATTAAATTCGAAGAAGGGATGGTTTCTGTCAAAGACTAGTATTATCAATATGGCCAGGACATATCAAATTGAGAAATAAATAATGTTCTATACCAACTTACCCATCTCTTTAACTTGTGGTACGAATTACCATCATAAATTATCAAAATTATTACGAAAATTGTACCTGGTTTATACCTAGATAATGTTAAAATATTGTGCACATAGAAAATCTACGAAGAATTCATATCAAACATGGAAGGATCATAAAATGTTTGAAAAACAGCATTACTTGTATAAAATATTGTATATTTAAATTATAGTAAATTGGTATTGATTGACTATTATAATATAATTATTTGGAGGGAAAGTTATTGATAACGTCGGCTAAATATTTAAATAAAAAATGCGCTGCTGTTTAAAATATATTGTGAATTAACATTTACCTATGTATAATATTATTTTTTTATTATAAAAAATATATTTATGTAGATTATATTCGCTTGGTGTTAAATCCCTGCTTACGAATGACGTTGTTGTAAGTCGATACAATATTGAATTAAATTATCTAGTGAAACTTCTCAAAAGTTATGGTTATGGAGATGGTTTTTGTTTTATTTAAATTGGATTTTGATTGTGAGGGAACCGGTGTCTTAGATCTACCAACCCGCACTGGGCTTGCGTGGTGGTTATGGCCCACTCCCTCTCACTGAGAGGAGGCCTGTGTCCCAGCAGTGGGAACATTATAGGCTTATTATATATGTTATGTATGTAGATATCGATATCCATAACTTGTATGAAGTTTTGCCAGTTAATTTATTTTGACATTGTACTTATTTAATCATAATGTAAGATTAATCGTCTGTATTATGTACCTAATTAAAATATGTCGTGATTTATAATTAAGGATAACTACGGAGTTCAATTGAATATCTTGAACAAGGCAGCTTATTAAATTCTTGTTTATCTATAATATTAATAATATATTCGTATATTTTTACAAAGTTATTCATGTTTTAGAATTGAACATTATAATAATACTTACGAAAAAAAAAAAAACCTTTGATGTGTAAAAACGTGTGAAAAGCAACCTAACATAAATTCTGAATTCAATTATTATTGTTCTAAAGTCCGTTCATAGTTATTATACCGCTGACAGTAGCAAACTAACCGCAACCTTATTACGAAAATAACGATCACAATGATTTTGGCAAACTAGTCCGTGGCAGTAACCTTATTAGAATGAGAAAATTTGGAAAATCCAAAAGTGCATGACTCATTAATAATGCTAATTTGATCGTATAAAAAACCATAGATATAGATATTATATTGATTAGTTTTTTATTAAGTAATTATAATTAAAATACATGGAATAAAACAGCCATTTTCAACAGGGTTCCTCCTATGGGTGAAAAGAATCTATAAAAAAAAAAATAGACTCAATTAATTGATTTTTTCGCAAGCTACAATGTTTTCATGTTTCACATTTGATTGACGAGAAATTTTTTTGAAATATTTCGATGTTTTTTTTCGTTTCTACTGCATTACTTAAATCAATTTTTTAAAAGTACAGAATTAATCTCCATTAAATTATCTATATAATGGTATATAAATTAAGTAGGTTCTGTGTCTAGCAGGAGTATCAATAGAATCAGTTGCAGAAAGTTGATTTGGACAGTGATGCAGAATCAGAAGTAAAACAAGTGTGAAAGGACTGTGGACTTATATTATTATTTGTTGCTATTGCTTTAAGATTTGATTTCGTATTACCTACGTCAAGCTCACTAAGTTCATTGACCTTATACCAATAGGTCAAAAACCTACTGTTACTGTTAGCGCAAATAACTCTATCATTATTTATAAAATCTGTAGGTACCAAACAGCTAAGTAGCACCTTGCCCGTTGGCTACCTAGACCTGCCTACACAAGGGACCTATAGGTACCCGGATCCACAGATATAGTTAGAAATTTTATAAATAGCTCATTCACCTTGTTAATTCGATAATCAATAGATAGGCAATTAGGCACATTCTTAAAGAATACATGCACTTGTACTTTCCTTGAATAGACAATGGGATAAAATAAATCATGTAACGATAAGTTCACGTAGGAACAAAACATCCACTGCTGTTCAGCTAAGAATATTTTAGAACTGAACAAACGAAGACCTTCTAATATCATCGTCTGCCTAGCCTTTTCCTATGTTGGGGTCGGCTTCCAGTCTAACCGGATACAGCTGAATATCAGTATCTTACATGGAGCGACTGCCCGCAACTCATTTACTGGGTAATGCGATAGCCCTTGTGTCCACGCCATCCACTACAACGCAATTGGACGCGGCAGAGGCGCCATCTATCGACGAGCGAGGGAGGGAGAAGAACCATCGATCAAGACGTCATACATTCGGTCTTCTCTTCACTCGCGCCTCTGTCAAAATTACAATACAATTTTTTTTCTCGCGCGAAAATGCGAACCGCGAACACGAACTAACAACCTATGTAAAATTTCTATCTAATAAACACCTGTTGAATATACGAGTACTAGTCGTTTCTTCAAGTAGACGAGCAATCCTGATCCTGCACATAATTTGGACCTTCGAGACGGATGCTGGATTTAATACTACGGGAAAACGAGTAACGACGCCGACACGCGCCGGCGACGCCATAGTTGGACCAGCAGCCATTTTATACGAGAGAAGTCAGAGAAGAAGAACGAGGATATCAGAAACGCAACGGTCAGGCCTTTGCCCCGTCCTTTCCCTATACGTTTGGATTTGTGTTAACGGTGTTTGTTTATACGATTACAGTTTGGTTGTACGCGACGTGAGAGTTGCAACGACGCGCGACGTGGCTCCGTTGATGCTTGCACGTGAGTACCTACATACCTAACGCTTATTCGTAGCCCGCCAAAATGTCTGTTAAGTCTGTAGAGGAAATTCTTTTTGAGCTTAAGAAACGTAGGGGTAGTGTAAAAGGCCGGTTAACCCAATTTAAAAATTTTGTTGACTCGTTGGTGGGAGCCGACTTGACTGCCTTACAAGTAGCAGAACTAAAGTTGCGAGTTGAAGCCGCCATCGAGATATTTTCTAAATTCAATAGCGTTGAAAGTGAAATAGAATTACTTTTATCGAAGTCGGAGTTAACTGCTAATTCAGAATATGTTGAAGCGTTAGAATCATTATATTTTACAGCTATGGCCAGTGCGAATTGTCTTATTCACAACGCGGAGGCTTGTAACCGGTTGCCTGTTGCATCAGCTCGGGATGGATTCCGACAGCCTATTAATATTAAATTACCGGATATAAAACTCCCTGCTTTTGAAGGTTCTTACGATCACTGGCTGGAGTTCAAACATTCTTACATCACTATGATCCATAATCGTACCGATTTAGATGAAATACAAAAATTTCATTATTTACGGTCGGCTCTGAGTGGAAGTGCGTTACAGGTCATAAGTGCCTTAGAGTTCAGTCCTGCCAATTACATTCACGCTTGGGAGTTATTAGAAAACCGCTTCCATAATGATAGATTGTTAGTAAATAATCACGTCAAAGCGTTATACAGTATTCCGTCGTTAAAACAGGAATCACCATCACAAATTCGGAAGCTAATTGATACCGTTCTACGTAATTTACGCGCACTGACGTCACTCGATGAACCCACAGACAATTGGGACACGTTAGTTATTTACTTAGTCGTTAATAAGCTTGATCCTTCCACGGAACGGGAGTGGGAGAACCATATAGGTACGTCTTTAGACTCACGCGATAAGGTCAAATTAAACGACTTAATATCATTCCTCAGAAGCCGCGCAGATACATTAGAAATGATTAGTGCAAACCACGTAAAGTCAAAAGAATCTCTTCAAAGCGATAAGCATCGACATACAAATGACAAACTAAGTTCAAGCCGCGTGCATAGTTATTCATCTACCAAAGCTACTCGTAACAACTATCGTAATAATAACTTCAAAAGGGATTTACCTAACTGTGTTTTGTGCAATCAAGGTCATGCGTTATACACGTGCATATTATTTCTTAACATGTCTATTAGGGATAGAATGAAAGTTGTTACTGATAAGAAGTTGTGTTGGAATTGCCTGCGAGCGGGTCATACGTTAGACGACTGCATTTTCGGACCGTGCAAACAATGCCAGCGCAAGCATAACAGTTTGTTGCATTTAGAAAATTATAATAATCAAAGCGTTAGTAACAGTGCGTGTGTGCGTAGTGAGTCGCGCGGAGAGGCGAACGTTACACACACTACGACGACTGCGTTGCATTCTTTACCTAATAATTCGAATAACACTGTTGTATGCGATAAAACAACTAGTGATTTTAAATTAATAAATACGGTTTTACTTTCTACGGCATTAGTGGAAGTAGCGGATAATAATAATGTGTATCATACAGCTCGTGCTCTTTTAGATAGCGGAAGCCAGAACTGTTTTGTTACAGAGAAATTGTCTAAACGAATAAATGCGTCTTATATACAGTCCACAGTACAAATCTCGGGTGTGGGACAGTCTGTCGCACAGTCGTGTCATTCATGCGATATATCAATTCGATCAAAAGTAAACGATTATTATACCAAGCTTAGATGTATTGTCTTGCCATGCATAACATCCAGTTTGCCAACGATAAACATAGAAGCTGGTCATATACGTATACCTGATTTCCTACAATTAGCAGATCCTACATTTAACGTTAGTTCGGATATTGATTTGCTGATAGGCGCAGATAGATTTTGGGATCTCTTAGAAACCGATAAAATACGTTTACCTAGTGGACCATTCTTACAAAATTCGAAATTAGGATGGTTGTTGTCCGGTCCTGTGTTTGTTAGGAACTCGAAACCTACTCATGTCCATTGTCACTTTAGTCAGGACATTGATAAGCAGCTCCGGTTATTCTGGGAAATTGAGAATATTCCTCCATCACCATGTGTAATTCTTACAGATGATGAACGTATGTGTGAGGAATTATTTAATAATACGACTAAACGCGAAGAAAATGGTAGATTTTCCGTTCGTATACCGCTAAGAGAGGCACCAGACGCACTGGGTGATTCTTATACGTTAGCGAAGAAACGTTTTCTATCATTAGAACGTAAACTTGAACGTTTACCAGAATTTAAACGTATGTACACTAACTTTATGCGAGAATATAATGACTTAGGTCACATGTCGAAGTTAGCTACTTGTAGTCAACCTAACTATTATCTTCCACACCACGGAGTGATTAGAGAGAGTAGCACGACTACAAAATTACGCGTAGTGTTCGACGCTAGTGCTGTCACTAGCTCGAATAAATCATTAAACGATATTCAGTTTCCGGGACCCGCGTTACAAAATGATATTTTTTCTATTTTATTGCGATTCAGACAGTATAAATATGTAGCTTGTGCAGACGTGGAGAAAATGTTTCGTCAGGTTCTTCTCCAGTCTGACCAAAGGTCATTACAGTTAATATTGTGGCGCGATAATCCCTCGGATCCGTTGGATACCTACCAACTTAATACGGTTACATATGGAACTGCGTCAGCTCCATACTTAAGTATGAGATGTATCAGACAGTTAGCTTTAGAGTGCGATGATGACGTCATCGCTCGCGTCATCACTCAAGACATTTTTGTAGACGATCTTATCACTGGTGATGATGATTTCGATAATTTAATTCAAGTTTGCCAAAAAACTTCGGAAGTACTAAGGTCAGGGTGCTTTCCTTTGCGCAAGTGGACATTTAATTTAGACATATCTCAAGATAAATCCACAGAACATTTTATAGGCGAGCATGCGCAAACGAAAACACTCGGGTTAGGTTGGCACAACACTAGTGATGAACTGCATTTTGTTACGAATATTGATAACTATGATAATGAGTCGAGTTTAACTAAACGGGTAATGTTATCAGTTATATCACAAATATACGACCCATTAGGCCTTCTTTCTCCTGCTGTCATAATTTCAAAAATGATTTTACAAAAATTATGGTTAAGTAAAATTGATTGGGATACTCCGGTTTCCAGGGATATTTTTAACACTTGGAAACGTTTTATTTATACGCTAAGATTTTTAGGGGACATTCGAATTCCTCGTCACGTAAAAGGTAATCACACTCAATATACAGAACTTCATATATTTACCGACGCGTCCCAAGATGCATACGGTGCGTGCGCCTATTTACGTAGTTATAGTGATAGCTCTGACGTAACCGTGCGTCTTTTGTGTGCTAAAAGTAAGGTTGCACCTTTGAAGGCTATTAGTGTTCCTCGTTTAGAACTTTGTGGTGCCCTAATAGGAGCTAAATTATACAAGAAAATCATTGAGTCTCTTAGGTTACAGTTAACTAAAAAATATTTCTGGACGGATTCTACAATAGTCATGGGTTGGATTAAAATGTCACCACATTTACTTAAAATATTCGTGCAAAATCGAGTGACCGAGATCAATGACCTCACGGGCGACGCGGTGTGGTTACACGTGAGTAGCAAGGACAACCCAGCTGATCTATTGTCGAGAGGTTATAGTTTAGATTTATTGAAAGATTGTGATTTGTGGTGGTACGGACCGTCTTATTTACATAACAATTTACATAATTTTGTTCAGATTCAATGCGATAATTCAGATGTTAGTAATTTACCAGACTTGAAATGTAAACAAACATGTTTACCTTCTATACAATGCGAAGAATTAATAAACTTTGAAAATTATGCTTCATTTTCTAAACTTAAACGAATAGGTGCGTATATACTTAGGTTTATAGATAACACACGCATTAAGTCGACTGCTAACGACAGCCGTCGAACCGGTTTCTTATCAGTAAGCGAACTGAATGCGGCACAAAGAATGCTCATTAGGTTAGTGCAAATAAAATCATTTCCAGATGTTTACAATAATTTAGTTAGGAATATTCCTATTAATCGAACTTGTAAACAATATAATAAGGTTTCTAGTCTTAATGTTTTTATGGATGAACATAAAATAATTCGGGTAGGTGGAAGATTATCTAACTCGTCTAGTTTTACGTACGATAAAAAGCATCCGGTTCTATTGTGCAGTAAACATCCTTTCACTATTAGTTTATTTAGGTATGAACATATGCGATTATTACATGCGGGTCCTCAACTTCTTTTAGCTACGGTGCGTGAATGTTGGTGGCCACTGAATGCTAGAAACTTAGCAAGAAAAATAGTGCATGAGTGCGTGAAGTGTACACGTATTCGAGGTAAGACATTAGCACCTATCATGGGTAACTTACCACCTGAGCGCTTGGAGCCTGGCTTCCCATTTATGCGAACCGGTGTTGATTACGCGGGGCCAGTGTTTATATTAAACCGAAAAGGCAGAGGTTCAAGATTAACTAAAGCTTACATATGCTTATTTATTTGCTTCACGACGCGAGCTATGCATTTGGAACTTGTTACAAGCCTCTCTTCAAACGATTATATTTTAGCATTAAAACGTTTCGTTAGTAGGCGAGGTAAACCTTCTGTCATTTATTCGGATAATGGCAAGAATTTCGTAGGTGCAGAGAAAGAATTCCCTTTATTTTTAGACAAAAACTCAGAAACTATTATTAATTATGCTTCAGATAATAACATTGAATTTCGATTTATTCCTCCTTATTCTCCACATTTTGGCGGTCTATGGGAGAGTGGGGTACGCTCGTGTAAGCATCACCTGAGACGCATAGTAGGTAACGCACGATTAACTTACGAGGAATTTTGCACAGCTTTAACACAAATCGAAGCCGTCCTAAATTCCCGTCCAATTTCACCTCTATCCTCAGATCCTTCCGACCTTACTCCTCTAACCCCCTCCCATTTCCTTATTGGCCGACCGTTGACAGCACCACCTTCTGAAGACGTTACAGACAAGCCGACTTCGAGGTTGACACGCTACGAACGAATCGAACAACTTCGGCAACACTTTTGGCGACGCTGGTCTACAGAATACGTGTCGGAGCTGCAGCTGCGAACCAAGTGGAAGACAAAGCAGGCTGACATCACACTGGGCAGCCTTGTCCTCATCAAAGATGACCACCTACCGCCGTTAAAGTGGCGGTTAGGTCGTATTAAACGTATATTTCCCGGAAAGGACGGCGTGGCTCGAGTAGCGGACATCCACACAAGTACTGGAACAATTCGACGAGCTTTCTCCAAGATTTGCCCACTGCCACTGCAACCGATGAAAGACGATGCTTGACTCCAAAGTCATAATCATTTTGAAAGCTGGGCTTCCAAGGCCGGGGCCATGTCCACGCCATCCACTACAACGCAATTGGACGCGGCAGAGGCGCCATCTATCGACGAGCGAGGGAGGGAGAAGAACCATCGATCAAGACGTCATACATTCGGTCTTCTCTTCACTCGCGCCTCTGTCAAAATTACAATACAATTTTTTTTCTCGCGCGAAAATGCGAACCGCGAACACGAACTAACAACCTATGTAAAATTTCTATCTAATAAACACCTGTTGAATATACGAGTACTAGTCGTTTCTTCAAGTAGACGAGCAATCCTGATCCTGCACACCTTGATAAGACTGGTTGTCAGACTTTCGGGTTCTAGCAACTCGTAACGACTGTCAAAGATCCACGAATGACAGCCGGGTCCAACGGCTTATCGTGCTTTTCGAGGCGCGGAGGGGTCTTGGTATGTAAGGTCACCCATCTTCGGATCGACCGCGGCAAGCTTAGCTTAACCTGATCGATCGACCCGTGCGGCTGTTATTACTTAGTCACAAGACTTTCTAATACTTTCATCGATAATTGATATTATGGTCGCCCCTTAGTAGTAATTCATAAAATATCTATATTTATACCATAATCTAAATATTGTTATACAAATTAAATATGACGTATTATGAGGCTACAAATATTTTGAAAAGGTTTATTTTTCGCATATTGTGAATTGTTACGCGTACTCTGTGATATATTATGATCTGCTTCTATTATATTGTGTAAATGTTAATAATTGTATGTATCGAACATAATATGTTAAGGAATAGGAGCCATATCTTATTAGAAATAAATGTACAAGCATCCATCCAGTCGTTGTTTTTTATCCCTGATGAAATAGATCTTCAGAAAGACTGATTTCTATAAGTAGAAGTTAAAGATATTTTGGTTCTCAGTCCCACAAGCCCACAATTTACTAAGAAAGCATGAAGAATCTACGAATCTATACATACATAACATAACATAATCAGCCTATAATGTTCCCACTGCTGGGACACAGGCCTCCTCTCTATGAGAGGGAGTGGGCCGTAATCCACCACGCCGGCCCAGTGCGGGTTGGTAGATGTCTTTACTTTGTGTAAATTATTTCATCACCATTGCTCTTAAAAACGGTGAAGGAAAACATCGTGAGGAAACCGGCATGTCCTACTTAGAACCAAAAATTCGAAGACATGTGACATCTACGAATCTATAATATTGCTAAAATATTTTCTTTGCGGCTACACAAGTCAATGAAATACTATTCTATGCTCAATTAAATGAGTTTAATACGGCATCAAGTTACTAGATACATCTTTAATTTCTCAGATATCGGTATTTGTATTAGCAAAAGCCTGCAACAAGGTCACACAATAGCTTTTTGTATTTAGCTCTACAAGAGTTACCACAGGGCTATACTAGTCCAGATTACAATATATGAGATTTAATAATCTACTGAAGGTACGCTTTCTGCTTGAATAATCGCATTAGCACACTCTTGAAAACAGCACTAGTGTCCTTCAAGGTTCTATGTTATCTCCACTACTGATGGTATTTATATAAATTGTTGTGCTACTCGCATTGACAAGATATGGTAAGAATACTCATGATTTAACTTCAGATAATAACATAATGAATGGTGGAGAAAACTTGAAAATGTAGGCTTATTAAAATATCTGCCCGTAGTTAAATGACTGTAGGTATTGTTTACAATTTAATTATGCCAATAAAAATGCGACCTGCTGTTGTGTGATGAATTGATGATGTTTCACGAATGAATGTAGGTTGTCATCGCATATAATTTGCTGTTTGAAGTAGATTAATATATTAAACAGTATCAAAATAAATTCGTTGGTATACCTATTGAGAGACAGTTTTCTAATGTAGTTTTTTTTACTTGATTCAATGTCAAGCCGCGGGTCATGTGTAAATGATGTAGATAAAGCTTGGAATCTACGAGCGTAACGGTGGGACTATCAGTTACAGTAGCCTGCGGGTTTCTCCAGTTTCTGCCTATTTTTGGGTGTAGGTATTCAAAATCAAAATATTTTATTTCACACAAACCTACATGGGCACTTATGAAGCGTTAGAAGATAGGTGCAGGGTTCCAATTGGTCGCTTCATAAGGAGAAGAGCCGGCAAGAAACTCCACGGTTACTCTTTTAAAAATAATGGGTTTTCAAATTACAGTAAGTATTGGAGAACAGCGTAGGCCTGTCAACAAGTACAAGGTGCCTACTTGATAAAATAAAAATGATCTACAGATCTAAAGTCTACAAGGCGGACAAAGTCCTCACATCTTGTGTTTGTCAGACAGTTTTAAAGAGTCCACGTTAAATCGAGATTTCTCTAAAATCTTATTAAATTTTTCTTCGTATCTATCAATGATATTATAAGTGTATTTTACTTATAATATCATTGGTATCTATTACATAGATTATAACTACTTAATTAATGCCAGAGCCCAGTTGGCTAGTTATTACACATAAGTAGCTGATATAACAGTGTTCTAATCTACGAGTAGATGGATATGAACAACAACCGCGTTAAAATAGTTTTATTTTACAAAAATACAATGACATGCATGTTACAACTGATTGCGTCACTCTTTTTAGGGATATCATTATAAATTAATTGCCAGAACTTGTATGAACGAATGACGGGCACACAGCGTTGAATGTGTGCCAGGCCTTACTGATTAACATGAAGTTGTATAATCATGGTGTGCGAGCATGTTCAGAGTACAGAATTAGTAAACACGGCCATCGCGACGCCAGCTGATGTTTCTTGGAGAAATTGTTATGAAATACTTGTATTGGTAAGCGAAACGATTACAATTTACATCAATATACAACGAATGATTATCACTTTTAAATTATTAGTAACAATTCTGCTTGCAACCACTACACACGCGTCTCGAGTTAAGACAATGTTTAGATTACCGAAAACAATGCGAGCCGTCGGGCTCTATAAATATTTGCCGATAACCGACGTCAATAGTCTAGTTGATTTAGAAGTGAGTTTACCAAGTGTCCTGCAATCTGATGTGTTGGTGGAAGTCAAAGCAACAGCATTAAATCCGATTGATACTAAAGTACGCGCTCCAAAGCCGAATATAGAAACATCGCCTAGGATATTGGGATGGGACGGCGCTGGAATAGTTGTCTCCAAGGGAGAAAATGCAAATTTATTCAACGTTGGCGATGAGGTATTTTTCACTGGCAGCATACTAAGAAATGGCTCTAACGCGCAGTATATGGCTGTTGACCAATACTTAGTGGGAAGAAAACCCAAGAATTGGACTTTTGAACAAGCTGCCGCTATGCCACTCACTTCGCTTACTGCTTTCGAGTCAATTTGTGATCGCTTGCAGCTCTCGGAGAAGGACAAAGGAAGGTCTTTATTGGTCATTAATAGTGCCGGCGGAGTGGGATCAGTAGCTACACAGGTCGCTAAGAATCTGGGACTTAAAGTGATTGGAACTGCGTCCCGTCCAGAAACACAGTCTTTTACGCGCAAATTTGGAGCAGACATTGTTCTCAACCATACTCAGGATCTGATACCACAGCTAGAAGCGAATGGTTTTGGAGCAGGAGTTGACTTTATTCTTGTTAATTTCGACCCCGCACCGTATTGGGACACACTGATGAAAGTTATCAAACCTCAAGGTAGAATTTGTTTGATTGTTGACAGCAGTGCTCCCATAGATATAACAGTATTGAAAGACAAAAGCATAACGTTGGTGGCAGAAAGTATGTTCACAAGAATGAAGTATAACACTGAAGATAAAATCAGGCAGTATGAAATTTTTAAACAAGTTTCGAAGTGGCTGGAAGAGGGAAAGCTAAAAAGTACTCTGACAAAAACGATGGGCCCGATCAACGCTGCTAACTTACGAGAGGCTCACAAATTGATAGAAGATAAGAAAATGATTGGGAAACTGGTGCTATCAGGATTTTAGTCTTATAAGGTTTTAAAATAAATATTAGCTTCATTTTAGTTTATAAGGCAGTAAAAGTGTGCGACCGATTGTATGTTAATGTTACACGATGTATAATAAAATAAATCTAAGTTAGTGAATCTTCTTTAACTCATCATTACATAACATAAGGAATTTGGGATTTTACAATTGGAACCGAAGAAGGAAAATGCCAATTAATCTTGTGAGTGATTTTTCAAGTAGGAACTTAGGTGAACGGCGATTATGGCCCTATGAGCCTCCCTTGTTATCAGGGCCATATCTCTTCTTTTAAAATCAAGTTTTGGTCGCTGTCAACACTCTCACAGGGCACCCCGACGACCAAATGGGTTAGGTTAGGTTAGAACCGTGATCAACCGCGTTAAATAGACTGCAAATTGAACCAGTTGGCTGCGACATGTATATTGATTATCACAATGTCTCTATAAGCTGATAGCAATAATAATGCGGCGGCGGTCTTATCGCTCTTAGCAATAATAGGACCACCCATTGTGTCACCCTTTGTAAAATTTCTATATTTATGTCTGTAATTTATATGGTGTAGGTTACAGAATAAAGAGTTTAAAAAGTTTTTTGAAATTGAAGGATGCTGATCAATCGGACTAGGTACTCCAATTATGCGAGAATCACCATCATAATAAAAGTTCTCGAACAAGTCAGTTTAACTAAAATTTTAAGTGGGTGGGTCGGAGTATCAAAAAACTTCACGCGGACGAAGTCGCGGGCAGAAGCTAGTGTTATTATGTAAAGATGTACCTACTTTGGAGACAAGTACCGCTTTCATTTTGATAAGAATACGATATGAGATACTTCGAGTAATAAATATACTTTTCGCGTTGTCATTGTGTGGTTCTTAAGCGTGACAATGTGATTGATATTAAATTGTGATGATAACGTCAAAACACCTTTTGTTTCAGTTACATATCTCTCTGCAACCGATACACACGCGTCCAAAGTTACCTGCTACAATGGCGAGTTTACCGAAAACAATGCGAGCTGTTGGACTCTATAAATATTTGCCTATAGAAGATCCGGAAAGTCTCCTGGACGTACAAGTGAGTTTACCAAGTGTCAATGAATCAGATGTATTAGTTGAAGTTAAGGCTACGGCAGTCAATCCCATTGATGCTAAGCAACGCGCTCCGAAACCTAATACAGAAAACCCGCCACGAATCTTGGGAGTTGACGGTGCTGGAATTATAGTCTCCAAGGGAGCGAAAGCCAATTTGTGGAATATTGGCGACGAAGTATTTTTCACTGGCGACTTGAGGAGAACTGGCTCTAACGCACAATACATAGCTGTTGACCAATTTTTAGTTGGAAGAAAACCAAAGAGCTGGACGTTTGAACAAGCAGCGGCTATGCCAGTAACTTCGCTTACTACTTTCGAATCAATATATGACCGCTTGCTGCTCTCAGAGAACGACAAGGGCAAGTCTTTGTTGATCATCAACAGTGCCGGAGGAGTGGGGTCAGTAGCGACGCAGGTCGGTAAGAATCTGGGACTCAAAGTGATTGGAACTGCTTCCCGTCCAGAAACCCAAACTTTTACGCGCGAATTTGGAGCAGATATTGTTCTCAAGCATACACAGGATTTGATACCACAGCTAGAAGCGAATGGTTTTGGAGCAGGAGTTGACTTCATTCTTGTTAATTTCGACCCCGCCCCGTATTGGGACACACTGATGAAAGCTATCAAACCTCAAGGTAGAATCTGTTTGATTGTCGACTGCAGTGCTCTGGTAGACTTAAGACCGTTGAAAGACAAGAGCATTACTTTGGTGTCAGAGATGATGTTTACGAGGGTAAAATATGATACTGAAGACAGGATCAGGCATTATGAGCTAATGAAGGAGATATCCCAGTGGTTGGAAGAGGGGAAGCTGAAATGCACTATGACGCAAACAATGAGCCCAATCAACGCCGCTAATTTAAAGAAGGCTCACAAGCTGTTAGAAGATAAAACATTGATTGGAAAGTTGGTGCTATCAGGATTTTAATTTTATATCGTGTTACCCTACACATTGTTAAGATACTTAAATATATTTTTAATAAAAGTTCTTAGGTTTTTAATAAAAAAATTCTCATGTTTTTATTAATAAAATGTTTGCCGTTTTATTTTAAATCCCAATGTTAGGTTTTAGACATCTGTCTCAAAGTCTCAATGCCCGTAAGTCGTAGCTAGCTGCTGAGCTAGTACTAACTAAGCTAAGAAGTCAATAATTGTAATATACAGCATGTTCTTAGTTCTTCAGGATATAATTAACTATTCTTATGTATGTCAATTCAGCAAATTAAGTAAATCATTTGAATTATTTGCAACTCTTACACATTGGAAATAGCGTCAATATTTTTTCGAGTGACTGCACAATGATCCCTGGCGATCTAATGAATGTCCCAGAAATCCGCTACATGCAGATAGGGCCGGTATTTGGGCAGATTCTCGGGGGAGTCCTATGACCAGCTTTTGACTAAGCGAATTCAAAAAATTTGTTGGTCCAAAACTTCGCCACTTAGTGTGCGATTACAGTGGCGCGGGGCGGGCAGCGGGAGCGGGTGGCGGGTCAAGCGGAAAACCCACATTTCCATGGATGAACACAGTAGCAGCGGGGCGATTGAGCGATCCGAACGTAACTACCTCGTGCGATATTAGAAATAATAATAATAATGTCAGATTATTTGAAAGCTAGTGCTTATATAAAGTGGGACCTTTTTTTTCTAAAAGCAATTGCCACGATATCATTTTTATTTCTTCCCATAGTTTTTTAATTATTTGTCGATTCGAATCACTAGAATTTCACAAAGGTGGCCGAGCTAATACGGCACTTATTAAATATTCAATCGTCAGCGGCATGTCCGAACAAATTGAGCGGGAAACGCAAACTGACTCGCGTCCACCGTGCACCCGCCCCGCTCGCGACACCCGCTTGTTCCGCTGCGATTCCCGCTCACCTGCCCCGCCCGCACTTGGTGAACCTTTGTCAAAAACTATTTATTTCCGTTACCCGCCAGCAGATTCCGCTGCCCGCCCCGCTGCCACTGTAATTTCAGACATAACGGTATCGTCGGTGGCAGTGCAGAGGTCGCTGTAGCTTTATTTTTTGGTCAGATCAGGATAGAAGGTGGGACACAGTTTATGACACAGCTCCACATCCACACCCACTGCCGTGCCGTCGAGGTAGCCCCACTTCACGAGGTTGTAGTTACATCTTCCCACTTGGGATGATGGTACAAACAAACTCAAAAGTAAGTTTAAAGAATTTAATAACACATTACGTTTGTCCAGAAAATGATCCCAATGTGTGTGAAGAGTTGTTAAGGACGCTCGGATCAAACTCTTGACCTATGAAAGGAGATCCCGGTGCGTTCCAGGCTTTCTTCAAGATATCCATGTTCCGAATCTCGTCACTTGTTGGTAGACCCTTCATTTTTCTCTCTTGATTCCATTGCATCTCATGGACCTGTAAAATAAAGTAGAATTCAAGGTTTTAATGCTCGTTTACACTTTTTATTCTTCTTTTCGTATCGATGGTCTTTAAAAATTCTATATTATACTGTTTGGGGCCAGTAGGACCTGAATGAATGCCTAAATATAATCCTGCTTTTTGATTTTCCACATTTGGCTCAGTGGCGAAAGTTGAAAATACAACAACGCGCTTTTATTTAGGCATTTATTTACATGTCGCTTAGTGTTAGTGAAAACGGGCATAAGATATTCATCTAAAAAGCTTCACTTTCCATTCATATTTTCCAGTGGAACTTCGGAGATAAGTATTTCTGGCAGACCAAATGGACAGAGTTTATTAATTGGTTGGCATTATTAGATTCAATACATTTCATATATGTATCATGATCAGTCCTGGCTCGTCTATGCCTCGTACATGCCACAGCTAGGCCTAGCACAAAACAATCCTAATTACAACGACATATCATCACGCCTGCTTCTCGAAGGTTTAGGCGGAGCGCCTTTAGTACATCCACATTTGTCCAGTTATGGAGGGGGCCTATTGACATCAACTGGGCACGAACCCAGAGAATGGGCTGCTACTGGATGGAAGACCCCAATAACTCTGCCCGGCTCGGGAATCGAACCCAGGACCTCATGCTCAGTAGTTGCCCTTACTACCGCCAGACTAACGAGGCAGTACAATACTCTTAATAAGAAGTGCCTTTAAGCAGATAACTATGGTTGAATGTGTATCTTAACCTTTGCAACATGGTCTTCTGGCAAATCATCCAGAGGTCTGGAACAGTCTATTTTATCCAGGTCTATAGCTTCCTCACTGTTTAGAAGTTTATTCCACCATCTTTCTTGAACTTTTTCTGTAAATTATAAAAAAAAATATTTTAGTAAAAATCTTAAACCTCTTCAGTCTAGAAGTATGAAATTTTGCACAAGAGATGCTTTGATCATCGTTCCAGATTGATCAAAGGATCTCTTGCGCAAAATAAGGGGTTACATATGGAATGAAACATTGTATTGAAGTTCATCATTGTTAAAGTCAAGAGACATACAGAAGATATATCTGTTTATAAGTAAATGTAAGATTTGTCATTGTTTTCAGGAAACTCATGTCTAATGCTCCTGAGAAGTTGCCAATGGGAACTCCCATCACACATCTTGTATCAAAAGAAATAGCCATACTACTACTACAGCTCTGCTTAAGTGGACTTTAATATGCTCAAACCTAGCCTGAGAGCAATATCTATGAATATTATTTGACAGTAACTTTAAACATAGAGCATAATCAGCGTATAATGTTCCCACTGCCTGGGACACAGGCCTCCTCTCTGTGACAGGGAGTGAGCCGTAATCTACCATGCGGGTCCATTGCGGGATGGTAGACATCACATATCTTGGAATTTTTGGTTCATGTTGTTTTCCTGAACCATTTTGAGAGCAGTGGAGAAAAAAATTACACAAAGTAAAGCCTGTTAGGCTTCGAACCTATGGCCTAAAAGTCGTAATTCGCGGCTATTACCACTGGGCCTCCACTCCTCTTTGCCCGTTGCTCCCGTGACATTAGACACTGCTTTAATACCCTTTAATCTACAATTTTTTTTTTGGGTTCGTCATTTAACTCACTGCTCCGGGTCACTATGGCACAAAATTAATAACATGAATTAAATTATTACCCAAATGCATCAACAGTTTTCCTTCACTGATGCTCCAGAAGCTATCCATAGTTTTGATCTTGTATGGGAAAGAATCCTTGATGATGATGTCACCAGTTCGAAATGCCACACATATGTCATTAGGGTTTATTGTCACTTTTAAGTCCTTGGATGATTTTACATCTGGTGGAAGCTTCACGGTTACATCTGAAATCAGAAAAAAAAATTAGCATTATGGTCCAGCCTTTTTTTTTTGTGGATGGGAAATCATCAAATGACCCCTCCCACTCAGGGTGGAGCAGAAGGAAGTGTCAGACTCTTACTGACTAAAACCTACCCGTGTTCCTTCCTTAGCCCTTTATGTTCTGGGGCAGCGGTAACCCTTTTGGACAATCCCGCTGCCCCGGCAGAATATGGTCCAGCCTGATTCAAACTTAATGGCGTCTCAGAACATGAGGCGCAATAAAGTCACGTGTCAGCGGTGGTAAGAGGTGGGGTACTGCTCAAGGAGTAGCGCACATACACATACTATACATGTCTTAGTATGTGCGCTACTCCTTACCTATAGGTATAGGTATAGGTAAGAAATAAATGGCCTTTTTTACAAACTGTTGGATGTCTGTGTGCCTATAGCAGAAAAACTATAAACCATGCTTTTATTTGTTCTGAATGATAATTTCTGATGCACTGAGCATCCTAATGAACTTATAAGCATAATCAGCCTATAATGGCTAGTGGGCGTTGGTAGATGTCACATGTCTTCGAATTTTTTGCAATATGTATTGCCAAAAATAAAATAATATTAAAATAATATTCTAAGAAATATTATTTTTTCTGTTTGTGACTGAGGTTACTATTCCTTTCACACAAATAGAACCACATAAGCACCACATGAGTGTCCTTGTTCACAATAAGTAGCTGAAGTACAATTAAAATGATGTGTAAGATATTATTACCTAGTTCCATAATATTTTGAGACCACAAGTATTTTTCTCTCTCAGCACCATTATAAGTGTCACTGTTCTTTTGTATTGGTATCTCAGGGGGTTTGTAGTCTTCTGGGAACGCCTTTGAAGTACTGGTCACATTGCTTGGAGACTCACACTGAGTCTTTGGTATAGGTTGGTCTTTAGAAGACTTTTCTGTAATTTCAACCGGGTCCTTAATAGGTTCTCTGGTAGTTGCTTCATCATTAATACCATCATCATCATCAACAACTTCCACCTCCTGGGCTACAGTTGAGCACATGATCTCATTGTTAAGGTCGACAGGTTTCTGAGAACCGTTTGGCCCTTTCCAGCTTTTTGGGTCACAAGTCCTGAGGACTTTGATCACCAGCTCCTCAGCAACTCCTGGTGGGAATCCCATGTTTTCGTACGGACCTTGGGGTACATAGTAAAAATCAGTCCTGGAAAGTATTTATCTTGTAAATATTTTTATAAAGGCGGAGGACTGAGTATTGAAGCACAAAAACATGAATTGCTTTACGCTCATCTGGACATACAGATATTGGTACTTTAGGAATAGATTTAAATCAATCAATTTCATACGTGATTAAAGTTTCAATGCCACACGAGTAAAAAGTAAACAAAAACAGTGAAACTCACCTTCGGGCTAAAAAGCCGAATACGGATGAAAGGAAACCTAATATTGATTTTTCGTTGACTAAGATTGACGTTAATACATCGTCATATCTTGTTATGTCGGGAGAATCAGACATATTGTTGTACTAAGCATAAATTTACAATTTATTAATGTTGTATTTTTCTCTGCGGTATGGTCTTTTTCATGATATGAATGAATGATAATTAATGTGAACTAATGTCAAAAATGATTAACTTCATTCATTTTGACTTTAACGTTTCATTTCCCCTGGTATCTTTGAAAAAACATGAAATGAAAACATGACATGTCTAAAAATTTTTTTTAAACAGTCTATTTTTAAAAAACTTAAAACAATTGGTAAAAAAGATAACTGATAATCCTAATATTTTCACGACTAAACTCAATCTGTTAACAATTACCACATGTCAAATATTTTTTAGCGTTGGCATCCCAAAACCTGTTTTTTAATTTGCATTCCCGCCACTTGGCGGAGTTAGTTCGCTTTCGAAAGTTTCACATCCGCAAGAGAGCGGCAAGGCAAGGCGCAGTGAAGTAGGCAAAGAAGTCTCGCGCGCGAACTCGGTACGCTGCAGGCGATGACCGCATTCATATGAGTTTTTATTATTATATTGTGTGTGTGCTGTCGTGTTCTCCGATCCGTTAAGTGTTTACGAAAATGCTGTATAGGTGAACTTTTAGGATACAAAGTGTTGTGATTGTGATAATATCCCCTTAACCCTTTTCTATCTATTACTGTATCTTGAAGGTTGTAAAAATGCCTTGTTCAGCGGTAACTTTGTCCATAGCGACCATTACAGCAATCGTGGCTGCTGCTTTAATGGCTATAGCATTTTCGACGGATAACTGGCTTTATATTGAAGTAAAGCGCACGAACATACAGGTAAGATAATAATAATAATTAAAGATTCATGTTTTAACATATGTTACTTCAATATCTTTGTTTACCTGTTACTTTTTGTGCCTGACAGTCTAAAAGAAAAAGTTTAGTAGTTATAAGTAATATTTAGTTTGTTACCCTCATAGTGAATTATTAAGTAGATTGAGGTAGATTGAGGTCAAGTTATTTTAAAACTAACTACTTTTTATTTATCAGTTTCCTCATCGAGTCACCACGAAGTCTTCAAAATTAGCGTATCATCATCTTTTCAGTGGTCTTATTTTATAGCACCAACTCAAGGTCGAAGTCAACGAAATCTTGAAACAATTAAGAAACTTGGAGAACAGCTGCTACTAACACCTTCCACCAAACAAACAATTGATTAACATCTTAGAACTTTTCATTGTCGATTGTTTTGCATCGAACACCAGCGCCAGCGCATACAATCTTGATCATCAATAAATCTTACGACTTACGACATTTCCCTTGTTTCATTACGAAGTAGGTACCAGTAGTAGTGGAATGGACTCAATAAAAATCATCGTATCACCACCGTAGCACGTACTCTTTCGAGTCCTTGCCGAGGCACCGTTAGAGCAGACACGTTACGCATAAATATGCACGTATTAATGGCACGAACAAATGTGTAGGTAACTGTACAGTTCCGTGCTACTCCTGTGCACCCAGACGTGGAGATAAAGAAACTACGACCGATAACGATACACGCCAAACCACGTTTTAAAATGGATTATTTGAGGGCTCCCTTTGCAACCAAGAAGTCGTCGACATACACAAAAACTTTAGTTTAACATTGTACAGAAAGCGCGAAATTTACAAAAACTGGAACATTTCACGGTTAATTTGCTTGTGCATCGGACTTTTTGTAACAACAGACCGACATCACCAACAGTTTCTGGTTTCTTTTCTCGAGTCGGGGTCATGTTTTTTTTTGCGATCCAAGCCAACTTGTATCGCCTTGTCTTCTACCTGCTCGCGAGGACAGCTTAATTTTTTGCTCGTTCTATAATAGGGGTAGCTTTAAAAGCTACACGTAGACAGGTTCCTACTTGATCAATTCTTCAGCGTCTTTTCTCTATCTCAAAATATGGGTTTGTAAACTTTTTTGTTGAAGCGTCTAATTTTAAGTCCAATAGGAACTAGGTACACCTACAATTTTTCCTTAGCTAAAAATTAAACGTCGAACAAAATCGAACATCAAGTTTACAAATTATGTAGGGCTATCCTCCGTTGTATCAGTGTATTTCTGATACTTCATTAATGTGTTCATTCATTGGATCAAAGTTTCCTCATATTTTTATCGGTTTGAGCTACCTACTGTAAAATCATAAACACTTAAGTGGAGCAAAAAGTCATCAAAAACATCATTTTATCATAACCGGTACTAAGATGTACTAAAAATATGTTTAAGAGGATATACTATTCTTAGGTTTTTTTACATGAATAGCCCAACAAATTTCATAATAAAATAATAATAGTTTCATAATAATATATGTTCGTAAAAATTTACTAATTATTGCAAATGCTGTGATAAAAACGTTTTACAGGGTCACGGGTATTAAATGATGAAACAAAGTTACTCGTCCACTATAACCTTACCAAAAACTATGCAATAATGGTAAAAACTATTCAGATTGGTATTGGTATGTCGGTACTTACCTGAAGCTCAATTTCTCGGGAAGTCTTTCGGGATAGGAATTCGTTTTTAAATTCTAAGCCCATTTTGCAAATTCCAGTCTACCATTATACTTCTCACCAAATTACATAGAGAAAACCTAATCTTACTTTATTATCACTTACCAGCTTGTTCAATGAGGTCTCCAAGAATAAAATTACTTAGCATAATGCCTACTAATTGTAGTTTGCGAGGCGTCCCAGAGACGTGTAGCGAATGACTTACTATCTACATATCAAAGTCTATTAGATCTTGTAAAGACAAACAGTGGAAAGCTTGGGAGAAATCGATCGTGAAAGTGACGAAATCTGTGTGAACATCTTTCTGCACATGCATAGTAACTACATAGATAGTTACCGCGTTATGATAACTGTAACTTTTAAGTTACAACATTGTTATCATTGCAGATTTATATATATACTGAAACTAACATTTGCGAATAGAAAACATTGGATTACGTGCTGTTACGATTGTCTTTGGTTGAGCAACTTTAAATGCAAAAGAAAATTCACACAAAAATTTATTTATTTCTGTATTCTGAGTAAAATATTTTATGTTTAGTTTAGTTGGCGCCCAACAGCTCACTACTGTCATGGAGAATAAATTATGATTAGATGAGCAAATAAATGAAATTCGTGATGTTTCTGCTCCGTAAAGCTAAATACTACGTACAGCTATATACACAGTGATATGAAAGTCACGACTCACGAGTGTAGAGTTAGATGAATTACCCATAATTTGTTTGTACTAAAGTACTATCATGGTTTTATTCAAGAATGCATACTTCGCAATGCACGATAATAGATAATTATAAATTCATATTAGCTCCTTGTTTGGCCTCGCCTTTTTCCGTTACGCGGGGTCGGCTTTCCCAATCATGCGACGCCATTTATTTGGGGTTTGTGCGTCTTTTTCCGTAAGTCCCATCTCCCTCATGTCCTTTTGGGCCTTCGCATCCATGTGATTTGAGGTCTTCCTCTTCCCCTTTTCTTTGTGGCCATGAAAAGGCGCTTTATTTCGACATGGTCATCTGTTCGTCGAAATACACGACCGTACCATCTCAGTCTGGACTCTTTTACTTTGTAAATCCATATTACCATAAAGATTTTATTATTCAATAGAAGAAATTATTTTAAATGTTCTGAAAATATCCGCTTCAATAAACATTATAAGACTTTCATATTGCTGATGCGTCGCTTTTCTACGTTTGGTCAGTTTTCAAGTTATGCAAAGGCCAAAGAAAGTGCTTTATGCAAATAACTAAATATTCTGTGAGTGCGAGATGGTTTTGGTTTTATGCAACGAACATACGTTTTATATAATGTGAGACGTTAATTTGAAGGAATTACGAAGACTTTCTAATGTGCCTAATGCTTGTGGTATATAAGTAAGTAAGTGGTTATGAACTGCCTTTGTTTTTGAAACCTGCGTTTGGAGGGCTGAGTAGCCATAAGTAGCTGTCAGTTTTAGTTATGGTCATAAATTAAAGCTGCTGGGTCTTTCACGACGACATATCAAGCTATAAATTAAGTAAGTACCTATAAGTTGACTTCTCATTGTATGAAAAGTCTGTACAATGCGAGGTCAGCTGAAACTGGAAATGTATAGCTTGAAGTCTCGTCATGTGTACGCACGGCTACACATCAAGCTATACATAACCAGTATAAGCTAACTTCTGATTGTACGAAAAACCTATACAAGGCGAGGTCAGCTAATACAGGAAATATATAGCTTGATGTGTAGCCGTGTGTACTTACCTGCAACTACCAATAGTTTTTGAACATTTTAAAATGACGGCTCTGTTAAAACGACAAAAAAATAAAAGCGAAACATTTTAAAAATAAGTTTGTAAAACGAAGTGAAATTCAATGATTTAATGTAAGTATTTCCTAGAGCAGCGGTAGTTTCGCATCATGCTTGTCTATTCCTTACCATATTCATGATAAAATACAAAAGTTATTAATGAATAAATCCGGCCAAGTGCGTGTCGGCCCACGCACAATGAAGGGTTCCGTAGTTGGAATGAATGTATCCCAAGAACAAACGTAACATTGTAGTAGAAAATCATGCTTTCCCATACCTTGCAACTGCAAATTTAAGTTGGTCGACTAATACTCGTAAACATGTTAAGTCTACTTAGCTGTGATCGTTTTCCTTTTAATTTCGTTATATTATATACTACTTCCGTGAATTTTTTCACATATCCAAAAGCAACCATTTATCTGGCAGGGGGGAGGGAGACACTTGATTTTAACAAAAAGTAGCACTCTAAAGTTTAATATTTCACAAACGGATCCCTGAATTGAGAAATGATTTTCACAAACCTGGAATGTTTTTGAAAGACGTATCCAACGATACCCCACATCATGGCGTAGACGAAAAAAAAACGAGAGGAGGTACCCTAAAATTTTATTTTTTACCTTTGTCAGCGTGATTAATATGTATATCCATGCCAAATTATAGCTTTCTAGTACTAAGAGTTTCTGAACTAAGCTACGGACGGACGGACGAACAGACGGTCATGGCGAAACTATAAGGGTTTCTTGTTGACTACGGAACCCTAAAAAGTGTGTGTCTATTTTTATCATCAGGCAACACCGGACACCGAGTTAATAGTCTTTGACTCCAAAAGTTGAAAGAATAAACAAAGAAACTCGAGAAAGATTTTTATTTACGGAAGAAGCACAACATCTGGGAAATAAGGGATGAACACGAACAGTTTGTTTATTGGCTTACCTGGCGAGGGGCCGGATGCAATGTTTGCTTATCTAAACAAATAAACGCCATTTGTAAAAAACATAGCTTTTAAAATGGTGATGAAGCATCTACAGGCCAGGTAAAATGGCTATTGTTGAACGTCCTGTTAATCATACTTAATGCCTAAGCCCAAGGCTTAACTGACAGGTGGTTTGTTCAAGCTTGGTTCTTGTAAAACGGACACGTCTGATTGCTTAGCTTCCTGCCAAGAAAATTATTGAACTGGCATTGCTCTGTTCCTGGGGATAATTGTGTAATCGACATTGATCGCTCTCTGTCTGATTCAAAGCCAAAAACCAGTAAATGTCCCCCTTGGATTGCTAGATAAATATAATACTCTTTAGCTACATTGTTTTTTAGGCTCAACACCATCTATGGTGTGTGCCTTGTCGTTTCTTAAGGTGCACAGAGCGAGGCATGCGCCGGAAAAGATAAAAAAAAGAAAACATTTGCGGCGCATGGCTCGCTCTGTCTGGATGCACCTTTAAAAAGACAGCATCACTTAAATCACGAAAACACTTAGGTTTGAAGAAGTTTGTAAATTAATCCTTTTGTGCGTTTGTCATAAAATATAAATAATATGTACCTAAGTATTATGCTTAAGATTCCGAGAGAACCCAGACCAAAGTCGTTACTATACTACCAAACAAATAGGCATTCCTTTGTCTAACAAACCTTGAAAAAAAATTTTTTGCAACGAAGTAGCCGTTGACGAAAATTCTTAAATACATGTCTACGTCTACGTCATCGACAATGGGTGATTATCACGGCAACCCGCTTTCCTGCACGACGACACCCACTTCTCACGACTTCCGACTACAATTCTTTTATACTATTCCGCTTTCTTGGTTTCATAGAAAAGCCAATTGAAAGTTCAGTTGTGTTTGGTTACGTGTATCGCGGTAAAAACAAATTGAAATATCATCTGAGTAAGCAAAATAGTTGTTGAATGAAGACATTTTTTCTTGGAGGCCTTTCCAATAGCAAAGAAAAAAAGAATAACATCACTCAGATCAATAAGATCATTCATTCTTCAGCCAAAAAGTTAATCCGTGAAACAGGTGACTGGCTGTTGTCTTAAAAACAATCAGCAGCCAGCTATTAAAAATGATAAAAAGTAAAATGAGGTTTTATTTTTTCTGTCTTTAGTTTATATGTCATTCAGAAGTTTTTCAGACTCTAGAGGCCAGTCATGTAAAATCGTTAATAATAACAGCTAAAACTCATTATATAATTTAACCCTTTATTTTGTAAATCTTTGTTTTTTATCTTTAGGAGTACTTGCAATTCGACGTATATCCGTCAGGAGCTGATAGGGGGGCCAAAATGTAACAAATTGAACGCCTCATATGTAAGGCCGAAATTCAGTAGTTTTCGAGATATTTAATTTTATTTAATTTAAGTAACCCTGTATAAAAAACAAAGTCGGGTTAGTACACCGTTTATAACTCATGAACGGCTGGACCGATTTTTATGATCTTTTATTTGTTGAATTTGTCTTCGCCCCGAATAGCAGAACAATGGCAAAAATTAACAAAAAAAAAATCTGAGGCGGTACGAAGTTCGCCGGCCGGGTCAGCTAGTAGACAGGTAATATAATAATTAAAACCTGAAAGTTTATTAAACATGGATATCTAAAATATGAATTGGTTTAATACCCGTTTAAACGTTACCGAGAAAGTTTTTAATTTCAGAGATTTATCTAGAGTTAATAACGATAAAGTATTTACTTAACAGTTTTAATCAATCATGATTCGATAAAATTAATCCAAAACAATCTCAGCTTTTTAAAACTGCATGCAAACATAACGTAGATTTCTTTATTATAATAATTTAGAAGAAAAAGAACTAAGATCATCAAGATCGTAATAATTAAGGGGAAAATAAAGATACTCATTTGGCTTCAGTCAATATTTGCGACCGTACAAACTGTATTGTGCGTTTTGAAATTACTTGCTCAAGATTGCATGCACGCGGATATTGCACGGTCAAGCGTGATTGCAGCTTCTAACAGACGGTTTAATCACCGGTAATCGTACCTTAACCACTAGGGGTGGGACCCAGCTGTGTTTAGAAATGGCTGATTTCAATAAAAAGTAACAAAATGAACATGCATGGGCTATGAAGTGGATTAGTTGCGCCCTAACCCAAGATTTTTTCTGCTAAATACGTTGAAAACCAGCAGGAGGTATCAGTTTTCCGAAATGTTGTATAAAACAATCGTGTGAATTCGAATAAAAATATATTGTAATAATTTTACAAAGCTGGGCAACTTACTGTATTGGCGGTCACATTATGTAAAATAAAAAATATTACCTGCTACAAACCAGAAGTATTGAATAGCATTTGTACTTAATTAACCGGATTGAGACAATTTGGTCATTATGTCACTTGATTACCACCTACATATCACGTACGACTTGCAATAAAGGGCCACGTGAACGTAAACGAGTCTGTATATGAGAACAAAGGTGCCGCTTACTTTTTAAAAAATAGTCGCCATTATATACCGCCATATTTGTAGGGCCTTTTTTTTAATGACATAACCAATATAAATTGATTGTCTGAAAATAAACAAATAACTATAAATCTTGGAAAGTGTGGATAATCCATCTGGTTCTCAGATCGCTTCATTGCTATTATGGTTGCCTTTCACAATTCTTTCCATGGCTTATAGTTTTCCGGCCTTTCACTGAACTTGAGACGGTTAATGGCTCATGCAGAATGGTCAATGCTGGTATGTTCGACGTACTTTGTAAGACTACATGCAAAATAATTATATTTTTCGAATACATAGATAGATATTACCTATTCACATACCGTTTTGCAAAAGGCATTAGATAGTGGATGCTTACAAGTTCCAACATGAACGAAAATCAGTCATCATCAGCGTGATTTACTATAGTGCTGGCTGTATGACAATTTATGGAAATCATAGACATTTTTATATGACCCCTCTGTATAGTGAAAAGTTTTCGTTTCGTATTAAATCAGCTGTTTAATACAAAAGTTCAATACTTACTTGACCAAAATGTATTAAACAGCAGATTTTTTTTTCGTGATTTCATATTGGGTCCCATAGTGAAAGTTGTTCAGTTCGATGGTCTAAGGCACCTCTTGAAGTTTGTCGGGTTAATGTTAAAAATAACACTTTGTATAAAGAGCCTACCTGATATTATTTATGTACCAGACATTCAATGACAAACAACGTATAGCCTAAACCGCTGGATCTAGACGAGAGTTTCTTTCATACTGAAAGTGATCACTAAGGCAGATTTTTTGAAAATTTAAGTAAAAAAGAAAGTTTCTATAAAAGTTCGCAGTTCGTTCGTTTTTGCCCATGACAAACCCCATCGGGCACACGGCATGTATATAAATCTGTCAGACTCAAAGTCCGCCCTTCCAAAACTTCTACGATCTCACATCATTCATATCTCATAATAACACTAACAAAATCTTAATGAAATGTAAGATGGCTGACGTTCGTTACCAAACTGCACAGTTTCGCACAGCATACTCTCATTATTGTTGCCCCATTGTGCCATTACGGCTTTTTCATTGATTTTGCAACTATGCACATTATAAAGACATTTTTTCCTTTAATTAGTGTCATAAGTATGACATGGTGTACTAATTTGAGGTCGTACGTTATGGCAATTCTGGCTTATGTAGGGTCGTTTTTGTCAAGCCTGTTATTTCTCAGTGCTATTTTGGAGTCTGGCCTTGTTCTCGGTTTATAATTTAAACTTATACTAATAAAAGAGACTAAAATATAACTGTAGAAATGCGGGTATACTATAATAATAGCCTCCCCGACCGATTTCGGTCACGGTGGCCAATCTCAACGGAGATTAGCCAGGTACGCAGGAAATATTATAGTGCACAAGTGTGCGCGCAGACACAGGTGCACTCCCTCTACCCTCACTCTCATAGTCCGATGGGACGGCAATCCGACACGACCGGACCGGGTATACTATAGGTCATTATCATCATCCAAAACCCAGCTTCACCCACTGCTGAGCACAGACCTCTCTTTTCAAGCGCCATTCGCCACACCCACGCCACACCCCTGTGCCAGCTTCATATCTATAGGTACATTTGCCTAACTCCTCGGGAAATACAAGCGTGATGTTTTGTTATAAAAGCTGGTATTTGCCTCGCCTGTTACTTGGTTTCAAGACTAGGAATATGCTCACGCTTTAAAGGCACTTCTAATTAATAGCCCTCATTGTTAAACTAAAGGTTTCTAATTTGTTCTTTGTCCCTTTTTGGGTTTAAAGTTTTAACTAATTATGCCTTATTAGCATTATCCTTCCTATATTGTTGGAGTGATTTATGGCCCAGGCATAATCAGCCTATAATCTCCCCACTGCTGGGTCACAGGCCTCTCTCTTCGAGAGGGAGTGGGCTGTAATCCGTCACGCGGGCCTAGTGCGGGTTGTGTCACGTGTCTTTGATTTTTTTGTTCTACGATATGCCGGTTTCCTGTTGATGTTTTCATTCACCATTTTACGAGTTGTAGTGGTAAAGAAATTATTTACACAAAGTAAAGTACCTGCCTCGTTTCGAACCCACGACCTAGAATTCGTAAGTTGGGGTCACAGACTAAGGTCCGTATTACAGAACATTCCTCAGGTCTAGTTTGATCGTCAATCAGTTGATCATTGTTTAAGTATAGAATCAGTACTTGAGCATTGTTCTTATTCCAGAACGGTAATCAAACTATAATCAGCTGAAGCGAGAATCAAATCAAGCCTCAAGCAGAGATGTGTATTGTCTATGCATCAGCCTGTTTTCGTTTACTATTTATTTTATTTACCAACTATGTTCTGATATTCACAGGATTAGAAATATTAAAATGTACCTTATGAACCCAAATATTTAGGAAGTGAGCGTTATTTTGTTAGCTGCGAACAGTACAAATACAGATTTATTGAAGTTAAACTGTTTGGAGTCATTTTGTACTATTTCATTCCACAAATTTTTGTATCTGTGGTGACTAAAGTGCTCTGTGGTCGTGTTTTGACAATCGTCAATTTCATTATAAAAATTTAATTTGATAATAATTTTTATTACGTCTATTTCTTTGTGTTTGCGATTATAGCAATGAAAATAATAAACTCCAATAATTGGAGTAAACAAGAAAAAGTATTTATCTCTGAATGTATTTAAACTTACTAATAAAAACTGACCAAATTAATGTTGAAAGCAGTAGCCGCTAATAGGTATGTATTTTTATTGAATTTTCAGTTTTAAAAATTTATGTAGGTACTTGTGTCTATATTATATTACTTCCTATTGATTTTGTAACGGGTTTCAGTGTTTTTAATAACAATAAATTATAATACTTGTTTACAGGTGCATTTTTGAATACTGCTATGAAAGCCACTATCACCTAGCACCAATAGATACTATTCAACGGCACCCACGTCTGGAGGAAGAATATTGGAAAACAAAAATAAAGAATTTATAACAAAAATGATGAAATTACGTATCAAAATAAATTGTTTCTACAAAATGTCTCTTGTTATTTGTATGTGAATGCCACAACGTGGCTCTTTCGTTCTGGGCCTTAGAACTGTTGTCATAAGAAACTACATTGAATAATCACTTTAAGTTATGAGCACTTATTCTCTTCAAACCTCCTGAGCACCTACTGAGCTTTCCCTATAAATCCTTTCATCATGTGTACGAATGACGAATATGCAATAGTCCGTCACTTCCCGCTGAGGTATTTTTTTTATTCTTCTTCAATGTTCTGAAATCCCTAGAAGGTTGTCGAAATCCATATCTACTAAGGCACAATTCGATATTAGGAACATTAGCTCGAAGCACGCAATCATATTGAATCGATCAGCTAATTCCAGATTGTCACTATAGGTAAATGCAAGACGAAAAAAATATTTATTTATTTTTATTTTTATTTATTTTTATTTATGAAATACTGCATATTTACAATATTAAGTCTTAAACTAGAGTGGTAGGTATTATTAATGGGATCTACCTGAACTAGGATAAACCTGTATCTCAGGTATCATATGTGCAAATTAGCTTATTACATTAATATTCTTAAGATTGAAGATAAACATAAATAGTAACTTAACCAACTAATGATAGGACAATACTAAATTAAAAATAATATTTAACTTAAGACAACCAGTAACTTTTCTGTGTCATCATAAGACAAATTTTGTAACCATGTTGTAATAACATTTTTGCAATGTACCGTGTTTAATGCAGAGATAGACAAAATTGCGTTTACTTTATTATACAGAAATGGGCCTAAAAATACAAAAAATCTATACATAAACGAATGCCTTAATCTATAGTTATCCATACAGATGTCTTTTCGTCTTTTATCAGTGACAACTCTGTCGCACGGCAGTTTAGAGTGCTGTTTTAATAAAGCATACATAATAAATAACTGCCGCACTGTCAGAACATTGCAAGAATTATATAAAAGTTGGGTCGGGAACAGGATAGGCCGGAATGTGGATACTTTCAATACAGCTCTTTGAGCGCGCTCCAGTGGTAGTAAAACTGTTTTAGCCGCTCCTCCCCATGCCGTAATACAATATGTAATTATCGATTGACACAAGGCATAGTATACCTGTTTTATCAGTCTATTGGGAGAAAAGCTGTTATGTAATATAAATTCTATGAATCATTAGGATTAAACCTAATAATAATCTAATTCTCCAGATATAAGTATAAATTTTGATAGTAACCTTCAATTCCACAATAATTATAAACTCGAAAACGCAAATAAACTTAAAAAAGAACAAAATTTCCCATGACAATCTATGCTCAAGCGCGGTCTCGACCACACTTGGGTGATTACAGATCTAATCACTGCTTGGGTTCGATTCACGAACTGAGTAACGATCTAGAATAAAGTCAAACTCGGCTGAACTATGATCAATGAATCTATGCTTGAGGATCGTTCTAAAATTAAAACTTGACTCAAAACTAGTTTTAAACAGAGATCAATGCTTGAGTTTCCTTCTGTAATACGGACCTAAGTATACTTAGTCTGAGGTCGTTACCACCGGGCCACCACTGCTCGTCTTTATGGCCCAAAGTATGCAGATATTTTGGTTCTTACAAAGACCTAAAATGTCTTAGCTGGCACTTGCTGGAATCTTTGCCAAGCGAATAAAAGCCGTATTATCTGTGACGATCATAATATCGAAATGTAGAGTCATTTCTCGCTCCAATTTAGAATTGGTTAATTTCTTTATTGAACTGTTGCGACCTTGCGTCATTGACATTAAGTATGCGGCTTAGGAAGTTAGGACTGATTTCACCAATGAAACTGAACGCGATCAGCACATTTAAACTGCGAACAAGAGCTTTCAGTGTCATCATTGATTGTTGTGAAATATTGACACTGACAGGTCTTGAACGCCGTTTAGACGTGCTGATCTCGTTCAGTTCGTTGGTGAAATTGGCACTTAGTATTTTTAGTAGATAAATAGGGTCTCTAAGTAGTACAATTATTATTGGTCTACTTAATAGTGGAGTACCGTAATCATTATTTGAACCTGCTAACGGGTGAACGAACAACTGACAAAATTACAACAATCTATGTAGATATTACTGTTTGCGATTATAATTTATCGTCTCAGAAGTTTTACATTTCGCTGTTTCAGCCACCGGCTAATTAATTTAGAGTCGTAGGGTTTGCACGTCATGCAGCTCGATTCTAGGTAACTCGCATCCACTGCTACCAGCCACTCTTGGAATTTAAGGCACCTATTCCAATTATTCTCAAAACGGTGAAGGAAAACGTCGTGAAGAAACCGGCATGTCCTAGAACCAAATATTCGAAGACACGTGACATCTACCAACCCGTACTGGGTTCGCGTGGTGGATTACGGCCCAATCTATAGAAGAAGATATGTGTGCACTAGGTGCAGTATATTTTCTTCCATACCCGTCATCCCGAGAGGCACGCCCTTTCCAAACACATCATCTTTTACGCAAACCATTCCTTGTTTCATGTACAGACGCCAGCACATCAAGCAACTACAATCTGTCAAATTTCTTTAATAGATTTTCAACTTTATCACTAAAGTATAAGGTTTAAAGTTGATTGGAAAAATTTACAGTTTCTAGTAGCTTGATGTGCTGGAGTCTGTACATGAACATAGCTTTTCATACTCTTTTTGATTAATTTATTTTTCTTTTATCACAGAAAACTTTGATAGCTTGAAAAAGGCAGTAGTTAACGGAATATTAGTATAATAGTAATACTATACTAATATTCCGTTACATAAACAGGAATAATAGACTTAGTAATAGGGTAATGTAGTCTATCGGCCCTCTGCGAGTTGGCTTCGGCCCCTTGTACGCCTTCTGAAGGTCCGGGACCACAGGGTCCCGAGATGTATCAGACTCTTTCAATAATAATAATACAGCAACAGTTTCATAGCACTTCTTAGCAAGCAAGTTTCATGCAGTCTGCATCTTTTAATTATTCTAATAGACATCATCATAACCAGTTGGTTACCTATTTACAGGTTTTTTCATACTTGTATCCCGAGTACAGTGCGAGAATCAAATTAATAGTCAAGTAAAACATGACCAATTAAAAAATTGCGCATATTGTAAACTGGTAACATTGGCTTAAAAAAGTTAATGTTTGGAACGTTAGGCTACAAAATTAAAATTATTTTAACTGGGTATAAGTACGGTAATATTATTGTATAGTATAAGCTATAAAAGGTTAGTGCTAATAAATACATTAAAATATATTACATGCAAGTTGTTTGTTTAATAGATAAATATTGAATAGTTTGTACAGACGCCAGCACATCAAGCTACACGAAACTCTCAAATTTTCCCAATCAACTTTGAACCTTATGCTTCAGCGATAACGTTGAAAATCTATTAAAGAAATTTGACAGCTTTTAATAGCTTGATGTGCTGGCGTCTGTACATAACAATTTCAGATGAGAATATTTTCTTGTTTCATTCTTTTTAGAGCGTGATTTTTCAGAAGTCGGGTTGTAGTTTTTGAATTTAATTTTTATTTAAATTATTTTGGGATTTTGTGATAAAAGTTTTTGCAGAGCCGCTTTACGTTTTTTTTTGTTCAAGTTTTATTGTATTCCATGTACCTAGGTAATATACCAAACTTACACATAGGTTTATATTTCGAAATTCGAAATACTTCTTAACCTTTCCAATTCTTCAAGAGATCGTGAGCCATGAGGATTTTTCAGCAAATTATTATGATCTAAGGAACAAGTAAATAATCCATCTAAACACCTGAAACTGTTAAGGATCACGCACGTACTACATACAAGTGGTGGTACATTCAAGTGGTTTAGAAATTACCTACTCCTTTTTGCTTCGCCGTAGTCGGGTAAAAAGCAATGAAACTTCCTTTGCTAGCGAGTTAGCCAGAAATACAATATCATTTTATAGAGGTTACTTGCTAAATAAGTTAGGAGTATTCTTCATTGAGCATCGAACAAAAAAACAACAAAATGTAAACAAATACACAGTACCCGGGTGCGACCTATCGCTCCCCCTTCTGTGTTTTTGTTTACTAGATTTGTTTTGTTTAGTATTTTTGTTTTATAGAAATCTATTTAAGACTGTGCCTGTAGAAGCGGTAGTTTTACATTGTTTAGTTTTATTGTAATCCTTGAAACGGAATATAGTGGCCACTGTTATCCGTTTTAAGGATTATAATAAAACTAAACAATATAAAACTACCGCTTCTAATAATATTAACGTATAATCTTGTGAAGCACAACTTAACGTGCTTATTTTCTGCATTTTTATTCTAAATTGTATGAAATAACCAAACAAACGATGAGGGCGCCCTGTGCGGTCGGCATAGTCTTAATGTTTTTCGTACTGTTAATTTAATGATTTTCGTACTATTAGTTTAATGTTTTTCGTACTATTAATTTAATTTTTTTCGTACTATGTATTAATTTATTGTTTTTCGTACTATTAATTTTTGTTGTAATACCACTTATAGGTATTAAAACAAAAATCAATAGCACGATAGTCTTGATACACTATTTAAACTTTTAAAAGGATCTAAAACATTACACGATGCGATTTACATTTCCTGTGGCATATCGTAAGTTGAAGCAACAATAATAAAAGTTATCTTATTGTATGCCACAGGCAAGAAACTTAGCATAATGTTCCCATTGCTGGGACACAGGCCTCCTCTGTCAGACGGTGAGGCCCTAATACACCCCGTGGGCCCAGTGGGGGTTGGTGGATATCGCACATCTTCGAATTTTTGGTTTTAAGACATGCCGGTTTCCTCAAGCAACGTGCATCGTGTAACGGCTTAAAAGTCATGGATTAATGGCAAGAGCTGCTAAAAGCGTGGTTAACCTGTTACATCTACTAGTACCTTCTCAATACCGGTTTTTCCAGAAAAAGGATAAAAGCGTGAGAAACATTTCCAGTCAGTCTAGACACACGGCCGTTGCGTGTCCAGTGTGCATGGAAACTGCCGTGTCCAGTGCGTCCACCTCAGTTCAGTGAAACTTGACGTTGACACTGATGGATGCGCACACGCAGCTAACGAGATCCATTTCAATTGAGACATTAGTTCATGTGCGTGATGTGTTCTTTTACAAAGGCTTTAATCTGTAAGGATTTTTTATGGTTGTAAGTAAAAATGAAAACAAATGAATAAACAGTCCATTTTCCGTAATAAAGTAGGTATCTAACATGATAAAGATAATATAGAGAAAGTATACCGTTAATAAATAAAGAGATAAAGTATTTTAAAAAATGATTTAATCGTATTATTCAAGTCGGTGTTAAATATAAATAATACAATAGGGGCTGATTTTTCCAACGCCAAATAATTTTATCAGAGGGAACTTTGAATTTTTGACAGTTCTATCAGACGTCAATTATTAATCCACGAATACAAATTATCTGTCGATTGAAAAATGAGCCCATAAATGATGTCATTCAGGCTGGCTGGACAAATCTTCAAAATAGCTCGCATTTAACTAGGTCAATAGTGCATTTTATGTGACGGCTAAACACCTTTATTTCAGAATTTGTGACGCTACAGAATCTTAGATAATCGATCGAAAACGTGTCCAGCCATCTTGAAAAACCACTTTTCGCTGGTCTCTCAATCTCGGTAATGGAAGTGATTTTGACGACTTTTTGCATATCAACGGGCGTCACATAAATTTGTGACAGGCATCGAGCTAAAAGTTTTGTGATACGAACAGCGGTTTAGTAGAAAAATGCAAAAATCTGTGTCCAGCCATCTTGAATTTATGAATGAATGAATGAATTGCACCGATCCCAGCGTGGTTAAACCAGACTCGATTAATCGAATGAACCCCAAGATTCGCACTAGCTCCTGTAGCCTCATGTTCATGGTGCTACAGCGACCATTGCATATCAAGGAATAGACCGGGGGGCGCGGTAATTGGTAGGGAGGACGTGCCCGTAGGATAGGGAAGGATTTAAGAGCCTACCGGATATGCATCCTAGAGCAAGCATTGGACTAGTGGAGAGATGGGTAATTATTATCTATGGATGGGCATCTTTTAACGACCTTGCCTCCAGGTTGGTTCAGGTCGAGCTTCATCGGTGAGACTTTTAGCGGTGTTCTACTGCTTTCTCGGTTCTTTTGTATGTCATTGCTCTGCTGTGATAAGTTGTGTTAGATGTTGCTGTTTTCAATGTGGTCGTCGGAGGTCTCGCTACTATCCGTTTCCGGTTTTTGTAAATCTCACAAGCAGCAATCTTGATCTTATTTCGGTTTTCCGGCGTATTCATTCAAAAATTGATTCTCTTGTCAAAGTACTTCATGTCCTGTTTTAAGTTGTCGTTCCATGTGTAGATAGGTCGGCCGACCTTCTTGGATTTGGCCTTGTACTGCGTTACTGTATGCACTAGGGTTGTTTTGCGGTGCCTGTAAACATGCGCGATGTAACACATCCTGTCATTCTTGATGCGTTTGGTTACTGTTTTTCCGTCTAAGATTTCATGCATTTTCTTTTATCTTGGTTTATTCCTAGAGTGGTTTTTTTTTTGTGGTAGTAAACGATTTGGGGTTTCTCATGGCCTGTTCGCAACGATTTTAATAGTGATTTTTCTGCGTAATGTAGATGCTATGTATGTTGTACGTAGGTATTTAATTTCATCACATGTTGGTATGCTTATTCCATTAAGATTGCTGTTGACTAATTCCATTTGGACATCCTTTCTGATTAAAATTGCAAGTCCCCGGTATGCTTTACCTGCGGGTCCAGAGAGCCGCCATTCGTGGTGTGTATAGTTTAACTGCCCCGTTGGTCTCGTGGTTGCAAGCGCGACTGCTGAGCGTGTGGTCCTAGGTTCGAATCCAGGATCGGACAATGTGTTATTGAGTTTTTCTATTGGGAATTTCTTAGTAGCAGTCCGGACTTTGGAAGTTGGCGGTTTAATACCCCCGTGTCTCGGAAAGCATGTAAAGCCGTCGGTCCTGCGCCTGATCTCTCTCCGGCCGTGTCGGATCTCCGTCCCATCGGACCATGATAGTACAGGAACGGAGAGTGCACCTGTGTCCGCGCGCACACTTGTGCATCATAATATCTCCCGCGTACCCGGCCAATCTCCGTTGAGATTGGCCACCGTGACCGAAATCGGTCGGGGAGGCTATTACTCGTATTAGTTGTATGCTCCTGAGTTCATATCATATCACATGAATGCCCCTATGTGAAAGTTCAGTTGTGTTTTGAGGTTTGGTTAATTCTTGAGTTAGATCTAACGGGTTGCTGTTGTACACAGTTCGTCGTCGGTCCTGACACTGCTATCATAGTGCTTCTCTTTGTAACATCCTTGTAGAGCATGCGTATGTTAACGCTGCGATTAGAATATACTCTCTTCCCCAGAACGTCTCGTTAAAATGCGCGGTTATGTATTTTGTTATCCTTTGTTCCTGAGAGAGATTACTGTTAGGGAGAATTTCTTGAATATTATTAAGAATTCTTTTGTTTGTAGGCTGTCACAAGTGGTGAGCTCTCTCGACATGTGGAACTTGAGTTTGGTAACCACTATAGACCAGACTTGACAGGGGACCGTGTACCGTCTGAAATTTATGGGCTCGGTCTTTGTTTCTTACCAAAAAACCACTTTTCGCTGGTCTCTCAATATCGGTAACGGAAGTGATTTTGACGACTTTTTGCATATCAACGGGCGTCACATAAATTTGTGACAGGCATCGAGCTAAAAGTTTTGTGATACGACCAGCGGTTTAGTAGAAAAATGCAAAAATCTGTGTCCAGCCATCTTGAATTTACGTATAAAACTTTTGGCTGGCACTTCTGAATCTCAATAACGGGAGCGTTTTCGAATATGGTTCCTTTACTAACATTTAGTGACGCAATTTGTGACAGTAATAACGTTCGATTTATGGCGTCACATGTAAGGGTTTACGAGAAATTAGTAAAAACTTACATGTCCAAATAACCTGCGTTCAAGCTGGCTGGACACATGTATCTCCGCTGCCTGATGATCTACGGCCTTCGAAATATATTCAAATTTTTGTGACGGGGACGATAATGATTTACTGAATTTGTGACGGAGAAACTTTGAGTAGTTTCAAAGATATTGATCATTTAAATTTTCCCATACAAACACTGCAGTAGGGTTACCAATATTGTAGGTTTTATGTAGGACTAAGTATATTTTAAGGTGTTTTCTTTAATGGACGAAAATCCGTGTTTTGGTGATAGTAGTTGACAGAATTAATATAATCATTACAACAATCAGTAATACAACTTGTTAAGTTAGTATAATCCCCAAATGTGAAAATTTCATGAAATAGTCATTCTTGGGGATTACTTTGGTCTTAGAGAGTTGTGTTGATGAATTTATAGATTATAATTCTGTAAATACATATTTGTTACGGCCGCGAATCATATTTTAATCAACGTACAACTTAATACTGCCAGCAAATTGCAAAAAACGTAAAAAAAATTGAATTTCGCGGGCTACCCTAGCGCTTTCGCCTTAAATCGATAGATGACAAAAGTGTAGAAGTGAGGAAGGGGGGGGGGGTAACTTTTTGATGTTATTATTTACGTGCAGATACCTACTCTTTTTAGTAGGTAGGTATTGGTGTTTTTCATGGTAAGTACATAGGTAGGTATTGGTGCCGATTCTCTTGTCACAAATGCGTCTAAACTAGACTACAAATCACCAAAATTTAGTTAATTCCTGTCAAATGATGATTTCCCATTCTGAAATTAACTAAAGTGACACAACTTAACTAAATTTTAGTTTGCCAGCACTAAGATTGCACTGAGTTAATAGTTTAGAGAAAATAGTAATTTTGCTATTCTGAATTTGAGGTTTTTCACCTAAAATTTAGATTCTCTAACTAAATCTGACTATTTTTAATCGCGACTTAAAAGGTGTGGAATAAAATTAGTTGGCATGAGCTAAAATTCACACCAACATCTCGACTTCGGATGCAAAAACAGTACTGTTTTTTGATTTTCTTTTCTTTTGCTTATATCTCGAAAACGGTGTGTCCTATCGCAAAAATAATGAAAATTTCGACCCCCTTTTAGAAACCCGCATACCCTTAAAACTCAACACGTTGGTAATAATGTTTCATATTTTCCCTATAAAAGTGAAAAATTCCATAAAAAGGAGGTCGAGGTTGCCCCACTATGCCCCTTCGACTCAAAAAAAAAACACGGGGAGGGGCCCGTTGTTAAATAATAACAGCCGCACAGGTCGATCGATCAGGTTAAGCTACGCTTGCCGCGGTTGGTCTGTGGATGGGTGACCAACTTTACATACCGAGACCCCTCCGTGCCTCGGAAAGCATCCTGGCTGTCATTCGTGGATCTTTGACAGCCGTTTCGGGTAGTCAGAAGCCCGAAAGTCTGACAACCAGTCTTACCAAGGGGTATCGTATTACCCAGTAACTGGGTTGTGGAGGTCAGATAGGCAGTCGCTCCATGTAAAACACTGGTATTCAGCTGCATCCGGTTAGACTGGAAGCCGACCTCAACATAGTTGGGAAAAGGCTAGGCAGATGATGATGATGAGGGCAAATGAGTATCTACTTTTTGGCTGAATGCACAACCCGTGCGAAGCCAAACAAACAAAAAAAATACCTACTTACCACGTGGAGTCGCAATTGTCAAATTCGATTTGGTTGTGTCAAAATTATTTTTAAATTTAGAGATATTTTAATGCAGAATAGCTCTAAGATTCTCATAGCCAAAAGTAAGTAATTTTAGTCATAGTGTAGTTCGGTGTACAAGAGAATTGACACCATTGTGTCAGGATAACGAATGCTCGAAGGTATTTAAATGAAAAAGTATATATCGGCATAATTATATAAAATAAGTATCGGACAGACATAATAAAAATAAAAAAAAAACAGATGGAATCGACACTTTCTATCTCAATACCATTGAGACTTTATTTATGTAAAAAATATGGTCACCTCACAATATTAATGGATGTTTGTATGGGAAAATTTAAATGATCAATATCTTTGAAACTACTCAAAGTTTCTCCGTCACAAATTCAGTAAATCATTATCGTCCCCGTCACAAAAATTTGAATATATTTCGAAGGCCGTAGATCATCAGGCAGCGGAGATACATGTGTCCAGCCAGCTTGAAAGCAGGTTATTTGGACATGTAAGTTTTTACTGATTTCTCGTAAACCCTTACATGTGACGCCATAAATCGAACGTTATTACTGTCACAAATTGCGTCACTAAATGTTAGTAAAGGAACCATATTCGAAAACGCTCCCGTTATTGAGATTCAGAAGTGCCAGCCAAAAGTTTTATACGTAAATTCAAGATGGCTGGACACAGATTTTTGCATTTTTCCACAAAACCGCTGTTCGTATCACAAAACTTTTAGCTCGATGCCTGTCACAAATTTATGTGACGCCCGTTGATATGCAAAAAGTCTTCAAAATCACTTCCGTTACCGAGATTGAGAGACCAGCGAAAAGTGGTTTTTAAAGATGGCTGGACACGTTTTCGATCGATTATCTAAGATTCTGTAGCGTCACAAATTCTGAAATAAGGGTGTTTAGCCGTCACATAAAATGCACTATTGACCTAGTTAAATGCGAGCTATTTTGAAGATTTGTCCAGCCAACCTGAATGACATCATAAATGATAAAATTGTGGCAGAAGTATTTAAAATTATGTTTTTGTAGCAATGTCCTCACCTCAGGTCAGATTTAAGTATAATATATAACTTTTACATTGTTTTGCATATTAGGAACATTAAAATTTCTTGTCATACAACTTTGATAATTTTAGACTACGTAAATGTTACCATAATACATATTAATTAATGGAGATCAAAATGTTTTTACATAATTTTCGGACTATCGACCTCGCAAGCAGTTCAAATGGAATGTACGAATGATGCAAATCCTTAAACTTTATAGAAAAGGATGCCGTATGAGAAAGTGACTGCAACAAAGTTCAATTTATTGCACTCACCAATTTATTTGTTACCTTACACGTATATTAAAAATTGAAGTCGCTTTTCGTGACTGTCTGAGTGACCGCGTTGTTCTTCTATACTTTGCAACGAACTTTGATGCGGTCTTTACCAAAATTTAAAGAATTTATTCCGAAAGGTTTATGTGTTACACATTAATATTAAACGTATAATAAAATCTCGAAGTTCTGTCAAGTCGTAAAAACCTTGCGGAGCAAAGGGCGGGTCGCTAGTTTATAAATAAATGTGTAATATTCATTTTTAATCAAAGAATTACTCTATCCATTCATTCCTATTGTGAATCCATTATAAAATGAGCGTGCTATAGTGGCAGTTGATATTGATACACGATACCAAGCAGGTGCTACACTATTTTTGTAACGAGATGCTTTTGTACCAAGATAATACGTCTATACTTGGAAAGAGAATATTCCAGACTTAATTGGAGCTACCTATAATTATATTTAACTTGATCGTGTGAAGCCCATATTCCTAACAATAATACTTCTGACTTTGTCTAAACTAATGTAATAAAGAGAGAATATTTTTTTTTGTATCTATGTTTGTTTGTTACAAAACTCCAGTATTTTCAGCAGACTTTCTGATAGACTGGAGCCATAAATTATTTTAATGCGAGCGGGTTGTGATATGTTACATGGACCGTTCCTGTTTTGTAACAGAAATGGCTTAGCATTTTTTATTATACAATTAGCAACCAAACTTTATCGAACAATGTGGATGTAACTTCAAAATATGGCCCCAGATATGCTAAAAACTGCAAGTATGTAATAATACGGATTGGCGAATTTTACGTGTAGACAGCAAAACTTGTAGGTCAGGCAGGTTTCCGACGCGACATCGAACGTATGACCCTGAGTTCAGAAAGCGGACACTTCGACGTTGTGTGCTTAAGGAATAACAATGAGGTTACCATAGTATCTTTAGATGACTGTCTAAAGCTTGTATTTGTCTAGTCGTCTCAGGTCAATCGACCCATTTTAGTATACAGCCATTAAACTGATGGAAACGTAGCTGAAATTGAGACAATTTTATTGTAGCCATATTTTCAAGTCTGGTGGAAACGAAAACTGCCATTATTGTTTCGTGTCTATTTTGTCCAATCTTATCCATGCTTAACCACTCATGCAATGGAATTTCTAGCTTTGCAGTCCGCATTCTACTTTCATGAATGTTTAAATGTATTTTGTCATTCGTAAATTGAAATTATTTAGGGAAAATATTTCAATCGTTAGATCACTATTATATGAATAATATGGTGGAAATCGGGCCTAAATTGAGCAAAATTATTCAAACTAAGAATGAAATCAAGCTCATAACCAAAAAATTAAGTTCTTATTTCGATAGTCTACGTTACACTGGCTGGTAAAAAATCAGACAATTATAATAAACAAGTGGTGCTATTGTATAGTAATGTTGTATCTTCAAGGTTGGCAGGTTTATTGCCGATTGCCGCAGCATCTGCCCTGTTAGGATTATTATGAATACCGTGTAGCTGCCGTGGGAATTTATTTATTTGATTTGGGTAGCTGTGTGCAATCTCAAACTCAAAGCATTTATTTCAGTTAAACCATTTACAGGCACTTTTGAACTGTCAAGAATTCGGTCAGTCAGAAAAAATGAAGCTAGTTACCCATTCCAAAGTGTAGGTATCTACATACCTATGGAGAAGAACGGGCAAGAAGCTCCATGGACATTCTTTTAAATTATATTTAAAATTAAATATTAGTTACATCATTAATGTTTAATTTATGTGTGAGAACGATGTAAAAAAAAGACGTACGCATTAAAAGCGTTCAGAGTACAGCAATTAATAACAAAACAACAATCTAAAAATAAAATAATTAAAAATAAGCCGAGGCAATCAAGCGATGACCAGCCCCAACTGACGGCGCCCGTTCACGAACATGCCGAATGGATCAGCACCATTTAGCTCAACCATATTGAAGGGATTTAAATGATCCAACACACACGCTACCGTCAGCGAGACATTTGAGTGAGCATGACACCCTATCAGCCGCCAGGGTACATTCAAGTCAATGAAAGACATATTACCCGGTAAAAAGTAGCTCTATAGTACAGACGCCAGAACATCAAGCTACTACAATCTGTCAAATTTCTTTAATAGATTTTCAACTTTATCACCAAAGTATAAGGTTCAAAGTTGATTGGGAAAATTTGACAGTTTCGGGTAGCTTGATGTGCTGGCGTCTGTAGATTGAACTCACATCTGTGCTGTGCAATTATACAATACAAAGGAAATTGAGTTTATACAATGCAAAGTCTTACAATATTCAGCAGCGCCAACCGTATTTTCAAGTGCTAATCAATCGGAGATGTTTGACCATGCATTTATATTTACGCATTCAATTTTACTTAACAACCGCGACTTGCGAGTTGTAGGTTCGAAATTTTTTTTTCTTTCATCATCACTGCTCTCACGGTGAAGGAAAACATCGTGAAGAAACCGGCATGTCTTATACCTCATTTACATTCAGCCCCTGCCGCTGCCCCTCGCGCTGCCAGCGATACTTCCCTAAATACTGCCGCAGCAGGATCGAGAGAAGTGTGTGTTTACATACTGCCCTACCACTCACTTCGCTTTCAAGTTTCGCCGGTCAGCGCGAGTGGCAATGGCAGTGGCATGAGAAGTATCGCGTTTACACACTCGTCCTGCCCACTTCCCTGCTCACTTCGGCTGAATGTAAACGGGGTATTGGAACCAATAATTCGAACTAATTTGACATCTACATCAACCCGCACTGCGGCCGCGTGGTGGAGAGGAGGCCTGTGTCCCAGCAGGTGGCAACATTATAGGCTGATTATGGTTATTCAATATTGGACAGATATTAAGAGGACATTAAGATTAGGCGTAATGAACACAGTTAGTAGGCATGCATGATTTTAACCATGGAATATGTAATCATCAAATTCATTAAGTTGGTATAAGTAAGATGAAAGATAATCGCACGAGAGCATATAACTATAAGACTACGGAAAGTCTCAGTTTCTCTATTGATACCATCACTTCATTATCATAAATTATTTCTGTTTACTTATTATAATTTCAGATTGCTATCTGTATGCGTAGGTAAGAAAAATCCGCTTGTGATTCGAAGCCTGGTTCAGTATGTATTTTTTCGGGAATAAGGTTTAACAAGTACCTAATATTATGTTAAAAAAAAAATATACTTTCGTCTAATTTTATCTAATTTAGTTTAATTTCATCTTAAATACAATATAAAATCTAACACTAAAATATATATTATATATATACTAGCGGCCCGCCCCAGCTTCGCATGGGTGCATTTTTTCTTTCAAGTTTTCTTTCATACAAACCTTGTCCTGGCAATATTCGCAATAAAATAATATTGCGATTATAAATTGAGATATAAACTATCCTATATTTCAAGTTGGATGAAACCGCACACGGTGTGCAAAATTTTATTAAAATCGGTTCAGTAGTTTAGGAGTCCATTGCGGTTAACAACGTAATTTATTACAAAAAGATTATGTACATACATAAAGGCAAATTCTTTCTATTGTAATCAGTCATCGAACATGTTAAGGGAATTTTTCCTATAGCCACTTACTAAAATTATCCCTAGAACAAACATTTGCAAACTCAAGTCGCAGTTCGCAGCCTGCATTGCGGTAGCATCTACCTCACGTATACGTATGTCTGGGGTGCTCGGCATTGCAAGGTGAACGGGCCCGGCCGAGTACATGACCCGCGTGGCGTCCTCACTCCTGCGTAAAAACGTCCGCTTTGTACAGCTGAGCTGAGCGTCTTGTATGCTCCGTGGGAGTCAGTAAGTTGGCTTTTGAAAATTGATAAGATGAATGACCCTTATTTAGGGTTAGATGACTTTGTTTTTAAGGTTCCGAACTTAAAAACGGAACCTTTATAACATCACTTTTTGGTCGTCTGTCATAGAGGTTTTTTATAGATTATCTTGGTAAACTAAACTATTTTGAACTAAAAGATAGTTGAAGACAAAAGACGGACTAGAAAGAGCCATTAAAAACTGCTCAGAGTTTCATTTATATTTCAACGCGTCTCCATCCGGTTTTCAATATTCATTAGAGTAAATGTTCTAAAGAGGAAGCCCACATCCACAGCGCTAGCGGTGGAATCTCTTGTCGCGTACCTACAGGTGACCGGTTTTTTATGTGAAATCATCGTACGCGGTCTATCGCCCATTCGTAGTTCGTACCACATTCCGAACGTGCTCGATCATACATTGACGTATGCACGACGTGAGCATTCGTTTGCGCGCCTCGCCAAGCGAAACTGTATATATTAGCATTTGAAACTAGCCAACCTTTTGTGATATTAATCATAGCTCTGTACTTAATATTAATTGAAAATTATGAGGGCGAAATATTTGAAAGTTTTGCGAAGAATTTGATACTGTTTTCGTAGTACAAAAGATATCAACGAGCGCACACACTGCTGCAAAAAATATTATTTCCAAAAAATATTTTGTTGATTGTACGACAGCAATTACCCAGTTATTTATGACTGATTCTAAAATAATAGGTACAGCAATTATCTACAGACAAATTGCTCTAGTATTAGGCTTCATAAATCTCCAGCGTCTTAATTTTAACTGTCCACTATTCACTGTCCGCGTGCGTATACAGATCATAATAAAATCTAAACATTATTATTTTCACTTAATGCACAGCATAATGTTTCTTGGTGCATTAACTTCAAACGTAGTAATAAACTCTCTAACTACGTGGTATAAGATTAGATATTAGATATTAATGATTAGTTGTTTAGCGTCCAAACTACAGAGGTAAAGGTGAGCGAAAGTTTGTAGACAATGCTCGGCTATTATAATTACAGAGTGTGTTCGAGAGGTGGCGAAAGTGACCGATATTGACCATGTGTGGTGGAAACGACTGCCTTGTCAAACGTTCCGCGACTCTTCGTTACTATGCTTTAAAACTTTATTAACGACGAGCGTCATTCATTTCAGAAATAAAAAATACGTGCATTTTTTGACAGAAAGTGGACTGAAAGAAAAATGTACCAATTCATTATTTACATCCTCTGTGTCAGTCCTCTATATTTTATTAATTAACCTTTCCTTGTAATTTGCCAATTAATTAAGAAATATTTATGGGAAAATTACTGCCAACTTTATAATATGACAAGCATCCGTAATGATGTCTGATTTAATATCTATAATCATCCAATAATTTCGAGGTCAAGTGTCATCTATAAGTCAATTGATCGATCATCGGTTGAAATATAAATTGATCAACACGTATCGATTCAAGTGCCTGTTGCTTAACTTCATAGTGATTTGAGGAATGTGTTAACATCGCGTGGGCGATAAACGATCGGATCAATTCGGTTTAAATCGATTAGAATCGTAAAGGTCTCGCCTTCGTGTCATCGGGTCACGCAAGGTTGCAATGGCAGGTGGTTGTTCAATTAACTCTTGGCCCTTATTTCGTGTCAATCACAGGTCGAATTTATTCTGACCTACTGCTGGCAATTCTGTGGTCAACCAACCTGCTTCCTTCTTAATTTTATTCTTTGTGTCGCTGATACGACAGTTATTCAAATGTTGTGAGCCCAAAACTTCGCCGCTTCCACGGCGTCATTGGTAGCAGCGCAGAGGTCATTTTGGCTGCGTGTTTTTGGGGAACAGAGAGCAGACAAGGGTCTTTCTTAATAATTGTAATTAGAAAATGGGTTTCTGCATTTAAAATATGGTTATTAGTATAGAACGTATCTAGATTGCTCACATTGTCCTCTTAGCTTTTGGTTATTTTCCTGGCTATTGTATTTAAACTTGATGGACAGTAAAGGTATCAGTGTTTAATTATAGGAATTGAATTAAAACAAGGAAACCACCGGGATGCGGTCACCTGCGTCTTACTTTATTTTATTATATTTATAATACATAGGTATTATGATTGTGTAAATGTAAAACCAAAGGTAACCTACGTGCTTATTTGTAAATTCCTAAGATAGATAAGGAAATACCTTCGCTTAGGTAAATGAGAGATAAACCTGTAGTTACTGTCGCGTTCTCGATTGCGTTCCTACCGGACTTAGTATATTGTATTCCAGTAATTGTCGATAACTTGTGAAATGTGGTCAAACTGAATAATTACAATATTATGTAAAGTGAAAGGTGCGTGCAGTATCGCAGTTTTCATGTGAAGTAATTATTATCGGCATAATGGCATAATTTTCAAACTGGTTATTAACTTTTGGTAATTAATTTGTAGATTGATCGGTGGCAATTCAATACTGTCAAATTCATACTTTAACTGTGGGTGGTACAAACATTCATAAAATCAATCAGCATAGGCCAAAGTTTAATGACGAAAAAACATCATTTTTCAGTAGACTCAACATTTTTCATTCATCAGAAACCAAATACACTTTACCATTAACAATAATTTAAACGATTAAATATATTTTGCCATTAATCAAATGTCACAGCCTCACAGGATAACTTACACCAAGTTTCTCCGTCACACCTAACATTGACACTGTAATAAAATATAACTTTCTTTGCACTTTCCCATCGATAATCGTAATCGGATAGCTTAGTCGATCCTATAAAAACATCGATCGATGAACTCTTGTCGAGTTGAAGAAACGTCTCGGTCCGTTGACTGATCGCTCTGATGATCTCGATGCTAGTGTTGTGCCGCAAAAAACTAATGATCTCTCATTACTCGAAGTGGGAGGATAATAGACGAATAATAATAGATACTTTAATAAGAGATACTTCTTTACTTCATCTTAGCTTTAGCCAGTGCGCATTTTTTATGTACAGACGCCAGCATATCAAGCTACCCGAAACTGTAAAATTTTCCTAATCAGCTTTGAATCTTATGCTTTAGCGATAAAGTTGAAAATCTATTAAAGAAATTTGACAGATTGTAGTAGCTTGATGGTACTTACATTTTGATAGCTTTGAGTTTGAGAATGTTTTGTTGTGAGCATAGAATTAGTAGGTAGTATAGTATACAACGCAGTGAGTTTGAACGCCATCACCGTTTTCGCAGAGAGATAATCTGACCAATAAAAACCTGTCTTGCTTGACTCCTGCGCAAAACCACTTCGGTGACAAAGTAAATAGATAAACACGAATTAATTTCGTCAAATAATTTTGATTATACAAACCTTACTGGATTTACTTATACTGGATATATTTATTTTTAATTATTCAGAATTTTAAACCAGGTTAATGGTTTAAAATTCTGAATAATTAAAATACCTGTCTACCTAATGCGGCATTAAACACCAAACCGGCTGTAAGTTAATTTCGATTGCATTCTCGTTGATTATAGGTTTCGACAAAAAAAATTGAGTGACTGATTAGCCACTGACAACCAGTGACAAATAAAAAAGTACAGTTCTTTCACAGTTGTTTTACCTCAGCAGCAACCAACCTAACAGCGACATTATTCTGACGAGAATAAAGATCACAATGATTTTGACTGACTTGTCAATGACAGCAACCCAACAGTAACCTTATTAGAACGAGAATAAAGATCATTCTGATTTGGGCAGTGATGCGAACTCAGTGGTAAAATAACTTTGAGCTGCTTTTGGCGAATTTTCGGATTATTGAAGTTTCTTGCGACTTTGCCAATCACTGTTTTATCTTTTACGTACTTGATGAACCGAAAGAAAGTAATTTATTTATGCGCAGTCATGTCGTGGGGTCTTTGCCCGGCTGTAGGATGAGGGCAGTCTGATAGTAACATTTAAATGATAGTACGTAAATCCCGATTCAAACTATGGCGGTTCGGAAGATGAGGCGAGTCACTGCGCAGTAATACATTCATCTGTCAGCAGGGGTGATGGGTGAGGTACTGCGCAGTGAGTGGCGCACTTCATAGCCGCCACAAAGTTTGAATCGGGTTGTACTTATGGTACCTATACTCACACAGACATTATGGGTCTACTAAGTACCTCACCTCTTTTTGATACCTTCTTGAGAACTCCCAAGAAAGCACCTTTATAAAATAAAATAAAACTTGTATTGTAAGATATATTGTTGTATGAAACAGCACCCTAATTGCGTAACACACTATCAATCGGAATTTGAACCATTTTGAAGCAAATTGCTAATCCATTGCTTCATAAGTTCGAAAAATTTGTCTGCTCAACACGTAAATAACGCAATGAATGTTGTTGAACTGTCAAAATGAAACCGATTCCGATTAATAATGTGTTACACAATTGCCCCGCCGATTTCAATTTTATTGTGTTATTATTATTGTTTAATGTTAGTTTATCGAACTTGTATGTAGTAGGTATTATGTAGATTAGTAGAAGTGTGGCTTCTATTATGAAGGGATTTCATGTCATTTACAATTATAAGAAATATGTTTTTGTTTTGCAATTTAACAAAGTTCAAAGTCTCAATCTGTTAAAAATACCTCTACATTATTGACAAGTTTTTGATTGTCGCTGAGATGAGATTGTGACTAGACTTTGAACGTTTTTAATTACGGAAATTGACCTTCGCTTTACTGCTTAAAGTAGATGGGTAATGATTACAGACTAACAATGTATCCTTTACTATCACACTGAGCAAGAAGCAGCTGATTTGGATTAATGCAAGAAATGACGATGCTGCTTTCCTATAATAAAACACACATGAGACACGGTGACCAGTTATTGGCCCAGTGGTAACGGCCGCGCCTTAAGAGTTGTAGGTCGTTGGTTCGAACCCAAGCAGACACTTTACGGGCACTTTACTTTGTGCAAATGATTTCATCACCATTGTTCTTTAAACGGTGAAGGAAAACATCGTAAGGAAACCGGCATGTCCTAGAACCAAAAATTCGAAGACATGTGACATCTACTAACCCGCACTGGGCCCGCGTGGTGGATTACGGCCCACTCTCTCTCACCGAGAGGAGGCTTGTGTCCAAACAGTGAACAATTATAGGCTGATTATGCTATGGAGACACACATACTAAAACCGATTACCTCCAACACATTGGCAAACAATCTCACGCGTGCACAATTCTCATCGTATTAATGTCAGCACATAATCATTGCGTCGTTTTCCCAAGCCGTGACGTCACTCGTCAGCATCATTTACCTCACCCCTCCCTTACCCCTCGTACACCGGGAAGTCATTACAACCAGTTTGATGGAATGTGCTGTTTTTGATGGACTCCGTATTCATCTATTGTCGATGTTTTTGTAGAGGGTATTGTTTCTTGATTTTATAAAGAAAGTAGTAATCTATGTAATTGTTCTTTGATGTCTCGTTTTTGTTGCTGTGAATGAAGTTCTGTTTGATTGTGATAAGTAAGAATTTAATGTGATTAAGCAGGTGTATTTTTGACAGTTCTAGGGGGCCAAGAAGTGCCGATAGTTTCGTATTTCTACAACGACTTTCTACTGGAATGGGATGAGCTTTTCGGTAGCTTATGTCAATTCAATACATTTTTGACTGCTCCATCATGTCCATCGCTGATAGAAAGCCACTTAGTCAAGGCACTCCAGGCTTTTACTATATAGGTAGGTATTTGAATCTATTGAACTGGTTATGTTCATGGGTTTGTCCTGAGACCAGATAGTGCTATGCTGTAAAAATCTTACCGTGAAAACTTAGGTGAAGTGAACTCAAAGTGAGCTGTCATCCCGTCTGATGTTGGTGATTGACACTATTAATAGCTCCCTTCACCTAAGTTTTCACGGTAAAAAATTATTTAACAGAATAGCAGCTCCAACAGCGGAGGGGCCCGTGGCTAAATAATAACAGCCACACAGGTCGATCGATCAGCTTAAGCTACGCTTGCCGCGGTTGGTCTGTGGATGGGTGACCATCTTTATATACCGAGACCCCTCCGTGCCTCGAAAAGCACGCTAAGCCGTTGGTCCCGGCTGTCATTCGTGGATCTTTGACAGTCGTTACGGGTAGTACCGAAAGTCTGATAACCAGTCTTACCAAGGGATATCGTATTACCCCAGTAACTGGGTTGTGGAGGTCAGATAGGCAGTCGCTCCATGTAAAATACAGGTATTCAGCTGCATCCGGTTAGACTGGAAGCCGACCCCAACATAGTTGAGAAAAGGCTAGGCAGATGACGATGAGCAGCTCCAACAGTGACGCAGAAGACACAAAGACCAGATTTTGTAGTCCTAATTCTGGCTGTGTAGGTGTAGGGTTCCGTTTCGACCATTCGATAAGAGGTTGTTTTTAATTGATTTTTAATAGCTATTTGATGATTGTAAAAACAATTCCCTCAAATAATTATTGCGCATTTTAATATTATATTGGATAATTTTAGCTTCACCTTCTTCTAAGAAACCTGACGGCATGGATTTTTTCTTTTAAAAGTCGAATGAGTCATATATGATTATTGACTAACAGTGCAATCCGGTTTACCTGCAAAACCGGATAGCTATCAGCGTCAAAGTAACTTCGAGTCACCATTTAAAAAAAACTAAAGTAAAATATTAAAAATCGTTTTTAAAATGGGAAAGGATTAAAAACACCAACTATCTACCAACCCAATCTATCTGGAATTTCTTAGTAGCTGTATTTTCTTTCTGCCCGATTGATGACAATAGGCTCGTCCTATTACAGCAAAATGAGAGTGTACCATAGGCACACATCTGCCTAACCCTTTGAGGAATATATGCGTGATGTTAAGTGGCTAAGTTATAACAGCCGCATGGGTCGATTGATCAGGTTAAACTACGCTTGCCGCGGTTGGTCTGTGGATGTGTGACCATCTTTACATACTCGTACCAATAGACCTATCCGTCCTTCGGAGGTCCCGGCAGTCATTCGTGGATCTTTGGCAGTCGTTACGGGTTGTCAGAAGTCCGAAAGTCTGCCAACCAGTCTTACCAAGGGATATCGTATTACCCAGTAACTGGGTTGTGGATGTGAGATAGTCGTTCCATGTAAATTCAGTTGCATCCGGTTAGACTGCAAGCCGACCCCAACATAGTTGGGAAAAGGCTAGGCAGATGACGATATTGCGTAAAGTTATGAGATTAAAAACACAAACCATTGGGACTTGCGGAGATGGTACAAATTTAATCACAAATAATGAATTCCAGTCATGTATCTAACAATATGGATACCTTTTGATCCGCGTTTCTCACGACTTGTATCCGCTTCGTAACTCGTAAAAGAATGTCGATGACAAAGCTGTTTGGAAGGCACTGAGGGATGATTCTCAGACCGAGCTATGGCTTTGCTAAGTAGGTAAGTGTCGCATGCGAATATAGACATTATTTGTAGAACGTTTACGGCTCCCAAGCAGGCGAGAGTTGTCGCATTGCGACTTGGTTTTCATAGAACACGGATAATAATTATATCGCAAAATCGCGGAACCTTTATTTTCATATTCGCCTTCTTTAATTAATTATTAGAGTAACGTCAAAGTGAATCTTGCCCTTAGTGCTTATATCATGTAAAGCTGTCGAGACTGTCTTTATTGTCGTTTTTTGGTATACTTAACGTTTTCCATACAATAGTAATCGTTGATAAGAATTTGTCCATGTTGACTGTGGGAGATATGTGTAGGTACACACGGCGACACATCAGGCTATACATTCCCAGTTTAAGCTGACCTCGCATTGTATAGATTTTTCGTCCAATCAAAAGCCAACTTATACTAATAATGTATACCTTAATGTGTAGCCTTGCGTACTTGCAGTATAATTCCATAGCTCTTTATACTTTAGTTACATTTTAACTCCCATATATTTTCTGAAATATTTTTCATTAATAAGTAGTCGGCTTACTTGTTCAATTTAAGTGTCTTGTGGTTTACACCTACATTCCTTGTAGATATTAAGCTAGATTTTAGATAAACAGTTACTCGACTGCCTTAGGTGTTCAACATAAATACTTAACGTTAAACTAAGTTTAAGGCAAACGGGCGTTAAGTTCAAACACTTGTCGTGTAAGTTTAACCGTGTTAGGACCGTCAGGGCGTCTTGCTGACCGCCCATATCTACTTTCTAATGACTTGAATAATCTAGTACGTGTATAAAGGCGTGGCTTACACCATCATTAAATAAGAATAGCATACGTCCAACGCCAAGCGGCAGACCTAGGCGTAGGGCTGGCGGGACGAATTTGCCGCATATACAGGATATTTTTTTAACCAGTGCGAAAATTGTACCCATTAATTCAGCACATGTTTCTAGACCCCAACGTAGGATATTTTCGTCGGTTATCAACAAAAAAAAATGCAACTGTTTCATAGAAAAGTGCAATTCTCATGTACGCAGTCAAAATGTATGGCAGACAGAGCTATTTTTTTTTTTAAATTACCGACTAATGATTTCAACGCACGTGGCACAATCATGTACTGAATTCATGGTTACAGTTTGCGCGCCGCGCTGGTTAATTGTTTTTCCCGTATGAGGGATTGATCCATTTTGGCTTTGGATCGCGTTGAGTAGAAAATGGAAAGGGAGTCCAATTTTGCCAATGTAGTGGGATAATACAGGCTGAATATTTATGTTTTAGATTGAGATAGATCTCGGTAAAAAATATATTTTAAATATGGAATTGTGGTTTGTATGAAGACTCCAATAACAAAATAGACATAAAAGTTAAATAAAGGTACAAATTAGGTATTGATAACTCTTATTTTACTAAAGTATGGGTAAACAGGAAAAATCCGAATGAAATCATACTATTTAGTTACAAATACACGGACATAAATACATGACTCTCAATTACTACATTTACTACAATATTCATTGTTATTCCTTAAGATAAACCATTAAGGAAACTGTACACCTGTACTTTGCACTACGCTGTATTAATCCGCAAATAAAATATCTTCTAAACTTAACCAACCTCTACGAAATATCCGACATTCAAAGAAACCACAAGGACAAGAAAATTCTTAAACAAATTGAGTTCTAACAAAAGGGCCACGTATATCCCCGAACGCGGTCCTTGAATGCCCTTGAAGGCAATCAATTCGTTCCGGCCTTCGTCGATCCTGGAGGCCTCGTCAGGAATGCGGTCCCCGGCCAGTTTCATATAATTGCGTGGCCGACTACCGCTCGGCTGTTGGGCATTGTGGCCGTTAGGCTATGCTTATAATTGCACTTTAATTATATTATAAATTGGATTTAATTACTTAACGATAACTTATTTTATTGCGTTTTGGTAATTTCTCTGTAACTGTTTTAATGTGTGTTTGCTAAGTATTTTTAGGCCAGAAATGCAAGAATGCAACAAAATTGTGTAAAACAGTATTGTAAGCGATATTGGTGACATTATGGCCATACAGCTAAGAGTGTAACCATATTTAACGGAACAACAGTATTGAACCTTGAGTCATGCAAAAAATGTCGACCACCCACTATTTTTGAACAAGTCTATAGAAATTGTTTTTGTTCAATCTATTGTTCAATAGATCGATAATATTGAGGTGCTTTCCTAATTATGGCTTAAACTTAACCACAAAAATAACACTAGATACTTACTATCCAGAAATGGGCATGAATCAATGATGATTTACAGACGCCAGCACATCAAGCTACCCGAAACTGTCAAATTTTCCCAATCAACTTTGAACCTTATGCTTTAACGACAAAGTTGAAAATCTATTAAAGAACTTTGACAGATTGTATTAGCTTGATGTGCTGGCGTCTGAACATACTTACCTGATTGTTCGTATTGAAAGATGACAAAGGAATATTTCCATAAGCAAATTTTTGTTAAATCTTGAATTGGAACCTACGATATCAGATGGATGGACCAGCATAGCTATTCACAACTACTCGATACGCTTCCGTACCGTATCGAACATCAATCAATGTTATCGTAGGAGTCCTATAAACGCTGTTCACAAGCGCAAACCCCGAAAATTTTGTCAGTTTAAATTAAATAGACGACTACTATTCTTCCGACAGCGTTTGCTGTCGGGAGCAAGGCAAATCAGGTTATTGAAATGTGTCATTTTCGATACGATAGCTTGTTGTATGGTTGTGAATTAGGGTGCAGATAAGAGTACTCAATAACCAAAAATGTACTTTTTCCACCAGTTCTTTTGTTGCACTAGTTCTCCTAGCTCTCTGCTTCCACTTTACATATTTTCAGATATACCAGTATTACTTAGTGATAACGATGAAGGTCTTAACCCTATCTTCTCTTTTGTTCTAGAATTACGCAGCGGAGAACTCGGCGGGCAACTCACAGTCTATATTGGATAGTCTCAACAACAAATACTTCTTCTACACGAGGACGCGGGGTCTGTTCCGCATATGCTATCCCAAGGAGAGACCGCCTTCAGGTAACATTTGACGATTTTCTATGATTTGTTGAGTAATGTGATGAAAATGAATGTTATGTATGAGTCTTGAGTCTTCTTTTGTTCCTACACTTTCAAAGACCACAAGTCCATACCTCCTTCCCTTAAATCTTCTTTTAGGGTTTCATTAACTGACTACATTTGGTTTGGCCTGGCGAGCACTAAAGGTGTACAATCTTGTGGCTGTAGACACTTAAAACTTCGTTTAAAAATGTGATGACTACAAAGTTTGCCCTCCTAGTTTGCAAAACAGTTTATTCTTATTGCATTTTGAAAGCTTTTCTGATAAAAAATGTATGTGAAGTTTACAAACGTATTTGTACTTTTAGCGACAATCGTACATTAATGAATTGGAAGTGTTTTGTGTCGTTGACAAGCTCATCACTATTTTAATACGATTGTATCTGAAATATGTTCGGATACTGCATGATTGACGTTATAAACGTGTTGGTCATGTGCCTATTTTGTACCATTCGCTAATTCACAAACCAAATCCGCTTATTTATTAGTAATAGTCATCTACATACCTTGTGTATAGATTGAACTTAGATTAATAGCAAATAATTGGTCATGAGTTTAGATAAAATTATTTAAAACTTGAATGAATTGATAGTTTTCACGCAAACTATCTATTAATTGGTTTATAACAGTGAAGTTATATTTTAATATTATTTTGTAATCGACACCGCAAAGACTTGAGAGACCAAAAGATATTAAATCTTTTGGTCTCTCAAGTCTTTTCTTGTCCAATATCAGCTCAAATATTGTATTATTCTTATGCGTTATTCATTTCCGGCTCTTTGTTTTCTTTACTATTATATCTTTAATAACATTCGTAGAATTTGTATCATCTGACGTGCATCTAATGGATTTGAACTCCTACTGAATTCACGTGGAAAGATAATCCAGATATATGTTCATCTTCATAATCATAACTAATTAAAGAATACACATGTACTCGTAGCTGCCTTGTCTTATCGTGTTCTACAATGTTATTGTTCCTACACATGCTGTGCTAAATAACTTACCACCTACTCATAAGTATTAATGATCAGAAGCATCCGAGAAATTCGCTCAAACGGTTACTTTATGTTTTATCTAATTGTCCATACTTTATAACCATGATTATCTATTGGCGCATTAATAAACATACTGAGCAAATGACCAAAGGATTATACATTCTATTCGTGAAGGAGTAGGGTATACAATTGCATGTGTTATGGAGCGTTCAGGGCACGTAATTTATCTGGTACTGTCAATGGATTTAAGATTCTATCGGTGAGAGTGTAAGGTGTATATTTGAGTGTGATGTTGACTGGTCAGTGGTACGCGTACGGTAAAGATGGCCGTAGTCATCTAACTGTGAGTGAAGAACAATAATGGTTATTCTCTGAACAAGAACTAAAACATGTGGGTTACTTACTGTTCAAGCTGCATCGTTAATTGCTCATGAATCTCTGTAAATTCTATAATTGTCTACAGTATGTAGAACGTGAGTAGTAATTGGATAAAGATTAATTTTTGAGTGTAACTGAGAATAACTCGTAGACAAAATATTTCTTGACGATCGTGCAAGTGTGTATCTATTATATTCAAGTGAATTTGCATTACGTAGATTTGTTTTATGTTCTGAATTGAAAAATTATTTATACTAATGTTTTCTTTACATAAAACTCTTAGAGGATTCAAGTTAAAATGTTCACCTTCACATTATCAGTTGCCGTGTAGTCCCAAAATTCTTCCAGTATACCGTTGACGATATTGCGATGTCAACTAAGACATATCTGGCAGCCTTCAATGTCACTCCAACCACTACACTGAACGTTTATATTCAAGATCTTCGTCTGTCACTTCCGTTGACCCAGCCCCATTCGAAAGTACGATGTCGGCCTTAATTAATTTTCATATATTCAACACATATAACCCACCATATACGCAGCAATTTATAAAGACGTGCTAACTATTTAGGATCCTATTTTTACTGTCCTAAGGTCTAGGTCAGACGTGAACGAAAATGATTGCATATTGATTGGCAGTATTTCGTGTTCCTTTGCCTAGTTGTTGATAACTTTCGACTGGTGAAAACTGGTTGGATAGAAATTCTAAATTGGAATACCGATGTTATTTTGTTTGCAATCTTGATTTGTTGATGAATGAAAATGGAATTCGTCTATCTTTGAGAATGTTGTGTTGATCATTGTCTATTTAGGTACATACTTAGACAATGTGCATACACTATAGAGACAAACAGTTTTGTTTATGTCAAAGTGTATATTTTCAGGAAAAGTTACTTTGATTTTGTGGCGCTTTGTTGCAAGTAAGTGCATCATCGTTGGGTGTGATATTATAATATTGTGCAGTATATTATTGTGCTGTATTTTATGCAGTCTTCCCGCAGTCAGCGCACAGTCTAAGTTTTTTTATTTCATAGTCCCCAGTTAATCTTAAATCAATCACCATATTAAGAATTCTATCACGTTCACCAGCAATCCTATCTATAAAATTCGATATTGCGCTAACAAAAATTACCTAGGTGATATACCACCCACCACCACCTAGGTGGTGTACGTGATTGACGATGTGCATGCATCCTCCAAGGCTTTGCTTCATAGAAACATCACGTTTGTTGTCTGACACTAGACTGATAATTGAAATGCGAACTCACACATGTATGAAAGATAGGACAGATTGACGGCTGAATCTTAAGTCCAAGTCCAACTCAATTTTAAGGCACCGTTAAGTCTCATGACGTCTCAGTCACTTTAAGGTATTGTATTGTAGCGACAGAAAGACTAAAACACGTTTTAAAGATAAGTGGTTTAAGTACATTCGGAATTAGTTTATTTTCTTTTATAATTTTCTCCACAGATTTAGGTTGCAAATGTTTGTTGTTAAGTTAATGCGATTACATTGAGTTTTAAGTCTTAATTTTTCAGGAAATTTCACTTAAGTTTATCTTTGTTATGCATTAAAATCTGTTGACCTCACATCATGTAAATGAGCTATTTACCTATTTATAACTCCGTCATAAGATAAATATCTCTTTTATTATCCTCTCAATTATCTCTTTGCTTTATTCTGTGAACATGAAATAAGTAGTAGGCGAAATGTGGGTGCACTACACAGGTACACCTCTGCCCAATCCTTCGGGGATTAATTATCTAGGCGTGATGGCGGTATTACCTTCTTACGCGATCAAAATTAGAAGCAAAATGTAACGTTTCAGCTTTTCGTTTTTTCGTTTCTTTACTAGTCCTTTCACCTCACCTTCGCAGTTTTTTTTAGATTATGCTTATGTATCACAGATAACTTTATTCTTGTTGCAACAAGGTTGCTGTTTGATCGCTGTTAGAGGCAAAATAGTCTCGACAGGACTATCTATAGTTCATCTTCGAATGCTAAGGTTTATTTGCGCTTGACGAATCAATGTGAAGTTCATACAACCCAACTCAATGAGGTGTTTAGTAGGAAAAAGCTTAAACCAAATACTCTTGTGGATGTTGAAATCGTCAATACTGTATCCAATAAGACAATAGGTGCGGAACCCGCCTACGAGCCTCGGCCTCGGCCTTGACTCCGTGCCTTCAAACCATGCTGTTTTTTATTGGTTATTTGTTATAAAACAATGGCTGGAGGAAGTGGGAATAACTGTAGATTCTGTAAATAGATAGTAGGTGTGTCTTTGATATCAAGGGCACAGCGGCCGGAAATACTATCTTCCTAATCACCTACCTACTTATTTCACGCAAACTTGTTAATAAGGAACCGACTTAGAGCTGATACATTCGTCAGAGCACAGGGGGGCAATTCTCATAATTTTGAGAACGTTCACAGTCTGATCTCAGTCTCAATATGTCAAAAATATCTATAAAATCTCAATATTTTGGACAAGTTTTTGACATTGATTGTCGCTGAGATAAGATTGCGACGAGATATTGAACGTTTTTAATTACGGAAATTGGCCTACAGATCAACAGCCCTTTTTTGATTGACATAAGTATACCGTCTAATTACGAAGAGTACAAGTAACTAACTTTACTCTAAGCCAGCCAAGCCAGTTATTGTGTTTTGAAATTTACATAAAGACAAACGTAAAAAAAATTCAGCTAAGTAAAGTTCGATATAAAAAAAAAATGCTCGATGGTTTAAGCTTGGGTCTAAAGACAATTTTTTTTTAATGACAGGCCGGTAAAATGTACTAACCTAAAGTAAAATTTATTTTACAAAAAAAAAAACCAACAGACTTCCAAAAATACTACTAAGTGAAACATGATAACTTTACTTTCGGAAGTCGGTGTCGTTGGGTTCGCATTTTAGTTGTTTGCCACCGACTTCCGATATTAAAGTTATTTTTCACTTTAGTAGTGTTTTTTGGAAGTCGGTTTTTTTTTGTTAAAAAGTTTTTATTTCTCGCTTTTTAGTGGGTCTCAGTTACAATAGCCTAATGTCAACTTGCTCGTCGCCTTTTACAAAATATTGCTTTTCCCGATGCAGGGACGTTAATTCTTGAAGAGTTCTCCTGGTACTCCACCATCAGTTCCATTTCCCCATTCACATTGTGACGAGCATGGATTGCTTAGCAACCATATTAAAGTAATCGAATCGCAACCCGTGAAACACTTATTATTGAGTAGTTCCGGTGGCCATCTGTGGTCTTTCATCATCAGTTGCACTTCACCGAATGGTGCTTTCCGAGAGCAAATGCACGAGTCACTATAAAAAATACCCAAATCGCTATAGTGTACCTATAATATTTGAATAGTTCCTTCGATTTATCCAGGATCAGAACTGGATTTTGACAAAAATGGGACCAATCTGGAAGTACCTATATCCTTTTAAATAAAAAAATAATTTTCCAAATCGGTCTATAAATGACGGCGTACTGAGGAAACAAACATATAATAAATACAACTGAACTGAGAACCTCTTCCTTTTTAGAAGTTGGTTAAAAAGGTATATGGGACAACCCCTGAGGCATACCCTATCCATTAAAAAAAGAATTTTTGAAATCGATTTATAGTAATTGCCGGAAATATCGCGTAACAAATATACAAAAAAAAATACAGACGAATTGAGAACCTCCTCTTTTTTGAAGTCGGTTAAAAAGGCTTGCGGTTCGGGAAGTCCTAGTTGAGCTTTTAATTATATCTTTGCTCCCAAGCCTAAGTAAAATCCATACATACATTATTTTTGCTAAGTGCTCTTGGTCAACTTACGGCAACAATTGGGAATTTAAAAATTGTTTACACAATAACATTATGTAGGTAGGTATAGCAACGTGCAATTAGCAACCTTGGTGGCTAGCCTTTAGTGGTTAAGTTTATTTTCGAGTATGTCTGATTTACTTCACGCTATTTGTATAATTGCCCTGCAGTTATGTAGTTATAGATTTTATAACTTAAGATTATTTTACGTTTTTTTTAATGAGAATACTCACTTACCTACATACTTTTATAAACTCACGCCACGCCTTTTCTTTGTGGGGTAGGAAGAAATTACAAATAGCGAACCACCTGCTACGATCCTGCTGCTTTATAGATTAATCATTGAGCTATATGTATAACTAGAGAAGCAAACCTCAATTAAATGTGTCAAAAAAGTGTAGCCACTTTATAAACGCGACGACGTAGCTTTGAAACCACTAAACATTTAAAAGTAAACATATATCTGTCTCACTTACACACGTCGTAAGAATAATACCGTCGCTTAGATTAGACAAAGACCGCAATATAAACATGCAATGACGGGATGGGGCTGCCTACCCATGCGAAATTTTACCCAACATTTTAAGCCCTAAAAAACGTTTTAGGTTAAGTTAAATTATTTTTTAAATATTTGATTTATGTATTTCTTATTGGATGTGTAATAGAAGTTTATAAATAATGAAAATAACTAAGACATTTTCTTTTTGAATATTTGTTCTTTATTATTAATGAAATTGAATGATTTAGTAGGTAGCCAGTCAGTCTCTTTTCTCAGCAATCGGATTATTTCCATCCATTTTTCACGGCGTGCTGCATCTTTAGGCACCCTGCTACGTTTTTATTATTAAAAAATATTTAAAATCACTTATTCCACAAATTAAAAACTCCCACTAATGTGGGAAACTAAAACTAAGTTTTTAGTGGTAACACTGAACCTAATTTACAAAATTCTACATTTTATTGCGTTTTTACGTTGTTATAAACACAGAGACAATTAATTTACGTGTGGAAAGTAATTCCGGTTAATTTATGATATTTTTGTGATCTTGAATCGCACTCTTTCGCGATATTTTTTGTCGCATGTCACTCAGTTGACTTCGGTTGGCGTCACACAGAGCACTGAACTGACGTTAGCTACGCTGATGGCTGTAGCCATCAGCCTAGTGGCAACGCCTTGGTGCGGTAATTGCTAATCTAGTGTAACATATATATCAATGAGATTAATTATTAAAAAGTAAAAGTGCGAAACTATTTCGATTACAAAGTTGTATATTTTACAAAGTCCTAGATGGCGTTGTTATATATGTACAGCTGAATCGCGTAATGGATTCTTACCACGAAAATCAACGCTGCTACCGCCATCTAGGGCCTCACGAATTAAACTGGTTTAAACAACTTTTCAGTGGCCGTAGTTGCATTAACTTAATTTACATTGTACACAAAAAGTAAAAGCAAACTAACTATAATCTATCATCGTATGTCGTGTGTATCTAAACAGTTGCCAAACATGTTATTGTCTGAGATATCTGGTTCCGCGACAATAGCCGGTTGAGCAACGACCTGAATGCGCGTATTAGCAGCAACGCAGCATGGTTAATAGGCGGCAGTCATGCAAGCGAATAATTTGGTAACCACACTGTGAGACGTGTGAAAAAAGACTCGATTACCGATGCTAGGACATGTTTTTTGTGTGGTTTTGCTTTTTGGAGGTAAAATTGGTAATGTTTCACTTATAAGTTTGTAAGAAAGAAAGGAAGAAAATAAAATAAATAAAGAAAATAGGTGTATTTGTCACAGAAATACGAGCATACAATAGTAGATTGCTGCATCGAGCGCAATGTGCATAATCTACTTTAGCAAGGTGCATAATCTACTTTACTTTCAACTACCAATTTACCTACCGTGATAAAATATACCTACTCAAATCAAAGTTTTACAATGGTACAAAATGCGCGCCATTTGTTTTTTTTTTCACCAAGTCGATTTTATTCAGCCGATTTTTATTTTCAGCCAGTATCTTTTTGATTGAATGCATACATTTTATATTAAACTTAATGGGAGACATTAAACCTCTGTGGTAAATTTATACCTATCTAAATAAAAAATAAAAACAATGAGATTTCATATAACTTTACTGAACTGTTTTGAATTTAAGCAAAAAATACGTCTTTTGTGCTCGGTTTTGTAGTGATTAATGATAAAATTATTACGTACTTGAAGAAAAAATATAAATAACTCAAGTAGGTAATCAGAAAAATAAAATATAATAGATCTACATAAATAATCACGAACACAACAGAAACAGTCGGCAGCTGCACGTCGACAAGAAGGCGGAAGGACGCAGCATATAGCTGTGATATGGGACAGCACGGCGCTGATTTTCAGTGGCCACCCGAAACTGTAGTTTTTGATAAATGTCTATGAAAAAGATCCATATAAATTGTAAATCTACCTACATTATAAGACATCAATCAATCCACACCTAAACTCGAGGTTTCTAGAAATGTTATGGTCCAGCATATGCGCTTCAATTTTATCCCAGAACTAGTAAAATACTTTGAAGTAAAAAGAAGTAAATAAATCTTCGATTTCTTATTAAACGACCTTCACCGAGAAGCTGTGATTAAGCACTGCATCCAATTAGTTTTTTTTTTCCTAAAAAATTACACGTAAACATGCTGTAACATTAGATTTAATAACTGCACTTTATTTTACTGTCAGATCCAACGAAAACCGTTACAATAATAACTAAGGTTATCTTTGAAAATGGCCTTTGGAAGGCCTCGGTTTACTTAATTTTTAAACAAAATATTCGTGTGTAAAAGTAATTGAAAAAAGGGCATTTAAAAAAACACGAACCCAAAACAACGTCAGTAGTTAATATTGGTGCCATTATCTGTCCCAAAGTCTAAAACCACACCAAGTTTTACATAAGCTTTGCGGTAAACGGTCACCCAAAAACGGTTGTTTATTAATACACAGAGCGTTTTTTGACGCCATAATGTGAAATACTGGTGAAAATGACAGATTTTAATGACGGCCCTTATATTATATGACGGCATCGTTTTCCTGGGAAACACCGTTTTCCTGGGAAACCAAAGCTAATAATATTAAGAAGTCTTGATGACTTATCAAGCCATCAGCATCAGAAACAACAAGACAGTTTCTATCTCCTGCCTCAATGGTATCCTTCTCAATCAATATTAATCGCTGGACACTAGATGTAGGCCAATTGATAACCGTTTATAACTAGACCGCGTGTCACGCTAAAACTTGTTCAATTTATATTGATGGTCATTGCAAGTGCAGAAAGCGGCGCCGACGATCAACATACATCATAAGTATCGATTAATCGACTCGCCAATTTACTCGATTACTACTCGGAGCAATTCGATTTCTTAGTAAAATGAATATGTTTTACATCAGAATCGATAGTCGCAGGTGAAATCTCTCGTGCCACTAAGTAACCGGTCCTGCGCGTCTCGTGATCTCGTCTGACGGGAAGGTGCGCTTGCTTTGCTACGTGTTCTTTTTTTCTAAGATGGCCGGGAAGGTCGCGAGGGGACCGAACTGTGCGGACAAAAACTCGAACGTAGCCGAAGAGAGGATGTTTATCTCACGAACTGGGTGAAGATGTATTTGGGTTATGTTGGGACCAGTTTCTGTCTGTCATCCACTCAATTTTTGGGTTGGCAGATTGTGCGATAAATGAAAGGTTGTTTGTACTGTTTCCTTCGCGTTTCTGGGTATTTTATTCTTGTTTAAGAGAAATTTTACATTTTTTAACCACAACGTATTTTGTCTGATGTTCATGTCTTGCTAAGTACTCATGACTCACTTAATGATGTTGTTTTTATACTCGTATTATTCATCTGCAAACAATTTAACTCCCCAAAAATGTACAAATGCTGTTCTATGATATCTACATAGTAATACTCGTTTAGTAATTACAGAAGTATTCAAACAGCTCGTTATGACAGATAGGATCGGCGTCTGGCTGTGCGCTGGCGCAGACAAAGAGCGGTTTCGCAATGGGGCGGAATGCTGTCCAAGCCTTGTTTTCCCTGAGTCAGTTACACCTGTTGAGAATGGAACACACTGTCGTAAAATTAACAACTTCGTTTTAATGTCGATAATTAGAAGATTATTACGTACGACGAAGCTGTAAACCTTAATTCATGACTTAGCAGCGTTTTAATGAGTAATGTGATTAACTGATAAGGTTAGAGTGATATTCGTGAAGACATGAGTCACCCATTTTAAGGAAAATACTATTGCAATTATAATTTTAATAAGATTTGTAGTTGTCTATGGTAAATTAGCTATGGTCTCTGCATATATTTTCTACTAGCATTTGCCTAGGACCCTAGGACTTCGTCCGCGTGAAATTTATTTTGAACAGAAAATACATCCTATGACTTTCGGCAATACTGTAGCTTCCCATTAGTGAAAGAATTTTCGGAGTTGGATCAGTAGTTCCGTAGATTACCCCTACATACAAACTCATTATTACCTCTTAATAAATTTAGTACTGCAGTATTTTTATTAATTACTTTATTATTATTATTGCTGAATGGTCTCGCTCTTGACCTCGATCACGCCTGATGGAAAGCGATGGATGAGGTCTATGATGGAACGAGCGTGCCCAGAAGATGCCTAAGGCATTGAAACTCCCACGCATTGACGAAACACAGCAGGCTGCTTAGCTCTACCACCGGAAGGGAAGAATCGGCCTGTCAAATAAGATGTTGGGTGTGACCGTCCAGGATGCTCCGAGCGTTCGGTCAGTTGAGTAACTGGCGGAACAAACTGCGCTACACGAGGAGGCTTCTTCATGCATCCCAAAAGTATTCATTGTGACTAATTGTTTTTGTTAAATAATATTTTAATTCTAAATAAATGTTCCTTTCTCTATCAAATACATAGTACTGTAGTATAGATTATAACTGATTTACGGGATTTGTAAAAATGTAAGGATTTGTAGACCCAATAATGTTAAAAAAAAAGAAGTTCGTGTGCTGTAGCACTGTTTACAAAACTAATTACAGAGTCAAAGTTCACAAAACAAAGGTAGATGTTGGCATGTTGCATGTGGATCTAAACATCAATCTAATCTAAACAAATGTAGGTACAATGTTCAAGATAAAAACAACATGTTAACACACTCCAAAAGTTAATTGTATTCGTTCCTTCATTTATCGAAGAGGTCACCGACCGATAAGAGATGCCCTATTTTAATTTGGACAGGGAAATGTAGTAGTTGTAAGATAAGCTGAATGGAATCGTTGTAACATTTTCGATGGCATATTTATGTTAGGCTGACATCAGAGGGACTGCATCGCAGTGACCGCGCGCGGTCGATATATTTAACTGCATGCAGTTGTACGTTCGACTTCGTGCAGTCATGATATCAACTGCACGCGGTCGGCTGCAGTCGAGTGAAGTCAATATCAACTGAATAATGCAGTCGTGCCTTCAACTTCGCGTGGTCGGCTACAGTTGTGTGGTGTCGCCGCATGCTGTCCACCGCCGTTCGCATGCAGTTAGTCCTGGAGCCCGTCGCGGTTGCGTCGAACGGTTTGAAAATTGGATTTTGACACCGACTATGTCTGTGCTTCCATTTCGACGTCAAACCTAACACTGAGCTCCAGGTCTAGATGCTTGGCGTCAACTGCGTGAAGTCAGATCCGACTCCAGACAATTGCATGCAGTTGAATATAGCGACTGCGTGCGGTTGCTGATGCGACTGCGTGCGGTTGTTGTGGTGCAGTCCGTGTGATGGCGGCCTTATGTGCTAGTCCAAGATAACATTGGCTCAATGGCATTAACTTATTCATCACGCCTGTAACCCTCGACGGGTTAGGCTGAGGTGGGCCTTATAAGACTGAGCGTGAAAGTGGCGGCTTAGGATTTTTGTACGTAACCTGGTGCGATATTTGTAACGCGAAGTAGTTGCTCTTGCGTTATCTAGGTGTACCCATATCTGTGGATCTAGTGTTTATAAAAATAATGTATCATCAAAAAGGAAAACATAGGGATACACAAGTAGTTAATATTTATTATTCTGTAAAATATTATTGCTTTATGGTCATTAAGACGCTGAAAACCAATATTAAGCTCCAATGTTTAGGTATTTTTAGCCACGCCCACTATTTCTCCGATATCCTAGCGCCATTCTTAAAAGGATGTGATACAGCGAACTACCAAGGATGAAACAAAGTGACGCGGTCAATAATAATTACCAATGAACCAATAGAGGGCGCTCTTATATATTTATTGTTCTGTATGAAGTGCTAAAATCAAATTAGACAAGGCGATTAAAAAAACAAATGAATATTTTTACCCCTTTTTTTAAATTATTTTAAGTATTTACACTGATTTTTTTTAACTATTTACACTGAATTAGACGCTGACAAGAACCAAATAGGCTTGTCTAAAACAATTTTTTTGCCAAATCTATACAGTTTGTGACGGCGAAAAAAATATATGTTAATCTTGAACATATTTCTGAGAACCCTGTTGTATTCAAAACAGGTTTTTGAAAAGTTTTCTCGATACAATAAAATGGTAAACTAACCTCTTAAAATGATCTTTTAACAAAAATATCTCTATTAATTATCAACGTACATTGGTAAAATTTATAACAATAACGTATCATATTTAAATACAGAACTTGGTTGTTTTTTATTTTTGACTACTCAACCTATTTTTAAGTAATTATTTTTTTTTGGTTTGTATAAAGTTAGGAACGTCGCGTCATCGCGCTTCTCTTTCTTATGTATGCAATCCCACAGTGATCGCATAGACGCGCGGCTAGACAGACGGACGTATGTCGCTTTGCCTCGCTATCCGTTCATTTAATATTTTATTTTGTTCTTTTAGCTACAATAAATTGTAAAAATATTGGCACGTAAACATATTTGTATAGGATATTTTATAAGTTGCACATAATTATAGGTCTAAGTTGTGTAAATATTTTCTGTCCAAAATGGGAAGCAAACAAAAATGCCGAGGCCAGCAAAAAAAGCGCTTTTAAGCTAATAAACAAAAATATCTCATGGAAGTAGTAAAATAAGTAATTTTTTATAATGTAATATTGAAAAAACAAGTACACGAACAAAAATGAAATTATAATTAAATAGGTACTTTATAGGCTATTTTGTACAACCCATAGCGCAAATTCATCAATAACGATAACGCATGCTTGGTCTAGTGGTATTAGCATAGATTCTGGCGAACTAGTTTAGAGTTCGTAACCAAGTCAGGTCTTGCAGAATTTGAATAGGATCCATTTTTTATTTTGTAATTTTAGGAAATTCATTGTTTTATTTTTATATTAAAAAAAAAAAAAAATTTATTCAGTAAAAGAGACGTTTGGTGAACAGTTCAGAAGTAGGTGAAGCTTCGGAAATTGTTTTTCACCAGTAAGTTTGTAATAAGTACAGATGCCAGCACATCAAGCTACCCGACAGTGTCAAATTTTCCCAATCAACTTTGAACCGTATACTTTAGTGATAAGGTTCTAAATCTATTACATTACATTTATGTTTGCATAACTCGTCAAAATGTAAGGAACACCTGATTTTTTTATTCGCGACTGCAGTTTTCGTCCCTTTACTAAAGTTGTTCATAATGTTGAGTAGTACAATCTCCCATTTCGTTTAGTCACATGTTTTCAATTTCAACCTGTATAAGTATGTACAGACGCCAGCACATCAAGCTACTATAATCTGTAAAATTTATTTAATAGATTTAGAACCTTATCACTAAAGCATAAGGTTCAAAGTTGATTGGAAAAATTTTACACTTTCAGGTAGCTTGATGTGCTGGCGTCTGTAATTATTACAAACTTACTGGTGAAAAACAATTTCCGAAGCTTCACCTGCTTCTAAACTGTTCGCCAAACGTCTCTTTTTACTGTAAAGAAAATTAATAATTAAAATATTTATATGTAAGTATATATATTTTTTTTTATATAAAAATAAATATAAAAAATGAAAATTTCCTCAAAATTACAAATAAATAAAAAAAAGAAACCATTTCAAATTTGCTAAAAATTCTCGTGGCTACGAACTCGGAACTCGCTCTTTAGATCCTAAGCTAATACCACTAGACCAACCTAGCGATATCATTACAGTCGAATTTACGCTATGGGTTGTACAAAAATTTAATTTTTGTTCTCGTACCTATTTTGTCAATATTACCACGGTATAATTATATGCAGTATTCTATCTTCATACAAACGGACGATGCGCGAGCTATGCCTACGCGCCTCGATCTCGGCATTCGCTCGGCAGGCAGACAGTCGCGACTGTGCCGCAGTGACGAACGGTCGGTGTGTTGTTTTTTTAACAATAACCGCGCGATTTTTTCACTAAAAATAAGTTCAAGTACATATTTAATATGACGAGTAGGATATATTGTGCTGTTTTTGGTTACATGAATTCGTCCAGGGATAACTTTTTTTAGATTACCTGGAAACTTTGAAAGGTAAGACTATAAAATAATTTTACTTACTAGTAGGTAGGTACATAATGTGTCTTTTTAATGGATAAGTATTTTCTTTTATCTCCCGAAAAAAACGATGTCTGGTATAAAGTGAATAGAGTAAAGGAAAGTGATTGACAAGAGTGAAATAGGTAGTTATAGGCGGTTCATGAATCATGATACGGTAGGTACTTACGCTTGTGTTAGAAACCTCGGGGCATGTGTGTTTTGTTTTGTTAGTTTGTATAATTCAAAGTAAAGACGTGGTATTTTATTATTAATAATAGTTGTTTATTGTACTGTTGGTATGAATAATACTAGAAAAAAATTAATTTGACCGTCTGTCTGTCACTAAATAGTTGAAATTTTCTCAGATTAAGTATTTCTGCTGCTGCTATAACAACAATTATACCACAAAAAACCGTTTTTTTGTTCTCGGTATTAATAACGACAACAACAGGACTCATGAGATATTCACAGAATATTTAGATGTTTGAGAGGGTTGTGATTTTAAAACATTCGTAGCCAGCTGTTCAGCTTGGCATTGGTGACCAAAGAATTTTTGTTGTGAGTCGTTGCGAGTTGTAGGTACCTAATTTATAGAGACGTTAATAAGCTGAGATAAAAAGTTATTAAAATTACTCGTCAGCTGTTTCTTGCATTGTAGTTGAGTAGGTAGGTGTCGAAGTTTGTAAAGATTGGAGTTCCCCACCTTGTCCATGTTTCCCAAAACAATTTTTAATTAAGCTTTATATTAGAATGCGGATTTATTATAAGTATAGATTTTAAAGTATAAAAACAACACACCGACCGTTCGTCACTGCGGCACAGTCGCGACTGTCTGCCTGCCGAGCGAATGCCGAGATCGAGGCGCGTAGGCATAGCTCGCGCATCGTCCGTTTGTATGAAGATAGAATACTGCATATAATTATACCGTGGTAATATTGACAAAATAGGTACGAGAACAAAAATTAAATTTTTGTACAACCCATAGCGTAAATTCGACTGTAATGATATCGCTAGGTTGGTCTAGTGGTATTAGCTTAGGATCTAAAGAGCGAGTTCCGAGTTCGTAGCCACGAGAATTTTTAGCAAATTTGAAATGGTTTCTTTTTTTTATTTATTTGTAATTTTGAGGAAATTTTCATTTTTTATATTTATTTTTATATAAAAAAAAATATATATACTTACATATAAATATTTTAATTATTAATTTTCTTTACAGTAAAAAGAGACGTTTGGCGAACAGTTTAGAAGCAGGTGAAGCTTCGGAAATTGTTTTTCACCAGTAAGTTTGTAATAATTACAGACGCCAGCACATCAAGCTACCTGAAAGTGTAAAATTTTTCCAATCAACTTTGAACCTTATGCTTTAGTGATAAGGTTCTAAATCTATTAAATAAATTTTACAGATTATAGTAGCTTGATGTGCTGGCGTCTGTACATACTTATACAGGTTGAAATTGAAAATATGTGACTAAACGAAATGGGAGATTGTACTACTCAACATTATGAACAACTTTAGTAAAGGGACGAAAACTGCAGTCGCGAATAAAAAAATCAGGTGTTCCTTACATTTTGACGAGTTATGCAAACATAAATGTAATGTAATAGATTTAGAACCTTATCACTAAAGTATACGGTTCAAAGTTGATTGGGAAAATTTGACACTGTCGGGTAGCTTGATGTGCTGGCATCTGTACTTATTACAAACTTACTGGTGAAAAACAATTTCCGAAGCTTCACCTACTTCTGAACTGTTCACCAAACGTCTCTTTTTACTGAATAAATTTTTTTTTTTTTTTTAATATAAAAATAAAACAATGAATTTCCTAAAATTACAAAATAAAAAATGGATCCTATTCAAATTCTGCAAGACCTGACTTGGTTACGAACTCTAAACTAGTTCGCCAGAATCTATGCTAATACCACTAGACCAAGCATGCGTTATCGTTATTGATGAATTTGCGCTATGGGTTGTACAAAATAGCCTATAAAGTACCTATTTAATTATAATTTCATTTTTGTTCGTGTACTTGTTTTTTCAATATTACATTATAAAAAATTACTTATTTTACTACTTCCATGAGATATTTTTGTTTATTAGCTTAAAAGCGCTTTTTTTGCTGGCCTCGGCATTTTTGTTTGCTTCCCATTTTGGACAGAAAATATTTACACAACTTAGACCTATAATTATGTGCAACTTATAAAATATCCTATACAAATATGTTTACGTGCCAATATTTTTACAATTTATTGTAGCTAAAAGAACAAAATAAAATATTAAATGAACGGATAGCGAGGCAAAGCGACATACGTCCGTCTGTCTAGCCGCGCGTCTATGCGATCACTGTGGGATTGCATACATAAGAAAGAGAAGCGCGATGACGCGACGTTCCTAACTTTATACAAACCAAAAAAAAATAATTACTTAAAAATAGGTTGAGTAGTCAAAAATAAAAAACAACCAAGTTCTGTATTTAAATATGATACGTTATTGTTATAAATTTTACCAATGTACGTTGATAATTAATAGAGATATTTTTGTTAAAAGATCATTTTAAGAGGTTAGTTTACCATTTTATTGTATCGAGAAAACTTTTCAAAAACCTGTTTTGAATACAACAGGGTTCTCAGAAATATGTTCAAGATTAACATATATTTTTTTCGCCGTCACAAACTGTATAGATTTGGCAAAAAAATTGTTTTAGACAAGCCTATTTGGTTCTTGTCAGCGTCTAATTCAGTGTAAATAGTTAACAAAATAGCCTATAAAGTACCTATTTAATTATAATTTCATTTTTGTTCATGTACTTGTTTTTTCAATATTACATTATAAAAAATTACTTATTTTACTTCCATGAGATATTTTTGTTTATTAGCTTAAAAGCGCTTTTTTTGCTGGCCTCGGCATTTTTGTTTGCTTCCCATTTTGCACAGAAAATATTTACACAACTTAGACCTATAATTATGTGCAACTTATAAAATATCCTATACAAATATGTTTACGTGCCAATATTTTTACAATGTATTGTAGTTATAAAAACATAATAAAATAAGTTGTCAAACAACAAAATATTAAACGAACGGATAGCGGGACTGCGGGGCTGCGGGGCAAAGCGACATACGTCCGTCTAGCAGCGCGTCTATGCGATCACTGTCGAACTGCATACATAAGAAAGAGAAGCGCGATGACGCGACGCTCCTAACTTTATACATATCATAAAATAATTAATTACTTTTATATAAGTTGAGTATTCAAAAATAAAAAACAACCAAGTTCTGTATTTAAATATGATACGTTATTGTTATAAATTTTACTAACGTACGTTGATGAGTAATACAGATATTTTTGTTAGAAGATCATTTTAAGAGGTTAGTTTACTATTTTTTTGTATCGAGAAAACTTTTCAAAAACGTGTTTTGAATACAACAAGGTTCTCAGAAATATGTTCAAGATTAACATATATTTTTTTCGCCGTTACAAACTGTACAGATTTGGCTAAAAAATTGTTTGAGACAAGCCTATTTCGGTCTTGTCATCGTCTTAACTAGAAAGAAAACGGGTGAGAACGTTTCTATGGAGAAAAGACCACACGCATTTCCTTTTAAACATAGCTGGCGAAATGTGGGTGAACTCTAAGTACATCTATGCCTAACCTTTCAGGGAATACAAGCGTGATATTATGTTTTACCGCTTATTTTAAATAGATTATCATTTGGTTAGTGATCTTCAGTTTAATTGTTACAACTTAAATAAAGTGCTAGATATCTCTTAACGCTGAAATGGCTATCAAAAGCTTATTTTTTTTAGTATGTTACTTTCGTTTTCATTCGGCGTCTTTTTAATCTGTTGGGTGATTAATTTTCGTTGATTCTAGCATTCAATAAGTCGTAAACTGAGTAGGTAGAGATGGAAAGCTTTAATTATTTATAGAAAGTGTTCAAGGTACGAGTATGTCTATATTTGCTAATGAATATCTTTTGCCTGTAAAATAACGAAAGTTGCTTAAATAGTATTTAACATTGCCAAGGGTTAATTCGGAGCACAAAAGCCTAAGAAAAGTTGAGAAAATAACTATTAACTTTTCCGAGGGTCAAGGAAAAGTTAATAGTTATTTTCTCAACTTTTCTTAGGCTTTTGTTGTGAAAAGTGGAATTTGTTAGTTACTAAAATTAAATTAAAAATATCCACAAATAAAATACTTACCTATATCAAAAATATATACCTATCTATATATATACGAGTATATTTGCGTTGGTTTCACAAAAAGTTGTCTCCTTTTTAATACTTAACTGTAAAACGTGTTTGGTTTCCATTAATATGAGTGTTTCGTATGAATAGCCGTAATTAAGTTTAGCTTACTTTAAGTTTATGTTAAACTAGTTTCTTTTATTTTACTCTTGTTTAATTAAACATGTTTGCTGGATGTAAGTATTCGACCAAATGGGGTGGAATGCTCGGTGCACGTCCTCGTTTCTCTGAGCATACTGTACTTTGTCATGCAATGCTAGGTGTTAGTTTATGTTCGATTCCTTCCATTGTTATTGTATAGAACTAAGGTTCGGTTTACATTATCAGTCGCGTAACGCCAGAGCAGACAATTATATGATAAAACATTCAACCTTGACACTCAACCGATGATGCGTTAGTGCGAATAGGCGCAATCGATGATACGCTCGACGCATTTTACGTCAGATGTGAACAGACCCTAAGGCCTACGCTACACTTGACGGAAATTCCGTCGCGGATCTTCCGCGTCGGGGCGCCAATACATGTTATTGCATATAAATGACTAATGACGGGCACACTACGCGGAAGATCGGTCGCTCCGTCTCGGACCGTTCGCCCTCTGCGTCTGTTCCGTCCTCCGCACACCGACCGATTCTTCGTCGGTATTTCCGTCAAGTGTGGCGTAGGCCTCTGTGTCTGTTCCGTCCTTCGCGCATTGACCGATTCTTCGTCGGAATTTCCGTCAAGTGTGGCGTAGGCCTAATACTCTTTTTACGTTACCGACTATAGGCCGACGTGAGGCCGATCGCTTAACTGAGACGTTGCCTGAGGTAGCTGCGCGGTGCGGGAGATGTGATAGTGGTCACAAGTTGACGAATCACTGAGCTCACACATCCCCTCCAGCACCGCGCTGCTACCTCAGGCAACGTCTCAGTTAAGTGGGAAAAAAGACAAGTTGCGCCGAACCCAAGTAAATTGGGTTAGGGGACTACAGGACCTAAACGCAAAAAACGCGTTAGGGGACTATAGGACCTAAACGCAAAAAACGCAAGTTTTATAATGCCTAAAAGTATATAGTATTATGATCGACTACAGTAAACAAAATCAGAAAAATATATTCTTCAGGATATATGCTAGTTAGATAGTGTGTTGAAAACATAATACAATTAATTTTTTGAAATTTGAATTTGAAACATTCTTTTCAAAATAAAAACCATATTATTATTGTTTTTTTGTCAGATTAATCTACAAGCAACATACTAAAGTGTTTTAATTTTTTAGTCCAAACAATAGATTTTTTAATAAAGCAAAAGCTGCTGCCGAGTTGCTTGGTTGTGGAGGTCAGATAGGCAGTCGCTCCATGTAAAATACTGGTATTCAGCTGCATCCAGCTAGACTGGAAGCCGACCCCAACATTGTTGGGAAAAGGCTAAGCAGATGATGATGATTTTGCAATAAATTAGCTTTGTGTTATCGCGCTTCTCATTCTTTTCTATGCAGTCTGACAGTGACCGCGGCTTACGGCAGGAGAATGATGATGACTATTATAACGTTCATAGTAATTTTTTAAGTGTAGGTTTGCTACTTTTGCTGCAGTGTCTGCGAACCCCTATGGGAACAAGAGGTGAGTTTATGTATGTGTACATTTACATGCGTTTGATTCTCAGACTCTTTTCTAAAATCCTTTCAAAGTATCACACTGTCATTACCCTTCGTCCTTCTACACGAGCAGTCTGTGGGTGAATTATACGCAAAAGCAGTACAGCGCTCTACGCGTCCAATACAATAATGCGTTCAGGGTGCTGTTGGGGCTGCCTCGCTTCTGTAGTGCTTCGGGGATGTTCGCCGAAGCGCGCGTGGATTGTTTTTATACAACTATGCGCAAGAGGTGCACATCCCTGGTGCGCAGGGTGCGGGTCAGCCCGAACAGTATCCTGAGCGCTTTCGCCCAGAGATTCGACTGCCAGTACATGTATCACTGTGACATGGTACATGTACGGGCTAATGTGGAAATATTGTTTTAACTGTTGTGACGTATTATTGTATTTTTATTTTATTTTTGTATTGAAATTGTATTTGTATTAGTTATTTTATAATTGGTCCTGTGTTGCCTTTTAATTTAATAAATAATTCATTACCAGAAAGAAAGAAAGAAGAGAAAGAAAATAACGTTTATTTGCGGCAAACATGACGCATAAAAGAAAAAAAAACAAAATAACAATTTAGGAGAAAACATGCGTCACATCTACACAAAACGGCCAAGTTTTCGCTTGAGCAATATCTATTTGTTAATGAAGCTTTAGATAGATACCAAGCATCAGATGATGATTAACATAATCAGCATATAACGTTCCCACTTCTGGGACATAGACCTCCTCTTTGCAAGAGGGAATGGGCCGTAATCCACTACGCGGGCCCAGTGCGGGTTGGTAGAAGTCACATGTTTACGAATTTTTTGATCCTAAGATTATGTCGGTTTCTTCACGATGTTTTCCTTTACCGTTTTTGAAAGCAATGATGATGGAAAAAAGTAAAGCGCCTGCCTGAGTTAGAACCCACGGACCTACAACTCGTAAGTCAGGGCCGTTACCACACTGGGTCATCCCTACTCTCAAACAGATGATGATCACTACCAATTTGACGGATTCTTCGTACTCATCTCGCACAGACACTGAGTTATTAGTAAAGGTAGTCTTAAGATTTAAACATCGCCATTGTCACAACGATCGGTTTGAGAAGTAGCGTGATATTATGTGTTATTATATGTTATTATGTGTGTCCTTTGTTCTCCGTGAAATTAACGATTATTCCGTCATTATAATTGTATTCAATACCGCCCACGCTTTCCGTATCGTTCTGCATGTAGGTGATGATACTTGTATTTTGGCCTTCGCAGTCTCAATGTGTGATTGAAGGAAATGACGAATCTACTGATTTGCGACACAGATAATTATTACTATGTCTACAGGGTGCATTTGAAATCATGGGCATTATTTTAACCTAAGGTACTACTTATGATACTAATTGCATTAGGGCTACTATTACGCAAATCAAAAATATTATTAATGCAAGTATGGAAAACCTTAAAATGTAGTAAGTCATACAAAGTATCAAATTAGTTGCGCTTCTCGATAGCAAATGCGTAGGTACACTACGCCGTACGCGCGTCCTTGGGCGTGAATTCTTTGACCCCGCCCGACTCACGTGACATTCGTAAGTTGCCAATGAATTGATTCATAATAAATTCCAATTTTCCCTTCGTACTTTGCCGGCTTAGGACGGTCAAAACTACGTCAACTAACATACATAAAAAAAAAACATTTACGTACCTAGCTTGTGGATTGTTTTGAAAAAACCTTATTTGTCGGTAAAGTGACAGAGGGTAAACGGGTGCTCTTCCACGAGCTTGTGCATGTGCTGGCACGTGAAAAGACGAAAAATCCAACAGGTTCTGAGTGGTTCTGGTGGAATGAGACCCCGTGAAGGAATAGGGTCGTTCGGGTAGCGCCGATGGAACATTTCACGAGTTCATACTAAATTTCTTGTGCGATCGTAAATTACAACCATTTGTGGGTATTGTTGGTTGGTGTACCTAGCCTGCACATTACGCGGTCGAGGCATCGTGTACACAAACACACACACAACACACAACTACTACACTAACACTTAATACACTGCAATCCAAGCACCGTATGACGCGAGCGGCGAGTACGGCGATTACGTCACGGGATCAATAAATCAATTACGCGTCAATGCACCTGCGCAGTCGTTATGACACTGGTTCCGGGTTCGTGACTTCGTGTTGCGGCGGGAAGCATACCCCGCGCGGGGGTGATATTCGTATTTTTGCGAGTGAGGGAGTGGGACGGAGAGAGTTCAGGGAATCCCGCCGGACGGAATGTCTTGTAGCCCATTGTTATTATTACTTGTAAGGAAAAACCCGCGCGCGCGCAGGTGATGTTTGTTTACATTTCGCTTTGCGCTGTACTGCGCTTTAAGATTTTGATATTTCAACAATTATTGGCGTTAACGAAGTATTTTGTTTTAATTACTTTAAGTGTTTATTTGCAATAATAAGCCTTGTGCAATTTGATTTACTACATTTTTAAGGTTTTCCTTACTTGCATTAATAATATTTTTGATTTGCGTATTAATAGCCCTAATGCAATCAGTATCGTGAGTAGTGCCTTAGGTTAAAATAATGCCCATGACTTCGATTCCACCCTGTATACTATGTGTTAAGTTGGAAGGTGAACCCTTATCTAAGGAGAAGCTTCATAATGGATTATTCATAACTAGCTTTTGCCAGCGACTTCGTCCGCGTGGAATAATGACTTCCGGAAATTGAGGCGCTAACTCTCATAGAGTTTAACCGATGTGCTCTTTCCTCTGCCGATTCTTGAGAACGCGTATTTCTCATTCAACGCGTTTTTCAAGACAATAGCGGGCGGACGCCGGCGTCCGCTTGGGTCTTGAATAACTAAAAATATATAACTACGTCTAATATATAAAATAATATATAATAAAACCTACTTCACTTAAAACTAAATACCTATAACTACTATAATTAATAATACCTATACCTATAATTAATAAAAGTACCTACGCTTTTACCTACTTAATATTAAAAAAAACTGAACATAAATGAACCAAAACTTACCTACTACTAACCTATTACTACTTCACCTAAAAAGAAATCCTGTTTTCCCAACATTTCCCTTCACTGCTCTGCTCCTATTGATCGTAGCGTGATGAAAAGTATACTATAACCTGCCCAGGAGTATGAAGAACAATTGTACCAAGTTTCGTTGAAATCCGTCGAGTGGTTTTTGTTTCTATAACGAACATACAGACAGATAGACAGACAGACAGACAGACAGACAGACAGACAAAAATTTTACTGATTGCATTTTTGGCGTCAGTATCGATTACTAATCACCCGCTGATAGTTATTTTGGAAATATATTTCATGTACAGAATTGACCTCTCTACAGATTTATTATAAGTATAGATTATCTCTCTACAGATTTATTACTCGACAAACGTACAATCCACATTCATTCTCCAGAAGAAATGTCTTAGGACAATATATAACATGTATAGTACCGAATCATTAAGAGATGTCTTCAGAACGGAGGGTTTCCTGACACTGACTGGTATTTATATACTCGAATTATGTTTATTTGTTAAAAACAATATGCAATATTTTAATTTCAAATCAAATTCTAAAAGAAACATTCGTAAACAATATAAATATGACATTAATTTACCGGTTATTAACAATATGATGTATTATAAAAGTACCTATGTTACTGCTATTCGTGTATACAATCAGTTACCACCAGCAATTAAGCAATTAAATGGAAATATGTTTAAAAATAAATTGAAAAAATTTTTAATTGATAATGTATTTTATAATCTGTATGAGTTTTTTGATAAAAAATAACATTTGTAAGTGCCTACCTATTTTCTTAAAATACTATTGCATATCCGACTTGGGTAGACTGTTGAAACAAAAAATGTAATGTATAAGAACTTAATGTACACAGTTATGCAATAAATATATCTTTATCTTTATTATGATTATTAATTACATTACATCGGTATCAACAATTTTGATGCCAAGTACCTACCATAAAGCGTTAAGCTAGTGGAACCCCAATTTTAAGAGAAGCTAATGGATTAGATCGTCATGAACCATTTTGATGCCAATTTGAATTTTTTGGACTGCAACAAAATCGAAAACAATTTTAATTATTTCGTTGGTTGTGATATAATTATTAGGACATTTTTTAAGAAGAAGCATCAACTGATACCAACCCAGACACAAAAAAGCCATTAAATTAATAAAACAATGTAGTTAATAAACTTGGCAAAACTAACAAAAACAGCAATGAATATCAACTTAGGAATCTGGCGCATATTAATTTACTACTAGATACTAAAACTCCTCTATGAATAAGATTATTCATTTTACTCGAAGCAGAATCAATTGCGATGTAAAGTTGGATTCCCCGAAGGCATATTTACAGTACTCCATGAATATTTTTAGAAATTCCAATTTCTTTATAATGGCTATATTGATATTTCGCAATCAAATGATTAAAAAGAAAGTCTCAGGAGCGTAATGATGACGATGGCAGTTAATTTTCGAAAGTATTGATAGTCGGAATTGAGTTGAACGCTTTAAACTTAAGACACGAAACATCATTGGATATAACGATGATTGTGATGTGTAGTTTGCACATATGTTTACGAAGATGACTTCAAGTCTTCAAGGATGTTTTAACTCGTGATAATAATTGAGTGTCATCATGTAAAACAACTTCTACGCAGATTTAATAACGTAGTTTGGATATCGTTTCTTAGCATTAAGATATTATTGGCTAATTTTACCGAAATTAGTCCTTAAAAACTGTTATGTTGAGAATTCGTAGGTGGGTAGGCAATAGGCTCGCCAGCCTATTAAATGGGACTAACATACATTCCAAAATTGGCGAAATGTGGATGTGCTTTAAGTACTTACATCTCTGCCTAACTCTTTGGGGAATACACACGTGATATCAGTGATTATATGTTGGTAGGTACCTACGTTACCGTCAACAACAGGGCACAGAAATCACGAACTTTGACTATGTCTATCTGTTTGATCACACAAGATATCAGATACCTATTAAACAGTTAAGAAACGACTAAGGCTTGATGAAACTAATCTTTAAAATGAGATAACAATGGTAATTTCTTCATCTAAGCGTGTCGATTGCAAAAATCTCAAACATCTTTGGCCCAAAATTCAGCTGCGCGAACTCCGCTCAGTCACACAGGACTCATAAAATAGGATTTTATTAATCAAACCTTCTTTAATAAATCCGTTGAAGGAAAAAATCGTGAGAAAACCGCCATGTCCTAGAACCAAAAATTCGAAGTCATGTGACAACTACCAACTCGTACTGGGCCTGCGTGGTGGATTACAGTCCACTCCTTCTCGAAGCGAGAAGGCGTGTGTCCCAGTAGTGTGGGAACATTATAGGCTGATTATGTTAAGTAATAAATTCGTTCGTAATTAAATAGACCTGTAACAATTTCCTGTTACTATAAAACAGCATCGATCTAAATGGTGGTTAACATGCCAAGTACTTATAAGTCAAATCATGATTCAATGAGGTCATCATGGTTTGTTTGTCTTCATTATGTTGAGCCGAGGTGACTGTCTGCAAACAGATTTAATACCCAGTAATTAACGGTGCGGTAGATAATATTTATTATTAGGTCCTTGTCCTTGTAATACATGCAGGAAAACCTAGGAGTTTTCGTGAATCCAATTGGAAGGATTTTAAATGCACAAATTACATGGATGATCGTGAGGAAAGTTTTGAGTATGAGGGTGGCTATGCGAATAAGGGAAGACTACAAAAATTATGGATGAACTGTGTGAAAGATGATATGCAGGCTAGAAAGAGAGCGGCCACTGAGATGGCGACTAATAGAGAAGAGAGAAGTATGGAAGAACATATTCTGCGCCGATCCCAAATGAATTGTGACAACGGAGAGATAATGATGATGATGATAATAATAATAATGATGACATGGATAATGAGAAGTCGAATCGTTAGTTTTCAGAACAGGTTGACATGGGCTTCGGGTTTTCGTTCAAGTTCAAGGGTTTCACTTTGATTGTTCCTGTAATCCTGACTGCTGCTGCATCAGAAGCCGAAATATTGTTGGTTCAAAAATGTATAAACAGAATATCTACTCATATTGCAAAAATTGGTTAGTTATCAAGGACGGACTTAAACTTTTACTTATCATTAATTCTTGTTTGTGTCGTTTATTGCTTATGCAGAATGCATTGGACATAATATCATCATTTATGAAATGGTCTGTTCCTTCTACCTGCAATGTCATACCATTTATGTTCACAAACTGATATATCAAAAGCAGCTTATCATCGATTTTCCTTCCTGCATAGTTTTTTGTGATTGTTATATATGCACGGGTGCACTTCCACACTGCATTTGTTTATATCTTCGCACAATTACCTACGATTATTGAGGGAAGTTGATTTGTAATATGAAACTGATTGATTGAAACACATTACATTGTTTATATCATTGTTATTGTGAACGGAAGTTTATAGGCTACTTTGTTAACTGAATCTAAATGTATATCGATAAATAACACACGAGACTTTATTTTGGAAGCGATTTCCTTTCTATGATATCAATCCTTGTCTCTATTTACACCAGAAAATCCTAGTGCACATTACAAAGATTGCTTGTTATGGCCATATCCTGACTGTATTCCATAACATCATACTCCATATCGGTAATTTATTTTATTTTATATTTCATAACAAGTAACAAAGGACTTAAATATGTTAGCATCAATATTTCTTTACAACTACGTTAAACTTGACCTACACACTTAACCTAACACTGCAATATAGTTCATGCGAATCCCTGTTACAAGCTCAACACTGATGTGGATAGTATGCAGCAGCGATTCACACACAAGCAGTCCAGTCTACAAATATCAATTTTCATTTCCTGATTTCGTAAGTAAACGTTCCATAACATTGCAGTAGTACCGTGGCACATATTATTTAGTAACGATTGACAATCTTCCGACTAATCGAAGTAGAAAACTGCTGGCCATACGTAACTAATAGCCATTTCGCAAACCCCGGCGAATCTAAGCCCATATCAAGAGTTTTGTAAGAAGCCACCGTTCCGTGAAGGAATGCACGGCGATGTGCAAGCGTCGAACCTTCATATTGTTAATATGTCAGTTTATAACAGTTTTTTTATAGTCGTTACGCCTGTGGTGCTAGAAGTATTAGGCTTACGTCTGTTACACTTTCGTTTCGCACAGTAATTTGCTGATGACTACATTAGCTTTGTCCTGTGTAATTGGGGCTAACACTTATATTGGTGTAACTATTTGAGGGTATTAATTCATTGTTTATCAGGGCTTCATAATTATTTACACATGTACAGTCACCAAAGGAGATAAGTAACCTAGGTCTTCGGATATAGTTGAAGTTTAATAAGAAAGCGATGGATGTTTTCGAATAAAATTTAATTTACTCATTACTAAATGTCTATATTGCTTTACCATAATGTGTATCATTATGGACCTTGTAGGGCACAGCAAAAGGGTAGGAGAGAGGAAGCCCTGTTTTAGGAGATAATTTGTTGATTTGTGGAAACAACAAATGTTTAATAAGTGTTTAAGAGAAAGGGACTGAGCCTTACCGTTGATTGTAAACGTTTCTGTCGGTGGTCTTGCGGCGAGGTTTTCACTGCAAATATTCGGCCTGGGAAAATTAAAGAAATTTCGTCATTTTCTTTTCATATAATTATTATAATGGTCTGCAGAATAAACTTGAATTTTTCTTGTCAACCTCTTTTTAATTAATACATTTTTTTAGATGCGTTAAAAGGAAAATTACAGAGTTACCATATTTAGATACTTATGTTTGTTTTTGTTTCGTGTTTGTCATACAAATAAACAGAAGGCCAATTTCCGTAATTAAAATGATCAAAATCTGGTCGCAATCTCATCTCAGCGACAATCAATGTCAATAACTTGTCAAAAATGTAGGCAAATTAGAGGTATTTTTGAAAGTTTGAAACTGAGATCAGACTATGAATGTTCTTAAAATTACGAGAATTGCCCCTTTGTTATCTGTTGTTAACTCACTTACCTCACTTTACAAATGATGAAAAACCCACCAACTTCTCGCAAAATCAGTTAACCTAAGAATCGTGCGTTTAACATCCCAGTTTTATCGCAGAGATGCAAATTGCCTGAGATTTGCATGAGGAAGCTATCGTTTTATTGCGGAAAATCAGCCGCGGTATGAACGCGGTAGACCACATGCAACGATCACTGGCGGCCAGTTGCGGACGGATGGGGACGGATTCGAATGATGCGACGGCTTCATATTCAGACTACGGATCAATACCGTTGCTTGACCGTGCGCGTAGGCAGGCCAGATGTCGGCGAATTTAATATTATGTGGATTTATAGGGTTAGTGTGTTAAGGCTTTAAGGAATTTTGTCAAGGGCGGGACGGATTGCCGAGTTTTAAGGTGAGGCAAATTCCAAAAATTGCTTATTTTCTGGGATCATTTTACAACCTACGCTGCGGTATCAACTGAAGTAACCATTGCTATTTGCTTCTTATTTACCTTAAATTGATACCCTTGCATTTTTAGAAATGTATTTATTCCCGCTACGGTACAGCACATTAATTTGTCGATCCAGTCAAGTAATGTTACTTGCTCCAATTCTTTTTATTTCCGCGGCGCTTGAACACGAACTCGACAGAACATCTTAACAAAAAACAGATGCATATACACAATTAAACGTACACAAAACTCAATAGTCCATGTAAATAAGTCGAGCACCGATCTGCATGTCCGTAAGTGATCACGCTAACACGATTACGTATCAATGGATGCGTGACGCCGGATGGCAATAGGCATTGACCAATTATAACCACACGAAATCACGACTCGTCTGTTCTTGGATTCGTGTTAATAGAAAACTGTTACTATTTTGGTTAATAGCTATTCGGATATTACTTTAATATAGGTGTTTTAGTTTTTGAACGTGCTAGATATAATAAGTCGTTTATATTCGAAGGTCTACATTGCCCTCCGTTTCAAAACTTCACGATCACTCATTCATTTGACGTTGGATTCGATTCGATAGCACTTTGTCACAATAATCGTGAGAATTGTCAACCAGTCGTCATTTCATTGGTGTCGAATCGAAATTGCCGTCTAACCGTCAATTTGGTACTATAACCGTTAAGTTCAGAATCGGATTGGCTTGTATGCAGTGACAGGTACTAAAATGCAATACTGTGACTACCTGTGGCTTTGAAAGCTACGCTATCTGTCGTCAATACCACTAGATCTTCTCTATTCCTAAGAGAAATCGTCTGTCTTTAAATGTAAACAAATACACTTTCCTAGTCGGATTTCTCAGAGGTCTCTCAAACAAACACTTCCATCTGTATTTTAAGTACCTCAGTACTTTATAACCTAGCCCTAGACATACTATTTGTAAGCTTTCATGTAATAACAGCATCTTTGGCTTACAGTTTGGTATTGCCAACACATAAAACCGATTTCTAATGTCAGTTAATATCAACTCTCCTATCATCTCATCTTAGCTAATATTAAAGTAGGCATACATATGTTATGGACCTCTTTCATATTTACCTACTTTGGAAGCTTTATTGTTGTCACTAGTCCTTAGTCCTTAAGTTCTTAGTAGCTTAATCTACTGACAGATTTTATACAGAAAATACGTGGCGAAACGTTCGGCTTGCCATGCTTTTTAAATTCCCTGCAAATTGTTAAATTAATTGCATTCGTAAACGTAAGCACGTCGATTTTCCGTCGCGTAATTTCGGCTGTTATGTTGCTTGAGTTATAAACATTTCGATTTTACGATTGGTAAGTTAAACGATCCGTTTTAAAACCTCAGTAACTTGGATACAGTCAACCTCGAACGATCTTAACGACCGTTCTTGAGGTGTAAAAACCAATGGTTATAGACCAAATAACATTCAAATTGAATGCGCTAAGCTGTGTACATAAGTATTACGTTATTTCGCAAAACGAACTTGTAATTTATAAACAGGTATTTTGTATTCGCCGTTACGATTATTGCTTTTTAGGATTGGTTAATCGTCGTATATCAGGGCTTAGAACGTTTCTTGAATATTTTGTTGAGCATGTGAAGTAACGTAAATATTGTAATCGTAAGTGTTTAAAATGTCAATTGGTTTAGCTTAATCTCAAAAATCGATTGTCAAGTTTCTATCAAAGTCAGTTAATTTTTGACAGTTGTGTTTGCTATCGTCCTCTCTATCAAAATATTTTCAAGATAAAAAGTGAAGGCACTCCTCAAAGTAAATATAAAAACAATTACCATTTTAATCTTACAATATAACTGCCTCTAGTTAAAGATACTTACAAATATGTTCTGTGAGAAGTGTTTTTAATTATGCCATTACAAAAATAATCAAGTTAAGGTACTTACTAAAGATGGACAAAGTACAGCACGCCTCTACTTTCTTTGTTCCACTGGCCAATATATTTTACATTTTTTTCATTTGCGCACACACCTTAGGCCGTCGCAGAGGTCATAATTAACATACCGAAGAAACAGATGTTCTGTAAATTATCCACCACTGGTCTTTCTAAGTACATTGGAAAATAAGAAAGTGAAACTGGCCATAGATAATTGGCGGGAAAAGTGAGCCGTGGAAATACTGGGCCGCCATGTTTTCTTTCCTGTCATTTTCTTTAGCTGTCAAGGTGTTTTATTTTTTATTTTTTTTTCATCAAGGCCATAGATGGGCTATAGTCGTAACGTAACATGCAATAAGCCTAATAGTTAGGGAGGCGAATAGGGGAATTTTCGGTAATACTCGAGCGTGGCAGTTTGAGATATGAGAGATACCTTAGACCTAATAGAACAACCTTGTAAAGTATTTAGCTCTATATGTAGTGACGCGCGCCTAGGATAGACGATCAGATTAGTAAAAAAAAATCGATAGTCTGAAATACTCGAGCGCGTCAGATTAAGATATTGGGGGTTGATTTTAGTGTTTTAAGACTAAATTTAACTAATCTGACGATAAGTCCTTGACGCCGCCGAGTTATAGGGTCGCGAACTTGTAAAAAAAAAACGTTAATCCGGCATTCTCGAGCGCGATTTTTTTATTTTTTATTTTGAAGAATATAATCTAAAACTCACTAAAAATACAAAATCTGCCGGTTTCCGCATGACCAGAAGTGTGGAGGAGCCATTTCGTCTTCCGAAAAACGCGTTGCGGCATATAAGTCGCGAACGATTCATCTTACAAAAAAAAAGTTTAAATAAACAAAAAAGGTAATTTTATTTTACACAAAAAAGGTCTCTTTACATTTTTGTCCAAAGTTAAAACTTTTTGACTTGAAGCATCATAAAAACTCAAACTCCCGGTTTTTTGAGTATATCTTGAAAACTGAGGGTGTTAAAAAAAAATTGATATGAAATAACGATAATTAAATTATGTGAATTTTTTTTTTTCTAAAGCTTCTCGACAATTTTCGTGGACTAAAGCTACGCGTATCTGTATACAAAATTATTAACATGTACAGTTTCATATATATTATTCAATAGCCTGTTGATCCTCAAATTGTTTTTTGGACGTACCGTAAGCAAAACGAAGTGAAGAATTGAAGCAAAAAAGAGGAATTTGCCATAAACATGTAATACAGACTGAGCGCTTCGCGGAAATATGCCGTCCTACCAGTATTTTTCCTTTATTTCGCAACATTGATGGTGGGGAAAGAAGCGGTAGAAGGGAATTTTCGGTACACCCTAATATATATATATATATGTTTATGGTCCCCTACCGTAGACCTATGTGCCCACAGTATAACGACGATTAAAGAGAGAGAAAAGACCCGACGGTATATTTCTCGAATGTGCTGGAAACTTTGATGAATTGTATTGAGCAAAAATGTAAAGGTATTATTATAACAATACAATTATAATACAATTTGTATTTCATTTCATTTTTTTTATACAATAAATAATACAATTCGTACTACATTTCATCTACATTTACGTTGGTTGTATCTATCGCTTTATTGTCATTCTTAAATTCCCCGTTTTATCAAGAAGAAAGGAAAAAAAAGAAACCAAAAAACCTTTTTCGATCAGATTAAGAGAACCCACCAACTTTTTTGTCAGATTAAGGAAATATGCTTTCAGGATACCGAGATAAACATCCCCTATGAAAATCTGACGCGCTCGAGTATTTCAAAAAAAACTTTTTTTTTTGCATTTTCAAAAATTCATCGCAGCTTATCGTCACGCCGAAATCGCCAGTTTTTTTAAAGGGAGCTTCCTTGGGGCCTACTTAACACCCCTTCCGAAAATCTGACGCGCTCGAGTAAATTTTTTTTTTTTGCATTTTTGACTACTTTATATGCCTACCCCCACCACGCAAACCGGCAGATTAGTATACCGTTGTTATCAGAGGCACTTGGGGCAAACGTAGTATGAATATCTGACGCGCTCGAGAATGGCCAAGTAACTGTTTTTTTTAACATTTTTGAAAAACCGTACACGCCAAACCCACCGCTAAAATGGTTTTTACCATAAGAGCTTTTCTTTTCGAAATCATTTTATCTTTCGATTTTGATAGGTCTCGACGGCGCCGTTGAATTACGCCATTTAGCTACCTCGCCTCCCTAACTATAACGATTGTAGCCTAATTACATAAATACATTAAATCTATTTCAATCATTACGTTCATGAGTCATATTTATTTAATTCAATAATTTATTTCAAGTAGGCAATTCATTGATATTGATAGGCGGAAACAATACAAACCAATTAAGCGTATCTTGATTCTATAGCGAAGGCCTTGGATCAATCATTGTAAATTATTCAATAATTTTGTTATTAATATGGTTGCCTGACTTTTTACATCATCTCTTGTTTGAAAGTTTCTATACATGAGAAGATGCTGTAACATTTTGCCATAAAAATACCAAAGACAATTTTACAGCAAGTTATATGTAAGTAGGTATACCAAGGTGTTTTATTCGCAATTTTTATGCAAGTTCATTTTGATGTTCCTCTATTGTTTCAGAGAACGTGAACTTTACGTAATAGTTGCGTAACTTGTAAAATGAGGAAGTTTATTAATATTTTTAGTGCTATTTAAAATGCTAAAGATTTGGATGTTAAATTGTGCGAATGGTTATTGCTGTACGCTGCTGCTGGAACAAAGGCTGGGCCGTATAACAGTTATTATAATTGTAGTACGGTCAATTTCTTAAGTGACTTATATTTTTATTTTAAGTCGGAACTACAGCAACATTATTGTTGGTGCCTATTGATTCTGTTAAAGATAGATTACTGAGTACTAATAATTGTTCCAGGTAGCCCGCGAAATCCAAATTTTCTTACGTTTTTTGCAATTTGCAAGTCAGTATTAGGTTATATGGTGATCAAAATTTGATTCGCGGCTGTAACAAGGATGTATTTACAGAATTCATCAATACAACTCTATAAGACCAGGTAATCCCAACTACGAAAATTCCATGATGTTAGGATTACCTGCAAACAAATTGCAAAAAACGTAAGAATATTTGAATTACGCGGGCTACCTGAAGCATTCACCTTAACAGATTCTATAAAACTGTTAGACGCGGTTCTAAAAAATCTATACCGAGGCAGTAGTAAATTCTGCTTTATGATATAACATCTTACAGATAGAAACCGTGTCATCTTACTGTGGCAAGTTTCTAAATGGCATTGTAGATCTTTTAAATGTTTAAAATGTGTAAAATACTTATTTCTTATACCTCAGCCAGTCATGCATAATCAGCCTATAACGTTCCCACAGCTGAGATGCAGTGGGCTATCTACCACGAGGGTCCAGTGCGGGTTGGTAGATGTCACATGTCTACGAATTTTTGGTTCTAGGACATGCCGGTTTTCTCATGATGCTTTTCTTCACCGTTTTTGAGAGCATTGATGATGAAACAATTTACACAAAGTAAAGCGCATGCTTGAGTTCGAATCCACGACCTGCAACTCGTAAGTCACTGTTACCATTGGGCCACCACTGCTCGACTGGGCCAACACTAGACGAGACTAGAGAGTAGACTTACTACATTCTTTCTAACACAGATGATGGTGGAAGAAGTTTCAAATGCAAAATATAGAAAATTAGTAAGTTTATATCAATGTTCAGAATTTAGCAACATCCTTCGGCGCTCACAATTACTGTATCCGAAGTTTTGATCGACATTCATTAATTAATGACATTGCAACATTTTAATTGTTATAATTTTTCTTTTATCGCGTTCAAGTTGAAGATTGGTTTGGCAATTAGCATTTAGTATCGTTATTGAATAAATATCAATTATCAGTAATCATAATTAGTGTATACTTTCCCAATTATCGAACTTGCACACTAGTTTCGACAACGACTGATAAGCTCGAACTCTGTTGATTTTCGCCAATCATGAAAGAAACAAGATTCCGATTCGGACTCATCTTCGAACTTCGATCAGTTTTATAGCTTCTAAGAACTTGAAAAACCGCTAACATATTCCTAATAATTATGACACACCTGATCGGCTTACTTATGTGCAACAAGGACACACTGGCTAACTTTCTCCTTATGCTGCTAGGCTGGTAGGCTGCTAGGCTGCTGGGCTGCTCGCCTACGGACCGCATTGGCTACCGAATGTCGCCCGAACCCGGTTACCTATTTAGAACGCACTTATCATGTTTGGGTGTGGGCCAAGCGATGTGCGTGGAGCGATTGTTAATGAGTAATGTGATGGAATGTTGTGTGAAGGTGTGAAGTTAAGGTGTCGGGGTCAGGCGCAAGCGTCAGCAATATTTGGTTGCTGGCAATTTGAAGAAGCAACGCTTGGCCATGTATTTGGAAGGTTTTGCAAGGATACGCCAGTAAATTAGATCCCGTATAATATCTTACCATAGACTGCCCACTTATCGTTGAGACTCTCAAAGTTTAGAAGCGTATACGTTATATGGACATGTCCTTGTTTCTTTAAGTCCATAACAGTTCCTTACTAGCTACTATAATCGACGATTTATTAAACAAAATTGATCCTATAATTCCTCTTGTAAGTCAAGAGAACCTTGCGGTGGAAGGGGTCTGAAAATCACTCACAAATTCTTATGCCTTACACCGCAGCCAGGCAGCTAAGTGCATACCATCGTTATGTAGGCTGAACAATGCGAACGATTGCCATAACATTAATACTGATGCCCATTGAATATGCGAATGTTTAAATTAATATATTATACAATAGAATAGCTACTATGTACTAATTTGTTGTTGACCTTGTGTTGGCTGAAGCGTGAGACGTGAATTGTCCAAATATTTGACATAGCAATATGGTAGGAATAAGGACGTGTGTATCGTCTTGTTTGAATTTGTTGTTAGGAAGATAGCAGATTGAGATTTCCTGAGAGCTGTGCTACTGGGAAGTTTGTTGCGCCACTTCTTCTTCCCAGATAAAGCACTAGGAACTGGTGAAGGTTTGGGGGAGTGTCTTATGTAATTTTGACGTGCAAACAGTACTAGCAGTGCTATTCTGTAAAAATCTCACCGTGAAAACTAAGGTGAAGTGAGCTGTCATTCCACCTGATGTTAGGGATTGCCTCCATTGATAGTTAACTTCACGCTCACTTCACCTATGTTATCACGGTGAGATTTTTACAGAATCGATAGATTGATTCTCAGCTTAGTGTGACAAGATGACTTTTGATTTTGTTTTTTTAACCATATTAAGTAGGTTCGTTTAAGGACAGTGGTGGCCAAGTGGTAATGTCCGCGATTAACGAGTTGTAGGTCGTAGGTTCGTACCCAGTCAGGCGCTTTACTTTGTGTAAATTATTTCATCATCAATGCTCTCAAAACGGTGAAGGAAAACATCGTGAGGAAACCGGCATGCCCTAGGACCAAAAATTCAAAGACATGTGACATCTGCCAATCCGCGCTGGGCCCGCGTGTGGATTACGGTTCACTCCCTCTCACCGGGAGGAGGCCTGTGTCCCAGCAGTGGGAACATTAAAGGCTGATTATGTAAGAAGGTTCTTTTCGCTGGTACAGTCAGCAGCAAAAGTCGATTAACACTTCAGTGTTTTTAATCTCAGTTATTGAGCAAAATATTTGTTCGAAATTTCATTGTACTTCAGCTGCAATTTTGAACAAATGTTTTGCCCAATAACTGAGATTAAAAACACTGAAGTGTTAATCGACTTTTTCTGCTGACCGTACATTACTGATCTGACACTACTCATTGATACGGTCTCTAACTTTCTGAATCAGTTGATAAGAGAACAGTACAATGTGAAGATAGAACATGGATAGTTAGGCATTACTTATTTCTTAAGGAATCTCTTCCAAGTTCCAACACATGCCAAGGAATCATACACATATGGAATATGCAATTTAACTACGTTGGGGTCGGCTTCCAGTCTAACCGGATACAGCTGGGTACCAGTATTTTTCATGGAGTGACTGCCTATCTGACCTTCCAAAACCCAGCTACTGGGTAATACCCCCCCCCCCCCCCTTGCTAAGACTGGTTGTCAGATTTTCGAGCTTCTGACTACCCGTAACGACTGGCAAAGATCCACGTAAAACAGCCGCGATCAACGGCTTAACGTACTTTGAACGGTGGGGTTTTAGTATGTAAAGATGGTCACCCATCCACAGACCCACCGCGGCAAGTGTAGCATAACCTAGTCGATCGACCCGTGTGTTAGTAGGTACTTAGCCACAAGCCCCTCTACGTAGAATCCAGTTTTCTAGTGTATGAATTAAGGAAATTAGAAATGAGTTCAGACATAATGTGAGCTGTTACAAAATAAGCACATTTTCCTACTGAAATCGAAATGCGGTCGCGTTTCAAACGCAACTTCTTATCTAATCTACCTATCACTTTCCTTCCTAAGAAAAATGCTGCAGTTAAAAAGAGAGGTGCGACTGATCTTAGTTAAGAGAATGTTGTGAGAACTGGCGTGGATTACAATGGAGCAATTTTTACGGCTTAATTTAAAAGTACAAAACAAAGTAGGTTTTTGGGATACGATCAAATCTATTTGATGACTGCTAATTTATTGAGGAAGCAAGTTGGCTGTCACGTGTTCACCGGCAGTAAGATAAAAAAAAAATGTCGAACACTTTTTTCTCAAGACAACTGATAAACCAAATTATTGATGCTTACAAGTTTGACCTCCTTTTGATTCATCCATTTTAAAACTTTTACTTTTTATTGACCGACAACATTCACAAAGAGGATAACGTGTATGACATTTACCGAGTTTATTTACATAATAATATTGGTACCCTATTGTGTATTTAGTCTTCGTGCGTGTGAGACAATAGATTGTGAAACGCGAATGAGTGCGCATGAGTAGATGACGAGATGACTTTGTTCCTGGTCACATACTAAGTAGAACTGCGTTTAAAGAACTTCTGGACAAAACCAGAACCCAAGGAAAAATACAGCACCCTTATTGCGTAGTACACTTACACATTTTGAAGGATATTGCTAATCCATTGCTCCATAATTTTCGAAAAATGTGTCTGCTCAACAACGTAAATAACGCAATGAATGTTGTTGATCTGTCAAAATGAAAGCTATAACTACTGATACTGTGTTACCGTCAAACGGGGTGACTATGTGCCAGGCAGGTGAGAATGTGCCATGGAGGTAATGGACTATAAAATTACCGATTATTCGATTTTATAAACATTTTACCATCTCTAGTTCATCCTAAAAAAAATGGCTTATACCAAAGCTGAAAAAGAAATCGGTAATTTTATAGTCCATTACCTCCATGACACATTCTCACCTGCCTGGCACATAGTCACCCGTTTGACGGTACGCAATTACGCAGAAAGATCTCATAGCCATAGGACTGATTTTAGAGGACATACAATCTGCACGTATACTTTTCTTGTGCCCCTGATACTGCTGTGGTAACATTCAGTTTCTCCCCAAGGTAGGACCTCAAAAAACTAACCTATTTCTGGGCAGCTTTTAAAGTTTATTTTTGTGTGGGTAAAGAATGCAATCTATTTTCCGTTGTATTTCATCATCCATCACATCATAAACTACAGAACAAAATAATCAGAATCAGAATCAGAACGCAGATTACAGTGTGCACTAAGTTTTAATACGTCATTTTTACATTTTTATTAACTTAAATAACTCATTTACATCAGCTACTGCTGCTCTCTCAGAGGTCATTAAAAAAACAATCATTAACTTCAATTGATTTAGTTTTTACGACTTGACCAAACATCGAGATTTCTTTATTTTAATTAAGTTTAATATTAATTAATTGTACACATACCTAAACCTTTCGGCATAATTTCTCTGAATGAATGCGGTCACACAGGCAGACACGAAAAACGACTTTAATTTATAATAAATGTAGGTACAATTCAGACTTCCGTGTACGGTTAGCAAAGGAGATAAGTATGCAGGGTTCGTCGAATATAGTTGAAGTTTAGTAAGGAACCGATTAATGTTTTCGAATAAAATTTAATTTAATTAATAGGATACAAACAGTTCATTTGTCAAATTAAATTTCATTCGAAAACATCAATCGGTTTCTTACTAAACTTCAACTATATTCGACAACGCTGCATACTTATCTCCTTTGCTGACTGCACATAACATTAAAATTCATTCAGATGAAACGTTAAATGATTGATTATTTTGAAGTTTTTAAGTAAAGTTTCTAAGTACGGCAGTTATAGTTTGTAATTACATGTTTTTATACCTTCATTTGTTTTTGCGTGGCCGTGGAACGTTACGTGGGTGTGTGAGCTGATGCTGCAATTATGTGATGACTTAATAATCAGGCATTATGATTTATGATACATCTTGTCTGTTTCCTGTTCAAGCAAACGTACATACCATAAGGTAGCTTCTTGTCATGATTTTATGCAGGTTATTTTATTTGGATTTTTGTTGAATAGGGAAGTAATATCCTTGCATATTGGCCACATTATTTGTTATGAAATTCATGAATGCTATACCTTAGTAGATATAGGTAGTGGGCCAACAGTTTGTTATGACGACACCGATCGCGCAGTGGCGCCCTCATCGTTTGTTTGGTTATTTATCTCATTTTAGAATGAAAATGCAGAAAATAATCATGTTACGTTGTGCTCCACAAGATTATACGCTATTATTATTACAAACGGTAGTTTTAAATTGGCCCTGATTCTGTTGTTCACAAACTAAACTAAATTTAAGTTCAGTGCATCTTTTACTTTCTATTTCAATAAGAAAGGACAGAAAATAAATATTAGTTTAGTTCTGTCAAATTATTAATTTTTAATCACGTCTAAACTTGTCTATGGGTTATCTAATTTGACAGGACTAAACTAATATTTATCTTCTGTCCTTTTCTTAGTGTAATAGAAAGAATAAGATGCACTGAACTTAAATTTAGTTTAGTTTGTGAACAACAGAATCGGCGCCATTGTTGTTTTATTATAATCCTTAAAACGGAAAACAGTGGCCACTGGTTTCAGTTTTAAGCATTTTAATAACACTAAACTGAACTACCGTTTTTAATAAGTAATAACGTAAATTCTCCCGCGCCACAGAGCGGTCGGTGTCGCGGATAAATGAGGTTTAAGATCATTTATTCTCATAAGAATTACATTATTCTCTTACATGAGAATAATAAAACTAAACACTTAAGAAGAAAACAAATATGTTGGGGGTTTTACAAAAATTAGACATCGATTATACGAGTACATTTTTGAAGGTACATTACCAATCAATATGGACAGAATGTTAGTTCGATACATGTAAACAAGTATCCGTGTAACACAGCTATACGGTAACTGGATGTGGCTCGACACTATTGTAATGATTTTATTTCTGTCAGTAGGTTTGTACAAACACTTTTATCATCATCATTTCAGCCGAAAGACGTCCACTGCTAGAACTAGGACTCCCCCAAGCATGGCCCTTCAAACAGTTCTGTGCTTCTCGCATCCAGCGGATTTCATTTCAAAAAGTACTATAATCGATTAGTTTATTGTTGGAGTAGACGGATGATATTTGTTGAGCAAGCAACAACAAAAAGCTATGCTTATGCTAATGATGTTGTACAAACTGTATCACACTAATATTATAAAGGCGAAAGTTTGTGTGTGTGTATGTGTATGTTTGTGTCTTCTTCACACTCAAACGGCTGGAACAGTTTTGATAAAATTTTGTATGGAGGTAGCTGACACCTCGGATTAACATATAGGCTACTTTTTTATCCCTATATTCCCATATAATTTATAATAATTACTCTGCCTTATCCATAGATACTAATATTATAAGTGCAAAAGTGTGTCTGTCTGTCTGTTACCCATTCACGCGCAACTGCTGAACCGATTTAGATGAAATTTGATATAGAGATAGTTTGAGTCCCGGGAAAGGACATAGCATAGTTTTTATCCCGATATTTCCACGGGATCGACACACTTATCCGGGTGAAACCGCGGGGCGCTACTGGTATTATATATTGCGGTTATGAGATCACTCTCAATTATACGAAAATTGCAGTGATAACCATAAGGGTAAATGGTAATCCCGGGGAAACCTCGTTGCATAAATACAGGCACACAAGGAAACCGGCCGCAGACTCATTGTTTTTCTGCAAACTATTATAAAAACTCAATCACGAACTCAACTCATAATATGATGTCATGTAACAAAAATACCCGAAAACCTATCGATTGCACTTTCTGACAATTTGAAGTAGCTTCTGCTCATTGAAAAGTTTAATAAGTAGGTAAATCATACGCGTTTTTGCCTAGACTCAACCTACTCTTTATTTCTCCTATAAGAAACGTCCTACATACGATTTTCTGATTTTGAGATTTTGTATGTTTGTTTGTTACGCTTTCACGCTAAAACGGCTGAGTGGATTTATTTGAAATAAGGCATATGGGTAGACCATGACCTGGTTTCGGACATAGGATACTTTTTATTCCGATATTCCTACGGGATCGATACTTATGCGTATAAAACAGCGGGGCGCAGCTAGTTTATTATATAAAAAGTGTTAAAAAATTAACCTGTAAAACTTTAAGAGGTGCTTTAGACCATCAAACTGAACAACTTTCACTATGGGACTATGGGAAAAAAATCATCTGTTTCCTACATTTTGGTAAAGTAGGTACTTATTGAAGTTTTGTATTAAACAGCTGATTGATTTTTTCGTGAATTCAGAGTTGGTCCCTTAGTGAAAGTTGTTCAGTTCGATGGTCTAAAGCACCTCATAAAGTTTTACGGGTTAATTTTTTAACACCTTATATAGTTAGTTCGTTACTCAGAGAGTGAGAGTGAGTGAGAGGAGTTGGCCTTACAGGAAAAAGTGGCAGTGGCTCCTCAAAAGTATTTTGTCATCTTTCGTGAATCATAACTAGTTATAATTCAAGTCACATTTTACACTTTCTTGCACTTACAAGGTTACAATAACGTATGAAAGAGACTTTACCAGTATGTGGATGCAAAAGATGTTAAGACAGGCTGCATTCTTGAGTTTCGTCACTAACGGATAGTGTCCGATGACTCAAACGATTGGTATTTGCATGATTATTTGCTTACTGGTCTTATTCTGTTTATTTATACAAGGTGTAACATAATTAACACAAGACCTCATACACCCCGAATATAGTATTCAGTTAAAAGCATAATACAATGACCAAAACTTATGGTTTTTAAAGCTTGCTATTTTTATGACGAAAATTGTGTTGACAACAGCATTACTTTATACAATTAAAATTAAGTCTTATTGCCTTGACATAAGGTTTAATTTTATTTGGCTTAATCGACGGTTAGTATGAAAAAATACACAACTTTTGAAAAAATATCTATATTAAAAGTTACTGAAATCGATTCAGTAGTCAATTATGAACAAACTACACCTTGTATATATATTATGTTGGTTTGATAGTAAATAAATGCCAGTCGAATATTCTGATGTTTTTACGAATAAGTTTTTGAATAGATGCTTGGCGTTTCCCATTGGCGATTCCAGTAAACGAAAGTGGCGTTAGTTCACAGAGCAAAGAGTATTTCACTTCCGCATATTATGTTTGGCTGAAACTCCGTTTCTATAGGTATTCTTATTTGACTCTAATAGAATATGATATGATTATAATCATCGTATAAGCCAAAAACAAAGACCTCCCACAAGTTCCACCAAAATCAGCAAGAATGTTGCATACGATACAATTGATTTTCACGCAGCAATCTAATTCCTTCTTTATTTCTATTCCAGTGGAGATCTACCTATCACCCGTCGAGACGCACTGCAGTAATGTGGACTACTTCATCCCTGACGAGAACAACGAGACGAAAGGACTTTCGGACGATGCGATGAACAGGTAAATACCTACTTCTGGATAGGCTAAGACAGCTAAGACTAGACTAGATTTATAGGCTAAGGACGATTAACCCATTGTGGAGATCTATTGCAATAAGGCAGACACTGCATGTGGGTAAAACAGATTCATAACGCCAAAAGAAGAAGAGTAGGGCAAAAGGATTTGCACTTGGTATTATTTACCTTCAGCATTTTATGATTGCAATTTTAAAGTATCATACCTTGAATTTTTGGCTATCAGCACTTCTTCAGATCTGGTTTAAGTATTAACGTCAGGTCCAAATGCTTTTGAAAATAGCGTTTTTGAAGTAGGACGACATGAGTTTCCATATGATTTATTGTATTAATGATCGCCAACATTACAAACATTGCAAGATTACATTAGTTAAAAAACAATTCTGGTCATGCAACAATAAATTATAGACAACTAAAATATAATATGATACCACTGAAGAAAAACAATATGCGAATGCGTTCTCTTTATGTCTAATAACAAATCCATTATTATGGCTACGCTGAAAAATTGCAACAGAAACGAGGTGTGCTTATAATCAACAAGTAAGTAGGTATTATATATTTATTAAGATGTTCCACTAAAGAATAGAACAACAGGATAGGTAGGTACAGAATTGTGTCTGCTATGGGTCTTTGGCTCATTCTATGGAGCCATATGACCCATGGCATACCATTCAATGTCGGCTTGGCTTCAATATGTCATGAACTATTATCATGACAACCGTTGATAATTGATGTTCGTCTTCACTTTCTCGGTTGCAAATGATTAAGCCAAAGGTTAACATATCAAAATGTTATATTTTTCTTCTCAATGAGCTTCAACTTTCTGACTAACTGACCGACTAGTTAATTTTGACAATTCAAAAGTGCCTGGAAATGGTTTAATTGAAATAAATGTTTTGAGTTGGAGTTTGAGTTTGCTCTTTAGGAATAACGAATAAATTTATTCTTTTATTCCATAGTTGCATATTATTTTGCAAGAGCTTTCATTACTTCAACACCTTGAACTGATTTGGCCTTATTTTTTAAAATATTCCTGTCTTCATTCACACTTGCATTAGTTGCACTGTGACTAAGATATTTGCATATTATAACATCCGTACATCATACTCTTATTTCTAAGCCATTATTGTGTTCCACGCGGAGATTAACTAGGACCAGAGCAGTGACAAAAAACAACGCGTTTTCAAGGCCTTGTGCTCGAACCAAGTGGGTCAACGGCTCGACGGCTGTTGAGCGATATTGATAGCCAATCGTTATATTGTCTTGTTCGAATCATAGTTGATAATCATTCGCAGTTATTGCTTCAGAGAATGCGTACAATAAATAATATTTAATAAGAGCTGGCTATTAATCTTTTGGTTAGTTTGAAGGCTCTTGAGTAATTTGTAGGCTTGTCTTAAACTTGTTCGTTATTTATGCAGATCTAGAAATAGCTACACAGAATTTTGAATATTTTACTACTTAATATATTTTATAAAACATAAAAACAATTTGAGAAGTGTTGTTTATGAATGAGCTGAGAGTTTGAAATTACAGAAATGCAAAACTTCTACAAGTATGTAAATAATATAGGCACAGCTATATGAAATAGCTGTATACAGTTATAAACACCGCTGTGGTCAACATAATCTACCGCAATGTTAGCTTCTCTTAGCTGTTTGTATACTTTAATAATATATCAAGCATCTTCCTTGGTTGACATTTTGTAATACTGAATGGCGTCATTATCAGAATTATTTTGAGTTCGACGACTTTTGTTCAGCCTTACGGCCTGATAAGAGAATGACAATGTTTTGCGAAATACTCTTGTCATACAATAATAATGCCCGTTGTATTGAATAACTAGTGATTTCAGAACTGGGTGAGTTTTCTGCCTGTTTGATAATTGAGAAACAATTTCAGAGTGCTCATTAAAGGACTGTTATTGGCTGCCTTGATTGAAGCTTACAATAATGGTTTAGACGCTGAAGTGCAATAAATGCCCTAGATTTTAAGGACTAACCGCAAACATTCTAGTCTTGTCAGGGACATGGACGTCGTAACCAGGGGCCCAAGCCTGGTATTTTTATAAATTCGTCATTCCAACACGATCCCATTGTCATTTTGCTAAAAGTTCGTAATCTGCTAAATTCATAATGGTCGACCATTGGTCGGTCAATGGTCTCAGAAAAACTACTAAATTTCATGCTAGATTTCATGTAATATATATTTTTACAAATTACGTATTAGTATTTGCAATCTGAAGTAGTAAGAAGTTCGTAAATAGCAATAAACATTACATTTAGTCATTTGTCATCATGTACGAGATTACCATTTCTTTCAATGGAGTGTCAGTGGTTGACCATTGGAAAGTCATAATGACGCCATTATATTAGTAGATTACCAAACTTGTCAAAATCGACAATTATAAATCATTGATAGACCATTCTGACACTATTGTAATAGCAGACTTGAGGCCCAGGCCGTGCCCTTTTGAATACATTTACTGAAACCTCAGTAACAGGACTGACACAGCTTTTCTGACTCAATGATATGTGCAGTAATACCCTGTATAATCTTACACAAATTCCTGATGAAGTTCCTAAGAATCCTGTTTATTCATATTCTCAGTAATAGTTCCTTACGTTATTTCTGATCGTGTTCTTAAGGGACCTTTATAGTCTCGCAAAAAGTTACTGTAGGTAAGTAAGCTTATTTTGTATTTTAAATAAATAAATCTGATCATATTTCCGTACAATTCCAGGCTGCACATGGCACGTTCAACGGTGGCTCTGTTCATCGTTGCGTTCCTGTCTTTGTTCATCGCATTCTGGACCGGCGTGGTCGGCTGCTGGAAACGAAGTCCTGGAAACATCACAGCCACCGCCATACTAATGCTGGTTACATGTAAGTTTGACACCATATATTAGCAAGTCTACCATTGATTGACGAAGATCTTTCTCATTAAATAGGGTCATAGCGTTCAAAAGTAGAGATCCCGAAACCGAAAATATTGTATTGGCTGTTGGCCCTTACAAATGGCGGGTTTAAAGTAATCAAAGTTTCCTCACTTCTGGCTCCTGTTGACAAAATCTTAGTATTTAGTTTCCACTAGTTTCAGACAATATTGTTTTATGAGAGCAAGGTGTAATAATAAAACATTATTTCGGAAACCAATATAATATCTTAACGGAGTGATCATGTGATTAATAAGCATGTTGTGGTGTTCCAGGCTTACTAGCAGCGGGTGCGATGGCATTATGGCACGGAGTGGAGTTCTATGAGAAGGAGAAGGTCGTTGGAGAAGAGTACTACCAACAGTGGCCTAATGTAAGTGATGTGTTCAATACGAGGATCGGAGGTATCTAGAATTAAGATGAATAGACAGGAGGTGTTAGGCATCATGAGTTGCGAATTCTTCAGTATTCAAAATATTGATTGCATTCCACAATGTGAACTGGTAAATCTTTGAAGACCCTGACAGGCACCGCAAAGTAGGATAGAGGAAGAGGGCTTCTTTTTTGACAAAGGCACAGGTTTACGATAGCAAATGCTACCGTCTAATTTTAATCTGCCAGCTGGTTTAGGTTAGACCTTAGTACCTACTTCGAGCTCATCTTGGATGTTGATCATCTCGATGGATCTCCAAGGTCTTGGTGTAACACCTTTTAATGCGCCATTATTGAAAATTTATAGACCCTATCGTTATGTGGAAATTTGTTGTGGACTTACTTATCCGTTAACAATTAAGGCACACAGAATTTATTCTAACTCAGTAAAGTACTAGAGATCAGAGAAGTTCTAATCCCATCTAGTTAAGCCTATTAATAACATGTTAAGCTAAAGGTTTGTTCCATATTATTGACCCATCCCCACACCAGGTGCTAAAAGACAACTCATCAATCTGGTACGATTGGTCGTACATCTTGGCCTGGATGGCTGTCGGCGTTTCCTTCGGAAGCTCCATTTTATTCTTCTCTGCCGCCATTTGCCTCAGCAAGGAGAAAAGGCGGGAACAGCAGAATAACGTGCAGTACATAATGCCAGGTTAGACCGCCATGTTGAGCGGCCATCTTGTCTTACGCTTGGCGGGAAAAAGACTAAACTCTTTTGTATATTTCTACGGTTTCCCCTTGATGATTTTGTTTAAATATTTTGAATCATGTGCTTAGTAATGTGTGTGTTATTTATGTACCTTGATTTGTGTAAAAATAAGTAATTTAATACATGTTAAAATTGATGTATTTATTTTATGTTTAAATTAGTACTTCATTTATTAATTATGGTACTTTCTCATACGCATTACTCTTCACTAGACAGTAAATCATCAATAACTTAGTTTGTAAGAACAATCATGTAAGTATCTCATACTAACAAAAAGCTTTTTCTCTTTTTTTTTCATGTTTCTATGAAACTTGGCTACTGCGTATAACTTCGCGACTGCGACCGGTCGTTTAACGCATATAAATGTAACTGGCTATCTCATAATATCTGGTTTACGCCAAACGCAATACTAACTCGCTTACGGACGAATTTATTAACACTGGTGTTGTAAATACTGAAAATAACTGTACCTGAACGAACTAAATTGATTACAAAACTGATACTGTACATAACCTCTTGGTAACAACTTGAATTACAAACATAATCGAAACACATACACATATGAAATGAATCGGTCATTCCCGTATAATTTTCATAAATCACAACTGTATAAAACACACAATTACATTCATTCACACACAACACAAACACCGCCTCATCTCTTTTTCTCACACACGCCTCCCTGAAAACATACCTACACACCACCCCGACAAACACACCCACACATGAAAACATGCGTGAACCTCGCGGTATAAACCAGATATTACGTGAGCACTCTCGCGTGTGGTACGACTGGTCATACATGGTCGCGTGGTGCGGCGTGGGCCTGTCACTGCTGTCCGCCATCTTGTTCTCGTCGGCGGCCATTTGCTTGCGCGGCGAGCGGGAGCGGGAGGAGGCGCTTAACATGCAGTACCTCATGCCTGGTATGCTTATAAACCCATCATTACGTACAAGCCATTATGAATTGTACACCTTCATTTCATCAAAAATTATTTAGGTATAGTTAAAATTAGGTGTGCATTGTATTAAAAAACATAGACTGTTCATTTCCTGAATCACAGATAAAACTCCGCAGGAAACATGTATAAATGTAGTTGATATGAAATGCAACACACTCACCCCCCCCCCCCCCCCAACCTCCACTAGGCTCATCAAAAGTGCACACACATTTATAAAAATACAATTTCATCAAGTTATCACCATAATAGTATAATGCTACTTATATTAAATTGCAAAATAAAATACATGAATAAAGTGAATGTATCGTGTAACGACAGATTCATCGCATTATTATAAACAACTCCTCACCTCATAACTCAAACTCATAAATGGCAACGTTGAACATTTTTCGCTTGTGGCAACACAAACATAACAATATTTTCTTTTGTAAATATTTTCTTCGTTTGAAACAGGGTGAATGCTGGATGCATGAGCGGTTTGTGGATATTTTAATAACATCTTTTATTAAGATCCCATTTGTTATGCTGACACCGATTTAATTATTTGATTTGAAGATACGAGTAATCTGACATAGCATCGACAGCTAGTCATCTCATACAATTACGAGTAAGCTTCCTTAGCTATTGGCCACAGCTGTGTTACTGGATTATGATACCAAATGCATAAATATATCTTTAGGTTACCAAAGATCTTACCAATTTCTAAGGGTATTAGCAGCAAACCACTAAGTAGTTGTAAAAAATATGGATACAGTTTGGAATACCTTTTTTTTTGTTTTTGGGGGAAACCTTCAAAAGACACCTGACCTCTGGGGAGGGAGGTCAGGAGGTTTGGGATTTTTACCTCACTAAAACCACCCCGGTTGTCATCATCAGCACATAGGGGTGGTCCCGGTTCCTCTAAAAAGACCAATTCTGGAACCCCCCGTGCAACGCTTGTAAGGCACATCCCTGGGGACAGTTTTGAATAACTATCTTTTAAAATTCGAATTCTAACTCATTTTTCATGTGCTCCACAGTGTACCCACAAAAACAGCAGTACGCTTACGCCGGATACCCGCCGCCCCAGGCGTACCCGGGCCCCTACTACCACGGGTCGCAGTACGGCCCCTACAACTACTGAGCATGTGACCAGATGAGGGACCTCGTGGCGGCGCACTTCGCCAACGCCCCCGCCCCGCAGGCACCCGCGCGCAACCCCTCCCCGCCCCACCAACCGCCCCCCTCCCTGCCCTCCACCCTCGAGACGTACAACTCCCACCGCAAGATCAAGCGGCCCAAGCTGGGCGATAGGAAGGTGTACCGGCCCGTGCGGCGCCACACGCTGTCGCGGATCGACGAGACGCCTCCCAGCTCCCTACGGCCGCGCTCCAAGAGCCTGCAGCACTCCACGGACTTCTCGTCGACGCGGCCCATCCTGCGGTCGCGCTCCAACATCTCGGCCGACACGAGCCGCAGCGTGCCAGTGTGCAACCAGAGCCAGGACGTGGAGAACCAGGTCGAGAGCGGCAGTCCGCAGTACGCCGAGCCGACCCATTCGTCGTCGTCGTACGAGCGGCCGGCGTCCATGACGGACCTGCCCATCATGGTCCCGCTGGACCCGGCCACGGGCGCGTACATCCCCTACCCGGAGTACACGTACTACCACGACGATGGCTGTCGGCTCGCTCGCTACAGGCAGTACAACAAGAAATCAAAGAAATACTCCCCCAAACATAGCAATTTATATTTAGCGTTCATGTATTGAATCCCGCGCGGGTGTAGGTGTATCACGAAACATAATTGAAAAGCAATGGTTACGAGTTTCGATTATTGCCGTACAGTGTATGACGCCACACACAACCCATCCATGAATTTAATTTTGAAAAGTTTTAGTTCTTGTCTTCAAAACATTCATACACTGTTTTTTTATAAATGGGTGGCCCGAATCTGGTTGAGAGAATATTCTTTAGACTATTGGCACTTTTATTTATTTTTGCTGTGGCGCGGGTTTAGCGATCGATAAGGTACAGTCAACAGCAAAAGTAGATGATGAAAATCAGAAATTCAATAGTAATGAACGGAGTTCGCGTCAGAACTGTGTGGCGTCGAAGTAGTAAATGTTTGGTATAATTTGGAATCACATACTTTTGAATCACTTCGACGCCACACAGTTCTGACGCGAACTCCGTTGATTAGTAGATATTAAATTTCTGATTTTCATCATCTACTTTTGACTGTACGCAGGTAGTTGAACAAGTAACGACATCGAACTCGCGCCGCAGATCTGTGCACGGCTGTACGAAACTCTGACGCCACTGAATCTTAACGTTTCCATCCGACAAATTACGAACAATCTCTGCTACGAATTTTAGATAATGATAAAACTGTATTGTAACAATGTATCGGGAGAGATGCTGTAATTAGGAGTAAGTTAGTAAAGACTCCGCCATAATATGCAGAAATGAAACAAATTCTTGTAGTACCTAAGTTAAAATCTAAGAATTTAAAGATTTTTGGATTCGTAATTATAGTTTTTTATGAAATTCGACTTATTTACTCTGATCAAATAAATATATCCGAAAGTATTGTGCCTTCTATCTTATAAATATTGCTCATTTGTACTGTTTAAACATATCTTAATCTAATTTAATATAAGTATCGTAGTAGATAAAGGTATTTTTGTACACAAAACAACTTTATAATGCAAGGTAGGTAATTCTGGATAGTTGAAAGAAATATGGTATATTTCTCTTTGATATATCTTCATTTCTTTTATGTAGATCAATTTTAGTATTTTGTTTGTATGTTTTGATTGTCAAATCATGAAAACCGTCCTTTGTATGGATAAACGTAGCATAATGGTGTTTCTATGGAATTTTGTATTTAATTTCCTTAGTCAAAATCGTCGAGGTATGATCGTACCAATTAGTTAGCTCAGAACTATTTGTACATTAATCAGTGTAGGTTATGCATTACAATAAATGGTAGATTATATTTAATTGTATTTAAAACTTCCTTAATAAAAAAAAATATTGAAAATTAAGTTGTTTTTCTTATCATAATCAGTCTTACCAAGGGGTATAATCGTATTACCCAGTACCTGGGTTGTGGAGGTCAGATAGGCAGTCGCTCCATGTAAAATACTGGTATTCAGCTGCATCCGGTTAGACTGGAAGCCGACCCCAACATAGTTGGGAAAAGGCTAGGCAGATGATGAAGTTGTTTTTCTTATCTCTCTGAGAAGACATTACGACACAAGAGAACGAAGAACTTAAATGAAAATTATATTAGAAGCAACTTATGGCACAGTCATACTAACTGTACGGTAACTAAAGTAGGTAGGTATCGTTACCAAAGGAAATAAGTAACCAGGGTCGTCGGAATAGTTGATGTTTAGTAAGAAACCGATGGAAGTTTTCGAATGAAATTTAATTCAGTTAATAAAAAACAAACAGTTCATTTAACAAATTAAATTTCATTCGTAAACATCCATCGGTTTCTTACTAGACTTCAACTATATCCGACGACCCTGGTTACTTATCTCTTTTGGTGACTGTACATAAGAAAAGGAGAGACTCAGAGACGCCACTAATATTATTCTAAAACAGAATGGGTATAGGTAGTCGCGAATGAATATAATATATAGGTACCTATAGGTAGGTATATTTCAGTTAGCAATCAGTAGATGTGTAGGTATAGCATCGTTTGGTTAAAAGAAAAAGGACTCATTCGCTGCGGGTCGATCATTTAGCAGTTTTGGGTGTTTCCTACCTAATGGTTAGCGTCTATTTTAGGCGGGAATGTGTTTTAGAATAATCAGTCCCTAAAAAAATAAAATAACAGGCATAATGGAATAAATTAACAACGTCTAAGAGTTAAAAGTAAAAATAATAATAACAGGTAAGTACAATGAATAAATTAAAGCGAACTCCCCTTTAATTTTCCGATATTGCATGTTTTAGAATAAATTTTAATAATATGAATTTGACTCTGTATATGACAATGGTAACAAGATCGTGTATGGCCAGGGTACGTGAAGTAACAAGATCGTGTATGGCCAAAGTACGTGAAGTAACAAGATCGTGTATGGCCAGGGTACATGAAGTAACAAGATCGTGTATGGCCAGGGTACGTGAAGAAACAAGATTGTGTATGGCCAGGGTACGTGAAGTCTGGTAAAAATAAAAAAGCAAATATTCATACAAATGTATATTCAAAAACTGTACAAAAATATTTAATATGGCGAGTGGACGTTACATTGGATGGAATGATCTGGTACATTACTATCACATTTAATGAGGCACGATTATTATTATTACATATAATAAACATTGATGCTAGGAAAAAACTTTGAAATACAAAATAATGCGATATCATTTTACGAATGTATGAAATAATATTTGGATTTCAAGGTATTTTATAAGTAGAAAAATATAAATATTATTTATTTATAATCGTAGAGCACACTGGAAACTTAAGTGCTTATTAAAAAAAGTTCTGTAAACGAAATAGGATTATTCCATTTTACCTCTCGAATCTGTCACACCAGTGGGCGTAATAATAGCCTCTCCGACTGATTTCGGTCACGTTGGCCGATCTCAACGGAGATTAGCCAGGTACGTAGAAGATAATATAGTGCACAATTAGTGTGTGCGCAGACACAGGTGCACTCCCTCTTCCCTCACTCTCATAGTCCGATGGGACGGCAATCCGACACGACCGGAGAGAGATCAGGCGCAGGACCAACGGCTTATCATGCTTTCCGAGGCACGGGGATATCACACCGCCAACTTCCAAACTCCGGGCTGTTACTAAAAAATTCCTAATGGAAAAACTCAATAACACTTTGCCCGACCCGGGAATCGAACCCAAGACCCCACGCTCAGCAGTCGCGCTTGCGACCACGAGACCAACATACTGGTGGTGGGGACATATTGGTGGTGCGAACAGCACCCTAACTGCGTGACACACTATATCAATCACAATCTGAATCATTTTGAAGTATATTACTAATCCATTGCTTCATATGTTCGAAAAATTTGTCTGCTCAACAATGTAAAAAACGCAATGAATGTTGTTGAACTGTCAAAATGAAAGCCATTAACTACTTTAAGGCCCGTATTACAGAACGTCACTCAATACTCAAGCATTACTTAAAACTAGATTCAAGCCATTTGATTGGTTGAAACTAGTTTTAAGTAATGCTTGAGTATTGAGTGACGTTCTGTAATACGGGCCTTAGTGTGTTAAGCAATTTCCCCGCTGAAATAATCCAATACATTGTCGTTCAAATAAATATCGAAAAAATAACCGCAGACATTTATTTCGACATGAGTTTCGTTTTGATTTGTGTAAGTTTCATTAAAAATCTGAGTGCATGGGACGGTTATCTATACAACACACAATATGCACACAGCAAGACATTGAACAATTATAAGTAGTTGTTGCATTTCTCGAGCGTGCGCCTGTCATTGTAATTTAAACCTTATGTCCACAATCATTAAAAGCCACCTGGCGCACGCTCGTAAATTACAAGCATTATACTTGGCTACCATTAAAACAAAGTGCAAGAAAAAACCTACAAACACTGCTTCTAAACGATATTTAATTAAAAATTGAGCACTTACAACCTTTTGTAACTTTCGTTTCGACATGTAAGGCAAAATCGCCTAGGAAGCGCGCGCAATTAAAATTTTCTTAGGGTTTTTGCAATTTGCCGATCAGTATTAAGTTTTATATTTATATTAACTGGATGTCGGATTTTTTTAAAATTTGATATGTGTTAGCTCTTGACTCTAGCCTAGGTCAGAGGTGACAGAGACAAAGTCGACGATGGAGTGAGCTTACCCAGAAGAAGCCTGTTCACTGTCACTTTGAAGATAGGGCGAGGCCACAACACTGCGTTGCGGCGTCGTATCGCAAAAACGACGTCGCACAGCAATACAATGCGATGACACAACGCAAAAATTTCATCGCATACGACATCGTACGACAAGACGCTAACCGTCAGTTCAGTTTCTAGTGAGATATGGACCGCACTACACGGGTCCTACTTTTGCTAGCGTTAAGACGCATCAAGAAAAAGAAACAGAAAAGAAAGTACTGGGTGCATCCATTTCTATCAATTATGGATAAAAAGAGGTAGCGCGTCGTCGCATTGCAGTCTTTTCGGAGATTAGCGGGAACAAACAGACAGACAAACATTAAAAAAAAATGTTTTTTGGCTATATTTACCGTGTATATCATGTGCATTTAAAAACTGTTATTTTGATATTACAAACAGACTATTCAATTTAATTTATTTGTATAGAGTATAGAAAATCTGGCCAATTCTAATTTAGACAGATGTATTGATGAACGATTATAATTATGTAAACACATATTTTTTACGCACGCGAATCATATTTTGATCAACATACAACCCGAAACTGACCTTCAAATTGCAAAAAACGTAAGAAAATTTGAATTTCGCGGTCTACCTTACCACATCCCCCTTCAACCAACCAATCATATCGCCGTATCTATCATTGGTCCAGGGTGTGACAGCGCCTGTTTTCTCTCTTGCACAGCTGTTACAAGTTTCCTATAGGGTCCTAGAGGGAGTCCAAGTGACTTCATGTCACTCTCTGTGAGTAACATAAGTGCGTCCAGGTCGATTTGTTCGTCTTTAAACTTTTGCACGTACTGCGAGAGGCCCCAAGCTGTGAGGAATCGTTCGAGGGAAGCGTACCCTGAATCTTCCACCTCAGCTTCCTCATCTGAGGTTATTGTTGAGCTCTCTGAAATTGTGAAAAAGGATGGTATTACTGCGTGCGTAACTCTATGGTGTAAGTAAATAAATAGAGTCCTCCAGACCGTATTTCGGCCACGGCGGCCAATCTCAACGGAGACTAAGCCTTCGGCGCGGGAGATGTTATAGTGCACATGGTGCACTCCCTCTTCCCTCACTCTCATAGTCCGATGGGACGGCAATCCGACACGACCGGAGAGAGATCAGGCGCAGGACCAACGGCTTAACGTGCTTTTCAAAGAACGGGGGTTTCACATCGCCAACTTCCAAACTCCGGGCTGTTACTAACAAAATTCAAACTGACCTTCTGACTTTTTAACTTGATAATAAGTGTATGTTACCTGACTGTGCAGAAGTCCACTCCGCAGGTTGGTACGCGTGTCTGGCTGCTAAAGACCCGGCTGAGCCGATGGACAGGTCCTCACCCGGCGCGGCGCCACCCATAGCGCTTAGCGTCGCTGTTATTGAGCGTCTAGACAAAAAAAAAACATAAGTTTAGATCTATTTTGGAATGAAAGATCTTCAGTTTAAAGGGCGTGCGAATATCTTATTTTCTGAAAGGCAGATTAAGACAAAAAATCGGTAACTCTCTGTGTGATTGACCCAAATAGCAACTCGACAGCTATTAAACAATTTGACATGAGTCGGACAATCGGATATCACGCGACGGAAACTTCGGTGTGCTTGTTTACGCCTGTAATACTTTTTAAATTAACACAGCAGTTGTAGATTACGTTGCGTAATTTTCATAAAAAAAAACATAAGCATATGTCTAGCAGTGAAACCTGCGATAGGCTGAAGAAATAAAACTTGCAACAATTATTCTTTTTTTTTATTGCATAATTGGCCTGCTTTTAAACTTGATCTCCCCTGATGGAAAGCAAAGAGATCTACGATAAAACGAGTGTGCTCCGACGTCTTTTCAATTTTGATGTGAAGGCTGGCGGGGTATAGGTAGTTATAAGGTACCAACCTGAAAGCGACGCTGCCAAAGCCAGGTCTTTCGAATATACTGGCAGGCTCCTGAAGCATCACTTCTTGACCAATGCCACTGTCTTCGTTCACTGCTGCAAAGTCGGGCTGACTGGCCGACCTGTAATCAGAAAGTAAGTAAGCATTAGAATTAGTTTGCGAAAGTTCTATCAGTCCGTTCATCCTTTACACCTGTTTTTTTTTTTAATTTAAAAGGGATTTTGCATCCCTATTCACCCTTAATTATGAATGTGGATGACTATAAAAATAATAATAGTATTGACGTGTAAAATCATTACTGTTGACACATTCACACTGTCTCGGGTTGCACATTTACGTAGCGCATGTATTTTACATATTGGTTGTCCAACGTATTTGTATAATCCTTTAGCAACTTACCCGCATTATGTTGGAATAGTCAGTTGTTTATTAATTAAAACCAATATTTTTCGTAATCATACTACTCAAATTAAGCATATTATTTCTTTTGTATATTGTCGGGCATACATCTTCTTACCGGGGGTCATGCCGTTGCAAAAAATGGTTAGGTATGTGTCATCTATTTACCCGCAAGTTACTGGCGTTAATAATTATTATTTTCAATTGTACGAAATTTTTGCGCGTTTTGAGATATACTTTTAGTAAAATAAACCAGTTACAATGCAGCCCCGTAGCTTAAACATTTACTACCAGAATTGCCGTGGTTTAAGGACTAAAACCACACAATTCCAACAAAACATCTTAAGTAATTCTTATGATTTAATTGTCATAACAGAAACCTGGTTACATAGCGGCATTTATGATAGGGAATTGTGTGATGGTAGGTATGATGTGTTCCGTAAAGACCGCGACCTAGCTGCGACTGGCAAATCCTCAGGCGGCGGTGTGATGATACTCTCGCGACACGAACTAGGTGCGTGGTGCGTCGAACACGAGCATAATACAATTGCTACCGAATTGTTGACCATAGTAATACCGGCTCGCGCGCTGTCGGCCGCAGCTGATCTTTACGTAAGTGTTGTCTACGTACCGCCGGATGCTCATCGGATACCCTCAGATCTCGACTACGTCTTGCAGGGCGTCACTAATGTTTTTACTCACAGTAAAAAAACATGTAATTACGTCCTTGTCGGCGACTTTAATCTTCCTTGTATAAAATGGAATTCAAGTGGCCCCACTTTTTTGAAACAGGGTGCCGTCGAGGTACAGAACGCGGCCGCGCGCTTAGTAAATGAGTTGTCATTTTTAGGAGTTACACAATACAATTTGCTGCCTAACCATAAAGGGCATACTCTTGATTTAACTTTCTCCAACCTGCCATTAAAAGTTGACGAGTGTCTATCTCCCATTACGAAGACTGACCTTCCTCATCCTGTATTGACCATCGAAGTATCTGACATTGCAGTTTGCCCGCTTCGTGAGCTGTCTACGCTTAGACATAATTACCGCAAAGCCGATTTTGGTATGTTAAATAATTACTTTGCTGAAATTGACTGGCACTCAATTTTAGACAGCACTTCAACAAATCATGCCGTTCGCACCTTTTATGAAAAGATTCAAACAGGGATTGATAAGTATGTGCCGTTTACCCGAAGGTCTGGTGCACGTAAATATTCTGTTTGGTATAGTAGCTCATTAATTAAAATAATTAAAGAAAAGAGCAAGGCACACTCGCGTTGGAAACGTTTCGGCAACTTACTCGACTATGACGAATTCGCACTGTTACGGAATAGACAACAACATGTACAGGAGTCTTGTTATAATAAATACATGCAGAAGACTGAACGTAGTCTGAAAATGAATCCAAAAAAATTTTGGACCTATATAAAGGCTATGCGAGGAGGTTCGAATTATCCTAAAATGTTATCTCACAACAACGTAAAATATTCGGAAGGACAGGAAATTTGCGAGGCTTTCAATGACTTTTTCCACGACGTTTTTGGTGAACCTTCTGACTATGGCCTCGTCAGATCATCGGGCGAGGACGAAAAAGATTATTGCACTGATATCATGTCCAATTTACAGCTTACGTCGTTAACCGTGGAGAAGTCATTGAATGCTTTAAGTGTGGAAAAGGGTCCTGGTTGCGACGGAATACCTCCAATATTTTGGAAGAATTGTGCTAAGTCTTTATCATCTCCAATTAGTTTCATTTTTAACCTCTCTTTAAAAGAAGGCACTTTCCCAAATGAATGGAAGAAAGCACTTATCGTTCCTATACATAAAAAGGGTTCGCGAATTATAATAGGAAATTATAGAGGAATTTCGATACTAAATACAATAGGCAAAGTATTCGAAAAATTAGTTTACAATGCCGTATATCCGTACATATTCAGAGGCATTTCTCACAAACAGCACGGTTTCTTAAAAAAACGATCAACTGTTTCGAATTTAGCTAGTTTTTCAAATTTTGTCCTTGATAACACAGACGGCGGTGGGCAGGTTGACGTGGTTTACACGGATTTTGAAAAAGCTTTTGATCGTGTCGATCATGTCATTCTCCTCAACAAGTTATACAGACTGGGTATACGCGGCGATCTTTTACGATGGGTACAATCATATTTATTTAAAAGATCACAAGCTGTAGTAATGGGTGGATACCGTTCTAACTTTATTGAAATCCCTAGCGGTGTTCCGCAGGGTTCCCATTTGGGGCCTCTCTTTTATAACGCATATTTATTTGACATCACTGACTCTTTTAAACACTCGGAACACTTAATGTACGCTGACGATAAAAAAGTATTTTTTAAAATAAGATCACTGGATGATTGTAATGCTATTCAAGAGGACCTTAATAACTTAAATAATTATTACATAAAAAACAAGATCACAGTAAACGTGTCAAAGTGTCAATGTATTAGTTATACACGTAAAAGAAATCCTGTTGTTTACTCATATAACTTTAATGGAATTGTCATTAATAGAGCCAAGATAGTTCGTGATTTAGGAGTAATGTTTGACAGTAAATTAACGTTCTCGGATCACATAGACCTTGTTAGCACAAAAGCTTATAAAAATTTAGGCTTTGTTATTAGATCGTGTCAGGTATTTAAAAACATCGAGGCTCTTAAATCGGTGTATTTTGCATACGTGCGCAGCGTCTTAGAATATGCGTGCCCAATTTGGTCCCCCCAATATATTATTTATAAGAACCAACTAGAACGGGTCCAAAGAAAATTTGTTAACCATCTCAATTATCGCCTCCGTCAACCTCCGATGACCTATGAAAATAGCTGTCGTACACATGGTCTACTAACACTCGATGAAAGGCGCAAAGTTATGGATATGTGTTTGCTTTATGACATACTCAATGGACGACTGGACTGCCCCGAGTTGGTCGCACAGGTAACTTTTAACACTCCTCTACGGCGCACTCGTCACACGACGATGCTACATGTGCCTCGGCACTCGACTAATTACGCCAAAAATTGTGTATTGACCCGTATTGCTCGAATTTATAACACAGACTTCTCACAAGTGGATATATTTAACTGTAATAAACCTACATTCAAAAAACAAATAATAAAAATCATAAACGAAGGCAATTGATGAACAACTAATCTCATATTAATTATTCAGAATTTTTTTTCTTAAAATCTTATGTTTTTTTTTTCTTCTATAAAAGGTAAACTTAAGTATAAGATAGGTATTTACCTAATTCTGAACTTTTTGTATTTAAATATTTCTTATTCTGTAGTCCGTTCGCATGTTTATACATATCCTAGTTATACAGGGAAACCTATTATTAGCCATACAATACTGTAATATACCTACATACGTTGTAAAATACTATTTGTATCGCTGTTGGTTGCCTAAATAAAGAAAAAAAAAAAAAAAAAAAAAAAGTGTTTGCACAAACCTACTTACAGAAATAAATCATTTATCATTTACTAGCACTACAAATAAACCTTCCTCTTCAATCACTCTATCTATAAAAAAAACCGCATCAAAATCCGTTGCGCAGTTTTAAAGATTTAAGCATTCAAAGGGACAGAGAAAGCGACTTTGTTTTATACTATGTAGTGATAATAAGAGTAAGGGATGACCATAGAAAAGATGGATGGATTGTGCGAAAGATGACATGGATAAAAAGGGCGTGACGATTAATAGAGAAGTATGGAAGAAGAAGATCATGCTGCGTCGACGCTTCATAAATTGGAATAAGGGCGAGAGAATGATGACCTACCTGGTAAGAGGTTTCTTCTGCGTCTGCTCAGGCGGCTGTTCAGTAAACACATCGGCGACGTTGCCCCTCTGCTGCGGCCCCGCGCCGAACGTACCCACGTACATGACCTCCGAGTCGCGGCGCACGCCGCTCAACGACGTGACTGAGCGACGACCCGTTGTCTCTATTTCTCCTACCTGGGGAGTGAGAGATGGAGGTATTACCGTTAGCTTTTACGGCACTGTTTTATGTCACTTTTAATATTGAATTAGAAAATACGACCACGAACAGCGATGTTCACTGGGAATGGTTTCTGGTTTTTTTTTAGGTATTTATAAGTGTAAATAAACTTGGACAACGAGCTTTTATCGACATTTCGACCACTAGCGTTCTTATCTGATCGTACATATACCTACATATTTATATTTTTCTGTACACCTTTTTTCCATGGTGTTAGGCAGAAACTACACGCCACCTGCATAACGCTAAGGAGTATGTTAGGCTTACGAGTCTAACATACTCCTTTGCGTTATGCGTTTTATTTTATCATTTAAAAGTCAATGATTTACCTTAAAATCATCAGTAGACATATTATTATTTCGTCCAACAGTGTTGTTCCTCAGTTTGCTAGCTAGGGCCTTCTTGTAGACTGCTCCTCGACCCCTCACTCCTGAGTTCACAGTGCCTACCAGCGCACTGTACGTGGGACGGGGCTGTTCTTCGGCTAGCAGATTGCCTGTAATGCGACCAACGTGGAGCGTTAGTAGGTTTATAATAATACAATTCATTAAAATCGTCTAACGGGCCTCTGCGAGTTGGCTTCGGCCTCTCGGACGCCGTCCAAAGATCCAGGACCCTATTGTACAGTCAACAACAAAAGTCGATTAACACTTCAGTTTTTTTAATCTCAGTTATTGAGCAAATATTTGTTCAAAATTGCAGCAGAAGTACAATGCAATTTTGAACAAATATTTTGCTCAATAACTGAGATAAAAAAAAACTGAAGTGTTAATTGACTTTTGTTGTTGACCGTACCGAGTTGTTTTTAAAAACTAGAAAACTATGTAGTAGCCTACCATCAATAGGTCAAAAATCTGGGCGTTACTGAGACCAAGATATATAAACGTTACTTCGTACTTTGGTTTGGATTATATTCTCGTTTCTATCTTGCACCTGTAGTTAGGCAGTTGTGCGACAGTGACAGGAATAATGCTATCAGCCTGATAATTTTCAAGCACATAACTCGCATCAGTTAGCAGTTATGTAGGTACGTAGAACGCCGCGAAATTCAAATTTCCTTACGTTTTTTTGCAATTTGCAGCTTACAAGTAAGTAAATATCAATCAATAGGATTATATGAACTTAGGAGGGTTGTATTGATGATGTGAATGATTATAATTCGATAAAAAACGATTATTATTATTATTATTATAACGGCTCTGATGTTTGTGTCTTCGAAGTATGCACTCGGCCCGTGCCATATTGTGGAAATAAACTACTATAAATTCTATAAATACATGCGGTCGCGAATCATATTTTGTTCAACATACAACCTGGCAATAACCTGCAAATTGCAAAAAACGTAAGAAATCTTGAATTTCGTGGGCTACCTAGCGCAAAAGACCAAACAGGCGAGACGGGTCTTTAGTAGAAAAATTTCAATTAAGTTCCTCCTTCCAGTTTTGACGGAACCTTATATCCAGCTTGTCCCGCCATCAACGTCCTAGAGTTGCGTCGGAGCCTTTTTATTTCTTTGTTAGTTTATATATAATATAAAACATAGACGAATTATACGATGTTATAAAATGACGTTTTTAAGATTAGAACAAATAAAAAAAATGATCGATTATATCTATTAGTGAGACTATTTATTACCTATAACAGGAAATAAAACAGCATTATATCACATTTTGCTTATCAGGGGATTTTATGTTATTAACTTATTACAAAAGGTAAAGGTAGAATTTTTACAATTTCAACAAGAAACGGTAATCAAGTTCAAACAACAAAGAAATAATGATTGTTACATTTCCAGGACCCTAATTGCGTAACAAACATGTATTCACAATCCGAGGATTTTGAAGGAAATTCTCAATTCATTGCTTCAAAGGTTCGAACAATTCGTCTACTCCACAACGTAAATAACGCAATGAATATGGCTGAACCGTCAAAATGAAAGGCATTGCGATTTATTACCATTGTATGTGTGTTACGCAATTACCCCGTAGGCTAACATGAGTCCAGGGTCGCGGGTTGTTCGAGAGAGATACCGTGGCCCCTGGCACAGGCAACTGGAACACGGGTGGGTTTTTAGTCAGTAGAAGTCTGACACGCCCTCCCGTTCCTCCCAGAGCGGGAGAAGTTAATTGATAATTTCCCACCCTCAAAAAAAAAGGCTACCATGAGCAATTAATAATCGTTGCCTTAGTAACAGTGGTGGCCCCGACTTAGACTTGTAGGTCGTGAGGAAACCGGCATGTCTTAGTACCAAAAATTCGAAGACATGTGACATCTACCAACCCGCACTGGGCCTGCGTGGTGGATTATCGCCCAGTCCCTCTCATAGACACAGGCCTCCTCGCCTTGTGTCCCAGTAGTGGCAACATTATAGGCTGATCATGCCTTAGTAACTACCTGAACGCGTCGAATTGTTTGTTTGTGCTTATTTGTCTCAAATCTCAAATCTGAAATCAATCAACAGGTGGTACTAAATAATAATAGAAACAATTATGGACCCTGTCGGGCACAGCAAATTTTTAAATAAGTAGAGAGAGAATGAGCTCTTTAATAATTTTCCTTGTTATTAAGTTACAATTATTCTATATCCTATTATCTATATATTTATATTTCCATTCATTCACTTATTCTATTAATATTTTATATGCAGGTCTATCTCCTCTTCGGGTCACCCACAACTCGTTAATGCAGTTACTGCTATATACTATATCTCTACCACAAAAATACAGCAACCTCTAGTATAGAACGATATTCACTACTAAAACATTATCAATCTTGCTCCCATTGAAATTATGTCGAAAAGCCATCACAAAGAGATGTGTGGAAAACTAAGGACCGAGACCACAGAATAAATAGCCGCCAATACAGTTTGTAAAAATAAACTTACCATGGCTAGTAGACCTGGTCATCTTTTGCTTAAGTGCCCACAGCACATTGCTGGGTCGATGCGGCATCGTATGCACCTCCTCCGCGTACCCCTGGTCCCACTCCTTGGCCAATTTCTTCAATTCTTTCTCAGCTATCAGCTCGGCCTTACTCTGGCGTTTCTGGTACTGTTTGTGGGATTTCTCGTAGTCTTTTTTGGCTTTCTCCTTTAATGATTTTGCTTTTTTTCTGGAATGGGAGATAGGAATTTAAATAATAATTATGTTTTATAATATTTTTTTGTTTTTACTTTTAATATTGTAAGGGCCGCATTTTTTTTTTTTTGTGGATGGGAAATCATCAAATGACCCCTCCCGCTCTGGGTGGAGCGGGGGACGTTTATCCCCGCCTCTGCTTCGCACGGTTTTTACGACTTGTTTCCTTAATATATGCCAGTTTTATCACACTAATATTATAAAGAGGAAAGTTTGTGAGCGTCTGTATGTTTGTTACTTTTTCACGCACAAACGGCTGAACGGATTTGGATGAAATTTGGCACACATACAGTTTATAGCCAGGATTAACACATAAGATACTTTTTATCCCGATATTCCCACGGGATCGACACTTATGCGAGTGAAACCGCGGGACGCAGCTAGTAATAAATAATTGTACACATAAACTTTCCGGAATAAATTCTCTAACTATGGTGAAAAGCGCATCAAAATCCGTTGCGTAGTTTAGAACAACAACGCGGTCACACAGCCAGACACGAAAACCGACTTGAATGTTTAATATCTATCTATACTAATCTATATATCTATATACTACTAGCTGACCCCGCAAACGTCGTTTTGCAAAAATAAAAAATAGATAGTAGCCGATTCTCAGACCTACCCGATATGCACACAAAATTTCATACAAATCGGTCCAGCCGTTTCGGAGGAGTATGGTAACTAACACTGTGACACGAGAATTTTATATATTAAATTAGAAGATAATAAAGCTGACGAGATTTTTGTTTGAACGCGCTATTCTCTGGAACCACCAGTCGGATTTGAAAAATTATTTTGCATTTGATAGCCCGATTCATGAGGAAGACTATAAGCTAACTTAAGATCACGCTAGGACCTTAAGAAGCCGAGCAAAAAGTTAGAAAGAGCGCCAAGTGAAAACGAAGCGGGTCGGGGGAACAAGAAATTTCACGCGGACGAAGTCGCGGGCAGAAGCTAGTGTTTAGATATAGTTTAGATATAGAAGTAGCATCGTTACAGGAACTTATTGATGCTATTAAGTATGTTTCACTCGTGGCTAAGTTCTAGGTTGATACAATTTAGAGTGTTGTCGACACGGTAAGCAGAAGATCCTATTTGCACACACAATGAGGAATTTGAAAGTCCCAAGATTATTTGGAATACAATTGGATGCTGTTTTACGACATTCATAAGACAATGCTTACTAATAATTTAGATTATTTAAAACCCAGTCACTTATAGTTACATAACCCGATCTTCTCGTATCATGTCATAGCTATTACTCCACTTTTAGTAATGATGGGAACTCTTATACAACGACAATTAAAAACTGTAGCACGAACGCCATTTCAACAAGACATTACACGTAAAATACATACGCAGTGTGGTAAACATTAAGGAAATAATTAACAGTATCATGTTATGATTTAAGATGAAAGTTAAGATATTTATATAACTTGTAAACGCAATAGCCCTTTGGACAGTTAAGCACGCTACAAGAGAGGATAATGTGGTGGTTTTCTAATTTTATATACTAATATTATAAAGAGGAAAGATTTGTATGTATGTTTGTAACGAATTGGCTCAAAAACAACTGGACCAATTTTAAAAATTCATTCACCATTTTAATGCTACATTAGCACTGATTAATATAGGCTTTTTTATTTGCAAGAAAAAAAATAAAATGTTTAAAAAATAAATGTCCACCCGTGCGAAGCCGGGACAGGCCGCTAGTTTGATATAAAACTGGATTTGCATTTAAACTTAAACTAAAGTGAATTATCTATAGGGCGAGTGGTGATAGTACCTACATTTAATGAACTGTAATAGGCAGACAGCCTGAGAGGCTGCACATACATAAACCCATTTTTGAAGAAGCAATAACAAATAAATGGTGGATTCTCTCTCTAAAGTACTCTGTAGGATAGAGTCATCCTCCTCCTTCTCCTTCTTCTGGCCTTATCCTAATTTATTTGTGGTGGGCGCCACGTGTCTTCTTTTACCATGTCTCTATTAGTCGTCACCCCGGTAGTCACCCCCTTTCTAGCTATTATAGATAGTGCAATACACGAAGACGCGCCCCACTCTTTTTCCTAATGCTTACAGCAGGAGTGTGCAACATTCCGCTAGTGTTTTAGTTTTGTAAATACACACTAATTATTATTAGTGGGTAATTAGAGTATATCAAAAGAACTAAAACACTAATGGAATTAACTAGCGAAAAACACTAACGATTCGGAAAAAGAGTGGGGCGCGTCTTCGTGGATCTATATCATCTTTCATATAGTCCATCCATCGTTTTTATAAGATAGTGCTATTAGATAGAGACCTCCAAGGTAAGTCTGTAGTGTTTCTTAGATCTGATTTCTAAAGATTCCCTAGCAAAATGTCGGATATAAAAGAGAAAATTTAAAGTAATACCAACCCGCGACCAAGCATTTCAAACGCAAATAACTTACTTATCATTATTCTCCAATTTAGCGGTCGCCTGGTCCAGATACCGCAGTATGTCGTCCCGGCCATTGATGGCCGCCAGTTCCTGGGCAGTGTGGCCATCCACGTCTATCGCAAACACATTGGCACCGAAGTTGATGAGGAAAGTGACGCATTCTCTATGCCCACGCGCCGCTGAGAGGTGCAGCGCTGTGTTGCCGAAGTAGTCGGCTTTGTCTGGTTCTCCTCTGTAAGAGACAGATGATTGAAGGTAAATTGGGAGTTGTGGAGTCAGGACTACCCTCGAAAGTGTGAGAAAATGCTATCCATGCTACAACGATAGTCTGGCATACACCGCAGATTGCGATAACGTGGGGTGCCTACATTATCGCCAGGTAGGTGTTATCATACCAACTCTATTTGTCTCTATTTGATCCCGGCTGTCATTTCTGGTTCCTTGACAGTACGGGTAGGTAGTTAGAAGCCCGAAAAAATCTGACAGCCAGTCTTACCAAGGCGTATCGTATTACCCAGTAACTGGGTTGTTGAGGTCAGATCGGCAGTTTCTCCATATAAAACACTGATATTCAGCTACATCCGGTTAGACTGGAAACCGACCACGACATAGTTGGGAAAGGCTCGGCAGATGATGATGAGTTGCCAGTTGAGCACTAGCACTCCAGTTACGTAACACACTTTCAATAATCCGAAAGGTTTTGAAGAAAATTGCTAATCCATTGTTTCATAATGTTTGAAAGATTCATCTACTCAACAACGTAAATAACGCAATGAATTTTGTTGAACTGTCAAAATGAAAAACAATGCGTGCAAGCGTGTGTAATTACTCCGCTGGTTTTCAAATTAATACAATATTACGGCGTGCATCCAGCCCTTGAAAAATTGGAGATATAACTTTATCCGACTTATTACAAAACGAAATCTGGGTTTTTGACTTTAGCCTGAGCTCAGACCTTAGAGCCAGTTGTTGTATTTCGAACTTTATTCCGACTATGGTAAAACCTTGTTTTGTAATAAGACCGGTGTTTGTAAACGACTCATGATACCTATTTACGCAAAGGAAAATCACATTTCCGGTGTGCTATTGATATTAGTTTGGAAATGTATATTATTGTAGTTCAGGTATTTTCACCTTCAAATTAAATGTGATAGCGCCACACAAATGGTTTAGATAAAGTGAAAGTGTTGACGTGATGTGGATCACTGTCAGTTATTTATAATATTAAGTCTGTGGCAATACAATTATGTATTTAGAGTTTCGTAGGATTATAAGTAGTCTATGCTATGTTTATATTTTCTAGACAGTACATCCAACAGAAGCTTGTGAAAGATCGCTTAGCGATAATAAGGGTGCTTTGCTATGCTTTAAAAGTCTGAAACTGGCCCCGATTCCGTTGTTCACAAACTAAATTAAATTTAAGTTCAGTGCATTCTTTTCTTTCTATTTCATTATGAAAAGGACAGAAGATAAATATTAGTTTAGTCCTGTCAAATTAGTCAGCGCCTGACGTAAATTGATGTATTTTTAGTAGCCAATTTTTTAATCACGTCTAAACTTGTCTATGGATTATCTAATTTGACGGGACTAAACTAATATTTATCTTCTGTCCTTTTCATATTGAAATAGAAAGAAAAAGATGCAGTGAACTTAAATTTAGTTTAGTTTGTGAACAACAGAATCGGGGCCATTGTGTGTTTTAAGGCTTTATTAAAGAGTGTGTTTCTATCAGTCATTTTGGTTTAATCTTTGATGCCAAAGTGGGTTTTGAAATTGTCTCCTCGACCGCTTTATTTTTATACCCCACATCCACATGGCCACAGTAAAACATTATTTTTACAAAGTCTTTGCTGCTGTTGACTAAGATGTTTCGAGGGTATAAATAATCCAAAATACAAAGATACGCGAGAAAAACATAACCCTGTCTTTGCAGTCGCGAAGTCGGGTAATAAAGAGTAGGTTTTCTCTATCCTCTTTTATATATTTTTTTTTTCTATTTATTTATTTACTAAAATACTTACTTTTATTGTACAGCACATAAAAACCTATCTAGGTTGGTACCTGCATGTTCACGTGAAATGACATGGTTCGGAATGGAACTTGCAATTATTTCGAAAGGGTACCGTTCGTCGGTACGGTGTCACATTAAATATTCGCGTGAACATTGAGGCACGTCTCTATTGAACAATGGACAACAATATACTTTTGTTTTTCAACATTGTTCTTTAAACCAGTTGCAATTAAGGTGAATGCTTCAGGTAGCCCGCGAAATTCGAAATTTCTTACGTTTTTTTGCAATTTGCAATTATGTATTAGGTTGAATGTTGATCAAAATTTGATTCGCGGCCGTAGCAAGTATGTGTTTACATAATTATAATCATTAAAGTCATCAATACGACTCTATAAGACCATGTAATCCTAACTACAACAATTCCATGATGTTAGAATTAATTGGTCTTAAAGAGTTGTATTGATGACTTTAATGATTATAATTCCGTAAATAAATCCTTGTTACAGCCGCGAATCAAATTTGTATCACTATATAACCTGATACTGACTTGCAAATTGCAAAAACCGTAAGAAAATTTGGATTTCGCGGGCTACCTTGAGCATCCACCTTAAACTTGCTAGAGTATTTAGCTCTAAAAACTGTGTGGTTGAGCCTAGAGTGATCATTAGGAAGAACGGTGCCCTTCTCTCAAATATTCAACGTGAAAATTTAAAGCCGGATTCACATTACTGTGTTGTGTCGTGCCGTGACGCCTTCTAACACAGTAGTAGCCAATCAAAACACGTTGTGATTTGACGTAGTCCTGAACGGATTAGTAGGTATGATTGGTGTATCCCGAGTGACGACACAACACGACACAGTAATGTGCCGGTGGCTTAAGTGAAGTGAGCTTGTCAATAACTATATCACCAGGTGGAATGACTGCTCACTTCCTAAGAAGCCTCCTAACCTAAGTGAGAGATTTTTACAGAATAACACTTCTCTTAATATTGTATAGATAAAGACGTACGTTTACTTACCTACTCGTATATCACTCGTGTATCAATGACAATTTATTTGTAAAAGAAATTAAAATCAGTGAAATACTCGTACCAAAAGCCAATAATGTAATAGCAGTAGTATGGTCAGACCTTATGCTTCTCATCATCTAGATTTGTAGACTATGGCAGCAGACTATACCACAATAATATAATCAAGAACATTATTTCGATGAATCATATCCAAACATTATATCAAGCGCTCATTATATAGCCTCCCCGACCGATTTCGGTCACGGTGGCCAATCTCAGCGGAGATTAGCCAGGTATGCAGGAGATATTATAGTGCACATGTGTGCGCGCAGACACAGGTGCACTCCCTCTTCCCTCACTCTCATAGTCCTATGGGACGGTAATCCGACACGACCGGAGAGATCAGTCGCAGTACCAGCGGCTTAACGTGCTTTCCGAGGCACGGGGGTATCACACCGCCAATTTCCAAACTCCGGGCTGTTAGCCTGTTACTAAGAAATTCCTAATGCAAAAACTCAATAACACTTTGCCCGACCCGGGAATCGAACCCAGTACTCCACGCTCAGTAGTCGCGCTTGCGACCACGCGACCAACGGAGCAGTTAAGCGCTCATTATTGCAGTCTATGAGGCTTTTTTTAGCAGTTGTTAATCCCCGATGGGCTGGGTAGAAGTGTAAGTACTTATAGTTAACCCACATTTAGCCAGTATCGCCATCAACCGGGCATAAATCGAGACTCGGGGCTACTACTGATAAATTCCTGATGGAAAAACCCGAATAACACTATGCCTGACCAGCGAGACGAACCCAAGATCTCATACTCAGCAGTAGGTATAGCGCTTACGATCATTAGAGCAACGAGGCAATCACTTTTCCAGTTCCTCTATTGCTGTCGACACCGACCCGACTCTTACGCAGCCTCAGCGTCTTTCCATAACAATATCATCGAAGTGTAATGAAGCGATTCTCTTCATATTTTTTATGTAATTTAATCCGTAACATTGTGTAACAAAGCGCTGGAAGGAAAACAATGCGTGAAAGTGACAGTGAGTGATACCACATTGTTCTCAAGGCAAGCATTATTCTAATAAACTGTGACGAGGAAAAGAAAATTGTGTTAAAAGTATGAGTGACTGGAACTGTCAATATAGACTTAGATCATGGACAAAGTGCAAGATTACCGCAGGACATACACTTCTTATAACAACATCATCACCACCACCTTTTCATCACCTTTGCTTTTCATTTTTACTAACCGACTTCAAAAAAGGAGGTTCTGTATTCGACCCGTATGTATGTATGTCCGCGATTTTCTCAAAAACTAATGAACCAATTTTGATAATTCTTTCATTAATGTGATCTACATACTTTCAGGAAGGTTTTGGTATATAACACATTAGGTAATTATTCTTATGTATGAAGTTATATGCATAAATGTACTGCATTTCCGGCATTTCTATGCGATTTTTTATGATTCTTCTAGTCGGTGTCTTCAATTCTTCAATGCACTAGTGTTAATTGAATTTGTGTAGGGTAGGTACAACTAAAAAGTATTTTTTTTCTGTTCCTTTCTTCCTGACTGTTTATAATTATGTGTGTGCATAAATGTATAAATAAATAAATAAAAAAAACATGCGCAGGGCATAGATTCTTCCTCGTCCAACCCTTATCAAAATTTTTATCAGTTAGAATTGGTGCAGCAAATGAACACCCTCAGAAATTGTCTATACGAACACGGCCATACAAATATGACGAATTGCGTAAAGGAAACGGGCCCCCGACAAGACGCAGCAGCCTTTATGTATATATAAGTACATACTTCACCCGCATAAGTGTTGATCCCGTGGGAATATCGGGATAAAAGTATCCTATGTGTTATTCTGATGTATAAGCTATATTACTGTAAAGTTTCATCAAAATCTGTTCAGTAGTTTTTACGTGAAAGAGTAATCGCGTTTATAATATTCTAATTAGGAAATACGATAGTAGGTTCTGTTGTTCACAAACTAAATTAAATTTAAGTTCAGTGCATCTTTTTCTTCCTATTTCATTATGAAAAGGACAGAAGATAAATATTAGTTTAGTCCTGTCAAATTAGTCAGCGCCTGACGTAAATTGACGAATTTTTAGTAGCCAATTTTTTAATCAGGTCTAAACTTGTATATGGATTATCAATTTGACGGGACTAAACTGATATTTATCTTCTCTCCTTTAAAGACTTGTTTGGACCACATGCCCCTCAAATCGTTTTACGTATAAATAAACAGCTCCTAAGGTGAATTAAAATTAGAATTTCAGGTTAAAGTATTTAAAAAAATGGCTTTTTTAGCATGGCTTTTGGTGGTGATAAAATATGATAGGGTTGACTAGCCACTTTTTTTACAGCAATTGTGACGTGCACTCCAGTGGCGTATAGTAATAAAACCATAATTTAGCCATTAAAATAATCTGGGTATGACATCTTTTCGATTACGGCGCGTTGTAAATAATGTTTTATCAACACGTGTAACATTAGATTACCGCGACTGTAGATTAGTCTACAAATGTTTTTATTTGGAATCAGCACGTAGTTTTTCTTAGCAGCAGGGATGGCAGATTTAAACAGGATTTATACAGCGTTGAAATATTTCGTTGGTTATAATAAAAAATTTGCTCTTCCATACATTTAACTGCGTAGGTATTGCACTTTTCTGTGAAACAGCTGATTTTATTAAACCGACGAAAAATTCCGACGTTAGAATCGTGTGCTGAATTCATGGTAACAGTTTGAGCGTCGATGTATGCCACCCTGTATTGGGAATCGTAAAACAAAAAAACTTGTTCGGGGAGAACTGTTAAGCTGGGCATCCAGTCATTCCACCATGCTTACGCATCAAGTGTACTCCGCACATTTGCTTTATGTTTAGATAAAAGGGCCACCACGACATAGAAGAGGCGTGAACACAGTGGATACCCAGCTTTACTCCCATGAATGTAGGTTTTAAGACAGAGATGTTGTCACGTTTTTTAATGTTAAAGAGCGACAACTTATAGGCAGCCCATCTGAGGGTAAAATGATCACTGTTGGGCACCGATAATGAACAAATGCAATACCAGAAACAAAGCTATCCTACGGGTAAAGCTGATGTCTTTTGTGTTTTTTATTCCACTGGCCAGTATCAGGCTCACCAGGCGGCACGGCGCGGCGGGGCATGGCATAGCAAAGGATTTTCTTAAGCGGAAATTATTTTGAATCTTACTCTCTTATCCTTAGCACTCACATTTCGTTGATATCGTCACAAGGGCACTTAAAAACTGCGGGATACCGAGGCATACAAATTTGAATGCTTAGCCGTGTCATTGAAATTATTAGTAAACTTACCCTCTTCCGCATAAAAGGCGGAGTGCCTCTATGTGTCCCTCGAAGGCGGCCCACAGAGTGGGTGTCATACCCGACTCGTCCTTGTTGTTGCATTCTTTACGGGTTGCCTCTCGTAATACCTCCAGCAGACCGTCTTTGGCCGCTCTGGAAAAATAAGAAAGGGAATCTTTGGTCAGAGATCATCATGAGTAATAATTCTTGTTTCTTAAGTGTGTGCATAGTCATGGCCTCATGGATGATGCTGTGTATGATGTGTGTGTCAGATGCTTACTGACATAGTCAGAATCAAGGGTTATTTCTTTGACGGTTCTACCTATTCTGTCTGTAGATTTATCTAGAATTCTAGATTATATAATAGGTATAGCTCAAAAGTTACTTTTCAACGTTAACTTAATTTTCGACGAAAGACGTCTAGCCAGACACAGGCCTCCCTTAAGCACCGCCACTTTGACCTGTTCTGTGCTTCCCGCATCCAGGGGATTCCTGTGGCCTTCATAAAGTCATCGGTCCACCTTGTGGGAGGCCAACGCTACGTCTTCCTGTTCGCGGTCGCCACTCCAGAACCTTTGGCCTCATCAGTCATTTGTTCTGCGAGCAATGTGCTCTGCCCACTGCCACCTAAGTTTGGCAATTCGTTACGTTACGTTACGTTAAATTTATAGGTATTCAATTGCTGGCGGTAACGTTACTAGTTTTTTTTTAATGTTTAGCATTATTTCACCGAATGATTTCGCTGCACTATCCAGCAGTGACCTGCTTTTGCACACAGCTGATAAAGCCTTGAAATTCTTTAGTTTAATTAATTGGATTTTATCTGATAATTTTTAATTTCGTCTTGTACATAGGTACTTAGTAGGTATTTCTTTTTAGTTCAACACACGATTTATCATTTCCGTCATTAACATCAAAACTTTAAATATCGATAAAAGTGATATTCGACGTATTTAGTTATCTGTTTCTTGTTGTAAATAAAGATAGCGTTTTTTAGTTTATATGAGGAAGACAGAAATAAAATCATAACACCGGTTTTAGTTGTGTTTGCATTGCTCGCAACGATCGGCAAAAGATTTTCTCTATTTATTTATTAGTTTTAGCCCATGTTGTTAAACTGGTTTAGCCTATGTTGTAAAATTGTAAGTACATTTAGGGGCATTTTTCTGCAATCCCTTGGCTTTCATCAACGAGCATTTTGTGTAAATTGGGATGGTATATTGAGAATTGGGTCGGCGAGATCCTGTCTTGGCTGTCGTGTTAATTGTCTTTTGAGTATTACGAATTCAGTTCAACACTAAAGTAAAAATGAGTCAAATGCATGTCATTGACCTTTCCCTATAGGTACCATCGTGATCAGTCACCAAGCAACCCAACACCTGCATGTCACCCACAATCGATAGAATCACTACGGTATAACTACATGGGATTATGACCTTTAAATAGAGCTCATTATGTGTTACAATAAGTTTTTGGCACAATGTGGCCTACCCTCGCCAGTGGTGTGCATGCAAGCGTGAAGGTGGTGCACTACCTATGTTATGTCACGTGGAGAATTTTGGATTCCCGACTATCAATTTATAGACTCGAGTTTGTGGGTTCAAATCCGAGCAAGCACCATTGTGACTTGAATTCTTGGTCATTACCGAAGTTGATAACTTAGACGTTCGTAAGTGTGTGTGTTTCTCCGTATGATTATTTTTCTTTCCTGGACGAGTTCTTCAACAAAGATATATTATATTCATTTTTATGCAGCATACTCATTTTTATTTAGAGGTTTTCTGTATGATCAGAGGGGCAATTCTCGTAATTTTAAGAACGTTGACAGTCTGATCTCAGTCTCAATCTGTCAAAAATACCTATAATTTCCCAACATTTTTGACATTCGGATTGCGAATAGATTTTGAACGTTTTTAATTACCGTCAATGTTGAGTAGTACTTCCGCGTTTCGTGTCGGAATACGTGGAAGTCAGTGTCAGAGGAGACACGCTTCGCCTGTCAGTACAATGTAGTTCAACGTCCCACCGAATTCACTTGTTTTACAATGACGAATACGGTGTAGACATGGTGGAAGTTGGAAGCGATATGCGGGTTGTTTTTAGTGTGCCAGCGTGTATTGTGTACCTGTTTCATCATGTTTTATTACAATGATCCAGAATGAAAAGTAGTCTGTCTTTCTCCAGGTCCTTAGGCTACCCAAGTATCAGGCCAATTTCATAACGATCGGTTCAGTGGTTTGGGCGTGAAAAAGTAACAGACAGGCAGAGTCACTTCGCATTTTTAATAATTATGTCATTTAGTACCTATAAGTATATTACTAGTATACAATGGATGCATTGACGTGGTGCGTGCGAAAAATTGGGTTTGATGCATATGAAAGCTCGGTAGATCTGCGGGGTAATCGCGTAACACACTATCTTACAGCAGCAATGCCTTAGATTTTGTCAGTTCAACAACATTAATTGCGTTATCTGCGTTGTTGAGTAGACAAATTTTTCAAACATGAAGCAATGGATTAGCAATATCATTTAAAATGATTCGGATAACAGCTAAAAGAGGTTAGAAGGGAAATAGTTCCCGTTTTGCGTAACACATTACCAATCACCTGTTCTGTGGTGATTGGGGTGCAGTTCATTATGATCATAACATGGTGTCAGGGGGCACTAAAAAGGAATTTTTGTGAGTTAATAGCGGGTCAATGGAGGAACACTATTAGGTATTACACATTTATGGAGGGACGAAGTTGCGGGGAGCAGCAACAAAAAGGGTAACAGCAGTTGGTAATAGGGTGGAAATGAGTCTATGGTGATAAATACAGGTGTATTTAAGGGGACTACGTGACCTAAAGCGCGGTCACTGTCGGACTACATAGAAAAGAAAGAGTAGCGTGATGACACAACACTGGTAATTTATTGCAAATTATGAAGCAATAATCTATTTACAGAAAATCTATTGTTTGGACTAAAAAAATTAAAACACTAGTGCTGTATTATATTTCTTGCAGAATAATATGACAACAATTTGAATGATATTAGTATGGTTTTTATTGTGAAAAGAAAAGTTTTTAGAGGCATCTTCATGGTTTTTTTTCTATCGTATCAAATTAGTTGTATTATGTTTTCAACACACTGTATGACTAGCATATATCCTGAAAAATATCATATATTTTTCTGATTTTGTTTACCGTAATCGAACATATCTATTCTTTTAGCCATTATAAAACTTGCGTTTTTTGCGTTTACTTCTTCTTGTTATCGAATCAAAGGGTAATGTAAAAATATTTTATTGTGTTAGATGAGCTCCAGTCGGTGGCCACACCAATTTATTTGAACTACAGGCAAACAGGCGCGATTTATGCATAAACAACAAATTTCCCGATCTATTTACTTACTTAATTAATTCGAAAACAATAATTTACCTGTGTTGTTGGATTGATAAAACAAGATTAGCTCTGTTATTAGATTATCTTGAGCTTGCATTACCTACTTATTCAATTAAATGCAGGGCAAAGTACTTCGGTAACCCAGGTACCCTACGTGAGACGGTCAGTAACATCAAGGCGTTGCTGGCCTTCCTTGAGGAGCTGGGGTGGATCGAATAATCGAATTTCCCACCCGTACGCAAAATACTCGCATGTACTTACGTGGAGATGCGGACACCGGCTCTTTATTACCTATTACTTATTCAATTTCGATAAAAAAATCTTCGGTACAAAAATAGCGACAGAAAGTACCGGTTGAAGTACCGGTTTCTATCAATTGAATTAAAGGTACCTACCTAAGTAGATAATTAGCATCTTCCTAAGTTAGATTTGTACCACAAGAAGAAATCTCCTAGTGAAAAGTGTATACGGTACAAATCTCACTTATAAAGATGTATGAATGTTTCTTATGATTATAATTCTGTAAATACGTACCTGTTATAGTCGCGAATCAAATTTTGATCAAGATACAACCTGACACTAACCTGCAAATTGCAAAAAACGTAAGAAAATTTGAATTTCGCGGTCTACCACTTCCCATTCAACTTAAGCTGTTGGTCCCGACTGTCTTTCGTGGATCTTTGGCAGTCGTCACGGGTAGTCAGAAAACCCGAAAATCTGACAACTAGTCTTACGAAGGGGTATCGTATTACACAGTACTAACTGGGTTGTGGAGGTCACATCCTACGCAGTCGCCCCGTGTAAAATACCTACTGGTATTCAGCTACATTCCGTTTAGCCTGGAAGCCGATCTCAACATAGTTGGGAAAAGGCTAGGCAGATGATTAGGTACTATTTTACTTAAATAGGTATTGTTAGCAAATACTTTTGTAGATATTTTAATCAATTACCTAGTTGGATAGACGTTTAAATCAATTACTTCGCAATTTGCTTAGTTATGTAACGTCAAACTAGCATTTCTATAATGTTTAGAAAAGCGTAAAGCAATTAATTTTTAGACAATAAGTCATTTTAATTATCCTTTTTATCTTAATTAGGCGGTATTTTTATATCATAATAAAATCGTAACTTCGCTTTCAAATGCATTATAATTTAAATTATGTACCTAAGTAAGTACATACTTTAGGTTGAAATAAAAATTAATATCTACCGTATGAAACAGTTCATGTTGGTACCAACCTAGATATAATAGGTACCTACGTTTTTAATAAAAGCCTATCGCATCAGGTAATTTCTAATTATCGAATAACACTGAATGTTATCGGAAATACCTCAACATACATAACGATATCTTATCGAGATTGCACCAGAGACTGGAATGTCCTGTTTTTACTTACTTATGAAACCTGTCCGTGGTCATTTTTACACTTTTTCACAGCACTGGTGGCACAAACACCTCACCACAAGCGTACGAAAGTTTGTTCAACTCATTTTGAACAGATCGCCACAGTTTAGAACCGCGAAATTGATAAGCTGGGAAAGTTTGCCGATTTGTCACACTTCACACTTTTGCAAATTAGAATTGTAACTATTTTTAACATAAGTAATTTAATATAATTTACAGTGTTATTAAAGTTTGATTAAGTATTCGTAAATAAATTAATGTTGGTTGGTCGCTACGTGTAATAAAATAATAACAGAAACACCTGTTTCTCTCAGGTGAAACACGGACTGTTGTCACAGATGCAATACAAACTTACGCGTCGTCAAAGTTTGAATGAATGATGAGAATGATCGTAGGTTCGTACTGTAGCAATGAATGAAGGCTGTTTTTTGCGACAGACGTTCAATGACCTTTTATAGTGAGTAGTTATTAGCGACATCTAGGGACAAAAGCGGAAAGGCTAAGTACAGCGCCATCTATTGTGGAGTAGCAGTACTACAGAAATTGTACTTAGTATTGCTATTTCACAATAGATGGCTGTTCCTTACAACCGTTTGAGGAAATGGTGCCAAAAAAATCTAAACAAAGTTATAGGGTTAGTTACACCACTTCTATCTTAAGAACGGCTGGACTAGAGATGGGTTCTTGCCTGGGCATTTTGGGACATATTGAGTAAAGGCCTAATAAACGCCCAATAACTGCCCTGTATTGGTACGTTTATCGGGCGTAAGTCGACGTTTATTGGGCATTTACTCAATTCGTACCAAAATGCCCAGACAAAAATCCATCTCTAGGCTGGACCGATTTTTATGATATTAAATTTGATTTGTAAGATTTGTGTCCGCCCCGAATGGCAGAATAACTATTAAGACATGGGAAAACAAAACGAAAAAAAAAAATTAAGTTATTTCATTTTCTCATACATTTTGTAAGGAACGGTTTTTTTTGATGATATCTCGAGAATTTATTGACTAATTTCGATAATGATTCTGAGACGGTACGAAGTTCGCCGGGGTCAGCTAGTATGGGATAAAATATCGTTAGTCTAAAATTATTCTATGTCCACAGATATGTATGTAGGCAAATAGGTAGGTACTAATTTCATGATTGAATAATTTATCCATATTTTTATTCAAATTTACTTAAATCCTTCGCTGTCTCAATGTAGGTCTTTCCAGTTTTCAATCTATTAAAATGCAAAGTTTAGTCGATTTGTATGAGAACAGTGGAAAGCATGCACATTCATGACCTCATATTTTGCTGAAATAGGTCCTTTTATTAAAATTATGTTGTAAGGACAGATAGCTCTGCCAGGACTCCAGGAGTTCTGTGCAGTGTACTTCAACCGAATTCTTCTGACAGTCGTAAATCTATATTAGGTAGTTGTTAATGTTCTGAAAGCTAGAACGAAAGAAACATAAAAAGGAAGGAAACTGGCTGCATCCATGAGGATTTGATATCCCTTTCCAGTTTAATACGAGGCGGCAGAAATGTTATTAACATTATTATGGCAGTTGTTACTCTTGTTAAAGATAACCAGGATTTTGTCAGTGATATAAAAGGATAAAGGATAAGTAGATGCGGCTTTCCAGGACCATAACATTAAATATTACTCCCAAAACCGTGAGGAAGAAACAAAGCTATTATCAGAACAAAAACACAACCCACAGACCTACATTAAAAGCATTGTTTGATAAATAATAATAGGCGAGTGATAGGCTAGAGTAGATTTTCCACCATTATCATTAAAAGAGCCGCAAAAAGCTCACCTAAAAGTGAATTATTGTGTGTTTATCTCGAGTGCTGGATAAATTATCGAGCGCATGATAAAACAACCGCGCAGGCCACTTAACTAGGCGTTTAACTATTTTTAGAGGGTTCATAGATACTATAGGTAGATTAGTCAAAATGTTGGGGGAAAATGGTTTTTCTGTCCCCAATTGAACACTTAGGTATGATATAAAAATAATAAAGTTTAGGGCAAGCTACCAACATCGTTAAGATATACCAAACGTTGAGATAGTCGTCCAACATTATTTTTTAAAATTATAATATTTAAAATTTTATTATTATGATTTTGCCCATGTGACGGTAGAACATGGAGGACTCTTGTATTAAAACATCTAAGTTTGTACTCACCGTAAGTATTGCAACCCAAACCCATAACGACAAACATTCTACCAAGAGTGAAGGAAGAAAAACTTCGTAGTAAGTAGGTATCAATATTCAACTTTTGGAAACTGAATATCACTAGTTTTTCCTGCAAAGCTTCATGTTAAATGAGTTTCGTAATATACTTAAGAGGACCCACGAACTGTCTAACCGGCTTTACCGTCTCCACCGTAACAGAATTTCGTCATTCTTCGTTGCACTGTTGTCACCCGAATAACGCACGATCACTTTTCTAAGAGCGAACATCTGAGGAATAGCTGTTCAAAGTATCAATATCTTGAAAATTGAGCATTTACCTGCACAGTTTTAAAATTTATAATATAATGAAAATGACGGATAACTAGTATGCCAGTACCCGTAGGTAACAACAGTTTTATATTTTAAGGATCAACATCTTGAAAACTAAACATTTACCTATAGAATTCTATCATTCATATTATTATGATGAATATGACGTATACTGGTATGCCAGTACCCGTAAGTAACAACAGTTTCATATTTTAAGGAACAATATCTTAAAAATTTAACATTTAGGTACCTGCAGAGTTCTATCATTCATATTATTATGAAAATGACGGATACTGGTATGCCAGTACCCGTAAGTAACAACAGTTTCATATTTTAAGGATCAATTTCTTAAAAAATTAACATTTACCTGCAGAGTTCTATCGTTCATATTATTATGAAAATGACGGATACTGGTATGCCAGTTTTAGGTATATCTTCTTACTAACTACCCGAATTGATTCTATCTGAGTTTTAGTGCAATAAGACTGTAATGTAATTTGAGTTTTCTTTCACTTGATTCACCTAATGATTTCCTGGGTTTAATTTTGAGGTTTGAAAAGTGCTGATTCTCAGCCTAATTTGAATAAATGACTTTTGATTTTGTTTTGATTTTGAGTGCAATATCTACACTACATCATGAAGCTCTTGTTCGTGTTACAAAACAGCGTATGGAGACATGACAAGAAGAACTGTACGAGAGACGATGCATTCTGGAAGGACAAGGATACATAAACGATAAATAAAATAAACTATAAAATTAATTTCACAGCTCAATACAAAGTTATCAAACGTTCATAAGCTCACAAGTGCGTGGCAATCAGTGCGATATGATAATGAGCCTCCAAGTGCGATAAATTGAGATACCAAGTGCGTAATGTATTACCTGCGCACGAGTACTACACGCGAAACACATTAATGATAACACCTAATGGACTACAAATATTTGCCCAGCGTGCAATTAGCCGGTAATATAAAATTTTGGTAAAAGATATATTGGGATAGATTGTGACTGATAGATAATTGTTAGTGGAGCCGCCTAGCTTTGTAATTAAACTATAAAGCTTTTTAGATAAGTTGTATTTTAATCACGTTGTTCGCGTATGTATTTTGGGGAAAATGGTAAGCGAACCCATTTCGCCTGTTGGGTAAGTCTGTGGCGTCATCTACACCGCCACTTAAGAACTACGCGTCACACTGACGTCACACAAAATTCTGCATCGCGCAAACAGAGTTTACCGCACAACTAGCTTATATATAGAACGTCCTGATATCAATCGTCGTCGGGCAGTTACCCACCAGACACGACACCCGTCTGGTCGGAGGGTCCTCCCTTTTCTATGGGGAATGAGTGAGCACTCTGTTCCTCATACCGCTATAATTGTTATGATAACGTAACGTAACGTAACTGCCGATCGATTCTGTAAAAATCTCACCGTAATAACATAGGTGAAGTGAGCGTGAAGTGAGCTATCAATAGTGGCGATCCCTAACATCAGGTGGAATGACAGCTCACTTCACCTTAGTTTTCACGGTGAGATTTATACGGTATAGCACTACTGGGCACAACGGGAGTGCCCGTCGAGATGGAGGGACCAAGTACTTAAGAAATAATTTTAGCTACCTCGATGTATATTTAGACGCCAGTAATCAACTTTGAACCTTATGCTTCAGCGACAAAGTAAAAAACTTTTGAAGAAATTTGACTAAGTATTGATTGAGATGAATGTAGTAGCTTGATGTGCTGGCGTCTGTACTTATTATTGCATAGATAGTAGAGATAATTACAGTATTAAACATTTATTTATGTATGTTTGAAATCCAAGACTTGGCCCTCTATCTTGACTGGTACTAATAGGCAGTTTTAATGTCTTAAACCAAAACATTTACTTTGACAGCACCAAACCGATTACCTACATATGGAAAGATGAGGACTCGTTACTTAGCGTTTTCTAGCATGAACCAACCTTCAGAGACTACCGTCGACAAACTTAACAAATTTCTATTTCTTGATATGGCATGTATCAGAAAGGTGGGGCCATATTTAAGGGCAGGTACAGGCCTTTAAACTGAACCGCTTTCGTCATAGGAAAACATAATTAACCATCCCATACAAAACTTCTAACGAACTTCTAAACTATAACTAGACTTCGTCTTCAATCTTCTTCTTCTCTTCTTCTTTTATATCTACTCGACCCAATGTATGGGATAGCTGATTTATTATTTCGCGATTACGATGTTGGTCCCATGATTGTTAAGTTTGATGGTCTTATATTATTATTTTCTTTTATTTTAAGATCACTCAGTCTAAATGGACATTCTATACCACACCCTTAATTATGACCTTTTTGGCACATGCTGTTTATGCCGATATCAGGTCTGGCGCACTCCGCATTTTAGCTATGAAGCTACAAGTACGCGGCGGGCTCGACTTGTCGGGTCAATTCAGTGGGCTCTAACGTAGTCGAAGGATAAGACTTACGCGATAGAAAGAGCTGCAACTTGTAGGTTATTAGCGCTGTGAGACCTGAATTGCACTTTATTGTGTCGAAGCAAGGTCGCTATTTATTTAAATGATTATGTGGAGTGAATCTTCTGTACTTGTACTATTTTATAATATGTTCTGTGCCTATGGGTATGTACTAGGTACTCACATATTATAATAGCTTCCGTAGTTAAGAGCTAAACTGTAAACCGCGAGGACTAAGGACAAAGGAAGTAATAAACGGTCTGTTTGTGGCAGTGTGGTCCCCGCCAAGAATAGTTAGCGTTGTTCAATTGTTTCGCTAAAGCAGGATACACATGTCTTTCCAGTACCAGCGGAATAGCTGCCCATCCGCGGTGCTATTCTGTAAAAATCTCACCGTAAAACATATGCGAAGTGAGCTGTTAACAGTGAAAAACAGCTTTTTTTTTTTATGGATGGGAAATCATCGAATGACCCCTCCCGCTCTGGGTGGAGCAGAAGGGAGTGTCAGACTCTTACTGACTAAAACCCACCCGTGTTCCTTCCTTAGCCCTTTGTGTTCCGGGGTAGCGGTAACCCTTTCGGACAATCCCGCTGCCCGGGTGAAAGACAGCTTACTTCACCTAATGCCAAATGTAGTGTATCTATTATATAAATAGGTATGTAAACACTGTCTCATTCACATAAGCGCGGTAGCTGCTATCACTAATGTCATCTGTCAGTCACGAGGAATGGCGGGAAACAGACAAAGTGAAGCGGAAAAATACGATGGCGCTTGGTATACTTAGTGAGCCCGTGAAGTGATATATTCAACATAAATATCACGGAATCAACAGGATTATACGATGTACGCCTACCTTTTTATGGAAAATACTGGCTGTTCTGTAGACATTTCACCGTGAAAACTTAGCTGAAGTGAGCTAGAGAAATGAATCTACCTGACGCTTTTTTTTTGTGAATGGGATATCATCAAATGACCCCCCTCCCGCTCAGGGTGGAGCAGAAGGGAGTATCAGACTCTTACTGACTAAAACCCACCCGTGTTCCTTCCTTAGCCCTTTATGTTCCGGGGCAGTGCATGGTAACCCTTTCGGACAATCCCGCTGCCCAGGCAGTCCTTACGGGCCCCTTCCTTATATTGCTGACATCTCTTTGAGGCGGGCGTGGAACACGTAGGTACGCGCCGCCTAGCACGGACTTGGTCCTAATCGGACGTAGAGTTACCAATTACTCTCCGCCCGCAGGCCCGCGATCCACCTGATGCTTGGGTTGACACTAGTGACAGCTCAGTTCACATCAGTTTTAAGAGGAAAAAAGTTTTTAGAGGACAGCAAAACTTTGAAAAAGTGCCCGGGAAATTAAAAAGTTCTGGAAAAATTTAAAGTGCTTTTTCTGTGGGGTTTTGATATGAATTACTTATTGTTTGGACAGGAGAACGTCTGTCAGGCGAGCTAGTGAAGAATAAATATGGCGGTTTGACATAATTATTTCTACATAAAAACTGTCAAACCGCAAGTTTTATTCCTCAGATAAAAGTTATGTGAGGATTGAAAAAAAAAAGTCTATTCAATTTTATGTTTCCAATTGATGTTATTTCAAGTTAAACAAATATATCAACTTTATTTTAGTGGTAATTAAATTGATTTCAGAGTGACTGGCAGTATTGAAGAGGTTAGAAAAATGATTGAAGTTGTAGCGTAAACTGAACTTTATTGTGTAGGATTAAAGTTATTTTTCCAAAAACTCATATTTGTTTACATTTTTGGCAACTAAATCGCGAACGTAAATAGTGATTTAACACTAAACATATTCAAAATGTCGTTCTGTCTCAGTCATCTTCAAACGATTGACAGGAAAACAAAGATGTTTAAAAAAAATTAACAAAAGAAAAAAAAACCGACTTCCAAAAAACACTACAAAGTGAAAAATAACTTTAATTACGGAAGCCAGTGTCTCTGGATCTGTATTTAAGTTTTTGCCACCGACTTCCGAAATTAAAGTTATTTTTAACTTTGTAGTGTTTTTTTGGAAGTCGGTTTTTTTTCTGTTTTTTTTTATTTCTCGCTTTTTAGTGGGTCTGTTTATAATTTATCTAAGTCACAATAGCCTAATGTCAACTTGCTCATCGCCTTTTACAAAATATATTGCTTTTCCCGATGCAGGGACGTTAATTGTTGAGGAGTTCTCCTGGTATTTCACCATCAACTCCATTTCACTATTTGCATTGCGAAGAGCATAAATTGCTTAGCAACTATATTAAAGTAATCGAATCGCAACCCCTGAAAAACTTATTATTGAGTAGTTCCGGTGTCCATCTGTGGTCTTCATCATCAGTTCCAGTTCACCAAATGGTGCTTTCCGAGAGCAAATGCATGAGTTACTATAAAAATACCCAAATCGCTATAGATGTGCCTAGATCTTGACCTGATGACAACGGGACCACACTTTCAAACAAAAAAGTAATTTTTCAAATCGGTCTAGCCGTCTTTGAGTAATCGGGAACATACATAAAAATAAAAGATTCCGACGAACTGAGAACCTCCTCCTTTTTTTGAAGTCGGTTAATAAAATAGGTTCTAAATTGTGTAATATTCTATTAATTGAATTAGGTATTTTATAACATAGAATTAATTACCTATCTTATACTTAGAAATAAAAGGTACCTACCTATATCTTATTTTTATTTATTTATCTTATGAGCAGTGAGAGTGAGATTGGAGGGGCCCGTGGCTAAGTAATAACAGCCGCACGGGTTGATTGATCAGGTTAAGCTACGCTTGGCGCGGTTGGTCCGTGGATGGGTAACCATCTTTACATACCGAGACCCCTCCGTGCCTCGGAAAGCACGATAAGCCGTTGGTCCCGGCTGTCATTCGCGGATCTTTGACAGTCGTTACGGGTAGTCAGAAGTCCTAAAGTCTGACAACTAGTTTTACCAAGGGGTATCATATTACCCAATAACTGGGTGGAGGTCAGATAGGCAGTCGCTCCATGTAAAATGCTGGTATTGAGCTGCATCCAGTTATACTGGAAGCCGACCCCAACAAATTTGGGAAAAGGCTAAGTAGGTGATGATGTCTTATGAGTAGTGAAAGTTCAAGATATTTTAATTCTGTAAGTCTTATATAAAAACAAAAAAATGTCTACGAGTTCACGACGTAACTATGCGCTAACTAAGCTGAATCTACGCGACATTTTTCAGCGCCAATTCTCGCGCCCTTTACATCCGACTTTCCTCCTAAATCACGAGCATACAGCAAAAAAATAAAGATGTCTGCCACGAGCGAGACGCAATCACCCAATGGATCGGCTAGACATGCGCAGAATTTTAAACAACGAACCTTGTGTTTTTATTATATTATCTGTGCAAGTGTGCAGTGTGAGTTCTGTTTTCAAAAAGACTTGGAGATTGTCCTCGTTTGACGCTCGAAGACATTATAACAGGGGGCGTTGTTGGTAAACATATTGGATTTATTTAAAAACGATGGTTACATTTAAACGTCTAAAATGTATGGTTAAACAGTCGTTAATCAGTACTTAACTTTAAGCAACGTTTACGAATAACGGGAATTTTGTACAATTGTTTTGTGAAATGTACCTATTGAAAAACAAGACGGCGGCGTTAGTTCTAATTTTGGCCACTCACCAAAATATCGTTGTACCGTTGTATTATCCTTAAAACGGATAACAGTGGCCACTATATTCCGTTTTAAGGATTATAATAAAATTAAACAACATAAAACTACCGTTTCTAATAATATTAACGTATAATCTTGTGAAGCACAACCTAACGTCCTTACTTTCTGCATTTTCATTCTAAATTGTATGAAATAACCAAATAAACGATGAGGGCGCCACTGTGCGGTCGGCATAGTCTTAATAGATGAATGGTTTTTGTAAGCGTTTTTTGTAGCCTAAAGTGCCTAAATTAGCTTATTGACAGGTGAACATTGCTGTCGCAATCCTTACCGATCAAAAATAATAGAGCTAATACTTAGGTATATCTTTTCAATCAAAATGTAAGTACCAGTTGAATAGAAGTGAAAATGGCCAGAATGTAAACCAAGTGACACGGGCAATATAAAATAACCAGTATGGCACCGGTAGGTACCCGATGTAACGACATAATTCATTACCGTAAGTGGCCACTACAACTGTTGAATCATGCTCAACGACGCTAAATGAGCAAAACCACAAAATGCGAAAATGGCGATGGCCGCTTCACCATTATATTGATTTCGACGCCATTAAAACGAACCGGAAATTAAAAAGAAATAAAAACATATTGCTTTCCCGCGCGCACCAAACTTCAACCAATTTGTACACGTTCTGTTTTCGAACAAGCGATTTTTTTACGTGCCAGATTGGCGTAACTGTCTATGGGGTGCAGTCAATTTTAGGCTTAAAAATGCAGCAATAAAAGAGAAATATTGCATGACAAAAAATCACCCGGCGTCATTATAAAATTGCGACTGATAGGTGTAATATAGGGTAGGTAGATTTTATTTGGCATGCCATTATTGTCAGCGTGATATGATTATTATATTATCGGGCGATAAACGGGCATAAAAAAGATATATCGTGGTGAAGCAATCATCTCGAGCAAGGATTACGACGTTATTACAGTGTATCATGTGGATTTATTGAGAATGTTCTCGCTAATTAGATTTGCGAGAGGGAATATGAGTTACGTTTGCAGTAAATCACGGGCTTTGCAGAGCAACTCTAGAAAATGTTTTAGTAGATGTAGGTACCTATTGTTGCTAGTGTTTAAGGTTAGACAGAAAATGAACAGACTTCAAAAAAGGAGATGAGTTTAGTTTAAAAAACGAATAATTTTCCAACATAGGCAACAAGAAGCGACTTGGTAGGTAGGTTTGTGATTGTTAATTATAATATTTATAACTATGTATGTATATTATAATACGGCTCGCATAGTGTGAAGGTTCCTATCTCTGGAGCCCTGACCACCGGTAGGCTACTATTAAAAAAAAAAAATTAATGTGTTTTTTTTTATAAAAAAAATTTAAAATGTATTTCATAAGTAAGCAAAAAAATGAATTATATGTAGGTAATAAATTAATAATATGTATTTTAACCAAACCAAAATCCGAAGAAGCAGCACCACTGCACAGACCAACGGCAGGCAGCAGGCACTCATAGAATGGTGGCAGAGTTCTAATTGAAACAAACGAATTAAATTAGAGTTCCTTCAAAAGTAGACATTTTTAAAATTCGGTATTTGGAGCCAATTCTTCGTAACTTTACGCCCACAAGATGATTTTATTATTTCAAGCTTTTATAGCATCGACAGTTTTCGGTGTTCGCATGTACTCCTGCCTACCCTAGCTCTTTAACAAGGGTGTGTTTCCGCCACTTAACTGTTAGTGTGGCAACACCATTAATTTTATCATTTGATTTCCTAAAAGGAGGTGACATGACTATTTGACTAAAAATGTCTTGCGGAAAAAGAAGCGATACTTATTGTTGATGGTTAAAAATATATCCTAATTGTATTTTCATGTTTTCTTAGATAGTAGGTACCCACCTACATTGTTATTTTTTGGTGGAATCTACGTACCTGTACCTCATAGGCATACAATACATACTAACACTTTTATTATTTTATTATTGTTTTCCATATTTTTTTTGTATCTACTGCTGAACCAATCAAATACGAGTAAGCATTGATATATATGTTACACTAGATTAGTAATTACCGCACCAAGGCGTTGCCACTAGACTGATGGCCACAGCCATCAGCGTAGCTAACGTCAGTTCAGTGCTCTGTGTGACGCCAACCGAAGTCAACCGAGTGACATACGCCAAAAAATATCGCGAAAGAGTGCGATTCAAGATCACAAAAATATAATAAATTAACCGGAATTACTTTCCACACGTGAATTAATTGTCTCTGTGTTTATATCAACGTAAAAACGCAACAAAATGTAGAATTTTGTAAATTAGGTTCAGTGTTACCACTAAAAACTTCGATCAATAATAGCACTAGATGCCCGATGAGCGCTTCAAAAACGGCCCGAAAAATAAGAGCACAAATATTTTTGTGGTCTTATTTCAAATTAGTATGGTCCAATCATAGCCAACGTTAAGACGTCAAAATGCCGCAGTGCGCGTTCAAAAATTGTGTAAATAACTACCGCAACACCAAAATTTTGGAAGGAATACCTTTTTTTCGGTAATTTTATATCATTAAATGTTTTTTATATAATAATAACACACTTAAATAGAAAATATAAATAACTTAGCGAATATTATGATTGTTTGGCCAATGTTTGCGACAACGCGCCAACCTATTCTAACAAACATCGACTGTTTGGAACAGGGAATTCATGGAGTGGTATTGTTCTTTTATATGTTATTTTTGTTATAATTGTGAGGACTGTAAAAAGGGATTTATGTGGGCTAAAGAAAAATAAATGGTTTCACAAATTAATAGATTTAAGAGACATGGGTGGGTTATGTTATACTTCAAACGATGTTCGACGTATGCATGAAAACCGAATGTGTTATACGCAATTATTGTCTTCGCACGAGTGGTGGCAAAACAATACAAAACAAATATGATAAAAACTTTATATGTGTGAACGTTTTAAACGCATATATTGAAAAGGATGTGTTTTCTGGGAAAAACGAACACAATCATAAAATAAGCTTAATGAAACTAATTATAGAAAAATTCATTGATGTATGATTACATTATATTTGTAAAAAAGAAACCGCTCAAATAAAAATTGTTTCCAAAAGACAAATTTATAACAAGCTGAATCTGTTTATAGGCAATTAAACATACATTACGTTTAAACATACCGATTATTAATATTTGTCACCATACAAAACGAACCTTCACCTGAAAAATATTATATTCTGCAACTCTACGTCTTTCAATACTTACTGTATTCTGAGCATTGAAATGTAATACCAAGAACTACGTCTAGTTCCAAAATAGAGTAAGCACGAAATTGTCAACAAAATGTTTTTAACCTTATTGCTTACATGTTAAGTTTCATTTTAGGATAAATATTTTTGTAGTTATTATAAAAATTACTTTTTATTTTCAAGTGATATTTTAAATTTATTGCTTTTAACCTTTCTCCGATGACAAAAGGACTTCAGTACTAATAATTTGCAATCGTAATTAAACTTTATGTTAGAATGTTAAGGTTTATAATAATCTGAAGTTGTTAATATTATTAAACCTTTTTCTATAGTTCGTAGTAAGAAATATAAATGTTTATGTGTGTGAAAACGTGGCCACTTTAGCGACTTATTTTTGTTCCTAATCATTAATCTAGTGCTATTATTGATCGAAGACTAAAAACTTAGTTTTACTTTCCCACATTTGTGGGAGTTTTTAATTTATGGAATAAGTGATTTCAAATATTTTTTAATAATAACAACGTAGTAGGGTGCCTAAAGATGCAGCACGCCGTGAAAGATGGGTGGAAATAATCTGATTGCTGAGAAAAGAGACTGACTGGCTACCTACAAAATCATTCAATTTCATTAATAATAAAGAAAAAATATTCAAAAAGAAAATGTCTTAGTTATTTTCATTATTTATAAACTTCTATTACACATCCAATAAGAAATAGTTAATTCAAATATTTAAAAAATAATTTAACTTAACGTATTTTACGGCTTAAAATGTTGGGTAAAATTTCGCATGGGTAGGCAGCCCCATCCCGTCATTGCATGTTTATATTGCGGTCTTTGTCTAATCTAAGCGACGGTATTATTCTTACGACGTGTGTAAGTGAGACAGATATATGTTTACTTTTAAATGTTTAGTGGTTTCAAAGCTACGTCGTCGCGTTTAACAAGTGGGTACACTTTTATGACACATTTTATTTAAGTTTGCTTCTCTAGTTATTTAACTCAATGCGAGTAAGTATATAATATATAGTTATACTTTTTTAAATATTTTACTAGTTTGTTTCAAGGTCTACCTTCCTGAAACAATTAGTATCTATGTGTAGGTATGGTATCTATTTGGTCATTTGTAATCCCTTCTGCAATTTGCAATGTTTTAATCTAAATAAATAAATAAAAAAGTATCTGTTTTTAATGTCAAAATAACAGCTTTTTACTAAATGCATACCTACTTGCGGTATTTATAATTGAAAACTTAAACAAAAAATCAATTTTAAACAAAGGAGATCACCCAACCTCCATACATTTTTGGGCTAATTTTGAAAGTGCCGGCCAACTAAAATAAACTCAATATTACAATAGATAATAATAATATAAACACTTTTTATTACCACACTAAAGTTCTAAGTCAAGTCTGTGAGATATTATTCAAACTCAGAACATCTATTCAGTTTGTGGAAGAAACCTAATTATTATTATATTTCTTGGAATAACGTGCGAGTCAGAATGTAAAAAAGGTAGCAGCTACCTGCGCCTGCGTCACATGCTATCTCGCTCGCACTGACCACACGGCGCTCACCGCACGGCTTGCCTTCAGTTCTCCATGCAACTTCTGTTACATCGGACGGCTACACCGCTGTGCTCCCAGTTTTATCGTTGTTTTGTCATTGCTGTTTTTGTTATAGTGTTATTGTTGTTTTTTGTCGTGTTATTGTTGTTTTTTGTCGTTTTATTGTTGCTATAATGGCACAAATGTTGTGTATAAAATGTCGTGAACCATGTGAAGGTCGAAGGACTTATACGTGGACTTCACGAGAAGAACACCATAACGACATGGCGCAGATAGTTATCGAGGAGCTGGTTGCGAGACAGGTAACCTATTTTATATTTTTTGGTACAACTAAATGATAGTAACTCCATACCATGCTAGTCTCTTTCCAGTTGGACGTATAACGTACCTACACCACTACTGGGCAGTCTTGTCACGTGTACGAACAATTTTAATCATTGTAGTTTATTCAATTCAATTCATTTATTTGTCAGATCAGTACAATCCAATATTGTTAGTAAGAACATAATCAACTTACAAACTAGTATTAGTGCATATACTTCTATCAATTAATAAAAAAAAAACATGTCATATACGATAATAATAATAATAATTCATAATGGTTAACACAATAACACTACACACACTACATCTGGCACGGTTTGGAGGCAACACTACCGTTATAATCAAAGGTTTTTAATCAAAGTAGGTGTTTAATCATTTTATTTATTATTCTTTTCAGGAAGAGCCAACAGACTTCATTTGCCGACCATGTTGGCAAAGAGTTGAAAGGACTTTTCAACGACGAGTTCGCGAGGCAAATCAAGTCATCGATGCTCTGCCAGATGAACCTGCTCCGGAAGTACCCCGAACCCATCCAACACTGACATTACCAGGATTCGTTCGTACTCCAAACACAACAGTGAATTGTGTTTTTCAACATTGCCAGAATGTGACCCGACTTAGAATTCCACATAGTGTGATTGTTCTTCTGATCGGACGTTACAATTTATTGATACCAGAAAATGCTCGCGTGTGTCAAGAACATCTGGAGCAAAACCTCTGGCATACACTTCCTCTACAGGATAATCTCGTAGAAGATTTTACGGCCTCTGAAATAGTGAGTGCTCTAACTATAATGCGAAATCAAATAACAACAGATATACTCAACTTTGAACAATATGAACTTATAAATGCAAACGAATTCCACACTTGGATTGGACTTAGTCATGAGCAGTTTTCCAATTTGCTCGACAATATATCCAGTTTAAATAGTAACAGACACAAAAAAACTATACTGGCTGCAACATTAGCCAAACTTCGAACAGGGGATTCTAATGCGAGGCTCGCTTTGATTTTTAGAACAAGCGAATCCCGTTTTCAAAGACTATTGACCTTAGGTCGTGAAGCGTTAGTGCGTGATTTTGTTCCTATACACTTAGGATTTGACCATTTAAATCGACAAGATGTAGCACAAAGGAACTTATTATTACCAGAAACGTTATATGGAAATCCAGAAAGCTCTATAGAACAAAGAAACGCTATTACTATATGCGACGGTACATATATATATAACCAAAAAAGCTCCAACTACTTTTTTCAAAGACTCACGTACAGTCACCATAAATATAGAAATCTGACGAAGCCTTTTTTATTTGTATGTTGTGACGGTCATATTATAGAGGTGTCTGGACCACACGCTGCAACAACTTCTGACGCCTATGTAATGAATTCTATTCTTGAGGACGAAGAAAGTGTATTTCATTGGTTTTATAGACCAGGAGACGTATTTATCCTTGATCGCGGCTTTAGAGACGCGGCATTACCTCTACAATCTCATGGATATTCAGTGCATATGCCCCAAACAAAGGATGCTAATGAAACGCAACTGACTACGGTACAAGCAAACAAGTCACGCCTTGTTACCATATGCCGCTGGGTGGTCGAAGTCATTAATGGACGATTTAAGAGGGATTTTCGACTATTACGAATCGTTCATTGCAATCGTGCCTTACCGCACATGATTGAATATTTTAGGATAGCAGCAGCAATATTAAACGCATATCATCAAGTGATTGTGGACAATGTGCGCGCCCCAAGATTTTTAGAAATCATTCAAGAAAGAATTAATATTCCAAATACATTGGGTGATCTGGTAACCAGATACAATTATAACCGAAGACGTGCACAGTTTCAGCCAATAAATACGAATCTGTCTGATATCCCGTTCCCTATATTAACGGAAGAAGACCTTATTTTGTTCGCCCTTGGTATATACCAACTTAAACAGGCACGTAGTTATTATGCAGAGCACATACAGGCAACTGGTATGTTTGTCATTGAAATCGGAGGAAATATACCTGCTGAACATCTGCGAGAAGTTGAAGGGAGGGATCTCTACATACTTCGAGGGCGAATCCAGTCCCGGCATATCCGTTTACAAACATATCATGTTTATATAGCCATAGACACAGCTCTCACAGGCAGGCAAGCTATTGCGCATTATTATTGCTCTTGCCGTAATGGCAGAAGAACTATCGGCTGCTGCTCCCATGTGATGTGTATTGTATGGTACATGGGGCATGCAAGGCACCTGTCTGTCATAAACATTCCTGCTGAAGGTTTAGAGAATATTTTTGTTAGACCAGGAGAATTATAAGTAGAGAATAATCATTGAAATGTTCAATAAAGAATTTTTTTTTTTCCCGGGACTTTTTATAATGGACGTGAAACTAAAATGGCAACTGACTACCATTGCACCACATAGAAATAACACTTTTGACTAAACAAAAAACTGCTTTACATCTACACTGAGTGATACTTTGAGGCTAAAATTCAAACCGAAATATAATCTCATTGAATTGACTTAGAACTTTGGTATAGTAATAAAAAATGATTATAATGTTGAATTCTATTTAAATAATGCGTTTATGTTTGTTGGCCGGCAAAATAAAAATTAGCCCAATCTGGGTGATCTCCTTTGTCTGTTTGTTTGTTCCGGGTAATCTCGGAACCGGCTGGACTGATTTTGACGCGACTTTCACTGGCAGATGACTGATGTTGTAAGGAGTAACAAAGGCTAAATTTTGTCCCGGTAGCGCGTTCCTTTCCGACAACCAAGCGGGTGAAGCCGCGGGCAGCAGCTAGTTTTGAGTATACTAATTAACTGTTCACAAGTGAATGTTAGGAAGGTTAACTTGCCTACGCTGGACGTATGTTTTGAAAACGTCACTAGGTTCTCACTTTAAAGGTCACTTTTTCCGCTATAATGTTCCCATTATTGGTTAAGTCGTCCAAAAAAATACCTGAACAGCATCCTACGATACAGTAACTTATGTAGTGTACTCTTAGAGCGCTAAAAAGTTATTTTGGCGCGTGGTCAAAATCGGATCTAATGCCACCATCTTGATTTTAGAATACATTTTACATTGCACAAATGTTTACCAACAGCGCTCCCCTGTCAATGTCATTCAAGGAATAAAAACGTAGACAGAGAATAGCTTAAAAACATTTCTTTCAAAACCAATTTAAAATCTTAGCAGCCAGTCCGTATCAATTTGAGTTTGCATTACAAGCGTTCTGCCTATAAAACCGATAACATCGTCATTACGTTCCGAATTCGAATGAAATTGTAACGTAAGCATTTAACGCCCTTAGCGATTGTTAGGAGCCACCAGTAGGTGGCGCTGCCGGTCCGGAAGTTGGCAGGAAATGGCCACTAATGGCGGCCCACCGGAACCGTCGCCATTACGCCGCTAGTGCTGCTCAAATAATTACATAGACAATGTTTATTTTGCCATATAGGTAAGTTTTAGATAAATAGAGGGAGGTAAATGGACACTTTTAAATATTGAAGGAAGATCAGTTACTGACAAGGAAGATTAAGTAGTTTCTATCTATTCGGTATCACGATGAACGATGATGAATCTGCATGACGTGCCCATAGAAAGAATTATCGTAAGGTATTCAAGTTACTAAATTATTTAAACTTATTTAAAAATAATTTAAGTAATCTTTCTTCACCTTTGTAAAAAAAATAACTCCTAAATGGCGTTTTAAATTATAATGTTGCATAAGTCTCGCTCCTATGGAAATTTCTGGATAAAAAGTATTCTATGTCCTAGTCCAGGTCATGGTCTACCTATGCACCAAATTTCATGCAAATCTGATCAGCCATTTAAGCTTGAAAGCGAAAAAAACAAACATACAAAAACAAATTTTTTTTCATTATAATATTAGTTTAGATTATAACTAAAATCTAGTACACCCCCCACATTTCGTCAGTGATGGTCAAGTCCCTTGTAGGTAATAGGGGGCAAGCATATTGACATCAATCGGGCACACAAATCCACACTTCAAACTGCACCTGGGAAGTTTCTGATGGAAAAACTGTTCCTCCTGGGAGTCAAACTCAAGACAGCATGCTTAGTTGTAGCTTTTGTGACCGCCAGACCAACGAAGTAGCTAGTATTTTAAATTAAAACAGGCTTTTATCCGACAAATATTTTCGTGTCCATTTCGCGAGGGTCGTATATTTACGACCAAATACCACAGCTCGTTTACTCTGTTTTTTTTTTTTATTAATTACGCTGTATTCTATCAGGTTATTCGAAAAAAGAAATTCGAATCACTGTGCCGGGCGCTGGGGGCACGACAACTGATATGAAATCGGGCGGTTAAAACACTACTTCCTTGGTCTGCATCACGTGCAAAATTAATGAATCATTACCATCAGTCTCCTGCGCTTATCTCAATTTATTTGGGGTTGGGGCAATATATCTTTTTCTTCCTTACTTCTCTATTACTCGACATCTTGGTTTGGTAGTCGTCTTTCTAACCATATCTTTAATACAGTCCATCCAATGGCCCCGATTTTGTTGTTCACATACTAAACTAAATTTAAGTTCAGTGCATCTTTTTCTTTCTATTTCATTAAGAAAAGGACAGAATATAAATATTAGTTTAGCCCTGTCACAGGACAGGACTATGACAGGACTAAACTAATATTTATCTTCTGTCCTTTTCTGCACTGAACTTAAATTTTGTTTAGTTTGTGAACAACAGAATCGGGGCCAATGTCTCTTCGCTCTTCTCCTACTCTTAAAGCCATCCATATACTTATATTCATACGCAAAACCTTCCTCAGAACTTATTAATCTATATTTATATATACATACATAATAATATACATACATATGTATGGGCTGATTTTTCCATCGCCAGATAACTTTTATTCTAGGAATAATATTAAATTTTTGTCAGTTCTTACATACAAAATATGTCAGATGTAAATTTTATTCCACAAATAAAAATTATCTGTCGCTTGAAAAATCAGCGCAAAATGAAATGAGGTGTCTGTTACTAATGTCAAAATAACAGCTTTATACTAAAAATGCATATAAAGTATATACGGAACTCAAAACATTTTTTTTTATTTTAGTCTGGTTTGTTCCGGCTCATCTCCGAAACGGCTGGACCGATTTTGATGGGACTTTCACTGGCAGACTAGCTATGTTAAAATGAGCAACGTGTACTTTTTTTCGAAAAAGAGTTAGGGTTACGCGCAAAAAGAAACTTAAAAGGAGAAAATAAATCTTCCTTTTCACACACACCTTCTCTATGTGACACATTATTGATACCCGACATCCACGCGATCGTTGTCGCGGGCGCAGCTAGTGAATAAATAAATCTTAAAGCCGTATTGCATATAGTCTCTATGTACTGACTAAACACAAGTCACCTGTCTCAGTATACCAGCGCTACGACATTATTTTTTTAAAATGTCGCAGAATCGTGCTGATATAGGCGCCTTTTGGCTTCGTATAGGACTTTCTGTCTCATTTTTCTTTTTGTTAAATATAACTTGGTTTTTTATTTACGAACGAAAGTGTTTAGTTTAGTTTGTGGTCTTCCTGTACGAGTCGCAATAAATACGTTTTCTTTCTTTCTATCTTTCTCTCAGAAAGCACAAGTTATAAATAACCAACGCTGACAATTTTCATCCTCGCCAAAGTTCTCGTGGTCCGAAGAAGTTGGACAATAAATCGTCAGCAGTCCAAGTGAAAAAGAGTCGCAACTTCGACCGTAACGAGTTTCAAATTGGAAAATCTACTTAGAGTTCGAACTTCGAAGTTTGCAGGTCCAGCGTCCGGAATCCACTGTTGTTTTCTTAATTTTATCTTAGAAGCAAGCTGGGTTTGTAAAAGCAGTGCTTCTGTAGGGAACTTTTTAAAGATGGTAAGTAGTTTGTTTTTTATGAGGAGACTGTGATTTTAGCAGACTCGTGTTAGACCCTATATACACACATGCTTCTCTTGCCATGAAAAACTACAGTTTATATACAGTACCGTAAAAAACCGTGCCATGTACAACGGGGCCAAATTGTACCTGTAGGTACCTATTATGACCTCTTAAATATTAACGCGATTGGAAATCAATTTGAAACTGCCCAGCACTAGGAATTTTCTATCTAAAAATCGTTGTGCCACTGCCAATATATGAAAACTGTCGCTGTAAACGGCCGCTTATGCCGCAAAAAAACGTACTTATATTTCGACACAAGGGAATCAAAATGTATAGTGTACTTCCCGTTGACTTAGAATCATGAAATTCGGCAAGAAGCAAGGTCATGTAGCACTTGAAGTAAAGAAAAAAAATCCGAAAACCGTTAATTTGTAGTTACATACCTACTTTGTACGGAACCCTCGGTGCGTGAGTCCGACTCGCACATGACCTTTTTTTTTACAAGAAATTTAGCCGATTCCCATAATATATTCAGAGTCCTGTAACGACGGATGACAATAATTAAAAGACTATCAGATATTATTAAAGACTATTAGATATTATATTAGTATTACTTTGTAAGCTCTGAGCACTTCCAAGCGAAGGCAGTTAATCACCCAGCGCATTAAGCGTCTGTCATCACACAGCGACGACGCCATTGTTCGCAGAACCTTGCAATTTCCCCACAACACACTAACAATACGCTAATGCGAAACCACCAAGTAGGTGCACAGATTAAAAAATCATCCAGGATAATAAAGAACTTATCGACTGTGAGATCTGACGCCGGTGCCTAGCGAATGGAAAAAAGTAAAAAGGCGGGAATTTGATTCATAATGACATCAACATGGCGGCACTGATGGCGATCTGAGAGGGAGATAAGAATGGGGTGGCTTTGTCTTGCGTTTGATTACTGTTATAGTGCCTATATTAGCAGTGGAAGTCTGTATAGGTAGGTATTACTGGAGGTGGCGTTAGTATGAATCATTTATTTTATAGATACTCTAGAAAATCAGAACATTAATAGTTTGCCCTTAAGGCCTTAATGTGAATGCGCAGTGGTAGACTGCGAAATTCAAATTTTCTTACGTTTTTTGCAATTTGCAGGTCAGTGTCAGGTTGTATCTTGATCAAAATTTGATTCGCGACTATAACAGGTAGTATTTACAGAATTATAATAATTTTATTTCACTAGTCGATACAATCAATGTTAAAGATAAAAATTCTCCAAGAAACATTGGGTCTTACACTCGTCTGTCGTATAAGATACCTATATAGATTTATTGTAATAATGTCTGTACTGTGTTTTGATTAGTGTGGAAAAATAAATATTTTTTTAAATTTTTTTTTAAGATATCCATGAAACTTTCAACAATTAAAAGACACGTTAAAATGTTCTTATAACTCTAACATCCAAACTCTAAAGACATTCTATGAAGTACAAGCTTGCTAATTTATAGTACCTTGACTTGGATAAGAAAATCGTTTAATTGGTAATAATAATTCTATGGGCACATTAATAGAACGTTGTTTGCGGAGTGGAACTGCAATTTTGAAATTCGAACGAACATTTTGGATATTTTTATCGATTTTGTTTTGTTTTGCTTCCATTTCGTGATTGTGTATTATTGGCGTATCAAGAACAATTCGATTTATTAGAAGCTTTCTTTTCAAACAACAAGAATTGTAATTTAGCTCTACAGTGGAATGGTGAGTGGGCCATGTAAAAATGTTATTTACAAAAAGTCTTATGAGACTGTAGAAGAGCTAAGGGTCAAGGTAGAAAATGTTATTAGGAGCATTAACACCACAACACTTTGCAGAATGCTACACGATGTGGAATTTCGTAACTATCCATTCGTTACGAGGGGTCTCATTTCGAACAACTTATCAGTTAAATTATTGAAGTGTAACAAAATTTTAATTTTAAATAATCCAAGTATCAATGTCTTGCTAGATAATAATTTTCTTCATGTTTACGTGTCCTTCATATTAGAATTGATGATAAAATAAATTAAGGTTAGATTCCATGCTCTTTTTTATCTCTAAAACCAAATGTTTATTACAGAGATTCTATCCTGAACAATAATCCTATCGATTAGTAGAATAAAATAGCGAGTGTTTATTTTTGGAGCTGATTTGATTTCCGGTTTAGGTAAGCTTGTCGAAAAATCTGTGAATACAGTTTTGTTTCTTTATAAAAATAAAGAAATGTTTCCTAGTAAAATAATCTTATCTTAAAGTGGTTTCCCTTCAGGGCCCATTGATTTTTTCCACCCTGTATAACTACAATATTAAGTTTGTTCTTGGGATAAATTCATCCCAACTATGGAACCCTTCATCGTGCGTGGTCCGACACGCACTTGTTATAGTATCTATTGCAATGACAACGTTTGCACACTTACACCAAAAGTACACTATTACTACTAGTAAGTACTAGTAGTACTATTCTAATTATTTTTGAAATTCTAAACGGAAAGTTCTAAAAACATTTTTGTTATTCCCGCAACGCCTTCCAGTTCGCCTGAAACCTATTCGGCAATAAACTGAAAAACACAATTTATACCGAAACGCGCCCAACGAAATGTAAATACGACGAATCGTAACCGAATTGGTCAAAGGGCAAACGGGAAATCACTGTCCATTTGCCGAATTCAACATTTGTGACAAGTTCGGACATACATACACAATTTTCGGCTTCGAATACTTGAAAAGGTTCTATTCTTTCAGACTACGTTATAAAGGTTATTTTGGTGGCAAAAACTATTTTTGTGACCGCAATCCCCTTCGTAGGTATTCGAACACAATATAAACTGTAATAAAATAAACCGGCCGCAATAATTTTTATTGTAAGAAGGGACCTCGAATTATCATTTAGATGGGGTGGTTGGCAATATGGCGCAAATTCTGGTGCCGAGCAAAAAATAGATCGGCCAAACAGCCGACGTGACAATTGAGTTACTGCAAGGGACGATCTTGTAAAGCGATGTTTTTTGGGGATTTTTTTTTTGTAATTGCACCTATTTTATTGGCGAGGGTCTTTTGTTTATGCGGTGTTGTGTTGTGGTAAAGACTTTCTTGCGTAGGTATTTTCTAGTTAGGTAACTTTTGTTTTTTTTTTATCCATAACTAGCTGTGCCCGCGACTTCGTTCGCGTGCATGTAGGAAAACAAATTGGATTTCATGGGTTTTAATTTTTTTACGATGAACCCTGTTTCTTTTTCTAAAATAAAAGCCTAAGTTACTCCTTGTTATAACATGATCTATCTGCCAGTGAGAGTCCCGTCAAACCCAGTCTAGCTGTTTCAGAGATTAGTCGGAACAAACAGACAGATTTTTTTTTTTTTTGTTAAAATTACCGTATATAATTTATACCTACTTTCATACGCATTTTAGTAAAAAGTTGTTATTTTGAAATTACAGACACTTCAATTTTATTTACTTATTTCGATAGATGTTACAGTTTACCTAACCTAGATAATTATAACGTCTGCCGAACTGCATAGCAATTTGTCTGCAGTAGGTTCTCGTAGATTTTACACGAATCATTGCTTATCTTGGGTAGGTATTTTCTTGCTCAGTAACTTGGCTATGTGGTTTTTCTTATAGTCAGTGAAACAGGCTATCAGCACGACAAGCGATTTTTTTCCATTGTCTTTTGCCACTTTATCTTTCCTGACACAATTAAACGGTTGGTGAAAACCAGATTTAAACCGGCACCCTAATTGCGTAACACCATATTACTCTCAATTTGAATCATTTTGAAGCATATTTCTAATCCATTGCTCCATCAGTTCGAAAAATATGTCTGCTCAACAACGCAAACAACGCAATGAATGTTGTTGAACTGTCAAAATGAAACCCATTGCTACTGATAGTGTGTTACGCAATTACCCTGCCGTTTTCAAATTAATTCGTAAGTAATTCTCAATCGCCTAATTCTATCAGTTCATCGAATATTTAAGTATTCATAACAAGCATAGACAGTTAATACAAATATTAAATTTTAATCTAAACGTCGTCGCCAACACGTATTAATGACTTACTCCCCACAAACATGTTATTCCCCTGAAACACATTAGTCTGAGCACGTTAGGGATTCGATTGTGACTACACTCATAAACGGTAGCGAACCTCATAAGCGGTAGCGAACTTCATAAGCGGTAGCGAACTTTATAAGCGGTAGCGCGCACCTCATAAGCGGTAGCGGAACTGTGTCGCCTGACATGTAAGGGAGCAGTTATGATATATTTTTTTTAATTTAAATTACCTATCGCCCGCCATTAGTAAGTCATTGCAATGTAACTCTTCCCTGATTTGTAATACAGTATAAATTAGGCAGTTTATAACTTATACTATTATTACAACGCAATGAAGTATGAATTACATTGCAATCACTTAGCTACTAACGACTTTACATTCTAATTTATACTTTATTAAAATGAGGTAAAAATTACGTTTGCAATGACTAAGGTAGGTACTCACGATTTTATGTGATGGTCACACTTTGTAAGATAAAGTTTGCCTAAAGATTGTAAACTAGACTACATTTATGTGTTTTCACAGAAAATCTCAGCCTAGCCTCTTTGGTTTGGTTTCCAATTATTCTAAAGCAAATAAGTACTTACACTTATTAGCTCAACTGTTACTAATGAGACACAATTACTTTTTCTATTGTTACCTATTTGGAGATTTCGCGATATCGGAGCGGTAAATCTTCGTTGTCCACTATTAAAAAAAAATGTGGAAGCTATAGCGAAGTATTACCGAGAGTTATAGAATATTATTTTATGATGTGGATGCAAATCAAGGATGCGAGTGACACCGCGGGAAACGGTGAGTATGTAACACCTTCTTCAACAAAAACTTCTTAAAAACTAAGAGCAAGAGAGATTTAGTGTGAGAGACAGATATATCTTTCTTCTCTCTCACATAATGTGCCTAAAAGTGACGCATCCTTAAAATATACTCTCAAAGTCTCAATTCTCGTTTCTCGTTCAATCATCAATACGCCGCCCGGCACATAAGAAGTTTTACTTTAAAAATTGATATGACAAATCGCTAGAAGTGTCCACCGTGTCCTCAGGCTGTAATGACACTGTGAAGCGGCGGCGTGGGACGGGGGCCGGGGGCCGCCAAATGGAAAGAGAATCAGCGCTGATAAATGATTTCGGTACAAATGTTATTTTGATCTTTCGCGATACCCACAGATTTGTTTTGGGGGCGTATGCTATTACGATTCGTTTGGTGTTTCCACTTTTTGATTGCGTTTTGTTTTGGTGTTTTTGGTGTAGGCATTAGGCATCGCATCGTATGTAGCCGGGGTTCAATGTGTCGATTTTCGAACAACACGTAAAGAAACCGTCAGATATGTACCTAGAGGTCTAAATCAAGTTCAAGAACTCAACTCAGCACAAAAAGATTTTAAAGATTGAAAGAAAAACAGAAGATTTTGAAGATTGATTGATTTGAAAGATTTTCTTGCGAAAAGTCGACAAGGAATAACCCACCCAGTCATGGGGTTGGTTGTTCCATCGTCGAGGTAAGATGTTCCTGTAGCAATTGTGATAATTAATGATGCAGTCACTAAAAATGGATTCACATAAATTAAAACAAAACTATCTACAGTGGATGTAGACCGGTACCTAGTACCAAAAGCGATAACATTGCACTCGTAGATTGCACGTTTGCCTAAGGCAAGTCTTGTCTCTTTAAAATATTACCGTGTCTTCGTGGATTGCACTATCTATATTCGACAGCGTGCGGTGACATCTACTGGCAATTATCCCACTGCTCAAGTTTTGTTTAGCATAAAATATATCCTATTGTAACTTCCCATAAGTGAAAAAAAAATCAGAACCTACGGGGCAATTGCGTAACACAATATAAATTGGAATCGGTTTCATTTTGACAGTTCAACAACATTGCGCGTTATTTACGTGTTGAGCAGACATATTTTTCGAACTTATGAAGCAATGGATTAGCAATTTCCTTCAAAATGATTCCAATTGAGTTGAAGATTACCCTCTCCATACAAACTCGCAAAGGAGAATGCCATACTTTGTACGTATTTTTCACTTATGTCACTGTCATTGCACTTCATTTCCGAATGTTGCTACTTACTACTCGTACGTAAAAATTGGTACCTGCCAACAAATACATATTTCAATGAAGAAGATAATTTTGTAAGTACCGACGTGCTATGTTATTTTATAACATGAATTCTCCTCCAAATACTTACACTAGGTATAGTTGTGACAGCAAACTTTTCGTTTGGTACAGGGTACCCAGGGGCATTCTCCTTTTACCTCTTTACAATAATATTATATATATTTATATCTATATAAATAAAACAACATCGCGTTAGTTACAACATTTATAACTCAAGAACGGCTGGATCGATTTTTATGATCATTTATTTGTTGGATTTGTCTCTGCCCCAAATAGCAGATTAAAGTCTATCAAAACGTGGGAAAAATTCACGAAAATAACTATAATGAAGATAATTAACTTTGTCATACATTACTTCTTATTGATTCTGAGGCAGTACGAAGATCGGGTCAGCTAGTATATATAATGTATATTGATATTGTTTTGAATCTGGGAACAAAAAAAATATAATGACTGATTTTTTTCCTACAGGACAAAAGAAAATATCCAATTAAAAATACTTATCTATTACCTAAAGCTAAAAATTAAAATAAAGCGAACAGCAGTCAGGAAACTAAATTGAATACTTAATTTAACATACTAATGAACCGTTGCCGCGAAATGCCACGTTCGAAGACATGTGACATCTACCAATCCCGCAATGGGCCTGCATGGTGGATTACCGCCCACTCCCTCTCACAGAGAGGTCTGTGTGCAGTGGGGATGTTATATTATGGTGTCATTTCCGGGGCCCGAAGCAGTAAGTTTCTTCGTCAAGACAGCTGCGTCGTGACCCTGAAACATATCAAAGTTGTATTTCTTTAACCGACCTGACGCTGCGAAGTCAAATTAAAGGACGGTTTCGATCATCCTCCTTTTTATAAAAGTCATCATCTGCCTAGCCATTTCCCAAATAGGTTGGCGTCGGCTGCCAGTGTAAGCGGATGCATCTGAAAATCAGTATTTTCGATGGAGCGACTGCTTATAGGACCTTCACAAACCAGTTCTGGGTAAAGGCTCCTGCAAACAGGCGCGAAACGTGACGCGAATCGCACCCGACACAAAGGCACCTCTCGCGATTCGCATCCCGCGTCGCGCCTGTTTGAAGGAGCCTTAACACGGTACCCCTTGGCACGACTGACAACCAGTCGTGCCAAGGACTGACTTTCGGGCTTCTGACTACCCGTGACGACTGTCAAAGGTCCACGAATGACAGCCGGGAACAACTGCTTAACGTGCTTTTCGAGCACGGAGGGGGTCTCGGTATCTAATGGATAGTCACCCGTACACGAACCGACTTCGGCAAACGTTGCTTAACCTGGAGGATCAGCCCGTGCAGCTGTTTTTATTTAGCCACGAGCCCTTTTTTTAGGGTTCTATACCCAAAGGGCGCCAATGGAACATATAATTGAAATTATGTTCTTTACATGATTTTGACTACTTTGAAAGCTCAAATTTTTCTGATGCTGACACGTAGTTAACGCTTAATTATTTTTGTTATCTTATCACGCATTTTTGTTATTCTAAACCCTTTCAATATTAAAAAAAGCCATTTTTTTAAATACGATTATTATTGCAAACAAAAATCTGATAAGAAATCGCGCTGTGCTAGTATTAAAGATATCGGAACCTTAGGCCAGCTGCTTCACAGTCCAACGTTTAATGCCTACTGCTATCAACACAATAACATTTGTTATTTTCGTTCGAAAGGACATCATTCATTTCGTGCCCAAAAATTAAAATATCGCCAAGAAAAAAAAGTAATGCTGTCGTATGGGAAATGACCTTTTGAACATTTTTTACTATTACAAGTATTACAACGAAAGCCTAAAAACCCACTACTTAAATTTTATCAACTAGTTAGTAGCTAGGTAGCCACTTAGGTACTGGTTAGGACACATTGTTTCCACGGCGGCCAACCTGGGCCCCCAATCCGTTAAGAGATTACCAGACTGGCCTGTGTAGTTCGTGTCCAGATAGTTGGGTTGTGTGCAAACTGAAAGCCAATTCTCGTAATTTAAAACGTTCAAAATCTAGTCGCGGTCTCATGTCAGCGACAAACAAATCAAAATGGCGGGAAATTACAGGTATTTTTGACAGATTCGAGACTGAGATCAGACTGTGAACGTTCTTAAAATTACGAGAATTGCCCCTCAGATGTTTGACATCTAAAAAAATATAAATTACAAATTAAAATACTTACCCATTTATGTCCAATCCAAGCTAAGGAATGGTTGCTAAGGCGCGGGCCGAGCAGAGGGTTCATCTGCATTATATAAGTAGTCGTCCAACTGAAATGTTATGGAGATTACACACTAGAGCATTTTCATGTACCTATTTATTTATTTTTGAGAAACAAGTGTTTTTTTAACAAGATATATTTGTGGTATTCATTGGTACTGCAAGAACAATAAAAGAACATTTAATTGGTACGTCTATAAATTACGATATCGACTGTGGCCGAGCTGCGTCGCAGCACACCATAATACGGCCCAAGGCCAATTACATTAGTTAAAGACATGTTTAAAATGTAAGATATTTAAAATCTCGACACTTGCAGTCATACGCTCATCTCACAATACTCCAGGGCCTCAAGTGTGCTATTACAGTAGTGTCAGAATGGTCTATCATTGATTTCATAGTTGTTGATTTTGACAAGTTTGGTAATCTACTACCACTGACCATTGGAAAGTCATAATGGCATCATTATGACTTTCCAATGGTCAACCACTGACACTTCATTGAAAGAAATGGCATAAAATGGTAATCTCGTACATAATGACAAAATAATGACTGACTTAGGGGGTATTCTGCTAAATTTCTTACTACTTCAGATTGCTTAGAATACTAATATTTCATTTATATATATTTTTACATATTATGTATGTAAAAATATATATAAATGAAATCTAGCATGAATAATAGTAGTAGTTTTTCGAAAATCATTTCTAATAACGGGTTTTATAATAATGGCAATATTTATGTGACGTTCTTTGCAGTGGTAAGTACAGTTGGCAGCACAGAAACTGTAAAATTTTCCCAATCAACTTTAAACCTTTTGCTTTAGCGATAAAGTTGAAAATCTATTAAAGAAATTTGACAGATTTTAGTAGCTCGATGTGCTGGCGTCTAAAAATCAAGCAGTACCTACCTACCACACCTACTAAAAGAAAATTGTGTAAAATATGATTTTTCAACTTACAATATCCAGCAGCAGACTGTAGATAACATTATACAGACTCGAATTATGCTGAAAACGAAAGAGTTAAGTTGTTGTTATCATTCAAATATATGGAATGGAATGGAATCTGTGTAAGTATAGATAGTGCAATCCACGAAGACGCGCCCCACTCTTCTTCGGAATCGTTAGTGTTTATCGCTAGTTAATTCCATTAGTGTTTTAGTTCTTTCGATACACTCTAATTACCCACTAATAATAATTCGTGTGTATTTACAAAACTAAAACACTAGCGGAATGTTGCACACTTCTGCTCTATGCATTAGGAAAAAGAGTGGGGCGCGTCTTCGTGGATTGCACTACCTATATCATTCTAATGACTTGGACAAGCTTATTGTCTCTTACCTCCTATTAGGTCCTCGCCTTACAAATAACGGTGCTATGATAAATATTAAACCAAAAATAGCAGTGAAAACGTAAACGGGTATAACGTGCGAGGATCTTTCTTGTATCCTATGAGGCAGCGTTGGTAGAGTTTCGTTTTTAATAAGGTCGTCAGCCAATTGGTCAAAGCTGAAAACGGCTGAGTCAGCGTCGTTTGAGTCCTCGTTCATTTTGGTCTAGCTATTCGCAAAACTTTTACTGAAAAGGTACCACAGACTATAATATAATATAAAAGGTACTAAAAAGCCCAATTGAGATTTTCAATAATAATGAACGATGAAAAAGTTGAGCTATGAGATTTATGAGTTATGTCATAATGGGGAGGTCGTTGACATTTTGAGTTACTGGCCAGTAATAGCTGCTCAGTTCGGGTTTAATAAGGTCAGTATCAGAAGGAAAATTCAATTGTCTCTGTTTAAAACTTTAAGCGGGATGTACACTTGAGGCGCAAAAGCCTACGAAATCCGTGAAACGCGAGTGGAAATGGTTTCGCGCCTTCGCGTTCGCGCTTCACGGCGTTTCCCGATCGGTGTCGGAATTTTGTCCCGCGACAGGGGGTTAAACTTGGCTCGCACCGCGCGAATCCGAACCTATCTACACTCGTACTATTCGCAGTAACGAGTGAGACGTAGTGACGGGCTGATGTTTTCAAAAATGAGTGTTTCGTCAACAACCGTGAACTAGCACTGCTTAAAAGTTATCAAGCAGAGCCCGTACTTAGGCAGTCTAATAAACACAAGGATCTCTTTATTTACATTTCTTCTTACTTTGCCTTTTATTTTTTGTTAGCTGACCCCAGCGAACTTCATTCCGCCTCAGAATCAATAACCACAGAAAGTGTGAGAAAAAATTAATTATCTTCATTATATTATTTTTTTTTTGGTAATTCTGTTATTCGGGGTGGGCACCAATCCAAAAAATCAAAGATCATAAAAATTGGTACAGCCGTTCTTGAGTTATAAATGGTGTAGGTAACTAACCCGACATTGTTTTATGTATATAGATATGCACATAATTGTAAGACGCTAAGGCGTACAGAGTCTCAGCAGCAGCTATTTCGATGCCCATTTCTGTCAAACGCGCGAACGTAACTGCGAACGAAACCGTGAACGTTGCGAGCGTAAAGGGCATATTTTTACCGACTTCACAAAAAGGAGGAGGTACTATGTTCGGATGTTTGTATGTTTTTTTTTTTTTTTTGTATGTTTGTTCATCGAATACTCCGCCAATTGTCGACGGATTTTCAAAATTCTTTTTTTGTTCGAAAGTAGATAGTTCTGAGGTGGTCCCATTGTCACCAAGTTAGGATCTGATGATGGGATCTTAGAGAAATCGAGGGCAACCCTCAAATTTTATAGGCTCACTTATTGTTTTTCGCATATTTTATGAAGTATCTTGTGCATTTGCGTATGGTTGTCACCATCTCAGGTAGCTGAGCTGATGATGGAAGGTACAACTCCTTAACAGTAAGAAGTTACTCGAACAGACAAGGACAGTTTTAGTAAATTGTTTTCATGTTTGATAGGGCATTTGCCACATTTGGTCTCATGATCATCAAGTCATGACCTGATGCTGCAGTCAGGATAGTCTGCAGAGTACCTAACTCCTCGACAACTAACAGCAGATATATCGTGTTTAGGCTCATTGAAAAGGGCTCGATGTGTGGATAAACATACTGTTAATGAGAAACACCGAAGTACCTACACATAGACTTGATGCTGATGCCAGGAGCATCAGAAAAAGTACAAACCTTGAAATTACAGCACCGTAGTCGTGTTTGGGCTCATTTTAAACAGGACTAAATTTTAAGTTCAATGCAATGTTGACATAAGTCTGGCCTGATGCTGCCAGGATTATCAGCGGGATCCTGGAGAAATCGCAGGAACTCTTCAAATATTATAGGCGCACCTATAGCGATTCGGGTATTATTTATACTAACTCGTGCATTTGCTTTCGGAAAGCAAAATTTAGTGAAGTAAAACTGAAGACCACAGATGGCCACCGGGACTACTCAATAATAAGTATTTCACAGGTTGCGATTCGATTACTTTAATATGGTTGCTAAGCAATTTATGCTCGTCACAATGCGAATGGTGAAATGGAGCTGATGGTGGAGTACCAGGAGAACTCCTCAACAATTAACGTCCCTGTATCGGGAAAAGTAATATTTTGTAAAAGGCGATGAGCTTGATGCATTATAAACAGTCCCACTAAAAAGCGAGAAATAAAAACTTTTTAACAAAAAAAAAAAACCGACTTCCATAAAAAACACTACAAAGTGAAAAATAACTTTGTTTTCGGAAGTCGGTGGCAATAAACTAAAATACAGATCCAAAGACACCGACTTCCGAAATCAAAGTTATTTTTCACTTTGTAGTGTTTTTTATGGAAGTCGGTTTTTTTTTTGTTAATTCGCGCAGAATTCACGCGCGAATCGCGGCCATACTTCGCAGCTGCGATAGGATACCATCTAGTGGTTTAGGTTTAAAAAGCTGCCGAAGATTAAAATTATCGTGGTCACGCTCTTGTCGTATATCCTACTGTACATGTTAGCCGAATTATTTTTACGACTTTAAATAAATTTGTAATAACTTTTGACCAAATACATAATTATTTAACATCAAAGTCAAGTCAAAGTTAAATCATTTATTTTTATTTTTCTAGAATGGCAATTGCTCACCTGAGATGCATTTGGCTCTTCGCACGTCGAGTGTAGGTACACCATGTGTACCGATAACAATTAATCTATTGTTTCTGTTTAGACGCGCGACGGGTTGTAGTTGATAGATTGGCGGTAGTGACTACGTAGGTAGGTGCCATTTGGTCGGCAGCATGTTCGAATACCAACCACTACCACTAAAAGCCTAGTGTCCCAGTGCAAGGCACAGGCTTCTCTTCTTTTTCCTTTTTAGGGTTCCGTACCTCACAAGGAAAAACGGAATCCTTAAGACCACTTCTTTGTCCGTCTGTCCGTCGGTTAAGACCCTTTGGCCTACGCCACACTTGATGGAAATTCCGACGAAGAATCGGTCGGTGCGCGGAGGACGGAACAGACGCAGAGGGCGAGCGGTCCGCGACGGAGCGACCGATCTTCCGCGTAGTGTGCCCGTCATTAGTCATTTATATGCAACTAGCGACCCGCCCCGGCTTCGCACGGGTGCAATAGGTACTGATACTAAGTACAGGTATTTCAAGAATGCCAGCACGCGCCGCCGCGGCCGGTACCGCAGCAACCGCTATGTCCCTGCATTTTAAATCTGTAATATCTTCGAAAATATTCATTTAAATTACATGCTGTAAAGGGCCATATTTATCTATATTAAATGCACAATGTATTTAAGGTACTTAATTGGATAAGGATTAATATTTAGGATTATTGCTTAAAATCGCTTCTTAAATAAGCCATTATTTCTCGTAAAAAGTAAAGAATAAAAAATGATTATTGTGGGTTATCCCTAAGAGATAGACATATACCATTGCGGACTTTTTTGTAGATCTTTTTAAGGTGTACAATACTGTAGTACATTATTCTGACCTATCTCGTAGGGTTCAGCCAGCGTTTGAAAAGTAAGCGCAAAAAAATGTGTTTATTTACATACATAAATAAACACATTTTTTATATATATAAACACATTTTTTATATAAATAAATATATTATATATATAAACCTTCCTCTTAAATCACTCTATCTATTTAAAAAAACCGCATCAAAATCCGTTGCGTAGTTTTAAAGATCTAAGCGTTCAAAGGGACAGAGAAAGCGACTTTGTTTTATACTATGTAGTGATAACATGTATTGGCGCCCCGACGCGGAAGATCCGCGACGGAATTTCCGTCAAGTGTGGCGTAAGCCTAATAGTGTTATTTTTCTCAGGAGCGCGTGGAGTTATCAAGTTGAAATTAATATCAAATACTCAGGGCTGCAATCCCTTGATCTTGACCAAATCAAACTTCTAAGTCAACGCAATCAAAAGATACGGGCGTTTATGTTCCGAAATCAAAACCTATAGGGTACTTACCGTTGACCTACAAACATGAAATTTGGCAAGAAGCAATGTTATGTAGCACCAGTAAAGAAAAAATCCGAAAACCAAAAATTTGTATATACCTACAATACAAAAAAAAAATCCCGTGATAAACTCTTTACATAGGTACCTTTTTTGTACGGAACCTTCGGTGCGCGAGTCCGACTCACACTTGACCGGTTTTTTTCTTTATTTAAACCAGCTCATCTTTGTCTGGACTTGTCCCGAAGTCGCTGGACATACTAAAAAAAAAAGGTCCCTCTTGATTTCAAACCAAAAATCCTTACATCACAAAGATATAGACATAAGCCAGAAACATGTTATGGAACGTTAGGTAACGTCACGGCGGCGGCGGCACGGCGGTACCCGGGGCCGGATCGGAATCGGCGCTATCGGCCGATCGCAGATAGCACGAGAGCGGCGTATGCGCTCGCGCAACTATAATGACTCAATTATCCGCTTAGCGAGGGCGTGGCTCAGTACAGTATGTCTTCATTACAACGGAGCCGCGAACAAGTGAGGAGAAGGATTTTCGTATGAGAAAATATTATTAGTTCTCGAACTACGCTTGCCACAGTCGGTTCTTGGATGGATGACCATCCATTACATATTGACTTCCCTCCGTGATGTGTAAAACACGGTAAGCTATTGGTCCCGGCTGTCATTCGTAGATCTTAGGCTGATATCACATTGGGCTTGCACCGAGCGCGCGCGTTGCATGAGCGTGCGACCGACGCGAACGCGCGCCGCGTTCGCGCTGTGCACATCGCGCATTCGCGTCGGTCGTACTCTCGAACAACGCGCGCGACTGGCGAACGCCCAATGTGTGTGGGGGGGGGGGGGGGAGTTAGACAGTCGTCAGAACCCCAACATTCTGACAACCTGTGTTGCCAATGGATATCGTGTTACCCAGTAACTGTGTTGTGGATCAGATCGTTAGTAGTAAAATACTGGTACCCAATGGCCAACATAGTTAGGTAAGTAAAGGCTAGGTGGATTGATTTGAATCAATGAGTTAAGATTTTGTAATTGTCTTTCAAAGTTCGTGGCTTGCACTTTACAAGTAAATAATAAAAAGTGCAATACATGGAGTTGGAAATAACGAAGGTCGCATGTGTGCTACAATAAAAAAAAAAATCAGGCTTCGAGTGTCCATAGCGTGTTAGGTATTACAAATTACTTAAATCATTGCTAGTAGAACAATTGGGCACACACGCACAATTATAATACAACATTAAAAAAATATCACAATCACAGGAAGAATTATCAAGCCCCATATCTGACATAATAATAGCCTCCCCGACCGATTTCGGTCACGGTGGCCAATCTCAACGGCGATTAGCCAGGTACGCAGGATATATTATAGAGCACAAGTGTGCGCGCAGACACAGGTGCACTCCCTCTTTCCTCACTCTCATAGTCCGACGGGAAGGCAATCTGACACGACCGGAGAGAGATCAGGCGCAGGACCAACGGCTTAACGTGCTTTCCGAGGCACACGGGGATATCACACCGCCAACTTCCAAACTCCGGGCTGTTACTAAGAAATTCCTAATGGAAAAACTCAATAACACTTTGCCCGACCCGGGAATCGAACCCACGACCCCACGCTCAGCAGTCGCGCTTGTGACCACGAGACCAATGGGGCAGTTAAAGTTATGTTATATCCGACAAGTAGCGTTATAAATCCTCACCGCAGTGTGTTTTGCAAAATTGAAAGCCTTTTCCACACAAACCGAGCATTAGGAAGAGTCGTGTGCGCATAGCACATCATAGAGCCTTATCTATTGGTACGGAGAAATATAGCAAAGAATTTATTGGTAATATCGATGCGCACTCTGATGCTTGATGGCCATTTATGGTGCATTTCCCCGTTCCTCAGCTCTATCGCCTCATCTCTCCCAGTTGACCCCAAGGGTCATGAATTGATTTTTAAGTTTCTATTTTATGTGGAGCCTTATACAGTTATCTAGGAGATTTAAGACAGATTGAACTAATAGCTTGTTTGAGATTGTTCAAAAGAGGTTTTATGTAAGTTGTTTTTAGGGTTCCGTACCTCGAAAGGAAAAAACAGAACCCTTATAGGATCACTTCGTTGTCCGTCCGTCTGTCAAGACCGTTTTTCTCAGGAATGCTTGGAGGTATCAAACTGAAATTTATATCTAATACTCAAGTCTACTGTCCCTTAGAGCTGTGAAAAAATCAAACTTCTAAGCCAAAGCAATCAAAAGATAAAGCCGTTTATGCCGCAAATTTTCGACACTCGCAAGGGAATCAAAACCTACAGGGTACTTCCCGTAAACTTAGAATCTTGAAATTTGGTACGAAGGAACTTCTTATAGCACAAATAAAGGGAAAATTGCGAAAACTGTAAATTTTTAGTTACACCAGAATAAAAATATTTTTAATTATTTTAAAGTTACTACCCATTTCCTTATGAACGCGTAAAGGTATTAAATTGAAATTCATATCAAATACTCAGATCTATAATACCTTTAAGCCGTAACAAAATCAAACTTCTATGTCAACACAATCAAAAGAAACAGCAATTTAAGCCGCATATTTTCACACTCGCAAGGGAATCAAAACCTAAAAGATACTTCCCGTTGACTTAGAATCATGAAATTTGGCAAGAAGCAAGGTCATGTAGCACAAGTAAAGGAAAAAATCCGAAAACCGTAAATTTGTCGTTACATACCTACTTTGTACGGAACCTTGGTGCGCGAGTCCCACTCGCACTTGACCGGTTTTTTTTTAACAATTCATAATATGGTAACTGTGATTACATCAAACTGTGTTGGATTCTTGTTTATAATATTAACAAACAGTCTTTTGTAGTAGTCTATAATCATTCAAAATTGCTTTTTTTTTAGGTAAAAAAAACTTTTTAATTAATTATACAAAATTGACTTGATAATGAATTTTATAATATTCAACACCAAAGTCCTATACAATTTAACTTAGAAAACTTAGGGAAGTATTTAGCAAGGAAGATAGATAGGTACGTTACGTGGATTAAATTGGCCCCTTAGACCTTTGAATACAAAATTCTCATTTCATATTCATTTCCATTTATCGGAAATCTTCACGGTCAGAGGACTACAACGACGACGCCTTTGCCTCCAGATATTACAGGCTGGCGTTTTGACAGCTGTCAGTTTGACGGAGCGGGTCAAGTGACGTCGCTTGCTTCAATTTCCGGAGGGTGTGACGATGTTGCATGATTTGAATTTAATTTTGGAATGGCTCCGTCATCCATCGTTAAGGTAGGCAGAAGCAATAGCTAATATTTTCACCATAAAATAGAAAATTTCTTAGAAGTTTTGCGTTTCATTATGTTTTAAAGTTAAGTATATTTTAAGTACTAATTAATGTGAAAAACTTGTACACCTACACTCTGTCCACTAGGTTTTCCGTTTTTTTGACAGATGAAATTAGTGATTGTAGCAACGTAATATTTCGATTATTTTTACACTTTCATTTGTATGTCGATTATCGATTTTTTCTTTGTATGTGCTTATTATTTAATAAAATATACAATATTTATTTGGTTGTTTAATTTTCGATGAAAAAACCGAAATATAAATTCATTGGGTTCTTTTAAAAATATGTAGGTATTTGATTGTTGTATTGTGTAGGTACATACTTATATAATTTATTGATATTTGAGTAGATGCAACGCTTTTCTATATTTATTTACCTATAATATAAAATGATTATTTTCGATTCATTCATTTCAAGCAAATACATTCGATCCCATCCCTTAGTACGATAGAATGTATGTAGGTTTCATATGTATAACTATTATACATTTTTTATAAAAACTGATACATGCACGGTATTATAATGCCTGTAAAAAGTCATAAATGAGGTGATTCAATAGGACAAGGCAGTTTATATATTTAGTTTATTACGCATTTTAAAGTTAACTTTTACGTAATCTGGAATAGTTACGTTCAAAAGCAGCTGTCAAAATAACTAATAAACTAGTGGACAGAGTGAGATAACACGAATATACAATGATAATTTTGAATAGAGTTCAATATGCGGAGTAGGTAGGTATCATTGCCTCGCAAACTTTACGAAAATAAATAATACCAAAGTCACCAGAACTATGCTAGAACATTTCCTAGAATACAAAATTCTATGCAGTAACATATGCAAGGGACTTGTCATACATACCGTAGCTGCAGCGACCCGGAACATAGCATGTTCGCAGCTAAAATAAATCACGTGTGATTTATTTTTATTCGGTTGGCAACACTGAGCGGCGCATACATTCCCGCCCTGCAATGTCGTTACCATTCTTTATTTAAATTATTTTCGCGGGTATTTGGCCGGGACATGCCTAGAGTATTTTTTATCAGTATCAACTCGGCTGACCGTTTATGAATGGAATTTATTTAAATTGTTTTATTTTCATTCCCGTTTTTATTGGATTTTGTTGCTGCGACAGGAAGAAACCTATCTAATCTACCAAATCTGTTCAATCAAACATACAACTATATTGTATATGAAAAATAAAACATACAACGTAAGGAATAAAAACAAAATGCAGTTAAAACCAGTGCACGCTCGCACTAATTGTGGGAAAAAAAAAAACAATATTGGTTGAAGCCGCACGACTGTTCCATAATAGTATACCGGAGGATATAAAAAATGTGAAAATATAAACACATTCCAACACAGATTAAGGCAATAAATACATCACAATATTTGAAATACATAACTTATAACATAATAATATGCTAATATACCTAATGTCTCCAGGACCCTAGGGGTTACTAATATTAGTATTGTACTAGTTATCTCATTATAAGCGAACCGTTACTTTTAAGTTCTTAAGAGAAATAAAGTTCTTTATACCCATCTATAATTTTTTTTGTTAGCTGTTGGTAAATTCTGGACCTATATAAATACCTACTACCTTTATGTATAATTTTGCAGTAGGCGATTTTAGCGAGTGAAATATAGGAGACTTGTATTGTCCGCCTTGAATCTAAGCAGGAGATGTTCTGCTTACATGTTACGTGTCTAGACACGGTAAGCTGCACGGCAGTGGTAACAAATCCAGTACAAGCAGGCCTCGTCTTCTATTGACCAATCCAACCAAGCGAGCTTTACATTTTATTAGTACCTAGGTCTTTAAAAAACCGTCGACAAAAAAAAAAAAACTAACCACAAATCCAGCCCAACACTATTAACTTTACAAAAGAGGACATTAAAGTAGCAAACAAATGACGGACAAGCAGATATTAAGCAACGTTGTAACGCTCGGTAGTGGCACAATAGTTACACAATGGAACAACAGTGGCCACAAATCATCCCGCGGACAGGGAACACATCTTATTTAGGATTTCACTGGTGAACACAGCTTGTGGAGATAGCACCGTACGGGTGCGTCTGAAGAAAGAAAAGTATTTCATTTGGGACACGAACAGGAAATACAAACTGTAAAAAAAAGTATCATAATTATCGACATACATTTCAACCGCGGCCGGGTATGCAGATCTGGAGGCCAATTCTCGTAATTAAAAACGTTCAAAATCTAGTCGCAAAATCTCAGGGGTAATTCTCGTAATTTTTAAGAATGTTCACAGTCTGATCTCAGTCTCAATCTGTCAAAAATGCTTCAAATTTCCCTACATTTTGACAAGTTTTTGACATTTGTTTGTCGCTGAGATGAGACTGACTAGATTTTGAACGTTTTAAATTACGAGAATTGGCCTACTGATCTCAGCGACAATCAATGTCAAAAACTTGTCAAAAATGTAAAGATATTAGAGGTATTTTTGGCAGATTGAGACAGATCAGACTGTGATCGTTCTTAAAATTACGAGAATTGCCCTTCTGTCTGCTCTTTTTCGCTCCGTTACACCGCACCGCTCCGCACTCCTTCGCTCGCCTCCGCTCACCCGCTCTGCGCCATTGGACAGGCAGCCTTACGTTGATACTTCGTAGATAGTTTTCTACGAGAAAGTTTGGACCTGTACTTCGTTCAAAATTAGGCTGTGGTTAGGTACTTGTTTTTAATACCTGCAGTTGATCGATGTTTGTCCATGGGAGTATTGTAAAAGGAATTGGATGAGGCAACGATTACAATGGGCACGGAAAGTACAAACTTCTTATCCCAATTAGGTTTACTTGGCATTATAAAACCTATATAGACTAACATCTATATTTACAAACAATACTTGTCCAAGTATATTAGCAATACTATGCGAAGTAAGGCATTTCTCAATGCGTTCCATATTTATTTATTTATTTATTAAAACTTTATGCACAAGTAAAAACTGTACAAAGGCGGACTTAATGCCTTGGGCATTTTCTACCAGTCTACCTTAGGGTGATGCAGATGCCATATTATTATGATAAGCCTTTAAATCCATAGTGCCGATCGCCACTCAAATATTGCCTATGAATAGGTTTTTGGAACTCTGTGCGTCTGAGCACACTGTGAGACCTCGTAGTAATTTCTGTGAATACGGATATAAGTTGTGGGAAGAAAAACAGTACAGAGAACAAGTCAGAGAACACCCGAGCGTATGTTATCAATACGCTTGCTCTTAGGGTGGTGACGATTTCTGACTTATTTCGATTTCAGAGCAACTTTTTTTGTTTGTAAAAAATATAATAGGTTCACTACTCCACATTAAAACACTTATCATGGCAAAAGGGAAGGCAATGACTCAATCATAATATATGATTTTCACGACATTAGATTAGAACTAAGCCAACGTACCCAACGTAAAAATATCGCGACGGAATTTTTTCGCGCATTGGATTTTCAACGCACTGGTAAGCGCCGAGAGTTCAAAATCCAACAGTGTGATTTTTGAGGCGCTGGGATGCACTCTGTTAGATTCTCAATGCTTGACTTAACAACGACAGTTAAAAATCCATTGCGCGTTAAAATCCCGCTCGATATTTTTACGCCCATGCAAACGTCGGCTAACTCCGCGTTCGACTGACCTAAATCGACCTAAAAAACTGTCCAACTTATGTTTTAATTGCGTCGGAAGCGTTAATATTCAATAAACATGTTATCAATGGCGGTTACTTGAAAAAAGACAACTCAATTATTTATTAGAGTGTGATAACCTTCGTATCGTTGGGAGCGGCGACACAAAGATGTGAGGCTACTGGTGGAGGGTTATTGAGAGCGATGGAACTTAAAGAGGTACGGTTAACCCGTGAATGGAGATTGAACAGTGAACTGCTGATTTCATCATCATAATCATTCACGCCCGACTTCACCCACTGCCAAGCATAGGCCTCTACTTTCTTGTGCCCAATCCCAGGTTATACCCGCGATGGCAGCGATATCGTCTGCCCATCACGCCTTCGGAAGACCGATACTTTGCCTTCCAGTCTTTGGACGCCATTTGGTCGCGGCATTACTCCACGTATCATCACTGCTTCTTGCTTAATTTTCACGCAGAAGTGGATATGGGCCGGCCATATTAGCTGTAAAACCGTTGAGGTTGTCGTTACGTGACCTCTAGGTGTAGTGACGATTTTTGTAGTAGCTGGATGAGCAACCGAGGGTCGAATTAAACTGTGTATGTGAATAGTGAGACTTCTATCCAATACAGCAGGGTAATTGCGTAACACACTATCAGTAGCAATAAGTTTCATTTTAACAGTTTAACAACATTCATTGCGTTATTTACGTTGTTGAGCAGACACATTTTTCGAACATATGAAGCAATGGATTAGCAATATTCTTCAATATGATTCAGATTGACTGATTGAGTATGTTATGCGATTAGGGTACAGGTCTGCTATTAAGGCTACTCGATGATAATGGTACCTATAGTGTCCCTCTTCCTTCATAACATGGCAGAATATATCAAGAGCTTATAAGTGCGTGAGTGAGTGAGTCCCTGAAGATAGCCATCTTCACCGAGGCAGGCCAAAAAATGCCGGCGTGACGATTTGAACTCGTTCCTGATCGAAAGACCCGAAAAGACGAAACGGAAAGAAAACTATGCATTAGGACCACTTAGGTTAATTTAACCAATTGAAACAAACAGTTATACTTTACAAACTTGCAATCTATTTTAAGAATTTGAGTAACACTGTCACGGCGAAGGCAGCAAATTAATACAAGAGTTTTATCATGGAACCCCTGACCCCGGCTTGTTGTGTTCAGTATTAGTAGAACACGATTACACGACGTTATCTTCACTGTGTCGCCAGTTGCCTAATTATTATATTGAATTAACTGAACTATATATTGTTATTGATTTCGTCGGTAATAGGGCTGTACATTTTATCATGGTGGACCATGGCGGGTAGCTGCACCGACTCTTGGGAGCCTATGTCCAGCTGGTGTAACAGTCTTCCGGCTGATAATTATGATGATGAAGATGAAAGGGGTCAGATGGGCAGTCGTACCATGTAAAATACTGGTATTCAGCTGCATCCGATTAGACTGTAAACCGATCTCAAAATAATTGGGAAAAGGCTAGGGGAACAGATTTTTGATAATGGGTATAAAAGGGCATTTCAATTGTAAACTACTGTAAAGAGGATTTTTTTAACATCTTGAGAAAAATCGTACCTACATATGCTGTAGAGACATCGTCAGAAAAAAATATCTGCAATATTATCTTTCGTCTTTATTTCCACTTTCTGGTTTTCGAAAGTACGTATTTGTTTACACCAAAGAATCAAAGAATATGAATAAAAAATTAAAAAAGAAACGGCCGAATAAGCTACCGAAATATGTTTATTGTCAAATCGAATTAATGTCACATCCCTAATTGTTATAATTTATCAACTTTGCGATATTTATTTGTCATTGTCGGGGACATTGGGAGTTTTATTAATATATTATAAGAGGAAAACAAATAAATTAGGTACCAACATGTCATTTATAAAGAAATATCGGATTGTACCACTTTTTAGGGTTAACGTAGTGTTTTTCACAAAAAATTCTTTACATTAGACCTTTTTCGCTAGCAATATTTCATGAAAAGACTTTCAATATGTTTTGCCTGAATCTGATGAACGTTTCCCAACTGCCTCTATCTATGTATGTAGATGTTGGTGTACCTACATCTACATACATAGTACATATAGGCATATAGACGTTAGACAATGTATTATCTACAACTATGTAAATGTTGATTCTTACGTTCTTTCTTCATGTCACCGTCAAGTTTATTATTATTTAATACATAAAAACAGACAAGAAAAAAGGAACAGAAAAAACCGTAGGTATAAACGTGATTATCATACATTTTAGTCTACGTTTTAAGAAGTAGATATTTAATGGCATTTTTAAAAGAACTTTGACAAAATTTGAAAAACTTTTGAAATGCTTTAAGAACAGAGGCATAGATAGTAAGTACCTATTGATGAAAAATAACAAGCATACATCAGACGAGAGGCAATAGAACCACAGTTCGGCACAATGTGTACAATAATTCAGGAAATTGCCGAAATGTACCGGCGGAATGGCCCATAAAGATGATATATGGCCAAGAAATATACCAATAGTTTTATCGTATAATCGTATTATGGCACCGTTTCTACTTTATTCGTAACACAACTAAATCATATAAACTGCTATAGGTTTGTTGCTTTCTTTCATGTTTCTCACAAACTATTACTGTGAATGTCGAATTTGTTGCCATTTTTCAGGATTTTGTTCTAGTGATTTTATAGCTGTTTACTTAGGAGTTAATGGTATGGTGGTGGATAGAAGATAGAATACTCTTTATTATGTGCACCATATAAATTACAGTTATATAATTGTAGAAATTTTACAAAGGGTGGCTGACACATTGGCCAGTCTTATCGCAAAGAGCGATCTTTTATAGACAACCTTTGGATGGATTAAAATGATGTGGGAGAAAAGTTTGCGTGAATTCAACTTTTATCGCTCTGTGTATGTAGATATCGATTGATCTTCGAAGAAGTTCACTACATACAGTTCGACTAAAAAAATCACAATTTTTTTCTAATTAAACTCGGCATAAATCACGATTGAAAATGTTAGTTTTAACTAAATATTTAGTCACCAATTTTAGTTTTTATTTAATCTAAAACTGAAGAGGATGCCTAAATATGTATTTTATTGATAGACGATCGATTCTATAGCTATTTATTTAGAAGTGTAATGGTGTTGGAGAAAACTTTGCGTAAATCAACGAATAAAACCGAGTTGCATATATGTATGCAATACTGCGATAACGCACATAGAGCGTTATCGCACTATTGCATATGTATAGGTAAAAGTATCTATTGTCGAGGAGGTGGACTACCTAGGTAGTAATCATCTATATTCGCTCCTTCTTTATCTTTATTAGTTTTAAGAAGAATTCTAGAAAATTTTGCAGGAACAGGATGAACAGTATATCCCCCACTTTCATCTAATATTGCTCACGGAGGAAGCTCCGTAGATTTAACTATTTTTTCCCTTCATTTAGCTGGTATTTCTTCTATTTTAGGTTGATGTGACCACGGCTCATGATCCAGTTATCGAACCAGATAACTCAGAATATAACCAAAGTAGACCCTAATTAGACATAAAATTGTTAAGTTTATACACTAAGGACTATTTTTAGATTTCTCTGAAAAACCTTTGTGACAATCGCGTGAACGAGGTCATCTGTGATAGAAGACGCACTTACGCCGTGTGCCATCTAAGCAAAATATCCACACAATAATAATTACGCCACGACATATTAATAAAGAAAGAAAGAAAAATGCGTTTATTGGCTTACAGCAAAAAAATACGCCTTGAAAAAATATTTAAACATCCGAATTGAGAACCTCCTCCTTTTTTGAAGTCGGTTAAAAACGATAAAAAAACAGAAAGCAAAGATTATAATGTCAAAAGGGCTCAGCTCAGCATAATGTCAGTGACAACACAACCACCACCTGCTACAACTCGAGTGTCATACGCTAGAATAACAAACACATAAGTAGGGAAGTATGTGTCAATAAATTTAGAGATTTATATATCACCGTGTAGCATCCAAGCATTCCAAAATATACACACAATAAAAATTACAACCTAGCCTATGCCAGCCCACGCCTTCTTTTATCACTTCACGTCTCCAGCTGAAACAAACAAAAGAACGTTAATAAACACCCGATCTTTACACACATAACAATTTAATTTCCATGTTTACACGCTAACATGAACACACACGCACAGAACGCATGTATCATGGGCAACAAGCCTGTTCACTGGGGACACATAACTTAAAGCGAACGCGCCGAATCAAAAAGCCCGCGGGCCGATGTATGCTGTTCGATTTATACTGCTGTTTGGCAGGGGAGTCAGCGGGAAACTGACCAGTCAAAGCTGCATAGCAGCTGGATTTTGCTGCATGCTATAATAATGATAGCAGCTGGATTTGGCTGCATGCTGTAATAATGATAGCAGCCTGTAACTGTTCCAATCCAGCGCAAACGCTTTTTCTCATAAAAAAAGGCACGAGCATTAATCACCACGTTTGCTTAAGGTGGATTGGCGATTTCAGACTTATAATCACATCACACTAATATTATAACGGCGAAAGTTTGTGAGTGTGTGTCTATGTTTGTTACTCTTTCACGCAAAAACTACTGAACAAATCTGTATGAAATTTGGCACACAGATGGTTTATAACCAGGATTATAAGATAGAATACATTTTATCCTGATATTGTGGTGTGTGCCCGGGTGAAACCGCGGGGCGCAACTAGTTGACTCACGATGTTTTTTTTCGCTAATGTCAGTGATATGAGTGATGTACTTACCCGCACCCTAATTGCGAAACACACTATCGATCTTAATTTGAATAATTTTGAAGCATATTGCTAATCCATTGCTTCATATGTTCGAAAAATGTGTCTGCTCAACAATCTAAAAAATTCAATGAACATTGTAGATCTGTCAAAATGAAACCCATTGCTACTAATAGTGCATTACGCAATTACGGCGCCGGATTTAAATCCACCACATCGTGCATGAGAGGCGAGGCCTTAACCACTGGCCCATCACGAAACATGTCTGATGATAAATAGAAATTTGCCATAACAGAGAGGAGACTGCAACGTCTCATGTGCCTGCACACCAATATTGGCTGTAAGCGCCGATACTGAGGTGTTGCGACGCCTCAGTAACCGCGCTCCCCGTCGATGGCGACAGCGGTTACAGCGCGGGCGTTAGGAGGGGCCGCTCGGGTATCAAGTTAACTCTTGCGGGTTCTAAGCTCTAATGCTCGTCTCTAATGTAAAACATATTTAAAACATCATTCTGTCCTTGCCAACTTCAAACGATTAAATGAAAATCAACATCCATAAAAAAAAATGTTTCGCTTTATAAACTTGTCGTTTGCCACCACCATCTCAGCCGCAAGACGTCCACTGCTGCACATAGGCCTCCCCCAAACACCTCCACTTCGACAGTTTTGTGCTTCTCGCATCGTACCAACGGGTTCCTGCGACCTTCACAAATTGCGGTCCTCTGGCACCAATACGTGCGAAACAAACGTGGCACTGAACTGGCTTCCGAGAAAATCGGCAAAATCATGTGGGAAAGAGACAGAATTATAATTAAATCTGTGCGTCAGAGCAGGCTTATTGCTTCTGTTTCACTTGTCGTACAACGGAGAAGTCAAGGCGAAACTACTGCGGTTTCGCTGCTATGGTTTCGCGGCGGAGATGTGATACCCACCTTAATGGTCAAGAATCGCATTGACATTTTGTCGGATCTGAGATTGAGTTTCGTAAGAACATTTATATATTTCGGCTTCGGCTTTCAGAAGTAGCTTAAGTGCCATCGCTATTACCAGACTAGCAATAAGGATATTAAAATTAAAATCAGAAAAATGCTTGTCCTTTGTGGCCTTGGTAATGTCGAACATAAAGCTGGAAAATGACACCTTTTAGAACTATTATGTTAAAGGATTCTCTGCGGTGAGACGTCAAAAACAGCGGCTCACATTTAAGACAGTTCTAAGTCACAATGCACAAGTTATTAACCCCTCGACGACTTATTAAGTTGTAACTTAAGAGTTTTGTCGTAAAATGGCCGTCTTTTGTAGGACAAGAGTAACTTTGCTAGTTACTCGAGCCGCCACTATTGACTGCCGAATTAATGCAGTCGTTAACATTGAAATGGTAGGAGTAGAAGGTACCTACTTGCTTATTCAAGTATGTGCGTTTACAATTATTACCTGGGTGACGTGACTTGCTACTCACGGATAGACGCGATTAATGTTTCTTTTTTAGACAGGTCCACTCAAATCTGTGTGGTTCTTTTCTCAAAAGACCTTCTCAGACATTAGTCTACATTGTTCTCATATGGCCATGATTGCCTTACTGACCAAGATTATGTCTTGACTTTAAAAGAGACTGTGACCTCTGATTTTTTTTCGGTCTTTCATTTCCGTCGGATAGGAAACACCGAACTCATATAGTTGTAAAATTGTTTTTTCTTAACCAATTTACAAAAATAAATATCATTAATCGTAATGTACTGACTAGCTTATAATTTGGTTTTTTATTTTAGACTGTGTTTAGTTTAGTTTGTGATCTTCTTGTACACACGGCTACACATCAAGCTATACAAAACCAGTTTACGCTGGTCTCCCATCGTACGGAAATAGTATACAATGTGAGATCAGCTTATACTGGAAATGTATATCTTGATGTGTAGCCGTGTGTACGAGTCGCAATAAATACTTTTTCTTTCTTTCTTTCAATATTTAACCGACAGATCCCACTGCTGGACATAGGTATTTCGTAAGCATCGCCACATTGACCACGTACCGGAAGGGGTGGCGTAGTTCTTCCAGTGTAGGGCCTCCCTCAAAGGGTGAACCAATGATATAAAATGCGTAACGCAATTTCCATGTCAATCCGAAAGCTTTTGCTTTTTTTGCTGAAAGAAATTGCTAATCCATTACTTCACATGTTTGATAAATTCTTCTGCACACCAACATAAAAAACGCAATGAATGTTGTTGTTTAAAATGAAAGACGTTGCCATTGCAAGTATGGGTGAAGGTCGCGGGAATCTGCTGGATGGAAGAACCACAGTCAAATACCTCAGTCAGAAACTATACCCACTTGCAGATTAACTTAAACTTCGCTTAGCACATAATTGTTGCGTTATTGAGTTTTTCCATTAGGAATTTCTTAGTAACGGCCCGGAGTTTGGAAGTTGGTGTGATACCCCCGTGCCTCGGAAAACACTTTAAGCCGTTAGTCCTGCGCCTGACCTCTCCGGTCGTGTCGGATTGCCGTCCCATTGGAATATGAGAGTGAGGGAAGAGGGAGTGCACCTGTGTCTGCGCGCACACTTGTGCACTATAATATCTCCTGCGTACCTGGCTAATCTCCGTTGAGATTGGCCACCGTGACCTAAATCGGTCGGGGAGGCTATTATTATTATTATTAATTATTACCTAGATAAACGAAAATCTTGTACAAACTTGTAACCATAATACCTACCTCAAGTAGTTGCGTTTATAGTAGATAGCATTATCATTAGGAACGGATGCAGCGGTCCGAATGGATCTGTGCTCTGATAACCTCTTGCGAGATGTCGAATACGAAATTATGATAACTTGGCAGTAACCAACAGCTCCTTTGACATCACTGCGCCCGCGCATAGCTGCGTTATGCATGCGTACACTAAGAATTTTAACATTTTGATGTTTATTTATAATTGAGTTATTTATTGCTTAAGTACCTATGTAAAATAACATGCAGTGAATGATTATAATGGGTAATTATTTACTGATTTGACTGCCCCGTTGGTCTCGTGGGTGCAAGCACGATTGCTGAGCGTGGATTGCTGAGGAGTGCTGGGTTCGATCCTCTGATCGGACAAAGTGATATTGGGTTTTCCATTAGAAATTTTTTAGTAACAGTCCGGAGTTTGGAAGTTGGTGGTTTAATACCCCCGTGCCTCGGAAAGCACGTAAAGTCGTTGGACCTGCGCCTGATCTCTCCCCGGTGGTGTCGGATTGCCGTCCCATTGGACTATGAGAATATAGGAACAGAGAGTGCCCTGTGTCTGCGCACTTGTGTACTGTAACATCACCTGCGTACCTGGCTAGTCTCCATTGAGATTGGCCACCGTGACCGAAATCGATTAAGAGGGTATTATTAAGGGCGCTGATTTTTCAATAGTCAGATAATTTTTATCTGAGGAATAAATATTGCAGTTTGACAGGTTCTGTATAAATATTATATGTCAAACTGTAATGTTTATACTTCAGATATAAATTATCTGAGTAATGAAAAATCAGCGCTAAATCATTGTCCACTAACCCGCACTGGGCCCGCGTGCCTCTCACAAAAAGAGGTCTGTGAATAGCCTTTTTAGGCATTATGTGCTTATTATACGTTAAAAAACAAAACAAAATCAGTTACTTTGCGTGAATACCTACTACACTTTGGAATGGGCAACTTGCTTCATGTTTCTGACTGACCGCGGAGTCCTTGACACAAGTGCCTGATATTGGTTTAATTGAAACACTAACTGAAATAGATGCTTTAGTTTTGAGTTCGCACCCTTATTTTCTTTATGCGTCATGTTTAGTGCCAAAATACACGTATTTCGCGGTATAAGAACCAGATAAACTTATCTACAAAAAAATCAAAAAAGTTTTTTTTTATTTTAACTTAAGTAGTAGGTAGTTAAGTAGTAGTAGTTTTTTTTAACTGACTTCATTTTAAGTTTTGTTTTAACTTTTTTTTTATTTTTTTGTACATACGTTCATCTGGTTCTTATACCGCGATTTATTTGAGCTGAATGGCACATATTTAGATTGCAGCTACGAGTACACTATTCACCTTGACAAGACAACCAGTTATCGGAAAAACCTACCGAAAATTATGAATCTATATTTTTTTTACTAATACATAAAGCTGAAGTGTTTGTTTGTTTGTTTGAACGCGCTAATCTCTGGAACTACCGGTCGGATTTAAAAAAAAAATATTTTTGCATTTAAGAGCCCAGTTCTTGAGGAAGGTTATAGGCTATTTTATATCACGCTTAGACTCTTAGGAGCCGAGCAAAGAGAAGGCTTAGCAAAAGCGAAGTAATAGCGGGACGGGCGTTGCGATGCGACGGGGTGGGTTCCGGAACAAGAAAATTTACGTGGACAAAGTCGCGGGCAAAAGCTAATACTAATAATAAAGCTGAAAAGTTTGTTTGAACGCGCTAATCTCTAGAACTACGAGTCAGATTTGAAAATTTATTTTTACATTTAACAAAGATGATTTAAAAAAGTATAACTTTAGTACCTGCTTCGTTTTCTCACAAAGCCATCCCGACAAATTTAATTGGACAATAAAACAGAGCTGGTAATGATTTGTGCATCGAATCGATAACACTGCGTTAATTATTATTCATGTTCATTGAATCACAGCTGTGCGTTATCAGCTCCATTCAGTTGTTCATTCACTGGTACTGTGACCTAAATAATGTGTGATCGCGTAAACAATCTGTTGAGATTAGATGCTATGTGATGGATGGGACTTTGAAGATTTTAAAGACCTGAAAATTAGAAGTCCAAAATTGATATCGGTCAAGTGCGGCTTTGTACTAACCAGCGCGCAGCGGGACAATTGCGTACCTAACACTATTAGTAGCAATGTCTTGGAATCAACACTTTGTGAACGTCAAAATTACATAAGACAGTCCCACGAAATACCCGCCGTTCAGCACTTCTTAATGCTTTAGCTGGGAAGAAGAAATGGCGCAACGCAGTCCCCAGCAGCACAGCTGCTGTCTGTACAGTTAGAATAACTTGATTTTATACCTATACAATAGTAAGTAATTAAAGTTACGAAAATGTAATGTTTCGAACGTGAATCACCTGCGACCCGCAACGCAGAAGGCAAATACACCTGCAATCCGCTCTGCGTACCTGCCTATTACTGCATAGGTAGGCATTCGAAATGGCTTTAAACGAGTTTCACCAATCTGTTTTTTTGATCAGCGTCTAGAAAGAAAGAAAGAAAATACGTTTATTTGCGACATACATGACGCAAAAAAAAAACACAAGCAAAAAACAAAAACAAAATATCAATTTGGGAGAAAACATGCGTCACATCCACGCAAAACGGCCATCGCTCAGCATAATGCCAAGACCCACGAGACAAAGCCCCAGCGCTGTTTTCGAGGATCGCCCAGAGAACACGGTGGAGCATTCGGTGGAGGTCTGCCCCGCTTGGGCGGAGCACCGCCGTGTCCTCGTCGACGCGATCGGCAGCGGCGGCGACCTCTCGCGCCCGGCCCTGGTTCAAGCCATGGACCGGGGCGAGAGGGAGTGGGAGGCAGTCGCCTCCTTCTGCGAAACAGTCATGCTAGCAAAGGAGGTGGCGGGACGGCTGAGGGAGAGAGCCTCACGTCCCAGCCGCCGCGGGAGACGGTCCGGGCGTCGGGAGCCGCGGGACGACTCCCGGCCACCGTAGGCGCGGGCCTTCGGGCGGAGAGTAATGGGTAACTCTCCGTCCGTTTAGGACCAGGCCCGTGCTGGACGGCGCGTACGTGTTCCACGCGCGCCTCAAAGAGATGTCAGCAACAAGGAAGGGGCCCGTAAGGGCCGTAGCCTGCCGGGGGAGCGGGATTGTCCGAAAGGGCTACCGCTGCCCCGGAACATAAAGGGCTAAGGAAGAACACGGGTGGGTTTTAGTCAGTAAGAGTCTGACACTCCCTCCTGCTCCACCCTGAGCGGGAGGGGTCATTTGATGATTTCCCATCCACAAAAAAAAAGCGCTGTTTTCAGCGACAGCCGGCGTTGACGTGATGACGTCAACCAGCGCAGCATACGATTAGATACAAATAAAAAACAACAATCAAATAAATAAAATCGCTGATCAGATCAGTATGCATTAAGTATGACGAGACAGCAAGTGGCGCCGTCTAGTTTGGTTACGAAGTTACTGGAATCACCAAAGAGGTCGGTTACTGGCTGGTGACAGTCACTCAAAGCATCGCATCATCGGTGGTTGCCTGACGGCCACGGCTGTCTTCTGATTATATCAGGGGTACCGCTGTCGTATACCTACCACATCCACGACGAGCTGCTATATGCCGGGCACAATCCTGATGATATTGGAGCTGCTGCTGGACCACTAATACGATGACCACTCCTGTTAAAAGCTATCCTTAATGTAAATAATATTAGACATCGCACACAATTAGCGTTGCGTGCCAATTAGCCTTTCGAGCAACAAAACAGTTTCTCAACAACAGAAAAGTTGATTAACAAAAAAAAAAAGAAACCTGTATAATTTCATTAACAGCCGCTCGAGGTGTTAAATAATGAAATAATTACATTCTATAAGGCAGTTAACAACTTGTTGCCCTTTAAGAGAAAAAAGTCATCAATATGATTAATAAACGCCGAAATATGACTTCATTGCGTTCTCGATTAAATGTAAAGAGACGATTTCTTATTTATCGAACGTCGTTTGCGATAAAAGAGAGATAGCTTTTTAAAAGTTCTATGCGTATGAAAGAGATGGGAGAAACATGTTAAAAATTATCAGGAACAACTGAGAACGATCAAGGATCGGTGCCAAACATTTTGTATTGGAAAAAGATGGGGATATAAAATAAGCTGCTGTAAGAAAGGGATGGATGAAGTGAAAGATACGTGTGGAGGTGAAAAATTTGCATTTTATCTATAGAGATCTTAGTGTTAATTGAGAGGAGTGTGAATGTTGTGCGCACACGCGTTAATTAACGATTGATAAATGAGTGCCTGCTACTGTCCGTTTTTATTTTATCGATAAAACTTAAGAAATATCGATGGACAAATAAAAAAAAAACCTAAAAATATGTTGTGAAATAGGCAATAACAATGCGATTAAAGTTTACATTCGTTATTGTCTAGAATTATTTCAGAAAAATTGCGCAGTTTAAATGTCACCGTAAGGTCGATTTACGAGTATTATTGTAATACTAACATAGGTACACAAACCAATTTATTTTTCGATATTTTCATTATTGCCTTTTTCTCTATATAGCATCAGTATGTTCATTTCTGGATGGGGGCGGAGTTCCTACAAGAAATAACGTACCTATTTCATAATTTACAGTTTTTCAGAGAGATTCTTTATTTTTATCGGAGATTTTTTTTTAAAATCGGGTCTGATCAAAACATATGAGATAAAAATCGTGTTTGGGAGCTATATCTGCCAACAAACTGCTGTGCAGTTTGGCAGAACTAAAACTGAGTGTAATAAGTTGTCACTACAAAATAAACGCTTTTTAATTTTTTTTTTCATTTTTTTCATGTCGGAAAGTAAGAAAAATATTAAGAACGTTCATACCTTCATCGCGGTTTCACCCGCATAAGTCTCGGTCCCATTGGGAATAACGGTAAAAAGTATTCTATGTCTTATGTTTACCCATATGCAAGTTTCATCTGATTCCGTTCAGTTGTTTCAGCGTAAAAGCGTATCAAACAAACAAACAAGAAATCAAATCTTTTCTCATTATTTATAACTAGTTGCGCACCGGTTTCGCACGCATACGTTTCGATCCCGTGGGAATATCGGGATAAAAAGTATCTTATGTGTCAATCCTGGTTATAAAATTATCTGTGTGCCAAATTTTATTCAAATCCGTTCAGTCATTTGTGCGTGAAGAAGTAACAAACACAAACACACTCACAAACTTTCGCCTCTAAAGGTAAATTATTAGTGATATTAGATTATCTGTTTTTTAATTTTTTTAATACTTTATTTGTCTAATAAAAATTAATAAATTTCATTAAATAAGTGCCATTTGAGAGCAGTGGTGGGCCATTCGTAACGGTTGCGACTTACAAGTAGTAAGTACGTCGTATAGAGATTCGAAGCCAGACAGGCGTTATTTTGTGTTAATTATTAAGTCTAGGCGAAGAAAAACATCGTGAGGAAACCGGCATGTACTAGAATAAAAAATTTGAAGACATGTGACATCTACCAACCCGCACTGAGCCCGCGTGTTGGGTTACGGCCCACGCCCTCTCACCGAGAGGAAGCTAAGTGTCCCAACAGTGGAAACATTATAGGCTGCTCATGGGTGTAACATTATAGCCATTTCAGATTAAAATTTAAACACATTGGCCCCGATTCTGTGGTTCACAAACTAAACTAAATTTAAGTTCAGTGCATCTTTTTCTTTCTATTTCATAATGAAAATGACAGAAGATAAATATTAGTTTAATCCTGTCAAATTAGTCAGCGCCTGACGTAAATTGACGTATTTTTAGTAGCCATTTTTTTAATCACGTCTAAACTTGTCTATGATTTATCTAATTTGACAGGACTTAACTAATATTTATCTTCTGTCCTTATCATTATGAAATAGAAAGAAAAAGATGCACTGAACTTAAATTTAATTTAGTTTGTGGATAACAGAATCGGGGCCAGTAGTTACTTATTCAGTTTGTCCTGTAGGTTTCCTGTACCTACTAATTATTAATAATTTTACCTCATAAATAAAGACAGCAAAGAGGCATTGATAATGTTATCAAGTTAGACAACTCCAATTTAAACATAATAACTATCATAAATCATATTAAAACACATTTAATTAAAAACTCTTATCATTACAACGATCCGCTGATAGACAAAACTTCCGATGCACCAATACTTGCGTCCTCAAAATACCACTATGCTAAACTCAACCATAACATGTGAACACAGGATGTAATTTCCTTTGTAGCCGGTGTTAAACTATCGGGGCCTTTTTTAAAATTCTGTCATGAAAAACTCAACCATAACTTTTACTTAACAGGGTGTAATTTCATTTGTAGCTAGTGTTGCACTATCGGGGCCTATTTAAGAGGTTTGCAGCTTCCGTTCCAATGACTTTGGGACCCTCTGCAGTATGTTTAACTAATATAGGAGTGATAAACGAACGGTTTGTTTTGATCAGTTATCATTATCACACCTACATTTAATTTTATTTATTGGTCGCAAAATTATTGCTTCAAGAGTTGTTGAAGACAAGTGGGATGTTATCTCGGAAATTGATGTTGCTGGGACAAGATGCTAGGTTATTAGATGAATAAATTTAGTTTATGAATGAACTGAACAGACACATATAATTTATGTAGAGACTGTTTAGTATTTATCAACATTTAAGAAATCTTGTCAAATAGAAGGTATGTAAAAATCATATTTCATTTTGGGACCAAGGACAACTCAGACTATTAAAAAAAAAGTGAAATATGGCCCGCTGATTCCTTTTGGCATGAAGTCTCTTTGATGAAATTAAAAAAGCGCACATCTCCGTCTAGTAAATAGTTATCTGTGGCGTTACCGCACTAGTGCGGGAACATGAAGTGTTTAATACACTGCATTATGGACCTAAAATCGGTTCATCAAGAGCCTCTTTACGAGCAAGTGTGTTGCAATAGTACATCATGATATAAGTGCTGTAATTATCAAAGCGCACGTATGTCATACGACGTTTTATAACATATTTGCGAGGAAATAAATAAAAGTCGGACTGAACTTGCATCTTTGCTTGTTTTCCATAAGATGAAATTTTGATATGCTTGTAAGTATCTATCGGTCGATTTTTCGGGTAAGAGGCTTAGATTAGCCTTTTTCGCTGTTCTGGCGGTGTCGAATTAATAAATTCATCATTATTTGACGACATTTTCAAATAAAAACAATACAATACAGCGAAAAGAAAAAGCGCGTGGAATAATTTTTACTTGTTCACAAATTAGCGATACGCGCGCATCAGCGTTTTTTTTTTTTAAGGCAAAGGCACAATTACAGCCAGTAAATAAAGTAAATTAATATGTTTTTGTTTTTGTTACAGATAAGGTTGTAATTTATTGTCAAAATTAATTAAATTAAAGAGTTAAATGTTTATTTTCTATATTTTATCTCCCAAAGTTAATTTTATTCATAAAATGTTGACCACTTTTCTGACATAAAAACTCTTTGCTAAGATTTAAAAAAGTACCGTTCCTTTTAGACGGAGCATCTTGATAAACCATAGATATAATTTTTAATATATCTGTGTGATAAACCGTACGTTTTACCTTATTAAAAAGAAAGTCGTGCGTTTTACATTACAATAACGCACAAGTACGTAATGACATACATTACGATATTGAAATTGGTGAAATCAGAGACCCTTTACGAGCAAATGTGTTATAAAAATTAATAGCTTACAAGTTCCCAATATTTAAATGCAATTTTTTCGAGTAATAACAATTTCAACTTTGATAAAAGACATTTCATAATAATATAGTTTCGAGAATGCCATGTTCGTACCACCACACTGAGGAATATAATCCGGAATGAGGTGATCCGGCACAGAACCAAAGCTTTCGACATAGCTTACAGAATAAGCAAGCTGAAATGGCAATGGGCCGGCGCATATTAGCCGTAAAACCGATGACCGTTGGGTTAGACGCGTTCTTGAGTGAAGACCGTGAATCGGCAAACGTAAGGTAGGACGCCCTCAGGCCAGGTGGAGCGACGATCTTCGCAGGGTGGCTGGTAGCAGCTGGATGAGAGTCGGCGAGAATCGAGCTAAATGACGTGCAATTGGAGAGGCCTATTATCCAGCAGTGGATTGCTGTAGGTGGATGATGATGAACGCCATAAATTTGCAATCAATACTTTAGCTCCTAAAGTATTGATTGCAAAACTGTAGTTTCTTCTAAGGTTTAGGAGAAACTCGCTTTTGAATCTTGTGTAAGTGTATAGTTCTATTATGCTTGTGAACATTTTACACCGCTGTCTACTTAGGCATCCATAACAAATGAATTCTTAGTTATAATGATTTATTACAAACGGAACGTTACACCTCAACTTATACCACACATCATTGTACATTAATTTACTCGCCACACATCAGTTTTTATTTCCTTATTCCTTACAGCCTCCAAATTGATCTTTCTGCTCTGGAATGACAAAGGTATGCCAGCGTTCATTCTAACAGAACGCCTCATTAGATACGGACCAAATAAGTTCTGAATCAATTTGTGGAATTGGGAGAAGACATCGTCTTATTGTGATGACTGATGATAGTGTTACCATAGCTCTGTGTTTATGGTAGACAGTACTGTAAAGATTGTCAGCTAAAGATGACCTTACGTAATGCAGGCTTAGGATGGGAAATCATCAAATGACCCCTCCCGCTCTGGTTGGAGCAGAAGGGAGTGTAAGACTCTTACTGACTAAAACCCACCCGTGTTCCTTCCTTAGCCCTTTGTGTTCCGGGGTAGCGGTAACCCTTTCGGACAATCCCGCTGCCTCGGCAGGTCATCGGTATACCTGCACTGTAATGCAGCCTGCATTAAATTAGCTCTGGTCGAATTCGAACAGTCAAGCAAGTTTAAAATTTGTCAAATAATTTGTATTAGGCTTTTTGTTTAGATAAAAACAGTGACAATTTAACCGTGGGAATGTAAAGACGTTGACAATAAATTAAAGAAATCGTAAAGTTGTTTGATTTCTCAGAAGTGCTTAGGTATTAGCACTTCACAGTACTATCTTAGGTGTGAGAGTGGATTTCGGACACCAAAAAAAAAGAGAAAGTGAAGAATTTTTGCAAAGCTTTTTTGAAAAGTTTTGAAATAATTTACAGACAAGTCTAACCTAGATAGAGCTTTACTTTCGTCCAGTTGAGTCCTTTATTTTTAAAGTGACGAACTACCATACAAACTCACATCCCCTATTTTACCCCGTTAGGGGATGAATTGTGGTTATCTTCGTTATGAAAGGAACTTTAGTGCATTTTTTTTCTTACGGCTTAGGCTGTGCCTTGTTTTCAGTGAAGGAATGAAATTGAGATTTTTATTAAGTAGATATTTCCAAAATAATGTTGATGAATAATTTTCTACTAGAACATTTAAAAAATAACTTAAATATTTAATCTTGTTCCCAGCCACCAAAAAATAACCGAACTTAGTTAACCAATAAATAAAACACAAATTATTGTCACAACTATATAAATCGACCTATTAATCAACAAAATCCTGCGCAGGTGTGAAGTTCATTTAAAGTCAAGCATACATGGTGTTCCTACAATCAAGGACGTCGGCTACCCCATGCGGCGCGCAGGATCAGTCGCGACGGGGCATCGAATCTTGCGCACATTAATTAATAGTTTTCAACACAACAGCCGACACCGCCGCGCTAAATACACGGAATTGATATACCCCTCGGGGAGTCTGTAACTGCCTTAATTGTACACCAATGATTATATATTTTTTACATTAATTTGATTTTTTGTGATTGACATTTTTCTAAAGTTGAGTAAAGTTGTTTGTTGTTGGGCTGAGAATTTGGTGCTACTGTTGATATCTACTTTAAAGTAGTTTTTGAAAATGTATTTCGAGACAGAGAAACACAAGATATATCATTTCAAAATGTTTCACTTAATATAAAAACACTAGCTTCTTCCCGCGGCTTCGCCCGCATTGAAGTCGGAAGTGCTATATACTAGGACAAAAATTAGCCTATCTCCTTGCCAAAGCTTATCGAAATCGGTTCAGTGGTTTAAGCGTGAAAAGGTAACATACAGACAGAGTTACTTTCGGAATTATATTATAATATTATTATACTATGGATCTCAATTGCCTCGCAGAGTCAAATGAAATGTCTTTATTATATTAAGTAAATAACATATTAAAACCACGCCTGCAATCCCCGCAAGGTTAGGCAGAAGAGTACCTACAGTACACCCGCATTTCGCCACAAATCCGGACAAGTATGCAGGTTTACACAATACACATGTTCAGAATTCCGTAAGTATAAGGTGAATGCGCAGTGGTAGACCGCGAAATCCAAATTTCTTACGCTTTTTTTTTTGCAATTTGCAGGTCAGTGTCAGGTTGTATTTTATCCAAATTTGATTCACGACTATAACAGGAACGTATTTACATAATTATATTAATTAGAATCATTAATACATCTTTCAAGTAGATTTGTACCATAAGCACTTTTCCATAAGATATTTGTTCTTATGGTACAAATCTAATCACTCTCTATCTACTTTTTATCAGAATATCCTCACGGAATCGAGACTTATACGGGTGAAACCGCGGGTCACACCACACCTTTGTATCTCACTGATATAAAGATCATCTCCCCACAAGATCGATCCACAAAGAGTAGCAATACCTACCCTAGCTAGGAGTATTTTCCTTTTTTTTGTGGATGGGAAATCATCAAATGACCCCTCCCGCTCAGGGTCGAGCAGACTCTTACTGACTAAAACCCACCCGTGTTCCTCCCTTAGCCCTTTATGTTCCGGGGTGGCGGTAACCCTGTCGGACAATCCTGCTGCCCCTTTCGGACAATTCCGCTGCCCACGAGTATGTTACTGCGTTAATAACTTAAAACCATGGTCATATACACTGAAAACATTATCTCAGGTGGCCAACCTGAAAATAACACTTCAGCCAACAGCTGGTAATAACAGTACCTATCTAACAATAACACCTAAGTAGCACACAATTCAATACTACCCACATTCAAGTAGCAATATCGTGAGTATTCGTGCGCTCGCGATGCACCTGACCCCTCAGTAAGAAAATTCTATCAGCGACTTCTTCAAAACGAAGGAATGCGCGTGACCAAACGGTCGATGCTTCTATCGACATCGATACCATAAAAAATCGACGGAAATGATCGAACCACGACAAATGCGAATGCCCCTCGAAATTGAATAAGTCGATACGATATCACCAAAGTTAGAATTGAAAGACGATTGACTGAAAAAAATACGATCGATTTACTGCTTCGGTTGGCTGTGGAAAATTGTAGGGTTGGGACGGTTTGTCGATAGTCGATAAAAATAAATATATCGTTTTCTAGATATGTATAAATGTACTTACCTACGTATATAACGTAGGTAAGTATATGTTGTAGTTTCATTCGAACGAATAAGAAAAGCTTATTCTTTTTAACTCAACTCTTTTCACAGTTTTCACATTCTGGAGTCTAAATTTTTTGTAGCCTCTACGGAAGTGCCATTTTGACTATGATTAAATTTCATTTGATTGGGTACGTCGCATACGTTGTATTCCCGTCAGTGTTCTGTTCCTGTTTATTACTAGCGTACTGTGATAAATCTTAATTTAACTATGTAGTATAACCGTGTTGCTGGGGAGTTTATTGCGCCACTTCTTCTTCCCAGCGAAAACACTCGTAAGTGGTGAAGAGCGGGCGTTTTGGAGAACTATCGTAATTTAGACGTTCGAAAAGTGCTGATTCTCAGTTTAATTTAAATAAATGACTTTTGATTGACTAGTCGATAGCTTTACACATCGATATCGATTACTACCGTTGATCCAACGTTCAGCATTCGGATCGTTGAGAATGACATTTGGAAACGGTAGCCACCGACGCAGCGGGGGGCGGTGCCTCGTTCGCCATCTTTATTTTTATAATTTTTTTAGCCCTTGTTTATCCAGTCCGGGGCGTCGCGGCTCACTGGCCGGAGCAATCAATAAAATGCTGTGACCGTAAAACCACGCCGGAATTAAATACAACGCTTCGGCCATTGTAGCCAGATATCACCCGTCACGCCACGGTGCACCACTGACGTAATTAATTTTTTTTTGAATAAAACATCTACTACATATTAACTCGAAAGTCCAAACGGGTGTAGTCACCTTAATTTACGCACGATAATTTGTTTGAATATTTCGAATGAATGACTTTCCGCCAAAGTAAAGGGACTGAGGTTCTGTAAATACGCCTAATCCATGCCTAATCCGCAAAAGAACAATCCAATTCGGCTTATTTCAAGTTGTTCCCGGGGGGCGAGGCTCAAAAAAACGTCTAATAGAGAATTATAACAAACACCGGCCGCCGGTGGCAATTTCACACTTTATTAATGCAAGTATTACGGCTAATTCCATCGGTTGACACGTGCCGAATTTGCTGTTCCCATAAAACCTCGGCCTCCCCTCGTTCGACAGCCAAAAGAACAACAAACCATTCGACTTTCTGTCTTGCGCCTATACATGTAGATATTATGTTCGCGTACCCAAAATAAAGAAAAAAATCATCTCTCCCGAAACCAAAAATGCATTTTAATTCGAAGTATTAAGGAACAAAGTGCCCTGCAGATTAACGATGTACACTTTTGCACAAAACCGATTTCGGTTCCCTCCATTTTTTGACAGCTCGGCGATGGCGATTCGTAGATAAAGTAGCGCACACAGATTCCGCGGACCATAGATCACAGAGTAATGCGGTCACGCTCTATGGTATTAAGTGTCAGTTATCGTCTCCACGGGGCTTAGTGTGCACGAGTATAATACATTTTTATGTTTGTACGCTCCCCTTGTTGTAATAACAACATGAAGTGAGGTTTACTCGGATTGAATACGGCATTATAATGAAATGATTCATATTTAAGTGAGTCCTCCCCTTCGTCTGTTGTAATTTGATGGTGTCGGGGATCGGAAGCAATGTTTCTTATTAAAGTGGTGTTATGACTGTCGTTTTTATTGTGTTGTATGGCCTCTTTTTGCTGTTATAATATGTTTAATACATTTTGTAATAACGTACACTTAATTGTGATACACATTACACCTGCGGAGTAATTGCGTACCTAGAACACTATGATATCAGTAGCGATGGTTTTCATTTTGACAGTACAAGAACATTAATTGAGTTATTTACGTAGTTGAGCAGACAAATGTTTCAAATATATGAAGCAATGGATTAGCTATTCCTTCAAAATGATTCAGATTGGGATTGATCGAGTGCTATTCAATTAAAGTGCTTACTCTACGAAAACGTGTGTTTACATAGCGTAACTTTTTTTGTTAAGTGATTTGCATAAATTCTCAGCACTTTTTGCTACAGTCTCACAACTGAAATAGTTGAATAGCCTTGCAATAAAGCACAACCTGATTAAATTTCCTTTGCTATATTTTATTAGTTTGTGCTTTTATTCCTTTAGAACCAACAGTAACTTGAAGCCACGCATTGGTTGTATAAGTTTCCCAGACTCCGTATAATCCGGGATGATCTGATGGCGAAGATAACGCGATAACCGTCCGGTAATAGTCCAAATATCTCCGTAATGTGTATGTAATGGGACGGCACGTGCCGGTCGCGTGTTGTTTGCACCGAGGGACGAACCAGGCTTAGCACTTTCGTCGGCGACTGTACAGACAGCTCCCTTTTAATTACTGATTGATCCAAGAGATACGTTTGTTGCTGGCAGATAGTCGTAAATTAGACAAAAGGATTAGTGGTGCAGCTTGCATAGTGGTGTAAAATAACTATTATTGGCAGTGATTTGTTAAGGAATTAAGAAAGTTTTGATTACTGAATGATTTGTATGTTTCTAGAGTTGGGGCAGGTGGTGACAACTGCATTTAAGTTTTACAAATAATATCCAGTTCAAAATCCATCTCATCATCATCTCTTCATTTTTACTATTTTAAGTGCATATCTAAATGACTAAAATGTAAACTGAAATGTTTTCTTCAAGTCTTTGCAGCCTTATTTATATTTTGGCACATTTATGTACAGACGCCAGCAGGTCAACCTACCCCAATCTGTCAAATTTCTTTGATAGATTTTCAACTTTAGTTCAAAGGAATAAGGTTCATATTCAATTGGGAAAATCTGACAGATAGGGGTAGCTTGATGTGCTGGCCTCTGTACACAACACATAAATGTATATAAACAGAAAAGAGAAGAAAAGAAAAATACGTACTAAAGTGACGCTTATTTCTAATGAAATTTCTTCCAGCATACCAGCAAAAAAAGGACATAATCCTTTTTTACAAAAAAAAAAAAAAACTACCGACTTCCAAAAAACACTACAAAGTGAAAAATAACTTTAATTTCGGAAGTCGGTGTCATTGGTTCCGCATTTTCTTTTATTGACTCTTCCGAAATTAAAGTTATTTTTCACTTTGTAGTGTTTTTTGGAAGTCGGTAGTTTTTTTTGTAAAAAAGTTTTTATTTTTCACTTTTTAGTGGGCCAGTTTGTAACTTATCTAAGTTACAATAGCCTAATGTCAACTGCTCATCACCTTTTAAAAAATATTGCTTTTCCCGATGCATGGACGTTAGTTGTTGAGGAGTTCTCCTTGTAAGAACCAGGAGAAGTGGAGCTGATTGAGAAGTCATCAACTCCACTTCACGATACGCATTGTGCTTAGCAACCACATTAAAGTACCTACCTAATCGAATCGCAAACCGTGAAATATTTATTATTGAGTAATTCCGATGGCCATCTGTGGTCTTCATCATCAGTTCCACTTCACCGAATGGTACTTTCTGAGAGCAAATGCACAAGTTACTATAAAATACCCAAATCGCTATAGGTGTGCGTACAAAATTTGAGGGTTTCCCTCGATTTCCATGGGATTCCGTCATCAGATTCTGATTTGGTGACAATGGGACCACCTCGGGAGCATACCCTTTCAAACAAAAATAATATTTTGAAAATCCGTCGACACAATCATCCGAACATCCTCCTTTTTGTGAAGTCGGTAAAAACGAGATGTGGACACCGCGTGTGTCTCACAAAAAAAAATATATAAAATAAAAATGCTTCCTAGTCCAGTTTTACAAAACGACTCTACGATCAACAAAAATCACTTTACAACTTTTAAACAGCATATTATTCAAACTGTTATTCAACCAAATTGAATCAAGAAAAAACACCTACTTACCTACCTAATCTATGCATATACAACGTGGCGCTACAATGGTGACATTAATTTAACAAACATATACGTTTTCACATTTTCGTTTCATTTAGAAATTATATTTCTATTAAACGTTATTATTTACGGATTTATTTTAAATTTTAGAAAATGGCATCTTAGAGCAACCTGTATTTAAAGAACTGTCGCGCAGCGGTCATTTGCCGGGGTCACGGATCATAACATCGCATCAATGAAATTAAAACGAATAAGCAATACTATTATGATGAAACAAATGCAAAGAGTACCCAATTGAAGGAAAGAGATAGCCCTTTGTCGGCGAGCGACGCAGGCGACGCGCGCCCTCCCTTCCACCCGCCGCCGCACCGAACTCGAATTCTTTTTTGCATTTCTAGTGATAGCCGAACCCGTGTCCTTGATACACTTCTTCACACTACGGTGTCTAATATTTTTTGCTTTATTTATTTATTTTTGTGTAATTAGATACTGCGATAAAGACGCTTTGCTTTGTTTTCGTTTTGTAATCTAGTAGGTACGTTTACATCTCTTGCGATACGGACGCTTTTATTTGTGTTATTTTATTAATGCTTGTGTAAACTTATGATCGTGATGGCAAATACACATCCGAACTACACAGCAGCTGAATATGCGGACATGATCCTAATTTTCAAGTCCATCACAGAGCCGTCCATAGGATATTAAAGCGCGAAAAGTGGCACCCATTCAAATTTAGAAAAGTGCATAGTCTGTTAGACACTAAGCACCTCCGCGTTGCCGCTCCGAGTTAACGTAAGCCAGCAGTTATACTCCCATTTAGAATAAGATTAGACATTTAAACAAAGCTTTTTTACCGTCTGTTCAATCGATTTTGACTTCTATTTCGTAGGCATAAGGATGGCATTAAAAGCAGCAAACAGTTGTTATTGTAAGCACTTTTTTTGCTTTTAATGCCATCCTTATGCCTACGGAATAGAAGTCAAAATCGGTTGAACAAGCTGTAAAAAAGTTTTGTTTAAATTTCTAATCTTATTGTAAATGGAGTATAGGTAAGTAATTACATGAATGAATTTTTGCAAGGGTGATCCCAATTTTAGTTACTTTTTTATTATTTAGTTTGTTTGAAAACATTTTTTTTTCAATTTACGAATTATTTTAACCTATCAAAATTTATATGATTAATAGGCACTAGCCCTACCCGTGTGTTAAATTAATGTCACCATTGTAGCGCCACGTTGTATATAAAGTCACACATAATAACTTATACGAAGCTGTCCAGTAAAGCAAAGTGTTAGTAGCTCACAAGATGGCGTTGTATCAAACGGAGACAGATTGGGCGCGATGTTGATGGTCCATGACTAGACGAAATAGTGGAACGATATATGTGACAGTGACGCAAGAACGTAAAACAGTCGGTTTATTCACACCGTGAAAACTTAGGTGACATGAGCTGTCATGCCACCTAATGCCTTAGCATTGACAACTCAATTCAATGTCTCCTAATGCTAAGTCTCCACCGTGAGGTTTTACAGAATAGACCGGCTGTTTTTTGTTTTTTTTTTTTGTTAGGTGGTTAACAAACAAGCAGGCAGCCAGCCCACTTAATGATAATGAAATTATCGATGTAAACATGCATTTCTGATATAGCTTAAATGTTTGTTGTCCGTGAAATACTTACTCTTAAACATGGAAGATGACAACGCTGTCTGGCGCCATTAATAGATAGGCGTATTCGGTATTATCTTACTAAAAAACTACTAAAGGCATCGTGTTACTCAGTTATTGGGTTGTGGAGGCCACAGATATGCACAGTTGCTACATGTAACCTATTTGACTGACGTCTCATCATGGTTGGTAAAAGGCTAGGCAAATTATGACAATGACTTCCTATTATAAAACCTGTTTATTTATGTAGATTGCAAACAGGATATTTTGTGAGTGCGAAGTGCAAACTCAGAAGTCGTAAAGACTGAGTTTCTGAAACCAAGAATCTTTATTGGGAGGGACGAAAAAACCAAGCATATAATAACTTTTAATATATATTTGGTTTATTGGTGAATTGTTAGTTATCACATGAACCAACCCTCAAACATCGATACAGACGGATCAGCTTACTAAAACGCAAGCCTTGTAAGCGGAACGTGTGTTCAATACAATTTTATGAGCGGCGTGAGCTGAGCGTTGCTGGATTTGTGGCTAGTTCTATGTTGGCATACCAGGTTTGCGCGGTAAAATAGATTGATAGCTACATTTTATATGTTAATTTTACTTCTGATTGTTAAACCGTAGTAAGTACAATTCCATAAAATGCAAGCTTGGATCACAGTGCTTGTGAGGAACTCCATCCGGGATATCTTCTATTCGAAATTAAGTATATTAGTTAGCATAACTCTGGCCCTAAGAACGCTTTCCTTTACAACTCCAGGTCAAAACCAATTCTGAGGTTGGTATGATTCGAAAGTATTAACGGGGGATGCCATAACTGTAGATCTTGGAAAATTCTTCTGACAAGCTTGGTCAAGGCTATATTTAAAGGTTTTGCCTTTTTTATCCCCCTATTAGTGCTAATCATACATCTGAAAAACTACGACTGAACTAACATTCGTCATCATCATCATTTCAGCCAAAAATCGTCCACTGCTGGACATAGGCCCCCAAGCACCGCCTTTTCGACCGGTTCTGTATTCTCGCATCCATCGAACTAACTTTAGGCGGTTCATACAATGCAACGCACCACGCGACGCGACGGGTCGCAGATAACGGGTCGGGCGCTTGATTTTGTAGACACAAATTCAATAAAAACGCCCTCCAACTCGGGTTATCGAATTTGGCTCCATTTCGCGCGTCTCGTCGCGTGGCACGTTATAATGTGTGTTCCGCCTAGCTTATACCTATTTCTCAATCGTAATACATACATACCGTCTCACAACAACATAACATAACTTGCAGGAAGGTACACACCCCACCTACACCAATATTCATTATACATTCTATAAAAAATAATAGGTGCATTTGTGCGGGTGCAATAAAAATGAGCAAAATGGCTGATATAATATCGGGGTGCCGCGGGCGATGAAAAATAAATAAAATGCGTTGCGGGAGGGAAAATGAAAAGCCACTTAGTTCCGGCACGCGCTCTGGTGGGATTTACTAACAAACTAACAACGCCTGTGAGATTTTGCTTGTGGAAAATGTTTATAAGAATGTATGAAGGGAGCTAGTGTGGAAAAGTTTATTTTCTATTCGGGTTACAGCCGATATATTCTGTAAAAATCTCATCTTGAAGAGTTAGGTGAAGTAAGCTAAGAGTGAGCTGACTATAGTGCCAACTGCCAATCCCTAGCATCGTGGAAAGTCTGCTCACTTCATTTACGTTTTCCCGATGAGATTTGTACAAAATAGACCAAATGATACAAGTACCTAATGGCAGTATTTAAGTGAATTAAGTATTGTTATCTATACTAATATTATAAAGAGGAAAGATTTGTATGTATGTTTGTAACGAATTGGCTCAAAAAGTACTGGACCGATTTTAAAAATTCTTTCACCATTTGAATGCTACATTATCAATGATTAATATAGGCTTTTTTAATTGCAAGAAAAAAATAAAATGTTTAAAAAATAAATGTCCGCCCGTGCGAAGCCGGGACAGGTAGTAGTATATAATTAATCAGATTGAAATTTTAATCACCGTTTTCCTCTTGAAGCGTCATTGTACTCATCATTATGAACAACTTTTACTATGGGACCAAACATGAAATCGCGAAAAAAAAGTCTGCTGTTCCCTGCATTTTGACGAGTTATGCGAACATAAATGTAGGGAACAGCTAGTTTTTTTTACGATTTCATGTATGTTCCCATAGTAAGACTTGTTCATAGTGATGAGTACAATGTCCCCTTAGGAGAAAAACGGTGATTAAAATTTCACCCTGAAAAGTAGTTTAATTTATTAATTTCAGGCGACGCAGGCCCATAGATAAATACTATAAAATAGTACTTCATTAACTTGTTCTTGTGCTGTTCTGTGGTACATACTTGTCCGTGGAAGCAACAAGAAGATAAGTTGGTACTGTTAAATTAAGAAACTATCTAAGTACTTACATATGCACTTTTGAAACGCCTATTCAAATCAAGATATGATTTTTAGAGCTCAAAAACTTTCCAAATTCATTAACTCCTTTATTTATAAACGATGCCTGAAGTTAACATCTGCTGAACCACACATCTTACATCACTTACCTTTGAACATCGTTTTTAAATAAACCCCTATATATGATAGATGCTTTAAAGTTGACCAAGGCTAGATAGAAGTTTCAAATATCAGCAGACAGCCTTCATAAGAAGAAGCTTGGTAAGTTTTATAAGACAACCAGTCTTACCAAGGGGTTTCGTATTACTCAGTAACTGGGTTGTGGAGGTCAGATAGGCAGTCGCTCCATGTAAATACTGGTACCCAGCTGCATCTGGTTAGATTTGAAGCCGACCCCAACATAGTTGGGAAAAAGCCTTCATAAGAATCTACTGTCTGCTAGTTTTTGTATTTATTTGTATAGTTTAGTTAGTCATTTAATTTAGTAGGTATCGAGTGTAAATAGTTTAAAAAATAATTTAAAATTTAAAAATACATATATATTTTAGTGTAGGTATATTTTACTATCTATCAACATAGCTACCGCACCAAAACCTTTCCATACTTCCTTATATCCGATTTCCTCCATTTTAGCCTACACCACAACAGCATTTTTATCGTAGATTGTTTTTCTTCGCAGACAAAATTTACGGCGACTACCACCTAATGACGTCGGGCGGGGGCTACGAATCGGCCATGGCGGCCATTTTTCATCATTTCGCGCGCTTTCCCGGCAATATATTATTTTTTTACAAGTTCTTCTTCGTCGCTGCGCTTCTAAGGCCGCGGACTCATGATCTGAATACAAATTGGACACGTAACCACTATATATGTACTCGTATAAAGGGTTGAAAGGAATTTTGCTCTAGAGGATTTTATATGGAATAGGAGATTTACTTACTGGAGCTAGAGATAAATGTATAGTTGCTGATATGAATGAAAACGGGTGTAGTCATGTTGATACTATGCGGTATTGGATGGCGTTAGGCTGCTTTTTCATCAGAAATGTGCTATGCAGACACTTCACATTGAAAATGAAATCGAGACGCAAGCTACACTTGGCGTGCCTTCTGTTCGGTGTAGTTAAATACCAAAAACCGTACTACCTTTACGACAAGTTGAGTTGGATGGCCAGTAGACGAGAATGTGGGAGAAGACAATGCTCGCAGCAACTCTCGACCCAGTCGCATAGTACAGCCGCTTTCAGAGGTAGCTTCCGTTACGCGGCTTCCAAAGTGTAGAATAATCTGCCACCACTGCACCTATTCGAGCAATCAACAAGATCGATACATTTAAAAGACGCCTGCGGCAGCAGAAGCTAGACATGATCAATATGAACGTTTCATTGATATGAAGATTATAGTTATCTATTATTATATTATGTATTGACGAAGTTTTTTATTTCTTGTGCAACCGCACCATTTTATTTATTTCCTTAAACACCACTATAATACTATCTATAATTATAGTAAAATAGTGGTGTTTAAGGAAGTTGTTATATCTATCTATCTATGCTAAGTACTAATAATAATAAGTCTCTGGAAGTACCAGTAGGAATTGAAAAAATCTTTATTTTTTACTTTTCAAAATTTGCAATTGATAGCCAAATTCTTGAAGAAGGTTATAGGTTTTTTAACTTCACGCTACGTTCCGAAGAGCCGAGCAAAAATGAATAAGTCAGAAAGGACTCTAAGCGATAAGTGTGATTGAGTGAACTTATAAAATTCTAAACAAATTAAGTACAGTCACCAAAGGAGATAAGTATGCAGGGTCGTCGAATATACATGGTTGAAGTATAGTAAGAAACCGATTGACTTTTTCGAATAAAATTTAATTTAATTAATAGAAAACAAACAGTTCATTTATCAAATTAAATTACATACGAAAACATCAATCGGTTTTTTAGTAAACTTCAACAATATTCGACGACCCTGCATACTTATTTCCTTTGCTGACTGAACATACCTAGTTGTATGCATAGTGTCAGTCGTTGCCATTCCAAAGGACTCATTCATAAAGACACGATAACAGATTTAATAATGTAACATTTTTAATTTGAAGAGGACAATAACAAATGTCACCATAACCCTTGACTTGCGACGCCTGGGTCGAACCGGCCCACCCCACCGCAATGGGACCGAGTATTTTGCCAGATGTGACTATTACAACAAAAGTCGGTTTCGATTGCGGCTGAATGCGAACAGATAATCTTTTAAACGGTACACTATTGAAATTTCGTTCAACGACCCCCGTTTACTTACATTCCATTGACGATTTACACAGGATTCTTTAAAGTAAACAGTACAAAACCCAGCAATGGATTAGTATTGATATTTATAAAAGAGATGGGCCAAATGCGATCGAAAAGAGATAACTGATAAGAATAATTGAAACATGTGTCACGGTGTCGTGGTTACAGACAGGACCATTGTTTATGGTTCTTTTAGCGGTTACCGAATTTCGTTATCTAAATCTTTATTTAGCGTAATAAAAGCTGTTAACTCAACACCTGTCACTCATGCTGTTCGGTTATTTGGTTATCGAAATTTAGGCTTACGGTGTTACGTCAGTTTTTTTTTGGATTATCGTAGTCATAAATTTTAGTAGGCAGGGGGTTTCGAGCTGTCTTAAATTGAGTGTTTTTATCGCTGTCCTTGCAAATAAAACACATATTCCTGTACCAGCTGTTGCCCGCGACTTCGTCTGCGATCTAGAATAAAAAGTAGCTTATGTCCTTACCCAAGTCACGGTCTATCTGTACGTCAAATTTCATCTAAATCCGTTCAACTGTTATAATGCGAAAGCGTATTAAACAAACAAACTCACTTCGCATATAAAATATTAGTAAGGATTAGAAGTATCCAAAGTTAGACGAAGATGCGAATCTCGACTTTTGCACTTGCTATATTTTAAAAACTATATATAATCTTCCTCTACTTCTTTTCGTGGCGATAGACGAACTCAATATTATTAAAACGAGATGAATGAAAAACGTATTCAATCACACCATAAAATCGTAAAAAAAAACCTTTGTATTTACTGTAAATGAAAAATAAAATGTTCTAGTTATATTCTCATTGCTTTTGAATCTTTTATTTTACAACACGAAGCGTCTTTAACGTTTAGGGTTACGAGCAAACGTCACAATGATGTGGCGATAAACACTGATGGATGGATCGTAAAAATATATTGGGCGATTGTGAGTTCATTTCCTAAATTAAGTTCCGCTTCTACGCGTGTTTTTATATTATAAAAACGTATATTTTAATAATGTTGTAGGTTGTATAAAAAAGTTGTTGATTTTATGGTGTTAATAATCTGTGGGTGTTTTTTATTGTATTACTTTTAGAGTTTTGAGATGATATATTATGTGGGAGTCATAGAATTAATAGGCTGTGGGAGTTGTAAAAAATAGAGTTTTTCTGGATTCTAAAATAAATTAAAAAATATACAAAATATTGATCAATGGATCCGTAAAGATAGGTAGGTAGTACATCGTCGATTCATTGATCGGTCGACAAAGCACGTAGCAAAAAGACAACACCAAGCAATTCTTCTTAAATAATTAATCACCATAAAACTCTCCACCATCATTGAAATCAGTACTTGGTAGATACAATCACAGTGTAGTGATAACCGGCTGGTCTCGCGAGAGCGTCTCCCAAACGTACCATAACGTGTAACGACCGCATCTGTCGGACCCGGGACGGTTCGGACCCGTCGGCAAACACAGGGTTAGATGTTCGAAATCTGTTTGAATATTAAAATTGTACTGTCTTAGAATTAATAACAATTGTAATATTTTATTTTTATTATATTTATTCTAATATTCTATTATCTTATTGTGTGATTTATTTTATCTTAGTTTGGAAGCTGCCTATCGATTCTGTAAAAATCTCACCGTGATAACATAGGTGAAGTGAGCGTGAAGCGAAATATCAATGGAAGCAATCCCTAGCATCAGGCGGAATGACAGCTCACTTCACCTTAGTTTTCACGGTGAGATTTTTACAGAATAGCACTGCCGATAGGTAGTGAAATAAGCGAATGCAAAATTAGTAAAACAGAGAAGGGTCTTTAGACAATAAAGGATGTGATGATCACAGGTAGGTACAATTATAGATTATGAATGGAGATTAAAATCTTGCCTTTAAAATCTGTTTGTGTCGGGATTAAAACAGCCTCCTGATTAAGTTAACTTATTTGACGTTCGATGCTCTTTGAATATCTTCTTTATTTTCTACTTTGTCGTTTGTATTAATTCAAAATTAACAGTTTGTCAGAAATTGACGTTATACCTTAGGAATTACAAAATATAACCGAAGGAGTATATTACCGTGACAATTTAGGTATGATTTCTCATCCATTTTATTCGAAAGGTTTATCAGGGGGCAATCTTGTTGGTTATTTTGATATCGATAACGTGATATGGTGATCCTTGTTAGTATAAGTAACTGGAAAAGGAGCTATCAGTTTGATAATAGGGTCATTCAGGTGCTTAGATGACGACGTGGCTGGCAGCTTGCCACTAACCAGTACCCAGCTATGCGCTATTATGGCACATGCCTAGTGCCTAGGCCAAAACCTTCCTAGGCTGCTATTAGCACTAAACTAAAAATTTAGTAGATAGAGAAGCATATTTCACATTACCATGAACTTAACTAGAAGTTATGACAAAGTAAAAAGGCAATAATAGGTAATTACCTATATATAGGACAGAAAAACTGTCGTAGGTACGGTCACCAGAGGTGATAAATAACCAGCAGTGCGATTCTGTAACCATCTCACCGTGAAAACTTAGGTGAAGTGAGCTGTCAGTGTCATCCTGATGCTAGGGATTGATACTCTTGACAGCTCACTCTAAGCTCACTTCACCTAACTTTCCCGGTGAGATTTTTACAGGATCGATCAGCAGGCTCGTTAGATACAGTTGAAGTGTCAATTAATGTGTTGGTTGTCTTTGGTGTCTGGCCCAATCAAGCAATGGACAAAATTGACAACATTTATATACTTGAGTACGAGGCTTTTGACTACATTGTCTGTGTATGTATTTTATGTCTTTTCTTTTTAAATTATTTTTTTTTATTTGTAATGTGCGTTTTGTTTGTGCAGAGTAAACAATTTTTCTTTCTTTTCTTTTTCTTTAAGTTTAGTGAGAAACCGGTGGATGTTTTTGAATAAAATTTTATTTAATGAACAGAAAACAAACAGTTCATCTATAAACTTTAACTTAATTCGAAAACATATATCGGTTTCTAACTAAACTTCAGCTAGGTATATCCGACGACCCTGGTTACTTGTCTCTTTTGGTGACTGTACATTTACCAGATTTGGAAATATTTCCATTTAATTTAACATCGACAAAATAAATGTATAATTAGGTAAATTAATTGTTAAGCAAATTGACAGTCGCCGTCAATTTACCGTCTCATTGCCATTTCATACAACTGTCAAAAAATTACAGTTGCGATTTGAATATACATAAATTACTTCGTTTCCCTGACTTTACCTATGTTTCTTCAACTATCATGAAACAGGCACCAATTCGTATTTATAAAAAGGCCTTTATAAAATGGTTACCCCCTTTTTTATCAAATTAATTTGTATGGCAGAGGTACCTACCCAAGTAAAGCATGCTATGCCATTAAAATGATGTTTTTCTGCTGTTCTGGTTGCTCACATAGAAAACTTTCAAAGATGCAAAAGACATTACACCTATTACCTTGTCTTTAAATCGTCCCATGGCCCCTCAGTCCCATATTAACATACGGAATGTCCCACACCGTTTATATGTAGTGTACCTTACGTAAACTTTTGACTACAAATAGTTATTGCGGACATTTCAGGAGGTTTCAGGGCGTTATAACATGGCGGTAATATAATTGTCGGGGCCTTAGAGGAGATGCAAATAATTAGGGGGGGTGGGGGCTGGACTATTTTGAAATGGGTGGTTTTTAGTCGTGTGGTGATTCTAACGTCTATTAAGTTTGGTGAGTACAATTCTTTGGTGTAGTCTTTAAACGCAGCGGATGTTTCAAATGTTTTAATTTACTTAGATAAATTAGTAATAAACTACTTTTCTTTTTCTATTTTTCGTTATTTTTTCTTTTCTGCACTTTTCTTTCAGAGGATTTTTATTGTTATTTTATTTTAATGACATCTGTCTCAGTGACATTGAAAGCTGAGATCGGTACCTAAAAACTTCGTCGTATTTGAATTCATTTCGCGGTTGCAAATAATAGTTGTGTATTTATATTAAGTAAATATTTTTCTCTAGGTTACTAAGCACAAAAATATTCCACGAACTGCATCACCTTCTTCCAGAATTCTTTTCCATAAGATCTCCGATCATTATTCCTAGATATCATTGATTCCCAGTAACACTTATGTAAACTTTTGGCAGCAGTTATTATCGCGGCGAAACGGGGCGTTAATATAATTGGTGGCGTTTTAAATTCGACACAAATAATTAGGTGGGGGGTGAGACTTCCACTCTAGTTACCGACGGACTTCTAACGGCTGTATTCTGAGAGATGAGATGCTGGTGCCAACATTGTCATGGCAGCTTGATTTATTGAGGAAATGTTGTTTGTGTGAACCATATTAAGCTATTTACAGCGTGTCAAAATAAAAAAAAATCAAAAGTAATTTATTCAAACTAGGCTGAGAATCAGCACTTTTTGAACGTCAAAATTACAAAAGACAGTACCCCCAAAACGCCCGCCCTTCACCAGTTTCTAGTGCTTTCGCTGGGGAGAAGTTGCGCAACAAACTCCCCAGCAGCACAGCTGTCTGTTCAGTTAGAAAATACTTGATTGACAAAACTAGGTATGTAGGTGTATCAGATATGTGTGGTGATATTTAAGGGTGTGGTACAGACCATCAAGGTGACCAACTTTCTCCATGAGACCAACATCGTAATCAAGAAAAAATAATCAGCTCTCCTATACATTTGAATCGAATACTTACGTATCTACTGATTTTTTATGGGATAGCAGATATTATTTTTTGCGATTACTCTGATACACGCTGAATAAAAGTAGTGTTTTGTATTTATAAGATGTGATGATTGGAGTCGTCATAAAATATTTATTAGGTACACCAGTATTAAAAGAGACGCCGCAAGGCGCACTTGGGGCTGTTATTCTCGCTATCAACCACGCTGACAGTTATCGCTTTTGATCAGCTACAATACGAACTATTAGTTTACAGTTCACACTGACAGGATACAGCAACACTACCCTTACATAACCAAGTTCTAAGAACATTTCCATTCAAGTTTTCATAAGCATTTACAATGTAGGTATTTTCTCACATACCCATAGGTACATAAACTCACGCCTTCTGCTCACATCCTTAGATACATACTCAACTTTGTTTCGTTTAGAATCATACATCTGGTCACACACGCATGCCAGAAACAAATATTACGCACCTGACTTATCTGAAGAACATACAGGTACCTACTTACCTAAGTAAGAACTTATAAGCAAACAAAATAGCAATATGACCAAAAAGCCAGCTCAAACAGAAAACCAGAATTACCAGAACAAATACCAATTAACTACTAAACAGCTATCGAAAATCAACATCCAGAAAGCACCCGATCTGAACATCAGAATACATCGTTTGGAGCGGCGCCACGTCCTACCGCCACCCCCAGTGGGGGGAAGCTATTAAGCCAAGCCAAAACTAATTTAAATTAAATCCTAGTGAATTACCCGACGAGGAAATTGTCGAGCGCACCCCCGGTGCTCTCACTCGGGTACCATTGAGTGCAGAAGTGTTGGTAATTTAGTATTTTTCGTTTAGTATTATGATATTGACATTTTGATCTTTTTAGTTTGATTGTGAAAGTAATACATCTATTAACCGGTTGAATGCGGTAATTACAGAAACAATTACAAATGCTTTGTGTCTCGCGTGGATCCACGTTCATATAAGAAGGGTTAAACATACATTAAACACAATGACTAAAAGTTATCCCCACTGGACAACTTTTAAAAGGTCAAAAATGTCCATTAGCGGTATGGACGTTTTTGTCTGGACGGATTGTCAGCGATATCCTTCTTTGTGTATCATATGAATGGAGTAAGTATTATGCTATCCAAAATGGAATGTTATGTAAAGAGATCATTATTCACCAATGGTTATAGGTCTAAGCCTAACCTTAAATAGTCAATCGTTTAGGGGCTATGTAAAGCCTGCAACATAGGTAACGACGCAGCTGACGAGCTGGCCAGAAGGGCATCCAGTACGTCAGTTTGTGGACCGGAACCTGTCGTGCCCATCCCCTTAAACCAATTACGCAGGTGGCTACAGGAGCACACCCACACACAAGCAGAAAGCTGGTGGGCGTCGTCACCAGGCTGCAGGCAGTCCAAGGAACTGACTGGACTGGACAGGAAAGGCTTGCGCCTGTGACGGGAACCATCACGGACACTGCTCGCTAAATAAACACTTTCACATAATAGGCATAACGGACAGTCCCCTGTGCAGGGCTTGCATGGAGGCTGAAGAAACGGTTACGCATGTGATCTTTGAGTACACAGGCGGCACCCAGATTAGATCAGAAATCCTTGGGACACCCAGATCGTACACAGATGTTCTCAATAGACCAGGAGACCTAATCAGCTTCTGGTGGTAGGTGGGCTGGTTGGAATAACCACCGACGGCCGCCATGACCCACGCACAATGGTCCATTTGAAGGACTAAGTGCGGAAACCAAACCCATAACGTAGAACATAGAAGCCTGCAACATAACACAATCCCGACGACTTGTCACGCCGAGCGTACCATCTATATTGCTTGCGGGCGGCGAGGCTCAAGCGGCAGCCGCGTCGTTACATGTACCATTTGAATATTATCTAACCCCCCACCCCCATCCCACCCTCGGCCGCCCTCAGAGAGTTTAGACACAACTGTGAGGCCTCAACGCCTTAATTAATGCAAATTTGAGTGCTAACAAGATTATGAATCTGGCCGCTTTTTGACTTGCTCCAGGAAGTTGAGTGGCTGTGCTTCGTGTCAGTTAATTATGTAGGTATGTGTTAGGTTATCGTTTTATTTGAGTTGATGTATGGGTTTTAATTTGTATTGGGCTTTTAGAGATGGTTTGGTTTTGAGTTTCTTCAAAAAGGAGGAGGTTCACACGTTCACAAATTAACTACAGGTACTTTTAAAGCCGAGTACGCAGTCAGTACTAGTAGGTTAAACAAATAATACTTAAGTACTAATAAGTTGCTTTCGATCCTGCTCAGTGAGAAAACGACTACTTGAAGAAGAGTGTAAATTATTTCACACGTAACATTATCTAAAACTAACTGACACACCACGTTGTTCCTAACGCTAATTAAAGACTTAAGAAGTACTTTTAACCCATTGTACAAAACGGGAATCGCACGGAGCCAATATTCCAGTCTTAATGGAACATGCCTCTATGTTCGATCCGTTCGGGATTGAAACTGGCCACTTGGATTTTCGACACATTGCCCAGCGGTTGGTCGACTCTTCACGACTAGAGCGCTGATCTATTTTGGCCCAATATCAGCATTGCCATACAACGTGGCAATGCTGCCAGCCTTTTGGGCTCTTTTCCTGTTGACAACCACGCCCACGAATTTTTTAAAGAACTTTCGCGACAGCGAACGTCGCGATAATAAACTTTCGCAGTAACGTAATCGTGGTAATGAACTTTGCAACTGTGATTTACACTCATTTTTAATGCCCTTTGATGCTTTCCTTTTTTATATACTTGTACATATATTATTATTTTGACACTTTGAAATCATGTACATATTTTAAAATAATTAAATAGAGTACCCATTGTGACTTCGTATAAGAACCACCTCAGCAAAAAATTCACCAAAGCACGCCGACACGACATTCTCAACAACATCTCAACTCAACTCAATTTAAACGAGATTCCCTCAAACCCTTTCCTAATGACTGTGCCCGCTGGACCGTGCAGAAATGTGCAAAAAATATCCATTTAGCAAGGTTACCCCAAACCCGTTCCCAGGCGTGATGTGCATCAATCATCGAGAAACATTGTGTATTTAATTTTAAATCAATTGGAGCCGCGCGTGCGGACCATCCATCTTACGTTATCAATATTTATAAAAGTTTAACTTTGACGTGACGGACGGAAATGGAAAGGAGATCGGAAGAGTTGAGATTGTGTTGGTACTTGCGCATGAGTGGCTGTAGCGTTCTTGGGTAGGGCTGAAGGATGCTGTACGTGTCGGAATAGGACAACAACGTCTAACCTGGACTATAAATGGGTGGAAACGAAGGTTAACTTACCTAAAAACTTTAAGAAGGAACAATCAATAAGCAATACAGAAACTGAAATAATGTATTTGGTTAAGTTATATCAATAACGTCTTAATGAATGATGATGGATTGATGACCGAAAACGGTCCGGGTAGCTACGAAACAGTTTAAAACACATGTATTGTCTTTCCAAACCAGAAAACAATACCTTTAAAGTACCTTTTAAGTAAACCTTAACGTAGTTTCAACTAACTTCTTTTCCTTCTTAGCGTATCGATGGCAAAAAGTTTGAACATTTTTGGCCCAAAATTCAGCTGCGCGAACTCCGCTTACTGACACAGTCATAAGGTCATAACTAAGAATTATTATGGATGTACTAACACTAGCATTTAAGTTGTATATGTAAGTACTAACAAATTGGATTTTATGATCTGAAATAATAATGATGATGAATACTCTATTAGGTAGTAGATGCATATTAGTATAAACACTTATTATGGTTTAGGGCGAAGGAAGACAGACTTAAAATATGAATGTACAGTCAACAGCAAAAGTAGATGATGAAAATCAGAAATTCAATACTAATTAATGAACGGAGTCCGCGTCAGATCTGTGTGGCGTCGAAGTAGTAAATGTTTGGTATAATTTACAATCACATAACGACACTTCGACGCCACACAGTTCTGACGCGAACTCCGTTCATTAGTATTGAATTTCTGATTTTCATCATCTACTTTTGCTGTTGACTGTACTACTTATAGCACAAAAATAGATTGCATGGTTCACCAACCACCGTACCTCCTATTACAAATAGTTTCCTCTTAGTGTTCCTAAAAGTTCATTGGGAGGTCTTGAACTTCGTCTTCCCTCTTCTTGTGTCCCAATGAAATTAAAGAGCACCTACCTAACTATAAGTTCATCACATGCATACTGAATACCAGTATTTTACATGGAGCTACTGACTATCTGACCTCCGCAACCCGTTATTGGGTAACACAATAACCCTTAGTAAGACTGGTTGTCAGACTTTCGGGCTTCTGATGACCCGTAACGACTGTCAAAGATCCAAGAATGACAGCCGGGACCAGCTGCTTAGGCCTGAGTTCACCAACATTCAAACCACCGGTTAGGTATTGGTGAACACAAGGCTAAGCCTTGTGTTCACCAACATTTGAATCGACTGATTAAATATTTAATCAGTTCTGTATTTAAAATTTCCTTAGGAAATTTGACATAAACCAACCGTTTAAATACCTAACCGGTGGTTTGAATGTTGGTGAACTCGAACCTTAACGTGCTTTCCGAGGCACGGGGGGGTCTCGGTACATAAAACTACCTCACTATAAGGTGATTTTATAAAAATTATAGTGATTCTTTCCCTAGTTGTAGACTGCGCCTCATATTAGCCACTTTTCGCCTCCATCCGTTGCGCGGTGGCGAGCTCAAAGCAAGCATCATCAATCACCCGCTCCCTGCCTGCACCCCGCTTGTCAACTGATTGCATTCACCTGATTAACTTGCGAACATTGTCTTGTGTAATTACCTATTGGAAACTAGGTAGGTATATACACATGATACGGTACATACCACATTCATCATAAATGTAGGGAGCTACATTTATGATGAATGTGGTTTACATTCTAGCGGGGGTGCTGTAATCAAAAACAGAAAACCTACCTAGGATATACAATAGGCTTCAAAATCGACTTTTCCACTTCGGCTTTGACACACCACATTATGATTAAAAATTTTAGTAATCCAAATTTTTCAAATACTTTATTATTGACTAATTCAACTACATTTGACTTCATAAAAATATCAAGTAATCCCTAGAGTACCTGATTATTTTTTTGTTACTTTTATTTTAAAATATCAACTAACTTTTGGTGGCTACTGTAAATACTAACAACTCAAAATATGTTCTAAAAGTCTTGCTAACATTAGTCGGCTTTTGGTTATGAAGAGATTATTTATGGATTGGGTGCTGTACTGCTGTAAGAAACCATGACATCTACCTTACTTAATTACAAGTATATCACACTATCTAGTACGTAACCAGGTACACAATTACTCCTGAACTGCTAACAGTCCCCACCCCTAACGTGCTGATATGAACGCTACTGATGGGGCCTAACTCGTAGCCGAATTCTGGGTCGACTTCATTTAGATTGCCTTCGAAGACGACGCTAAGAAGAATAAGAATCTTTATACTAATACTAATAATAAAGCTGAAGAGCTTGTTTGTTTGAACGCGCTAATCTCTGGAACTACAGGTCGGATTCGAAAAAAATATTTTTGCTCTTGATAGCCCAATTCTCGAGGAAGGTTATAGGCTATTTAACATCACGCTAAGACCCTTAGGAGCCGAGCAAACAATCAGAAAGAACGCTAATCGAAAACGAAGTAAACGATGCGATGCGACATGGTGGGTCGGGGTAACAAGAATATTTCAGCTAGTATTTAATAAACATGCACAGACCCTGAGGCTAGGTGGAGTGACAATCTTTGTAGGATAGTATCAGCTGGATGAGAGTGTCTGAGGATCGAGTTGAGTGGGGAAACAGATATTCAAAGTGTTAAAAAATTAACCCGTAAAACTTTAAGAGGTGCTTTAGACCATCGAACTGAACAACTTTTACTGTAGGAACAACTCAGATATTACGAAAAAAAAATCAGCTGTTTCCTACATTTTGATCAAGGACAAAGTATTGAAGTTTTGTATTAAACAGCTGATTTTTTTCGTGATTTCAGAGTTGGTCCTATAGTGAAAGTTGTTCAGTTCGATGGTATAAAGCACCTCTTAAAGTTTGTCGGGTTAATTTTTAACACGTTATAGATAGACCTAGATAACGCAAGTACGAAAACCAAGCGTGTCATTTTATGACGTCACAAGCACTATTTAGTGATGGGAAAGTCAAATCCCGAGGCCTAGCGTCAGCGTTCACGCTCACCTAGCCAGCAGCAGTGCTATTCTGTAAAAAGATCACCGTGAAAACTAAGGTGAAGTGAGCTGTCATTCCACCTGATGTTAGTGATTACCCCATTGATAGCTCACTTCACGCTCACTTCACCTGAGTTATCACGGTGAGATTTTTACAGAATCGATCGACAGTACTCAGGACTGAGCGCAAAATTAGCGGCTTACGATTTTTGTACGTAAGCTGGGCAGGCGAAGTAGTTGCTCTTGCGTTATCTAGGTGTATTTATATCTGTGAGTGGGAAGGTCTATGTCGCTAGTAGAGCAATATGTAAATACGACACTTCTTTATGTCGTGACAAAAGTTGCAAGTTAGAAAACTAAGTATCAGTACTGAAACAGACGCTCATGGCCCATGGGGACGTATGGGAGGTCTAAACACACTCAGTTACTTATATTTCCCTGATAAGAAAAACACATCTAATATATTTTCAAAACAATGATAATTTTAATTATGCTCGTGCAAACGTGTGTGGTCTAGCACATAAAATACGTTGACACAAAACTCTAAGACTTATATTAAAGCTAATAAAATGGACAGTCACAAGTTCACAGCACAGTATTATCTTTATAGCGTGTGCAATTGTATAGATTATAACATCTGCTCATAAATCATAGTGTACTTTAAGTACTTGCGGTACTTATTTTAATTGATGTGTGGTCTCTTGACTATTAAGGCTTCTCTTTATGACGTCAGAGCCTTCAAATGGCTCTAAACACTATGTTATAGTACGTGATTATTATTCTAGTGCATTACAGTATTTCTAGTCAGTCTCTTAATTAGGTACACCTAGACATTTATCGCATAACCAAAAATATAAAACTAGCTTTTGCCCGCGGCTCCGCTCTCGTGGAGGACGAAAATATCTCAAGGAAACGTATTACCGGGATAAAAAATATCCTATATGTAAATACAGTTTATAATAAACTATCTGTGTGCCAAATTTCATCTAAATCCTATTAAAAGCATAATACTCATAATTGAAATACTATCGTGAATTCATGCAAGCCTAGTACCTTTTATTAGAATACTGCTCAGAAAGTCGGGTCATATAATAGATCGGGGCAAAAGTATTTTCGTATTTTTCATACAATTTTTTAATATAAATAATAATTCGAAAATACGTCGCGCCTTCTAGCGTCCTAAAGCAATTGTGACTAACAGAAGTTATAGTTCTTTTTCTCGGGAACAGTTTTTTTTTTCTGGATGTAAGGTACTCTATGTCCTTTTCATACCCCTGACAACGTATATACAAAACATGATGATCGGCACAATGGATTGTGCGTGAAAAGGTAACAAACAAACTTACTTTCGCATTTATAATATTAGTTAGGAAGTTAGGATGAATACCTAAGTAAAATGATTTGATTGTAATGAAAATGTTAAAACCGTCGTTTTTATACAAACAAACTTACTTTAGCATTTATAATAATAGTTAGGAAGTTTGGATAAATAAGTAAAATGATTTGATTGTAATGAAAATGTTAAAACCATCGTATTTACATATATAGATTAGGACGGGCATCAACGTTATCAAAAAGTTTTAGTTTGCGCGTCGATGTCATCTGCCACTCTATATAGTATAATAATAATATATAATAATAATAAATTTTTATTTATAAGTAGTTTGTACATGGCATACAGATTTGTCTTATAAACTAAAATGTTACAAGGTAAAACCAGTAGAACAATAACAGGGGTCATAGGACACCCTTTTCCTAAACTAGGCAGGAAACCTGTCTGTATCTTAGGAAAGAGTATCCATTATATAATGGGTCTCAGTGGTGGTTACAAAATAATTGGTACGTGCAGAGGGCGAACAAAGTACTTATATTTAAGGAAATAGTATAAAAGTATGAAATACTTAATTTCTTTCTTGCCATGTTCAAGACCAAGTAAGAACAGTACCCTAATTGCGTAACACACTATCAATCGGAATCTGAATCATTTTGAAGCAAATCGCTAAGACATTGCTTCATAAGTTCGAAAAATTTGTCTGCTCATCATGTAAATAACGCAATGAACTTTGTTGAACTGTCAAAATGAAACCGATTCCGATTGATAATATGTTACGCAATTGCCCCGCTGAGCACCGCTGCCCATGGCGAATCATAGTATACCAAAAACAAACAATGAAAAATAATGCCATATTTTGTAGACCGTAACTCGTAGCATGCTACGCTACTACGCACATTTTTCTTTTTAACATCCTACTTTTATATTATTGTGCGCAAGATATTCATATTGCATAATACCTACACTTCTCGAGGAAAACGACAATTGGTGTGATGATGTTGTGATGTGGTGTAACCAATGTACCGCAAATAAACGTATATTCTTTCTATTTTTTGCAGTTTTTCGTGCGTAGCACGCGTGCTACGCGAGCTACGAGTAACGGTCTACGAAAAAATGGCAACGTTTTAATTCTGTGTTTGTTAAAAATGTGAGAAGTGACAGAGCCATTTTCTTTGAATACATTGTGTTAGTTTTTTTTGTAATCTAAAGTTATTTAGGTATATTTTTAAAATCTTTTGTGTGATTACTCTGTAGTCTGTATCTAATTTTTTCATCAACGTTTTCTTATAGCAAACTATCAACGCAATAAGTAACTGGCTCTACGTTCAGTATTTTGCATTTCCAGCGTGGTTTTTATTCTTTACCTAACAGCTATGGATGCCTAACTTAATAAAAGTTATTAGCAAACATACGAGTATTATTTTAAATTTTCGTGGGTTTTAACCAACTCTAGAACACAGAAACATCACAGGGAGAAACCTGCCAGAACAGAGGGGCACAGCATTTCCTGCTGCCTTAGAAAATGTTAGCTTCCTTCACAACTACTCAAGTTATTCCATAAAATAATAGAAACATGAATTTTAACCCTTACAATGCTACATCAATAAAACAACTAAAGCGGGCCATTCCCCACCAGACAATACATAACGCGGGCGAGCGTAAGCCCGACATAATGAGAAGTAACGATGGGCGCGTGCATGGCCCGCCTAATGACGAGACAGAGATGGAGATATAGGAACGCGACGTGTTAGAGCGAGATGGAGGTATATGCTCACGATGTTGATATCTAAACTGAAATTGGTGATGAATGCGGTGAAGTATGCTTGAATATGTTAAGTTGTTTGTTTACCTTGGGAGGAATTTAAAATACTTACTTAAGTTTTTTTTTTTTTAAATACCTATACTAGTACTGTGATATGCATTGTTATTGGAGAGGTCTATTTCCAACAGTGGTTTGTTTTATCATCATCTGCCTAGCCTTTTCTCAACTATGTTGGGGTCAGGTTCCAGTCTAACCGGATGCAGCTGAATACCAGGATTTCACATGGAGCGACTGCCTATCTGACTTCCACAACCCAGTTACTGGGTAATACGGTAGGTAACTCTTGGTAAGACTGGTTGTCAGATTTTCGGGCTTCTGACTACCCGTAACAACTGTCAAAGATCCACGACTGACAGCTGGGACCAACGGCTTAACGTGCTTTCCGAGGCACGGAGGGGTCTTGGCATATAAAGATGATAACCAATCCACGGACCAACCGCGACAAGTGTAGCACCAGCAGGGTAATTGCGTAACACAAGTAACTATTTAGTAATCTGGGGTAATACACTTTCAGTAGCAATGGGTTTCATTTTGACAGTTCAACAACATTCATTGCGTTATTTGCGTTGTTGAGCAGACACATTTTTCGAACATATGGAGCAATGGATTAGCAATATGCTTCAAAATGATTCAAATTGAGAGTAATAGTGTGTTACGCAATTAGGGTGCTGATTGATCGACCTGTGCGGCGGTCATTACTTAGCCATAAGCCCCTGAGTGGTTTGTTTTATACCTTGGTAATCCAATAATTATGATGATAAATTATAGTGTCACATAGGTACCTACTTATTTGGTTTCCATTCTGTTAAATGAGAGAAAACTCATAGTGAAATTAGCAGCAAAAACCCAATAGTTAAGGAATATACTGGTAAGCAAGAGATCGTGAGTTTGAACCCCAGTCGTAGCACTATGAACATGAACTCACTCCTAGGGCAAAATGTTTATATCAACATGTAGGTACAATCGTGACGAAAATGTTTGGGAAATAAAATGTAAGAGAATAAAATCATATTTTATAGAACCTATTAAAAATAGTGCTTAATTTGATTAATTCGTCCTTTACTCCATAATGGGACCTTCTATAGCTTTTAATATTGTCATTCTTCGTTTTCGTACCTGATATTTTTTTTCTACCAACAAACCCGTGTCGTAACTTGTAGGTTCGTTCCTCGACGAAACTCAGTTTGTTAATATTATTATTGTATCGTAATCTCTTTTATAGTAGTCTCCTAGTTAGTCTACGCGTACTCGCCTTATCAAGGAGTTGCCTACGCGCCACCTATGTATTAGTCATCTTCGCGGCGTCTACGCGTCGTCTACGTAGCGTCTTCGCTTTTTCAACTACAACGTATAGGTACTTTGCTATACTTACTCTCATACTTACGGCCCCGGACTTAACAGAAAACCTCTAATAGTAGCTTAATATAGCTTAGAAAAACTTATTTGCAGACTTTCGGTCAAGTTAGTACCTACTTATGTATTTTCTTACTAAAAAGTTTTTCTTATTGATCATTTTATTGCCTATCTACTAATCTACCTTTAATTGAGTTTTAGCATTTTTATACATAGTCATCATCATTTTATTTCAACATTTAAAATAAAAAAATAATCAAAACATGAAAATTGAAGAGACATAAGTAAGTAATTAAAACAAAAATGCAATTGAAAAATCACTCAAATTATTATACCTTAAGGCGAAAGTTTGTGAGTGTGTTTGTATGTTTGTTACTTCTTCACGCACAAACGGCTAGACCAATTTTGATAAAATTTGGTATGAAAGTAGCTGATACCCTGGATTAACTTATACTTAAAGGTAGGTATAATACTTTTTATCCCGATATTCCTACGGGATAGACACTTATGCGGGTGAAACCGCAGGGCGCTGCTAGTATCTTATAAACTGCCACTGTAGGTAAGATACGATAATGAGCTGCAAAAGTTCAAATTCAAAACTTGTAATCACCACAGATTTATCTGAAACACTTAAAAGGCACTCAATCAATAATCCGATTATCCTAAACCGCAAAAATGATAATGGTGAAAACAGAGCGCCCGAAGCGAATCCTGCAAAACTCTCATTAACCGACGCTCTAATTAAAAAGTAATTAAATTCGCGCGAGAAAAAGAGAGAACGACATTTAACTGATACTAATAAGATCGTCAAACAATTACGAGCAGTGCGGCGGGGGAGTGAGAGGCACGACCCCTCTCGCTTGCACACAGCGTTCTCTATTTAACTTTTAATTTATACTCATTCCTTTATATCTTTTATTGCTTCGCCCATCGCGGCTCCTAATGCGCCCGAGGTGCTCCTCGCACTAATTAAATTCATGCAAGGCTGAGCCGCGCGGCCCCGCCCCCCCCGCGCCGCTCCGCCAATGGGCGCGCTGCTCGCCACCGTCTCCGCCCCCCGCTACACTCAGTACCAGATTCCTGATAGAGCTGTCATGTCGCGTCCGAACGCTCGTTACGCTGTCTTGACATATTTTATTATTATTTATGTCAATTACGTTATTACTTTTTTGTTTAATGGAATAAGGAATTGGTTGTGAAATTGATTGCCTTTCGGTCGCTTATGATTCATCACTGTCAAAAATATAATCTGAAACGTGTTAATTTTGTATGATTGATAGTTTGTCCGTCATTAGAGCGATTGGGAGGCGTCGTAATCTAGTTTTACGCAACGCTATTGTGCGCATCTCTGTCTGTCGGCTCAGCGGTTGATTGCTCGCCCATCACACAATCACCTGTCAAATTAAAAGAATGGGTGAAATCTAAAATATGACCCGTTATTACCTCCGAACAATTCCTATGAATATATTTATTTTTTTCTCGTTCATTACAGATAATAAACACCTTTCATCTTAGTCGGTAGAATAGGTAGATCACATATCAATCATAATTTTAAAAATTGAGTTTTGGAACTGTTCCGGAATTAAATTAAGTTTTTAAATTTAAGTAATAAGTAGGTAACTCTCAGCTTGTCTCTACCTACTGTCAGATCTTTAGGTACAACACAAGCGTATAGGTAAGTATCTAAAAGGGCAATGGGTAAACGCAAACCTTTACGGTAACATTCCATAACATAACTCCTTCCCGATACTCTACATGTCACTGTATAGCGGCGCGCCATGCGGCTAAAAAAGATTATGACAACCCCACGGGCCCGCAAACGTACGGCGACCCTATAAATCCCATGTTGGGCCCCCTACTGCACGATAACAAACGTTATCTTCATATAAATAAGGTTTATTTCAACTTACCGCCACCCGTCGCCTACGTTACCGTTAATTCAATGTATGCCATCCCTTAATTTATGGGCCGTTATTCAATACAGATCTGTAACTTCACGGCATAAGGTTTGAAAGCGTTTAGCAGCGGGTGCGATGTACTGTCGGAGAAATAAATCTATGATATGAAGGAGGCGGAGAATTAATTTGTGCGGTGGTGGGAGGTAGGGGGGGAGGTGGCCCCGCCCCCGGGCGCGCCATCGCAGTGGCGGGCGCGGCGTGGAGCCCCGAGCACTCCGTAGTACCGACTGTACGCGACGCGCGCCAGTGTTGCATCTTGTGTTAGTGCTTGGACTGCGTAGTGACTCAAGAAAAAAAAATTGGTGTTTTTAAATATGACATTAGAGAATGGCGTTGGTTCGTAGGTGAGCGTTGTGGTCAAGATATCGGGTGCGAGGCGGGAAGGCAGCGGCATGGTGCTGGAGGGCGGGCTGCCGGCCCCGCTGCAGCTGTACGCGGCGGCGGCGGCGCAGCTGGCCCCCCGGCCCCCGTGGCCGCCGTTTCTGCCGTTCTTCGGAGTCCCACCGCCGTTTCTGACGCGCCCGAGACTTCCTCATCCGATGCCTTCGCGGGCCCCGCATGGGCCCCCAAGTGAAGACTCCAATGAGGACGGTGCTAGTAGTAAAGGTAGGGTTAATTCGTAGTGAATTCTTATAAGAAAAAATAGACTCGATGTGTGTGACCAAAATATAAAGTTTAAAGCTCAATAAGTCAGCTAGAAGATGCAGGCATATTTTATAGAATTGAAATTAAAATAGATTATTATTGTAAAGCTTATCACAAAAACAAAAAAAAAAGGCTAACAAGTACCTACCAAAGGGATGAACAGATTTCTAATACTCTATAATGTACCATAATATTTTTTTCAAGGAACAAAAAAACATTTTTTTTTGGTTATTTTTATACTGCTGTTCTTTAGGATGCAAAAGGGAAAAACAGCAAACACTTGTGCCGTTTATTATCCCGTCTAATAAATATAGGACCAGTTGACATTTCAATAATGAAACGAGATCAAACATGGTAGATAGGTGTCCATTAAAAAGTAAATTAATTAATCTGACATCCTGTTTGTGCTAATATTCGCACATAGCTATGTCTGGCAACGATAACCTTAACTGTCGCCGGAATACCTATAACCTACCCACTGTTTTTTATTTACTAAAAAATAATCTGGGGTTTTTTTTTCTATAACTGGTAGTACCTACCTAGATATAAATAAAACTTATTAATTGATGCCACGGAAAATTAATGCATAAATTACAATCTTAACGCTGGCTGAATTATCATTCCAAGTTTTAAAACTGTTATGTTTTTGGATTTTTTAGCAAAAAAGGCTTGACCGAAAGTGGTGAAACTTTAGCACGTTTGAGGAAATAATAAATTGCCTATAATAACTTCTTTCTTTTTTGTGTACAATGTTACACAAAGCAGTATGGTTATAAATGAGATTCACTAAATTCTAGCGAAAGCGACATGCCTATTGCAGGTTTTATTTGTGAAAGTTCTGCTCTTTCTTTATAAAAATAAGAAGAATTTAGCCAGTCCATGAATAAAATTGTGACAATTTCACAAAAACAGTGTGCAAAACGTGTTTTACATGAATCTTGAGATCGTTTTATTAAAAATACCTACCTATTTGTATCACTTTTTTTCTTGGCTGTACCGGTAACATTTTTTTTAAATTTTAATAAGTACCTACTTACCTAAAAAGAGTGTTTATGTTATGTAGTCAAACTTAGATTTAGATAAACGGAGCGTGTTTAATATTTTAGGTAATAAATTAAGCGTTGAATATAAGAATAAATATAGGTAATAGATACAGAATCAAAAACTTACGAAAAAAATATGTTAAAAAAAAATAGCAATAGGTACGTTCACCCCCTAATTATGTGGGACTTAAACATAACTGTCGAAATGTTGGTGTAGGTATGTACAGTGGAGTTCATTAATATATTGGCAGTGACAAAATTTCAAAATATTATTAAGCGTTAAAATGATCATATAGTTATATACAAACTTAGACATAAATAAAATGTTAACATACATTTAAAGTTTCAAAATATTTTAAGCGTTAAAATTATGATCATTTTAATGTTTATAATGTTTTGAAACTTTGTCACTGCCAATATATTAATGAACTCGACTGTACTATAGATACATATTCAGCCTATAACGTTCCCACTGCTGGGACAAGGGCCTCCTCTTTGTGAGAGGAAATGGGTCGTAATCTACCAACGTTGCCCAGTGCGGGTTGGTTACACGGCTACACATCAAGCTATACATTTCCAGTTTTAGCTGACCTCGCACTGTATAGGTTTTTCGTACAATCAGAAGTCAGCTTATATTGGTTGTGTATAGCTTGATGAGTAGCCGTGCGTACGTTGGATGTCTTGGAATTTTTGTTCGTAGGACATGCCGGTTTCCTTAAGATGTTTTCCTTCACCATTTTGAGAGCAATGGTGATGAAATAATTTACACAAAGCAAAGCGCCTGTCTGGTAGGTACTATGTCGCAGGTTTTTCATAAAATTAGGTTTTTGATCAAAATCCTAGGTTTTTGATAAAAAACCGGAAGATGACACATTTTAAACTCAATTTCATCATAAACCAGTAACAATCAAGATTTTTGATCAAAAACGCGAACTAGTTTGGGTTTATGATAAAGTTCTTGTCAAAATCACGGGTTTGCTTTTCATTTCATAATTGGATTGAAGAAGAAGAATATTGATTGGATCATGGATGTAAAATTTTGATAAATAAATAATTATTTTCTTTCCACTAAGTTGCAAATGATGATGGATTGTTTTATTTATTTCATTTAAATTGATTTATTTGTCATAAAACAAAGCAAACCCGTGATTTTGACAAGAACTTTATCATAAACCCAAACTAGTTCAGGTTTTTGATCAAAAATCTGGATTGTTACAGGTTTATGATGAAATTGAGTTTAAAATGTGTCATTTTCCGGTTTTTCATCAAAAACCCATGTTTTTGATCAATAACCTAATTTTATGAAAAACCTGCGACAGGTAAGTACACCGCTATAGGTAAGTACACCTCTATCTAACCCTTAAGGAATTACAATCATGATTGTTATGTTATGTAAAAATAAAAATCACCGGAAAAATTGGTCACTTAGGTAGCTGTTTAATCATTTAATAAAATTAACAACACCAATTTGATTAGCGTGACCAATTAAAAATCCTCTAGAATCCGTTGAAAATAATTACCAATTCCATTTTAATCAGTTATCCGATGATGTATGGCCGCAAAATGATCAATTCCGTAATACTCTACTATTAAGTTCGACTAATTATTTTGCCCCCCCCACTGCCCGCCCCCGGCCCCTGCCCGCGTGGTGGATTACGGCCCACTCCCTCTCATAGAGAGGAGGCCTGTGTCCCAGCAGTGGGAACATTATAGGCTGATTATGTTATGTTATGTTATTATTTTCTCGCAATTAAACAATGTAAGAAATTTTTCTTTCTTGAAAATTTTCTTTTTTTTTCTTAATACTGTCGTTCACCTATTACTGATAGGTACTATTAATAAATAATGTTTATTTTTCTCCAAACATTACATTAATATACAGTTATATTAAGTTGACAGGTATTTTGATAAAATATTTTATTGTATATTACAATTAATGTGCACTTTTATAATTTCTATATTTTCTTGCATAAGTAGCTACAAAAAATGCTACATATTTTTTTTCTTTCTTGAAAGTGTTTTTCTTTCCTTACTGCCGTCGCTCTACCACTGTTAAAACATAATGTTTGTTTATTTTTTTTTGTGTTTTGCCTTTAATTTATTTGTGTTTGCGATTTTTGTGTAGCAGATAAGTTGCTTTATTATTCTCTACACTAAAATTGCAAAAAAAAAAAAAACTTCAAGGTCCCATATCTTGAAATACGGTGTTTCATAGTCAAATCAGTCAGGAATGATGGAAACTACAACCTCTTAAAGGATCTAGGTCGACTTAACATGTGGCCTTGTATATTGTATAAAAGTGTATAATTATAATCAATACGCGCTAGAAATCATAAATTTCTAACGTGACGATATTATCGTGGACGTCCACGGCATGCGGCATCATGGTAACACAGGGAAGTAGAATGTAAGGAAATATATGAAGACGCTTTTAAATTTTCGTCCATGATAATGGTCATCACTAAAAATTATAAAAGTACACATTTTTCTTGTGTATTGTCTAAGATATATAGGATACCTACCTAGAGCAATAACAATAAATAATATGAAGTAGGTAGGTACTTTGCTTTAGTTTACTATTTTTTCTTTCTTTATTATTCCGGTTCTGTTTTGTTTTTGTTTGGTATGGAAGGCATTGTTTCTTATTAGGTGTTTATTAGTAGAGTTTTAAAGAGTTAAGTTGCGACTTGCGTGTTAGAATTTTACGGTAAAAAATGATCGTGATGATGATCTGGGATGAGTAAAGATTTTATCATATTTTTTTTTATCGATATTTAGGTATCATAGGCTCCATTGACATTTTAACCGACTTCAAAAAAGGAGATTCTGTATTAGACCCTTAGGTAGGTATGTATGTATGTATGTATGTTTGTATGTCCGCGATTTTTTTTAAAACTAATAAACCAATTTTGATAATTCTTTCATTAATGTGATCTATATAATTTCAGGAAAGTTTCAGTATACAATATATATTAGGTAATTATTCTTATGTATGAACTTATGAAGTTAAATAGGCATAAATATTGCATCTCCGGCATTTCTATGCGAATTTTTATGATTCTTCTAGTCCGTGTCTTCAATTCTTCAATGCACTAGTCTTGATTGAATTTGTGTGGGGTATGTACAACTAGAAAGTGAAAAATAAAAACATTTTTGCAAAAAAACAACCGAATCCCAAAAAAAAACAACAAAGTTAAAAATAACTTCAATTTCGGAAGTCGGTGTCAAAAAACGAAAATGCGGAACCAACGACATCGACTTCCGAAATTGAAGTTGTTTTTCACTTTGTTGTGTTTTTTTTGGAAGTCGCATTGTTTTTTTTTCAAGATTTTACCTTTAGATAGAGTTATTTGTAGGTACTGTGTATGTTGCTATACACGCTATAAGGATTCCTGTTTCATATTTTCAAATCTTTGTAGCCTAAAAAATAAAGTTTTTTTTCCAACTTTAGTGCTAATATCTAGGTTCATTTTTTTTTTCAATATAAATCTTGGGTATATATAAAATTCTCGTGTCACAATGTTCGTTCCCGTACTCCTCCGAAACGGCTTGACCGATTCTCATGAAATTTTGTGAGCATATCGGGTAGGTCTGAGAATCGGCCAACACCTATTTTTCATACCCCTATTTTTTTTTTTGCAAAACGACGTTTGCGGGGTCAGATAGTATCTAATAATATTGCTGAGTTATTTGCTATAGTACTTATATATTTTGCTAATAGGATTCTTGTTGCATATTTTAAAATCTTTGTAACCTAATATATAAAATATTTATAAAGTAAACTTTACAATATATTGATTAATTATGTGAGTAATTCTCTACATAATAGTGTCTAATAATAATAATTATTAATATTGGTAAGGCGATTATTAAAATATATGCTAATGTCCATCTGGAACCTCGACTCTTTTATAGAATACGAAATTATGCAACACGCAGAAAGAAAGAGAATATTTTAAATCCCAATATAGTTGATTAATTTAACTTATCAATAATTTACAACGACAAATGGGTGTCGAAGCGTTAATTTCTTATTGATCACGGTAACTTTCCATTTTATCATTATATTTCATCCTTCAATAATTATCACGTTGTCACAATTATTAACTTCGTGATACCTACCAGCGACAGTCGCAACGAGCTCGTCACGACTCGTCACAAAAACTATCGATTTATTACTCGCCAATTGATTCAGACATGAACTGTCAGTATTGATTATGAGTTAACGACATCACTAGATCTTCATTCAGTGTTACAAAGCTGCAATCAATACAAGGCCGATCGCTCATCGCATCTAAAACATATCGTAACCCAATATCATAATGGCTAGATTAACCGCGCGTTGACTCCGCCGCTAGCCTGACCTCCAGAAAAGGAACGAACAAATAATGGTATAAATAATGATCTTGTCGCGTCGATACACTTATCCTTCTAGGCTTAACTTATTGCTTTTATAATATTAAGGCATTATTCCCGAAATATGCTCGAGGTTCGTTTGAATAAATTTTGTATTAATAAAAAATAAACGTCGGGTAAGGTGCTAAGAGGCTAACGAGCGTAATCCGAATGTAAGTTATTAGTTGGTCACCGCGGCCGCCTGCTGGGCGAGGCGTCCTCTCGATACCGCTCGATACTCACGAGCGTTCGATACCGACTGTGTTCAGTATCGAGATGTTTATCGATTCTTTTGTCGGCTCTAGCGCTGAGGTGTTACTCACGAAATTAGGATGTTAAATGTTTTGTCGATGACGCATACTCCAGACTCTTTGTGTACAAACGTTGTTTTTTTTTTTTGTTATAGTAATAGAAATATCAATAGCTTTTTTGTGTAGTAAATTATGGATGATCACGTGTGAAATGTTTGGGATGCTGCGGCTGTTCAGCGATACTATGAATTGATATGTAATGAGGTTCGCTGGCTGTTATTGTTTTTGCTTGTAATGTTAATGTGCGGTGTGCCTATGAAGTTTTACAAAGCTGCGAGATATACTTACAGGGCGGCAAGGACACATCGACGCGCACATAATTACATTATTATTTATTACCCCCTAGCATTGAAATATTTTGTCGGTTTTAAAAAAAAGCTGAGCTGTTTCCTTACATTTTGACCGCGCAGGTATTGCACTTTTCTATAAAGCAGCTGATTTATTTTTGATAGCCTACGAAAACTGACTACGTACTTACGTGTGCTGAATTCATGGTTTCAGTTTTCTAAGTGTAAAACTTGACTAACAGTAGGTAACGTAATTGTTGAGTCAGTTGACTACAAACTTAAATTGTCCGTATATTAATCACATGTGGCATTCTTTGACAGTTGTATGAAATACTAGTTATGACACGGCAAATTCACGTAGATACTTACCCACGGTGTTAATTTGTTTAACGATTAATTTCCCTGATTGTAGGTATTAAGTAATAATACCAGCCTGCTAATTGTCCCACTGCTGGGCGAAGCCCTCTTCTGATACAGAGAAGACACGACCATTGATCACCACGCTTGCTCAAGACGGGTATAATAAAGCAGAAGACTTTGTTTTTTTTTAATTGAACGCGCTTAATCTGTGGTACTACTAATCGGATTTGAAAAATTATTTTTGCATTTGATAGCCTAATTTTTGAGGCAGGTTATAGAGGCTAACAAAACGCTAAGACACTTAGGCGCTGAGCAAAAAAAAACAATCTAAATAATAGCGCGGACGGGCGATGCGAAGCGACGGAGTGGGTCGGGGGAACAAGAAACACGCCGACGTCGAAATTTCACGAAGTCGCGTATAAGAGCTAATATAAGTCATATAATATAGTCATATAATATAAGTCTAGATTTACTCACGATGTATTACTACTAAGTATCTGCTATTAATTATTATAATGGTGACGATATCACTTGGTTCATTTGTTCATAATAAAGTAGGTGAGAAATTTATTGCGTGTGTTATCATTTTTAATTGTACATTTATTGTTTAATGTTTCTCTTAATCTGCAATGTAAGTGAAGTCATCTTGGAAAATAGAAAGACAAGCGTGGGATGCCCGATTATGAAAAAGGTTCCGCCGGTCTATTCTCTAGAAATCCCACGGTGAATATATTGGTGAAATGTGCTGTCATTTATGACATTAAGAAAGTGGCGGGGACAGATTGGATGCGGAAGCTGGACGACAGGGTTTTGTAGACTTGTGGTGCAGCCTGGAAGAGGCCTATGATCAGCAGTGGACTGCGATAGGCTGCGTTGATTGAGTTGAGTGAGCTATCAATCCACCTGATGCTTTTGACAGCTCGTTTCAATCAAAAATAGATCACCTATAGGTACAGACGCTAGCACATCAAGCTACTAAAATATGTCAAATTTCTTTAATAGATTTTCAACTTTATCGCTAAAGCATAAGGTTCAAAGTTGATTGGGAAAATTTTAAAGTTTAGGATAGCTTGATGTGCTGGCGTCTGTGTATACAGTTAAGTGAACCAAGCTCTTCCTTCGCAACTTCTCTTTCTAGTATATCCGTCAAATAGAAACAGTTTTGTATAGTTGTTCAAACTTTTGTAATTTATGAAAAATCACAAACTCAACTTTTCATTAAAAGCGTGATGATTAAATCATTTTCAAGTAGTTAACATTGATTTAAATTTACCTACTTGAAATATTTTTTGCTAAATATTTCATTGTTATAAATTTTGCCTGTAAGGTACTTTGAACTCTGGGGAAGGATGAAGGCTACTTTTTATCGACATATCATGCGAGCAAAGTCGCGGGTGGAAGGTAGTTGCACAAAATGGAACTGCAACAAGGACCATTTGGTCTTTGTCTCGAACAGTTCCTTGAGATATATTTTACTTAGCTTAAAACTTACTTAGCTTATTACTAAATTACTTAAGTAGGTACCTAATCTTTTTTTTATTATTTATTACAGCTTATGTTACGGAACCCTAAGCAAGAGAAAATAAAAACATGAGTAATACCTAATTAGTATTATTTAGGTATATGTAGAATTAAGTTGCTGATTAATTCTAGATATTATTTTCTTAAGTTTTAATATTTTTATTATACCTAGATAATGTGAGTAATGGCCGCATTCATATAATTTACGGGCCGTTATTATTTCAATATCAAAATATTTTATTTCACATAAACCTAGGTAGGTGTACTTGGGCACTTAAGAAACGTCAGAAAAAATTAAGACCATAGCTTTGCATAATTTGGACCTTCCCATATGGAAGTATTCATCACAGATAAAATTGACTTACAAATCAAATTTTTTTTTCAGCTTATTTTAGTATATTAGGATTTTAGTATATTAGTATAAATATATTATTTACTTATTTTATCTTTAATAACCAAAATACCCTACTATTTACATAAAATAAGCTAACGAATATCGAATCTAATTAAGTTTATGCGAAACGATTCGTTTTTGTTTATAGGAACCGAGCATAAGTATGTGACGCACATGAATCCTAAAATATCAAGTTGTGGAGGTATAAATACCTACTTTATTTATTATTTATTTATTACATCATGGAAGACTTACAGCTAAAAAAAAAAAACAGAATAAAAGAAAACAATAGTCGACAGAAAGCCAATTACAAGTCTTCGCGTTTAGACTTATAATAGAATTTGTGTTGAGAACAAACAAGCAGTAACATATTACTTTGTACTATATTTAATAGTTAAAACTATTAAAACAACCACTTGTGTTTGCAATTAAAAAGCGAGAGAGAAAAAAAATAGGTATGGATTTCTAAGTGATTACATTATCTTCTTGTCGAAATCAGCATTTATTTACGTACTTCTATTTTACGTCTAATTGAATATTTTAATTACGTGTTGTTGTTGTATTTGTTAGGTAATAAAAAGTTAACTTGCGGTAGGAAGGTATGAAACAATTTTATTCTACACTTCATTAAAATATAAATAAAAATGTGATTTATTTATTTGTGCCGAATTTATTACTTTCAGAGCTAATTTTTCAATCGACTTATTTTATTTTATTCGTAGACTAAAATTGACGTCTGACAGATTTTGTATGGAACAACTGTCAAAAATTTTAAATTATTCATCGGATAAAATTATCTGGCGTTGGAAAAATCAGCCCTAAGTATACTGTTGACATTACCTACAATATATTAGGCCGACAGTAACAGTCACAACAATTAAATAGGGTTCTTATTTTTCAAGGTTTATATTTACATACAAACCTTGAAAAATAAGAACCCTATTTATTTTTAATTGCTGAACATGATGTTTGGCTACTTAAGTAAGCGCAAGCGACAGGCTGTCACCTTCATCATCATCATCATCATCACCAGCCTACAGCAGTCCACTGCTGGACGAAGGTCTGTCCTATTGCACACCATCCAAAACGATTTTCGGCAACTCTCATCCAGCTGCTACCAGCCATCCTGCGAAGATCGTCGCTCCACCTAGCCTGAGGGCTTATTACCTTACTTTTGCCGATTCGCGGTCTCCACTCAAGAACATGTCTACCCAAACGGTCATCGGTTCTACGGCTAATATGGCCGGCCACTTCAGCTTGCTTATTCTGTGAGCTATGTCGACAACTTTGGTTCTCTGCGGAACATCTCGTTGCGGATTCGATCCCTCAGAGAGACTCCAAGCAAAGCCCGTTCGTACAAAAAAAAAACAACCAGCTTCCAAAAAGACACTACAAAGTGAAAAATAACCTTAACTTCGAAAGTTGGTGTCGTTGGTTTTGCATTTTCGTTGTTTGCCACCGACTTCCGAAATTAAAGTTCATTTTTCATAGAGTAGTGTCTTTTTTGGAATTTGGTTGTTTTTTTTTTGTAAAATAGTTTTTATTATAAAGTAAGTAAATATAAGCTAAGAATTGTTTTGAAATGTTTTTTATGTATGCTCCATACAGAACGAGAACTAAATACTAAACTATTTTAAATTACTTGTACAGAGGCCAGCACATCAAGCTACCCCAATCTGTCAAATTTTCCCAATTGAATATGAACCTTATTCCCTTTTAGTAAAGTTGAAAATCTATCAAAGAAATTTGACAGATTGGGGTAGCTTGATGTGCTGGCCTCTGTACTTATTTCCGGGTTTACTTTACTAAGGGCTGATTTTTCCAACGCCAGATAATTTTATCCGAGGAATAATTTTGAAGTTTGACAGTTCTTTCATACCAACTCTGTCAGACGTCAATTATATTCCACGTATAAAAATTATCTGTCGATTGAAAAATTAGCCCCAAATTACTTAAATCAAAGCGACTATTTTGTGTTTTTTGTAGGTGATGATCCTGAATTATTTTTTACTAGCAGCGCCCCACGGTTTCACCCGCGTTAGTTTCGATCCCGTGAGAATATCGGGTTAAAAAGTATCCTATGTGGTAATCCTGGTTATAAACTATCTGTGTCCCAAATTTCATCAAAATCTGTTCCGCCATTTGTGTGTGATTGAGTAACAAACATCTTCACAAACTTTCACAAATATAATATTAGTAGGATTTGGCGTAATATTTATTAGGCTACCTTATTCATGACAATGCTGACTTAGGTATTATGATCATAATGTGTAAAATAATCTTCTTCAAATTAAAAGTAGACATAATATCGATGGTTACAATTTCCGTAAAGTAAAACGTCAAAAAATACAGGATTCGTCAATTACCCAATTCTTAATAAGCAGGAACCGCCAAACTAATTAATAAAGAATAAAATTTGTATCACTCGATACTTTCTTGCAGAGGCCATGGGATTGCACTTAAGTAACTGTTACAGTTAACCATGAAATTCTAAATTAGTCACAAACGGTTTCCCAGTCCCTGATTTCTAAGCCATTCATTTACGGAATCCATGTTTTTCTTCACCGGATTACGGAAAAAGCAGAATTATTTCTTTTTTTGAATGAAAACAATTGTCTATTGCGTACCGAGTCACTATTTAAAAATGGTTGACGCATCGCAAAGCTAATCGATTCTTTTTTTGATCAGTGAAAGAAAAGTCATTCGTTCTATAGGCGGGAAACGAAGCGCTGTTTTTTTTTTAATTACGGAGAACTAATGGTTGTCTGTGGCAGAGCTGAAGAAATCTATTTCAGTACCCGATAGTAATGATTCATCGTAATTATTATTTTTCTTGTCGATAAGTAGGCGTAAATTATTTTGTGATTTTAATTAAATAAAACTAAGTTTGTGAAGGTAATTTATTTGCTAATTATAATTTTATCAAAATATATGGTATAATATAAACACTTATTTTCAAAGAAATTATTATTATCATTGCGAAATCGTAATGAAAATACGAAAAAACATTGGGTGAATGTATAAAATGAGAGCGAAAATTTTAGATTGATAGGCAGGTACTTTTGGCTTTTCTAAAATCTTTTACAATGAGATAATCTTATTATTTGTCATATTAATTACATCAATAAGCGTCATACTAATTTAGTTCACATCATTATCTGCCTAGCCTTTTCCCAACTATGTTGGGGTCGGCTTCCAGTCTAAACGGATGCAGCTGAATACCAGTATTTTGCATGGAGCGACGGTATTTTATCTGACCTCCACAACCCAGAAACTGGGTAATACGATAAGTATCACTTAGTAAGATTGGTTGTCAGACTTTTGGGCTTCTGACTACCCGTTACAACTGTCAAAGACTAATAGACTAATGTTAAATCACAATGAACCATAAACAACCACAATAATTCAATAGACCATTATTTTCAAACAATCGTTCTAACCGGGCAATAAATTGCTCAATAAATAAAACAAAACAAACAATTTTAATGGAAAAAACAAACGAATAACAATAACAACTAAATGGACTAATAAACAGAAATCAGGACTAGTCAAAAGTACATCAATAAAGGGGCGAGGGGAGAGTCGGCTGCAATGGAACAACGCATAAATTACACCATACTCGCCCCTTGAGCTTAGCAAATATGGACCTTCCATAATATAGTGGGTTTTAACTTGCTTTAAAGTAAACTTTGTTTAAATTGAGATATATATTTAACATCTCCGATGTGAAGAGAGGTTTTTGTAAAAAAACTTAGCTGTTTTGTTACTGAAATCATTGAGCTATATAACTAGAGAAGCAAACCTCAATAAAATGTGTCAAAAAAGTGTAGCCACTTTATAAACGCGACGACGTAGCTTTGAAACCACTAAACATTTAAAAGTAAACATATATCTGTCTCACTTACACACGTCGTAAGAATAATACCGTCGCTTAGATTAGACAAAGACCGCAATATAAACATGCAATGACGGGATGGGGTTGCCTACCCATGCGAAATTTTACCCAACATTTTAAGCCATAAAAAGCGTTTTAGGTTAAGTTAAATTATTTTTTAAATATTTGAATTATGTATGTCTTATTGGATGTGTAATAGAAGTTTATAAATAATGAAAATAATTAAGACATTTTCTTTTTGAATATTTTTTCTTTATTATTAATGAAATTGAATGATTTAGTAGGTAGCCAGTCAGTCTCTTTTCTCAGCAATCGGATTATTTCCACCCATTTTTCACGGCGTGCTGCATCTTTAGGCACCCTGCTACGTTGTTATTATTAAAAAATATTTAAAATCACTTATTCCATAAATTAAAAACTCCCACTAATGTGGGAAACTAAAACTAAGTTTTAAGTGGTAACACTGAACCTAATTTACAAAATTCTACATTTTATTGCGTTTTTACGTTGATATAAACACAGAGACAATTAATTTACGTATGGAAAGTAATTCCGGTTAATTTATTATGTTTTTGTGATCTTGAATCGCACTCTTTCGCGATATTTATTGTCGTATGTCACTCGGTTGACTTCGGTTGGCGTCACACAGAGCACTGAACTGACGTTAGCTACGCTGATGGCTGTGGCCATCAGCCTAGTGGCAACGCCTTGGTGCGGTAATTGCTAATCTAGTGTAACATATATATCAATGACTGAAATTCAATTATCTTTTTATAAGTAAAATAATTCTACTAATATTAGAAATGTTTGTCACGCAAAAAACGAGTGACCGGATTTGGATGAAATTTGGTACACAGGTAGTTTATAACTTGGATTAACACAAAGGTTAGTTTTTATCGCGATTTCTGAAGTTGCGGACAGAAGCTAATGCTCTTCTAAAGTTATACTAAACATAGCTGTCAGTAGGTATGCTTATATTAATTTCTACACCGATTTAAAAACAGTAAAATTTTATTTAAAAAAAAAAACTTAGTCACGTTATTCAAAGGGGAAAACGCCGCCGTCGCACCATGGAGTCTTACTCAAGCTTATAAAAACAACGCCATTACATCAAACAAGTGACAAAAGACAAAAAATGTTGGTAATAAGGCCTATTAGTCAAGTCGTCGGCCAGTCGCAAGGTGCGCGAAATGTAACTGAGTCGGGTACGAGCCAATTTCAAGGGTCATTTCCTCACACACCAACACAGGGGGGAGTGACGACTCCGCGTTAAAAATAAAACCAAAGATGGCATGTTTTTCAGACCTGAGTCTTGTCTGCCACCGCACAGCTGTTGTTTAAATTGATACTGTAATGAAGTACTCACTGTGTGTTACCAGGAACACAGAGGTTTTTTTATTGTCCTTTTGCATAACGAGATTTTAATGTGTTACGTTAATCCGTTCATTGTGAAGCAAGCTTGTTTTACTAATTGTGCACAACTTCAAACTGCGATAATGTAGGGGCTAAACGACGCGGTCCGAACAGTTCTAACAGCTTTTACAGCCATTTCCGTAATAAGCACATGTGACAAAGGCCCATTAAAATTTGATTACACCCAGAAATAGAGCCGCGTCATCACATCTTGCGGCGCGCGACGCGTGCCGAATCGTGCGTCGCGTGCCCCAAAACACGCATTTGTCAAATTCGATTCGCTTTTTTACTATTTACTTTTTCATAGTGCACCGTTTTGGCCCATTCACCCTTTCTGGAAATTGGTCACGGGAGAGTTGTGTGATTTTCTGCCAATATGTCCGGTAACTTAACGGTTTATCGGTTGTTTGCCATCCAATTGGCCCCGTGGGCGAAAATAAATGTCTTGATGTCACACAAACGCGTTAACGGTAACAGTCACCTTTACAGCTGTTAATTCAGCTTATTAATTTGTCATCCTTATGAAAGGTAATTTTATAATAATAAACAATACAAATTCTTGTCTTTATTTTCTCGGTACCCAGTCTGTAATTAACAATCATAAAACACTTTATAAAGTTATCAAGGCTAATATAGTACAGCTGTAATTTAAGTTATAAACAATAATAATAAAGACAGCATATTATTATGATGAAATTAAGTGAAATCTCTTTGGTCGTCGACATTGTGGAAAAACAACAACAAAAAATATTGATTATGATTTTTCTTGCGAAAGTTTTAATGTTAATATTTTCCCAGTTAACGAAGCGTTACAATATTATTTTGAAACAAATATTTCTTTGTTATAATTCCATTGTTTTCAATTCTGTAACAAATTGATAGAGGAGGTGGCATAGTTTTTTGCGTGGGACCATTAGAAAAAATGTCACCCACGACTACGAAGTTTTTTTTCTTCTATAAAAAACAAACAACTAATTTCACGCTCCAATATGTTTAATGAATAAATTAATATAATTTTATTAGTTTAATGTTAGTTAGAACATTTTATTGATGATAGTTTTTTTTTTTATTTGGAGCTGTTTTTGCATTAGAAGTAATTAGGGTCGGCAGTTTTTTTTTATTATTTTAGGTGGGGAGGCAAATAGTTCTCATAGTTTTTTTTTCTAACTTATAGACTTCAGTGACGTTTAAGCTTTTTAATTAGATATGGTTTTTGTGGTAGGTATGATTTAACATTTATCCATAGCCTTTACTGCACATGTCCGTTCTTTATATACGGTGACTGATAATTAGTGAACGATACTTTAACACGTGCTTGTACTCATGATAACAAACAACTTTTACTATGGGACCAAACCTGAATTGTGAAAAAAAATCTGCTGTTCAGTCATTTATGTTCGCCTAACTGGTCAAAATGTAGGTACTGAACAGCAGATTTTTTTTCGCGAATTCAGGTTTGGTTCCAAAGTAAAAGTTGTTTGTTATCATGAGTACAATCACGTGTTTAGGTATCGGTCACTAATTACCAGTCACCCTATATATTAACACACATATCATCACGCCTTTTTAGGGCGATGGGTTAGGGAATTCCTTGAAGAAAAATAATTATATAATACTAGCGGCCTGTCCCGGCTTCGCACGGTTGGACATTTATTTTTTAAACATTTTATTTTTCTTGCAATTAAAATACCCTATATTAATCAGTGATAATGTAGCATTCAAATGGTGAAAGAATTTTTAAAATCGGTACAGTACTTTTCGAGCCAATTCGTTACAAACATACATACAAATCTTTCGTCTTTATAATATTAGTATAGATTAAAATAATTATGATAGTTATTATAATGTTATATACATTAGAAGAATACTATGATATAATATAAAATGTATGAATAATGATATTTAATATAATATAATGTAAACTGTTTAACTGTAATATTGAGTACCTATGTATACTTTTTAGGGTTCCGTACCCAAAGGGTAAAACGGGACCGTATTACTAAAACTCCGCTGTCCGTCCGTCTGTCTGTCTGTCTGTCCGTCTGTCACTAGGCTGTATCGCGTGAACCGTGGTAGTTAGACAGTTAAAATTGAAACAGATTATGGATTCCTGTTGCCGCTATAACAACTAATACTAAAAACAGAATAAAATAAATATTAAAGGGGGCTCCCATAAAACAAACGTCATTTTTTTGCTCGTCTTTGCTTCGATATTGATAATGGCAACAGATAGACGCTTGAAATACCTATTCACAGAATATTTAGTTATATATTCACTTTAAAAATAAATAATTAAATTAAAATAAAATAAATATTTAAGGCGGGCTCCTATACAACCGACATATTTTTTTTAACCGTTTTTTATAGATAAAATTTTTATAATTAAATTGCAATGCCTTAATAGGCAACTAAGTTCTAAGAACCTACCTATTGTTAACATCTTTCAAAATTCTGTACATTTAGTGCGCAATAAGGAATTAGAATTTGAAAAAAGAAGTGCTCTTACGTATATTAATTGCTTGCCTAATAGGGGTGAGCCTATTACCATCAACCGGATACAAATCTAGACTATAAGGACAGCTACGGGCATTGCTAAATCATGGAAAGAAGAAACAAAAAAGACATTTATCTAACCTAAATATCTATACCGATTTCCCCCCTTTTCTGTAAAAAACTAAGCCACAGCAAATTACCCAACAGAAGTGCAAATAAACCCCCATACTGTTTATCCAAAAATTAATCCATTTTATCTCAAAACAAGCAGATAATCCCATTGACTGTAACATATTGCTAACCCTGAGAACGCGCGGGGGTGTGAGAGACCCCGCACCATAACTAACCCTATTAAAAAGTGGCTGCAACCCTCCGCTGTATTAATGTAGCATAAAATTAACCCGAGCGTCACGCCCGATGCGTGCAATGTTTAAATACGACATTTCTAGTTAGGGGTCTAAAGGACCGTTAGGATTTTTGGTCAGCTTTCGGTGGATGCTTTTGCTTGAAGGCAAACGAGTACTGGTATAATTAAGTAGCTGGTTTTGCAAGGCAATCATTTCACTTAATGCTTATGGTTACATGAATAGAGTCTTTCTCAATTTATTGCACTTGACGTGTAGCTCAGCAGTTTCTTAGAGAAACAGGTTGTGAAAACACAACTAATCTTATTTTTTCAAACAGCATATCAGCCAATTAACAAATCCCGATGATAGACCAAAGAAGCAATTAAACATCAGATACCACTCGACAATGGACTGGTAATTTCAGTTTGCTGTTTTGTTTATAATTGTTTCCAAAACGAACCATTTGATTGTCAGCATCCAGCATACAATTAGTTTCATCACTTTGTTCATTGGAAAATATATTTAGTAGAAGTTTTGGTATGACTTATTCGAAATATTAAGCCGTAACTTAGTTAAAGGTAAAATTTTAATAAAAATAAGTAAAATAGGAGAAAGATATAAGTAGAGTATTCTTCTGCAATAGATATGACTTCTAAAATGAATTAATTTAAGTAATTTCGGGTATAATTATCATCCTATTCAATACCTACACCACAAAACAATATCTCTTTTCATAAAAGTAGCTCTGTCATAACACTCGTAACACAAAAATAACTCATTCCACATTACATCTCCACACAAATTAATTAAGATATTATCAGCAGGACAGACCTCCAGTCTCCCCACACGACCAGTGATAATAACACAAATAAATCGTAGGAAGTCGTGTCACAAGTTATGTCACTAGATAATGTCCCTTTTGTAGCGTCCGCGGTGCTCGCATCTCGAGCCCTCGGCGGGCGAAGGGTTAATGTGTAAGTAAACAATGCTGTAGTGTTGGTGAATTAGTTAAGTAGACAGTAAGTTGGATAGTTGTTAATTGAGATTAGGTTTCTTATTCGTTGGTTAGTTTGGTTGGCTTTACATATTTCTTACTATAAGCCGACCGCTTCACTGAGACGTTGCCTAAACTAGCAGCGCGGTGCGGGAGGGGTGTGGTGACGTGATGCGAGAGTTCAGAGGGGCAATTCTCGTAATTTTTAAGATTGTTCACAGTCTGATCTCAGTCTCAATCTGTCAAAAGTACTTCAAATTTCCCTACATTGACAAGTTTTTGACATTTGTCGCCGACATGAGACTGCGACTAGATTTTGAACGTTTTAAAATACGAGAATTGGCCTACAGCAATTCGTGAACTTGTGACACCTCTCCCGCACCACGCAGCTACCTCTGGCAACGTCTCAGTGATAATAGAGATAATTCAATGAGAAAATGAATTATCTCTATTATTTTTTTTTCGCGAATTTTTCCCAAGATTGTTAATTAATAGTTATTATGCTATTCGGAGTGGAGACAAATCCAACAAATTAATGATCATCAAAATCGGTCCTGACGTTCTTTAATCTTAACTAACATTATAAATGCGAAAGTAAGTTTGTTTGTTACGCTTTCACGCTAAAACGGCTGAACGGATTTGGATGAAATTCGGCGCCTGAGTAGACCATGACCTTTTTTTTTTGATGATGGGAAATCATCAAATGACTCCCGCTCTGGGTGGAGCAGAAGGGACTGTCAGACTCTTACTGACTAAAATCCACCCGTGTTCCTTCCTTAGCCCTTTATGTTCCGGGGCAGCGGTAATCCTTTCGGTCAATCCCACTGCCCCGGCAGGCTACGGCCCTTACGGGGCCCTTGCTTGTGATGCTGACATCTCTTTGAGGCGCGCGTGGCACACGTACGCGCCGTCCGGCACGGGCCTGGTTCTGATCGCACGGAGAGTTACCTGGAGAAGGACACGGGCTACTTTTCATCCTGGATCGCAGACAAAGTCGCGGGCTACAGCTAGTTACCCGTCTTTGTTTTATTTATATAGATTAGAGAATACTAAGAATACAGTGTAAAGATCTGTGAAATGTGATTTCCTCTACATCTATAATTTTCATGTGATTTCAATGTGTTCAGTCGTCTTATTCTGTAAAACACCGTGTAAACTTAGGTGAAGTGAGCTGTCAATAGTGTCACTCCCTAACATCACGTAGAATGACACATCACTTCAATCTTTATTTATCTAAGTTTTCACGTTGAGACGTCACAACAGAATAGGTTGGCTAGAACTGCATGTGTGTATGTGTTGAGAGATTTGCATGTATGAGATTCAATATACCTACCGGTCAACCCTAGTTTAAACTTTACCTACCTACATAGTTGTCAGTCTGTAGTACCTCTTACTTGTTTTGAACATAACTACGATTGTGTTTAAGTACTTATTTACTTTGATTTAATGCAAATGCTATATAATGAATGGTTGCCAATTGTAAATAGGAGTTGACTACAAAACCTACAATACGCCTTCCTGTATAGGTACACATATTAATTAACATCATGATTTGTGAAGTAGCAACTATGTAGTTAACACAATACTAAGGTAGTAACTGCATAATCAGTGACAAAATGTCACAACAGCATATTGACGAGTTGTCACAACTATGCATAATAATTATTAGTGCGTTTATGTGTCACTCCGTTTGTACTGACAGAGTGTCACAACACAGAGCTATGGGGATCACCACAACAGGTTTCCACAATAATAATACTGTTTAACTTTATGTTACCTAAGGTACTTTTCTACTTTGTTTTTTTACTTTAGGTAATTGGTATTTACCTTAAGGTGGAACTAGTTGCGAGCTGGACCTCACTGGTGGTCATGGCCAAAACGCATGCTATCCCCTGGCTTCGTGTCTGACAGAGACAGTGTCAGTGATGAGCAGTTAGACGCTAGTCTACATGCACAACGTCTAGTTCTCACGCACAGAAACACGGTTCCGAACTAAAAGGAGCGTAATAAAATTCGAAAAGTGCTTTGAGAAATCAAGCTTTATGAAAAAACCGCTGCATTAATCAATTACAAATAAAGCTTATTGAACTCTTCGATAACTGAGTTTTGTCGGTACCGTCATTGTTTTGAAGATTTTACAGGTTTTTAATTACTTATTTACACCCAAAATTACGTTAAAAATAGCAAGAAAAACGAATCCCAAAATTTGTATGGAAAAAATATCGACTAGTGACCCCTTAAGGTTCATTAAGTCGCGGAATGAACTCTCAGGTCTATTTCTATATTTATTAATATCTGACATTGCGATCAAAATAAAATAGGACTGGACTGACCGTTACAAAATTAATTTTACGTAAATCAACACTGGCAACTCTATATTTAGTTATAGAACTGGAACATCACTCTAAAAAGGCAGAGATCAATGAATCTCGTTTTAAAATATATTGTATTGAATAAATACCACCACCCTAATTGCGTAACACACTAGCAATCACAATTTGAATCATTTGAAGGATATTACTAATCCATTGCTGCACATGTTCGATAAATTTGTCTGCTCAACAACGTAAATAACGCAATGAATTTTGTTGAACTGTCAAAATGAAACCCATTCCTACTGTGTGTTAGGTAATTGCCCCGCTGATTAAGGCCACGGGAAACCGCTAGATGAGAGAAATATAGGACAAGCCGATGTGAAAACGACGCTTGGGGGAGGCTTATGTTCAGCACTGGACATGGCTGAAATAGTAATGATTGAGGTATAGGTTAGAATTCTTGTAATCAAGATTCAAACTTGAACTTCATTCTATAAGACAGGCCGAAAATTCTGGTCCTTCCAATTCCGTTCCGCAATATTTTCAAAAAACGAATCCCATTATCGTTTGACAGTTGGCACTCCTAACTTTGGTGTGACGTCAGCCGGCAGGGCCGCGGGCGCCTGATATATCGCACCCCGGGGAGAGCACCATTGTTTTATAGTAACAACCACCATAGATTACCTAATAAAATACACATGTTCGTTTTGGAAATATTCATTAAGTGTGGTTATGGTCAATTGGAACTGATTATTAATAGTCCAAGCTTTGTACTGACTGGCAATTAGGTATTTAGGATTCCAAACAATTGTCTGAAGTGGTTAAATAGTAGTAGTGTTCATAATCTCAGATAATTACATTCCATCGCCACTAGTTATCTTCTTTAGTGAAATGTATTCTAAGTTGATTTTTGAGTGACCATTTGTAACAAGAAGGTCCTAATAAGTTTTTGCTTGCAATGGAATTTGAACTTTGTTAAGTATGACATTTAGTTTGTTCTTCCATAACCTGAAATGATCTCAAGTTCCTGGCTTTAATATAGTAATAAATGTCACTTATTAAGAATAAGCAAAATTAACTGCGTAGTACCTACATCTCCTTAAGCACTGCAGCGGGATTGTGGGCAGCGGGATTGTCCGAAAGGGTTACCGCTGCCCCGGAACATAAAGGGTTAAGGAAGGAACACGGGTGTGTTTTAGTCAGTAAGAGTCTGACACTCCCTTCTGCTCCACCCAGAGCGGGAGGGGTCATTTTATGATTTCCCATTAACAAAAAAAAAAAAGTGCAAATGCCTCTTCTCATAATAGAGAAGGTGCAAGCATTAATCACCACGCTTGTTCAAGACTTATATTGACTACTAGCTGTGCCCGCGACTTCGTTCGCGTGGTTGTCGAGAACAAAACAACGTCGTTTAGATAAGAGTATATCACCTTTTTGATGATTTAGATAAGAGTCCTGACTTTGGTATAGTTGATTACGTTAATGCTTCTCTATATACTACACACATCAAAAGTGTCTAGGGATCAAGCATTTTTATGCGGATTTCTTGAGATTGAGATGTGGCTTTGTAATAAATTTATGATTTTATAATTTTATATGGATCCTTTTTGGTGCATTTCATAATTTGAATCAGGAACTGTGAATCAAATTCGAGTAAAAGATGAAAATCAGCTGTCAATATTTTCCCTATAAAAACATACAACGCATTGAAGACATTATTAGTGCTACTGTTTCCCTACTACTGATTAAAACCAACGTTATTATGGAGCGGCGACGTCATTTAAGCAGGGAAGAAATGCTCAGAGCCGTGGGAATGATAGAAGCTGGTTCCCGGCAACGTACTGTGGCTTTAGCTCTGAATACAAGTCAGAGTGTTATCAGTCGACTTTGGACACGTTACCGAAGCACTGGTACCGTGGCTGAGCGCCATGGAGGACGGTATCGCTGCACCACACGGAGACAAGACCGATACATTCAAATCTTAACTCGAAGAGCTCCAACAATAACCGCCATGATGTTAGCCGTGAGGCTTCATCACTCTTCAGGGAACTTAATTAGCGACCAAACAGTCAGAAACCGCTTGCATGAAGTGAACCTTCATTCCCGAAGACCGCTACGGGTACCACCTATAGCAATGCACAATCGTAGGATTCGATATCAATGGGCTCTTGAACACAGAAATTGGGCAGAAGAACAATGGCGTTTCGTGTGCTTTTCTGATGAGTCTCGTTTTGGTATGAGACCGGATACAAGACGTATACGACACTGGAGAACCCCTGGACGCCAACAGCGATTAAAATCCTGCCAGGAAGTCCATCCTTATAGTGGTGGAACCATCATGGTATGGGCGGGTATTTGGATCGGCGGAAGAACTGAGTTGATTTGGATCAGAGGCAACCTCAACGCTCAAATTTATGCTGAGACGATTGTATCAGTCGTCATCGTTCCTCTACAAGTGCAAATCGGTCCCTTATTTCAGTTAATGCATGATAATGCACGACCGCACACCGCAAGAGTTGTAAGACAGACTCTCGCCGCAGCTAACATCAATGTCCTGCCCTGGCCTGCTCAGTCGCCAGACTTGAATCCGATTGAGCATGCATGAGATATGCTACAGAGAAGAGCTCTGCCGAATATGGAGGGTATCCAGTCGCAAGAAGACCTTTTTTTGTTGTTGCAACGAACATGGGCGGCCATTCCACAGCGTGATTTGGATGAACTCATTTTGAGTATGCCAAACCGATGTTCTTGTGTTGTTAGTGTTCGCGGTAGAAACACGGATTATTAATTGTTTAAGTTACCCAATAAAATTTTAGAGAAAACTGTTGTTTCAGTCTTTTTTTCGAACTTTTGTGTTAGAGGTTCAAATGTCAAAAATCCCTTTATTAGGAAAATGGCAAATTTCTTTATTAATGCAAAGGTGACTTGGTTTATCGTTACTGTGACAAACGAAAACACTTTATTTAATGAATCCTTAAAGAAAATTTTAATTAATATCAATCAGGAGAAAAGTTATTGCAAAAATATATGTTGATCCCTAGACACTTTTGATGTGTGTATGTTAGCGGTGGAATTACCCGGAGCATATACAAAAAGGTTGTTTGGGTTGCTAACACGTGATAGAGAAGAGAGTTAGAGTTGGCCGTGTGAAAAACAATCAAAAGTAAGGTCTACACCCGCAACGGATAACGTCTGGCCTTGGGCTTTATTAATAGTCATAGCGTAACAGAGGCTTACAGGAAATTGCACACGTTTGAAAGTAAACGGAAAATTATTGGGGATAATGGGTATCCTGGGAATGAAAACAACATCACCGGAGCCGCAACCTGTTAAGATTTCGGCTTCGATGACATTTCGTTGGAGATTTGTTACTCTCAACCGAGTTCCATTGCATAGTTTTGGTGGGCTTAAATTTCTGAGTAGAATGATTGGTACTCCGACTTTTAAATAAATTTTGTGTGCTGGAAGACCTGGTGTATTTAGAGAGTCTAAAAACTCTACTGGATAGTGGGTGGCATCTCCTTCTTCTAAAACCGTGTTAATAGATAAATATTCCCTACTTTCTCCAGAAACATGTACCAATATTTGAGAATTTATTGCTGCTGCTTGGTCGTTGCGAGGTGCCAAAATAGCTCGTTGGCATAGCCAAGCAGCGTCATGGTTCGAGATCTCTGATGGATCTCCGTATACAGAGGAAATGAGTTCCTGCTGTGAGGCAACAGAAGAACACAGGCTTTCGACTAAAGTTACTTTACCTCCTTCTTGAGTCGGGTATGTGCCGTTACCAATTTGAAGTAGTAAATTTGAGAAAACCTGCGCGTTTGCGTCACCTCCCAAATATGCTCGCATATTAAAGCTCAAATTAGTTAATATGACACTACGCCATAAAATAGAGTTCTTTAAACAGGCACCTATTTCATCGGCCCTCGTTCCTCTGGGTATTATAGGGAGTGTCTGCCTGAAGTCTCCACAGAATAGCACCGTTAAGCCTCCCATCGGTCGGTCATTTTGTCTTATATCTCGCAACGTTCTATCTACAGCTTCCACAGCTTTACGATTTGCCATCGTACACTCGTCCCAAACGATAAGGGCGCAATCGCGTAAAACCCTTGCTTTATCACTATTGCGAGACACGTTGCAAACAGGGTTTTCTGTGCGGTCCAAGTCGATTGGTATTTTAAATGTTGTATGTGCAGTTTTTCCTCCTGGTAATAAAGTGGCAGCTATTCCTGAGGAAGCGACGGCAAGGGCAATTTTGTTTTGGCTCCTTATTTGAGCCAAGATAACTTTAGTGAGGAAAGTTTTACCTGTTCCACCAGGTGCATCTAAAAACAGCATTTCTCCTAATGAATGTTCTACACTACAGCATACTCTATCAAAGATTTGACGTTGTTCTGACGTCAAATTTGAACAGCCATTTCGCAATATTTCTGCTAACTCTTCGGGGTTGTAATTTATTTCAGATGTATACTCCCTATTAATTCGTTCCCCACCAACTGTCGGTGTCGGCAAGCCGTATTGACTGAGGGGGTTCCCTCCTATACTTGTAACTATATCTTGTATAGCCAGCAAAGCCCTATTATGGCAGCTTTCACGTACTTGGTCAGAAGTTTCACTATTTATATTTTGCTGTCTCAAAAAATCTTCAGCAAACGCGTCTTTATATTTTTGCCACAACTGCCCAGCGTCCGATAGGCCACAAAATGTCAACAAAATGGCAAATAAATGGCGCAAACGATGTGGACTATCACTGACGCATGCTTCGGCTAAAGCATCATCCCAATGCTGATCGCCATCTAATAAATGCCGTGCGCGGCAAGCAGCTTGAAATGTGGGATATTCTATATCGTCCACTTTGCGGAGCTCAGCAAAAGAAGTAGGTCCTCGCACTGTGTGAAGAAGAAGGCGTAAATAATAACACTCTGCATTATTTGGGTGCACCGTGTATACTCTTCCAATCACGTGTTCTTTAAAAATGCCGGACTCGCCTTCTACAGCAGTTCCACGTCTCCTGCGATTAAAAACACCTTGCTGCTTGTTATAAGTATAATAATGTGGCACTTCATTGTACAACAGAGACTTAGCGAAATTGTCTCTTTCGCAAAGGCGAAAGAATGCGAGCAAGGTGGTTTGTCTTGGGTTGTTCATTCTTTCTGCCACATTTTCTGGCTGAAAGTAAACTCGCTGCCCGCCTTCCAGGTGCACGTCAAGATGGATGACTGGCGGATACCTTTCATGAATAGGGAAACTCAAAATGCGCCAAACTGCCTCCGAAGAGCTTATGTATCGGCCAGATTGATACCTTGTCACTTCATCAAATTGGTTGTTATTTCTTAGTGCTATCATGGCTTGATCACTACCTTTATTAACATATTTACATATATATTTTATAGATTCGACGCTATTACAAATTTCAACATTAATGTGTGCTTGAAAAGCGTTTGACAAAACTGGAGAATACGGTACCACCCAACTATTATTTAGAATTATTTCTTGTCCACGGAATCTGACAGTAGCTGTGAAACCACCTTGTGACGGTGATCTTCGCCGGTATTGCGGATACCCATTTTCCCCAGCCATAGTTAGTTCTTTCAGTGCTCTGGGGTATTTTTTTGAGCATTGACCATCTTTCATGCACGGTGATTCCCTGTTTAAGAGGCCACATGGCCCGTGAACCATATGTGTTTTTACTGTGTCATGCAAAATCGGATCTGCATTATAGTCCGGAAATTCTGCACTTATGACACTGTCTATAGCATCGGGACGAATTTTTTCTTCCAGCCACAGAAGAATGTGCGCGTGGGGTAAACCACGCTTTTGCCACTCGACGCTATACATAAAACAAAGAGTTGAACCGAAAACTTTCTCCTTTGTAAGTAGATTAATCAAGACTTTGAGTTTTAAATGAAAAATCCTAGCAATAATGTCATGTCTGTCGTATGACGCCTGTCCTGTGAGAAGTGCCTGGCAAATCTCCGTCCACTTTGGATTTGTTGTAAATGTTATAAAAAGGTCCGGCCGGCCGTATTTACGGACGTAACAAAAAGCATCTTGCGTTCGTTCGTGCATATACCGCGGACCGCCTGTGAAACTGGATGGCAAAATAACCAATCGACCCAAGTTTTCGACGTTATTATCTGATTGCATGGCGTCCCGCAAGTGCACGTATTCTTCAGCGCGTAACCGTCGCTGGTTAGTGCGAATATACACTAAACGTTCAGTTTCTATTTTTGCGTACATGTCCACAATAAATTGGCTGAACAAACCACGAAATCGTTGCAAATATACGAAACTGTTTTGCCTTATTTGTAAAAGGTAGGAATAGTATTGTTGAGCAGATATTTTTTTTTGATAATTAGTGACTCTCGTAGTAGGGTTCACTTGGTACAGCCCAAAATTGTACCCATCTTCACCATGACAATAAATTAGTGGATATTGCAGGGCGTCGTAAGCTCGGTGGGTTTCCAAAATGCGTTGAAGGCGATCGTCGCGTGTACGCAACACGATATCACGTCTCTCACACTCCTGGTCGACTAAAACAACTGCAACTTCATCTGCGACGGGTGCATTGTGTCTTCCACGGTGTTCACCCACAGGACGTCTATCGGCACTTATAACAATTTTGAAATCATTGCTGCCTTGTGGAATTGACTCCAATGCAGCTTTGAATTCACGAACGTACTGGTTAACGTGATGCAGCAATTCTTGAAGTTGACCCAAAAGCTCAGCATTGAGCTGGGGAAAATTGTGATTTCTAACATTGAGCTGTTGCGTGTAATCGGATACAAAATAAATTTGGAGAAATTTGGGTTCATTTTCTGGCAGCAAAGATCCAATAAGGTGATAAACTTGACCTTGTACTTTGAAGGTTGGCATGAACGGTCCTTCCGTTATTTGTTTTGCCCCAAAGGAAGTCATTTGGAAAGCACTGTTATATAAACGAATATTATCCAAAAAACGGTTCGACTGGGGATGATCGCCATTCAGGAGACTTTTAAGTAAGTGTGGTGGATCTTGGAAATTTGGAAGAACAATTTTTCCATTTGAGCAGCACATTCCATCTGTCTCTTTCCTCCATTTCAAAGCATGACAAAAATTACAAATTTCTCTCATGTCACCCACGAAAGTAAAGCCAGCATAATTAATTCTAGACGAATATGTGAACCCTGATTTTTCCCTATTGTCCCAAGGTAATAAAATATTTGCATCGTCATTTTCCATGGACTCATCAGCTCCGCTATTTGTTTCTCTATTCATATGGTATCGAGCTCGTTCTATTTCTAGGCGAGATTGACGTTGTTCTGCTGTTTCTGCTCGTCTTAGTTCATCTATTCTTTCCCTTTCAGATGCAAGATAACTTTCATTGTTTCTTTGTACACCTACATAGTTATGTCTAGCTATTTGTAATCGTTCTTCTCTTTGGGAGAGAGATTCAGACTCGCGCGAGAGAGCGTGTCGCTCTCGGTCAGATGACAGACGTGCTTGGCGTTCCTCGATACTCTCTTGAGAACGCAAAGTCGCGGTCCGAGTTCTTTGCGAACTTAAGCGCGACTCCCTTTCTGTGAAAGTCTCTGACTCGCGTGAGAGAGACTGGCGCTCCCGATCAGCAGACAGCCGAACTTCGCGTTCCTGGATATTCTCTTGAGAACGCAAAGTCGCGGTCCGAGTTCTTTGCGAACTTAAGCGCGACTCCCTTTCTGTGAAAGTCTCTGACTCGCGTGAGAGAGACTGGCGCTCCCGATCAGCAGACAGCCGAACTTCGCGTTCCTGGATATTCTCTTGAGAACGCAAAGTCGCGGTCCGAGTTCTTTGCGAACTTAAGCGCGACTCCCTTTCTGTGAATGTCTCTGACTCACGTGAGAGAGAGTGGCGCTCCCGATCAGCAGACAGCCGGTCTTCGCGTTCCTGGATACTCTCTTGAGACCGCAAAGTCGCGGTCCGTGTTCTTTGTGAACTTAAACGTGACTCCCTTTCGGTGAACGTTTCCGATTCACGTGAAAGAGCGATGTGCTCTCGGTTAGCAGATAACCGTGCTTCACGATCTTCTTCCGATTCCTGAGACCTACAAAGTCTCATCCTTTTCGCATTTCGGCTACGCAGCGAAAGGTTAGTTTTTTTTCTTTGAGGCATTTTCAAGGAAAATTAAAGCAATAAACAAAACTAACAACACTTATGACTGAATAGCCTACAAACTTAAAAGAACGGTGCGTCGAACAGTCTAGTGTGACAACGTATCGTCTGTTCGTGGTCGTGACTCAACGAATTGGCAACACTAACTTACTGTATAACGATTGGCACTATTGGATTCAAACTACGAAGTAAATCAAATACAATCTTTACTTCGTACTTCAAACCAATGACCAAAGTTGACCAAACGAAACCAATAAGATAAGCAAATACTTTTTTTTCGACCAATTTAGAAAATCGATAAACCAAGCAACCAAAGAACTTTTACGACACACGCAAGAACTTTTAAGACACCTAACGAAACCCAATTTGCCTAGTAAACACGGTGGACGTCATCCTCGCGCGGAAAATCTTAACACCGCGATTCAGAAAATGACGTCATTTGCACAACGCCATCTATCGGATTTAGATTTCAACTATCAACATTAGTTCTATTTTTAGTCTTAAGATGTCGTTGCAAGTACTATACTTAATTGCGTAACGTAATATTTTACTTCTTGAACTCACTAAATTAATCATATCTTTTGATAGAGTGAACCGATTTCGATGAAACAAAAACTAAGTTAAACCTCAAGTTGCGTATAATTTTTGTATATAAACATTGTCAGCATTGAATTCGTAGATTTTACGTGATGTGCGCACAAACAAACAGACAAACAGACAAACAGACAAAAATTTCAAAAATGATGGAAATGGGTTCTGTTACTTATCTTTTCACACGCTGGCTATTTTTTGTTTCAATTTCTTCAATGTACAAAAATGACTTTTCTACAGATTTATTATATGTATAGATTAGCTGCGCCCCGCGGTTTCACGCGTATAAGTTAGTGTCGATTCCGTGAGAATATCAGGATAAAAAGTATTCTATGTCTTAATCCAGGTCATGGTCTACCCATGTGCTAAATTTCATGCAAATCTGATCAGCTGTTTTAGCGTGACAGCATAACAAACAAAGATACAAAATATCAAATATTTTCTCTTTATAATATTAGTTTAGATAAGCCCAGGTTTTTCCTTCACCGAAGTCTGTAATGTCCAAGATGAACTCTGAAAATACATTTGAATTGAAGTCATAGAAAATAGGTGAAAATGAAAGATGGATGGAAAATGAATCAAGAACTATACATATATACCTACATCAATTTTCTTGACCCATGTAAAGAAAGTGAATGTAGGAATGCGGTTACCTACTTTCTATAACTTAAACTTGCCTAATTGCTTTTACAATTTGGCCTATTAGAAATATTATCAAGCTAAAAGTCAGCCAAGTTACTTAACAAGGTAGAAAAAAGGCAGTTTTTCTTCTCAATATATACTAATACAATAATCCATATCTATACTTTATTATTATTAATATTATATTAATATATTATAGTATAATAAAGCCGAACAGTTTGTTTGTTTGAACGCGCTAATCTAGAACTACCAGTCGCATTAGCAAAAATATTTTTGCATTTGAGAGCCCAATTCATATGGAAGGTTATAAGCTATTTAACATCACGCTGTGATCCTTAGGAGCCAAGCGAGGCAGGTGAAACCGCGACGCACAGCTAGTAATAAATGAGCAAAATTATAAGAACAAATTACCAAGCAAAGAGATAGTTTATCCCCCTAGAAGATGTAAGTACCTAACTAATGTTTCTGTGAAAAGTAATAAACTTTCAGATAACATAGTAGTTAGATTAGATTAAACTTTTCCTCATAAATATAGTAGGTGATTATTATCTTTGGCCATGGTTTGGCCAATACAGCCAACAACAGATGATTTAATAAATCGCGCCAAGGAATTAGTAAGTACTATATTGAGTCGAGCACAAATACAACAAACTGACTCGGTTGAATTATTGCTCCCGCGGGAATCGCCACAGATAATGTAGGACTGAAGTTAGAAACTTTGTACGCAAAAAATAGTGATGTTATGATACGGAATAATATTTTGTTTTATTCGAGGGAAATAAGGAAACTGTATAGGGAAAACCGTTTATCTGTTTTCAAAGTTGTTTTTCTTACTAGGGTTCCACACAAGTACAGAATTTCCGTTTTTTTTTTTTTTTTGTAGATGTGTGACATTAATTTTTCAAAAATTTTGAATGTCGAATTTTCTTATTTTTTTTAGTTAATCTATCTTGTCCTACTACTGGCCAAAGATCTCCTCCATATTTGACGCCAGCGTTTCTGAGGCCTGAAATTGATTCATTATAACCGGAAAATTAAGGATTTTAAAGTTAATAGCACTTTAAAAAACACCTAACAAAAACTGCTAGGTATAGCTAGAATACAATAGAGTTCGAATCAGACAAAACTGAACAACTAACGAAATAAAAATTTTCAGAAAAACCACCTCCAGTTCAATCGTTTCAGTAATCCAATTCTCTATTGAATGAATTATTCATTACATTTGAAACCTACTGTGGCAGCTATAAGTGTTTTCCAAAAATGCCTACATAAATATACCCCGGCATTTTGCCCCATATAAACTGTAACATAAACGATATGCTGATTAAGTGATGATTAATTTCGCAAAAAAAGGAATTTTTACAACAAAAAATGTTTATTTTCTGCATAATAATTATGTTGGCACTCAGAGTAGTTTGCGCCACCTGTCAAGTTAGACGTAGGTACCTTGCAGCCAAGCATGCGTTGACGTCCATTCAGAATAATTACCTTTTTACTTCACACCCTAGGGCATTATTATGATAATACTTGATATCTTGATAATGATAGTGTAGGATCAGGATTTATCGATAAATCCACGCACCCTAATAAATTGGGGCGCATCACTAGCGTCGATATGTTTGGAGGAGACGCGGGAAGTCACTAGGGAGTAATCCCCTAATAATTATTGCGGTGTATTGTAATCTGTGCGTATAATAAATTGGCTGCTGCTGGCTTTTGGTGATGACGTAACTATAGGATCTCCCCAAAACACATTAGTTTTGGAAGATAATATATACCTACTGTATGGTTATGTAGCGAGACTTCTCCTCGCCTTAAGATAAATAATTAAACCTTTTGAAGACTTTATTTGATTGAAACTTTTGGTTAATCGTCGCTGTAGCTTAAAAACAAAGTTTTCAGTTGAACATTTCAATAGTAGGAACTTTTAGAATCACGTCACTGAAAGTCATAAATGTTACTGTTAAATAAGAAAACTAGATTATTTAACAAAACTCTGTAATGTGAAAATTTCAAAGACGTTTATTTATTATTATTTAAATTACAAAAACTATTGTTAGCATGCTACACAAATTTTACTTAAATTATCGAAATTACTTGTAGCATTTGAATCCGAGAAGTATTTATTTGAATACCGCCAGTGCTCGCGACAATGTACCATCAATTTGTACGAAGACCGCAAACTATGAACGTTCGCCAATTGGTTTTCGTAAATCGGTAATAGTAACGGAGGTAAACATGTGACAAAATGCTTTATTACCTCCACGAACATGAGTTACTGTACATCGTGAGTAACAACATTATTTACCTCGAACGATTTTGTATAGATCCAAAAATATTGCAAGGAAAAGAATCTTTTTTTACTGCGAATTGAAGTTGAATGTTCATAATTAAGTCGTAGCTGGCTGTCAAAGATGGTTTAATGATACGATTACTATCACAAATCATAAAGAAACCCTTAATAGCCCACAGATGACAGCAAACCGATAATTCAACAAGAAAATTCTTACCTCGCACATCGCGGAGCAAAATGTACCTCAATCCATCCAAGTCCGCGGCAATCAATATTGTTTTGGTAAAATATTAAAATTTTATTACACCTTATTTTCACGGGCATAAAATAGCGGTTGGAACGACTGTGTATAAGGTATAGTAGTATCAATTTATCATGTTTCAATCTCGAAAGCGGAGGTGGCCGCGGGCGATATGATCCGGCAGGTAGATGCGCCACGAAATATTACACGTCGAGGATACCGTGAAAAATAGTTTCTATTCACAGTTTTATGTAAAAATATGTTTATGTAATGCTGATGTAATCGGACCTGGGTTTTTGTTGTGTTGCTACTTTGCTAGTCTATGAGTGAGAGGAAATTGAAGTGGAAGTGGCTTGCTTGGTGGAAGAAACTGCATATTTTTATAACTATATAAGGCTATCGATTGTAAATCACCTATACGCAAAGAAATAAAATGAAATGGTTTATTATCACCATAGGATATGGAAATCACTAATAACACGCCATATTTAAAAACAAAAAACTAAATGGATTTGAGACATGGAATTAAGAAGAGACACTACCTACCACTTCTTTAATTCAAATCGGAAGCACGCAGAAAACCCGTTGTCAATTTTGAAGAAATAATTTTCAGACGTAAGTATAACTCATCTTACTAATCGATGCAAACAACTTATGTACCACATTATTATAAAACCATTAACTAACCGTTTTACAACAACTTCATCCACATGTCTAAAAACTGGAATTTCGATTTCCACTTAGATCAATAATGTCAAATGAAGTAAGTAACAACACAACATCATTGAGGTGACCCATTATTGTTCTTAATGCCCCTTAATGCTCCTAAATGATATGTATATTGCTAATAATCTGAAAAGTTGTATTTTAATCCTTCATTATGCCAGTAGCTGGTAATTATAAGTGGTAGGAAAACGCGGAGACGAGACAATTAGCTAAGGGCAAGGCTAGCATATTAATTGTGTTGTAGGCAAAACGGTAAATTGATGATTCGATAAATGTCATGGGAATCATGAAGTTTTAACCTCCACTATGGTAATCGAGAAGAACCCGTTTGTGAATCAATTTTTATGTTGCAGGCATTTTCACTGCTTTTTTTATTAAAAAATATATTATTTCAAATTACACACAATTTTATATAGATAAGTGTAATAATTAATAACATCACGCCTTTAAATTACACAACATACATAACATAATGTCTGTGATTCCCGAAGAAATATGCAACCTCATTGCATTTGTAATATAAATTTAATGATTAAAAAGATAAAAGGTGTCGTTGAAGGAGTATTTAAAATCATTAAGCAATAAACAATATATTCTATTTCATAACTTGATAGCTTGCTTAATGATCTTGTTATTGCATGTACTTTGAATTTATCAAACCTATTAATTGGCAATAAAAGTTTGAAATACAACAATATAATCACGAATGAACTTATGACATAGTAATAAATTCAGGTCATCAAATGAGTTTGCAATACCTACTTAGATATTTTCTTTAAAGTGGTCAGTTTCTTCTCAAAACCTAGTCTGATGTGCGCGCATACTGCTCCTTTCTTTAACTTAAAAAGAAAACATAATGAAATTAAACAAAAAGTTTTAATTTATGTTATTAATTATTCTGTTCTTCCTTTGGTTTTTCAATTTCTCCTCACCAATAGCCTTACTAAGCCTCAAGTTTTTTTTTTATTTTAGCAACCTAGTTTAATTTGTTTTATTTATTGTTCCGACTAGACGTTTACACCAAAGAACTTCCCGCATTATAACAAAGAATGTGTAATTCTACCAATGAAAAACACTTTTACGACGTCATCATAACACACACACTATTCTTAGGCTAAGTTCTCATCACATTTGCTTTTCTCAAATATTTGTTTATCTTGAACGTGTCACAAATAACTAGAACTACAGAATATCTCGCTAAATATCTTTATTCTAGAGAGCAAGTCATATTTCCTCACTCACTACTGAAACGAAATGAATTGTTTATTCTGTAAATCACTCAACGTAGACGTTTTGAAGAAACTCGTATCTACTTCGCACTTGAACCGCGACTTGCATAAATTCAATTAGTCGTTCCGAGCCGGTCGGTTCGCGGAACCCTGCGTTCAACCAGCTTCGCTAATGAAGCCACTTTTCGTAACCAATGTCTTCATCCAAAGCTACAGGGATGTACTTAAAAGCTTAAAGATACTTTTTTATGAAAGCTGTGAATTATTTTCACGGAGGAAAAATATCACTCTACAGGATCCGCATTTGTTAACTTTAATGTTCAATTAAGTCTCTTTTATCGTGAATTTATATACGTCACGTAAATTAACGACGTATTTATTTCGTGCAATTCTTACGAAAAAAATGTACGAGATTTTTTTCAAGCTATACCTTGTAGTAAGTTTTTTTTTTTACTTGTTAGCCTATACTGTCCCACAGCTGGGCAAAGGCCTGCCCCAAATCCAGGCACTCTTTTCCCGCTCCACCTCGAACCAGCCTTGGCCCCGTACCGCGAAATTTCAATTAAAGCTTGAGAAAAAAATCTAGTACATAGTCAGTTTTTGATTTCCCAGGGAATATTCATCGCCAAACTATCCTGTTTAATATCGAGTTCTATTTTATAAGTAGGTGCATCCTTCCTTCCACCTCGTTACGTTACCTCATCCCGGCATCGGCAGTTACTCTCAAGTCCGCCTCTGCGATCTGTCCACGAGACGTGTAACCGCCTATTTCGCTCAAAATTATAACTTTATTATTGCCGGTGATTTCGGAAATTAATTTCTCGGGATCGAAGTCAAATTACAGTGAGAGGAGCGGGTACCCCACCGGCAATGTAGCCATGAAGACATCCCGACATGATCCCGCATATTTGGTGAAATATCAGTACAATAGCTGTACGTTTTGAAGATTTTTGAAGCAGAATTTTTATAGAGCTTTAAGGCCCCACAGACAGGCGCGACACGACTCTTATAGAACAATTTCCATGAAGTTTTCATAGTAATTGTTCTACTAGAGTCGCGTCACGCTGTTGCGTCACGCCAATTTGTGGGAGCCTTAATTAAGAAGTGACTGTTATTACGTAAGGGTCTGTACTTTACTCGCTCAATAGGTAGACCAGTGTAATCTTTGAAAGTTCGTCAGAGGCCCGAAAGTCTGACCAACCATTCATAACAAGGGGTATCGTGTGACCCAGCAACGGGGGTGTGTACCCGCTCCATATAAAATACTGGTATCCAGCTGCATCCGGTTAGACTGGAAGCCGACCTCAACATCGTAGGGGCAAGGCTAGGCAGATTGAGTAGGTAGACCAGTGTACAAGAGACGAAATTACCATGTAAGGTGGTAAATTCCGCGAGTTAATTTACCTCACTAACAATTAGCAATAACAACGTATTACCGACCAGAACCCGCCATTATCACCGATGCTCATATATTTGTTTTAAAACGAAGCAAGCAAGACATATCATTATATCTGTATCATTACACCTTAAATCAGAGTAACCTCCAATTTCTGATCACAATGCAATAACTTCGGCCATATTCGGCGTTACTTCGGCCCCGAACAAGTTATTTGAACGCGATTAACCAATTACCAAGTTACAATCTTGAATTACACTTTCACGAAAAACGAGAAAATGGCCGCGAAAGACGACAATTTTAATTTGTTTCTCGAAAATCATTCGTTGGCTAGTGTGAACTGTAGGAAGGCATTATCGGCTTGTGTGATAACTGTGTGTACTGATTATGTTCTTACAACGGGACATTATTACCGTCGAAATTTCGAAGTTTTACACCCAAGTCCGCCCCTCGATCGTCGATTGATTCTCGGAATAATGAAATTATAAAGCAATGCATCCAATATTTTGATTGCGCGCGCAATCTTTATACGCGCCTGCCTCTGCATTCAACGACTTCTTACTGGTTATTTTATGATTTAATTCGTTTCACTTTACGACTTTTATTAATTCTTAACGATAACTTTGTCTATGGTTGCGGCTATAAAAGTTAAGCTTGACTGTTATATAAAGTACATAATGATTCATTTGTGCTATGTTGATCATAGGACCCAGGCGGTATTATTCGATAAGGAAGCCGAGTGTGTAATGATCAATGCACACGCGTTTCATGCGACGTTGTTCAACAAACTTGTGAGGAAATAAACAGATTTGTATTGTTATTAACTTTATGGAAAATGGTACGCTGGTTTTGTTTCTAGCGGTGCGGGCGCAGGTGTAAATAAAGGCACTGGCAAAACCGCTAAACAGCCTATATAAAAAATATAATAAACACAAAATAATGTTTACACTGATCGAGATCGTATGTCAAATTGTAGTTTAGTTAGTATAGAATTAGAAAGTACTATTGGCATAGAGAAATATACATTACTTAGTTCAGTGAGAATCCGCGTGGATTACGCGTGGATTACGGTTCATTCCCTCACACAGAGAGGAGGCTTGTGTCCCCGTAGTGGGAACATTATTGGCTGATTACGCTTAGGCAATGAGTAAGAGTAGGTACCTACCTAACACAGTACCTAGCATGTAGATACTCATTTAGAATTTTGCCTAATCTAGAGGACATCCCTTAATAAAAACTTTTATCTAATCAAAACAAATGGAACCACGAAAAGCCTGAATCAACAATATGCAATAAAATACTGTCCCCAAATATTACTACAATCAATGCAAAAGCTCGATGGAAGCAATCAAGCGAACCATAGATAAAGATAAAAATCTCTGCGAATATAAGTCATAAATTATCTGTAATACAAGGAGGTCTGCTTCCATAGAGTATCAATTCCCCTTTACTGTTTCCGTAATAGAAATATAAAAAGGCATCACAAATAAAATCGCATTTATTGAATAGAAACATTTAATTCGGTCTGCGATGTCGTGCGGCGATAGTCTTCTCTATGAATAAAATAAAAATATTGTCTTTGAGAAGAGCTCTAGTTTTGTTTATGTCGTTATTGTCGTAATTTTGTTTTTAGGTTTGATTGTGGGTGGTATTTTTGCTGTTATTAGTATTGATTTTAAGGCTTTTTCTATTAGTATTTTCACTTCAACTTAGAAATCAAATTCAATTTACACAGGCGTGTCTTTGCCAAATGATATAACAACATTCCACCCAATGTCTGAACATAAAATGGCTGACAATGAAAAATCAAATAAATCATTCGTTTGCCGTCGTAACGAAACAACAGAATGCAGCAGAATTATTAAGTGAACGAATTTATAAACCGCGATATACAGCCCTCAAATAGATACTTAGTAAGTCCCCCCCGAGCCCCTCCCTTGTGACATTAAAACATTGAGCAGACTAAATTAAAGCGCGCCAAAACTGTTGTCTGCGGGCCCAAGGCGGTCGTTTGTTTTAATACAATAACCGACACTGTCTCCTTCACTCCTGTCATTAGAAACATGCTTCTGTCTCGCTCTCACGCGCGTAATTTAGCCTTTTCTCTTAAGGCGACAACGTAACGTATCGGCAGTCTGACAAGTAAAAACAACTAAATTAGTATAACGGCAAGTGATTTCGGGATTAATTGAAAACATTCTGTTCTTGTCAAGGTGTGTTGCAAATAAAATTATAAAGACTGCAATTACAACACTTCCGAAAGACATTTCATTATGATTTATTGTTCTCACTTTTTTTGCTATTTGTTTCTGAATCTTAGGGGCAATTCCCGTAATTTTGAGAACATCCACAGTCTGATCTCAGTCTCAATCTGTCAAAAATACCAAAATAAAAATTTCCCTGCATTTTTGACAAGTTTTTGACATTTCGCCTCTTTGCTTCAATAACGTGATAAGCCCGATAATTCATTTTTTTTAATTTAATAGTTGAAACCGCCGTGACCGATATTATTTTTCCAAAAAACGTGGTTTCTTTTGTGGGTGTAATAGCGAATCTTTGAGTGAGAGGAAGGTGCTCTCAAATTTCAGCGAAAACGTGACATATTCACGACGATAGCACTCTTTCAATTTTCAAGATAACACATTATTGAAGCAAAGAAGCGATTTGTTTGTAGCCGAAATGAGATTACGACTAAATTTTGTACGTTTTTAATTACGAGAAGTGGCCTTTAGATTGCAATTATTAATGTTCATTACTCGATTAAGATAAAAAACCTCTTTTACCATATTATCAAAGTAACAAAACAACGATACATTCAACGCACAACAGAAGCGCGTTCCTCTTAATCACTTCTAATTTATTTAGCCCCTCGGAGGACCGAACGAGCAATTTATAGCTGTCCTTTTCCAACCCGAGGCGGCAGGCGTGCAGGCGTCCCGCTCTCCCGGGACCATTTTTAATTAAAATCAACGGGAGAAAATTAGAAATTATATTCTATTTTCAAAAACTTGCTCTGACGCTTTGTAGGAGATTATCTCTTTTTTATGAGCCCCTGGTCGCGGGTTTTGTTTAACTGTAGAGGAATTGGCTGAATGGACTTTGTTCCGACCACGAAGGCTTTTACGATTATGTCTTGTTCATTTCAATCTTGCTTCTCTGATGATTGGAAATGTTTCAAGTTTGCTCGTTACGCTTTAACGATGATGGGACTGAGCCCTTTCCACTGTCATATGAGTTTTAGATGACAGCACTTCTGTTTAATTGCAAGCCCGTAACCGTTGGGACAGACGTTCAAATTCAATTTAATTCTTCCAGGCGTTACCTTTTTTAGCTATATTTTATAGTCGCTGTTGCGATAGGACAGCTGCGTATACAATCGAAGGTAATTAATACGTTTATCACTTAAAGTGCCACTAGTCGATATTTTTCCTATAAAAATTTCGGGAGAGTATTACTCCACTGTTTGACATTGTGCATCCAAAGTTAAACATGATATCGTTTTGTCTTATTATTAATTTTGTCAGTACAGAAACAGAATAGTAAAATAAAAAGCCATTAAAAAGTAATGAGCCAGCAAAGATTCGTTTTTCTTGCTATTTTTAACATAACTGGGTAAGTATAAAAGAACGTAATAATAAGTAACAAAAGAACTATAAAATCTTCAAAACAAAGTTAGTACCGACAAAGCTCAGTTATCGAAGAGCTCAATAAACTTTATTTGTAATTGATTAATGCAGCAGTTTTTTCATAAAACTTGATTTTCCAAAGCACTTTTATACTTTTCAAAGGATTTTTATACTCGCCTTCCACTTCGGAACGGTGTTTCTGTGCGTGAGAACTAGACGTTGTGTGTGTAGACTAGCGTCTAACTACTCATCACTGATACTATCTCTATCGAACATGAAGCCAGGTGACACAGCGTGCTTTCTGGCCATGACCACCAGTGAGTTCGAGCTCGCGACTAGTTCCACCTTAATCTCTAGACTTAATGGGAACTGGTGTTCTTGTCTTTCCTTATAAGAAGCTATAGAATTTAGTTTTTGATCTCCAAGAATTCCATGTGTCTCACTTAGATCTAAGAACTGACATAAACTCAGGACAGCCTTCTCAGCGCCACCACCACACCGCCAATCAATCAACAACTACTAGATTAGTCATCAATATAACTATATAACTTGATTTGATGACTAGATCTAAGAAGGCTGTGCCTTTATCTGTCTTAATCACTTTTTATTTTCTCCGAAGTGCGCGTCTGGGGGCAGCGGCGTGGCTAGCCTAGAGTAGTAGATAGTGCATTAAAGTTCTGCGTTCTCATTTACGACTTTAGCCCTATGGCTGTATCTGTATCCACCATCTTTCAAGATTATCGAAAAGAAAACGAAACAATCAAGTTTTTGGAAGTTGAAAAAAAGACGGCTTAGCAATTTTCGGTGACGCGTTTATTATTATTTTTTCTTTCTTGTTTATGAACACGATACGAGCCTAATTATATCTACCGAATGAAAATCTTAAGACTTTTGAAGCCATCTTAAGACTACCACTTAGAACAGCCATAAGCCCTAAGTTATCAAATATTAATCTTTATTTATTCAGACTACAATATGGTCTACAGTGTTAGTAACAAAATAGCCTGTGTTAGTACATAATGACTAAAATAGACCGGGTCCTATTTGTGAGTGAGCGCCCACACTAGCGAGCTGTCGGCCCGGGGTGCTATCGATTGCAGGATAGTGTCCTCTCTTTATCTTAAATCAAGTCAAAGCAATATACAGAATCCAATCAAATTTTGGGTACGTATTTAATTCACAAACACCAACAAAATTTTCAAAGCTTAATCCATCCACCATTTTTAACCCGTTCATAACCAAGTTCCTTTCCTGCGCAGGCGGCGTATGCGACGATGACGGTGACAGCGGCAAGCGGAGACGGTCGCGGACGAACTTCAACTCCTGGCAGCTTGAGGAGCTGGAGCGGGCGTTTCTGGCTTCACATTACCCTGATGTGTTCATGAGAGAAGCCTTGGCTATGAGACTGGACCTTAAAGAGAGCAGGGTGGCTGTAAGTATATTGAAGATTTTTTTATGTTATTTACAATTTGGGTTTCTGGGTTATATGAAGGCAAGATGAGCAGTCGCTTCCAGTTAAAAAATACTGGAGTTTAGCTAGACCTGGTTAGACAGTATGCCAACGCCAACATAGTTAGAAAAGGGCTAGGAAGATGATGTACATTTAGAATTTGGGATAATGCGAATACAACGAAACCGAATAATAAAGTAGAAAGGTTTTTCCAAACTATATTAGAAATTATTATTGAAATAATTTATTCATAAATATTTACAATAAACTCTCTAGATAGAGATTTTTAAAATCAATTAAAATCAAATGACTATATATCTCTGTATCAGGGACCGAAACCGGTACGATCAATACCGGTATTTTTCGGTTACAACCTTTATTGATTTACCGGTATTTTACAGGTGGTTACCTTAATTCTTAACTACTGAATACAACCGGTATTCGTACCGGTTACCGAAATAAAAATTACCTCTATCTTACACGTGCCGCTGACATTAGTTAAAGGGCGCGCATCGCCTGTGTATGTGTCAAAACTACCGAGTTGATTTCTGTGATGAGTAGGTACCTATAGATTGCAGATTTTAAAAAAAGAGTAAAAGAACTCGTATCTTTCCACTTCATCATAGTTGTGTATGTATTTATTATTTTGATTACGATATAATTACATATTAACATTCTAGTGATATTTATTTTAGAAGTAAGTATGTATGTAAGTTTATTTGAATGTAAGTATATTCTCATAAGATTTATTTATCTTTATTAAGTGGATTGTTTACGATTTTATGAATTATTTTGACGTGCTAAAATCTTATAAATCGATGAACACCGGCTGCACGCACGAAAAAGTGTCATGTTCCGCCTGAGCCTGATCGTGCAAGCGAGAGCGCGGAACAAGCGATAGAGAGGCACGATCGGCCCAAGCGTTGGCTTGTGACACATTTAGTCATCAATGTTTCTTTGAGACGATGACGTTATCACGTAAAACTATCGTCCTTAAACCGACTTTACAGACAACCAATTTTTTTGTCTCCTTTACTCTTTCACACGCTGTCTACATCTTTCTATTTATTGTCCTATCGCAAGTTCGCTGGAAGAGATTTCTTATGAAATAAGCGTCACCTTTGTAACTATTTTTCTGTGTGTGTTTTTTTTTTGTCTGTATATATGGTGTGCTTACATAAATGGTAAAACAATAATAATAAATAAATAAATATTACGTAGATAGGTATTATAGCCCATCTAATAATTTTTTTATTAAGTAATCGTAGGAGAAAAAAAGAACAGACTTTGTCTCGGAGCCGGTAGAAAAAAAATTTAGATAGTGAGACACATGTTCAGATGATTTACCGTCACCAAGAAAGCTACCCAGACCAAGTTCCCCATCTATTATTTCTGTCGGTATAACTTTAGAATAGTGCCGCAGGAGGGGGAAGTTGGTACTTGAGGGGGAGGGAGGGGGGTTGACTCCTCCCACCTGGCACCACTCCCATGAAAAGGTAACTCACCGTTTCCGAGAAAAACGATCTTTTGTAACCTACCCTCAACACTCAAAAATTGCTTAAAAGGGCACGAGAAGGGGGTAGGGAGTAGGAGGGGGGAAGTGGGGCGTTGCCCCCTTTCCCCTGGTACCATTCCCATGAAAAGGTAAAGCACCATTCTTAAGAAAAATTGATTATTGTAACTTAACCTCAAAACACTTGTTGTCAAAACAAAGTTGTTTCTGCAACGTCTCCGGCGCTGCGGGAAGTGCAGCCCCTTCGCCCTTACGTAACAAAGCATAGGCACCCGTGCGAGCCGTAGCGGCTGAGGCTGGTCGCCGGAGGCGACCAGCAAGCCGAAGCTGCCTAGGTGAGCTGCTCTCCCTCCGCGCCTCCGGTTTTTTATAAACACTCTAGGGGTAACAGCTAAAAGACTACGTGGAGTCGGGGTGCCCCGATTCGGTTTTGGGACATATAGTGACATGACGCAAGTGGCGTAGTTTTTTTACGTTCAGACAATATACTGGACAAACTGTACAGATTTGGTTGTCAATCGCCCATAATAACGTTTCGTTTTCCCTTTTTATCTGAATGAGGTTAGAAACAATTTTTATTAATTTCTCGAAAAATATGAATTACCTTGTAATAAGAGTGGCAGCGTTATAATCGGGGACCCAAGCCCTACCAGCTTTGACCCTTTTTAGCCCGCAACTTCTGCGGCACTATACTAAAGTCAAGCTTTTCTGTCCCCACGGGTATAAAAAGAAGGAAAGAAAAGATATTGCAGTTAAGAAGAATTGTTCAAAATGTGCTTTTTATGGAGAGGGAGAAGACAAAAGAAATAAGCTATTCGGAAAATTTGTAGCGAAGGAACTTAAGTAAGTATATTAAGCCATGTGCGAACCAAATGTTATGAACAAATCTTAAAGTATTTACAGGAAGCTAAGGGGTATCAGTATTGTGTGGTGCGTGGTGCCGGACTTAAAGAATAGCAACACCCTACTTCCTGTGGGTGTCGTAAAAGACGACTAAGGGACGTAGGTACCGGAGAAAGGGCAGCAGCGTTCTCTAGACATTTTACCACCATACCGTGGCGATTATGGAAAACCCTCCCGAGAATGAGAAGCACAAAAACACTTGGCCCCTAGTACCCAGCGGCCCGCCTACTCTTGGCTACGGTAGCGGCAAAGGCCACGGTAAGGGAAAGGGTGCTAAGAACCCCCGGAAGAGATTTGGCTACCACAATCACCGAAAACTGGACCTGGCAACATACAACACGCGTACACTCCGGACCGACGCCAACGAGGTGATCACCGAACTCGAGAAATAATTGAGCAGGTTACGATGGAGTATAGTGGGGTTATCTGAAGTCCGAAGAGAGGGGGAGGACTCGATAATCCTTAAATTTGGAAACTTGCTCTATTTCCGGGAGGGCGACCAGCAGTCCCAAGGTGGTGTCGGGGTTATCGTCCATAAGTCCCTTCTGAGCAACGTGGTGAAGATCGACAGTATGTCGACCAGGGTGGCGTGCCTAGTACTCAGAATATGCGCTGAAGGTCGTACAGGTTCACGCCCCGACGATGAGCTGGAGACCATGTATGAGGATATTTATAGAGCCATGCATGGCTCTAAAACTCACTTCACCGTTCTCATGGGGGGACTTTTACGCGAAACTGTGCAAACGAAACGATGATGAGCTCCGAGTGGGGCAATTTGGAGTTGGACGCCGGAACCCCCGGGGCCATCTCCTGGCCAGTTTTATGGAAAAGGAAGGTCTCTTTTTGACGAATTCCTTCTTCAGAAAACGTGAGCACAGAAAGTGGACCTGGCAGAGCCTGGATGATGCAACTAAAAATGAGATTGACGTCATTATTTCGACGAAGAAGCAAGTATTCAATGATGTCTCTGTGACCAACGCGGTGAAAATCGGACGTGATCACCGCATGGTAAGAGGCACATCAAGCTGGAAAGATCTCGACTGATAAAGTCTACACTCTGCTCAGCACCGATCCAAGTCTAAAACACCGAGAACTTTCAGCTTGAACTTCAGAATCGTTTCGAGTGTCTAGGGAGCTTTGTGGACAAGTATAACGATGGGTTCGTAGAAACTGTCCACACGGTCGGGTCTAAGATCTTCAAGACCCGTCGTACGAATACAAAAAAGAGGCTCTCTGATCCTACTTTACAGCTCATGAAGGAGAGGCGCGAGATGATTCTGCAGTCTTCAGATGATACGCTCAAGTACAGACGCCAGTACCAGCACGTCAAGCTGCTACAATCTGTCAAATTTCTTTAAAAGATTTTCAACTTTATCGTTATAGTATAAGGTTCAAGGTTGATTGGAAAAATTTGACAGTTTCGGGTAGCTTGATGTGCTGGCGTCTGTACCAGCAGCTCAATAGATGGATCTCTAAGTCCTTGAAAAGCGACCTTCGCCGCTTTAATACAAACCTTATTAAGGACGCGATAGAGCAGAATAAAGGCTCCAAGATCTTTGCTAGACATCTGACTATAGGGCAGAGTCAGCTTACGAAACTGAATACCGATAATGGCAGGATCGTATCTGCCAAACCTCAGCTGTTAAAGAGAAATCGAAAGGTTCTAAGGACAGTTATACACGTCAACAAGTAACCCCGTTACGAATCTGGCGAACGACCCGAGAGCTAGACTTACCCGACACTATACCGAAGACATCCCGGACGTCAGCCTGTATGAGATTAGGATGGCTCTGAAGCAGCTCAAAAATAACAAGTCGCCGAGTGATGATGGAATTACGGCCGAACTCTTAAAGGCCGTCGGAAAACCCGTGCTTAAGGCCCTTCAGAAGCTGCGTGGTTCAGTCATACTCGAGGGTGAAACATCACTGGCATGGAACAGAGGTGGTGATACTTTTCTTTAAGAAAGACGACAATGCCCTTCTTAAGAATTATAGGCCCATCTTACTTCCGAGCCATATCTACAAGCTGTTTTCAAGGGTCATCACGAACCGTCTCGCGCGCAGGTTTCACGACTTCCAGCGTCCCGAATAAGCCGGATTCCGTAAAATGTTTAGCACCGTAGACCACATACATACGTAACGACTGGTTATACGGAAGACCGAAGAGTATAACCTGCTTCTCTGCTTAGCGTTTGTGGACTACGAGACAGCCTTTGATTCGATCGAGACATGGGCTGTACTGCAGTCTCTTCAACGGACCCAGATCGACTATCAGTACATCGAGGTGCTGAAGTGTCTGTACGAAAATGCCACTATGTCAGTCCGACTCCAGGACCAGACCTCGAAATCTATCCTTCTGAGAGAGACAGGGAGATGTTATCTCTCCGAAACTGTTCAGCGCTGTACTGGAGGATACCTTCAAGGTTCTGGACTAGAAAGGGGCTGGCATTAACATCAATGGCAAGTAAATAACTCACCTTCGGTTTGCCGACCATATCGTAGTCATGGCTGAGACTATCTATGGAGGACCTCAGTACAATGGTCGATGACCTCAGTAGAGCCTCTGAAAGAGTGGGTTTTAAAATGAACATGGACAAAACGAAGGTCATGTCAAATGCCCATGTAACGCCCACTCTCATGAAGATCGGAGACGCTACACTCGAAATCGTGACCGAATATGTTTACCTAGGACCAACTGTCCTGTTGGGTAGGTCGAACTTCGAAAAAGAGGTCAATCGTCGAATCCGACTCGGCTCGGCAGCGTTCGGGAAGCTACGCAATATCTTCTCGTCCCACATACGGCTGTGTCTCAAGACGAAAGTCTTTGACCAGTGCGTGTTGCCACTGGCAACTTGCCAGTAATGGCCTATGACACGGAAACGTAAAAGGCTAAATGTCACCCAAAGAGAAATGGAGAGGGCTATGCTTGGAGTTTCCCTGCGTGATCTAATTAGAAATGAAGAGATCCGCAGGAGCACCAAAGTAACCGACATAGCCCGAAGAATTGCCAAACTTAAGTGGCAGTGGGCAGGACAAATCGCTCGCAGAACAGATGGCCGATGGGGCCTAAAGGTTCGGGAGTGGCGACCGCGTACCGGAAGAAGTAGCGTTGGAAGGCATCCCACAAGGTAGACTGGCGACTTTGTGAAGGCCGCAGGAACACGTTGAATGCGAGAAGCACAGAACCAGTCGAAGTGGAGGTGCTTGAGGAAGGCCTATGTCCAGCAGTGGACGTCTTTCGGCTGAAATGATGATGATTATGATGAAGGGGTATCAATTAAATCAACTTACAAATGAAGAAAATGACAACTAACACGCTAATGCTCGAGTCTTCAATGCTAAGTAATCCCTTTGCAGACTTGTGACCACACAAGCTATTCAATAATAGAAAATGTGATTTTTCAAACTTCGTTTTTATCTCATACCAATTAATTTTACCCTCCCTGATTCCACTAATATTGTCTAAAATGATGTAAGATGAATCAAAATCACATATATTTTTTAAACATCACTAATGCAATTTCGTCAAATCAAGTACCTAAGCACCCAATTTTCTGGGTGTTTACCTTGGTTTAAACACGGTGGATTGCCCATCTATAATGATGACAAAAAAAGATAAACAAATGGTATTTTACCAATTTACAATGTAATATTATCTTAATTACCTTTGTTCATTTTCTTTTTTTACTTTAAATCAAATACTCCTCAAAAAGGCGAACTAAATAAATATAAACAGTACAGGTACAGCACGCACGACGATCTCCCTAGTAATGTATTTTCTAATGCCAACAAATTGTCGGCATTGCGATATTCTGTTTCTTTCTCGTAGTCAAGGTCATTTTTAGGTAACCGGTATTAAAACGGTAACCTAAATAAAGGTAACATATTTTTTCTTTTTGGGGTTACCCAGATAGCGGTTACCTTAATCGTAGAGGTAACCGAAATTCTTCGATACCGGTACCGTAATTTATACAGGTTTTCGGTCCCTGCTCTGTATATAATCATCTACCTGAACTAGGAATAAACCTGTATCTCAAGTTATATTTATAGGATATAAATCGATACTGGCATTTTAACAAGTCAGGGTGTAAAGCTGCCTTGGCCAAGTGCTCTTTTATAACCAAAACGCAACTTCGGTACCTACCAAAAGAGTATTTCAGTCTACGTTGAAGTTTTCCTCAGGAAAAAGGAAAAATAAGGAAGGAAAAAGGAGAAAAAAGAAGGAGAATCAAGGAGCGAAAAGCAAACATACTCCTTTCTCATATAGCAGCGCAAGGCACCTTTTCATTCCAAATGTCGACAAATCAATACGTAGAACTGGCAACTTCGCAGCAGTTCCGGAGACTAATACAAGAATTAAAGACGTGTAATAGTGAATTAGAATTATGTATAGGTATGAGACCAACACTCAGCACCTTTATGATGAATTGTTTTTTAGGCAATATGCTCTAAAAGATATCTTTAGTAAATATAGATGAGGCTTCTCAACAAGACCGGAGTAAGCAGGAGGCCATTGAGTTAGCAGACCTGGTCAAGTACAATGCAGAGAAGTACGAGTCTGTGACAATTAACCTCTCTTTTTTAGCTGTGTTTGCTCCCAGGCAACCCAGCCTAAACTTATTACATCAACACCTTCAGTGGTTCAGTCAGTAGGTAGCTGTATTAATGATGATAGCAATACTTTACCTATAAAGGCGAAAATTGGTTAACCACCCACTCTTAACAGCTTCACCAAGGAGCTTTAAATATAGTACTAGGCAGGAAGCGTATATCAAAAGTATACAAAATTGTACGACACATTTGACGATAAGTGTTAGCTACGGTGTTAAAACTGCGCAAAATCCTTTGTAGTTGACTCTTGTCGGCTATACGTCAGTGTATATTTAGCATGCGACGAAAGGCAACGGTTTCACATCTAACATCTTAATCCATCATGGTTGGAGCATTTGTTACCATGGCGAATGAGCCTAATTTTATTACGCACCAAATCTTGTTTAGTACAGAGTGAAGCTTCTGATTTGTTGGATCTGAGTGTTGGCCGGAAATTGTGAGATTGAGACGTTTTCTTGCTAATAAGCATTAGTCATGACGTTGATGGCTTGTGAGAAAGAAATTCTATTAAAATCCTGGACACTACCTCATCTTCATCTGCCTTATAGCCTTTTCCCAACTATGTTGGGGTCGGCTTCCAGTCTAACCGGACACAGCTGAGTACCAGTACTTAACATGGAGGAACTTCCTATCTTACCTCCACAACCCAGTTACTGGGTAATATAATACCCCTTGATAGACTGGCTGTCAGACTTTCGGGCGTCTGACTACCTACAACGACTGTCAAAGATCCACGAATGACAGCCGAGACCACGGTTTAACGTGCCTTCCAAGCACAAATCTTGGACAAAAACCTACGAGTCTAAAATCGCCAACCCATCTTGAGCAAGCGTGATGATCAATGCTTGTGTCTATTCTGTAAGGGATACATATATGCCCTTGCCCTGCAGTGGGACAAGAATAAGGTGTGGTATTATTATTTTTCTACCTACAAGCAGAACATATTCAGCATATATTATTTAGGATTTCAATCAAAAACAAAAACAAGTATATTTCTGTGCCACGCCCAATGTTTATCACACCAAATACGGCTAAAGTTAACGCAAAAATAATCGTGTCATCAAAATAAACCAAAACATTACGGAGAAACCGATCTCATTTTGAGGAAAATACACGGACAAAAACGACGTACGGTACTTGGTACATAAGGGTAAAAAGCTGAAGGTTTCCGTTCAATATAAATGAGGGACGATTTCCCTTATTTTCCCCAAACCTTCCGAGGCTAAGCGGCCGCCGGGGACCGTGCGGTTGGCCGCTTTTTATATAAGCTTTAGGATCCGAAATAATGTTCGACTTGAGATAATACAGTTTTGAATGGAGGCCGTTTTGCGGCCAACCCTTGGCTGTATACGAATTGATGGCATTTTGTTTACCTCTGAACGGAAAAGTATTGCTTTTACCCTTTCTTAATAACTTTTAGTAATACGTCTTTTATTTTGTTTTTGTCTTTGTTTTCCACAATAAAATTATTTCTGTAATTTTATTATCCTGGTTTATATTATTTATTTTATTTTTATGACGTTATGTGTTTTTAAGTGATACTCTGATGGTCGCTTATACAGATACCTAAGTGAGTTCCAGAGTCAGTCAGACTGGTTGTCAGACTTTCGGGTTTCTGAGTACCCGTAAAGACTGTCAAAGATCCACGAATGCCAGCCGGAACCAACGGTTTAACGAACTGTCCGAGGTACGAAGGGGTCTCGGTATCTAAAGATGGTCATTGGTCACCCATCCGCAGATCAACCGCGGCAAGGGTAGCTCAACCTGATCGATAGACCTGTTCGGCTGTTATTGTTTAGCCACGGGCCCCTCTAAAGTATCACTTAAAATTATAATTTCTTGTCTGTGCTAAATAAATGCATTTTCTTTCTTTTCGTTCTTTCTATCAAGCCTGATTATTTAAAAATAATACAATATGAAATTGAGCAGATAAAGCTCATGAGATTTTATTTGTATTAAGTATTACAAAGTGCGCCAACACAATATTTCGCTTAAACAATGTATAAGTAAATCCATTTCTATAATCAGTACTAACGTCGATTGTATCCAACACTTATCGCGGCGGATCTCGTTCTGAGAGACAGACTATCCCGCACCACTCCTAATAGTTGGTATAAATCAAAAGATTGCAATCTTGGCGGCACCCCTGGGACGCGAGCGAGACGGCACGATTGAATAGCATAGATTTAAATGGGCGGGTCAGATAAGGATGGCTGCAGATCGGGCCGCTCCGACCTCGTCCGCGTCGCCGCTCCTAGGGACGTCACAATTCGATTACAGCTCAATAAAGTTAAAGTGACTTGTTTGCGTCTGTAAAGTGGATTTTTTTCCTCTTTGATTTCTCTATTTTCTTTCGTTCGTTTAACGTCCCGGGCTGCGTTTCAGATCGTAGTATCGTAGTATTGACTTCGATTTATAGTTTTCAATGGTACCTTTTATATGGAAGTAAAATACGTAATTGTGTAAAATGTGTTTTCATATAAAAGTAATTGAATAAACATGAATATCACTCTGTTTCAGAGCGGCTCTCGACCGTAAATTAGAAGCGTTTTGAATACGAGATGTGGAACATTATTCAACTATTAAATAAAGCTTTTGGGGTTTTTGGAGAGACGACAAATGTAATCGTGGCCTTACATAACGTAAGAGTTACGCGAAAGACGTTAAAAGCCCATTCTTTACCGAAAGTGGCATATTCTAATCTAATTTCATCCCTGCCTGACGTAAACTTGCGAAAACGGCTCACTCGCTCCGCCGTAAGCGCGGAAGTATCGACTTCATTTTAAAATTCATAGCATAAAATTTACATTTATATGCCAATTTCATTCCCTAACAGGGCGTCGGCGGTCGCACGCACACATCAGTATTCCACACACATCCGGCGCTGGCTGGGTACACCCCAAAAGTAAAAAAAAAATAGAAAGTCTTCTTACATTCTCTGCTCTGTTGCGAAGAAAAAAGAATGGCGCGAGGTTTAAATATGGAACACTAAATGGAACGCTTAGGCGACAAAATGCGGATAGAATATAAAATTTAAGGAGTGTCGTGTGGTCCTGTTGCTCCCCTGCGAGTCGCGTCGCTCCATCCCTTTCGGCGCTCGTCGCTATCAAACACGAGCCGACTTTACCGCCGTAGGCTTAGCGGTAAAAGATAGACATGAGACCTCTACAGGGTTGCTCCTGAGGCGCTGAATTATCGTGCATGAATAATTTTCTCACTGGCAAACAAGATTTGCTTCGTATTAAATTGCCTTAATGTAATTACTGTGCCTAATGAAATGCGGTGCTTCACATACGGACAACCGTATAATTTATACATTAAACATGTTTAAAACGGAGTTGTCATCTACGTTCATTCATTAATTTGTGTGCCGACCCTTCGATGGAAATTAACTTGTAAGAGCACTTGGAAATTAACTTGTAAGAGCACGCTGCATTCAATTTTAGTCGTTTTTGAACGCCTGAATTGAAAAAATATGGCATGAATTTAATTAACTGTGACAAACGATAATCCGCTGATTAACATTAAACCGTTAAAGGAAATTAAAAACACATTAAAGGAAATTTGTTAATAAATGATAAAAATAAAAATTAATAATTCAATTTTATAAAACCAAAGAACCCAGATCGTAAACGACAGACAACCCTATTAGAAAACGCTTAGCTGGCAATTCGGTACGATGTTGCGAAATTTATATCCGTCTCTGTCACACAAACACTTCGATATCAATTTGTGTGCTGAAAGAAAAGAGACAGCATGAAACACTGAAATACAGCGCTGAAACCTTACAGTTTGTGTTCATGGAAATTGTTTACCGTGTTGTTTACAAATCTGCTTGTATCAGGATTACTTTGTTTGAAAACAAACTATTTTCTTTTAAAACAACACTCTTTTCAGCGTTATGTAGAATCCAGGTAGATTTACTAGTAAACTAAAACAAAAAGGCATCGTAACTAAGAAGATTGTGTAAAGAATTGGAAATATTGCATATACAGCGTGGATTTGTGAATCTGCGAATAGGATCAAAAATGTATCAAAAAATTAAGAACAGTCTTTTAAGACCGTTTTCCTGTAGCTACAATGGTGAAGGTACTTACCTGCCCTTACCGCCACATCTCTGAAATTCTGCTTGTATAATCAAAGTCAACACGGTAAATAAAATGCATACATAATCAGCCTATAATGTTCCCACTGCTGGGACACAGGCCTCCTCTCGATGAGAGGGAGTGGGCCGTAATCCACCACGCGGGCCCAGTGCGGGTTGGTACGTCACATATTTTCGAATGTTTTGTTCTAAGACATGCCGGTTTCCTCACGATGTTTTCCTTCATCGTTTTGAAAACAGTGGTGATGAGATAATTGACACAAGTAGGTAAACCGTCTGCCTGAGTCCGAATCCACGACCTACAACTCGTAAGTCTGGGCCATTACCACTGGGCCACCGGTGCTCTCTAATGAGCCGGGCACATTATCCACTTGCAGGGCGAGAACCCTCCATAATTTTCAGTTTTCAAAATGCAGTCAGTTCGTTTCCATTTACCTACTAATGCGGAGCTCACCAACATTCAAACCACCGGTTAGGTATTTAAACAGTTGGTTTATGTCAAATTTCCTAAGGAAATTTTAAATACCTGTAGAACAGATTCAATATTTAATCAGTTGATTAAGTGTTGGTGAACACAAGGCTAAGTAACTATTTATTCGCTAAGCTATTTCCTCATTTTCTTAGCATTCTTGAAATAAGTATTAACTGTTCGCCTAAGAGCATATAAATGCTACTAGAAAAATCATAGTGCCTAAATATTTTTACATGAAAACGACGATATTTCGTTTTATTGATGACTAGCTGTTGCCCGCGACTTCGACTGCGATCCAGGAGAAAAAGTAGCCTATGTCCTTTTCCAGGTCATGGTCTACCCACGTGCCAAATTTGATCCAAATCCTTTCAGCCGTTTTAGCGAAAAAGCATAACAAACAAACAAACAAACTTGCTTTCGCATTTATAATATTAGTTAGGATGTGTGAAATACAAAACGTCATTTAACGATGAATACTCTTTGTTACGTTCCTAAAATATGTTCTTTATGAAAATTTAATGGAAGGTGACTATTGGCTATAAAATGTTTACGGCCCCGTAAAGTTTTACATAATAATATTATTAAATAGTGCCGTTACCTGAACAAAGCAACTGTTATTGATTAAAATATAAACGAAAAACACAGACAAAATATAGAAGATAGTGTTCTGATCTATTCTATAGGACTAATAATAAATAACTTACAAATAAGTTAGGTATGTATGTTGTTTATAATGATAGTAAAAAAAACGCGCTTACTAACTATTGAAGCTGGTATAAAATACATTGGTAAAAATGGCCTTTTTCGTCTATAAAAGCTTTTTTTAATATTACTAGTATAGTTGTAAATACATAAACATGGTGTGAGTAAAAAATCATGATAATTTAAAAGGTTTTAAACTATTCGATTGGACTGATTTTACTTAGGAACCTACTCATGAAAGCCACCATATCTAAAAAGCCATCTAAGTATAAGTATATTAAGAAAAACCCAACTTCAATGATATCGAATAATCAGAACCAAGAAAAAGTAAACAGTTACACCCCGACAAGGGGATGACAGCACTAATACAAGTCAATTCTTTATTTACAAGTGCGAGTGCGGTCCCTCCCTTGAGCCGAATGTATAAATAAGGCTCTGAATTTTATTATCTTATTCTTCCGAAAGCAGCAGTGGTGGTCCAGTGGTAACGGCCCGGAGTTACGAGTCGTAGGTCGTGGGTTCGAACACAGGCAGGCGCTTTACTTTTGTGTAGGTAATTAATTTCATCATCACTGCTCTCAAAACGGTGAAGGAAAATATCGTGAGGAAACCGGCATATCCTAGAACCAAAAATTCGACACATGTGACGTCCACCAAACGTCACTGGGCCTGTTTAGTGGATCATAACCCACTCTCTCTCGAAAAGAGGAGGCCTGTGTCGCAGCATTGTGAATATTATAGGCCGATTGTGACTCTTACGAAATGTCTTATCATAACGAAGGTTTTTCTTATTCATAGTTCGTTAGATAAGAAATGAGTGTTGTGTTAATTTTACCACAAATGTTCATACAAGTTAAGTATGGATTTTACTGAGCTCTCACAAATCCATAGATCGCTAATGTAATTAAAATCAAAAGTCGGTTATTCAGACTAAGCTGAGAATCAGCACTTTTTGAACGTCAAAAGTACATGAGACAGTCCCCAAAACGTCCGCCCTTCGGAAGTCCTAATGCTTTAACTGGAAACAAAAAGTGGCGCAACAAACTCACGAGCAGCACACCTGTCTGTTCAGTTAGAAGAACTTGATTTTGATGAATCACTCAGGCCCTGCAGAGCAGATGTTAAACATGACAAGATTGTGAGTTGTCACACCATGTATAATAATAACAGCTAGCTTCTGCCCGCGACTTTGTCCGCGTGAAATTTCACTAGGAGTGGAATTCCGAAAAACCCTTTCTTAGTGGATATACTCTTCACAAAGAACACACCCTCCAAATTTCATGTCTCTAGGACCAGCGGTTTGAGCTGTGCGTTGATATATTAGTCAGTCAGGACTTTGAGTTTTATATATATGTATAGATAACTATACAAATGACCTAGGTATTAAAGTCTGTGCTTCAACGGTAAAAAATATGGCCGAAAATACAAAAATTTAACGAAAAATTTAACGATAAGCTTAAACATTACATTCAAGAGCTTTTTAATTTACTGTTTTTTTAGTTAAAGTATCAAGCTGAAAACACTTGTAAATAGACTTTAGAACCATCTTTAAAGTACCCTCACCAATCGCAATTTCAGTCCCCTTAAAGTGCGTAGGGGCGTAGAAGACAACTTCACCCCTCAGAGGATGACAAGTCAATGTATCGACACCACAAACGTCTTACTTACACCCCCGGTTAGGGAAGATGGGACAATTGTCCCTTTGACGTCGCTTAATAAATAGCTTTTAACCGACTTCAAAAAAGGAGGAGGTTTTCAATTCGGATGTTTATATATATATTTGTTAAATGTGTTCGGGCAATACTCCATCATATATAGACGGATTTGCAAAATTCTTTTTTTTGTTCGAAAGAGGTTTATTAACTATAACTTTTATTAACTTTGCTTGGGTAGTTTTTGAGTAGGCTTCATTAATAGTATTTTTTTCCACTTAATTTATATTGATAATGTTTTAATAGCTTCATGTCACTGATATTTACATAGCAACTACTTAGTGTTAAGTATATGAATTTGTGTGGGGTAACTTTAATTTAGTGTTTTTTTTTTGGATGTCGGTTGTTTTGTTTTTCGGAAAAAAGTTTTTTAGGTATTTCTTACTTTTTGCTAATGATGATGATTTTTGTGTTTCTTGATTCATCATCTGCTTAACCTTTTCCCCTATGTTGGGATCGGCTTCCTGTCTAACTGGATGCAGCTGGAAACCAGTATTTTACAAGGAGTGACTGCCTATCTGACCTCCACAACCGAGTTACTGGATAATACGATACCCCTTGGTAAGACTGGTTGTCAGACTTTCGGGCTTCTGACTACCCGTAACGACTGTCAAAAATCCACGAATGACAGCTAGGACCAACGGTTTAACGTGTTTTTCGAGGAAGGGAGGGGGCCTCGATATATAAAGATGGTCACCCATCTACTGACCAACCGTGGCAAGCGTAGCTTAACCTGATCGATCGACCTGTGCGGCTGTTATTATTTAGCCACGGGCCCCTCTTTTGTTCTCTCTTTCGTTTCTTGATTAAACATACAAAAATATTCTTAGCAACAGGATAAAAGCTTACTTACCTTAAACCTACCTATACTATTATTATACTATTATTATTCCAAAAATATGTACGAGTACTTTTTACTCTTCTGCAAAATCAACGCACGCATTATAATATGTATGTGTCTATAAACTATTATTTCGCGGACATTGGTGTGGGTTACACGTTTACATAGTTTTAATTTATTTCGTCACACTAAATTGTAATGTGTAACTGTTTTATGTCCCAATAATGTAAAATAAAATAAAAAATAAAATAAACCTATTGGGTATAGTAATTTTGTTCTAGGTACAGACGCCAGCATGTCAAGCTACTACCATCTGTCAAATTTCTTTAATCGATTTTCAACTTTATCGCTAAAGCTTAGGGTTCAAAGTTTATTGGAAAAAAATTACCTACAGTTTCGGGTAGCTTGATGTGCTAGCGTCTGTACATCCTCTTCACTTAAACTTCATTTAATAATGTATACAAAATATTGTAAACCATTTTAAAATAGTAATTATGGAGTTTCTTGCCCAATCTTTTCCATACGAAATTACCTTAAGGAAGGGGCGCCTAGAATCAATTATATTGTCTTGTAAATTTTGACGTTCAAAAGTGCCTTTTGATAACCTACTTGAAATAAATGACTTTACTTTAACTTAAGGCTTAGGTTAGTATCTAATCTTCAGGAGTGACTAAGTATGTCTTTGAACTTCAAAGATTATGGGATCAACTTTAAGTTATATGACAAATAAACATTATTTTCATCTGAAGGTATTATTTCAATTCTCGTAACTTCATATACTCGGCAATAAACAAATGTCAATTTAATAATGTAACTTGTCAAAAATGTGGAGAAATTAGAGGTATTTTTGACAGATAGGAAAAATTACGAGAATTGCCCCTCTGATTTAAACACATTCATCTACTTAACGATGACGCTTTTCTTATAGCAGAAATATTAGTTCATTATAAATTAAAAGTATGATTATGGTAATTATTATCAAGTATAATAATGTGCTGTCTGTCAACATACCCAATAAACAAAATCCATTCACCCCCAAAATCTAAAACCCATTAAAAGTAAATCAGATAATTTAAACATACAATCAATATCTATCAATCGCTGAACATAACTCTTACAGAAACAAAAATAAAAACAAATCAGAGAACCCTCCCTCTTCACCCCGTATTAATGACACTCCCCCTCGAGGGGTGTAAGGGGTGGATATACGTGGCTCATTAGCAGAGGGAACTACCCACCGGGTCATTACGACCGACCGACTAATCAATGTGCTTCGATTAGATGTTACAAACTTAGGGTTAATTAAATGTGTGGTTTTGCTGTAATCTTTTAATTTTGTGTGATAGTTTTGTTCTTAGTTAAGGTTTGATTATTTTTCTTGGTTGAAATGGTAATGAAATTTGTTGTTAGATATTTTAAAAATGTCTTTTATACATTTCGGGACCCTCGGGGCCCGGACCTTTGGAAGGCGTACGAGGGGCCAAAGCCAACTCGCAGAGGTTCCGTAGACAATTTTAATTTGATTATTAGTATAATTTTTCAAGTGTATTAAACAGCACCCTAATTGCGTAACACACTATTACTCTCAATTTGAATCATTTTGAAGCATATTACTAATCCATTGCTCCATATGTCCGAAAAATGTGTCTGCTCAACAACGTAAATAACGCAATGAATGTTGTTGAACTGTCAAAATGAAACCCATTGCTAGGTACTGATAGTGTGTTACTACCACCACCACTACCGCCTCTAGAAAAATTTAATTCCTGAAAAGTTATGCATATCGTATAGGTACGTGTTATCGTACCTGTATGAAAGGAATAGCTTTTTTTACGGCCGCGAATCATATTTTAATGAACATACCTAGAACCCGACACTGACCTGCAAATTGTAAAAAACAAACGTAAGAAAATTTGATTTTCGCGGGCCATCCTAGTGTATCCCCTTCAATTGTTATACAGGGTATCCCTGGAAGTATAAATTAATATTTTATCTTCTGTCCTTTTCGTAATGAAATAGAAAGAAAAAGATGCACTGAACTTAAGTTTAGTTTAGTTTGTGAACTACAGAATCGGGGCCACTATCTATTTTTTTTTTCAAAACGACGTTTGCGGGGTCAGCTAGTTCTGAATATAAAAATATCTTCTCTATCTCGCCTTATGTAAGTACGCGGTCCCGGCTCTTGTGTAAGGTTTCTTGAAAATAATAATATTATTGGTCTCCCTCTAAGCAATCGTGTCTTCTCATGCAGAGAAAGAACAAGCTTTGATCAACAACTTGCTATCTGCGTGATGGCCAAACCAGACGTCCCCACAATGTTTTCCTTTACCGGAATCCAGGCAGAGGTGTCCCAAAATCTCTCCAAGTTCTTATCCTCAAGATTACCACCAAGCTACTTGATTACGACGGTAACATCAGAACAGAACTGGTCAAATATTTATAGCTATTATCTCCTTCAGCTTAAAACCTAATTCACTTTATCTTACACAAGAACAGTCCCACTAAGTGAGAATTAACTTTTCACCCAATTTTACGGACGATAAATAAAGAGAATCAGTTTTAATACCGTTCATATTTATCTTCTTAATTATACCCGACGCTGGAAGGCGTTATGTTATAATTTTATTAAATAAATCCAAATGAATCCGGCAGAGGGCGCAGGCGTATTATGCTCGTTTCGCAATAAAAAGCGATGGCTTGCTCGTAAACTGACCCGCGCCGTGCCCGGGCGAACTTACGTTATGTTTTTCTTTTTTATTCAATCGGTTTAAAGGATACATATGTTGGCATTTATTTGGTGCACATTTTTTGCAGAAGACGTTAGTTTAACATCTGTAGGTATTGGCCCCGATTCTGTTGTTTACAAATTTAAGTTCAGTGCATCTTTTTCTTTCTATTTCGTCGACGTAAATTGACGTATTTTTAGTAGCCAATGTTTTAATCACGTCTAAACTTGTCTATGGATTATCTAATTTGACATGACTAAACTAATATTTATCTTCTGTCCTTTTCACAATGAAATAGAAAGAAAAAGATGCACTGAACTTAAATTTAATTTAGTTTGTGAACAACATAATCGGGGCCCTTGTCAAATTGCCACAAGGAAAATACGTAGCAAAAATCTATAACTAACATTCTAAAAGTTGAAAACATTATGTGATGCAGCTTTCCAATGAAGAAATGATTAGATTCTACAGATCCAATAACCAATAAACCGTAGAATCGTAAACAATTGTCTAATTAGTTTTCCGCTTCATAATCTACACAAATGTCTGGTACGTTCTTATGTCACGCCACTTAAGATGACGGCGTTGCTTACCGGTGGTCTGACCACGAATGAGCGTCCCATTGACCTCACATTAAAGCAATTTTACAGCTACAATTAAATTCTATACTTATTACGAGATATTTTAGTACCACACGTCTACCATTGAAGGGATCTTTGTACAATAATATGAGTCTCCAAGATAGGTACTCGTTTTCGTTTACGCTTTTAAAACAGTTAATCGTTTGTCTATGCTTAGATGCTAAACGCAAGTCATAAATATTCACTATCGTATTAAGGCTATATTATAATTGATATGACGAAAGACTAATGAAAAGTAAGGAATGTGGTTTGTGAGACGTTAATTCGTTTTCAAGAGGACGACCATAAAGGAGCAAGACGTAAATGTTGGAAGGAAGTGTTCTTATGAATAAAAGAGTATGAATCTAGGAGAGATGACCACGGAGTCATAAAATGTATACAATGTGTAACGGTAAGTGCGCAAACCCTCATACACCCCAATTAGAGCATTGAGTTAAAAGCATAATACAATGACCAAAACAATTTTTTTAAAGCTAACTATTATTATTAAGAAAGTCGTGTTGATCCTAGCATTACTTTATGCATTCAAAATTGAGTCTTATTGCCTTAAAATAAGACTTAATTTTCTTTGGATCAATCGGCGGATAGTATGGCAAAATACATAATTTTTGAAAAAAAAACCTATACCTATTAAAAGTTACTGAAATCGATTCAGTAGTCAATTATGAACAAACTATTTTCAGATTTTGCGCATTTAACGTTACACGTTGTTTACGGTGTTCCAAAATTAACCCTACAAACTTTAAGAGGTGCTTTAGGCCATGGAACAGAACAACTTTCACTATGGGACTAACTCTGAAATCACGAAAAAAAAATCACCTATTTAATACAAAACTTCAATAGGTACTACTTGACCAAAATGTAGGAAACAGCTGATTTTTTTTCGTGATTTCAGAGTTGGTCCCATAGTGAAAGTTCTTCAGTTTGATGGTCTTAAGCACCTCTTAAATTTTACGGATTATTTTTTTAAGACTTTGTTTATGTCATATACTTACCATACCACAATATAGGTATTGATGAAAATCAAATGGAAAATAATAAAAGTCATAAAAACCTTTATAATACCTTAATAGTGACGACACGTGTAGAGTTACGCCACAGATAGATTATATATATTAATAAGTTTAAAAAAAAATCTTTGTAATATACAAATATTGTCGTAAAATATGTCGGATTAAAGGGTAGTTAGGCTTTAGCTGGTATGGGTGTAAAAAGGTTTAGCACATCGCGGACGCACACTTATATGGCTTGTGGAGTCAAAGTAGTACAAAAAACCTCCTCACAGTGTCAACAATTTATGGTTATTGATCATGAACTTCAAAACCAAGTAAAACGCTCCAACTATACATGCAATGTATAATATAATACAATGCTACATACAATGTTTCGCACATCTCGGCAGATAGCGCCGATACCCAGCGCGTCAAATGCGCGCGCACGCCTGCCTGCCCGGCATTACGATGCAAATGCGCAGGCGCATTGAAATTTAACGTCTCAATTCTTGGCGGGTCGCGGGCACTTTACATGCCTTTGTGCGGCGAGATAACTCTCCTAACCTTTATAGATGCCGGTTTAGTATTTAATCTCAGGTTAATGCTGCTTAAAATGCTGTTAACCTGTAACCCGGTTTTATGGATGAAACGGAAGCATAAAATTCACATAATAAAATAAATTTTAAAAAAACATGTGCTGTGAGTTAGTGAGTCTCACAAAATTGGAATAATTACCAAAATTATAACTTTTACCTTAAAGTATAGGATTAGTTATGGAAAATTGTATTGCAAGATAAGTATTGAGGGGTTTATTCATAAACGTTGCTTAAAGTTAAGAGACGTTTAAACGTCAGAAATGTATAGTTATACAGTCGCTAATCATTACTTAACTTTATGTAACGTTTATAAATAAAGAGGTGAGTCTCACAACATTGGAATGATGACCAAAATTATGACTTGGACTAACTGTGTAACAAAAATGAAAACTCGAATTTTGCAAGCAACTTTGACATTGAACCTAAGTTACTAACAACACTTACAAATTACAGGACCGAAACGGATTTGCGACCTAAAAAAAACTTTGAAACTTACTTCGTGTTTTAAAAAAAAATGACAGGTATCGATAATCGTGATCGTCTTACGATCGTGAAAAACGCACAGACGGATTAACGGAATCACTTTTTCTTAAGCGATCCTTTTGACACATTGAAATTAGCTGATATTCAACGTTCTGGCTAAACTATAGAAAACATGGTTTTTATAATCTCGTGAGTCGTATAATATCGTGACAATTTTACCGTCTCAATCGTGAAAGTCACCTGCTATGTGCACTTTTTGTGTTCGTTTTTCAACAGCCGCACGGGTCGATCGGAGGTTGCTTGCCGCGATCAGTTCGTGGATGGGTGACCATCCATTACATATCGAGATCCCTCTGTGCCTAAGAAAGCACGTTTCAAGCCAACGGTCCCGGCTACCATTCGAAGATCTTTAATAGTCGTTACGGGTAGTCAGAAGGCCAAAAGACTGAAAACCAGTCTTACCAATGGGTATCTACCTTGTTATCCAGTTACTGGGTTGTGAAAGTCAGATAGGCAATTGCTCCATGTAAAATACTGGCTATGCTAGACTGGAAGTCGACATACAACAACAGCAAGTTGGGAAAAGGGTAGGCAGATTTATTGGATGGGAATCAGCTCTCACCGTATAACATGATATTTATTGCGCCAACATCATCTGCCTTTTCTTAACTATGTTGGGGTCGGCTTCCAGTCTAACCAGATGCAGCGGATTACGTAACTGGTCAAATGTGGCTGAGCCACACGGCCCGCACTGAAATTACGGCCATCATGTAAATCTAGTTGAAAAACAAGCTAAATAAAACTACCTCTTTCGATACCCAAGTCAAGAGATGCTTACCCAGTCAGTCCTACATGAAATGCATACAAAAAGCCTATCGTTTTACTCAATCCTTTATTTTGTCACACAGGTATGGTTCCAGAACCGCAGAGCGAAGTGGCGCAAAAAAGAACACACGAAGAAAGGACCAGGTCGACCAGCACACAACGCACACCCTCAGTCTTGTTCAGGAGAGCCCATTCCACCCCATGAGCTTAGGGCTAGGGAGAGGTGAGATATGTGCAAAACGCAGTTTTACTTCCTCTAGAGTGAACACCAGAAAAGCCTATGAACCCTTTTTTTTTTTTTTTTTTGTGGATGGGAAATCATCCAATGACCCCTCCCGCTCTGGGTGGAGCAGAAGGGAGTGTCAGACTCTTACTGACTAAAACCCACCCGTGTTCCTTCCTTAGCCCTTTGTGTTCCGGGGTAGCGGTAACCCTTTCGGACAATCCCGCTGCCCCGGCAGGCTTCGGCCCTTTCGGGCCCCTTCCTTATGCTGACATCTCTTTGAGGCGCGCGTGGAACACGTACGCGCCGTCCGGCACGGGCCTGGTCCTGATCGGACGGAGAGTTACCCATTACTCTCCGCCCGCAGGCCCGCGCCTACGGTGGCCGGGAGTCGTCTCGCGGCTCCCGGCGCCCGGGGCGTCTCCCGCGGCGGCTGGGACGTGAGGCCCTCTCCCTCAGCCGTCCCGCCACCTCCTTCGCTAGCATGACTGCTTCGCAGAAGGAGGTGACTGCCTCCCACTCCCTCTCGCCCCGGACCATGGCTTGAACCAGGGCCGGGCGCGAGAGGTCGCCGCCGCTGCCGATCGCCTCTGCGAGGACACGGCGGTGCTCCGCCCAATTGGGGCATACCGCCACCGTATGCTCCACCGTGTCCTCCGGGCGACCCTCGCAGTGGTGACACCCGGGCGATTCCTCCCGCCCGATGATGTGCAGGAACCTCCCGAAACACCCTATGAGCCCTCAAACAGTGGTTTTCCAGCTAAAATTATGATGATAGCCAAATCTTCAATATCAAGTTACCTGCAGGGTAATTGCGGAAAGCACAGGAGCAATGGCTTTTATTTTGGCAATTCAACAACATTCATTGCGTTTTACGTTGTTGAGCACACAATTTTTCGAATATAATATGAACCAATATATTAGCAATATCCTTCAAAATGATTCAGACTGTAATTGAAAGCGTGTAACGATACCTATTTGTGTGCAAGTCCTAGAATAAGCAATGATGAAGGATCACTTTAAAAAGGACGGTAACGAGCTTTTGTAGTTTGAAGCATAAATTCCAGAATATAACTAGAGATGGTTCAATCAGGCTAGAAGTTCTCAATAAAAATAATTACTATGGCCATGTCTGGGATCAAAGCTTTGCTTGCTACCACTTCTATAAATGGTCATTATCTCAGTCAGCTCTGCCGTAGGAGACGTCTAATAAAATGGTATATTTTCGATGATATACAGGTAATAGTATAGCTTGATGCCCCAAGCTACGCTCTCTATAAGACGAACAATATGATACATAAAAGGAATCCATAAACTACGGATGATTTTAGGTACAAATGCTATAAATTATATTGATTATATTGTGCAGCATGCTTAAACGCTGCCACAATTATATTCTTGACCTCACGATTGTACACCAAACCTCACAGAAACGTGACACTTGATACAAATTCTAGAAATGACAATACTGATATTTCTGTAGTCACCGTTACTGCCTTGAAAGTGTTTTAAATCTTTTTCCCTATCTTGCATTGATCTTAAAAGAAACTCCCGACAGGTTTTTAAGAGTTAAAAATAAAGCGATTATTTTTTAATGTAGTGCGAATTTGATTAATTAACTGATGTAATTTGTTTAACTGGTTTTGTTTTGTTTTGTGATTAATATAATCGTGTTTTATCGGCTGTGTTCAAGTAAATTAAAGAGAACATAAAAAGATACACAAATTAAAAATATGCAGAGGTTACGGTGTGACGCACGGGATCATGTGCAGTCCTGTGGCTGATATCATCAGCAATGCGGTATTTAAACATTAAGACCCGTATTAAAGAACGTAACTCAATACACAAGCGTTACTTAAAACTAATTTCAACCAATCAAATGGCTCCAATCTAGTTTGTAATGCTTGAGTATTGAGTGACGTTCTGTAATACGGCCCTTAGTCTCACTAAATGTCTTTCTTACGATTGCTCTGATTCTGAAATTATTATGAAACATTTTTATAAACGTTATTTTATTTACCTGCTTATTATAAGCGTAAGACATGACTTTATTTTTGTCACACATCACAAAATATACTCACTAACAAAGCAGCTGAGGGCAGATAACATCTTTAAAAAAACCAACATTTAGATATTAACACTGTAAACCAATCGAAACATTCTTAAAAACCTACTTCACTATCGAGCCTAATCTTTGGGCTATAGATTCTATACTAATTGGGCCCTATCGATTTTATCAACAGGGCGAGAAGAAGAAAGAAGTTGGCAAAAGCGTTGGAGAGACAAGCAAGGAAGCTGCGGGCTAAGGGCATCGCAGTAGATCTGGAGGCTTTGAAAGCAGAGTACCTGGCGCAGCACAAGAATAGTGGCTTGTACTCCGACTCAGACGGAGACATTGAAGGGGAAGATAGCATGATCGACGTGGTAGGGGGAGACTCTTGCCACGACTCGGGTCCTGAAGACTTCTCTCTGTCGGGCAGACTTCGGGCACCTTCGGGCGCCGATGGTATGAACAACTCAGACAGTTCCACGTCTGACGGTCATTCGGGTCGGAACTTCAGCCCGATCCCCGAACCCCAGCCCTCCTTCTTCAAACACTTCGGCGGAGCTAGCACGAACTTCGAGAAGTTCGATTTCGACTCCGGCCGAGCTGTGTCCTTAGACTTGAGCGGCGGAGGCCACGCCACGGAACAGGACTTGTCCAAAAACGGGGGAACAAGAAAACATAATCCTTTCAGTATAGAATCCTTACTTAACACGTGAAAGTGACTGTAACTTGTGAGTATAGAGGCTCTCGGTTAGTTCGTGACTACACCAGTGAAGTTTGCGCTGTGACTGAGTGGGACAACAGTGACTGTAACGTTGAATTAGCGAACATGGACATTATTCTTAGTACCTTAAGGTGAAAAATACTTCGGGACCTAATTTTTGCGAATGTGGCAACGTTGGTACTGTTGTACTCTAACACTAGCTCTACAGGCATTTCAGAGATGTTCCTTTGCTTACAGTTAAACAATAATTGTTATTATCATTAGATCGTAATCAGCTTCAGTAAAGACTTGATGAGTACCATATAACTACATATCTCGTGTGAATACTAGATCTAGGCAATGTATTATATAGGTAGTAGTGTATATAGTAATTATCTATATTTATTTTTTAAAGGCTCCCGCAGATTGGCGCGACGCAACGCGAGGAGAATTTCTATGAAAACTTCTTGTAAAACTGTTCTACTAGAGTCGCGTCGCGCCTGTCTGCGGGAGCCTTAATGTTAATATATTTTCTTTTACAATGGGGCAATAATTTTATATTGACGTTTGTTGATGATGTAGTATTTTATTATTTTGTAATTTTCAAATTTTATTTAACTTACCAAATGGCGAATGAATTGGATGTAATGTCTTAAAATAACAACAATTTCATGTGGAAAACTGGTGAAAATGTTTCATGAAACAACACAAATTAGGCTTGATTCTTAAACTTTAGCCGTCTGGAACTGCTTGTTTTGCAGATAATGTCCCATCCAGCTATAATAAGTAAATTAAACACTAACTTACTTGGGTCCATTAGACAAAGCGGCGTACAATTAACTTAATTACGACGCCATTACTGTATAATTTCTTGACAGAAACACTTTGTAACAATTATGGCGATAAAGTGAACCGACCATCATACATGATACAAAAGTGAGTTTTAAAAATTAAACAACTATGACATAATTGCACCTGGCATAAATATTTTGTGACAATACACTACTGTGGCCATGTTTGTGTGTGCTTTAATGTTAAACCCTATTATTTTTCTAACCTATTTATTTAAAATGATTTGAACCTTTCGAAAATCGATTTCACCATTCACAAAGGATAGAGCCGAATACACACTTCAACGTGATTCTTATCCAAGTTTTATAGAGTAGGGCTTTATTCATGAAAATATGCAATAAATTAGAGAATGAAAATCCATTTAATTTTATTACTACGTATATAAGTTTTATTAAACTTTAAAATGTTTATCAACTTCTGGTATACAAGGCACCTTACTGGCAGGAATTAAAATAATAGAGGCATAAAAACTAATTAAAAAAATCCATTTGCCAAATAAAAATGGCGGTGCAAATACAATTACTATTGGCGAAAGAAATACAATCTCTCGTCGTAAAATAACAACAATTAATGAACGTATAATGCGTAACGACCGATAAGAGAGCCAATTAGCAAAACAATATGGCTGCGCTGGCTTTATTGCCATTTTTACTTACTCCGCAGTGAGTTTAATAGGTACATAACAATGTGCAACCCGATTGGTCACGGAGTTATTGTCTCGAGCCGTTGGCACGTGAAATTATCCTACTTTGAACCTCTATAGAATTTATGAATACCTCGTCGGTAAAATCGGAAAGTGGCTAATAATTGGAAAATGACAGTTTTACGCATTGAGCTATATAACTAGAGAAGCAAACCTCAATAAAATGTGTCAAAAAAGTGTAGCCACTTTATAAACGCAACGACGTAGCTTTGAAACCACTAAACATTTAAAAGTAAACATATATCTGTCTCACTTACACACGTCGTAAGAATAATACTGTCGCTTAGATTAGACAAAGACCGCAATATAAACATGCAATGACGGGATGGGGTTGCCTACCCATGCGAAATTTTACCCAACATTTTAAGCCATAAAAAGCGTTTTAGGTTAAGTTAAATTATTTTTTAAATATTTGAATTATGTATTTCTTATTGGATGTGTAATAGAAGTTTATAAATAATGAAAATAATTAAGACATTTTCTTTTTGAATACTTTTTCTTTATTATTAATGAAATTGAATGATTTAGTAGGTAGCCAGTCAGTCTTTTTTCTCAGCAATCGGATTATTTCCACCCATTTTTCACGGCGTGCTGCATCTTTAGGCACCCTGCTACGTTGTTATTATTAAAAAATATTTAAAATCACTTATTCCATAAATTAAAAAAACCCCACTAATGTGGGAAACTAAAACTAAGTTTTTAGTGGTAACACTGAACCTAATTTACAAAATTCTACATTTTATTGCGTTTTTACGTTGATATAAACACAGAGACAATTAATTTACGTGTGGAAAGTTATTCCGGTTAATTTATTATGTTTTTGTGATCTTGAATTGCACTCTTTCGCGATATTTTTTGTCGTATGTCACTCGGTTGACTTCGGTTGGCGTCACACAGAGCACTGAACTGACGTTAGCTACGCTGATGGCTGTGGCCATCAGCCTAGTGGCAACGCCTTGGTGCGGTAGTTGCTAATCTAGTGTAACATATACAATGGTTTTACGTCAACCGCCAGGCATTGAAGTAACATCGGTATTATATTGAATCGGGGCTCTAATCTCTAACTAAATCCGTCAACAAAGGTACGGCATGGCACGTTCGAAAGTAGTTGATCTGTCAAATTAAGTGTCAAATTCAATTTCTCAGACAGGCAAAATCAGACCGGGAGTGGGGATAGCTGCCAAATCATATATTAAATTTTATCAATCATTCGTAGCTACTACTCGAGCTAATCTGAAGGCCAATTCTCGTAATATGAAACATTCAAAATATATTCGCAGTCTCATCTCGGCCACAAACAAATGTCAAAAACTTGTCAAAAATTTAAGAAAATTAGAGGTAGTTTTGATTGAGACTGAGATCAGACTGTGAACGTTCTTAAAATTAGAAGAATTGCCCCTCTGATGTCCGTAAGTAGTAGGTACGGAGTAGGAAATGCCCGTAAATTCGGCCAAAACTACGGACTTCGTGCTTAGAAGGTAGGCACCCAGTATAAAAATACCTATATCCCTGTATTTTTTTTATAGCTTACAAAGTTGCAATAATATAAACAAAGTATTTTAGTAATTGATAAGCCAAATTACTGTTGAAGGAACAAAACAATTTATTCGAGCAATTTAGCGAAAGAAAAACACTGTTATCCGCAAAGCAGTGACATTCAAAAATTAAGTGTCGAGTAACCCCTAGATAAACGGACACCTATACCTACTTAACAATTTTTTTTTGTACATTGTTATGGAAACATCAAAACAAAGTTTATTAGTTACTTATTATAGTTGTCAATTGGTAATTTTACAGCATTTGACATTTGACGTCGGCTCATTTTGTAGCCCGCCTGTAACCTACTGACCCCAATTTAAAATCAGCACATCCTATAATTACCCATTCACATTTGATAAGCTTTTTACCCTCTGATAAAAATTTAAAACAAAAACTCTTTGATCTCTTTTTTTTTCTAAAGTTATATCTACCAGTTACAATGGTTAAGAAACTATTTCTACGCTTAGCAGTTTTCTGATTAAGATTATTTATTATTACTATATTTATTTTTTATTATTTTGCCAGTGAATCGTAAATGTAATACTATGAGTTCAAACTTTCTGTCAATCACCTTTGAACATTTAAGAAAATATTATATAGAGTGATTTAATTTTACTTAATTTATTCAGGGGTGACCAACTATGACTCTCAACCCGGACATTAATTTTAAGAACATACGATTTTTCTAAGTTCTCTTCGCCACATCGTTTGTATTTTAATTTTGATTTTTAATGAAAGTAATGTGTAGTAATAAATATAAATGGTTACTAACTGTACATTTTTGTAGTCGGAAACAATATCTTAGGTACAAAATATATTGATTAAGTTTTAATTTATATTTATATAGACGAATGAAAAGTGGAAAACGGATATTTGTAAATTGACTATCACACTGTATGTAAGATGTAAAAAGGTATGTTACGTGAGTAATTTATTGAATCAAAATATAACACGATTAAACACACATGTCAGTGATTTATTTCTTCATTCGTGACTAGACGCAGACGCAGACGCAGACCCAGACAGTCCTTAGATGCGCTAAACAATTATAGAATAGCCGCAGCAGGCATCCTTAAAATACCCGATAAATCTTTTCTGTCGTTGTAATTTTCTTGTGACCAAAACGTGACGTTAATAAAGTTATACTCCGCATTGCTTTTGCTAATGCATGTATTTTAATGCTCTGTTCTAGCTACAAGCGGCTCTCGACTACAATCGTAATTGAACATATTGTCCGCGGTAACTATCAAAATAAGGGAAACAACATAATTCTAATAACAAGTGAATTCTCGCAAACCATTAACCAGTGATTACATTCTGAACAAAACATTTAACGCCTCATTAACAAGGCCTTAAACAGCCATTTCGTAAAACACAAAGACACCGAACGGCTAAGAATTTTAAGTCTAAAATAACTATATAAACTATGTACGGTTTTACCACAAACTAGTTAATGGTAAACACATAATTAAGCTTTTAAAACTTAATTTCTTCCTGGTGTAATTATATCATAATGGTAATCAGATTTTATTGCTAATTAGAAAGAATAGAATTTATGCTTCTTGAGCTTGCAGCTTCTCCTAAAATAGCAAGCAATTTTCTATTTCAGTACTTTTTCAGCTTATCTAGGCATGAATAGCCCGTGCTGACGCAAAAGGTGAAGAAGGAGTCGATTTATACCATGACTGTCCAGCCGATGTATTCTGTAAAAATCTCAAGGTGAAAGTTTAGGTGAAGTGAGCTTGAAGTGAGTTGTCAATAGTGGCAATCCCTAGCCGATCTATTCTGTAAAATTTTCATCGTGAAAACATACATGAGGTGCACTGAAAAAAATAATTTCTTAATACACACATTAAAGCGATTTCATTAAGACTTACTGACTTTATACAGTAAGAAAAAATGTACACACATCAAAAGTGTCTAGGGATCAACATATATTTTTGCAATAACTTTTCTCCTGATTGATATTAATTAAAATTTCTTTAAGGATTCATCAAATAAAGTGTTTTCGTTTGTCACAGTAACGATAAACCAAGTCACCTTTGCATTAATAAAGAAATTTGCCATTTTCCTAATAAAGGGATTTTTGACATTTGAACCACTAACACAAAAGTTCGAAAAAAAGACTGAAATAACAGTTTTCTCTAAAATTTTATTGGGTAACTTAAACAATTAATAATCCGTGTTTACACAACACAAAAACATCGGTTTGGCATACTCAAAATGAGTTCATCCAAATCACGCTGTGGAATGGCCGCCCATGTTCGTTGCAACAACAAAAAAAGGTCTTCTTGCGACTGGATACCCTCCATATTCGGCAGAGCTCTTCTCTGTAGCATATCCCATGCATGCTCAATCGGGTTCAAGTCTGGCGACTGAGCAGGCCAGGGCAGGACATTGATGTTAGCTGCGGCGAGAGTCTGTCTTACAACTCTTGCGGTGTGCGGTCGTGCATTATCATGCATTAACTGAAATAAGGGACCGATTTGCACTTGTAGAGGAACGATGACGTCTGATACAATCGTCTCAGCATAAATTTGAGCGTTGAGGTTGCCTCTGATCCAAATCAACTCAGTTCTTCCGCCGATCCAAATACCCGCCTATACCATGATGGTTCCACCACTATAAGGATGGACTTCCTGGCAGGATTTTAATCGCTGTTGGCGTCCAGGGGTTCTCCAGTGTCGTATACGTCTTGTATCCGGTCTCATACCAAAACGAGACTCATCAGAAAAGCACACGAAACGCCATTGTTCTTCTGCCCAATTTCTGTGTTCAAGAGCCCATTGATATCGAATCCTACGATTGTGCATTGCTATAGGTGGTACCCGTAGCGGTCTTCGGGAATGAAGGTTCACTTCATGCAAGCGGTTTCTGACTGTTTGGTCGCTAATTAAGTTCCCTGAAGAGTGATGAAGCCTCACGGCTAACATCATGGCGGTTATTGTTGGAGCTCTTCGAGTTAAGATTTGAATGTATCGGTCTTGTCTCCGTGTGGTGCAGCGATACCGTCCTCCATGGCGCTCAGCCACGGTACCAGTGCTTCGGTAACGTGTCCAAAGTCGACTGATAACACTCTGACTTGTATTCAGAGCTAAAGCCACAGTACGTTGCCGGGAACCAGCTTCTATCATTCCCACGGCTCTGAGCATTTCTTCCCTGCTTAAATGACGTCGCCGCTCCATAATAACGTTGGTTTTAATCAGTAGTAGGGAAACAGTAGCACTAATAATGTCTTCAATGCGTTGTATGTTTTTATAGGGAAAATATTGACAGCTGATTTTCATCTTTTACTCGAATTTGATTCACAGTTCCTGATTCAAATTATGAAATGCACCAAAAAGGATCCATATAAATTTATAAAATCATAAATTTATTACAAAGCCACATCTCAATCTCAAGAAATCCGCATAAAAATGCTTGATCCCTAGACACTTTTGATGTGTGTATGTAAAACAATAAAAGAAAAAACAGTAACGTTTAATGATTGAACATACCATTTACTGAAAAACGCGTTAAATTTAAAACGTCTCAGTTTACTGTCATGACGGTAACATTTTGCCTGATGCCTTAACTATTGTCGTCGTGAACGTTAGGCTCATATGGAACTGTTTAAAGAAGCTCAGTTCAATGTTTTTTCATTAATATATTTACTGCTTATTTTGTTCAGTGTAAGTGAGCTGTCATTCCGCCTTATAATAGGGATTAACACTATTGACTACTCATTTTAAACTCACTTAACCTAAGTTTTCCCGGTGAAATTTTACAGGATATCACTGCACGTGGAATGCCAACTCTCACTTCAAGCTCACTTCCCCTGAATTTTCACGCTGAGATTTTTACAGAATAGATCCGCGTCTACGAAAACCTGTTTGCTGTTGCAGATGTTTTAACGAACAACACCAACCTTAATCAAGAAAGTTGACATGACATTTAACGAAAGATTAAATTGATTAAGCTTTTACGTACCGAAGTTTATCTTTAGGTAAACGAAAAAAACAAACGAAGATGAATTCGTATTTTTTGTGCGAGTAGGTACTCTTGGATATCACAAACATGGTAAAAAAAAAACATTGGCAAATCCATAAGACCTCCACGCCGCCATGACGAATGGTTTCGCGTTAATAATTTTAAACGTGAACAAATTATTCACCAAATGTTCGCCGCCTCTGATATGCGACACCGTATAATTGCGGCCGCAAAATGAACCTTAATGTTTTAATTATTTTGTTTCACAAACTTGTGTTTTGGTCCTTTTTCTAAAATCATTCCATATGGTCGATATTGTTATGCATTTCTTGAGGTTTCCGATATTTGTGCTAATTTAAAGCCCGTGCAAATGAAAAGTTTATTAGAAGGAACCTTATACGATGTGAAGATGACAATAAATAAAACACTGGAAACTATCAATTAAATCTTTTGTTTTTTTACCCGAAACTGTCAAATTTTCTCAATTAACTTTGAACCTTATGCTTAAGCGTTAAAGTTGGAAATTTTAAAGACAACCTATGCTATCCTATCGTTATCCACCACGCGGGGAGCAGTAGGATTGTCCGAAAGGGTTACCGCTACCCCGGAACATAAAGGGCTAAGGAAGGAACACGGGTGGGTTTTAGTCAGTAAGAGTCTGACACTCCCTTCTGCTTCACTCTGAGCGGGAGGGATCATTTGATGATTTCCCAAGCACAAAAAAAAATACCCACTACGCGAGCCCAGTGCGGGTTGGTAGATGTCTTAATTTTTTTTGGTTCTAGGACATGCCGGTTTTCTCTCGATGTTTTCCTTCACCACGTCGGGAGTAGTGGCGATGAAATAATTTATAGCTCATACTAACATAATCAGCCTATAATGTTCCCACTGCTGGCAACACAGGGCGGTGACAGGGAGTGGGCCGTAATTCACCACGCGGGCCCAATGCGGGTTGGTAAATGTCACATATCTAGCAATTTTTGGTTTTAGGACATGCCGGTTTTCTCTCGATGTTTGCCTTCACCGTTTTGAGAGCAATGGTGTTGAAATTATTTGCAAAAAGTAAAGCGCCTGCCTGGACTCGAAACTATGACCTACAAATCGTAAAGTAGGAGTCGTTACCACGGAGCCACGACTGCTCTCTCACTGTAAATTCACCACCAAAACGTTTAATTCGTAACCCTCCCAATATCTGTGCTTTCAATATCGATCTACAAAAAAAAAATGTTAAAGTCATGTCAAACTGCAGATAAAAGCATTGGCTAATTGCGATGCTCTTAATAGATAAGTTATCAGGCAGCTAACAAGCTGTCACTACAATATAATTACGGATTAATAGATTAAATAGATAATCAGAACTAGCACGTGCTTCATCATCGTTATGTCAGACCGTCAACGTCCACTGATCGACTTGAGATTGTAGAATTAAGCTGCAGGCGAAAATGGAAAAATAAAATATAGCTACGAGTATGGGATACTTAAATGTAATAGGAACAACCGGTGCCCAGCCAGTCAGCCCCGTCACACTTTGCAGTCGGGCAAATAATAATATAATAAATAGAATAAGATTAATAATCTATCTATAATAATCTATATACAGGGTGGGTAAAATTCGTGGATCAAACGAAACAAAGCGATAGCTGACGTTATTTGCAGTTATAAAAAATAAATACAAGAAAAAAAAGCATCAAAAATGCTTTTATGATAGTGGCTACCATGATTTATCGGTATTGGTACTTTTTTCTATATCTTTAAGTCTCACGAAAAATTATTTGGAACTTTGGAACCTTACTGTAAACACTCAAATTGTCATAACTTTTAACCCTTTGACCGCCACGGTCGGGCATAGCCGACAAAGAAAACGTGCCCAACACGTCAATGTCGGCTGATGCCGACAAGAAAACACCATGTTTTAAGTATAAACACAGAAAACTGAATTTAATTTATTTATTTTTTACTTAAAACATGCCGATTTTTTTATTCGACTACACGAAGTACACACAACCCATATATTATGAACAATAACTTAAAAACGATGTTAGTAAACTTTTACAAACTAAAACAACCAAAAAGGACGTAGCTCAACACAAGTTGGCACGTGCCTCCGTCCCCAGTGGCTTATAAAGGGACTGTCCAATTTGTCTTGTAAAGTTTGTAGCCGTTGGAGCGTCCGCGCAACCCATTATTGACGCTGTTCTCATCCTCATATTATGCTCTAAGCCCCCAATTTCTCAATTAAAGACGTTGAAAATCTAGTCGCAATCTCATCTCAGCGACAACCAGTGTCAAAAACTTGTCTAAAATGTAGCGAGGTATTTTTGACAGATTGAGACTGAGAACAGACTGCGAACGTTCTTAAAATTACGAGTATTGGCAGATAGCTAGATTTTCCGTCAATTTTTTTTTTCTTGACATAACATTTAAACATCGTTTACACGGATTGAGACTCCTTGTGTGCCAACGAAGCTTTAGAATACACGTGGATTATCCGAGCATAACGATGGTAGACCCATTCATGCCGATGATGTCAACAACACTTGACTTTATTTAATTTACCGTCCCGAAAATCACCTGTTTTTGACAGATGACAACCGTGAAAAATTCGTGACAATGAAACGACAGGTTCTCGTACCGACAACAAAAGTGATACGCAGGTATTCAGACACTACACTTAAAACCATGTAGCGCTCGTGTTGAACTCAGTCTTCACAATTTTTTTGTAAAAAAAGGTTAGTGAAACTCACGCCATAACAAAACGTACGTTATTATTTATTTTTTGTTTATCTTTCCTGTATACCAAACTATTTTATTCACTGTACATTTTTAATCGCACAAACACGAAAGTTTTTGTTTATTTTGAGCGTTTTCGTCGCAAAAACGTTATCTGATTGACAGGCTTCGACGGTTATCACTTTGGAGTATATTGTAGGGTGTAATTATCACAATTCGTCGTACCTTTTATCTTTATACTGTTCACTTGCAACGGTAATTTTAATATTGTTGATCGTATCGTTGTCGATTATAAAAACTATGGTTAACTACTGATCAAGTGCGGGATGCACTACTTAGTCAGAAGTGGGTTCCCATTTGCTATACAATAGGGTGGCAGAAACATCGACGCGCAACCTACGAGTATTACCATAGATTCGTGTAAAGTACTGGTACTTGTGTGGACTGTATGTTCGCTTCAAATAAAACACTTCTTGTTCGCAGGTATTCAGACTTGTTTATTCTTCGAGCTTCTTCGGTAGACTACATTTTTGCCGTAAAAGGCGCTCGTTTTTATTACAAAAGTAGAGGGCGCAAGTAGTGGAGGGGGTACTCTTTACAATTTCTCAATTGCCCAATAAAACTAAATTCTGTGGCTGATGCCCCGTGCAGGTAGGAACCTTTCTCGACAGGTTCCGACCTGTTTACAAGTTCGGACTTACATTTCAGACTTTGGTGATACTTATTCTATCTCATTATAACAAAGTTAAACAATATTATGAACTTAATAACTATCTTATCCTATTTATAACTGTGTTTAATTTAACTTATAGGTACAATGCTCGGCGTCCGTTACAGATTCGGGACATGATTCTAGACCCCCTAGCGTAAAGTCTATTCAAATTTATGTTATTTCAAGTTAATCAAATATAAACTTTAATGTAATGGTAATTAAATTCATTTCAGAGTGACTAGCACCATTGAAAAGTTATTAAAATATTTGAAGTTGTAGTGTAAACCGAACTTTATTGTGTAGGAATTAAAGTAATTTTTTAATAAATTCATATTTGTTTACATTTTTGGCAAATAAATCGCGAATGCAGAGGAGATGCATTTTCCGCCCAAGTCATCCAAATACCTACCAACTGGCCAGTAAGTTATCAACCTAGGCCATATTATCATTTGAGCCGCATAATAAGGACAAATGACAAAGTAAACCACATATTTCATGCGTCTGCGCAGCCATTCAAAGATTAAGCTCGTGACTGTGTTTATTGGTACCTACAAATGTTACTTATATCGTAACATAATGACAGAAATCTTGGACGCTGTGCGTAAATTCTGAGAATCAAATTATAGTAGCGAATTGATATATACATTGACTATGGGGGCTTGTGTCCATCTTAAGTGACGATTAGGGTTGGCAGGATGGCCAGCCACAACAAGATTATAGATCACTGCGATTTTGACAAACATGGCAGCAACCCAAAAGGAACGTTATTTTAATGAGAACAAAGATCATTGTGATTTCGACAGTGATGCAAAATGAGAGGTAAAACAATTTTGAATAGGCTGTACCTATGATAAATTAATGCTATTATTCTGTGTGTGTCCTTAGACATAGTGTTTACACAATGCTGTCTGGTTACAAAAACGCCACCAAAAAAAAACAAAAACATTCATCTACCTATTTACGTTCCAAACTCAAACTCCAAAACAAAAAAAAAATGCACTGACATTCTCGCTAATACGACAGAACAGTTACATTGCACAGATTAAAACTGATTACCGGCCAGTTACTTTCGGACTTTCACAGAGCAATCTATCTCACATGAGTAATGGATATAGCGAGCCATTCTCGACACTGGCCGCATCATCGTTAACCATTTCTGTTATTATAACCCATTCGTATAACATATTACCCGCGGTGAGGATGAAGTGCGTAATAACCGGGTGTTTAGGTAAATTGCCGGGATTTTATATTAAGAGGCGCATTTGGCGCTCATTAGGTGTGATTTTCGCAATCTTGGTGTTAAAAAAATTGGCTGCGTTTATGGGTTAAGTGTTATTTGGCGTGGTTTTCAATTGGAGACTTAGTTTTGTTAATGATGTTATTTGGGGTAAGGGTGAGGGCGTGTGGTCTTCTCCTAGGGAGTAACGTCACTTTAATGAAAAGCATCTACCTATGAAGGTAGATGCTTTTTAGCTATGAAACTATCCACTATTCCTTACGTCATGCCGACGGAGACGTTGTAAACCAACTATGAAAATAAACAGCCTTCCTGTAGCAAACAGGATGGATTTCAACGGAGATTAAATTTGGTACTATCCACAAGATTATGCGTGGTGTATTCTACGAACGAATTAATTTAATATTACTTCATGAGAGAAAAAAAAACTGTTCTTGACTGACAACAAAAAATATTAATTATGAAAGCAACTGGAAAAAACTACGAAATTTAAGGCAAATTATAATGACCAATGACCACACATAAATAAATTTAACTTTGTTCTATAAATTATTATTCTAATATTAATATGATAATTTACTGCACGTCATAATTTAAATTAATATTGCAAATTGGAAGAGTGAATTAAGAGATAAGGCACATAATTCACATTCGTATCTTAGAATAGGCGAGTAATTATTTTAACGACTGCTGGTTTACTAACCCCGATAGTCTAACGTGAATCTTAGTTAAAAAAACTTAAATATGCGGATTTACTTTTAAGTCTTATTAATTTTAGACTCCCGAACACTCTTGACGAGAGTTTTTTGCACAGCAGAAGCTATTTGATATACAGGTAAAACTCAAACTCAAAGCTATTTTTACTGAGTGCGTAACAACTTTTTAGGATTATTTAATAGAAATGGAAAATATTTTATTATCCAGGTAATACAGTAAGCAGGTTCACAGGTTAACAGCAAGTTGAGATGACATAAGTAGCTTAAAGTACTACCTACAGATAGTTTACCATATATTATTTTTCAGTGAGCCCCAAACCAGGGAGTTAGTCTATATCTTGGGGCTCGATAGATAATAGAGTGATGTTAAAGAATCGACTACTGAAATTATCTAAAACAGTTGACAGTTTGTATACCAAATAGTTTAATCGATTGTACTTAATGATGTTTGTAGTTGACTCTGCACCTTTTCATAGCCATACAACTCAAATTGTTCACAGTCATCTCTATAGTAAGAAAAGCCCGCTACAAACTTTCCAAACGTCGCAAATTCCTAAGCGGGAAGGAAGCTACAGTGGTGAACAACCAGTAAAAAAGCAAAACTAAGACAATGCAATGAAAAAACTCAACTCTCGAACCTGTTCAACTGTTTTATGGTAAATCCCAACCTTAGGCATAATACCTAGTACAGACGCCAGTACCTACATCAAGCTACCCGAAACTGCCAAATTTTCCCAATTGAATATGAACCTTATTCCTTTGTAGTAAAGTTGAAAATTTATCAAAGATATTTGACAGATTGGGGTAGCTTGATGTGCTGGCCTCTGTACATTACGTGTGACTTAAGTAGTCCATTATTGTACGGCGTGAAATTAGAAGTCACAGAAAAGCGTGACTTACTCGTAAGTGCGGGTTCTCCTATCCTGCCTTCTATGTCCTGAAATATGGAGTCAAAGTTTCCTCTGCGCTACCACCGACAACGCCGTGGAAGTGGCAAAGTTTTAGGCCAACAAGATCTAAAATACAGTCGTGCCAGCGACACGAAAGAGAATTGCGGGCTTATGTCACACAGTGCTATAAAGATAATTAATTAATTAAATTATTTATTACAAATTCATTCCAAGCTTCGTTTGAGCGCTAAGAGATCATATACTTACCACGTATATAATAATAAGGCCTAAGTCATCAATTAACTGGCTAAATTACACTCACAACGTCACCTAATTACGATTACGATGTATTTGAAATAAAACGTCTTGTTATTACTCCGTACATAGTTATTTACATTAATTGCGACCACAAATGATATACTACCTCGAAATTAAATTGTTCATAATACACATACAGCCTAGTTGAGTCGTGGAGCGTAAAATAAACAAAAATTCTATCTTATTTGTTAATACTTCTTTGCAGTAGTTTAAAGTTTCCGACAGACTGATAGATATACCTGAAACGATTCATCTGGAGCCGTATTATGACGTATTAATGCCACCATTTTTTTAGTGTGAGAGAGAGACGGAGCTATAGAAGGTCGATAGCATCATCTCTTTTTTGCAATGAAATAATGATGGCATTAATACTTCATGATATACGGCCCCTGAACGACTTACAATCCAAACGTTTGATGAGATTGATGATTTTAGAGCTATGTATAATATCATCTGAAGATGCATGAGCAGTACCTACTTATACACTTCTATGTTATTATGTAATAGTCATAAGTTTCCTGCATACTTCGACCAAATCATCAAACTCAATTTGAAGTTTTGCTACGATATATTGTAACACCCGTACGCAAAATGACGTGGACGTTTTACCTACATTGTAACACACTACGTAAGTTACGTAGCGCCACGCGTAGCAAGATGCGTACGGCTACGTAGCATGCTACGCGCAGCACGATACGTAAGTACGGCTACGCAGCATGCCACACGCGTCGCGTAGCACGATACGAAGGGCTACGCGGAAGTTTAAGTTGATGACACGTTTCATACGTATTGAATTCCGAATGTCAACTTATGCTGCATCGGATGTTAGTAAATGCGCGTTGCATTTCCTAAACTGGACTAAATGTAAATCAGAAAGCAGCGAAATTTTAGGTTAAAAATAAATTGCCCATGAAAGACTGTTGTTTTTTTTTTTAAATACTAACATCGCTCTCCTTAAAAAATAACAATTTTTGCGACGTGTCTTCAAGAATCGAAGTACAAAAAATGATGGAATATTTGGGAAAGAAACACTAGGTAGAAACACTATTACCACAGTTCGACCAACTGGACCTTCTCTCCCTTTCCTTGCACTTTGGTCAAACCCCCACTGAGCACAGTGGTACAGCATTAACCACTAATTATAGTGTATGCAAATTAAGGCATTCATACCCAAATGATTCAATTCGGTCAGCTTTTCATTTAGCCTGCTTATCACCAACATTAATCTTTTTACTAAGTCGGACTAAGCAATTAATACGTCTGAGGGAAATTATATTAATTGGTATTTTTTTTTTGTTGGAATATTTTCGTGTAAAAGCCATTATTTACTAATGATATTTTTTAATATTATGATTGTAATCATTTTTAGTGTTTATATCTTTGGGTATCGACAAGTTTGACAGAAAAATTTTATGGAAATTGACTGATAGCTAACCGTCAGAAGGGATAGTATAATAATAAGAAATAATAATAAAAATGATAATATACAGGGTTATTTGAAAAACACCAGCAACCTCTTAAGAGGTCATTGTACTCATCATTATGAACAACTTTTACTATGGGACCAAACCTGAAATCGCGAAATAAAAATCAGCTGTTCCCTACATTTATCTTCGTCTATCTCATCAAAATGTAGGGAACAGCTGATTTTTTTTCGCGACTTCAGGTTTGGTCTCATATTAAAAGTTGTTCATAATGATGAGTACAATGACCTCTTAAGAGGTTGCTTGTGTTTTTCAAATAACCCTGTATAACATAATAAATCCTCTCCTAAAGCACCCTAACGCTAGAAACTTTTCTCAACACTAATTATATGTCCTAACATGATACTTACTTAGCTACTCGTAGGTAATTAACTTATTCCCTTTTTCTTATAGTAACTTATAAAAACATGCCTCAAAACCATATATTAAAGCCACATTCAAATCGCAACTTTTCCCACAAAAATCTCCAACCTTACTAAAACGTTGAGAATATTACAATAATTACGCAACGTCTCAATCGGGACACGAATAAGGGCAATTCCACACTGCGCTAATGATCGCCCGAAACACAGATACAAATCGCGCGGCCGGCGACACGCGTTTCTAACGTAATCACTTAATTATTGGGCGACACCTCGACCTAGGGCTGAACGGAGCAAAAAGATTATTTATTGTACTTAAATAGTTGTTTTTTTCTGATTTCGGTATTTAATTAGTGAGCAGCTGACGCTTGATGCTCATATCCTGAGTTGAGTTTTTGTTTATCAAGATTTTGTAATTCCATTTTAGAATGATATTGAAGAACAGTATTTTAGGGGCATTCGGTAGTTTTAGATTATTTACAACAGCCTACTTGATCTTCTAATTTTAAGTGCTGCAGCTGAAATAATCTATGGAAAACTTTTGTAGTGGTTGATTTCTTGAAGGACAAGCAAATCAGCTTAATACCGCGTGATGTTTATCAAGTTTGTTAACAATCCACTTGATCAAAATCGATTAATCCATTTAGTCACTCTATATAATACAAAGAACTTGATTCAGTGTTAATTTCTAATAATCATCAATAGAAGAAATTAACACTGAATCAAATTAGTATGAGAACACAATAACTATTTAGTTACATCAACATCAAGTTTCTTATCATTAATCATGTTAACATAACTTTTATATTGTTGATTATAAATGTTACCAATTTAATTTGTAGACAAAATAACCGTATTGCAAACAATTTTTAGATTATAAAGCGTAACTACCTAGGCCTAGGTTACCTGCAGAATTGTCTCTCCTTCTCCTTTTTATCCATCCAAAGGTTACTGTTGTGCCTTCTAGCGATACAACCGTCCATAGTGTCACTCAATGTAAAATTTCTACATTTATATTTTTAATTCTTAATAGTAAACATATTAAAGAGTACTAAGTCAAAGTCAAAGTTTTTTATTTCTTAAACATAGGTGTAAAAAAAGAGAAATAGAATAGGTACAGAGATCTCTATGTTTTGCCGATGTCTGTACCTATTCTATTTCATAAATTTTTACACCTATTTTTTACTCTATTCTATTCAAGTTAAATTGAATACGCATGGAGGTAGCAACCCTAGCGTTGCGTCAACGCTAACCACACTACTTTTTATTATATCAATTTGTGCCCATTGAAGGCGCTGTTTTGGGCTAATTCCTTTATAATTGCAGGATCGCCCGTTCACCCGCGTGAACGAGCCGTAATCTGATCAGAGTTGAACATTAAGAGAAACAAAAAGTTATTTTTAATGACGCTTTTAGGCGTGATACAACAATTTGTATACACTTACGTAATATTTATGAGTTTATTTCATGTGTATGTTTCTGTTTTGTTTTATTTTGTGGGACTATTCTGAAATAAAATAGTGTATTTAATAGATACTAATATTTTCAGTGCTTAAATAAACATCTTTATTCATAAATGTTGCTTAAAGTTAAGTAATTATTAGCGACTGTTTAACCATACATTTTTGACGTTTAAACGTCTCTTAAATTTTAGCAACGTTTATAAATAAACCCCTAAATGTTGCGTCGACCATTCCATTTGAGGCTAGTGACGAATAGCCTCAAATAAGCTAAAGCTAGAGAAGGGTAAAGATTGAAATCTTGTTAGAGATGCGCATTTCCACTTGCTCACATAAGATCTCTATAGTCACAACAACATATTAACATTGTATTTTATTTCCAGCCATGCATAAATCTCAGAAAAACATTTTCAGCTCCGCTACTAGGTGAAAAAGTGATATACATATGTAAGTACCTTTCTCCCACACATAATATTATACCAAAAACCTTTTTACAAAAAAAACAACCGACTTCCAAAAAAACACTACAAAGTGAAAAATAACTTTAATTTCGGAAGTCGGTGTCGTTCGTTCCGCTTTTTCTTTTATTGACACCGACTTCCGAAATTAAAGTTATTTTTCACTTTGTAGTGTTTTTTTGGAAGTCGGTTGTTTTTTTTTTGGAAAATAGTTTTTTAGGTAAAAACTTAACTAAAAAAAAAAAAAAACTTTTTTGTAAAAAGTTTTTTATTTTTCACTTTTTTAGTGGGCTAATTTGTAACTTATCTAAGTTACAATAGCCTTATGTCAACTGCTCATCACCTTTTACAAAATATTGCTTTTCCCGATGCAAGGACGTTAATTTTTGAGGAGTTCTTCTTGTAAAAACCAGGAGAACTTGAGCTGATTGAGAAGTCACCATCAGCTCCACTTCACGATACGCATTGTGTTTAGGTACCACATTAAAGTACCTAATCGCAACCCGTGAAATATTAATTCACACAATATTAAATCACAGATGGCCATCGGAACTACTCAATAGTTCCGATGGCCATCTGTGATCTTCATCATCAGTTCAACTTCACCGAATGGTGCTTTCTGAGAGCAAATGCACGAGTTACTATAAAAAATACCCAAATCGCTATAGGTGTGCCTACAAAACTTGAGGGTTTCCCTCGATTTCCATGGGATTCCCTCATCAGATTCCAATTTGGTGACAATGGGAACATCTCGGGAGCATACACCTTCAATTAAAAAAAGAATTTTGAAAATTGGTCTACAATTGACGGAGAAATCAGTACATAAAAAAACATACATAAAGTCGAACATATAACCTCCTCCTTTTTCGAAGTTGGTTAAAAATATATAAATTTATCAAAACTTATATCTCTAAGATCACATTAAGATTCAAATTCACAACTTACTACTTACTTATGTAAAACATTAGCATAAAATAATACTTACTCAAAAAGCGGCCATTTTAACATTCCTAATAGAAAATATTATTTCGTGACTCCAACAAAAAAGTGTTTTACATGAAAAAACGGCATAACTTAATTATGTTTCAACAGGAAATTAAATGTGTACGCCGATAAAAATGTTTCAGAAATGAAAATGTCGGAGCAGGAAATTGTATTAATTTGTTATGTGACTCCGCTTCCGCGGCAAATCGCGGCGGAGCGGACCGACCTCCGGCGCGATCTCATGGCGGCATGGAAAGAGCGACTGTCGCAACCCAGCGCAGGGCACGCCGCGATAGCGGCGGTAAGACCCCTATTTGAGGAGTGGCTAGAGAGGCGCCACGGCGCCCTCACCTACCGCCTGACGCAGGTCCTCACCGGACACGGGTGTTTTGTGAGGTTCCTGCACATTATCGGGCGGGAGGATACGCCCGGGTGTCACCACTGCGAGGGTCGCCCGGAGGACACGGTGGAGCATACGGTGGCGGTATGCCCCAATTGGGCGGAGCACCGCCGTGTTCTCGCAGAGGCGATCGGCGGCGGCGGCGACCTCTCGCGCCCGGCCCTGGTGCAAGCCATGGTCCGGGGCGAGAGGGAGTGGGAGGCAGTCACCTCCTTCTGCGAAGCAGTCATGCTAGCGAAGGAGGTGGCGGGACGGCTGAAGGAGAGGGCCTCACGTCCCAGCCGCCGCGGGAGACGCCCCGGGCGTCGGGAGCCGCGAGACGAGTCCCGGCCACCGTAGGCGCGGGCCTGCGGGCGGAGAGTAATGGGTAACTCTCCGTCCGATCAGGACCAGGCCCGTGCCGGACGGCGCGTACGTGTTCCACGCGCGCCTCAAAGAGATGTCAGCATAAGGAAGGGGCCCGAAAGGGCCGAAGCCTGCCGGGGCAGCGGGATTGTCCGAAAGGGTTACCGCTACCCCGGAACACAAAGGGCTAAGGAAGGAACACGGGTGGGTTTTAGTCAGTAAGAGTCTGACACTCCCTTCTGCTCCACCCAGAGCGGGAGGGGTCATTGGATGATTTCCCATCCACAAAAAAAAAAAAAAAAAAAAAAAAAGGGGTGTAATGACTGATACCATTCTGTATACTCGTATTGATCGGTAAAGGCTTTTCTATTAATGGGAAATTAATGTAATCTGCATTCGCGATTTATTTGCCAAAAATATAAACAAATATGAGTTTATGGAAAAATAACTTTAAATCCTACATAGTTTAGTACAGTGTGCTACAACTTCAAATATTTTTATAACTTTTTCAATAATACTAGTCACTCTAAAATCAATTTAATCACCATTAAAATAAAGTTGATATTTGTTTAACTTTAAATAATATTAATTTAAAACATAAGTTTGAATAGACTTTCGATAATATAATGGAACAAGAAAGGATATAATTTCTATTAACTATTGTCCCATTGAAAGTTTTATATAAGTGTGTATTTTTTATACAAGGTGGCATGGACACCGACATGCAAACTGAAACCATAAATTCAGCACGTAACTAGACCCCTAGCGTGGAAAAAACTCGCCGGTTATCAAAAAAAAAATCTGCTTTTCCATAGAAAAGTGCAGTACGTATGCGCACAAAATGTAAGGTAAGGTAAGGTAAGGTAAAACGGGCTGGTGTCCGCAACTCCACACGTCAATGCGCGTATTTTGCGTACGGGTGGGAAAATCGTTTATTCGATCCACCCCAGCTCCTCGAGGAAGGCCAGCAACGCCTTGATGTTACTGACCGTCTCACGTAGGGTACCTGGGTTACCGAAGTACTTTGCCCTATATGTGGCGACCATCGGGCAGTTTAGTAGCACATGTGCCGCTGTCTCATCGTCCTCCATGCAGGCCCTGCACCGCGGACTGTCTGTTACTCCTATGACAAAGAGGTGTTTATTAAATGACCCGTGGCCAGTTAAAGCTGCAGTAACTATACGCAGCTTCTGTTTAGTTAGACGGAGAACCTGTTTTGAGATGCGGCCATCCAATGTGGGAAGTGCTTCCCTAGCCTGCCTGCAATCACCTTGGTCCGTCCATAGTTTCCCATGTCGGTCTCTGGTGCGTTTCCTTACCAGAGTGCGTAAATACCCGAAGGGGAGTGGCACGATAGGCTCAGGTCCCACTGGTGCCATGCTCGACCCTCTTCTGGCAAGCTCGTCGGCGGCATCGTTGCCTAGCGAACCGCTGTGTCCTTTGATCCATTGAATGGTTATATTATTGAGGTTACCCACCTGGTTGAGGCGCTGGTGACACTCGTGTATTAGCCCAGAGTCAACTGTGTAACTGTTCAGCGCTTGCAGAACATCCATGCTGTCTGAGAGTATGCGGATTGAGTGGTCCTTAACTTCCCTAGCCATAATGGCCGAGGCGGCCAGAGTAATACCCATACATTCGGCCTGGAACACTGTGTTATGGACCCCCAAAGGTGTAGCTATATGTATGTTGAAGTCCTCCGAGAAGATTCCAGCACCTGTGCCACTACCTGTTTTGGATCCATCTGTGAAGATGCGTAGCTCTGCCGGGCGTAACCCCTCGCATCGGCGATCTTCGTGAAGCTGGATCTTGTATTTTTTATCAAAGATAAATTGTTTTGGTACCCGGTCATTTATGGCTTTTGTAATGGGGCACTCCTTGTGGAGTCCCTCAAGCAGCGTGGTGTGTGGTGTATCACTCTTACCCCAGAGATTTAGTGTGTTTAGACGTACTGCCGCCAAGGTCGCTTCTTGCTGTATGAACAGATGGAGCGGTGGGATTCCTAGGATGGCTTCAACTGCTGCAGTCGGAGTAGTCCTCATGCAGCCCGTAGTCGCCATGCAGGCTAGTCTTTGCATGCGTTGTAGTTTGTTGGAGGCTGTAACTAGCTTGGTCCGGGGCCACCAGACCACAGCCCCGTAGGTGATCATGGGGCGGATCACAGCGGTATACAGCCACAGTATAATTTTAGGGGATAAGCCCCACTTCTTACCTATCATTTTCCTGCACTGCCAAAAGGTTATGCAAGCCCTGTTTAGTTTGTTGTCCAGATGACTACTCCAGTTTAGCTTACTGTCTAGTGTGACTCCGAGGTATTTTCCTTCGTTGGCCAACTGGAGTTCTGTATCGAACAGTTTAGGTAGGCGAAAAGGACCTAAAGCACGTTTGTGGGTAAACATGACTAGTTCAGTTTTAGTGGGGTTTACTGATAGGTCAAAATCCCTGCACAATCTCTCTACGATACGTAGCGCTTGCTGAGTGAGGTTGCATAACGTACCCGTCACCTTCCCCGAAACCAGGATTGCGAGGTCGTCGGCATAACCTACTGTGTAATAGCGGTTGGCGTTGAGTTTGGTGATGAGGTCATTAATCACCAGATTCCATAGAAGGGGGGACAGCACCCCCCCCTGGGGGCAGCCTCTGGCTATCATGGCCAGCTGCTGCTCGCCTTCAAGGCGAACCACTCGTTTACTTAGCATATTTGTGATCCAGTCCGTTAGTACCTGTTCTACTCCATGTCCGGAGAGGGCGCTGCTGATACTAGAGAAGTTGGTTTTATCGAAGGCTCCTTCGATGTCTATAAAGGTACCCAGACAAGTGCCTTTCTGATGAATCGCTTCCTCTATCTGGCTGACTACCAGATGAAGGGCGGATTCAGTCGACTTACCTGAACTGTAAGCGTGTTGGTTACCGTGTAGCGGTATAGTCTTGAGAGCGCCATCCCTTAGTTCCCTGTCACACAGCCTTTCCATAGCCTTTAGTAGAAAGGAGGTCAGGCTGATTGGTCGATGGGATTTGGCGTTCGTGTAGTCACCCTTACCAGGCTTAGGGATGAATATTACTTTCACTTCCCTCCATCCTTTAGGAACGTATCTAAAGGCGAGGCACGCTCTCATTAAAGGCAACAGCTTTATAGCGACAGAGGTGCCGCCCCACTGCATCAGAGCGGGGAACACTCCATCAGGACCAGCTGCCTTAAAAGGATGGAAGCTCCGGATGGCCCATTGGAGTTTCTCCAACGTGATCACCCTGCTAGCGTGTAGCCAATCATTATCTGATGGTGTCTGAATTACTTCCTGCCAGTCAACTACCTGTGCGAAGATACATCCCGGGAAGTGAGTTTCAATAAGGACGCGTCTCGTTTCTTCTGGCGAGGATGTTAGTGTATTATCAGGTTTCCGGAGAGTAGCGGGCCCAGGTGTGTACTGTTGCGCTAGTATTATCCTTACCCTGTTAGCTTTCTGGCAAGATTCAATGCTACCACAGAATTTGCGCCATCCTGTGGTACTCCTGAACCTGATGCATTTTTTGTAGCTGGATTTGGCTGCGTAATAGTTATCCCAGTCCTCATCCGCACATGTATTCATGGCTCTATTCAGAGCTTTCCTTACCTTACTGCGCTTGCGTTCCAGATCAGCGCCCCACCAGGGTTGTTTGCCCGGTGTGCTGCGCGGGGTGGTCTCTGGACAGGCAGTTAGGTAGCTGTCTATCATTGATTTAGTGAGGTGACTTACCTGTACTTCAATCTGTGTCGTATCCGCATATGTTGTCGGATAGTTTGATGTCGCGAGCTTTGATACTAGACTGCGTGTATAGGTGGCCCGATCCGTGTTGCCTTACCCCTCTCGTTTTGCGTGTCCATACCCCACAGTTGATGGTGAGCGTTGGCATCGGTCCCGACGACGACCTCACTCTGGCACAAAATGTATGGAACAGCAATTTTTATTTAATAACCGATGATAAATTTCAACGCAGGTGTTTCAGAATCCTAATATGCTGAATTCATGGTAGCTAGGTTGCGCGTCGATCCCTACCATCCCGTGTGTCTACCACAAACCCAGTTACTGTAGCCTAGCCAGTCGCTGTACATTTCTAGCTAAGCTTCAAACTCCTGTGCAGTTACATTTTCTGACTTTGAAATTAATTGGTAAATCTGACTGACATTTTTACTAGGTACCTAATAATAGGTAAAAAACAAAGGTAAAGCTACTGCGGACTAACGTATGCGAGGGGAATATGAGATCTTTCTTCTGACAATCAAGAATGGAAAAGAGAGTGAAGTACTTGTAGCACAGAGCAGGATACTAACTCAGACCAAAATGGCGGATTAAGAAATTAATGGTGCTTCTTCATATATAAAATGTCATAGTAGGTAATTTATGCTATATATTACCTACCTATATGGCTTTATAGCAACCAACCCTTAACATCATCTACGGCCTACATTAAATATATTCACGTTCCCATAAACATAATGAGGTTATATTTCATGGGCCGCGGTTTCCCATGAAATATAAAAGGGAAATGTTCCAAAATGATTAGTGTAGTTCCCCCGAGCAGTATCGGCCCACGATCACGGCCTAACTTAACAAGAAGCAATTTTTCACAATTTTCCATTCTTTTCTATAATACGAAGGTGAGGGGTGGCCGTGCTGCACGGAATCCTGACACAGAATTGTCTATGGTATGGTTTTCATATCAATGCATTGGGTAATTTTGATAGTCTGTGTTTTTGTTCTTCTTCGTGTCGCTGGTGCAGTACAGTATTTAAAATTTTGTTGGACCAAAACTTTACCATTCTACGGCGTCATCTCGTTGATGGCAGCGCAGAGGTCACTTTGAGTGCATGTTTTGGGACACAGAGGCCAGGATAGGAGAGGGAACATGGTATGTGTAGTGAAAGAAATGCTTATAGTTAGATTTTACCCTCAGTAGTTGTTGGATGAAAGATACACTATTTGGTGGCTCATTAACCTATCCTAACGACCAGAAAGAAGCTACAAGAATATAAGCAATGAGCTTAAATCTCGCCTTGTTTTGTGCTATTACAAAAATACCTTAAAGTCTTAAACTAATAATAGTAGACAACTTTTACTTAGACGTGGCAATACGAACAATAACTTTATAATATATGATAATGGGCTGCAGGAAAAAGTAAATATAAGTTTTCCTATTATTATTATTTATTGATATTTTTGATGATCTTTATAATATATACGATGATTCCCATAATAGAAAGAAAGAAAGAAAAATAGGTTTATTTGTCACAGAAACACGTGCAAACAAAAAGATAATTAATTCTAATAACAGGATAAATAAAAACAAGATATATCGATATTCACGAGCACAAAGCAGAAGTAGTCGACGGCTGCACGTCATGACTGTGACAAGAAGGCTTCCATTCAGCATGATGCTGTGCTACATGATTAAAATGATCGAAATTGAGTTCTAGAATCCTTGTAATATCTGCTATTTCTCTATTATTATTTTAGACAGAACAGAACATGATCACTTTCCTCCATTCCTCAGCTCATGGCCGCCCTACCCAGGCTGTACAGCACGCTAGGCGGCGTTGGCATATAATGAAGTGATTACCTCACCTGCGAGCCGCCACGAAATCGTACCATTTTCACTTGCTGAACCAATAAACACAAGAAAAATACCATGAAATATTGATATTTTTACGGCTTCTGTGTGTTAGTACACTATTCATATTTTCTATATGAAAATTAGGTCCTTTGGCTTCCTTTGACGTGTCGTGATAGTCAAGTTTACGTTGCAAAGGGATGACTTAATGATATCAATTGATGTCCTACTCCCCATGAGGAGACGATCGGTGAAAAAACAATCATCTTTAATCTTTATATCTACTAACTGGTGGGTCCACCATCATCGCAAGAAAACGTGAAGCCAGTACTTTAATAGTTATTTATGCAACTGTTGTATAATAAGGGGTATTAAAGCCTAGTGTGATAACAGTACCACATGAGTGTTTTAATACCTAGTTATGTACAGTTGCATACAAGACTTTATCTACACTCATATGTATCCTACTTCCTACTAATATTATAAATGCGAAAGTTTGTGAGGATGGATGGATGGATGTTTGCTACTCTTTCACGCAAAAACTACTGAACGGATTTTGATGAAACTGTACAGTAATATAGCTTATACATCAGAATAACACATAGGATACTTTTTATCCCGATATTCCCGCGGCATCGAAACTTACGCGGGTGAAACCGCGTGGCGCAGCTAGTCCTCTATAAAAGGTTCTGAAACAGTTTTTTTGCAATACTACGAGTAATATCGTACAAAAATGGCGCCCGGCGGGATACATACGACGTGAATTCGAATAACCTATAAGTTCTTTTTAAACTCTTAAACGCGCGTGCATGACAATGTTCTTTTTTTGAAAACGACTTGCATAGTGAAATTTAATACATTATTATAACACTCCTTTGGATGATATTATGGTTACTATGTTATTATGTAACACTGGTTGTTTTAATATTGGCAATAAGCTAACTATTTAGAAACTTTTATAGAGGATTTGTAGCATGTGTGTAGATAAAGTCTCAAAGTGCTAATCCATCTTCTGATTCTTGTTATGCACTGGGACAATTACATACCTATTTACTTACTCTTCTCAGTTTCCTAAAGTTATAAGACAATTTATGACAGAAACGTGATTGTTACCTAAACCACGACTGTTACACTCCTCATCGGTATTACACCATTAAGGAGTCCTATCTAAGTAGGAGCCGGCGGCGCAGATACTGCAACTGCAGCATCGTCGTGACGCATCATATTGTTGTCGTTTACAACAGCCGCAGTCACGGCCAGTGTGTAAACAACTAAACTTTGCATATCATTATATTACAAGCTGGAGACGATTCTGTAATTAACTTTAAGCAATGATTTATTATGAAATTACACTGAAATCTGTATGTGTCACAATTCCGTAAACAAATCAAAAGCCTCGTCAATACACAGTTCTTTCAGAACACCACTAGGTCCTGATCTTTAATTATCTATCTGCCTTTTCCCAACTACGTTAGGGTCCGCTTCCAGTCTAACCGGATGCAGCTAGCCCAGCCTCTCCGATCTTTATTAAAACAATATTTTATTTTATTTTTTATTTTATTTTATTAGGATCTCCAACAAACAATACACCTTACATGCTATATTGCAATGGGGAAGAACGAAAATCTATGTGCTTTCTAATATAATATCTTATTTCAACTACAGACACTCGGCGAAGACCCACAAAAAAAGGACGCCTCCACCTCAAGCTAACGTCTTTATTATCAGCAATACCAACATAATAGCCCAAAAACAATCTCGTACCTGTATCCAAATAATTGTATCTAACGACTGCCAACCATATAATCAAAAGCATATCAGCCGAAATCAATTTTTCATCGCCGAAGTCGATTTTAAAATTATCATACAAAGCGAAGTAGTCCTACCAACCAATACATCGAGACCCCTTGTTTCAACCAACTCGGTAAAAGCCACAGGTCAGTATTACTGGGCAGTTTATAAGAATTAGTTCGAACAACCAATATAACAAAACCCGTGATTTTAACCAAATTGGCTTAAAGCACAGGTCAAAGTTTTTGGTGTGTTTATAAGCTGGTGAAGTATAATTAGATAACAAGTGCTATGGTCCAATAAAATTGATTTAGATACACGGAAAGCAATTGTGTTCGGTTGTATACATCGTGTATACAACTACATGAGTAATTGTGGTCTTTGTGGCTTATTATTGTATGTTTTTGTTATGATTATTTGGTCTATTAGGTGTGCTATGAATACTAAAAATGAGCTTTAAGCTTTAGACATTATAATATACCTTCGTAATATTCCGCTGTCCAGGCTTTGGCGCTTCCTAGTTTCTTTCTACCTCCAGTTAATCAGGGTCTTCATTGCCCATTATAACATAATCAGCCTTTATTGTTCCCAGTGCTGGGACACAGGCGTCCTCTCTATGAGATAGAGCAGGCGAACTCAGAGCGGATTGGTGGATTTTACATATCTTCGAGTTTTTAGGACATGCCGATTTACTCACGATGTTTTCCTTCACCGTTTTTGAGAGCAGCGGTGATGAAATAACTTACACAGAGTAAGGCGCCTACTTGGGTTCGAACACACGACCTATAGTTAGGTCTTGTCGAGGTGTGCTAGTCGGGGCTATGCCACAGGGTCACCATTGCCCATTATCAACCAGACAAAATCTTCTTTGGAACCTTCTCCTACGTGTACCGAAAACTTTCGAATCCCTTATGTTCCCTACAGGCTACGTAACTTCTATGCTCTTACGTTCAAAAAAGAATGCTGACTTTATTAAAATTTCGATCCATTTGAGCGCAGAAAAACGTACAAATTTAACGCCAATAAACAAAACTAAACAATCCAAATAATCACGTCAAACAATCAACGTGACAGGAAAGAAAGAAAAGACCAAAGTTTAAAACAACTCGAAACAAAGAAACACTTTGCTTACAATTTTATAATGAGCACTATTTTCATTAATAATTTAGTTCTCAAAGCTAGTGTTTCGTGGCGGCGTGTTACCCAAGTGTCACTCCGTGAGCCACGCACGAGCACGAAGCCCTAGCACGTTGCGTGCAAGCGGTGTCGACCAATTTGCACGTCGCACGTCCAAGCTCAATTTACTTGTCAAACCGAGCCGCGCCATTACCCCTGACTTGTGAAGCGAGTGCAGCGCTTTATGGAAAAGTGTCGAGGAAATATTTATTTTTGAACGGTTTTGAAGGGATTTAGAGACAAATGGTAAAGGATTAAGTAGTTAGGAAACGCAAGTTGAGGTTTTGGTTATTTGAGAATACGGTTAAAATGCATTCAATAAGGTCCTGGAGCTTTTAGCGCGTTCAAAGGCGGGGCATTTAAGCTCAAACGTTAACGTAACTCCAGCCATTTATCAGCGCTGCACGAAGCGTTAACCGCTTGATTGCATCAGACACGAAACATTATTAAGACATTCTCAGCCCTAACGCGCCGGCCCCGCCGCCTGCCTACTTCATTAGAAATTAATTTACGCTCAAAATAAGCTAAACGGTCAATATCATCGAAAGTTCGACTGTACGTGATAGCGCGAGAACGCAATCATCTCGACAAAAAGTTCTGCTAACAGATTACGATCCAATTACGACACACTGAGTCAACATTCGAATCAAACTAAATACGTGACGCCGAGACGTGGACGTCATCACGACGCGACGGTTCGAGCGACCCACAATTTGCTCACCATCACATTCAATCACCTCCAACTAACGACCGGCCGCAAAAAATACACGACAGACTCTCAGGAAGTCGGACAACAATAAAAAAACAAATAAGTAACCCGAGCAAATTAAGTTATAACCTAAAACACGTATGAAGCCATCATCCCAATGGTGTAATCATATTAACGACTACAAAAGAAGCGGCAAAAAACACAAAAATTAGAGGATCGGGAAATGTGGGGCAAACAAAAACGTAACGCATCGCCTAATTATAGCTGTTGGACGAAAAAACAATTTTATGTTCGGCGGGCCGGCGCACACTAGCGCCTTTATGCTGTTTGATTATAGCCTGCTACTCACTTCACTATTATACTATGATAAAAATAACGCAACGATCGTGACCTAACCCGCAATTTCTGCGTTTAAGTGTTGGTCCAACGCATGTTTTAGGCGTACAATTTATAAACAATGCATCATAGCTTTCTTCAGTATACAAAATGTTTCTTTCCACTTCAGTTGAGAACTTTCAAAGCTCAAATCGGAATGCATATAATCCGGCCGCTGTTATCCTCAACAAAAGTCAACCCGTGTCGACTGCTTCCCGGGCAAATCCTTTATTATTTCGACGTGTATAATATTTTTATTTTGTTTCTTCCACGATTATTATTTATGAATTATTATTATTTGAGAATTTATTATTAGCTCGGAGAGCAAGCGCGGCCTTTTCAATTTGCCACAAGGTGCCGGGCGCTCAGGTATGCGCCCGCATTAATTTTGTACGTTTTTTCTTAATACCTTTTTGACATTTCTTCTGTTGCGTATCGCTAATTAAATTTCTGTTTAGTTCTCATAAGATACAAATTGATTTGGTCCGTAATTTAATTAAGTCTTTAATTTTCTCGGAGCGAGATTAACCGCTGTATTTATGTGTAATGACTTGCAAATGGTAATTGGAACGTCTTGGACAGATGTTTATATTAATACTTGTGTATGGTCGTTTGGGTCTACTTAAGTTATTCTTAACACTAATGAAGTAATCGACATTTATACCTTTTGAGTTGAAAATATTAACGAAGTGGTGGAATAGTAAATGCTGGTGAGATGTAAAGAGGCTTGGCTCAAACCGCTATAACTCCGAGCCTGGCATGTTCTGACATTGATGTTGCCGAGTCAAAGGGTTTTATAGACTTGAGGAAAATGGATGCGGGGTGGCCAGAACTATGTAGAATTTAAAATTTAAATTAGATTATTTTTGTTCTTCAATATTTATGTTAATGCACGAGCATGCTGGAATTTAACGGGACGTGAATAATTTGAGGAGAAGATGGTGATTTTTCTTCAATACTGAACAATTTTTTTTCGTTATGAGGTATTATGAGCAGCTGAACTTCAGATTCATAGTTTTATTTTAATACACGTTATGTGCATCATCAGCCTATGATGTTCCCACAGATGGTACACAGGCCTCCTCACAGTAAGAGGGAGTAGGCCGTAATCTACCACGCGGGCCCAGTGCGGGTTGGTAATTAGATATCACGTCTTCGAATTTTTGGTTCTAGGACATGCCGGTTTCCTCACGATGTTTTCTTCACCGTTTTGAGAGCAATGATGATGAAATTATATACACAAAGTATAGTACCTGCTTGGGTCTAACTCATGGCCTACAAATCTACAACACTGCTCACCCCAGCTCGTTATGTGATCATCATAAATATTACGTAGTCAAATATCTTCAAAAAACCTCAAAACAAGTTCAATTTAGAACAACCTCTCAAAAAAAATCCGAACACAGCAATTTAAAAACCAAAACAGTTTAACCCTCCGCTAGCGCAGCACGATAACATTAATATTACGAGGCTTATCATTTAATAAGAGTAGAGCCTACCGATTGTTCGTCCGTCCGTCCGGACGTATACACGGCTATTTAATTTGTCGGATAGCCGCCGCTACGGGCGAGGTGTGCATTTGAGAAATTACCCCTCAGATACAGCACACATTGTTATTGCTTGTTATAAATTACGCAAGTTTATTGTGCCGATAAATACCCCCGCGGCAGTGGAGGGGTTAACGCTGTGATTTGTGTTGCCAGTGCTAAATACTGGGCGGTTATTGGCGAGTTTTGATTGGTAATTGAACCTAGTTTCGGTATTAGATGGGTAGGTATGTAATAAGTCAATGATGATTAGATGGTGATGAAGATATTATAATTATTATCTATGCTTTGCAAGTGCAGCTTATTAATTAAATATATGACAAAACGTACCTAAGTACCTGATGAAGTTTACAACAATCTTTCTACGTGTAGCAAATTATTATACCTACATAGTAGTGATAGCAATTTATTTCTTAAAAACAAAATTGAAATCGTATCTTAATACGTGACATCATTCATCATGGCGGATTCTAAATAATCGTAATATTGATTCGCTTTTTTACTACATTGCCAAATCTTATTTTCTAATTTAATAAGCCATTAATAACAGAAACCCCATACAATATTCCCTCACAAACCCGCGTCGCTATCGCGCATCTGCGCCGGCGCAACGGCGTGGCAGCGACGCCCCGCCATTTGTATTCCCGTGCACCGCGCAGATTGCACGCCTAAACTATATTATTTATTAACCGCGCTTCTTCCTGAGATGGATACGGATGGAAAACATTTTGAGGTGGAAATAAGGTGTTATTATAGTTTGGAGATTACTTCCTGGGTAAATTTATTAATTTGTTAAGCTTTCAAATCAAAGTCTTGAGACACGTAGTCAGGAGAATAAAGACTTAATATTTTAAAAGGCAACAGCTTGTGAGGGCTGTTCACCTAATAATCCTGAATACTCATTCCTCCTGACACACGATTTTTTTTTATCGAAAATACAACCATCGCCAATATATGTATAGGCCTACACACGCCCAAAAAAAGACAGTGTTTAACTACCGCACCGCAAATTAAAAAAATCTCGCCAAATTGACATCCTCGGTCAACTTTCGGCTTGAGTACGCTAAAATCAAATCCCGCAAAATAACTCACTCCTCATTACACTCTCCGCAAGTTAAAACCTCGCTGTGTGACCCGGGTCACGTTTGGCTGAAGTACCTACATCGCGAATTTCGCCGAATTTAAACACCAGAAGAAAGGGCGCCCTCATCTGAGCAAGCAGCGGCAGAACAGCATAAAGGTTAGTGGAATCAAACTTCTCTCCTTTGATTGTGTCTCTCGTCGGCTGGTCATCCTCCATTGCCTATACGTACTCCGGGCCCACAGTTATTTATCCCGCATTAATTAAATAATCTTCCCGCATTTAAAAAAAAACAACAATTATTCCCGCCCCACCATTTTTGGTCTTCAATAAGTCTTAAGTCTTAATATAAGTAAATATTATATGCGGATAGAGTATTTTCTATTTCTATTCTAAAATCGTTCGAATTTACATTAGGTACTTTTACTCCGCGTGTTCGACTCGGTCCACAGCATAATCAGCCTATAATGTTCCCACTGCTGCGACACCGACCTTCTCTTGGTAAGAGGGTCCACAGACTTATTTTTTTTATTGCTGAATAGGCCCGCTTTTGACCTCGATCACGCCTGATGGAAAGCGATGGATGAGCGAGCGTGCCCAGAAGATGCCTAAGACACTGGAACTCCCACGCACCGACGAAACACAGCGGGCTGCTTGACGCCGGACTCCGGTGGGAGGGTGGTCGCAAACCAGGCAGGCAATAGCCCTACCACCGCAAGGCAAGATTTGGCCAGACAAATAAAGTGTTGGATGTGACTGTCCAGGATGCGCAGAGCGCTCGGTTCAGTTGAGTAACTGGCAGAACAAACTGCGCTACACGAGGAGGCTTCTTCATGCATCACTATCCTATTCGTATCGTTTAACTCCAGCAATACTTTCGGCCGAAGCGCCTTTATCCATTCGGAAAAATTAAAGTTGAATATGGCTCAGCCACATCTGCTTTTTAAACATTTCAAATTATGCGCTCTATCAAGAGATTCCTGAATCCTGCCCTGATCATAACGTCACCAAAAGCAATAGAAAGCAAGAAAGAAGCAATTCAGTGGCATAAGAAAAAAAGAAACCCTAAAATGATGAAAACTGAAAGAAACACTTTGATTTGCCTCAGCTAACATACACAAAGTAGGCCCAAAAAGGCCGAACATAACCTCTATGGCTCAAAGTCTTACCAACACATACTTAAATAAGTACCTAATCGGTAATGCCAACCCAATTAAACAATTGACCCCCAGACAGAAAACAGCATAATTTGATGTCATCATATAAGGATACCTCGATCATATTCAACACTTTCTTTTAGGCCATAAAAAATAATGGCCAAATACCATGATGATGTATAAATTTCATTAAAAACCATTTTGTAAAACGATGCCCAGACGTGCGCGTGAGTTGAAACTCAAAACGGCTTTTACTTGCAAATTATTTGACCGGTTAAGTACGTAAGGTAAGTATGTATCGGTCAAATAATAATACGTATTAATACGTATTACGGGTGATAAAAATTATATGTCTTTATTGGCTGCTTGGCGTGACTAATTTCGGGTGTTGTAAGGGCCTTATTTCCGGCTCAGTCATCTTGTTTTAGACCGGAAATCACCGTCTTATTAACTGTTTTACATAATCACTACAAAGTATATCATAATAAGCTACTTACGTCATCAATTTCTATAACTGTTGTGTTGGCAAATGCGTCTTTCTTACAATCAGTATACCTAACCAAAATTCATTTTCAACAACATAAACTCAAACTCAAAGCATTTATTTCTGTTAAACCATTTACAGGCACTTTCGAATTGTCAAGAAGTCGGTCAGTCAGAAAAAATTAAGCTAGTTGTCCATTCCAAAGCGTAGTAGGTACCTATAGAGAAGAACGGGCAAGAAACTCCATGAACACTCTTTTTAAATTATATTTTTACAAAAATATTAGTTAGAAAATTAATTTATAATAATATGTGAGAACGATGTAAAAAAAGACATACGCGTTAAAAGCGTCCAGAGTACAGCAAATAGTAACAAAACAACAATCCAAAAATAAAATAATTAAAAATAAGCCGAGGCAGCTAAAAGATGAGCCCCAACTGACGGCGCCCGTTCACGAACATGACGCATAGATCAGCACCATTCAGCTCAACCATAAATTATATTTTTACAGCAAGACTTTAGGGACACCCTCAAAAGGAACTAAGAGTCGCCTAAGCAAGATATTATGGGCATAATTTTGGAAAAAGTAAAACAGATTAACCAGTTTTTTTTATTATTTAGGGCCCCGAAACAACGTACGGTATTAATAACATAACATAACACACATAACGAAACATCACGCCTGTATTATCTGAAGGGTTAGGCAGAGACAAGAACCTAAAACTTAAACCGATACCAAGGTACCGCTATTAAAATATTCAGCGGGATGGTCCGAAAGGGTTACCGCTGCCCCGGAACATAAAGGGCTAAGGAAGGAACACGGGTGGGTTTTATTCAGTAAGAGTCTGACACACCCTTCTACTCCACCCTGAGCGGGAGGGGTCATTTGATGATTTCCCATCCACAAAAAAAAAGGTTACCGCTATTAAACCTATGCTGCCTCAAATAACTGAATTATTCACTTCAGTGTAAAAGACAAATTACACACAATGAAGATGAAACACTGTCATTTAATCTGAACTACAAGATTTTCCTTATAATTTCCTTCCTCATTTCTTTTTAACTTCAAAACAAAAAGCTCGGGAACAGTTAATCGCGCCCGCGGCCGCTATCACACCGGCTGTTATTATTTTTCATTGTTACTGTTATTGCTGGCAATCCGCTTATTACGCCGATGTTACCACGCTTAACAAACTATTAAAGGTACTCTCTTAACGCCTTATTATTGTGATTAATCCGCGCGATTGTCCGAGAAAGCGTGCTTTTTTTAAACAATGAAATCTCCCTAAGAGAATGGTGAAGGTTTTGAAATTGTTAGATGACCTTTTTTACTATAAAGATAAGCAACTTTTACAAAAGTATCAGACGCATTTTGGGTTCGGAACGCGGTATGGTACGGCGCGGCCGCAGAGCTAGTAAAGCATCGGCCGCGCGCCGCGCATGCGCGTCGCGTAGCTGCGCCGCACGCGCGCCGCCTGCGTAGCCCCTCCCGCACCCGAGTCAGTCGCGCGCCGCTCCAACGAGCGTACGTAACATAAAAATTCCAATCGCAACGACCGCGGCTCTCGCTCGTTCCCGCCAAAAGTTTGTTAATATAATATTCTCGTACTGTTTTTCACCATTGACTGTCTCTCAATAAAGAATACCAACACCATCCACCCCTAAGACGACCCACTGACCCACGCCTTTGTTACAGTGACGCCCAACTCGCGGCCATGTTAAGTTTCAACTTTTAACAACGGCTAAACGCTAAACGAACCCAGTGAAGTGTGGTTAACAGTCAGTGACTACAGAGACATTATCATGCCACGAACGACGCGGGCAACCCGAGCAGCAATCGACCGCAAGGCGGAAGAACCAGGAAGCGACGGTTACTCCGACGCGGACTGTGACTCAGTGGTGGAGCTACGCGCCCATGCCGGCGCCGCTACTAGTGCTACCACCCATGCACGCGACTCAACCGACGCGGCCGAGGAGATGCGCGCCCAGGGGGGCGCCGCCCTCGACCACACGCTCGGCGGGGCCCACACCGGCGTACCCGCCGCAGCGCTGAACACCGAACGGCTACTGTCCACCATGATGGAGTCATTCGCCAGGATGCAGGCGGAGACCAACCGCACTCTGGTGGAAACCCTACGGTCTTTACATCAAGGCAACCAGTGGAACCCAGTCGCGTCGACACCGGCGGCATCGCCCACGGCGAACGCGCCCGCCACCTCCGGCGGCAACTTTTCAAAGTGCACCGCGAGGTTTGACGGGCAGTCACACGACACCGAGGTACTGGAGGCGTTCATCGATGCAGTGGAGGTCTACAAGGAGTGCGCCGGCGTGTCCGACGAGCACGCGTTACGCGGCCTCTCCATCTTGCTGAGCGGCGACGCGGCGGTATGGTGGCGCGGCGCCCGGGCCTGCGTCGGCTCGTGGCCGGACGCACTCGCGCGCCTGCGCGCTGCCTACGGCGTGCAAAAGCCCGCGTACAGGACACTGCGCGAAGTATTCACGCGTGAACAGAGTGAGTGTGAACGCGCGGAAATTTTTATATCAAAGGTACGATCATTATTAGTTCAATTACCCTATGTTGTGCCAAGTGTGATGATAGTGGATATTGTGTACGGCTTACTACATCGTCGAATACGAAAACGTTTGTCGCGAGACACCATTAGCGATATTGATCATTTGTTAGAGAGAGCGAGACTCGTGGAAGATTCGATAACGGAATTAAAAAACTCGATCGTTTCCGCGAATAACCCGAATGTACCTACCGTTCCCGACCGCGGTACTATGAGTCCGAGCGCAACCACCGGTTCCAAACTCACCTCTAACTCGAACGATACCTCTAAACGTAATCGCATTAGATGTTCGTTTTGCAAAGCGTTCGGTCACGCAGCTAACGAATGTCGTAAGGCTAATAAAGTTGATAGTGACAATAAGGGTAATAAAGTAGGTACTAGTGATAAAGATAATATTAATCCGATACGTTGTTATGGATGCGGTCAGCCAGGGGTGGTCAAGTCAAAGTGTGAAACTTGTTCGATTAAACCCGCGCCCACCAAACCGTCCGATTTTAACGTAGTAAAAGGTGACTTCTTCGCATCGACGACGTCGCATCCTTTGATAGCAATAAGCGTAGTGGGTAAGGAAGGGGTAGCGATAGTCGATACCGGGGCCACGCACAGTGTTGCTAGCCCATTATTGTATTCGTTGTTAGTAAATAACGGCGTTCAATTCCACGAAATGGAGCGCTATATCGGGCTCGCCGACGGCTCGTGTCATAGGAAAATGGTTAGGATCGCTACGGTACCTGTCACCCTAGATAGTCGAAGAGTCGACACCGAGTTTATGGTGTTCCCCGGTGATGACACCAGAACACTTTTAGGTCGTGATTTTATTGCTAACGCGGCTATTGTTCTAGACATAGCTCAGGAGTCATGGCATTTTGCAGATAGTCCAGGAGACCGGTACCCCTTTTTGCAATCTTATGTACTGAACAGCGCGGCCGTGGCGCAAGCAGAGGTCTGCGATGTATCACTGCGCCAAGATGAAGGTACGAGTTTGCCACCGGAGCACAGGGCCGCACTCAACGAGTTCTTGCAAGGCAGAGTCGCTCAGTTCGCTTCGGCGGGGCCTCCCACGGACTTCGCCGTCCATAAGATAAAGGTAAGCGAGACACAGGAACCTTTGGCTTCTCCTCCCTTTAGATTGTCGCCGCCTAAGAGAGAGGCACTTGAGAAGGAGCTGCACAAACTGGTCAACTCTGACGTCATTGAGGAATGCGAGTCGCCGTGGGCATCGAATGTCGTTCTTGTCAAGAAAAAGGATGGCAGCTTCAGACTGTGTGTTGACTACCGCAAGCTCAATACTGTCACTGAGCCTGACCGGTACCCTCTCCCAAGGATTGAGGACATTCTTCATGACGCAAAAACAGCTAAGTACATGACAACCCTTGACCTCCGAGCTGGCTACTTTCAAGTGAACGTCGACCCTAACGATAGGGACAAGACAGCATTCACGACACCGCTCGGCACTTATAGATTTAAACGCATGCCAATGGGTTTGCGCAACTCAGGCGCTACGTTCCAGAGGCTGATTGACAGATGCAAGTCGAACTTGCCAGGTACTACTCTTCTAGCATATTTAGACGACTTGTTGATAATGTCCGATGAGACTTTCGAGAAGCACCTTGCCGACCTCACCTCCGTGTTCGATCGACTCGCCTTGTTCAACTTGCGGGTAAACCGCGAGAAGAGTCACTTCGCGAGGGAATCGGTAAAGTTCTTAGGGCACATTATCTTACCAGGTGGTATCCACGTCGATCCAGGGAAGACCGCAGCAATCGCGGACATGCCGACGCCTCGGAACATAAAACATTTGAAATGTTTCCTGCAGACCTCCAGCTGGTTTAGGCGCTTTGTACCTGACTACGCAGAGGTTGCCAAACCGTTGACAATGCTGCTAAAAAAGGCAAGTATATGGAAATGGGGCCCGGAGCAGCAGGCAGCTTTCGAGAAGATCAAGCAACTGCTAGTATCGGCGCCGATCCTGCGTCAGGCTGATGCGACGTTACCCTTCGTCCTCAGAACCGACAGCAGTGGGTATGCTCTAGGGGCGGTTCTCCTCCAGGGGGAGGGGATCGACGAGCGCCCAATAGAATACGCCAGTCGACTTTTGACCGCCGCTGAAAAGAACTACAGCACGACGGAGAGGGAGGCTCTAGCCGTCGTCTGGGCAGTCTCCAAGTTCAGGGGGTACGTAGATGGCGCTGAAGTCGTGATAAAGTCGGACCATCAGCCGCTTAGGTGGCTGATGAGTATGAAGTCTCCGAGCGGTCGCCTAGCAAGGTGGGCCCTGAGCCTTCAGGAGTATAACCTGAAAATAGAATATACACCAGGTAAGGCCAATGTTATAGCTGACACTCTGTCGCGTCCGGCATGCGCCGAAGACGCCGATTGTGACCTGTGCTGCGCTGTGGTCGACGTGCCCTCTCGCAGTCTGAGGGACCTGCGCGAGAACCAAATAAAAGACCCAGAGGTGAGTAAAATCGTCGAGGCCCTGGAGTCCGACGACCCCTCTAGGGGGAGGGTATGGTCAAACAAAGGGTATGTGCTCGCCGAAGGCGTGTTATATAGATATTGCCCTGAGAACGAGGAGCACGATGACGCAAGTCTGGTAGTCCCAGAACAAGAACGTGCCAAAGTATTGGCCGAATATCATGATGCACCCACCGCTGGTCACATGGGCGCGGAACGTACGCTGCAACGCTTGATCGGTAAGTACTACTGGCCGGGAATGCGTTCCTACGTTACGCAGTACGTTAAAAATTGTGTACCTTGCCAACGCTATAAGGCAGACACTGGGAAACCGTCTGGGTTGTTGCAGACGCCCGCTTCTGCACGGCGGTTTGAGGTGTTAGCCGTGGACCTGTTCGGCCCTCTTCCTGAAACAGCGAAAGGATACAAATGGATCCTGATAGTCGAGGACACCTGCACGCGCTGGGTGGAGCTGTTCGCCCTTACTTCAGCTACCAGTGAAGAATGCGCAAAGGTACTTGTATCGGAAGTATACTTACGGTTCGGAGTCCCCAGGCGCCTTGTTAGTGACAACGGTGTTCAATTTATAAGTGAGGTAATGCAGCAGACCTGTCATGCGATGGGGATTACACAATCACTTACTTCATTTTACCACCCCGAGGCGAATCCGGTGGAACGTAAGAACCGGGACCTCAAGCCGCAACTGGCGATTCTGGTAGGTAAAGACCATGAGACGTGGGATATTCACTTATCTGCTGTCCGATTCGCTATGAACTCGGCAGTCACATCAGGAACCGGTTACTCACCCGCTTATTTAAACTTCGCGCGAGACATGCGCGCGCCAGCAGATGTCATGTCAGAGATGCGCACCATAATCGAAAGCGATCATTATGTAGGTGACATCACTAATTTTCTTAAGAAGATTTCGTCAGTACTCTTAGATGCTCGTGACGTCTATGAGAGTGCCCAGGCGGCACATAAGAAGTACGCCGATGAACATCGTCGACCAGCTCCAGATTATAAGGTTGGTGATCTAGTGCTATTGAAAACTCAAGGGGCTAATGACACTGGCAGAGGGCAGACATCAAAATTTATCCCTCGCCGTGACGGGCCATATAAGATCCGAGCTGTGGTCAGTCCCACAACATACATCCTCGAGCGCCTCAGCGACGGTACGGTACTGGGTAAGTACCATGCCTCTGCACTGACTCCCTTCGTTGGTCGCATCCAAGCCCCGGTACAAGAGAAACGTAAGAGGGGGAGGCCTCGTAGGAGCTAACCCAAACGCGAGGACGTTCGTTAGGGTTAGAGGGGGAGACTATCAGACGCATTTTGGGTTCGGAACGCGGTATGGTACGGCGCGGCCGCAGAGCTAGTAAAGCATCGGCCGCGCGCCGCGCATGCGCGTCGCGTAGCTGCGCCGCACGCGCGCCGCCTGCGTAGCCCCTCCCGCACCCGAGTCAGTCGCGCGCCGCTCCAACGAGCGTACGTAACATAAAAATTCCAATCGCAACGACCGCGGCTCTCGCTCGTTCCCGCCAAAAGTTTGTTAATATAATATTCTCGTACTGTTTTTCACCATTGACTGTCTCTCAATAAAGAATACCAACACCATCCACGCCTTGTTATAAAAGGTATTTACCACAACTAACAAAAACACTAGGTACTAAATTAAATGACTAACTATCAGTTAGTTATATATCCAAATAAATACTAAAACAAAAAGGACACTTACTCGTACCTTTTCATGAATAAAATGTAAATTCTTCTTCGTAGCGTGTCGATAGCAATCAAAATGGACCCGGCCCAGAATTCTGCTACTTGTTTGGCGCCATCACCAGCGTCCATCAGTTCCTGTAACGTGCAGCTGACAGGACACGCAGGACACGATATTAAGTGTCCCATTCGTTTGTGGAACAGCACCACATTTACACCCCAAGGCGGAGTCTTCTATGAATCTCCCGCCTCCGTCCGCCTCTGTACATTTATGTGCTTGAAGTATTAAATAAATAAATAAATCTCCACCTGAACAGGTAAATTGAAAAAGCTAAATAATAATTATTATAAACATATTATGCTGAACCGTGGCTAAATAATAACAGACGCTCAGGTCGATCGATCAGGATAAGCTACGCTTGCCGCGGTTGGTCTGTGGATGGGTTACCATCTTTACATATCGATACCCCTCTGTGCCTCGGAAAGCATGTTAAGCCGTTGGTCCCGGCTGTCATTCGTAGATCTTTGACAGTCGAGAAGGGGTATAGTATTACCTAGTAACTGGGTTGTGGAGGTCAGATAGGCAGTCGCTCCATGTTAATACAGGTATTCAGCTGCATCCGGTTAGACTGGAAGCCGACCCTAACATAGTTGGGAAAAGGCTAAGCAGATTGCAAAATCAATCAATCGATTGATTATACTGTACTAGACTTCAGTCTACTGCAGAGTACATCGCTTGCCCGCAAGAATACTGTATTAACTTTAAAAATTTATTTTTTCAGGAGAAGCGATAAAGCTTTTGGCTACAATTGTAGCTAAAAGCTTTAATCAAGCGGGCAAGCGACATGTCTTCCGTCTCTCTTTATTTTATTCATCCGTATCCAACACCCTAATAGCGTAGCACACTATCAATCTAAATCTGAACCATTTTGAAGGATAGGTAATGCTAATCCATTGCTTCATTGTTCGAAAAATATGTCTGCTCAACAACGTAAATAAAGCAATGGATGTTTATTTATTTATTTACAGGAAAACCAACAGCTATAACAGATGCATAACAATTGTATATGAGACGTAAAGCCAATTACAGGTTCTCACGGATAAAAACAGAAAATGCGGTAGAAATCTTAGGATCACTAACAAGCACAATAGAAAAGAATACATATATAAGGTATATAAACACTATTCGCTTTTGAAAAAGTTGTTGAAGCTGTTTGAGAAATGTTGTTGAACTGTCAAAATAATAACCATTGCTACTGATAGAGTGTTACGCAATTACTCGCAGTATTTTCATTCCCACACTGTGTAATTTAATAATATTGCAAAAACTAACTAAAGACAACTTTACTGTATTGTTTTATTGTAACATCGCTTCAATTTCAACACGTAATTAAAATCAGAGCAATTACACAACCGAGCTTTATCTATCTGGCTGTCGGCTTCTGATTCTGACACATTGCAATGTAACAATCCAATCTGTTAAGTTGTTGAAAAATAAATGACTATTTTGAAACAGTTTTGTTTATCTTTTGCTACCTAATCTCATTAATTATATAGTCCAGAAAAAATTGCAACAAAGTGTCAAACAGACTGCTACAGTTATATTTTTTCTTAGCTATCGTGAACATTGACTCCTGAGATCAATCAACTCAGCCTGTCGCAGTCCACAGCTGGACATAGGCTGCGCTACAACAACCAGTCCTCCGCCTTCCGCATCCAGTCTGTCCCAGCCACCTTCTATAGATCGTCGGTCCATCTAGCTGGGGGGCGTCCCACACTACGCTTGCCGATACGCGGTCTCCTGAGATACAAGTATATTTTACTTAGTACAGACGCCAGCACATCAAGCTACTACAATCTGTCAAATTTCTTTAATAGATCTACAACTTTATCGTTAAAGCATAAGGTTCAAGGTTAATTGGGAAAATTTAACAGTGTTAGGTAGCTTGATGTGCTGGCATCTGTACAAGAAACTTATAATTTTGTTTTCACTTCAGTAGCTCAAACATGTAGGTTTTGCTGCCTGAAATCAGTGAGCAAAATCCGATTTTGCTCACTGAGTGAGACAAAGTAACTTTTTAATTTTTTTTTTCAGAAAGCCGCGGATATCTTATTCAGCCTTGGGTTACTGATACAATTCGAAACATTCACACTCTATCTCTTTCCCGCCATTAGAAAGAAAGAGAGACAAAGACCAGCCCTTTTCAAACTAACTATGTCTTTTAATGTAATTTATTGATTTTTTTACTTATTGTTGTATTTAAACGAAAATAAGTATTTACTGGATATAAAACTGATATTTAACCTGTAAGTATTTATTTCTAGTTTCAATAATATTACGTAATATATTTTGAATAATAAAATATCATGGGTGCTATTTCCGAACACGCTTTAATTTATCTCTAATACGCTTTTATTTATTAATGTTCTCGCTGCTGAAGTGAATCATTGAATCCTTCGCTTGCTCAGGATTAAAAATCAGCACTCGCAGCAAAAAACGAGTTTGCTCTCTTGTTGCACAAATAACTATTGTTGTTGTGACAACCCTTGGGCCATAATCCATTTGGCACATCCAAGTATTTCTTCATTTATTTAGCTCGTGGTCTAACTCTAATCCCAGGAAAAAGAGAGGACCTAGTACCTTATTATTGGCAATACCTATATTCCGACACTGTACATTTATGCTTAAAGTATTAAATAATTAAATAAATATCTGCATAACTAATTGACCACCCTGAAAATATTTCTGTCTTCACTCAAGCACCAAATGTTGCACATTTACTATTAAAGATAAAAAATTAAATACAGCATAATTACCTATTATTTATTTATTCATCGTATTGGCACCTACTTGTATTTATGTCTGCATCATTTCTTTCTGAATTCCCTGAAAAACAGTATAAAAGCCGGGTACCTACGTCTGCCCGTATATTTGGCCTTTTGCCTCAAAAACAATGCTGACTCCAAAGACTGCACTGGAGCTGGATAAGGCAAGAATAATGGCATTCATTAATTAATACTGCGCATACGTGACCATTTGTTTCGGATCTCTCACTCTCTGACCGCCAGATACTGGACGGTTCTATACTGTACCTAGGTTTAATCCTGGAATCTTTGACTTTCAAAATTTCAGCTTACTTCTGGGGAGCATACCATACTGAATATGCAATGTGTGTGTGTGTGTTCTTTTGTAATGTGCGTTTTGTTTGTGCAGAACAAACATTTTTTGTTCCTTCTTTTTCTTCTTTTGAAAAAGAAGAAGCAAAATACGTTTTTTTTTTTTGTAAACATGACGCACAGATAGAACACAAACACAAAAAGAAGAAAAAATATGCGTCACATCAACGCAAAGCGGCCATCGCTCAGCATAATGCTGTGAACCTTTGCGAGACAGAGCCCCAGCCCTGGTTTTCAGCGACAGCCGGCGTTGACGTCAACCGGTACAGTATACGATGAGATACCATTTTTTGTCTTAATTTCTTTTCTTTCTTCTTTCTAATGTGTCTTTTCGTTTTTTTTCTAAAAGTTAAAGTTATCCTTTACCACGGGTAGTACGACTACTTACCTAAAACTTTGAGATGGGAATCGCTCTTCTGGGGAAAAACTAGCACCACACTTACTTTTGCTCCCAAGCAGCACTGCTGTATTATACAGAGTAGCGATTAAGTTATCATATTAAACAGTACGGCGGTTATAATAAGTTGTTATGAGTCTGTTAAAATATGAAAATAATGAATTTTACTAAAAATTTAAAACTAAATTTTTCGAACATTTAGTTCGAAAAATTTAGTTTTAAACTTAACAATTGGCAAGAAATAAATCACCTTTGATAGTAAGGCATTAGACACGTGCGGGCCAACAATGGTATCAACAATTCTATACAAACTTTATGGTATTGTTACCAAATATTCACAAATTAAATACTCAATTGAAAAGGGCCCACAGCTAGAATATTAATTGTTATTAATTATTTTGATTGTGTGTGTTTAAAATAAATAATGTAGAATACGTGGTTTCAATTAATGTGATAACCTAGGTAATCGCCACACTGTATACTAGTCTGAAGGATGGGTAATGGAGAAATTACAAGTTCAAGAAAACTTTCATCTTTATCTCTATGGTCGACCCACGCAAAATACGCGCATTGACGTGGAGTTGCGGACACCAGCCCGTTTCACCTTTTTACCTTAGGGTCGACCCACATCGAAGTCCAAGTTTACAAAAGGACGCTGCTTTCCATTGCTTCATATGTCCAAAAAATGTGTCTGCTCAACAACGTAAATAACGCAATGTATATTGTTGAACTGTCAAAATTAAAACCATTGCTACTAATAGTGTGTTACGCAATCATCCCACAGGGTGATCGTATTTTCTATCGGATGGACATTTGTAGGCAACCTTAACATTTATAAAGAACTTTCTTCGAAATTTTTCTTTCTTTCCTGAAAACCCCTTAATCCTTTTTTGGGATAACTCAGAAATATGTACCATGGTTGCAAGCGGATTAAACCAGCGACGAACCATGGTCGATGGTATCGCGCGGGGTCACACAATAACACTTTGTAGCGGCAAATGAAACGCTTTTATGTAATTGGCCGATGTTGCCGGCGCACTGTGGGAGCGTTGAGAAGTTTGTGAACAAAAATCCTTTTTGATTTTCAAAAACTTACTTAGACTTTACCCGACTACGGCGAAGCAAAAAGGAGAGTTATGATTTTGACCGGTATGTATGTATGTTCATCTGTTCCCTCATTACTTCTAAACTCCTAGTCATAATTGGACAAATGAGGTATCGTTGGAAGCGCCTTGATTGTCCGCTGTTTATAAGCTATGAGAAATTACATTAAATTAAATATGGCGCCCTCTAGCGTACATAAAGTCCTAACAACACAACAATTTTTTTTAATCATGCCTTGTTGGGCATCAAATGAAAGGGCTTAAATTAGCACATTTCAAAAATATATATATTGTCAGCTGTTGCTCACGGATTTGCTTGCATACACCCGATAATTAGGAATAATATGTAAAAAATCACGCCTTAGATTTGATCCATACATATTTATGCATAATATGTTTGGTATATCACCTAGATACTTTCTTATTACCTCCTTTTCAGTAGTCGGGTTTTTGTTTATAAACTTATTTTTTTGGCTTTTTAGGCATGTACGCATAAGTGAAAAATTATCTATTTTAATTTCTTCTCAATTTTGACTGGGTTTTGCTACTGGTAGGTATAACGAACTCGTGCTAGACAAGTATATTATTTACTCATTTTAATATTACGTCGTCGTCTAGAAGTCGTGTAAAGAATATTCTTATATTATAACTGCCTCTGCCTAAGAAAGGGGAGGCCCAGCAGCTGGTCAACAAAGTTTAATAAAAAAAACGGCCTCTTCCTGACTGAAATTGTTGAGTACAAAAATTTAACGTATATCAGGAACGATATTACTACTAATAATTGACCACAGGTAAAAAATAACAAAGCCAAAACTCATACTATTTTGTCCACTTTGCTCTCCCGTAGCGCACTGTGCACCCAGTGAGGCGGGGCTCTTTTTTACGATTGCCATCGAGCGTGCTCGCACCGTCTTGTGTTCCCGACAATTATAATACGTCATTTTTTATTATAATTAGTATCGCCTTTATTAATTAAAAGTTCACCCGGTAACGCTCACGAAAAAATTAATAAGTTCATAATTTTATGCGCGCCTTCAGTTATTTTGAAGTGAGAGAACAGCAGTTCTAATGTGATCGTAAGTTTGAAAGGTTTTGAAGGAACCCGACATGTTTTTAATATATTAACTGAAGGGTGGTATCACATCAACGCGCAAACTATAACTATTAAATCAGCACATGATTGTAGACATAGACGTAGCGTAGAAACTTTTCGACGGTTCCGAAAAAAAAATTAACTGTTTCATAGGAAAGTGCAAAACTGTAGCGAAAATAAAAAATCAAACTACTGTAGCGAAAATAAAAATCAAATCACTGCATTAAATAAAAACGTACCTATAATTTTATAGTTTTAGTTAAGTTAGGATTTAATTTTGTTATTTTTATTAATTAATTAGGTATTAGTTATTATTTGCTTACTTATTATTTTCATTTCGCTATGTTCCATCCCATCCGTTTTCTCTTATTAATATCTTTTTTAGGGTAAGTAAATAAAATAAAAAAAATTATAAAAAACAAAACACGGTTATTAGTTACAATATTGCGGCTGTAAAAATATTAGGAAAACTAAAGAAATCAGAAAAGTAGATATATCAAATTCGTTATTATATTTAAAAATTGTTTTACCTAAAAAATATACGTTTTTATTTAACGCAGTGAAATTATTTTTTTATTTTCGCTACAGCATGTATTGCAATGTTTTTGTTTTCGCTACATTACGCAGTCAAAATGTATGAAAAAGAAGTCTTTTTTTAAATAACCGATGAAAATTTTTAACGCTGTGCGTTTCCAGAATCATGTTTTGAATCTATGGTAAAAGGTTGCGCCTCAATGTTCCTGCCACCATGTAATTTAGTTAAATATAAATGTACCTAATATAGAAAATTGTCCAGTAGGTATAATTTCGAAAAAATACCTAATTACGAGACACGACACTGGAACTGAAACTACAAAACTTTTCACCATAAAATAAATCCGATCATTAGAATTCTAAACAAAACAAAGGACACACAATTTTCAAAACAAATTCACGCCAACATACTTTTGGCTAATGCCTAGTAACTAATAATAAAAGTCAGGCAAAACAAATTACAATGTGAACATAAAGTGCGCTACGATGCGCCAACGCAGCGAACAGCGCCACAGACGGACAGACAGACATAATTAAATTACACTGTATGACGGCTACGAGTTAATTAACTAGCTACAGTAATTGAATATTAAATTTATTGCTAATTAAGTTTTCTGTGTGAGTTTTGTTTTGCTGTTAAATTTACACATGCGTCCGAATAATTGATACGCGTTATGTGTTTTTTTAATCACTTTTCATTTTGTTGCAAAAGTTGTAGGACATAGATGGAACTATATTTACGATTACATAAATATAATAAGAAACCAATTCTATTTAGGTATGTATCTTTCCCTTAACAATTATGTAGATAAAAGGCAAATGTCACAACAGAAACTAAACGCGATCAGCTTATTTAAACCGTGTTCTAGAACTGTCAGTGTCATCATTTTTAGGGAATATTGACACTGCATAAGCCAATAAATAAATAGATAGTAAGTTTACTAACATAGGTATATAAGTTATCTTTTTATTTACTAACCCATATGGATGCTGCTCATCCGAAATAAAGATTATTTTATTTTATTTTTATGTTTTTTAGAAGCATAGCAGAAGCATAACCATGCTTAAGTATAATGTTCCCACTGCTGGAACACAGGCCTCCTCTCTGTGAGAGGGAGAGGGCCATACTCTACCAATTGACACTGACAGATCATGAACGAAGTTTAGTTGTGCCCGTTCAGTGTTATTGATGGAATTCGTCCAACGATGTGCAAAATAAACTTAAAACTATTACGTATTAGTATAAAGTACCTAACTTCGAATGAACCCATCAACACCACATCAAACAATACCTCACAGTCTCATTGCAAAACATGTTCTTAGTTAATTTGTCAGCGTACAGAATGTAGGTACAGACATCATCCTAACTTATAGCCCAGAGTCATAGGTCACCATCAACACCACACTTTCTCTATCACTATAAATAATGACATAATCAGAAACCTTTCGGCGCAGGCGCAATAAAAATCGTCCACACTACACGTCATAATGTAATGACATACGTTTGTATTAACCATTTTTGTATTAAGCCCAAGGGAATAAGCATACAATTTTGATGTCTCATTTATTCTGATAGAATTTGTACGTTCGAACTTCTCAATCCTGTTTGACGTTAGATATTGGAAAGCAATTTACATGAAGATGGAAAATAAATTATTAACAGTCATACGATGATAGCTGTTATAAATAAATGGATAATAAGTTGGTATAAATATGTATGTTGATGTTTAATTTGTTTGTATGGCCGCGAGAGTTCCCACATAAAATGTAATGTTTAAGAATGTTTTACTGAAATTGGGGATGTTAATAATGTTAATTGATGCAAATCAAGCGAGCGATCTTTAATTAATGCGGTGTTAAGTACATATTTGAGGTTAATTATCGTTAATCAATGTAATCCCCACGTCCTGGGTTCGATTCCCGGGTCGGACAAAGTGTTATTGAGTTTCTTAGAGGAAATTCTTACTAACAGCCCTGAGTTTGGAAGTTGGTGGTGTGATACCCCAGTGCAAAGCACGTTAAGTCGTTGGTCCTGCGCCTGATCTCTCTCCGGTCGTGTCGGATTGCCGTCCCATCGGACTATGATATGAGTGAGGGAAGAGGGAGTGGACCTTTGTCTGCACGCATACTTGTGCACTATATATAATATCTCCTGCGTACCCGGCTAATCTCCGTTGAGTGACCGAAATCGGTCGGGGAGACTATTAATAATAGAATTAAAAATATAAAATTATATTACCATTGGAACAAGTTTCATAATAAAAACAAATGCATATTGACGAATCATTCAAACATTATTTTGATAATCAATCAGACTTTTCAATGACATTCAACTACACACATCAAAAGTGTCTAGGGATCAACATATATTTTTGCAATAACTTTTCTCCTGATTGATATTAATTAAAATTTTCTTTAAGGATTCATCAAATAAAGTGTTTTCGTTTGTCACAGTAACGATAAACCAAGTCACCTTTGCATTAATAAAGAAATTTGCCATTTTCCTAATAAAGGGATTTTTGACATTTGAACCACTAACACAAAAGTTCGAAAAAAAGACTGAAATAACAGTTTTCTCTAAAATTTTATTGGGTAACTTAAACAATTAATAATCCGTGTTTCTACCGCGAACACTAACAACACAAGAACATCGGTTTGGCATACTCAAAATGAGTTCATCCAAATCACGCTGTGGAATGGCCGCCCATGTTCGTTGCAACAACAAAAAAAGGTCTTCTTGCGACTGGATACCCTCCATATTCGGCAGAGCTCTTCTCTGTAGCATATCCCATGCATGCTCAATCGGGTTCAAGTCTGGCGACTGAGCAGGCCAGGGCAGGACATTGATGTTAGCTGCGGCGAGAGTCTGTCTTACAACTCTTGCGGTGTGCGGTCGTGCATTATCATGCATTAACTGAAATAAGGGACCGATTTGCACTTGTAGAGGAACGATGACGTCTGATACAATCGTCTCAGCATAAATTTGAGCGTTGAGGTTGCCTCTGATCCAAATCAACTCAGTTCTTCCGCCGATCCAAATACCCGCCCATACCATGATGGTTCCACCACTATAAGGATGGACTTCCTGGCAGGATTTTAATCGCTGTTGGCGTCCAGGGGTTCTCCAGTGTCGTATACGTCTTGTATCCGGTCTCATACCAAAACGAGACTCATCAGAAAAGCACACGAAACGCCATTGTTCTTCTGCCCAATTTCTGTGTTCAAGAGCCCATTGATATCGAATCATACGATTGTGCATTGCTATAGGTGGTACCCGTAGCGGTCTTCGGGAATGAAGGTTCACTTCATGCAAGCGGTTTCTGACTGTTTGGTCGCTAATTAAGTTCCCTGAAGAGTGATGAAGCCTCACGGCTAACATCATGGCGGTTATTGTTGGAGCTCTTCGAGTTAAGATTTGAATGTATCGGTCTTGTCTCCGTGTGGTGCAGCGATACCGTCCTCCATGGCGCTCAGCCACGGTACCAGTGCTTCGGTAACGTGTCCAAAGTCGACTGATAACACTCTGACTTGTATTCAGAGCTAAAGCCACAGTACGTTGCCGGGAACCAGCTTCTATCATTCCCACGGCTCTGAGCATTTCTTCCCTGCTTAAATGACGTCGCCGCTCCATAATAACGTTGGTTTTAATTAGTAAAAAATTTAAGTTTTCCAGATTAGGGGACGGCAACGAAGTTAGCGGTCGTCCGATCAGGAAGTGACCCGGAGATAAGGACTGAGGATCATCAGGACAGGAGGATAAGGGATATAGAGGGCGGCTGTTAAGGATAGCTTCAATTTGGCTGAACAAAGTGGCTAACTCTTCAAATGTCAAATGAGCATTACCCAGAACCCTTTTCAAGTGAAACTTGGCAGATTTCACGCCAGCTTCCCATAGGCCTCCGAAATGGGGCGCATACGCTGGTTGAAATTTAAACTTGATACCCTCACCCGAAGCAAAGCCTGCAATATCATCAGCATGTGTTGAGATCAAGTCCTTAAGTTCCTTGTCCGCAGCAACGAAATTGCGGCCGCATGTCGCGCACTGCGATGTGTTATCTCTCGAAAGATATTTTGGACTGACTCATCTATCGCGCTAGCATGGTTAGGCGCCAAGTACGATAAATTAAAAACCTTTGTTGCTAACAGAGTGTGCAGTATCTTAGAGCTTACCGAAGGCTCGGAATGGCGTCATGTGCCTACCACGCTCAACCCGGCAGACTTGGCATCAAGGGGAGTAGATGCAAATAAAACTAATAACTTAGGCTTATGGTGGAACGGTCCTTCGTATTTACTTATGTCGGATACGTTTTGGCCTGCAAATAATAAAATGATAAACAATATAAGTGACTTACCTGAGATAAAATCAAACGTATGTACAAATAATGATAATGAAACAAATAAATTAATTAACTTTGATAAATATTCTAAGTTTTCTAGATTACAACGTTCTTTCGCTTATGTACTTCGATTCATACATAATTGCAAGCATTTTAATAATAAAATTACGGGTGTTTTACGGCCTGATGAACTTCAAGCTTCGTTAGAAGGGCTAGTGCGTCTTGTTCAAGAGGAACTTTATAGTTCAGAATTGAAAATGCTTCGTTCTCAAAAGACACTAAGTCCTAAAAATCCATTGTTAGCTTTAAGTCCTTTCTTAGATAGTAAAAATATTATGAGAGTTGGAGGCCGTCTAAAATATTCTTCTTACTCATTTGAGAAGCGTCATCCAATGTTGTTGCATGCTAAGCATAAACTTGTGAAATTGTTGTTTCAGCATGAGCATTTACGTCTTTTCCATGCTGGTCCTCAGCTACTTCTTGCATCAATTCGTGAGTTCATCTGGCCCCTTGCTGGCAGAGACCTCGCGCGGACCACTGCGAGGCAGTGCATTGTTTGTAGGAAGGCTAGCGGGAAAACGTTAACTCCCATGATGGGTTCCTTACCTGAACAGCGCGTGAATCCCGACTTCCCATTTGCTAGCGTTGGTGTCGACTTCGCTGGCCCGTTTTTGATAACAGATAGGAAGGGGAGAGGATGCAAAATTACAAAATGTTATCTTTGCATTTTTGTCTGTCTACGACTTAAATGCTTACATCTCGAAGCTGTGAGTGAGCTCTCGAAAGATGCTTTTGTACTTGCGTTGCGACGTTTTATCGCTCGCAGAGGAAAACCTACAGAAATATTCTGCGACAATGGCCGCAATTTCGTTGCTGCGGACAAGGAACTTAAGGACTTGATCTCAACACATGCTGATGATATTGCAGGCTTTGCTTCGGGTGAGGGTATCAAGTTTAAATTTCAACCAGCGTATGCGCCCCATTTCGGAGGCCTATGGGAAGCTGGCGTGAAATCTGCCAAGTTTCACTTGAAAAGGGTTCTGGGTAATGCTCATTTGACATTTGAAGAGTTAGCCACTTTGTTCAGCCAAATTGAAGCTATCCTTAACAGCCGCCCTCTATATCCCTTATCCTCCTGTCCTGATGATCCTCAGTCCTTATCTCCGGGTCACTTCCTGATCGGACGACCGCTAACTTCGTTGCCGTCCCCTAATCTGGAAAACTTAAATTTCAACAGATTGGACCGTTTTCAGCGACTGGAACAGCTGCGTCAAAGTTTTTGGAGACGCTGGCAGCTAGAGTATCTAGCTGAGCTGCAACAGAGGCAGAAGTGGAGAGTTCCCACTCGATCGCTACAAGCTGGCGATTTGGTATTGATGAAGGAAGAAAATGCTCCACCCATGTCTTGGAAACTAGGCCGTATTCAGTCTCTGTTCCCAGGAAAGGACGGAGTCGCTCGAGTTGCCGAAATCAAGACAACTTCCGGCATTTACCGAAGAGGTGTGAAGTACCTATGTCCCCTGCTGGATGCTACGGAGGATGCTTCATTGGAGTCAGGAGCTTCCAAGGCCCCGGAGGATGTTCGTGCACCGCACTGACTGAGATATCTTGGAGCGACACAAGCAAGCGAACCCGCACCGCGACCATTCATTCGTCCATACGTTCTTTTACACATTCATTCGTTCGTAATCATCTATCGGATCATTAGCTTGTGGAACCATCTATTGTAAAGAAAATTTTATAATATACGCATTTAAAAGTTGGAGTCAGATTTATTATTCATCGAACCCTGGGTCGAAACAGTAGGGAAACAGTAGCACTAATAATGTCTTCAATGCGTTGTATGTTTTTATAGGGAAAATATTGACAGCTGATTTTCATCTTTTACTCGAATTTGATTCACAGTTCCTGATTCAAATTATGAAATGCACCAAAAAGGATCCATATAAATTTATAAAATCATAAATTTATTACAAAGCCACATCTCAATCTCAAGAAATCCGCATAAAAATGCTTGATCCCTAGACACTTTTGATGTGTGTACTTATAAGCTATAGGTACTAGTTTTTGCCTGCGGCTTTACCGGCGTAGAGGTCAGAAATTATCCCACGGGAACGTACTACCGGGGTAAAATGTATCTCATATCCTAACCTGAAGGTCTAACCTTGTGCCAAAATTTCATCCAAATCCGTTCAGCCATTTTTACGCGAATGAGTAACAAACATCATAACATTCAAATTTATAATATTACAAAAAGAAATGAATTCGATGTTTTTTTACGAGTGTATTGACCGCAGATAATATTATTAACTCTTGCCCCCGACTTCGCCCGCGTGGAGGATGGGAATTATCCCACGGGAACGTACTACCGTGATAAAAAATCAGGTTATAAGCTATATGTCTGCCAAATTTTCTCCAAATCCGTCCAACGGTTATTTCGTTATTGAGTAACAAACATCCAAACATACAAACGCTCACATTTTTAATATTAGTAGGATATTACCTATACAATTTTTATATATAACTATAAAGTAGGATTCTATAGGTTTATTAACGTTTATAAATTGCCAAAATTAATTCCAAGCCATGTGCATCTCGAATAATAAAATGAAGGAGTGCCTGACCTTTAGGTATACCAGCAGATTTATTAGAGTTCCGTACCAAAATGGTAAAAAGGAACCTTAATGGTGCTACTCAGTCCGTCTGTCCGTCTGTCATAGCTGCATATCTCGACAACTACGAATGCTATCAATTTGAAATTTGGAATAGTTTTAGATGACGTCTGCCAAAACGCTGTTTGCACATACTGAAACATTTTTTTTTTCTTTTTTCTTTTAGCCGCATAGTTTTCGATTTTTGATGAAATACACACATCAAAAGTGTCTAGGGATCAAGCATTTTTATGCGGATTTCTTGAGATTGAGATGTGGCTTTGTAATAAATTTATGATTTTATAAATTTATATGGATCCTTTTTGGTGCATTTCATAATTTGAATCAGGAACTGTGAATCAAATTCGAGTAAAAGATGAAAATCAGCTGTCAATATTTTCCCTATAAAAACATACAACGCATTGAAGACATTATTAGTGCTACTGTTTCCCTACTACTGATTAAAACCAACGTTATTATGGAGCGGCGACGTCATTTAAGCAGGGAAGAAATGCTCAGAGCCGTGGGAATGATAGAAGCTGGTTCCCGGCAACGTACTGTGGCTTTAGCTCTGAATACAAGTCAGAGTGTTATCAGTCGACTTTGGACACGTTACCGAAGCACTGGTACCGTGGCTGAGCGCCATGGAGGACGGTATCGCTGCACCACACGGAGACAAGACCGATACATTCAAATCTTAACTCGAAGAGCTCCAACAATAACCGCCATGATGTTAGCCGTGAGGCTTCATCACTCTTCAGGGAACTTAATTAGCGACCAAACAGTCAGAAACCGCTTGCATGAAGTGAACCTTCATTCCCGAAGACCGCTACGGGTACCACCTATAGCAATGCACAATCGTAGGATTCGATATCAATGGGCTCTTGAACACAGAAATTGGGCAGAAGAACAATGGCGTTTCGTGTGCTTTTCTGATGAGTCTCGTTTTGGTATGAGACCGGATACAAGACGTATACGACACTGGAGAACCCCTGGACGCCAACAGCGATTAAAATCCTGCCCGGAAGTCCATCCTTATAGTGGTGGAACCATCATGGTATGGGCGGGTATTTGGATCGGCGGAAGAACTGAGTTGATTTGGATCAGAGGCAACCTCAACGCTCAAATTTATGCTGAGACGATTGTATCAGACGTCATCGTTCCTCTACAAGTGCAAATCGGTCCCTTATTTCAGTTAATGCATGATAATGCACGACCGCACACCGCAAGAGTTGTAAGACAGACTCTCGCCGCAGCTAACATCAATGTCCTGCCCTGGCCTGCTCAGTCGCCAGACTTGAACCCGATTGAGCATGCATGGGATATGCTACAGAGAAGAGCTCTGCCGAATATGGAGGGTATCCAGTCGCAAGAAGACCTTTTTTTGTTGTTGCAACGAACATGGGCGGCCATTCCACAGCGTGATTTAGATGAACTCATTTTGAGTATGCCAAACCGATGTTCTTGTGTTGTTAGTGTTCGCGGTAGAAACACGGATTATTAATTGTTTAAGTTACCCAATAAAATTTTAGAGAAAACTGTTATTTCAGTCTTTTTTTCGAACTTTTGTGTTAGTGGTTCAAATGTCAAAAATCCCTTTATTAGGAAAATGGCAAATTTCTTTATTAATGCAAAGGTGACTTGGTTTATCGTTACTGTGACAAACGAAAACACTTTATTTGATGAATCCTTAAAGAAAATTTTAATTAATATCAATCAGGAGAAAAGTTATTGCAAAAATATATGTTGATCCCTAGATACTTTTGATGTGTGTATGTAAAAAAATACCGTTCCCCCCTTATCTCCAAAATTTGCATAGAGAAAAATCTGAAACTATCAACAAAAATTACATTAGTAAAACTGCAATATTCTGCACTGCAGTGTTAAAATTCTCTGACGATTATAGGCCTCGCCGATGAAAATTTAAAAACATAATTATGATGGTACGGAACTCTCGGTGCGCGAGTCCAACTCGCTCATGACTGTTTTTTTTTTTATAAATTTTGATACTTAAGTGAAACCTAACGAGACGCTTGTAGCCAGTTATTACTATTCCAACTGGTTTTCAAACAAACTAGACATAACAGGATTATTGTACTTAGCTAGTTACTTTCAAGACTTGTCTAATCCATCGTAGCCGCTTGTAATTATGCTTAATTATAGCTTTAATAACTTAATAAAATTATTATAAAACAAGCTTTTATGGTTGCTTGTAAGATGTACCTATGTATAAAAAAAATCAAAATCAAAAGCCATTTATTCAAAAACTAGGCTGAGAATCAGCACTTACAATACACATACACACACACATTACACACATACACACGTTACATTTCATCTATGTTCGATGATCTCGAAAATTGGTGTATGTATTTTGATATAATTTTACAAATTGTTTCAGCTTCCTTTGCGGTCGCTCGACTTTCAGTGATGACGTCAGGTGGCTAACGGAACATGTGAGTGCTTGTTAAATTTCTTTGTTGCAAAGACAGTTAATCGTCTTCTTCTTACTAAACTCTACCAATATGCAAATATTTGTATCAGAAAGGCACTGCTGAAGATTTCGGAACGTGTCTGTATCAGAAACTAGAATATCTCTGGTATATACGACCACTGAACATTGTTTTCTCGCTAAAATAAAAGTTCTCTTGAAAATGCCTTTACCTCAGAAGAACTCTCTGTACTACTCTCTATATAAAATAGCATTAACACTTATAAAATAACTGACATACAAACACCTCGACCAGACCTAGTTGAAAGCCTAACAAATCGTGAGCTAATAATACAAAGTTGACAAAGAAACACGACGTTGAATCACAATTTATTATAACGATCTTTGATAGCGAGCGGTGCCTTATTGATTCCAACAATTGAACCGATTAGCCACTCGGAATGCCTTCGGACATCTTCGGGGACCTTCGGGCAACTTCGGACAGCTTCGGGCATAATTTAGAAGATAAAAATGTTTGGAGGAGGCGTGAAATCTTCTATACAGTGTATTGATATGGTAAGATTATTGTGTTCGATAGTGTACTTGAGATACGAGCTGTGGAATGACCGTAGTTTTTGTTGATCTGTGTTGCTTACATCGCTATGTAGTTTTTTTTTTTTCTTTATTATTTTTGGGGTATTTATCACCAAGGATACGTCAACCCCATTGTATCTTAAAACAATAAGCACCATACAAAAACTAATATAAAAATAATATAAAAAATTAAATCTAAGAAAATTCGGGATTCACTAATGCTAAACTACAAAGTTGTTTTGCTAGATCCGATTTAGGGCGTGACAAAATTGTCTGAACTAAACCTATATCGAGTCTGTTCAATACATGTTCCCTTTCCAATTCTTCTCTTTCTTGTTTTTTACACAATCCATCAGCAAATGTTCTACGTCCTCAATTTTGTTACAAATCGCTATGTAGTTGTTAAATGCTCTAGATGCTATAGTACAATAGGACGCACACCAGTGGAAACAAAATAAAATTATAAACGGCCCTCTTAGTCTATTGAAAGTCCATACTACTATAGGCAAGGTCATCGCGTTACCACCGACGTACTGTAAGTACCGAAAGATAGATTACTTAACTAATATCAATCCTATATGCCGGTTATTTTATTAACCAATAACAATAGTATTAGTAACATCATCCAACATGGGAGACGAGAGAAGGGAAAGAGTAAAAGAAAGAGAGAGAGAGAAGAGCATTCTGTCTATCAGACCGAATACTCTTCTCTCTTCTCCCTCTCCACCCACATAATTTTCATATTTGCTTCCCTTTCTAGCGATTACGCTAATTCTAATTCAGCTTGCCATAAAGACCTATAATTTTCATTATTGTTTTACTACGATAATTAGCGTCTCAAATCCTCAGCATATGGCCGAATGCTGATACCATACGAAGCTAATAATCCCATTGTGGCAGACGGCCATAACTGTAGCCGTAAACAACACCGTAAAACGTAACTGAAATAAGTGGCAGATGTTTAGAAGGGGAACAGTTTCTGATATTCCTGTTAATTAAATGGAAACCTTACATAAAACAAGTATTTACTTAAACACATACATATAAATTCACACATATACATATATAATGCAGATAATGTTATACATATCTTCTATAGACATAAATAAAACAAAGTCGGGTTAGTTAAACCATTTATAACTCAAGAACGGCTGGACTGATTTTTATGATCTTTGATTTGAAGGATTTGTCTCCGCCCCGAATAGCAGAATAAATTATTAAAACGAGAGAAAAATCATAAAGGAAAAAAAATAAGATAGTTAATTTTCGCATGCAACATTTATTGATTCTGAGGCGGTACGTAGTTCGCCGGATCAGCTAGTTATACTTAGATAAAAGTCGCCTTGCGTATCTGTCTGTGTGACCACGTTGTTCTTCATTTACGCAACGGATTTTGATACGGTTTTCACCATCATTTAGAAAATTGATTCCGGTAGATTTATGTGTAGAATATATTTATATTGAACTTACATATAATAAAGAAATCTCTATGTTTTATGAAGTCGTAAAAACCGTGGGGCGGATCTTTAGATTCGCAGTACCTATAAGATATAATACTAGCTTTTTAGCTTCGCCCACGTGGTATGTCGAAATAATCTAGTCCATGTCCTTCCCCAGGGTTCAAAATATTCTTAACCAAATTTCATCAAAATCGACCGAGCTATTTTGGAGATAAGCCGACAATTTTTTTTTTTTTAAGTACCGTGTAATTATACTTTCATATGCATTAGTAAAAAGCTGTTATTTTGATATTACAAACAGACACTACTATTTTATTTATTACTTTTATTTATTTGTATGTATTATATTTTAATTCTATCTAAATGCTGATTTTTTTAAATGAGTAAAGTAGTGAATTACGTTCTTTGACTTCTTTATGCGACACTTCACAATGAAAAACTGTCACTTTGAGACTGAAGTTTTGACACAAATCTTCCTACTTGACTAAATTCGCTACTCACGCAAATGTAAATCAGTCGAAAGACGACCGAGAGGAACACTATCCGAAATCAGGAGTGCTACCACAAAACCTAGAGAGATTTGACGGCATTTATATAAAGTGACAATTAAAAAGATTGTCAGTAACAGGTTACTAACAAGTGGTTTCTATTAGATTACAATAAAAATAAAATAACGCAATAAAAAAAAAACACTGATCTCTCATAATTAAACGTAAAATCTCTTAATAAAGAACAGAAAAAACGTACACAGTTATCAAAATCTCGATCCGAATCAATAACAACAATAGCATTATTGCTGCATCAAATTATTATCTTTTAACTTGTCGACCATTCTTAACAAATCGTTAAACTTAGTTCATTATCTTAATTATTTTTACGTTCAATTCATTAAAGCTGTATAACAATTTAGATTATCTTCTTATATAGTGGTCTCTTTAACACCTCTCTCGCGGCGGTGCGTTCACAAAGCTCGCTCGTAAACCCAACATGGAGTGAATAAAAAAAACAACAAAAAAAACGAAAACAGCCCGAGAGTATAATAAAGAGAGTCAATTCGCCTTACGTCTCAAGGTGTGAAGCTGTCATGGACGAAATGATGGCTCCATTATTAAGCGGCTAAATAATAATTCTCCAGAGTCCCGTTAGACCGACTTGATGTGTTAATAAGTTGTGTGCGTCGGTGTGTTTTGTGTGTGTGTGTTGTTGTGAGCTTTTGTGTGTGCATGCGTGTGTTTGTGTGTATTTAATTAGGGTTGGTAGTTGTTTGTGGGCGTGCTACAGTTATGTTTTACTATCATTCGAATTTCCTTTGTTAGTTATTGATACGTTTTGAATATGGGTTATTTATGTCGGATGTAAAGGTGGATTGTATGTAATTAAATGATTCAGCGTAATTAAAGATAAAGGTTACGGTGTTGTTGACACTCTTATAATTCTTTTTCAAGGTATCCTGCATTGCAATTTGGGTCTTAAAATGAATCTTAAAAAGTACTAAAACCAAGATACGATGATCTATCTACATTGTGTCTAGATCCAGACTTCAATCGTGGTCTGAAATATTCTGGATGTCGAAATTATCTGTAGGTAGTTGCAGATTAACTTTTTTTTTGTGGATGGGAAATAATCAAATGACACAAACATACACAATGACACAAACACCCGCTCAGGGTGGAGCAGAAGGGAGTGTCAGACTCTTACTGAATAAAACCCACCCGTGTTCCTTCCTTAGCCCTTTATGTTCTGGGGCAGCGGTAACCCTTTCAGACAATCGAATGAAAGGAACGAATGAAAACTTCGATAGGTATTTACCTACTTATACAACCAGTGAGATAATTGCGTAACACACTAATAGTAGCCTGAAGTATGAATGGTGTTGAACTGTCAAAATGAAACCCATTGTTTCATTTTGACAGTTCAACGTGCGTTATTTACGTTGTTGAGCAGACACATTTTTTGAACATATGCAGCAATGGTGTTTGGCGACAGATCTGGCAACACCGTTACTAGGGGCGTGTTGTTGTTGGTTGGCTAGCGACGGGACGGCTTGCGTGTTTTTCACCTTTTGCTTAATATTATTAATTATAAGACTCTTGTGATCTATATTTATTATACCCAATTGCATCTTTACCTGCCTTTAATTTCGTACTTAGCAAATGGATTAGCAATATCCATATTATGATTCAGATTGTGAGTGATAATGTGTTACGCAATTTTACTAATCGTTAATTTAACAACTGGCAGTGCTCTGTAAGTACTTAATGTAGCATTTACAAACACAAAAGATACTTATGCAATCAATAAACAACAGTTATTAGTGTTATTTATTACACATACCATTCAATTTCAAACCGGTAGTAATAGTTTCATATGATTAAATGTAAACTTTTTAATTTGCGGCGACGTTTGCACGCCTGCGCTCAAATGAACCGTTATTATTTACGTTCTATATCTGATGCGACACGAACGTGTTACGTACTACGTCTGACTGGCACGAATTATACAGTTTTACTTATGAAGTGTTACAATAAAGGGCTTATTTGTTATTTTTATCAGGTTTTTTTCAGGACGACATTTATTACGTAAGGCGATTTGAGGGAGGAGGGGGTCCAAACAAGTACTATTTCTTCTTACGTGGGGGTGGTAGGGGTCTAGATTGTTCTTACGTAAGGTCACAAAAGTAAACAAAATTTATTAATTTTTAATTTTTTTTGCTGCTCTTTCTTTGCAATTTTGGTAGATACTGATCTTACATAAGATTGGAAGAGGTGGAAGAGATTCATCCAAGTCTTATTTTTTCTTTAGGGGGATGGGGTCAAAAAGTGGTCAAAATTGTCTTACGTAATAAATGAACAGCTCCTTACGTGTGTAATGACTCTTTGGTGTATTGGTCACATGCCTAACTGCTGGTCCTAGGTTCTAATACCAGGTAGAGCATAGTGTTATTGAGTTTATCGATTGGAAGTTTCAAAGTAGCTTGCCGGAGTCCTTTTGGGTCTTAAACACAGATATAGGTAGACCTAGATAACGCAAGTATCACGATCTACACACATCAAAAGTGTCTAGGGATCAAGCATTTTTATGCGGATTTCTTGAGATTGAGATGTGGCTTTGTAATAAATTTATGATTTTATAAATTTATATGGATCCTTTTTGGTGCATTTCATAATTTGAATCAGGAACTGTGAATCAAATTCGAGTAAAAGATGAAAATCAGCTGTCAATATTTTCCCTATAAAAACATACAACGCATTGAAGACATTATTAGTGCTACTGTTTCCCTACTACTGATTAAAACCAACGTTATTATGGAGCGGCGACGTCATTTAAGCAGGGAAGAAATGCTCAGAGCCGTGGGAATGATAGAAGCTGGTTCCCGGCAACGTACTGTGGCTTTAGCTCTGAATACAAGTCAGAGTGTTATCAGTCGACTTTGGACACGTTACCGAAGCACTGGTACCGTGGCTGAGCGCCATGGAGGACGGTATCGCTGCACCACACGGAGACAAGACCGATACATTCAAATCTTAACTCGAAGAGCTCCAACAATAACCGCCATGATGTTAGCCGTGAGGCTTCATCACTCTTCAGGGAACTTAATTAGCGACCAAACAGTCAGAAACCGCTTGCATGAAGTGAACCTTCATTCCCGAAGACCGCTACGGGTACCACCTATAGCAATGCACAATCGTAGGATTCGATATCAATGGGCTCTTGAACACAGAAATTGGGCAGAAGAACAATGGCGTTTCGTGTGCTTTTCTGATGAGTCTCGTTTTGGTATGAGACCGGATACAAGACGTATACGACACTGGAGAACCCCTGGACGCCAACAGCGATTAAAATCCTGCCAGGAAGTCCATCCTTATAGTGGTGGAACCATCATGGTATGGGCGGGTATTTGGATCGGCGGAAGAACTGAGTTGATTTGGATCAGAGGCAACCTCAACGCTCAAATTTATGCTGAGACGATTGTATCAGACGTCATCGTTCCTCTACAAGTGCAAATCGGTCCCTTATTTCAGTTAATGCATGATAATGCACGACCGCACACCGCAAGAGTTGTAAGACAGACTCTCGCCGCAGCTAACATCAATGTCCTGCCCTGGCCTGCTCAGTCGCCAGACTTGAACCCGATTGAGCATGCATGGGATATGCTACAGAGAAGAGCTCTGCCGAATATGGAGGGTATCTAGTCGCAAGAAGACCTTTTTTTGTTGTTGCAACGAACGTGGGCGGCCATTCCACAGCGTGATTTGGATGAACTCATTTTGAGTATGCCAAACCGATGTTCTTGTGTTGTTAGTGTTCGCGGTAGAAACACGGATTATTAATTGTTTAAGTTACCCAATAAAATTTTAGAGAAAACTGTTATTTCAGTCTTTTTTTCGAACTTTTGTGTTAGTGGTTCAAATGTCAAAAATCCCTTTATTAGGAAAATGGCAAATTTCTTTATTAATGCAAAGGTGACTTGGTTTATCGTTACTGTGACAAACGAAAACACTTTATTTGATGAGTCCTTAAAGAAAATTTTAATTAATATCAATCAGGAGAAAAGTTATTGCAAAAATATATGTTGATCCCTAGACACTTTTGATGTGTGTATATGAAAACCAAGCGTGCCATTTTTTTGACTACCTACTATGATGCCACAAGCGTTCTTTCTAATTCACGCTCACCCAGCCAGCAGTACACAGGGCTGAGCATGAAAGTGGCGGCTTACGATTTTTGAACGTAAGTTGGTGCGATTTTTGGCACACGAAGTCTCTTGCGGTATCTAGGTGTATCTATATCTGTGGTCTTAAACATAACTGGTGGAATATGGGTGAGCCATAGGCAGCGGCTGCCTACCTCTTTGGTGAACACAGGTTTGATGTAATAGTAATAAACCGTATTTCGGCCATAGCGGCCAATCTCAAAGGAGACTAGCCTTCGATGCGGGAGATGTTATAGTGCACAAGTGTGTCACACAAACACGTGCACTACGCGTGCGCGTGCTGCGTGCGTGCGTGCGTCCGTGCGTGTGTGTGTGTGAGACACATAAAAAAATAGAAAATAGAATAGTTTTCAGATTCAGATTTTTACAGAATAGACCGGCTGTGCTGTAATTTGAGATGCCGTGAAAAACTAGTGATTTACGATTACGAGTAATTCATCAACTCGTCCTACTTGCTTACGGCCCATTTAGGACGACTTGTAGAAAATAAAAATAAATAATATTTTCACTCTGCAAGTCGTCCAACGTTACTATCAAAATGAGAAAAGGTATAATCAGCAGCAAAAGTGTTAGTGTGGACATAATAAAAAAAAAATATTTGTTTTAAAAATATTTAATCATCACAACATTGTCACATATATCTAAACAGAAAATATTAAATCATCACAAATTTAACACCAAACTTGCAGAATGAAAATGTTATTTTTTTTTTATTTTCTGCAAGTCGTCCTAAATGGCCCGGAGGCATGTAGAAAAAGTTGTTGAATTACTCACGATTATCGACCTTCAAGTAATGAACACAAGACTCAAAACTATTGTTAAGAATGATACTTAAAAAATAGCCTGCAGTTTGAAATAATTTCAATCACTCAAACATTAGACATCAACGCTCACAACCAATGTCAAAAATAATTTAAGATATAAAAAATATTGAATTTGGATCTAAACTAAACAGATGGATATTTACCTTTATTTTTTACTTAAAATTTGTTCAGGAGCCATGATAGCATCATCATCATGTTCCCACTGCTGAGACACAGGCCTCCTTGCTGTGAGAGGGAGTGGGCCATAATCCACCACACGGGCCCAGAGCGGGTTGGTGGATGTCACATGTCTTCGAATTTCTGGTAGGTACTAAGATATGCTGGTTTCCTCACTATATTTTCCTTCACGGTTTTGAGAGAATGATAATGAAATAACTTACACAAAGTAAAACGCCTGTCTAGGTTCGAACCTACAACAGGTTCAGGAGTAATAACATCGAATTATAAAGATCTACTCTTCATTAAAAGTAAAAACTGTGCATACATAACCAAGAAAATTAATTCCTACACTCCATTCATAAAACAAAGACATCTCCAATTGCTTTTTTTACTCGAAAACTATTCATAATGACCATTCTAAATAACTACCCACTTTATAATTAAATCCGAAAGAGTAGTTTTGAAAGGTAATTTAAATAATTTCTACAATTATACTACAATTTCTATCAGGGGTCTATTTTTTTGGTTAATTAATGAGTGGTTGCTGGTTGCTGTGTTCATTGTTTTGTATGCAGGCGCATCGGCGTGTGAACTGGGCGGGCAGGCTGGCCGACCAATCAGCGGCCTGCGCTTGAGTTCCGAGGCGCCCGGTGTGCGCACACGATGAGCTTGATGACACAAATAGATACAGAAGACCCATTTTGTACTGGATTAGCTGAAGACTTCATACAATGAGCTGAATGCATCTTCAGGCCATTAGCCCTTTGTCAAACAGACAGTTTTAAAATATATTTTTCTGCCTTGTAAAAGTATTTTTAAACGAATTTACAGATGTAATATTATTTGCACAATTTACATTTATCTGACTTTTACAGTAATTTGTGTCCTAATCTGTATAGCTCATATCGTCGAGTACCTCCCCCCCCTCCCTATACCCCACCCCCCACCGGTTAAAATCAAACATCCAATGAATCAGTAACGTTGCCTAATATATCCATGTTTCGGCTATGTGCGAGTCACAAGGCAAGAAATGCCGAAAAAAACACTTCACTTGTATGGATAATTGGATACCACCTTTAACTTTTTATTTTTAATATTTTTTTGTTATAGCGACAATAGCCATACCTACACATTTTGTGGAAATTTCAACTGTCTACATAGGTGCCGTAATAGTACGGTTCATGAGATACAGCTCGCTGACAGACAGACAAACGGACGGACGAATGTACGCACGGACAGATGGACGGACTGTCGGACGGACGGACAGCGGAGACTTAGTAATAGAGTCCCGTTAACACCATCTGGGTACAGAACCCTAAAAAGGAATCCTTTTTGGTAACTTCAGTGAGCCTTCTGCACATACTTGGCTACTATCAACTATTACTTTATTTTATCATGTGCAATTGTACATTTTACGGTTCCCCTGTAATTGGATTTAAGTGAATTGCGAAAAAGTACAAAAACTTAATAAAGTAACTCGTAAAGGTTATAATTTTATTAAAGCCTCTATTATTTTGACTCCTTATCCGTGTTTTACATAAACTTAAGCACTTTCAAGAAAAAAATAGGAGTAGTTATGGGTAGAAGGGTTTTTTTTTATTCCGATAACCAATGACAAGCCAATTCAAAACTGAATGGCTATTTTGAATCTAAATTGTTAAGGCTCCTACAGACAGGCACGATGCAAATATAAAATAAAAGCACGATTTTTTACTATCTTCAGTTGTAAAAAAACACTTATCTATACATCATGCAGCGTTACAACTACGTGAAAGAGTGTTTTTGTGTTTTATAGTAGAACAATTTCTATAAAAACTTCATGGTAATTATCCACCAGAACCGCATCGCACCCTTTCGTTGTGCCTGTCTGCGGGAACCTTTAACTAGCATGAGAATTAAAACACAATAAAATTGACAGTACATTATTGTTCCTAACTTTGTCTCCTAATCGAACGAGCCAGCATCTCCTGGATTGAAACGCATACCGGCAAGTACACTTAACACAAGATTATAAATGATTTCTGCCTGACACTTGGGTATACAATTTCTTCCAACCAAGATAATCTTCGGACTTCATGGCATTATTTCACCAGGATCAACAAACATATTTCTAACTCTACAAATAAACCCCAAGACGAAGGTAAACAAGACGTTTCCAGAATATCAAATCCAACAACAATAGACTCACTGATGAGGAACCAAAAACTAAAAAGTTCCAAGTTTAAAAAATTAAAATCTATTTCACTTACTGGAGCTGTCAGTTGCGTGCCTGCGGGTGTGAGGTGGGACGAAGTGAAGAGGGGTGTGTCGGCTCGCGCTTTGAACATGGAGGTGCTAATAACGAGGCGTCCTGCTGCGCAAGCGCCCCGCTGCGGCGGGAATGTGGGGGAGGTGATGCGGTTCATGTAACTTGTAACGTGGGTAGTTTTGGATTAAGTTGTTTATAGTTGGGTGTGGCGTTAATACCCTTCTTTTTGATAATTAGTATAAATCTCAACTTTAAATTATAACAATTAATTCGTTATATTTAATTAAAATATAGTAATATAAAGAGTCCTTTAATATTATTCGGGAAATAATTTGGCTTATGGAATTAGCTCAGCAGCTTCCAAGGTGTTGAGTTATCAAAACAATTGGATTACTTGGGGGTTTGTGTTAAGTTCTAAGTTTAAGTTTTTAATTTTAAATCATGATGATAAAGTCCGCGTTGGTATCAGATAGGACAACCACCTTCAAGGATGACTTAACAATCACTAACAAAAGGGTTATACATTCTAGATATCATTAGCGCGACATTCTTCTAAAATTAGGGTTTCTCTTACAATCATCGTCATGTAACAAAATATAATTTAAATAATAATATATCATGTCCACAGCCAACAACAGCCACCTCACCCTACTCTAAGTAAGATATCTGGGCCGCCGGTCTCTATTAAGTATAATCACACGATAGAGTTGCGCCCGCGCCGCTCCGACTCTACACGAGCTTGATTAACGACTTCAATGGACTCTACGAACTGTTGTGACTACCCTACGTACCAAGTAATTAGGTATTTATTATATTCTGGAGTTCTATGGGGATTGACGAAATTAAGTATGACTTGGGTTTATAACTTTTTTCTTGAGAATGGAAAATTATTTAAACTTCCTTCTTCATATTCCTGGACGCTAAGCTAAAGTGGTGCCCACATCTGTCATATGCCCAATGAGCTGTGGGTCAAAATAATTACCACGTGGAGCCCCGACACAGCCAGAAGGCGTCGCGGCACTCTCGGCAGACCCCGTAAAGATAGCGGGACTATAAGCTGGAGAAAACAAAAGACCAGTGGTCCACTTTAGTCCTGGATCGAAAAAGCTGGAAGTCATGAGGCCTTTGCCCAGCAGTAGGAAGATGCAAGCTAACAGTAATAGTAACATATACCTATTGTAATCATCTCCAAAACAAATGAAAAGCAGCGTTTATACTAGCGGTCCGTCCCGGCTTCGCACGGGTGGATAAAAAAGAAAAAAAAAGTCTGTATTAATCTATACTAATATTATCTATTCTATAATATACTATAATAATATTATAAAGAGGAAAGGTTTGTATGTATGTTTGTAACGAATTGGCTCAAAAAGTACTAAACCGATTTTAAAAATTCTTTCACCACTTGAATGCCACAAAAGTACTAAACCGATTTTAAAAATTCTTTCACCACTTGAATGAAGCCGGGATGGACCGCTAGTCAGTCATAACTACATTATGACTGACTAGCGGTCCGTCCCGGCTTCGCACGGGTGGACATTAATTTTTTAAACATTTTATTTTTTTCTTGCAATTAAAAAAGCCTATATTAATCAGTAATAATTTAGCATTCAAGTGGTGAAAGAATTTTTAAAATCGGTTTAGTACTTTTTTAGCCAATTCGTTACAAACATACATACAAATCTTTCCTCTTTATAATATTAATATAGAAGTATAGATATAGAAAACTAAGCTCTGTTAATTTTTATTTATTATGGCAATCCAACGGGATTGCCCTAATAAATAAATAATTTAGAAGGAAAACATTTATTACAATACAAAATAATCTATAACAATAGTACTGTCAAATTATTGATAGTAAAACAAGTTTATTTATCTATCGCGATTTATTGTAATCGACGTCTTCTCAGCTCCTTGGCCGCATCCACATCAGTCTTGTCTAGGTAGGGCTGCGCCATCTTCGAAGCCGGATTAAATTTAAAATAAATAACATCCAACAGGGATGGTCCCTGTCCCTGTCCTCCTCCTTCCTCATCCAGTCCGTTCCAGCGACTTTCTTTAGGTCGTCCGTCCATCTAGCATGAAAGCATGTCAGTACTGACGAATGACGTCATTACTTCAGACACATAACATGGAAATCTAGCTCTTCTTAGCAAGTAGAAAGTGATTTGTTACTCTAAGGATTATTTATATCTTGGGCTTTTAGCTATCGTGTTTGATTCGTGTCGCTAGTTTGACTGTATTTTAAATTTTGTTGGCTTAAAACTTTGCCACTTCCACGGCGTTGTCGGTGGAAGCGCAGACGTCACTTCGATTGGCATATTGTTCCAGAGACATTTTATTATACTTAAAACTATTAAAACAAACAATAACACAAAATAAACTGAAACAAAGATCATATGAAGATTATGTCAACTTTCTTTTTTCGCCTTTTTGATTATTTGCTGTTACAGTTTCACTTAAAATATTTCCTCAGATTTTAACTAATCTATCTAAATAAAACAAAGTCGTGTTGGTTACACCATTTATAACTCAAAAACGGCTGGACAGATTTTTAAGATCGTTGATTTGTATGATTTATCTCCGCCCCGAATAGCAGAGTAACTATTAAAACATGGGAAAATTCATTTTCTCATACATTTTGTATGTAACGGGTTTTTTTATGATATCTCGAGAACGGATTGACTGATTTCGATAGCGGTACGAAGTTCGCCGGGGCAGAGCTATTCTTACATAAAAAACACATTGTTATTCTAAAATATCATAAATTTATTACATGATTCTGAACGGGGGATTCAAAATCACGTTGCGGTGAAAGTTTTCAAAACAGCAGATTTTTTAATCTGCAAATTTTTTTTTTGATAACCGACGCAAAATTTCTACTCATCCGTCACGAGAAGCTATAATTTTTTTAAAACCGACCGGTTCGCGACCTTAAAAAAAAAAGTTTTGTAAGTAATGATTTTTATTTTTCTAGAGGGATATAATAACACACACATCTAATAAACTGTCGTCAGATGATTCCGAGTATTCTGCATCTGCATTCTGCATCATTGACAGCGTCAGCGTGAACTTACTTCCAAAATGGCGGCCCAAATGTTTACGTTCCATAAGTCAGAGGCATTCCAGTACCATAAAACATTACACAACAGCGCTTTATATCGCTAAAATATAACCAACCAAGTGAAATTGCTCGTTAATTTCGTATTAGACTTATGGTACTTACTTTGAGTTAACTGAATTTGGAATCATCATTTGTTGTAAATTGAATTGTCGCTAGGCAACTTAGTAGAAGTTCTTTATTAAAAAATTATAGCTACTCGTGACGGATACTTTAGGGGGTCTAGAATCATGTGCTTAATTAATAGTTACAGTTGGCGCGTCGATGTCCCCGCCACCCTGTCGCTTTGGAATGTTTTGCTATCTAAACTAATGAACCAAGAAAATTGGCTGAAGTTTAAATTAATACCTAGAAAACTGTACTGAAGGTACTTTAATCCCGGAAAATGTATTAAATTAAACACGAACGGAGCCGTGTTGCACATCTAGTTACTTCGATATAATATCTAATTTATCTATTTGATTGCAGTGAGAGGCGCAGGCGTGATTGCGCGGACGCACACTTTACACTTTCCAGGGAAGGAGATTGATTAACGATCCCAAGATGAAGAAGCTTATTATGGTATAAGTAAGTATAGGTTGCTTATAGCTAATAAATATAATACAATAAACTTCTTCAATAGACTAACTGGATATCTACAGTACGATAGAATAAGCTTATCTATGTACCGTGTCTTTCTTTCACTAGCCATCATTACTCGGAAAGCACGTTAAGCGGTTGGTCCCGGCTGTCATTCGTGGATCTTTGACAGTCGTTATGGGTAGTCAGAAGCCCGAAAGTTTGACAACCAGTCTTACCTAGGGGTATCATATTACCCATTAACTGGGTTGTGGAGGTCAGATAGGCAGTCGCTCCATGTAAAATACTGGTATTCAGCTGCATCCGGTTAGACTGGAAGCCGACCCCAACATAGTTGGGAAAAGGCTAGGCAGACGATGACGTAGGGACATTCAATTATGTTAACAGCTACCATCTGCTTTCGTTCTGCTTCCTGAAAGAACGGTAATATCTCAGACCATTACTTACAACAACCCAACGGTGTTCTTCTCAATACATAAAGTGGGTCTGGGATCTCCGGAGGAACATACCACGAACACGATTCTAGAACATTAGAGTATTCTAGAACGACGACTGTTGCCATAGCTTTTTAACCGACTTCAAAAAAGGAGGTTCTGTATTTTCAATGTACTGTAGGACATATGCCCATGTTCTGCTCTCAAAACGGTGAAGGAAAATATCGCGAAGAAACCGGCATGTCCTAGAATAAAATAATATAAGATATGTGACATCTACCAACCCGCACTGGGCCCGCGTGGTGGATTACAGCCCATTGAAGGCGGATTATGCTTTAGGCCCATGAAGATAGAATACAACGCGATATTACTGGGTGGGCAACCAGCCATTTCAGGGTTTTTCTTTGCATCCCAATATGGCTATCCTAAGGTATTTTCCTGCAGGAAACTACGGTCGAATACCATTTTTTCATTAACACATAAGCTCCTGACTTTTTTTATCTCAGGACAACTTACCTAATGTATTTTATAATGAAGTATTTTTAAAATCTGTTCTAACAAGCCTAAAACCCGATTTCAATCAAGTAAAATTCATGAAATTCGTTATAAAATTTAAGTCTAAAAATATCCTGAATTTGATAAACTTAGGAGAGTTTATCAAATTCAGGATATTTTATTCCTCGTTTTTTCACCAACAATAAGTGTCAAGTAACAAACCTCCGTGTTTTATATTTAGATTTATTTTATACATTCTAGCTGACCCGCAAACGTCGTTTTGCAAAAAAAAAAATAGATAGTAGCCGATTCTCAGACCTACTGAATATGCACACAAAATTTCATACAAATCGGTTCAGCCGTTTCGGAGGAGTATGGTAACTAACACTGTGACACGAGAATTTTATATATTATGTAGATATATTTGAAATTTATTTAAAAATAAAATATCTCTTATTTTTAAATCGGATGCTTTGCCAAACAAATCATGTGTATCAACTTACAAATTGAGATTTTCTTAAAAAGCATTTGCAAACATATACGAATAATCTATTCTATATACTTATAATAAATCTGTAGAGAGGTCAATTCTGTACATGAAATATATTTCCAAAATAACTATCAGCGGGTGATTAGTGATCGATACTGACGCCAAAAATGCAATCAGTAAAATTTTTGTCTGTCTGTCTGTCTGTCTGTCTGTCTGTCTGTCTGGATGTTCGTTATAGAAACAAAAACCACTCGACGGATTTCAACGAAACTTGGTACAATTGTTCTTCATACTCCTGGGCAGGTTATAGTATACTTTTCATCACGCTACAATCAATAGGAGCAGAGCAGTGAAGGGAAATGTTGGGAAAACAGGATTTCTTTTTAGGTGAAGTAGTAATAGGTTAGTAGTAGTTAGTTAGTAGTAGGTAAGTTTTGGTTAATTTATGTTCAGTTTTTTTTAATATTAAGTAGGTAAAAGCGTAGGTACTTTTATTAATTATAGGTATAGGTATTATTAATTATAGTAGTTATAGGTATTTAGTTTTAAGTGAAGTAGGTTTTATTATATATTATTTTATATATTAGACGTAGTTATATATTTTTAGTTATTCAAGCCCCAAGCGGACGCCGGCGTCCGCCCGCTATTGTCTTGAAAAACGCGTTGAATGAGAAATACGCGTTCTCAAGAATCGGCAGACGAAAGAGCACATCGGTTAAACTCTATGAGAGTTAGTGCCTCAATTTCCGGAAGTCATTATTCCACGCGGACTAAGTCGCTGGCAAAAGCTAGTTATTTTAAAAAACTTTTCAAGCTGATTACAAAAGTGTTGATTAAAATCACTATAATTAACACAGTATATAAATTATAATCCAATCTCATATCCAGTACTTATGTTACGTATAAATAACAAATAAATAACTACTTATCTAACCAAACACATAAAAATGTAAATCTTTCTCACCTTGGCTGATCAATTAGATTCAATTCTATGATTATAGTAATCGCAACACCTTACTGAACAAGAATATTAAATACATATCAATAAATGTTCAATCAATCATGATGAAATGAATACCAATTGGGACCAGTATGTAAACATATTGGTGCCAGAGCCTTGGTGATGAGGAAGTGGCATTGGGCCTGATGGCCAGCTTGGCCCATAGTACTTAAACACATAGGCCGTGCGTGGGACTTGTGGGAGATGTTAGGGCGCTGCCAAAACCTAGGTCACACGGTTAGGCTTATCGGTACTTAGAAAAACTAATTTAAAAAATCAAAGAAATAAAGAAAGAAAGAAAATACATTTATTTAGCACAAACTAAAAGACACACAATAAAACAGCTAGGTACATACATCACATAAAAACAAAACAAAAAAACAAATAGATAGTGTAAAGTCCGATGTAGGAAATTAGCAGGAGAGTGTGCCTCACGGCTGCGCCAAAAAGGCCCAGTTCAGCAAAAATGCCAGACAACTAGTGTCTGACGCTGGTTTTCAACTGGACCTGATGTGTGAGGTGACGGATGTAAATCAGTTTTACACTGCAACGTGACGTGGGTATGCATACTTAAATAAAATAATTATGTGTCAGACAAAAACAAAATAGTAAAAAGTACATAATCAGTGTATTGTCAAATGGTCGAAAAAGGCTTACTTATTCAAAAAAAAAAAAAAATAATAAAAATAATATAGTATCATGTTAAAACAATCTTAAAACAGCTCAAAACAATATTTTTCGTCGAATAATTTTCAAAATTTTGAGCTTAACTATATTTTATGTAACGATAATAAAGGGAATTCAAACAACTAAAGAAATACCTAAAAATTATTCTTAAACAAAAATGTAATATAAACATCAACCGTACCTATCAGGGAGTGCAATTTGCAAGAACTGAGTAAGTAAAATCGCTCGCATTTGTAGTAATCTATCATAATTTATGCTCACTTTTGTAATGTATGAACTGGACACATATTCATGCAAGCCATACACTGTTTCAATCATTACCAGCTCAGATACTATACCTCTATTTCGAAGTCACTTGTTTAATAAAATATTTATCATTTCTGCCCGCGACTTCGTATCTGCGTAGACTTCAGGATTGGGTCCAAAAATAACTAAAACTGCATAAGTTAGTTCTAACATAAATTGATAACAGTCGTTAATCCGGGATAAAAGTAAAGTTTCCTGTTAATCCTGGTTAGGAATCATCTGTGTGCCAAATTTCATCCAAATCCGTTAAGCCGTTATTGCGTGATGAATTTACAAACATTCATACATAAAAATTTTCAATGTATACAAAATTTGTCACTAAAGTTTGCGCAAGATCTACGAGGATTTGACGCTTGGAACTGGAAACTGGTTAAATGAATAATCCACAATGTTTTCGTCTCTTAATTAACTCTAATTGTTCCTCTGTTGGGCAAAAACCTCTTCTATTTTCTCCCTTATTTGGACAAAACCTCACAATATTTTTCTCGGCCTGCCTCAGCACCAATATCCTTGCAATAATAACAGTGCAATGTCAGGAAAAGACTGACAAAAAGACAGCCAAAAAGGTCGAAGAAAAGAAGTTATCTTGATCCGTCAGCGAAAACACCATTAAACTACAACTCTCTTAATACACCAACAATAAGGACGATAATAACATCCTCTCCGCATATAAAACGACAAACAAAAAGTACAGTCGTCGCAAAAAACCGCGAACAAGAATGCAGCTCGACTCGAACATTGTAAAGCGAAATTGTTTTACTGAGGACACGTCTAAAACACCCACAGTCGTTCGCCATTGATTGAGCCATTGCAGGCGCTATTTCAGCGAGTTTACGCACCTTACCAACTTAGCTGTAACACCACAAAAGTTTACACTAACTCTTAAAGCTCAAAGGATAAGGTTGGAAATTGTTTGGGGATTTCAGAGAGCCAGTGAAAAAGGATGTTGGTATTCCTGAAGTATGTTGTCGTAACTCAGACATACAGTCGGAAACTATTATTTGTTGCGGTTCCATTACATTGTATTCGTGAGTTACATCTTACAGTTTTCCGTTTATGAAATGAGAAAGTTTTAGTATAGCACCCGCAATGTATCGCGGATCGTGAAGATTACGTTTTTGTGTTCTGGCGTATAATTAAAATTTATGTTTCTGCGCTGTGTTACGAAGGGATGGTTCAGTTTTAACAATCTTGACTGGTTAAATGGCTTTAACATAACAAAAACACCTGCGATACTAATTTTGAACATAGGTATTATTCTAAGAAAGATGTTAAGGGGGAAGCGCCAGGGTTGCCCGCGAAATTCAAATTGCAGGTCACTGTCAGGTTGTTCATATAACCTATTGATTACTAAAATTAGGTATTTTTATTTATTTTATTATTTATGTACACACGGTAAAAAGGATACAAAGCCTTAAACTATAATATTAATTATACCTTCATATATAATGAAAAATAACATAAACTTAAATAAAGATTGGTCTTTGGCAGTTCTGGACGGAGAGAGGTAGAAGGAGAGTAAAGAGACCTTTGCCCAGCAGTGAGACATTTATGGCTAATAAAAAAAAAACATAGTGATATGGGAAGGTTATTTGAACTTAAAGGGTTGTATTGATGATTTTTATTATTATAATTTTGTAAATACGTACAGTCAACAGCAAAAGTAGATGATGAAAATCAGAAATTCATTACTTATGAACGGAGTTCGCGTCAGAACTGTGTGGCGTCGAAGTGTCGTTATGTGATTGTAAATTATACCAAACATTTAATAGTTCGGCGCCACACAGTTCTGACGCGAACTCCCTTCATTAATTAGTATTGAATTTCTGATTTTCATCATCTACTTTTGCTGTTGACTGTACTAGTTACGGTCACCTGACACTGACCTGCAAATTACAAAAAAACGTAAGAAAATTTGAATTTCGCGGGCTACCTAGCGTATCCCCCTTAAATTTTATTAAATTATATCCACCTACGAACTTAATTAAACAGCTACCGGATACTTGATCCGTTGTTGCGCAAACCGTTTCCATAATTGTACCGAGCATCTGTTTATTCACTTTTCCCAATTGAATATAAACCTTATTCCTTTGTTGTAAAGTTGAAAATCTATCAAAAAAATCTTACGGATTGGGGTAGCTTGATGTGCTGGCCTCTGTACATTAAAAACGTGTTGATTTAAACACGTATATCAGCAAAAAAAAAACGTCAATCAACTCGTCTTTCCTCATTTGCGGCAATAATTCCAAGTTTAATTTACTCAGTGATTGAGCCATCGTATAAAACAACACACCGATGAAGACATCAAATTGAAAACCATCAACAGTAACCGCTCGGTAATAATGTGGCTTTTATTACCTTGATATATTGCTTGTACAAATCGTGATTACGCTAGTGAAAATGTCGTTTCAACAAAACACTGTATTAAAAAAATGAATAATGACTTCTTTGCCGACAACGTCATTATAACGCGCGGTCACCGGCTCGCGAGCGATTTCTATCTGACTGTACACATGACTGCCACACAATATAAAACCAAACTTATTTTTGCACCCATAAAGCTTAGAATATCTTCCACGTATGCTTTAAACTTTTCATACAAATTTAACATTTAAAATTTACAGTTTTAAAGTTCATTTTTGCATGGACGGCATCCTCACGTGAATCGCGGTGAGCACACAGAATTTCCACTTGATTGTGGCATGGCGAATCGGATTGACAGGTAAGAAGGTTATTATTATCACATTTTACTTAGAGTACATGCATTTACATAAAATGCGGTGTAATTTGTAGAAATGTTTAGTATCGTTATAATGTGAAGTGGTCAAATAATTACTTTTTGGTTACACAGTTCCGTATAATGAATATGAATATTTTTATTCGAATTAAATTATGATTGTCGGTTCGAGATAATGAAAATTTGTTTGCTTTCTTGAAGTCAGTGGAATATAAAACTATACTAACTTATTTGAGAATTAAATCGCGACTAGAAACTGTAAAATTGTGTAAATAAAATGAAAATTCAGTCAACCAGGGTCTTACTTCATAGAAATGTTTAGTAGCTACGTTTAACTTGATAAGGGTGATTATTCAAAAAAACAAATTTTCTCACAGTGAAAGCTTTCTTGAATTTCATGGGCATCGTAACATCGAAATAAAAAAAATAATAATTTGTAAAATATATACCTAAATAACATTAAGTACACCTGTATTCCCTGGTTAGGCAGGTACAGACGCCAGCACATCAAGCTACCCGAAACTGTCAAATTTTCCCAATCAACTTTGAACCTTATGCTTTGAAATTGACAGATTGTAGTAGTTATATGTACTGGCGTCTGTACCTATAGGACACCCGCATTTCGCCAGTTATGTTTAAGTCCCATGTAATAGGGGGCGAGCCTATTGCCATCAACCGGGCACAAATACAGACTGAGCTGCTACTGAGAAATTCCACATAGAAAAAACCCAATAACAATTTACCTGTCCTGGGAACGACCAGGGGTCCAAGTCTGCTATTTTTATAAATTGTCATTTTGCTAAAAGTTCGTAATCTGCTAAATTCATAATGGTCGATCATTGGTCGGTAAATGGTCTGAGAAAAACTATGCTAGAATTCATTCAAAATCAAAATCAAAATATTTTATTTCACATAAGCCTACAAGGGCACTTGGTCGTTTCCTATGGAGAAGAACCGGCAAGAAACTCCACACTTTTAAAAATAATTGGCTTTTACAATGTTTTCTAATTACAGTAGATATGGGAGGACAGCATAGGCCTGTCAACAAGTACCAAGTACTTGATAAAATAAAAAATGGTCTACATATCTAAAATCTACAGGGCCTACAAAGTCCTCACACTTACAAAATCAAAATCTCAAAGAAAGATAAATAAAATATAAAAACCCATTAAAACCAAGTGATTTGATTTCCATTACAACCACTAAAAAAGAGTTGGAAAATTAGAATTGTCTCTAAATAATGTTAAATAATAAAAGGATTATGTCAAAGACGTATGTAAAAAATAAATGAAAATCGTAATTTGAGAGCAGTAATAAAAATCGTAATTTGAGAGCAGTTAATATATATTTTTACATATTACGTATTAGTGTTTGCAATCTGAAGTAGTAAGAAGTTCGTAAATATAGCAGTAAACATTACGTTTATTCATTTGTCATTATGTATGAGATTACCATTTTATGCCATTTCTTCAATGGAGTGTCAGTGGTTGACCATTGGAAAGTCATAATGACGCCATTATATTAGTAGATTACCAAACTTGTCAAAATCAACAATCATGAAATCAATGATAGACCATTCTGACACTATTGTAATAGCAGACTTGAGGCCCAGGACCTCATGCTGAACTAACTTGTGACTAGGACAATAAGACAAATTTATATTTTCCGGAAAAACAAAATGGCGGCCATAATACTTCCTGCTACAAGAATGTATTCTAATACGAGGAACCCTAAAAGCAAATGAAATGACAATGTACACAACTACACATGTCACACGGCTGCAGTTCGAAATTACTTGCACATACTATGTTACAACAATGTTATTGTTAGCTTGTAGTACCTGAATACAAATTAGCTTTTCACTTCTCATGCTCTAAAAGTTCGTCTTTATGTTGTGCGTAGGCGACATATAAAGTCGCTTTTTATGCTCTAGTGCATAAAGTTTTTTTTTTTTCTAATACTAAGATAATCAGGCCTAATAGCCACACACGCACAATAAAACGTCGCAGGGTAAGTCGTTATTTAATGTAATAAAATCTGATAAAATAGTTGTAATTTATTATTTAAAACCCAAAGATGCGTTTTTATGACTTGGCAGTATGGAGTACCCAAGTCGAATGACACAATGTTGAAAATTAAAAAAAAAAGTTTTAAAAAGTTTTGTGGCGGGAATTAGCTATTCTCTTCTTCAATTTTGCAACATTTTTGAACAGTGAAAATACTATTAAATACTTAATGCCTGTTTGACTTTTTCGAAATTGAAGTGAAAAGCAGAGTGCACAACTCGTGCATAAACGAGCCATTTTACCCCTCGTCTTAGGTAACTATCCACCCTCGCCTGCGGCTCGCGTGAATATAAACGTCTCGGGGTAAAATGGCTTCTTTTATGCACTAGTTGTACAATCTACTATACTGTGAACGTAAAAGGGTATAGTAGTTTAAGGTAGTCTTTCGTAGTTATGTACCTCTGACAGCAGCAAACCTTACACCAACCTTATTGTTACGAGAACAAAGATCACAACGATTTTGACAGGCTTGTCAGCGGCTACAACCAAACAAAAACCTTGCCAGTGGCAGCAACCCAAAGACAACCTTATTAGAATGACAATAAAGATCATTGTGGTTTGGACAGTGATGCACTATTAGAGGTAAAATACTGTGAAAGGACTGTAGACCTTTAACTGCCAATTTTCTAGTATTCATGATCTGATGATTCCATTGTGACATTGTGTAAATCGTCAGTAAAGCTCATAATATTTCTGTTTATTTGACTATGAGTATTTGTAGCTGACTGGGCAAATAATACTTTCATAACGAGACTGCCTAAGACGCCACTGAATGGTACCCAAGAGAGGGGATGAGGAAACGAGGAAGGCCAGTGCGTAGATGGGAGTAAGATCTCAGTTCGACGGCAGGCTCCGCGTGGAGGAGAAAAGCACAAGACTGTGGAATTTGGAAGAGTCTGGGGGAGGCCTATGCTGGTGAGCAAGACAAACCAACCGTAATCTGATATTCACAACAAAATATGTAAAATAAGTTTAAGTTTGTTAATAAAGGCTATTTGAATTTGAAACGAGACTGCCTTTGAAAGAGAAGAAGGAAAAAGAGAGGTTTAGTGAATGAAGAGATGCAAAAAAAAATCGTACACTTTTTGGTTTAAAACCAAAAAGTGTACGATTTTTTTACGTTTTTTGACGATATGTATGAACACACCTTTTATAACAGTAAAATGTTTAGTTTTAATTCCGCAATATCCAGGCTTAAATGCAGAATGCAGCCCCGCCCTGGCCCACAGAAATATGCACATACAGAAGATTCTGCATACAATCCTGGATCTAGTTATTTCGGAATTCAAACTAAACTAGATATAAGTATTTACCTACAACATTTTACTGCCATGGATTTCTAGAAAGGAATTCCATAACTCAGGTTTATAACAACCAACATAGAGACAGTAATGACTAATTACCTAATAACATCATAGTAACCCCCACGGCCCGTGGCTAAATAATAACAGCCGCACAGGTCGATCGATCAGGTTAAGCTACGCTTGCCACGGTTGATCTGTGGATAGGTAACCATCTTTACATTCCGTGACCCCTCCGTGCCTCGGAAAGCACGTTAAGCCGTCGGTCTCGGCTGTTATTCGTGGATCTTTGACTGTCGTTATGGGTAGTCAGAAGCCCGAAAGTCTTACCAAGGAGTATCGTATTACCCAGTAACTGGGTGGAGGTCAGATAGGCAGTTGCTCCATGTAAAATACTGGTATTCAGCTGCATCTGGTTAGACTGGAAGTCGACCCCATCATAGTTGGGAAAAGGCTAGGCAGATGATGATCACAGTAACCCTAAAGCGTATCGATACTGACGAATGACGTCACAGCATCAGACACAGACAGTCAATCATACCGCCTGTCCCGTAATGGGTACATTGTGTCGCCATACTAATGGTGCTGATGGAAAAGCAATTGAAAACGGTACTGTTACTGCTAGTGACCGACTGGCTGGAATGTCTGCGACTCTTTCATTGATACAGTGGGTCTATGACTTGCTTGACCATTTACGTAAACTTAGAAACTTTTTCATAATATATACGACTAGCTTCTGCCCGCAATTTCATCCGTGTGAAATTTTTTGTTCCAATCGCATCACCTGTTATTATTTCGTTTTCGCTTAGCCTTCTTTCTGCCCGTCTCCTAAGAGTCTTAGCGTAATGTTATATAACCTTCTTCAAAAAATGTGCTATTAAACGCAAAAAAAAATATTTCAAATCTGACTGGCAGTTCCACAGATTAGCGCGTTCAAACTCTTCAGCTTTATTATTAGTATAGATTAAAAATGTGACGCCAAAAGTGACTCGTCTAAGACACAGTTATAATATTATTTATTTAGGATCTCCAACAAAATATATAGACAGATACATAAATAATGGGCAACACTGAGCGCACTTTTTAATAAATAAGCGTACTCCTATTATAGAAAACCACAGCATACATAACAAAGTTAAACATATTTCTTTTAAAATATGTATAACAAAGCAAAAAAAAGCAAGGGTGTCCTCCATAGCGTTCCATTGTTCTTTGTGCGTTGCCTTCTCATCATCTGCATACCTTTTTCCCAACTATGTTGGGGTCGGCTTCCAATCTAACTAGATGCAGCTGAACACCAGTATCTTACATGGAGCTACTGCCTATGTAACCTCCACAGCCCAGTTACTGGGTAATACCCCTTGGTAAGACTGGTTGTCAGACTTTTGGGCTTCTGACAACCCGTAACGACTGCCAAAGATCCACGACTGACAGCCGGGACCAACGGCTTAACGTGCTTTCCGAGGCATGGAGGGGTCTGTGATGATGGTCACGGACCAACCGCGACAAGCTTAGCTTAATCTGATCAATCGATCCATGCGGCTCTTATCTATTACTTAGCCACAAGCCCCTGTATGTTGCCTTCTCTGACAGAAATATTAATACAAATTTAAATGTTTAAAGAGAAATTCAAATAAAGTGTAACTACTCCTACAGTCATAAAAAGTTTACAGTCAGGAAGTTGACCAATTTCCTCATTGATTACGACAGATAACTAAATTATACCTAAGCAAAGATTTTTCCGATGGATTTAATGTCGTATATAAAACACAACACCACATTTCAAATGTCTATGGGATTAGTGACCAAGTACAACGAATGAAGAAGTGTCCAAGAATAAATAATAGTAAACCAACCCTACGAAACATGGGTGTACTATAGATACACCTCTGCTTAACCCTTAAAAGAACACAGGCATAATATTGTAACCCTCTGCCAAAAAGCATGCAACAAAACTGGACAGATATCTTGTATTGATGAGTTGCAAGCGCGCTGCTTAGATTCAGTATGTATGAGATTTTGGCAATCCCGCAGACATCACAACACAACCGATGTCGATGTATCCTTTTGTGTCATTCCAACATACGTGCCGAGACTATAGATAGATGCAGTAGCTGAATTTTAGAAATGTAGTCTAGCAATAGTAATCTTCGATGTATACGTAACCTTTGTCGATGGAAGGAAAATTACTGTCGAAATTGACGTAATGAGAGAAATGAACAGTTTTTACTTTAAGTTAGTTAGTTTAGTTCTATTTTGATGTAATATCGAAATAGAACTAAATTAAACAGGCATCTTCTGGGCATCTGGCATGATTGACTTATTGAGGTAAAGAGCGGGCCCATTCAGCAATAAAGAAAAATTGCAGTATCTCCGACTTTGCCCCCACGAAAATGTTCATTATTGACAGCAAATTCATTGCAGGCTTTCTATTCATCCTCATTCATATTCGATCTACTCAACAGCTATTCTTATTGCTCAGGGTTTGGGGTTTGTTTGTCTATGGTATCTGGAAAAGCATACCAAGTACCATAGACGTCAGGACTATGGAGTTTCATGCCCATTCTTCTATTTACGAAACTATCTTTTGATAATGCAACTAGAATCAATTCTATTTTCTTGTAAATTTTACATTCAAACGTGCGTTTTATGTGCCTTATTGAAATAAATGATTTTACTATGACTTGAAACAAAAAATTAAGAACATTTTCATTCGTTTCACTGTGCGTAAATTAATATATCTGGCGTAATTTTTGGAATAGAAATAGATTGAACCATACAGAAAGCTTTTATAAAACCGGCATAAATTATACCGAAAGACAACTGATATCTCAGTTCGTATGAATCTAAATCAACAATACTCTCAGACTATATTCAAGGCACTATGATTTTTAAGCCGAACCTAGCCTAAACCTAGATTAGCCTGGATGGTACCTGCAGTAGCTAAATTCTAGTAATAAGTATGGACTAGTAAGGAATCTTGAATGCATAGGTACGTAGTCTTTGACGACGGACAGAAATAATAGTCGAAATTGACGAAGTGAGACAAATTAACAACTAACATCAAATAAATTTTGAGTTCGAAATAGGACTAGATTGAAATGAAACATGCATTGAAGGTTTTTATGACCCCGACATAAATATACCAAAAGATAGCTGACATTTCAGTTCGTGTGATATCTAAATCAACAATACTCTCAACTATATTCAAGGTACTATAATTTTAAAGCAGTTCCCTCAAACGGCCACAATAGAGACATCACTACATCAGTAGACTCAAACCAAATCGAACCGACCAACCCGATCAGGTTTTGTTCGTTAAACCTTCACATATAATTAAGGAGGCGAGCTGGCTTCGCTAAAACACATAAATCATAATAATTTAATGCGGGCCGAGCCTTTCCCGCGCCGGCACCGACTCAACAACGTTTTTTCCTGAGTTACGACCGTCCGCGCATCTGCGCTTCTTTCCACTCTAACCCGAAATGACTTCGGAATTGACAGCTTTATAAATATAAGAAAGGGCTTTCGTAGCGAACGTGCCATCGGTATGGAAACGCCTGTGAGTAATGACACGCAGCCAGACGATAGTCTTTCAATTTTATGATTGCCTGGTCCCGAGCGGGTTATTTTGAATGGCTAATTGAACGGTGTGAATAAAATATATCCATAATAACAGCGTTAGTTGTTTGCCTCTAGTTTATTCGAATTTTATTAATATTTTGAAGGGTTATGTGAGTTAATTGACTTGAAACTTGAACAATTCTATTTGAACGCCAAGGGATATAAGATATGTTTAAAATTGTCAAGTTATCTGACAGTTTTTACACCTCATGGCATAATTATCCTTATCATCCTATTATGACTGCTGGGACAAAGGACATGGGCCGTAATCTACCACAAGGGCCCAGTGCGGGTTGGTCACATGTCTTCGAATTTTCGGTTCTAGGACATGCCGGTTTCCCACGATGTTTTCCTTCACCGTTTTAAGAGCAGTCGTGATGAAATAATTTAGACAAAGTAATGGGCCTGTCTGGGTTCGAAGCCAACTCGTATGTTGCGGCCATTACCACTGTCCCACCACTGTTCGAGCACCTCACGTAGAATACTTATAAACCTTGAAAAAAGATTTTCCATAATAATTTCTATGGTGTCACGCCGTCTAAAAAGGCAGCGCAATAAACAAAGCCGCGAGTAGTAGGTAGGTAGCTTATTTTTTATGAGATGTAGATTTGTTACCTTTTCTAAATGTCTTTGGCAAATGAATCACATAAAAAAGCTGAGATTGATTTGAATGAATGAGCCACACCTGTGTGAGAATAATTTAAAATAACTTTAAAAATTGACAACTTAGAATTTTTGCGATTTTTTTACTCATTCATTCATTTCGTCATACACACCACACCTTGGCTATTTATCAATGAAAAAGATTATTTGGAAACGCCGCATTCTACTTAATTTCGAAACCTGAACAAATATACGACTCGCAACATTTAAGAAGCAAAAAAAAACGAAAATGTCGTATTGTAATACCGCCATTGATAAAAAATACATTCATCAAAATAGAGAAAACGAAACGATAATTTATAGCCGCCACATCCCTAACGCGAGCTTGTAAATCTAAAAACAAATAAGAATACAATCAATAAGTGTTAAAATATGTTAATATGTTAATTCTGAAGGCATTAAATAACATATACTCTTATTCCAAGTGACATTGGACAAGTACGAAAGATTTACTGCCTATAAACGAATTCGGGCCGGCGGCCGTTAGCCTGCTCAAATTAATATTTATACATATAGAAATCTATTCAAATGGCATATGATATATGTTTCTTGTAACAAATCATGCAGTTAACACTTCGCCTGTTTATTGTTTGGCAGCCTTCGATTGTGAAAGAAGAAATAAATTGCCTTTAATTTCGATATTTAGAGCGATATTCAAAAGTTGTATAACATACTTGTATACCAATAGTTATATAACTATGACTTACATTAAAATCAATCAACTCAGCCTAGTTCATTGCTGGACATACGCCTCTCCCCGACTGCGCCGGCACCCTGTTCTCCGCACTCCGCATCCAGTTGGTCCAGCCACCTTTTTTTTAAGGTCGTCGGTCTATCTAGCTTGGGGGCGTCCCACACTACGCTTTCCGAGACGCGGTCTCCACTCTAGGACACGTCTGCTCCTTTGACAAACATAGCCAGCCCTCTACCACTTCACCTTGCATATCTGCCAGCTATGTTAGTAACTCCGGTTCTTTTCCATAAAATTATTTTACACCAATTATTACCAGGTCCAGACGAAGATGGTGGCATGAGCTGGACTCCTTCAACAAGAACTGGTCCTTAGCAGTTTTGAACAGAGAGAAGTGGAAAGAGAGTAGGGTGGCGCGTGCTTTTTACTTTGCATTCCCGCACTAGTGCGGCGACGTGAGTTACGTAAGTGTACCTACGTACTCTTCAGATAACTGTATATATGTCGCAGGTTTTTCATAAAATTAGGTTTTTGATCAAAAACCTAGGTTTTTGATGAAAAACCGGAAGATGACACATTTTAAACTCAATTTCATCATAAACATGTAACAATCCAGATTTTTGATCAAAAACCTGAACCAGTTTGGGTTTATGATAAAGTTCTTGTCAAAATCATGGGTTTGCTTTGTTTTATGACAAATAAATCAATTTAAATTAAATAAATAAAACAATCCATCATCATTTGCAATTTAGTAGTAAGAAAACAATTATTTATTTATCAAAATTATCTTTAAAACTCTATAGCCACTTCAGCGGCTCTTTCTGATGTCAAAGGGCGAAGGAAACTATAATTTGCTGTATGGTCCTGATAATTCAACAGGCATTTCCATTGTCCGTCTGGAGTTGACTGCAAGTCTATAAGGTCCACTTGACCGCGGCTGTTGAAATCACTAGACATAAGGGCGGACAACAATTTCCTTTTGCGGAAATTTCTTCTTGTTCTGGCACACCGTACATAGCTTTACAAATTCTTTGACCAGAGAAACCGGAATAACATACCTGGATTTTAAAGCATAGGTACTTACATAAATTTCACTCTTCCTCCGTGGCCAACAGATTGATGAATTTCACATAATATCCCATGAAATTCTTCTGGAGGTACTACTTTAACTATAGGCTCCGATTCAGATTTCCGTCTCAAGATCAAAAAATTTTGAGTGCCTACCTCCAAAACATCATATTTTTTGGCATTTTGTAGACCTCGTCCGTCTGATGACGAAAATCTAGATTTATATTTTTCAATATTTTTAATAGCTTCTTCTATTCTCTTCTGTGTCCACAATGGTTTCTCTTTTTGCGAAGCGGAGAAAGGGCGGGGCGCGCGCGAGCGCAGGCGAAACAAAAGCGAGGGAAGTCCCTAAGTCCCTGTCAACGGAAATGTATATCAGATTGATCATAAACTCAAACTAGTTCAGGTTTTTGATCAAAAATCTGGATTGTTACAGGTTTATAATGAAATGGAGTTTAAAATGTGTCATCTTCCGGTTTTTCATCAAAAACCTAGGTTTTTGATCAAAAACCTAATTTTATGAAAAACCTGCGACATATATAATAGTCAGAGATGTGTAAATAAATAAAAAATGTGATAAATAAACATTATTATTTGCTCAAATTATTTATTTTTGTCAACAAATTAACATTAGTTAGTGTTCTACAAGAGCCTATTATATGACCTACGTAAAACAGAACAGATAAAATAGAAATTGTCGCCAACAAATGTTAATTTCGTTAATGAACTAGAACCACAGCTTTTAACAACGACCAATGTATCTCTATAATGTAAACAATTTCTTAAAAAAACTTCTTGAAAAAAACCCATAAGAAAACCTACAGAGGTGTCAAAAATATTAATCTCCATTCCGATAAGGGTACCTACAAAATGAATTGTCATACAGTTTCTTTTAAGTAAACCCGATATAAAAATGATCGGTAATTTTTCATGAGTATAAGCTGTCCACGCCATTAGTTATTATTTTATATTTTTAGTTTTCGTGTTTTTACCGTTGTGACCCTATTAACACCTAGCTAATATATTATTACGTATTATAAGTACTTGGTCGAACTTACTAATAGTTTTTAAAGTGCGATATGTTGAAGTCATAGGATTAACTTTATAAGTTGGTTTAAACCTTCGCCGTCTAAAATCAACATTACAAACTAAATTAATTTTAACTTCAGTGCATCCTTTTCTTTCTATTTTATTAAGAAAAGGACAGAAGATAAATATTAGTTTAGTCCTGTCAAATTAGTCAGCGCCTGACGTAAATTGACGTATTTTTAGTAGCCAATTTTTTAATCACGTCTAAACTTGTCTATGGATTATCTAATTTGACAGAACTAAACTAATATTTATCTTCTGTCCTTTTCATAATGAAATAGAAAGGAAAAGATGCACTGAACTTAAATTTAGTTTAGTTTGTGAACAACAGAATCGGGGCCAGTATCTTTCATGATAATACTCGGGCTCGTGGCTAAATAATAACAGCCGCACGGGTCCATCGAAGGTTAAGGAACAATTGCCGCGGTCGTTTTGTAGATTGGTGACCAACTATTACATATCGAGATTCCCCTCTGTGCCTCGGAAAGCACATTAAGCTTTTGGTCCCGGCTGTCATGCGGAGATATTTGACTATCGTTAACGGTAGTCAGTCAAATTATGGGCTATCGTGTTACCCAGTAACTGGGTTGTGGAGTTCAGATCAGGAGGCAGTCGCTCCATGTAAAATACTGGCATTCATCTGGTGGGTGGTGTGGTTGGTTTGCATCTGGTTAGACTGGAAGCCGACCCCAACATAGTTGGGAAAAAGGCTAGGCAGATAGATTAAAAAAAAACTTCTTCGGGGAAAAGATGCGTGTAGTTATGTTACAACCGATGTCGACAGCATTCCCAATAATGTAAAAAAAAAACTGTGAAGAAACATCTTTTTTTCATCTCACCAACTTAATTTACAGTAAATCACTGGGTAATTTATTCAGTTTTAATTAAATACGTGGTCATCTAAGCGTGGATGTCCATAACGAAGACAAATCGTTACGTGTTCGAGCTCATTAACGCGCCGCGTTAAAATTCATAATGAGAATATCGAATATTCAATTAATTAATAATGTTATCGATAGTTCGTTACACATAGGGCTGCCAGCTGTCGATACCGGGAATATACGGTAGTCTAAATACTCTTCTTCAAATCAATGCTTCATGCAATTAATGTTTAAATTATGGTGGCTAAGATTTTATATAAATAATACCGGATTTAGAAGTGCCGAAATGGCAAAGGGTGAGAGAGGCTCTTGCCCAGCCATGGGATAAAACAGGTTAGATTAGATTAGTGCCAAAATTCATCTAGAGCAGTATTGAAATTAAACTGTAGGGTTTTTTTTGTAAATCATTCAGGAAAAGTTTTTAACCAGTGCGCACACCGTAGTTCCATGAATTCAGCCTATGATTCTAGACCCCCTATGAATGAATGAATGAATGAATGAATTCAGCATATGATTCTAGACCCCCTATGAATGAATGAATGAATTGCACCGATCGCAGCGTGGTTAAACCAGACTCGATCAATCGAATGAACCCCAAGATTCGCACTAGCTCTTGTAGCCACATGTTCATGGTGCTACAGCGACCATTGCATATCAAGGAATAGACCGGGGGGCGCGGTAATGGTAGGGAGGACGTGCCCGTAGGATAGGGAAGGATTTAAGAGACTACCGGATATGCATCCTAGAGTACGCATCAATGATTCTAGACCCCTGTAGCAGAAATTTTTGATCGGTTATAAAAACAAAAAATATTAGTTGTTCCATACATTTTGACCGTGTAGATATTGCACTTTTCTATGAAACACCAGATTTTTTTTTGTTACCCGACGATGAAATATCTGAACTAGAATTTAATGATAAATTCATGGTTATAATTTGCGCACTGTTTAAAAACTTATCCTGTATATTTAAGTTCTAAACAAACATAATTTATATTCCTCTAATCAATATTATAATTATGACCCCTCCTAGAGGTTTTTTTTTTTTCTACATAGTATACATTACCATATTATGAGTGTCCTTTATGTCAGCCCTACATACACCCCGCGGATTCGATTCGGTCCACACTCCGAGTTATTTTAAATCTATGGTAATTCACACTAATCAAGCCTCTTTTGAGATCGTATATCTATCTAATTAAGAGGTCCCATCGGAAATTTAATTTACTTGGCATTCTATTGAAAACCAGAAAAATATTATTAATAATACCCAATCAATATGAGGAGAAATATTTTAAAGTGTTAAAAAAATTGTTTTCTATATGTCTGCGTGTCGAAGGAATTTGTATGGTATTATGATGTTAAATACATCGTCAATTTAATTCTACTTTAGTAAATACTTTTCGTAATACAGAGTCAAATTCAATTAGCTAGCGAAACTCCGCGGACGTAATGGGTATCAATATCTAATCACGAAAAAAATTAAAATTTGATGGATATTTTTTGGGGATCAATGATCACTGGGATACTTGAAGGAGGTCATGGAGAAAATCTGTTTTTTTTTTTTGTTTTATCGTTTTCAGATATCGATACACATCACGTCCGTGAAGTTTATATAGAAAAAAAAACTGATTTGGAAACTGTTATTTCAAGGAACTGCTATCGTTGACCCCAAAAAAAATGAATCTTTTAGGTTTAAAGAGATTTTATTTCTCACTAGCTTCTGCCCGCGACTTCGTCCGCGTAAATTTTTTTTGTTTCCCCGACCCACCCCGTCGCAACATGTCGCCGGCCTGCGCTATATATAATAACGTATTTATTTGGATAAGGATTAATACCATGTTTATAAAAACTAAAATAATGCATTATTTTAGAACAAATTTGGTTAGCATAAAAGAGGTTATAGTGAGCTAACCTTAAAAGATAGACATATACTGTCGCGGACTTTTTTTTAAAGCTTTTAACTTTAACCGTTTACGCAGCGCACGCAGCGGAAGCTCTCAATAGGAAAAAAATCCCCCGATTTTGAAACATTCTTCATTGGTGCTCCGCTCCTATCGGTTTAAGCGTGATGATATATAGCCTATAGCCTTCCTCGATGAATGGGCTATCTAACACTGAAACAGTTTTTCAAATCGGACCAGTAGTTCCTGAGATTAGCGCGTTCAAACAAACAAACAAACTCTTCAGCTTTATAATATTAGTATAGATAAGAAAATCAAAAAAAAATCTAATCAATCTAAGGGCTGATTTTTCAATCATCTGATAACTTTATTCGAGGAATAATTATGAAAATTTGACAGTTGTTTCATACAAAAAGTGTCAAACGTAAATTTTATTCCTCAAATAAAGTTATCTTCCGATGAAAAATCACCCCTTAATCAAATGATGACATGACGTCTGCGGAGTTTCGCTAGCTAATTTAGCTTGAACCTGTTTAAACTATAGGAAACATAAATTATTATGAGTTTCTATTGGAGATAAATAAATTGAGCGAGCAACACTAGACTAATTAGAAACTTTATGTTGAATTCATTGAAATATTTTAATAGCTGAGCCAGTGAGCCTAGTTAAGGTGTGGTTTCATGAAGCTAGTTTTATTTTATTTATGAGACAAGAGTTGACTTATAACTAGCTATAAGTTAGTTACCCTAGGGTAGGAACGGAATTGAGATTTAGTATTTAAAACATGTTATTTTTCTGGTAGGTAATATTTTTTTATAACGTGTGAAGCGCAAGAGTTTTAAGAAAAAAAAATGGTTTATTATTTTAACAAGTAAACCTTACTTTATTTGTGTTTATTTTTAATATTGTATATCTGTATGTTTTATGTTCAAGGCCAATTTTATTTTGTTTGATTTTTTTAAGGTCTTATTATCTAATAACGTTACTTTAATGTTTAAACTTGTTTCTTTTGTTTTCCAGATTTAGCTATTAATTTATAATACCGTGATTGTGGCTTAATTAGGTATCTAAATTGCGATTATGGGGCCATGCGGAGCAAACCTTTCAAACAATGTTACACTAACCTTAGATTTAAAAGTAAAATGTATTAGTTATTTTAAAACTGTAACAGTGTAAACAATTGTTGGTTGGTCGGAGAAAAAAGAAATAAATTACCAAACAGCAATTTTTTTGTTATAACGATTCTCAGGTAAGTACCTTTTTTTCCAAACATCAATAAAATCACGCAATCACAATTCAAACACAACAACCCAAAAATATACCTTTAGCAATATTTTTCGATTTCCAAAACCTGCAATTATTGATTCCCACACTATTATTATCTTCAGAAACAATTTTCAAAAAATCGCAGAGCCGAGCCGAACCTCTAAATAGGCGCAAGCAAGGAATGCGTGAAACAAAGATGGCCGACTATAGACACGCGAACAAGCAATAAAGCAAATTCTAATCTATTTGTAAACGACTATAAAACATAAAAAATGTCGTGCTAGCTCCTGTGACAGATCTTATCTTAATTACACGAGATGGCCCGCTTTTAATAGAATTGCTTAGTGACTTTAAATTAGGCATTTGTCAGAAAGTTTGGTCTTGTGCCTGAGAAAAGTACATTTCAAAGTTCAATTGTTTTATTCATAAATTAATGCCTGTTTCACATTATTCCAGTAGCATTCCAGCCCAATCGCTGCCACTGGAATAATGTACCGGCACTGGAATGCACTGGACTGTACCCATAACAATGAAAAATTCTGTCTAGTGACTGGAATGAGTCTACTTTTTCAACATAGACAGGGATGCAGATGAATTTTTTTATGCCCAATGAGCTGTTCCCATTTTTCATTACATATCTACTTATAATAATAAACTTTTATTTGCAGACCTTGAAGTCCATAGTGTTAGTATTGACATGAAATTACTTATTTAACTATTGTTAATAACACATACAGTCACAAAGAGAATATATATATAATAGAAATAAAAAACAAAACATTATTTACCCGTATACCTACTTAAAGGCGACCTGTGTTTGCATTCTCAGCCATCGGTCAAGCACAATGCTGGCTTACACACAGTTTATATATTTTAGTGTTAGCTTTTAGGTACCTATATGGTAATTAGTTTGTCAAAATAAAGGTCTGTGTCCCAGCAGTGGGAACATTAAATGTTGATTATGCAAAATAAAGTTTAAAAGCCCAACAAAACAAGTTTAGTCTCTAAAAGGCCTTATTTTCATGAATACATAAGAAGCATTTCAATTACCTAATACTAAAATCTCACAGGTTTTGTAAAAGAGAAAATAAATAAATAAAATATTTCGTCACTTTCCACCATTTTTTTTTTTTTTTTTTTTTTGTGGATGGGAAATCATCCAATGACCCCTCCCGCTCTGGGTGGAGCAGAAGGGAGTGTCAGACTCTTACTGACTAAAACCCACCCGTGTTCCTTCCTTAGCCCTTTGTGTTCCGGGGTAGCGGTAACCCTTTCGGACAATCCCGCTGCCCCGGCAGGCTTCGGCCCTTTCGGGCCCCTTCCTTGCTGCTGACATCTCTTTGAGGCGCGCGTGGAACACGTACGCGCCGTCCGGCACGGGCCTGGTCCTGATCGGACGGAGAGTTACCCATTACTCTCCGCCCGCAGGCCCGCGCCTACGGTGGCCGGGAGTCGTCTCGCGGCTCCCGACGCCCGGGGCGTCTCCCGCGGCGGCTGGGACGTGAGGCCCTCTCCCTCATCCGTCCCGCCACCTCCTTCGCTAGCATGACTGCTTCGCAGAAGGAGGTGACTGCCTCCCACTCCCTCTCGCCCCGGACCATGGCTTGAACCAGGGCCGGGCGCGAGAGGTCGCCGCCGCTGCCGATCGCCTCTGCGAGAACACGGCGGTGCTCCGCCCAATTGGGGCATACCGCCACCGTATGCTCCACCGTGTCCTCCGGGCGACCCTCGCAGTGGTGACACCCGGGCGTTTCCTCCCGCCCGATAATGTGCAGGAACCTCCCGAAACACCCGTGTCCGGTGAGGACCTGCGTCAGGCGGTAGGTGAGGGCGCCGTGGCGCCTCTCTAGCCACTCCTCAAAGAGGGGTCTTACCGCCGCTATCGCGGCGTGCCCTGCGCTGGGTTGCGACAGTCGCTCTTTCCATGCCGCCATGAGATCGCGCCGGAGGTCGGTCCGCTCCGCCGCGATTTGCCGCGGAAGCGGAGTTTCCCCCCGGCGTAGTGCCTCCGCGCGCCACTCGTACAGGCGCGCGAGGACTATCGCCTCCAGATCCCACGGCGGCAGTCCGGCAAGGAGGCTTGCCGCCTCGCCCGAGATCGTGCGGTACCCCCGGATCAGCCTTACGGCTACCACCTTCTGGGGCGCGTTCAAATAGTGGGCGGCTCGCCGCCGCAGTGAACGCGCCCACACCGGGGCCCCGTACAGGGCCATGGACCGCACGACCCCCGCGTAAAGCCTCCGGCAGGAGGCGTTTGGCCCCCTCAGGTTGGGCAAGAGCCGCTTGAAGGCGGCCCCGGCCCGTTCCAGCTTGGGAGCCAAACGTCGGAAGTGCTCGACGAAGTTCCACCGGCTGTCGAGGACGAGACCCAGGTATCTCATCGTTGTCTCGACGCCGATGTGAACCCCTCCTGCCGTTATTTGGGATCCCGAAGGCGGCCCGTTCCGAGGCCCATGAAAAGACATGGCCTCGGACTTGTGCAAAGCCACCTCGAGACCCAACTGCCGGATCCTCTCCACGACTATCGCAACCCCGCGTGTCATCGCGTCGGCCGCCGCCTGATGCGACCTCCCCTGCGCCAGGACTAGCGTGTCGTCAGCGTAGCAAACCACGCTGACTCCATCAGGGAGATCGGCCCGCAGCACCCAGTCGTAACCGATGTCCCACAGGAGCGGCCCCAGAACCGATCCCTGTGGGACACCGCACGACATCTCTCGCCGGTTCCATTCCCCGTTGCGACCGGGGTAGATGACGGCTCTGTCCGTCAGATACGCCCCGACTACTCGACGGAGGTAGGTCGGCACCCGGTGATACCGGAGTGCCTCCCCAATGCAACTCCAGGGCAGGGTGTTAAACGCGTTGGCGATGTCGAGTGACACCGCCACGACCACCCCACCCCGGGACACCGCGTCCCCCGTCGTGAGGGCCCTCACGCGCATGATGGCGTCCACCGTCGAGCGCCCCTTGCGGAAGCCGAACTGGCTGTCCGCAAGATCCGGCCCCGTCCTCACCAGGTGCCCGACGAGGCGGCCCGCAATCACTCTCTCAAAGAGCTTGCCGACCTCGTCGAGCAGCACGATGGGCCGGAATGCGGACGGAGAGTCCGCAGGGCGCCCTGGCTTCTGTATGAGGACCAGCTTCCCCGTCTTCCAGCGGAGTGGAAACTGGCCCCTCTCCATGCATGCGCTCAAGAGCGCCTCTAGTCGGGGCCCGAGAGCCGTCGAGGCCAGGACCCAGGCCTTACCCGGCAAGCCGTCGGGTCCTGGGGCGGTATTTTTGGCCTTCAGCCTATCTACCGCCACTCTCAGATCTACCCCGGTCACCTCAGGGATGTCGTCGTCGTCCGCGTGGTCCGCTTCAGGCACCGCAAGTGGCGGAGCCATGGGCGGGGGAGTATGCTCCGCCCGTGAAGGGAACAGAGCGCTCACCACCTCCTCCACCAGCTGGGGGCGGAGACTCTGCGTCAGCGGGGGGGCCCAGGTGCGGAGTTTATTCCGCACCATTTTATAAGGGCGCCCCCATGGATCTCGGTTCAGAGTCTCCACCATCTCCTCGCGGGCCATATCCTTGGCCCGCTGGACAGCCTCGCGGAGGGCGGTCTTCGCCGCTCTGTACCCCTCGTACAGCTCCGCCTCCGTGGCTTCCGCATCCGGAGGGCGGATGCGGAGCCTGCGGTGCCTGGTGTACAGGTGTCGCGCGTCGACGCACGCCTTGCGTAGCGACTCCACCTCCCGCGACCACCAGTACACCCGGCGTCGGGCGCGTCCTGGCCGGACTCGGGGCATTGCCACGTCGCATATCTCGGACATGGCCTCCCGGAACCACTCCGCCTCATCGTCGATATCGGCAGGCCTGTCCGGTGATGACACCCAGGCCTGCACGATCGAGGCTTCCAGGAGGAGCTCCCGGTCCAGCTGCTTCAGCGCCCACCGCGGACCACTCGGGGCCTGTTGGACCGGTGCGCTGGAGGTCTGGGTGGAGACGTCGAACCGGATATACCGGTGATCGGAGTAGGTCTCCACCCCCTCCATGACGCGCCAGTCAATAACACTCTGTGCCAGAGCGGGGCTGGCGAACGAAATGTCCACCACGGACTCGCCCCGCATCCGCACACACGTGGGAACAGAACCCCGATTTAGGACGACCAGGCCTGTTTCCAGAGCCCAGTCCTCCACCATCCTGCCCCGCACGTCCGTGTGACGGGAACCCCAGGCCAAATTCTTGGCGTTGAAGTCCCCGAGCACTAGCACGGGGAAGCGATGGTTTCCGGCGACGACGACACTCAACTCTGTTAAAGAGTTCTGGAACTCGGCGAGAGTTCGGCTCGGAGAGAAGTATACTCCCACTACTACGATCTCTCCGAACCGTGCTGCTACGCACCCCTGTCCCTTCGTGACTCCTTCGAGGGACGGGGTGCCGGCGGCGGCCGACGAAATTATGGCCACTGAGCCGCTCAGGTCCTCCACCCAGTCATCCCTGGGCGGGACAAAGTACGGCTCAGCGACCACGGCGATGTTGATCGACCACTGCGCCATGCTCTGGAGCAACAGGTCCTGGGCGCAGGCGCAGTGGTTGATGTTTGCCTGGAGGAGGCGTAATGGAGCCATCACTGCTCCATTTCAGCCCCCTCCTGGGCCCCTTGCGAGGGCCCCTCCGTGGTGGCGGTGGCGGCGGTGGCGGCGGCGGCAGTGGCGGTGGCGGCGGCGGCGGTGGCGGCGGCGGCGACGGCAGCAGAGGCGGCAGCAAACGGCGGTGGTGGCGGCGGTGGCGGAGGGCCTCCCTTTCCTCTTGGCTCCATCGGGTGGAACGCAGCACTTGCTCCCTGCCCGGTGATCGGCCGGCTTGCCGGCAGCCGCACATGCGACGCAGTGCGGCGCGGCGCTGCACGAGCCGGCCGTGTGTCCGGGCTGACCACAGCGGAAGCACAGAGTGCTGCGGTCCACCTCCAAGGTGCACTGGACGCCTACGTGGTGCCCCACATGGCATCGGAAGCACCTCAGAGGTCTGGGTTCCAGCAGCTTGACCTGCGCCGAAACCCAGCCGACCAGAAGCCTTCGGCCCTCCACAATTTTTCTGGCCGCCGTCACGGGGCAGCTTACCGTTACGGTTCGCATGCCCGTGAAGTCAGGACGTATGGTGCCCGCCTTCACCTGGTCGGCCAGACACCCGCCCGTCCTGACGACGGCGGCCACCACCTCTCCCTCCGTTACGGAGTCATCCAGGCCCAGGATGCGCATGTCTGCGCACTTGACGGGCCTGGATACTCGAGCCTCATCCGCATTCAGGGACGCCCTTAGCTTCTCAGCTAGGGCGTCAGCGGTGAGGCCACTCGTTGCGCCGGGGATCTCCAGCATGCGGGCGCCAGTGGCGGTCACCCTATGCCGGAGGCCCCCGGTGATCCCCAGCTCCTTGAGGTCCACCGTCGCTCTGGCCTTAGTGAGCACGTCGCAGTACGTCACGCCCTTCTTGACCGCGTCCGGCTGCAGTGTTATCACCACAGCCGCGGTCTTCGGGGCGCGAAGCCTAGCTGCGACGGCTCGCTCCTTGCGGCGCCGCCTTTGCGCCTTTTTCCTGGCCGCCTTGGCCGCCTTCTTCTTCTGCCCGACCACCTGCCATTCGGCGTCGGTCGCGGCAGAAGTGGGAGTGTTTTGTGGGCCGGGCGTTGGCTCTGGGGCCTTCGCCTTCCCTCCCCCTCCACCCCTCTTCCGGGCCGACGCCGGGGTTTTGCCAGCAGGAGCCGGCCTTACCGTCGCCGGGGCTCCGCCTGCAGGCACCGGTTTAGCCGGCGCCGGGGCTCCGCCAGCCGACGCCGATTTCGCCCTCGCCGGGGCTCCGCCAGCAGACGCTGGTTTGGCCGGCACCTGAGCCCGGCCTGACGGCCCGGGTTTAGGGGCGGCCGTTGCCGCCGCGGCCGCGTACGACGCCACCCTCGGCCCCGGGGCCGCCGCCTTGCCCGCCAGAGGTGGGCGCAGGACTATGCCCTCCAGGACGGAAAACCGCGCCTGGAAGGCCGCCAGTTCCTGCCGAACCAGGTCCAGGACCTGGTTCTCCACCGGAATAGGCCGGCTCAGTGGTTCCGCCTGCGCACTGCCGGTGCTCCTCAGGCCGGCGAGGTCTGCCCGGAGCCTCCCGTTCTCCGCTTGGAGAAGCTCCATGGCGGCCGTCAGGCGGGCAACCTCTGCCTTTAACTCAGCCACTTCGCCGGCCGAAGGGCCAACGTAATTAGCCGCCTCCGCTGCCTCCATGATGGAGGCCGTTGCCGAGACTATGGCCCTGTTCTTCGAAGCTTGAAGCTTCTTCAGGGACACGTCCCGGATCGCGGCCTCCACGACCGCCGCAAACCTGCGCTTGCGGTCCGCACCGGGGCCACCAAGCGGACCCGTCTCGTCGCCTGAGGATCCCGAAGCGACCGCGCGACCGGCCTCCGCCTCCTTTGCTGGCTCCTCCGCCAGTTCTGCCGCCTCCCGGGCAGTGAGCCCCCTCCCCTTGCCTCGCTCCCGGACTCCTCCCCGCCTGCTGGTGGGGATTTTCCGAGCCGAGGCCAGCTCCCCATCAGAGGACGACCCCTGGCCGTCCTCTGACCTTGGCCGCTTGCTGTTGGACTTTTTTCCAGCAGCGGCCATCTTCTTGGCACGGCTGGGGCTCCCTGAGCCTCCCGTGCTCGCACCTCCAGATGCGGCGTCGGACTCCGACCCCGCATCGCTCCTCTCCTCTTCCGTCTGTTTTGTTTGTTTATTTATCTTTTCCATAATTGTTCCCACGAGTATATTTCATGTTGTATTGACTCAAAAAAAAAAATAGTGGTTCGCACTAGCGACTAAATCAAGCTACCCATTAGCCAAGCTTAGTACCTCCCTCACGGTGCGCCGCCGCTTGGAGGTTTGGGGAATTTTTTATAGAGGTTAATCTTCCTCGCGGTCCGGGCGGTTAAGCCAAGACCCTCGACCCCCTTCAACAGCCAGAGACATGACCTTAACTGTCTCCAGGGCTACGAGATTAGCGGTGGCAGCAGGGTTACCCCTCCTGCCTGCCCGGCGGCAGGGTAAGTGCACACCGGGCCCGCTCTGACCCCCCACCACAACTGCCGCTCAGCTACTCAGAGCGGCACGTGTGGAGCGATCCTCCTGGCAGAACATTGGCATGCGGACAGCGAGATTCCACTGGGAAATAATCCCAGAGGAAAATCGCTGCCCGCACCCCGGGATGCACCGGCCCGAACACTGGTCTTCCCCCCGGACGTATCCAGAAAGGAACCCCAGTACCCAGGCACACGTGGAGGTTTTCTGCCCGAGCACCCCTCACTTTCCACCATTACAGCACAATTTGCACACTGTAACATTTGTTTCACTGCACTGCAGTGAACAGCATTGTTTTGTTCATTTTTGCATTCTTTCTTTTTTTTCCTATACACATCCAAGGTTTTCACCGTCATGTTTAATAGGTTATGAATGTAGTAACACTAAGTTACGACATTAACATAGATTATGATTTTCGGTTTGGTTAGTGATGGACGATTTTGGAAGAAAAGCTTATGGTGCTGTACTGTAATGATTGTACAATTATTTCAACACAGCACAGGGCAGTGGTGGCCAAGTGGTAAAAGCCCCACCTTACGTGTTGAGGTCGTGATTTCGAACCCAAACAGACGCTTTACTTTGTGTACTTAAATTATTTCTTCACCACTGCTCCCAAAACGGTGAAGAAAAACCGGCATGTCCTAAAACCAAAAATTCGAAGACATGTAACGTCTGCCAACCCGGACTGTAGAGTGCGGGAGTGTAGAACCAAAAATTTTAAGACATTTGACATCTAGTCGTACCAACCAATTGCGTAACACACTATCAATCAGAATCTGAAGCAAATTGCTAATTCATTGCTTCATAAGTTCTAAAAATGTGTTAGCTCAACACGTAAATAACGCAATGAATGTTGTTGAACTGTCAAAATGAAACCGATTCCCATTGATAATGTGTTACGCAATTGCCCCGCTGCACTAGGCGTGGTGGATTACGGCCCACTTCATCTCACCGAGAGGAGGCCATGTGTCCCAGCAGTAGGAACGTTACCTATAGGCTGATCATGCTTGTGCTATTCCAACGCCATCAGCTTTTTAGTACTTACAGATGGCATTAGTTAGCAACTTAAACCTTTTCAAGATGGGCTTTAATATTTAAGGCTTTTAATTCCACCTCTGTAAATTACGACAGTCAATAGAGGGAAGTACCTACGTGTTGTCTTACGCCGCCACTCCTTCCTACCTCTCGACTCAAACATACTTCTGAGACGCAGAGGTCGTCCGGTCTGTGATTCCGTGCAATGTCGTTCCGCATTTGCTAGCCGCCAGTGCTCAGTCCTACGCGCTCGTCTTTATAATATGGTGCATCGGTTAATTGATATTTACGCGTTGACCACGTTTATACTGAAAGCAAAGCTTACTAACTGGTTGCAGAATTTGTCCTACGATTATACAGAAAATCTTTTAACGATCACCTCTTGAATATCTTTTACAATACAAAATACAATTTTGTAATTACTGAGTCACTTTAACCAGTAGGCCAATTCTGCTAATTTAAAACGTTCAAAATCTAGTCACAGTCTCATCTCGGCAACAAACAAATGTCAAAAACTTGTCAAAATGTAGGGAAATTTGAAGTATTTTTGACAGATTGAGACTGAGATCAGACTGTGAACGTTCTTAAAAATTACGGGAATTGCCCCTCTGATTGTTGTATTATATTCAATGTTTATGAGGAACTTTGGCTCTTGAGATACAAGTATCCTTTTACTTAGTTCAGGAGCCAGCTGTTCAACTGCCTCTGCCCTCTGCTTGTACAATCATGTTTAGTGTATATCTAATTTTATGTGTTTTTCTTTGTACAATAAACTTATTATTATTATTAATTTCTGTAATAAGTTATTTCACTTATGAGGAGTGAGCAATAAACTTAGCCAACAAGGTGTTGTCGTAAAGCAGGGGGTAATGAGAAAGAAAAAGAGAAAAGAAAGAATATAATCTCGTATGTTGTTGATGTGTTTCTCTTTACTTTGCGATATGACCTTTGCAGGTAGGTATGATTGTGACACTATTAATTTCTTAAAAAAACTCAACTGAAATAAATTCACTTGGATTGAATCTAAAAATGTTCAACTGAAACATTTTAGAAAGAAGCGAAGAAATAATAGCTTATAATATCGTTGATGTGGAATTTATCTTCGAACAACTTACTGAATTGAATAGTTCCAAGGCAGGGTCACTCTGTAATTTAATAACCAGTCAGCGACGGCATTTCTAACCATTAACTCAATTTTATCAACACCTAAAAATCGAACCAAATTGAAAAAGGTTTCATTCGAAAAGAGGTTTTAACGTTTCAAGTAAACTCAGCGTAACCCCATAAAAGTTTAATTCCATTGAAGATCACAGGTTGGGTCGTTAAATTTTAAATATTTCCAAAACCCTTTAACGGTAGCTTTTCTTGTTTGACACGAATAAAATAATATTAATGGCCGTATCAGGATCTGGCCGGTGCCTCGTCATAAGCGGAGCGACCCGGCGCGTTAATACGATCTAGAATGAAATAATTTCCTCCCTAATCCTAAAAATATATCGACCGTAAATAATCATTCGAATTGCCGCCTGTCCAAACCCTATTACAGTGATGTGGTTGGTATCGATAAACGATATCGATTGTTGGCATTTTAAAGATGAAATGTATGTAAATCATTGCGTCAAATTGTGATGATGGATCTTGATGTCACTTATTACTCACTTTCTCTTTTTTGATCTCAGGTAACTTAATCACATAAATCCAATCAATTTAGTAAACAATCCATCCATGAATCAACTTAGCTAATAAGTATATTGATCCTCCGCTTCTCATAGGAATGCCTTTATCTTGTCCCATATTATTTAGGGTCGATGCTTATAGTTATCCTCTTCTAATGTACTCCGAGTCAGTCAATCAGCGATCCATGCATGTTCCCTACTAGTGAATATGTTTTAATACCAACTGTTTCAGACTTTAGCAATAAACCCAAGATTGTTATTGCTTTTTAACTTCAAAAGTTCATAATGAAATTAAATAGTTACAGAGTTGTCAGTGTCGTCGATAAATCGTTATCAATACGTCGTAACTCACTACGCTACATCCCTAAAAGATACCGGGACCATCCAAGTGAGACGTTTGTATAGATTATAATATATTTTCTGCTATTAATGTATTACATGTTATTAAAATATATACCTTTTTTATGCGTAAACGGGTCACTTTATCGTTGGTTAACTTACCAAGTTCTACAACCTTTTGAAATTAATCCTGCAGGACCAAGGTTTGTGTGTTGGTTTGTTAAGCTGATTCTCTTCTCTGTGTCTTTCTCTCTCGTGGCTAAATAATACACACTTTTTCAGTATTAGGTCGTGTTTTACAAGATCACTTAATTGAAAATTGTCCACTCTGAGTGATCCATATAAACCGTTATAAATCTTAAACGTGGCTTTGAAACGAATCGAAATTTTGTTTAGCAGCTTTCACAAATCCTTCACAATTAATTAAAATGCAAATTATAAACACATAGGCAGTATATTCTTGGATACGCGTTAGGGCCTTGTCTTCAGTTGTCCAGATTGAGAGATCCAGTTAATAAGTTCTAACTTTCTTTGTTTAGGTTTCACAAATTTTATACCTAACCATGAAGTTTTCTCAATTATTTCCTAAATCCTCTTATAATTTGGTTGGGATTGGAAGAGTTTTTCGAAAAGATCTCTCAATCCACACGCACATCGCACTAGTCGATAGAATGTTAACCTACGTTTGCCGCGGTCGGTTCAGGGATAGATCGGTTCGTCCATTACATAATGAGACCCTTTCGTACCTCTGTAAGCACATGAAACCGTTAGTCCAGGCTATTATTCATAGATCTTTGACAGTCGTTACCAGTCTTACCAAGGGGTATCGTGTTACCCAGTAACTAGGTTGTGGAGGTCAGATAGGAAGTCGTTATATCTAAAATACTGGTTTCTGTTCACTTCTCGCTTCGTTTTGAAGAAGGGACTTCAACTTGTATCCACTCAATGCTGAGTAGGTCTCCTCATTGCACGCCACTTTACCTGGTCTTGGGCTCTTGCCTGATGTCTTATCCTCCCTATATCGTGCTGTGATTCCGCTCCTCCGGCCAGTTCTTGGCCCCTATTCTCCATTCCAACACCTTCCTAAGCTGATTAGCATTCCCACTGCTGGAACACAAGCCTTCTCTCTGTGAGAAGGAATGGGCCGTAATCCACCACGCGGCCCCAGTGCGATGTTTTCTTTCGCCGTTTATTGAGAGCAGTGGTGATGAAATAAAATGTAATTAAGTACCTACACAATAGTAGATTGTTGCATCGAGCGCAGTGTGTTGGTGGTCACTAAATTAACACGAGTGCATTAATTACTCACTTTAGCAAGGTGATTATTCTACTTTTCATTCAACTACCAATCTACCTACCGTGATAAAAATATACCTACTCAAAATAAAAACTCAAGTTAATGAAAACAAAGTATCCCGCGACTTATGCGGCAAAAGGTTATTAACAATTTAATTTGCAGCTGTTTTTATACTTTCTGGAGTTGAATTCATATCGCTATCGCTATCTATTTCCATTTTTTTAAACTTTTCTTGCTAAATATGAAGTATCAACGTTTTACAATGGTACAAAATGCGCGCCATTTGTTTTTTTTTTCACCAAGTCGGTTTTATTCAGCTGATTTTTATTTTCAGCCAGTATCTTTTTGATGCATACATTTTGTATTAAACTTAATGGGAGACATTAAACCTCTGTGGAAAATTTATATCAAAATAAAAAACAGTGAATTAATGAAAAACTGTGCAACCATGAGATTTCATATAGCATTTCTGCACTGTTTTTTTCCTTTGTGATAGTTTTTGTAGTGATTAATAATAACATTACTACGTAGTTGAAACAGAAGTAAATTTTCTATTTCTACAAAAATTTCAAAGCGCCTAGCTTGCCTGGGTTCAAACACACGACGTAACAACTCGTAAGACGGGGCCGTTAACACTGGACCACCATTGCTTTCCTAATCTGATTAGATACTTGAACTTAAATCTGGTGCAGTAGCAGAAAACTGACATAATCCATTTAAGGATGGACGATTAATAATACTATAAGTAGTTCGATTAGGTGCTTTGGGTTTTACCAATTTCGCTGCCTAAGGGTCAGTGCATGCAGAGAGGAGCGCAGCGGAGAGGATTTTATTAAGGCACTCGAAAATCAAGTTTTTTCAATAATTTTAAAGTTGATTTTCGAGAGCATTAATAAAATCCTCTCCGCTGCGCTCCTTTCTGTCTGCGCTGACCCCAATAATATAATTCCTCAAAAAGATCTAAGACCGGATATTCGTTCATACCTGTTTGGTGAGTAAACACCGCCTACCGCAGTTTACATTTCGCACAAAGGATCTCTTTTACTAAGAGGTACCTGACTACCTGTACAGTCAACAGCAAAAGTAGATGATGAAAATCAGAAACGGATTTCGCGTCAGAACTGTGTGGTGTCGAAGTGTCGTTATGTGATTGTAGATTATACCAAACATTTACTACTTCGACGCCACACAGTTCTGACGCGAACTCTGTTCATTAATTATTATTGAATTTCTGATTTTCATCATCTACTTTTGCTGTTGACTGTACCTATCGTGCATTCGAGATTTATTTGCCAAAAATGTAAACAAATATGAGTTTACGGAAAAATAACTTTAAATCCTACACAATAAAGTTTAATTTACGCTACAATTTCAAACATTTATATAACTTTTTCAATAATACTAGTCACTCTGAAATCAACTTAATATATAATAGAAGGCGAGCCTATTGTCATCAATCGGGCACAAATCCGGGCCAAGACTTGCTACTGAGAAATTTCTGATGGTAAAACTTAATAACACGTTGCCCTACCTGGGAATTGAACCCAGGACCTCATGCGCAGCAGTAGCACTTGCGACCACTAGACCGACGAGGCAGTCTATTAAAGCAGCATAACCATTAATGACGAATAACCATTAATGATAGGATAACCATTTATGACGAATCCTAGGAGAGTCTAAAGTGTTATGTAAAGCTGTTCCACTGATGGTGCTACCGTCACTGAGTCATATTCAACTGACGTAACAGGCTTATAGTAAAAGTTCGCAGTGCTGCACACCCCTACCCTATTTCAAGTTAAACAAATATCAACTTTATTATATTATTATATGGGACATAACACTGCGAAATGTGGATGTTACTGTAGTATGCTGTGGTGAAGGCTTCATCAGTTAGTAGCAAAGTGCATATTCAGTGTAATTGTAGAATTGAAGTAGCTGTGTCTGTGTTGTTCAGGATGATTACAGTACCTACGCCGAATAGGCTAGTTTCTACCATCAATAAATTGAAAATCTATTTAGTCCGTCAGTTAGAGTATTGGAAAATAATGGACACGTATTTTTTGTTTTTGTAAATTATTGACAAAGATAAAACGCATCAAAACTCGGGAGTTCGGGAAGCTCGTGACGTCAGAACTCACTAAAAATTATACTCAGGTGTGACGTATTGAGAATTTTAAAAGCGTCGTATCTTCGTCAATTTTGATTTACCTATTAAAAGAAAAAATACGGGTCAAATATTTTTTGATAATCTAACTGACGGACTAATTAGATTTTCAATTTATTGATGGTGGAAACTAGCCTATTGCCAACAACAATTCCTATGCAGAGTGCAATATATCAAATGTCTTTTTGATATTGATATATTTATTCTTGAGCGTTGGTACATCAGCAAATTTCAGCATGGTAGGTGCAGTTGCTCATAAGGGCTTCTTCTAAGTTTAAATACTTACTATGTTCAAAAGGACAAGGCAAAAGTCACACCTCTAAACATACCTAACCAGGGAATATTTACTAGTATACTAATGATCTCATTCTAATTTAATGGATACAGCATTATGGAGATCATGATTAACGAGTTTGTTTCTCAGCTATTTCCAATAAACTATAAATACAAGGGATTATCCTTTTAAGTACCATAAGTAATAATCAAGGGATTATCCTTTTAAGTAAGTATTTATAATCTAATTAAAGTTTCTTTGATAAAGTGTCAAAGAATCTTCATAATATTTACTTACCGTTCTGTATTTTTTCTTGAAATTAAATAAGTTTCTAACCGTTCATAATATCATATATTCTACCTAGCAGAGCTGCGATTCACCCAATAATTCGTTGTAAGTACCTACACCATATAATTAATAATGCATACTTTTTAGGTCCCTCATGTACTACAAAACTTTACCTTAATAAATTTATTATTTTATTACAATAAATTATATCATTTGTCTTATATTAACGGCATTCAAACAAGGATGTGTTTAGTATAACGTAGACACTTAGTTAACATTCAGTATTCATGAACTTTTAAAATTCTAACGTTTATAAAATCGTTTCAGACATTAGAAATTACCGTAACAAACTCAATTCGAAACTTTCTCTGTTTCTAATAACGTTTGTGTAGATCCTCTTCATAAGAACCTAATATTTCATGTTTTTGAACAACTCCATACAAATGTTCGTACCAGAGAATCAAAACACTACACAATAGGAAATGTGTTTGGTATTTTACAAACAGCCAAACACGCCCTATTCTATTCTACGAGCGGTTAATTGAGCAATATAATTTGACACCTCACGGCGTAGTGAATAGCCAATTATTAATATGGGCCCTTGATTAATTGTGATATCAGCATTTAATTTTCGTGTTAACAGTGTGGCTCTGGCGCGCGGCACCGCGCCATTGTGAGCCGCGCGCCTTTGTGTGCCGTGACGTTTCAATTTTGAATAAATTAAATTTCGAACGCTTCATTTTTTCCGAGCCTTTTTGGCTTTACGAACGAAATGAGCTCGTGGCCAGTGTTATAATTTATTGTCGCTTTTGTACTGAGAATAGAATTTTGTTGTTTATGCTATCGTTTGTCTTGTTACCTTTTTTGTCGTTATTAATTATGTTTCCCTATTCTATAACTTTCAGGATAAATCTAATTTATAGATTACATAATGAAATACGTGCGATTAATCAAACATGACAATCGGCGAAGGCAAAGGTAAACATACACACCTGATACCTACCTACCTACTGTTGATCCTCATACTCATTAGCATACCTTAATAATAATGACAGCTTCGTGATATTTTTACCCTTTCTGCAAAGTCTAGCCTCAAGCAGGTACCTCTTAGGTATATAAAAATATAACTACCTACCTACCAACTAAATTGAAAATGATGTATGGAACCATTCATCACAGCATATAAAAGCAAACGTTATTTTTTATTTAAATCGTTAAAAATCGACACAATAAAAGAGTCGCCATTAAAAATTGGTTTCAGTTAGCTACTGGCCAATGAGCCGATCCAATTATCGCGTTTATAGCGGCAATTTGGAAGATGGCCGTGCTCGTTCCAAATTTGAAAATTCGAATCTGGCGTTCGAACCAATGAGTTTTATCCTAATTTTATTATGCGGCTGTTACGATTAAACTATAACATTTTGTCGGCAGCGCGGGAAATAGATATTTTAATTTATCGTTTTATAACGCAAGTATATAAATAATGTAAACACGTTTTTATTAACTACCTACTTTAAATTTTGATAGCCGACGCGATATGGCTTGATTAATATGTGTTTTATTGATTGTGAGACGTTTATTAATCTTGTAAGATGCGATGTTCTCCCTTTGTAAAAAAAATGAATAGTTAGATACTGCTGCAAAGCGGTTTTATTGCAAAAACAATGTTGTTTTTTTATATAAACGTTTATCATTTTATAATAGAGCTATAAAGATGTATTTAAAATTCTAATCAGTACCTAGCTATAACCGTCGTTTCCTGATAATTGACTGCTAATCCTGAAATATTCTTCATCACCTATCGATATGTAGGTACAAAAATCATCCTTATGATGTCTCGTCAAGAACACACGCCATATCACAAGGATCAAAACCTAACCTAACTCCAAAGATTTACATTGGCACAGCAATTATTCTTATAATGCTATTTCTACTATGGATAACAGTTAGCTTTCTTTCATACAGAAAATTAATAGTTCTGCATGCCACCATTGATATATTTGTTAGGTAGGTACTGACACTTTGCCAGCGACTACGTCCGTCCTACATCTATCAAGTAGGAACTCCAAAAATCCGCCGTTTTCCTTGTTAAAAGGAACCTCTGTGCGAAATTGCAACTTTTTAGGTCTAAATAATTATATCGATGATTATGATGATATCCTACGCCCAGACGCAACTTATGCTAGTTGCATTCATTGTCGGTCTGTAAAACTTTACGTTTCTCTCCATGACCTTATACAGGGTGGAATCGAAGTCATGGGCATTATTTTAACCTAAGGCACTACTCACGATACTGATTGCATTAGGGCTATTAATACGCAAATCAAAAATATTATTAATGCAAGTAAGGAAAACCTTAAAAATGTAGTAAGTCAAATTGCACAAGGCTTATTATTGCAAATAAACACTTAAAGTAATTAAAACAAAATACTTCGTTAACGCCAATAATTGTTGAAATATCAAAATCTTAAAGCGCAGTACAGCGCAAAGCGAAATGTAAACAAACATCACCTGCGCGCGCGCGGGTTTTTCCTTACAAGTAATAATAACAATGGGCTACAAGACATTCCGTCCGGCGGGATTCCCTGAACTCTCTCCGTCTCACTCCCTCACTCGCAAAAATACGAATATCACCCCCGCGCGGGGTATGCTTCCCGCCGCAACACGAAGTCACGAACCCGGAACCAGTGTCATAACGACTGCGCAGGTGCATTGACGCGTAATTGATTTATTGATCCCGTGACGTAATCGCCGTACTCGCCGGTCGCGGCATACGGTGCTTGGATTGCAGTGTATTAAGTGTTAGTGTAGTAGTTGTGTGTTTGTGTACACGATGCCTCGACCGCGTAATGTGCAGGCTAGGTACACCAACCAACAATACCCACAAATGGTTGTAATTTACGATCGCGCAAGAAATTTAGTATGAACTCGTGAAATGTTCCATCGGCGCTACCCGAACGACCCTATTCCTTCACGGGGTCTCATTCCACCAGAACCACTCAGAACCTGTTGGATTTTTCGTCTTTTCACGTGCCAGCACATGCACAAGCTCGTGGAAGAGCACCCGTTTACCCTCTGTCACTTTACCGACAAATAAGGTTTTTTCAAAACAATCCACAAGCTAGGTACGTAAATGTTTTTTTTTAATGTATGTTAGTTGACGTAGTTTTGACCGTCCTAAGCCGGCAAAGTACGAAGGGAAAATTGGAATTTATTATGAATCAATTCATTGGCAACTTACGAATGTCACGTGAGTCGGGCGGGGTCAAAGAATTCACGCCCAATGACGCGCGTACGGCGTAGTGTACCTACGCATTTGCTATCGAGAAGCGCAACTAATTTGATACTTTGTATGACTTACTACATTTTAAGGTTTTCCATACTTGCATTAATAATATTTTTGATTTGCGTAATAGTAGCCCTAATGCAATTAGTATCATAAGTAGTACCTTAGGTTAAAATAATGCCCATGATATCAAATGCACCCTGTAGAGGTATTAGGAACAGTGTGTAAAGTTCTTCATCCTCCACGGACAAGACCAGACGGTTGTTGTATTTGGTGGGTAATACCCGGCAATTGATGTCGGAACGTTGCACATAACATGCTAGTGGCGTGTCGAACTTTGCTTGCGCGATGCAGAATTTTGAATGACGTCAGTGTGATGTGTAGTTCGCATGTGGCGTTGTAGATGCCGCCACAACCTCTTACCATGGCATTCTACAAACAATGAAACATCACCTTCTAATCATCTCCTTTGCCTTTTACGAAAAATGTTAGGTTCAGCAGTGCTATTCTGTAAAAATCTCACCGTGAAAACTAAGGTGAAGTGAGCTGTCATTCCACCTGATGTTTAGGGATTGCCTCCATTGATAGCTCACTTCACCTATGTTATCACGGTGAGATTTTTACAGAATCGATAGGCAGGTTCCAGTATAGCTGGATGCAGCTAGTCCTTAATTTTACATGACTACCTATCTGAACTTTAAAACCCAGTTAAGTACTGGGTAATACGATACACCTTGATAATACTGGCTAACAGACTTTCGGGCTTCAGAATACCCGTAACAACTGTCAAAGATCTACAAATGACCGCCAGAACCAACAGCTTAACATGCTATCCCAGGAGGCATCTCCATATATTGTAATGAATGCTCACACATCCTCAGACAGACCTCGGCAAGCGTAGACCTTACCTTCGATCGAACTATGTGGCTGTGGCTAAATAATAATATTTAGCCACGAGCCCCTTGCCATGATATTCACACCTCATATCAAAGAACCTGATTACACTTACTCCATATTCCTTGCTCCCAAAAGCTCAAGTATCGTCAACAACACTTTCATCGGCGCTACAAATGTGTTTATAATCACTGGCCGCGCGCCGCCGGTAATTGCGCAAGCGCAGCCTCCGCGGACACCTGCTAGATTGAGATGTTTGTCGTCTACGTCATTATGTCCTTACGTGCGCTGATGAGGGGCTAATGGGAAGAAAGAGGTGCTAATTGATAAATAATTGTAGGTTGAAGTGAGCATGTGGAAGATTGGCAGGCTTTGTTGAATGGGATATAGAAGACGGAATATAGTGTCGTGACGAAAACTGGGAGAACAAATTATCTAGTTGTAGATTGCGATATGCAGTCAGTTAAAGTGAAAAATACATGACAGTAGATTTTGGAAAAAAACCTAGTAAAGATGGACCACATTCTACTCTTTGGTGCTTTGAACTGTGGTGGTCCAGTGGTATTGGCCGCAACTTACGAGTTGCAGGTCGTAGGTTCGAACCCAGTCAGGCACTTTACTTTATTTCATCACCACTGCTCTCAAAACGGTGGAGGAAAACAGTATGAGGAAATCAGTATGTCTTAGAACCAAAAATTTGAAGACATTTGATATCTACTCGTACCAACTCGCACTGGGCGTGGTGGATTACGGCCCACTCCCTCTCACTGAGAGGAGGCCTGTGCCCCAGCATTGGAAACAATATAGGCTGATTATGTGTGTTGCTATTAATGAAGTTCAATAACATCTTATTTCATTGAGTCCAGAATATCATAATTTTCAGCAGGTACGATTCAATAAAGAGAAGGTTCCTACTCGACCCAAAAGATCTCGTTGAAGTTCATTTTATATTCTTGCTAAATCGAGATCAAACTTTTACAACTCCAAGCACATAATTGACACATCACTGTCAATTGCAATTGACAATCAAAAGACCGAAACTTGGAGTCACAACAACCAAATCAATTTAGTTCACGCGAACAGATCATTAAAGTTGAATTAAAGCTATTTGTGTAACTCGTTCACCGTGAGAACCGCTCTCGACTCACTCGTTCATTCGTTCACTCGTTCACGATCTGCTAATAGGGTGTGCAAGAAATCATCATCACTCGGATAAGTGACCAATTAGTTCTAATGAAGGTATTTAATGAGCTAAAAGTGCTATAAATGCTACAAATTTCCTTATAAAATAGCATGTGGTAGGAATTACGTGGATATAGTTGTCTTTATGGATTAATCATAAGAAACTTGTCCGATTATGTTTAGTTAGAAGGACATGAGGTAATGGTGGTCTCGGCTTGAAAGCAGAGAGCATGTCATGTTCATGTGTGACAGCATTTTGGACACAATTCCTATTATGAACGTTGATAAGTATTTTATTCTATTTTAAAGTTTAAGAAACTTGAACGGTGAATAGGCTAGTTTCCACCATCAATAAATTGTAGTCCATCAGTTAGAGTACTGGAAAATAATGGACACATATTTTTTGTTTATGTAAATCAATGAATATTGACAAAGATAAAACGCATCAAACTCGGGAAACTCGGGAGTGGGGGCTCGTGACGTCAGAACGCACTACAAATTATACCAAGGTGTGACGTATTGAGAATTTTAAAAGCGTCGTATCTTCGTCAATATTGGTAACAAAAGAAAAAATACGGGTCAAATATTTTTTGATAATCCAAGTGACGGACTAATTAGATTTTTTTAGTTGACAAGCCTATTGCCAGCAAAATAAGCTTTCATTACTCTAGTAACTTATCGTCTGCTAATGTTCTGTCAAATTCGAAGCGTTAGCTAAGGCGATTCTTGTTATAGGTCGACCGCTTAACTGAGACGTTACCTGAGATAGCTGTGCGGTGCGGGAGGGGTGATAGTTGTCACAAGTTGACGAATCACTGCGCTCTCGCATCATGTCACCACACCCCTCTCGCACCGCGTTGCTACCTCAGGTAACATCTCAGTTAAGCGGTTATGGTACTTATAGCAGCATGGGGTTTTTTCCAATAAAAAGTATAAGTACCTACTCTCTCAGAGGGACAGTGACCTCTAGCATACACAACCACCTAAGTACATCAGTATTTAATAAAATCAGGAATGGCATGTCGAAATGTTGGTGTACCTACTATAGGCACACTTCTGCCTAACCCTTCGCAGAAAGACAGGCGTGATGTAATATTATGTAGTGTGTTCAGTAAATATTAATTTTAACTTTCCCTTTTCAAAAACATAAGCTTATACCGTTACAAAGAGAGGGTGTGTGCTTATTAACCATTGACCGAGAGTAGAGCCGAGTATACCTACGCGACTCAGCGTCACCGACCGACTGCAGCCGAGTATAAGCGACTCAGCGTCACCGACCGACTGCAGCCGAGTATAAGCGACTCAGCGTCACCGACCGACTGCAGCCGAGTATAAGCGACTCAGCGTCACCAACCGAGTATAAGCGACTCAGCGTCACCGACCGACTGGAGCCGAGTATACGCGACTCAGCGTCACCGACCGACTGGAGCCGAGTATACGCGACTCAGCGTCACCGACCGACTGGAGCCGTGTATATCCGATTTAGGCTGTGTCCCCAGTAGGCAAACTATTAGCAGCCGACTGAGTGAGTAAAGTGAGGGTGAAGTGAGTGAAGTGAGCGTAAAGTGAGCGCAAAACTAGCAAACTATGGACACTCCATTTCAAATATATGGAAGGGCGTACTAAAACCGATACGCAGCAAACTCAGTCGGCCGCTAACAGTTTGCCTACTGGGGACACAGCCTCTGAGACGCCAACACGAGCGCGACGGTTCAGTTCAACGTCTAAAGATGTTTTCACTTAAAAAACTTGTCTTAGGATCAGGACCAGTCTCCAAATCTCCTCAACTCACACCCACACGATATTCTTCCAAGTATCAATCGAGTTCCCATATTAATTCTCAGTTTGTGTCACTCTGCCTTGACAGTTGTAATGTACTACGATTTGTCGCAGCGCGCGCCATTACAGACCCATTGTGGGATGACAAGTGATATTGACGAGTTTTTGTCGCATTGTCTTGCGTTTTAATTTGTGTATCTTCGTCTATGTGAAGCAGTTCTGTGAATCCATGGCTGATAGGCAACACTTAGCCTGTACAAAACGAAGATAGTATTTAATGTTATACACCTACTAACAAGAGGCAGAATGATCTAGTATGCATATCTAATGCACCTCAAAACATGTCTCTGTAGAAAGATTTTTAACTTTCTTTGGCCCATTCCTGTACAATAAATTAAATAAAAAATTAAGTATCTATAAGCTAAATTACTAAAGCTGTAAAATATTTACTAACCATCGACTATGCACATACAGAAGACCTACGCAATGGCCTCGATTCTGTTGTTCACAGACTAAACTAAATTTAAGTTCAGTGCATCTTTTTCTTTCTATTTCATTAAGAAAAGGACAGAAGGTAAATATTAGTTTAGTCCTATCAAATTAGATAATCCATAGACAAGTTTAGACGTGATTAAAAAATTGGCTACAAAAAAAAAGACAATTTACGTCAGGCGCTGACTAATTCGACAGGACCAGGACCAGGATTTATCTTCTCTCCTTTTCATAATGAAGTTGTTTTTTTAGTTTGTAAACAACAGAATCGGGGCCATTGTAAATGTATCCCCTTTTTATAAATAAACGATTATGTTACCTATTTGTTCTCTGCGGGTTATATCTAGAGGTGCACAACAAAACTTAGGAAAAGATTTTTATATAGAGAAAACTAGCTGGCCCCAAACGTCGTTTTGCAAAAAAAAAATAGATAGTAGCCGATTCTCAGACCTACCCGATATGCACACAAAATTTCATACAAATCGATCCAGCTGTTTCGGAGGAGTATGGTAACTAACACTGTGACAACAATTCTATATAATAGAAGATGAGGGTTAGTATGAAACACAGTAAAAAATGGTAATTTTTAGGATAACTAGATTTCCTGGTAATCTTTCTTGTAATGACAAATTGGTTGCAAATATAGGCAATATTTATTTCTATATTTTGTAGAAAATAATGGCTCTCCTATCAATCATTCTTATTAAATTCTTTGTAAAATAGTTAGGTACCTACTTGTAGTTGAACTTTTTCATTCCTTATGCCAATGTTTCGCTGTTCAGTGTCAATGCCTACTGCCTCATTGGTTTAGTGCTGCTAAACATGAGGTTTTTTTTTTGAGTTTGGGAAATCATCCCGCTCTGGGTGGAGCGGAAGGGAGTGTCAGACTCTTACTGACTAAAACCCACCCGTGTTCCTTCCTTAGCCTTTTATGTTCCGGGGTAGCGGTAACCTTTCGGACAATCCCGCTGCCCAAACGTGAAGTCTTGGGTTCGATTCCAGGGTAGGGCAATGTGTTATTGCGTTTTTCTATCTGGAATTCTCAGTAGCAGCTCAGTCTGTATTTGTGCCCGGTTGATTTATTTGTTCAAAATTGCAGCAGAAGTACCTGCAATACAATTTTGAACAAAATATTTTGCTCAATAACTGAGACTAAAAAAACTGAAGTGTTAATATTTTGCTCAATAACTGAGATTAAAAAACCCTGAAGTGTTAATCGACTTTTGTTGCTGACTGTACAGTCAGCAAAGGAGATAAGTATGCAGGGTCGCCAATTATAGGTAAAGTTTAGTAAGAAACCGATTGATGTTTTCGAATAAAATTTAATTTAATTAATAGAAAACAAACAGTTCATTTATCAAATTAAATTTCATTCGAAAACATCAACCGGTACCTACTTAGGTACTATACCTAGTTACCTATAGTAAGTACAGTCAGCAAAGGGGATAAGTATGCAGGGTCGTCTACCTACACCTCTATCCAATCCTTCAGGTATGTTATGCATCTACGTTGATAATTTTACAAAAAAAACTGATTTTCAAAAAAAATCCTAACCAATCAAAACACAGACAAATCGATATTTTTTCGGTCCCGCCCACTAATAACTAATAACGACGCGTTCAGTACAGTAGCCGCTCATAGACAATACGTCCATAAACAAATCCTTTCACATCAATAACTACACACAACGGGCGTTAACAACTGAAAACAATACTTCCTTTGTGGTGCGTGAGCGCATAGAAGCCCAGACTTGTTTACTGCCGTCCCTTTCTCACGCGGGACGTGTTAATAGTGTTATCTCTCTTACAGTGACATGTTAATACAGTCTTTGAAGGCAGCGCCCCGCCCACGCTGTAGACGTTTTAAGTTACAGACACTTTAAGAGGGCCCTATTATGGATGGTACGCAATTTCGCTTTGCTTACGAGTTTATTTTGAATGCCAGATGAGATTTGAAGACTTTCAGAATAATATTCATGGTTATTTGACTGTTTAAAATCAAAGGCGTGAAAATTATCGTCTGGTGTGAATGTGATGGCCGGCACGAGTATAGAGAATTTGAGATGTAATATATATAATCTCGGTACCCTGTCAATTGATGCTTTTGTGGTTATTATTTATGGGGGATGCACTAAGGCACTTGCCTATAAATCACTGTTTATTTGCCAAACATGTAAAAAAACATGAGTATTTGTAAATATAACGTTAATGCCCACACGATAAAGTTTTACTTAAAAAAACGCAACAACTTCAAATATTTTTATAACTTTTTAAATAGTGCTAGTCACTCTGAAATAAACTTAATTACTACTAAAATAAACAGACAAGAAAAAAAAATAACAGAAAAATATGTAAATATGTACAAAGGTGATGCTTATTTTATAATAAATCTCTTCCAGCATATCTGCGATAGGACAATAAATAGAGAGATGTAGACAGCGTGTGAAAGAGTAAAGGAAACAAAAAAAAATACATAACATCATAAACAATTTACTTAATAAAACTAAACAAATATTATGAGAATATACATAAATACAAATAAACATACATACTTACTTCTAAAATAAATATCACTACAATGTTAATAAGTATAACGTAATCAAAATACATACACAACTATGATGAAGTGGAAAGATAGTGTTCTTTTACTATTCGTTTAAAAACTGCAATAGTTTGGCAGTCCCTAATTTCAGGCTGTAGTGAATTCCACAACCGCACCGCCTGCACTGTGAAGAAGTAGGAGTAGAAGTCGGTGGAGTGGGGAAGGGACTTAAGAAGGTTTTTAAGATGGCTACCTGCAAGGCGCATCTGAAGGACGAGCGAAGGAAAAACGCTCCCGCAGATAGGATGGTGTTTTAGGATTGTGAAGGAGATTGAATACCTAGCAGACACAATATCCGAGATTTCTTGCGAAGTTGAATGGGGAGCCTCTTGAGTATCTTGCGAAAGTTGGAAACATCATACTTTTTAAGGTTAAAAACAAAACGAATACAGATATTTTGCAAACGCTCAAGTTTGTTTAAAAGCTCCTCAGTGGCATCCAAATAACAGGCATCGGCGTAATCAATAATAGGCTGAATGAGGATTTGAGCATGAGAGATTTTGGTGTTCAAGGGCAAGAAGCCCTGGAGACCCTTCAACGAATGAAACGTGTAGTGCACTTTGCGGCTGACTTGAGCAACATGAGCAGTCCACGACAAGTAAAAGTCCATGGTCACCTCCAATTGTATAACCGTATTATGTGCGTAATCAATTTGAACTGCATTCAGCCAGAGTGGAGACAGCGACGCAACATCGAGCCTGTTCCGCATATACCCGCCGCCGAAAATTATGGCCTAGGATTTTCTAGTGTTGATTTGCAGTCCAAAAAACCGCGACCACTCGCTAATCAAATCCAGGTCACTGTTCATGGCAGAAACAGCGGCTTCCGCATCTTCCCTTAAGAAATTATTGTAAAGCTACAGGTCGTCGGCATAGAGATGGAAGTAAGAAGAGATGTCTCTGGAGACAGAGTTAATAAAAATAGAAAAGAGAAGAGGAGAGAGAACGCCACCCTGAGGCACACCTGCGTTAAGAGAGCACCAATCAGAAGATATTTGTTCAACTTGAAATAAAATCAATTGGAAATATATTGATAAAAGATAAATGATTTTATTTCTGTAAGTAGGTTTGTACACGTCAATCATAATTAAAAAAAAACGAGATGAAGTCGACGTTTCCTATCTGACTACTCTGAGAAAAAAGGCCGAAAGAAACACTCAGAGGTCACAGTCTCTTTTAAAGTCCAGAAATAATCTTGGTTAGATCATGTGGAGACCATGTAGATTAGTGTCTGAAATGGTCTAGTAGTATTATTATTAATATATTATTATTATTCCCACTTAATATTTCGAGACATCGCCAAGCGGTTGGTCGACTCTTCACGTGACCAGAGGGCTGGCCTATTTTTTGGCCAAAGAATCAGCATTGCCATACAACGTGGCAATACTGGCAGCCTTTTGGGCACGTTTCCTGTTGAAAGCGATGCGGACGAATTTTTTGATGCCCTTTGATTATTTCCCCTCCTTTTCATATACTTGTATATAATATTATTTTAAGTCTTTTATCTTTTTAAATTATATAATCAACACAATAAACCTTAACCTTTTTACCTTGTATTGGAAACATACATTTGAATAGACCTTAGACAAATTGCAAAAAACGTAAGTTTTAATTTCGCGGACTTCCCTGATGCTTTCGAATTAAGATGTTAAAGTCCCGTAGTACCTATATAATTTGCTGAAACACTTACATGCTAGGTACTAAGCACAGCCATGGAGATTCAACTCATAACAAAAAAAAAAACAAAAGTTTTTTTTTCCAATCAGAGCCTCGTTTACTAGACCTACATTCACAAGTAGAGTAACTATATAACCTAACGCGTTCCAATAAAATAAGTCTATAATCTATTTGCCATCAATCACTCGGGTAGTATGTAAAAACGCGATAATACCTCGTACTTTATTAATGTAATCATGTGGTACATTTCTATTAGACATTAATCTGGCAAGGCGTCTGCTCGTTGGGCCTAACTATGTTTTAATTACGGACTACGGGCGAAACGGCTGAATGTTAATAATAATTACAGGGATCGCACCGACCGTGCCTCGTTTAGATCGTGTGGCCATGTGAGCTAGTGGTTTGGCAAGTTGAGTAAGCGAAGACCTTGTTTGACTCTTGTTTGATGTATCTATATTGGAATATCAAATTCAAATAATTTATTTTCTTTTCACAAACAATGGTAGGTATCGTACAAATTTAGACAAGCTTAGAACCTAGTTTTTGAGAGCCAGGTGTCTGAACTAAGAATACCTGTATAGCAGATTACCAAAGGTATCAGTGGTATTCAGACAGAATCAACTGATCGCACGAAATAATTTGCAACTGTTAGCTTTTAGCGAAAAAGGTATTTCATGTGGATTAGTGCCGATACTCAATTTATCAACTCGTCATCAGCCAAGTCAAAATAAAACGTGCTTCATAATGATCAGATTAATAATTTATACACCAACCCGACCATTTAGTGATAGATAGGTATTTTATTTTAAAGTATAAGTAAAATAAAGTAGGTATCACCTTCCAAACCGAATTATGTAAATGGATAGGTAATTATGCTGTGGCACCGAATTGCCTTGCTGCTTCTAAACCCTTGAAGGTTTGTGTTGATATGTTCTTGTTAAACCAAATGTAAACAATATTTCTTTGAATAAAAAAACGATAAAAAAACCTATTGTTGAATTGAATATTCTATTGGTTAAACCACTAAAATTAACACCCTCAGTTCTGTCACTGGAATCATAACTCTACCACTGTCCTATCAAGCAATCTTCACTTAGGTACTACTCCAACTTTCCAACGTTCAAACGCAGCACGTCAGGGGCGTATTGACGCCTCGCGCACAACTTACGATTCCTGGTTGAGCTGTAATCGTAATTAGTGAAGAAATTAGCCCCGGAGTTATGTCCGAACCTCTTTAATTACTCATTAAACGTGAGACGCAACACGTTAGATTATAAACTAATTAACGCTTAGCATTCGTTCGTATAGTTGCGAGACGCATTCGATATCAATGCTTGTATTAAAATGGAAAATATGGAAAATGGAATAGTAGTAGTAGTGGAATCCATCCAAAGGTTGTCTTTAAAAGATCGCTTTTAGCGATAAGACCGCCCATTGTGTCAACCTTTGCAAAATTTCTATATTTATGTCTGTAATTTATAATGGTGTACATAATAAAGAGTATTATATTCTATTCTATTCTATATAATATAGTCCCCAGACCGTATTTCGGCCATGGCGACCAATTTCAATAGAGACTAGCATTCAGCGCGGGAGATATTATAGTGCACAAGTGTGTGCGCAGACACAGGTGCACTCTCTCTTCCCTCACTGTCATAGTCCGATGGGACGGCAATCCGACACGACCGGAGAGAGATCAGGCACAGGACCAACGGCTTAACGTGCTTTCCGAGACACGGGGTTATCGCACCACCAACATCCAAACTCCAGGCTGATACTAAGAAATTCCTTATGGAAAAACCCAATAACTTCGATACTCGACCTAGGCATCGAACCCAGGACCGCTTAGCGAATATTTAGGAAAAGACAACCTTTATGCATCACAATGGTTCCTGATTTTTCAGTTAGATAGTATCTAGGTACCTATTAATGTAGTTTTTCATACTTATCACATAATCTTTTTCAGTTACCGATATAGCAATCGTAATAAATGGACATTTGTATGGAAAATTTAGAAAACAATTTATTATTCCTTCGACATTGTAAATTGTAAGTTAACAACCGACACCTCCCTGATCTGCGTGGGCGCACCGATTTGTTATTTATTTATGAATTAACACCTATGGCTTGACTACCTAAAGATAGTGGTAGATATGAAATTATCTTAATATTGAGTGGGTAGGTAACTAATATTGTAAATAAGTAAACAGTTATTTCGGTATTCTTCATTCCTGTATCATTTTGGTACTTACAGTAAGTAACATGAAAATGACTAGCCTCGGTACTAAAACAGCTCTAGTTTTTTTTATGGATTTCCAAAGAATTATTTTATAGGAGAATAGGAAATTTAAGAATCTTCAGTAGGTAGGTATACAAAGTGCAGACAACAATACAACACAAATATAATTAAACTGCGTAGATATATCTAATGAGTAATGACGTTCTGATACGTATACGAAAATTCAATCAAATATATCCAATAGTTTAACCACTAGTCATAGATTGGCAAAATTAACAGTCGGCCCATAACTGCTATTTACTTACTTAGTTTATTTGAAAAATCACTTTTTATTTCCATGTTAGCATGTATTTGATAGTTCCAAAATACTGTTGTGTATTGGTTGCAAGAGTTTTCATTTATTTTTCGTATTGTTGTCTCCACATTGTATAAGAAAAATACCTACACCAACTTGGTGGTTTACGTATTTATTGAAGAAAGGATTAAACAAGTCACAGTACCAGAGCTTTCTATGGGTTCCTTTATGTGTGTTACCTATAAGCTTACGTCTCGAAACAACAATTCCTAATGTATAAAATGGTAACTTATTTCACATGTTATCTCAGGGAATCTCTTCCTTCATGCAAGCTATGTATCCCTGTTCGTGTCAACACCCATCTCCTTCGCCGTACTTACAAAGTAACAAAATAATATGACGCTTCACTCCTCACACCGCAGCATGCGCGCACGCCACCTGAAGACGTGTAAATTATCTCATTGCCTTCGACATTTCTAACCACACCCAGTAACGAGCGAAAATACAGTTAAACGTAAACGGCACATAATAAACCACTACGAGCGCCTATGAATTATCAAATAACTCAAAATGCACAACAGGCGGCAATTTGAGGGTCTCACGACCGCGTCAAAGTGTGATATTAAAGTTATTTACGACGGCTAACTATACCGGATAGCGCCCCACTAGTGAACTAATAATACCTAGACTATATCAATAAAAGCTATTAGCATCGATCAGAGTAAGTATCTGTCCCAGAGTATTACCTCAAATTGAGTTAAACGCCCCGCCCGGCGGTAATAACAGCTCGTGGATGCCGCGAGCCGGCAATCCGACAGTCGGACGGACTCGGACGGTGCCGCACCGGGAGCGACGCGGGAAATTGCCGGTAGATACGCGCCAGAATAACGCGATAATGACGTCCAAATGCGATAAGTGCGACCCTTTGCTGTCGAATATGGAAAGTTTTCACTTTAATGTGTTGTTGCGCGTTTTCCAGTTGATGGCTTCCATTTAGAGATGGAGGTTTAATTTAAGTTCATAGATCTGTATATTCTTATAGACACCAAAGAGGAATTACTTAACCTGCCCTCTCTGAATTAAGATGCCATAATACAAAATCGATTACCAATCTAAGCAATTGCTTAACCAATTAAAGCTTGAACCAGCAAATTGAACGCACGATTTTGTAGCTGATGGGTTACTCTATCACAACTGTAGTAGTTTTCTTAAATAGGTATACCAAATCATCATCTCATCATCTGCCTAGCCTTTTCTCAAGTATGTTGGGGTCGACTTCCAGTCTAACCGGATGCAGCTGAATACTAGTATTTTACATGGAGCGACTGCCTATCTGACTTCTACAACGCAGTTACTGGGTAAAACCGATACCCCTTGGTAAGACTGGTTGTCAGACTTTCGGGCTTCTGACTACGCGTAACGACTGTCAAAGATCCACGAATGATAGCCGGGACCAACGACAACGTGCTTTCCGAGACACGGAGGGGTCTCGGTATGTAAAGATGGTCACCCATCCACAGTCCAACCACGGCAAGCGTAGCTTAACCGAATCGATCGATCTGTACGGCTGTTGTCATTTAGCCACGGGCCCATCTAAATAGGTATAGGTATCAAATATGGAATAGGAATCTTATCTAAATTATATCAAGAAAAGGGATCTCTTTCGGATCAGCACGGACTTTAGAAGCATAAAATATGAATAGCCAATCAGCAAGATTGTAGCATTGCTGAGTGCCCAGAACCAGAACTGCCGTATGCAGTAGAATAAAAATCGCCACTCGTGGAGACTAATAGATTTTAATTCAGCCCTTGAAGTTGCGGCCGCGTTTGCTACCCTTATTAATAAGCCTTGTTATGTGATCGTTCTTCTCACTTCTCTTCAAATGTTTCGTGCCTTAAAAAGCATAAAGAAACTATCCGTATAAGTACCAGATGAATAATTTTCAAAACGTGAGATCTGACAATGGTTGTAATACTATTTTCACCAGGAACTCTTGCACTGATAAAAAAAAATCCGCCAGCAAGGTGGAGCACTCAAAAGCTTATGAATGCATTGTGATATCACCTTCAGGAAGGCTATTGATTATATACTGAAATATCCAATATTGTAAGTTTACTGTTGGTAATATTATGTTCATTTGGATAAACCTTTGGTTTGTTTGGCTTGGCTGCGCTATCCTACTCCTGGGCAAAGGCCTCCCTTCATTCCTTCCATCCTTCGCGAGCCCTCGCGCCCTCCTTCCAGTTTTGACGGAAACTAATATCAAATGAATAATCCTACTAATATTATAAATGTGAAAGTTTATGAAGATGCTTGGATGTTTGTTACTCAATCACGCGTAATACGTTGAACGGATTTGGATGAAATTTGGCACACGGATAGTAACCACACATGGATACTTTTTATCCCGATATTCCCACGGGATCGAAAGTAACGGGTGAAAGCCCGGGACGCTGCTAGTTTATAATATGAAGAAAAAGAGGCTAGTCTGGAACTAAAGTGGTTTGTGATACAAAATAAACATTTAGAGTTTTTTTTTAATAAAATAAAATCAAAATGTTTTTTAAATAAAATAAAATCTCAAAATGTTTATTTTGTATCGTAGACAACTTTAGTTCCAGGCTAGCCTAGATATCTTTATTGATCTTGAGATGCTGTTAGAAGAACTAAGAGGTATTTACTTATAAAACAACCGACGAAACTTCTGTGTCGAAAAAGAAGCCAGAAGACATTTTCTCAGCGAAACTGTAATCCCTCTATCCTTATTTCTTATATCTATGAAAAAGACCATAATCCTGTATGACAATAACAGTATGTTTGTCCTAGATAAAAATATCACTAAAAAGCATCAATTACAACCAAGCTAATACTTACTTTCCATTCAACTTCAGCCCAGAGGAACTTTTCCTGAAAAACTTTTAACGGTCAGGACGATTCTCTATGGGTGTTTTGAAATTTAGCGCAGACATCAGACATCTTCATTCTCCCTCCCTCCTGTGTCAGAAACACCCCCTGTAACTCTGTCTCTTTCACTCTAATTGGTTGCTTGAGCCTCTGAATCCAATTAGTGGTGAACGGAGCGGGGTGCACTGAATTTATTATGTGGACCTTGTTTAGTTTGTTTTGTTGGCCTTTTTAATTGAAACGTAGTGCGTAACCCGCCCGCTGCCCGATTAATGAATACGGCTACTTTGAGAGTTTTCTTTTGCACTACACAACCTTACTTTATTCGTAGTTAAAGAAATTATTATCCATTACAATAATACAAAGTTGGATTTTTTTTATAATTGCAGTAAAAATGGCGATATCTTTTTGTGTTAAAATTATGCGATAAAAAAAAAGATTTTACAGTAATTTTTTTTTTTTTTTTGTATACAGTATTGTATCTCTTTTTAACCCCCGACCTTTGACGGCTGTGTCGTACCTACTGTGTATCTGTGTGTCTGTCTGAGGCATCCTAGGTCCGAAATGTATGGTCCGATTTCAATTTGTTTTTTTTTATTAGATGGCTGGTTTAATGGAGGTGCTTTCCTATAATGTTTCATGAAAATCTGTTCACTAATTTTAGGATACATTTTTCTGATCTTCTTCTTAGCGTATCGATGGCAAATAAAAAGTAAAGTTGTTGAGAGTTCAAATATTATGATTTGGACCAAAATTCAAACACACGAACTCTGATCTGGCGCAGTCATAAAATCCTCAAGTGCACAGGTCACAGGGCTTGCCATGCAAGATGGATGGTGGCCATTGTCTGCGGAGAGACGCAAGACCTCATACACCCCAATTAGAGTACTCGTATTGAGCAAAACTTTTTTTTAAGCTTGCTATTTTTATTAAGAAAATCGTGTTGACACTAGCTTTACTTTATGAATTTAAAATTGAGTCTTGTTGCCTTGAAATAAGATTTAATTTTATTTGGCTCCATCGGCGGTTAGTATGAAAAAATACCTAAAATCGATTTCAGTAACTTTTAATAAAGTTAATTCATTATTTTGATTCATTCGTCAATTATGAACAAACTACTTTCAGGACTTGCGTTTATTCTGTTACAACTTGTATACACGTGAGATTCAAGCCGTTCATAAACCCCGCATCTGTGGAGATTCTCTTTGCGCTGGCCGACTTGTTTCAAATCTATTTGGGGAAGTCTCGATAAACTTGTCAGGCTTAAGCAGCTCCCGCCAGAGATCACGTCTTAGCTTAGTTGGACCCAGGGATCTCAGTCACACATTGGTAATTTAACTCAGTTTAACTCCTCCGATCGACTACAAATTCGGTATAAGTACTATAATAATAATAAAAAAAAAAATAATAATAAACCATTTATTTTCAGGTAACAAAGACCCATAGATACATACCTTAACCTAAGTATACATAATAATATAGTAACAACTTTGTTAGTAAATAAAACTTAATAACTATGTTAGTATCACTTAGTTGCACTATGTCTTTGTGCGTTCTGGTGGCACTTGTCCGCGAAAGCGGCGGAATACCACATCCTGCGGCCAAAAGCTTTCTTCCATCACAAGGTGTAGGTAGCATGGGTATGCGCACCACAAACAATTATGTGGTAACCTTGACCTGATACCACAGCCTGGAAAGTCTGCGGAATAACCAACTCCTCAATCACTTACCAGCAGACATACCTAATATCGTGTTTAGACTCAGACAAATGGCCTCGATAAGTAGGTAGTACATAGTTTGAACATAGTTTGATGGTGCAGCAGGAAGTTGGACACAGGATCTCGGCCTTACTAATCGTAAGAGTTTGGGCTCGTTAGATTGGTCTCGATGAGTAGTTGGTAGACAGACGGTGAAAATAATGTGCTAATATGGCCAAGAAAGTGATTAGTCAGAGGATGTCGGGTTTTTGAACCGTAGACCCATACTTTCATTCACTCGTTCAGAGCAAGCAAGTTACGGTTTTCACAATCATATTCGGCGATAGTTAAATTACTAAATAAATATTAATAAAATTATTGTGATTTTCGATAAAAATTGCATGGTAGGGTACAAATTGAGTTGATCGAGGGTATTTAAATTAATTAAGTAACTTGTTGAAACGTTTGTACATAGTCTACTAACGACATCTACAAGAGAATAGACGTACAAAAGTACTACTGTTGGGTGGCGCCATCTAGTATCGAATAGATAAATTTCATTTTAATAATTATCCACTAGATGTCACTGGTGTATGCATTAAAACCCTAAAACGATTTGATCACACAAATTTTAATTAACTGTAAACCATCACGGTTTTGTTTTTTTTTTATTTATTCCTGCAAGGACAGTTTTTTTAGGAAAATAAAATTGAATGAATGATTTAACAATTTATCATCTGTTGGTGGCTACTGTCTTTCGCATAATTTATTCTCTGTGGTCAGCTAGTTTGTCTATCAGGGGCACTGTATTTTCCTTTCCGCAGGGGTTTAAACTTCGTTATTATTGTAGAAAAAGCTACGTTATTGTTTTTAATGCAGAGATGCAAATCTAGACATTGTACAAACTCAAATTTAACATTCCAGTAGAATATATTTCTGCAAGCTGTAGCTCCTTACCGTTGGGTAAACGTTAAAAGTAAAAGCCAAAATGTAAGTACTTTCGTATTGCCTTTCTAAATTTTATTTCGCTTTTCATTATGCTTATTATAATTTAAATGCACTTTCTAGGAGTTTCGTAGACCTCGCAACGCTGACTATGCATCGGCGAAACGAACTTGGAACCAGATTGAATATATTTTGGGAAAAATGTGATCGAGCGGTTGACGACATTAAAAAAATTAAAATGAAGGTAAGTCGCATTTTAGTACAGTTTTTGTTGGTTTCACTATTGTCAGCACAATACAACGTGAATAATTTGTCTGAGGAAAAAAGAATAATAGATATGTTCCTAAAAAATAAGTTTCTTCTTCCATGTACAGATTGTAAAGTTTAACTATCTACAACAGTTCCTTTATTTTCCGTACTTTCTTTCTTACTTCTATGTCGTAGAAAATAATATAATTTCTTCGCAATAAGTCAAAACGTGAATTTTATACATTACCCACCCTAAGACGACCCACTGTCCCTACATGTTTACATTTCAATATGTGATACAATCAGTGAAGCCGATAAAAGCTTCTAACATAAAGATACTTTATATTGGAAAAATATTCACATACAACATTCATGGAATAGTTTCTCCAAAAATAGACTAAGACAACTACTAGCTTACTGTAGTTGTTGCTAATAATTATATTTTAATGAGACAGTATGCTATTTCTTCGTTTAATTGCACCGTTTGTCTTGTGGTTGCAAGCGCAACTGCTGAGCGTGGGGTTCTGGTTTGATTCCCGGGTCGGACAAAGTGTTATTTGGTTTTCCATTACGAATTTCTTAGTAACAGTCTGGAGTTTGGAAAATACGTAAAGCTGTTGGTCCTGTACCTATCGGATCTCTACCTGGTTGTATAGGTTTGCTGTCCCATTGGACTATGAGAGTAAAGGAACAGAGTGCACCTGTGTTTACGCACACACTTATGCACTATAATATCTTCTGCATACCTGGCTAATCTCTGTTGAGATTGGTCACATGTGACTGAAATCAATTGTGTGGCTATTTGCTATTTCCAAAGTACTTTCAAAATCAAAAAAAAGTTTTTTTTTGTTTTATTAATTTTTTTTTCTTCTACAAGTTATTCTGTAAAACAGCCAATCACTATTATGTGCTGATAATAGACATTTTTAAATCTTTTTATTGCCATTGTTACAGACGCAAGGCTTTGTCCAGCAGCTCAACTGTGACCCGTCTGAGCTCAAGGATAGATTCCTTAGCGCCATGAAACAGCTTGACGAATACATGTATCTTATTACTGACTTCAATCTTGCTATAGCCGCACTAGGTATGTTTTTGTTTTCCAAATTATTGATTTTCTTCAAATGCTTGTTAAGACAGGTTTCAACTTGTTACAGACTTAAATGAAGTCTTTCTAGTTTACTTTCATACATGTAGCATAAACACGCATCATGCATGTGACTAAAATCATAATTATGTACATTCATTATTTGTATTCAAAAGTTGAATGCCACCATTTCCATTACAGACGAAGGAGCAAACATAGAATACACTCCAGTACAAGATACATTCTCAAAACCGTTGATGCCATTACCACCTTCAATCCCATTCAACCTCATGGATGCATTGAGCGAGCCAGCCCCCTCAACGTCTACAGCATGCCGAAATAATTGCCCTCCAGAGAAACCTAAGAGAGTAAAGACTCCGAAAGCTGACCAGTCCTTGATAGTGTTTTCTAGTACGTCATCTTCGGAGGAAACCGTGCCTCAGGGGAAAAGTGGGATGGTTGTCAAGGAGGTGCAGTGTGAAATTGGAACGGAATTGAACAATGTTAAAATTGAAGGTAATGCTGCCATTTCCTCGTAATATCAAACTTCATGACGTTGTAACAACAAAAAATGATTTGTATTGTATGTAATTGGTGTCACTTTTAGCCAACGTTCGCGCTGACGTAAAAATATCGTGGTCGGTCTTTTTTCGCGCATTAGATTTTCAATATTCAGTGCGCGATAGAATCTCGCCGCCATATTTTTACGAACGACGGCTTAGTATATCGAAGCTTTTGATATAGAATTATGGATATTGTAACTGCTCTCGATGTCTCTCAGAGCGTAAACGTATATAAAGCGGTGCGGTATTAGAATCGATCGACGCTTATTAATTACGAGCCGTGTCCCCGATAGGATCAAATTGCCAAAAATGAAGAACTTCCATACAAATTTTCATGGGTATTAACCACGTGGTATTACCCCATTGACCAATGACATTGTGAAGGCCGCAGGAATCACAGAGCCAGTCAAAAGGTTTTGGGGAGAAAAGGTATTAATGTTGGGGTAACATTATTATTTATTTTCATTATTATTTAGGGGATGAATTTTCATAAATCCTTACTTAATTATGAATGGAACTCTTGATTACTCAATTGCAAAATTTCTTACTTCTAAACCTGTGGAAAGGCTTAGGCAGTGCACTGCAATGAATTTAAGATTGTTATTATAATATTAGAATTTTGAAAAAAGAAAAGATATGCTGTACTGTTGATGTGCCAATGCTTTTAGGCTTCTCTCAAACGATGCAAAAATGTCTTTCAAATGTAAATTAAATACACCAGATTCACCAGAATATTATTCTGTTTCGACAAATGTTCTCTTTGTACTAATTCTATTTTTTTTTTTATATTATTTTATGCAATAATAATGTTAGTCTGTTAGTTTGAAAGTTAGCTTCCATCAGTAATTTGATGGCTAATTACTACTCTTTATTCAGATCCACCCTCGCCACTCTCTTGTGAGGCCAGCAACTTGCCAGCACAACTGGTGCTGGAAACTGACACGACGTACAAGGCTACGTTTATGCACGTGGACGGCGCCTTTTTCTGGGTGATTACCGACGATCAGGATGAGGTGCGAAAGTGAGTATTAAGGCGCGACGGTCATCCGTATAACACAACGTCGCGTCGTCCGGAGCTATCATATAGAAATCAACCATTACGTTTAGTAGCGCACGGACCGCGGACCGTTCGTCCATACGTACGAGAACTGTCCATTAAGTATGTTTGTTTTTTTGACTACCCCTTTGGTCTCCTAGTCGCAAGCGCGACTGCTGAGCGTGGGGTCCTGGGTTCGATTCCCGGGTCGGGCAAACTGTTATTGGGTTTGTCTATTAGGAATTTCTTAGTAACAGCCCGGAGTTTTGAAGTTGGCGGTGTGATACGGAAAGCACGTTAGACTGTTGGCCCTGCGCTTGATTTCTTTCTTGTTGGATTGCTGTACCTCCGGACAATGAGACTGAGGAAGAGAGAGTGCACCTGTGTCTTGACATACACACTTGTGCACTATAATATCCATCACGCCCATGGCTAGTACACCGCCAATACTGTCTGTGGTACACCATAGACTACCTACAGTATTTTTCTCTCCTCCCCCTTTTTAATCCATCCAAAGTTTGTCTTAAAAAGATCGCTCTTAGCGATAAGACCGCCCATTGTGACACCATTTGTAAAATTTCTATATTTATGTCTGTAATTTATATGGTGTACATAATAAAGAGTATTCTATTCTAGTCTTGGCTGAGATTGCCATAATTCCGTATGCCGTAATTAATTTGAATGACTTTATTTATTTATGTAATGTAATATTTATTATGGTTCGTTTCCATGAGCTGCAAACATCATTCCAGCTCAAATATACAACCGTGTCTTAACACTAACGTATTCTGTCTTTTTCTAGCCTGATGTTAGAAATGACAAGCTTCTACACAGAGAAACACAAGAACATTAGCAAGGAGGAGGTGAAGGCACTCACTTGCTGCGCGTTCTATGACGATGACAGTGACTGTTACTACAGAGGACTGTTCCTTCAGCTTAGTGAGGTACGTGTGCAATAACAGTAATATTTGGATACTTTAAAAATAACTAAGCGAAGCCTAAGAGCAGAGGTGGTCCAGTGAAAACGGCTGCTACTTACGAGTTGTAAGTAGGGTTGCCAACCCTCCCGGATTGCCCGGGAGACTCGGGTAATAATGGTTAACCTCCCGACCTCTCGGGGTGCAATTTTCTCCGGTTTTTCTAAAATTATATGCATCCGCCGCTCGCACGTCGCTTCTGAAAAAAAAAATTGTCACATTTGTTCTAACCATTCCTGTCTCTAATGCTTCTTGCGAGCGCGTATTCAGCATGATGCAACAAGTATGTAGCAAGGAAAGAAACCGAAAAAATATTTCTTTAGTAAAAGCTTTAGTAAAGAGTTACAAATACTAACAAACTTCTATTTTTCATGTAAAAACTTTTATGTTTTTGTGGTAAAAAAAACCGTCAATTAATAGATGCTGCTCGAAAGCAAAGTAAATATAAATTTAAAAACTAATAAATGATTGAGATTTTCTTTCAGCTCCCTCCCCCTATTCGATTTTTTTTTATTCTTCCATGTTAGTACTTTCGAGAGTTGGCAACCCTAGTTGTAAGTCGTAAGTTCGAACCCTGACAGACGCTTTACTTTGTGTAAATTATCCCAGCACCGCTGCTCTCAAAACGGAAGTAAAACACCGTGAGGAATATGTCCTAGAACCAAAAATTCGAAAACATGACATTGACATCTACCAACCCACACTGGGCCCGTATGGTGGGTTACGGCCCACTCCCTGTCACACAGAGGAGGCCTGTGTGTGTTCCAGCAATTTCAACATTATCTTAACAAAACATCGAGATTTTTAATAGCGCTAAGGTAGCCCGCGAAATTCAAACTTTCTTACGATTTTTGCAATTTACAGCTCAGTGTCATAATCATTAGATGGAGTAATACAACTTGTTAAGCTACTATAATCCTAAATGTCAAGATTTCATGAAATAGTCATTCAATAGGATTACTTGGTCTTAAAGAGTTGTATGGATGACCTTAATGATTATAATTCTGTAAATACATATTTTTTACAGTCTCGAATTTGCAAGAAACGTAAGAAAATTTAAATTTCGCGGGCTACCCTGGCGCTTTCGCCTTAATATCTATCTGTAAACTAATAATAAAGCTGAAGATTTTGTTTGAACGCGCTAATCTCTTCTAGAGATTAGCGCGTTCAAACAGTCAGTCAGTCAGTCCACCAGTCGGATTTAAAAAATATATTTTTGCATTTGTTAGACCAATACTGGAGGAAGGCAAGAACAGGAGAATGTTCCTGGTGACGAAGCGCCTTCAGATCAGACTTATCGTTTTATTATAATGTGTTTTATCATCACCAGGAGGACAGCGAAGTAGCAGAGATATTCGTGGTAGACACGGGCGAGATGAGATGCGCACCCGTCGAGCTTGTCCAGCCGTTGTACCCGCGCTTCTGTACCAAGCCGCCCTTCGCGCGCTGCTGCTATCTAGCGGGGGTGAGTAGTAACTAATGTTACCAGGAGCACAGCCAGTAGCGGAGATGACGAGATGTTTTAGACACTGGCGAGATGCACGATTTAAAAAAAAAAATATTCGAAATAGTTGCCGAAGCCTCAAAAGAGGAGATAAATAGTTAGCATGAATTATTCAGCAATATCATGTTATTGACATGCGGCCATAATCTCGGACGCATTGTAATATTAATCCTCCAGACCGTATTTCGGCCACCGCGGTCAAATCTCAACAAGGGCTAGCTATCGGCGCGGAAGATATTATAGTGCACAAGTGTGTGCGCAGACACAGGTGCACTCCCTCTTCCCTCACTCTCATAGTTCGATGGGACGGCAATCCGACACGACCGGAGGGAGATCAGGCGCGGTACTAACGGCGCCACGTGCGCACGATTGTCACACCGCCAATTTCCAAACTCCGGGCTATTACTAAGGAATTCCTAATGGAAAAACACAATAACATTTTGCCCGACCGAGCTATCGAACCCGGGACTCCACGCTCAGCAGTCGCGCTTGCGACCACGAGACCAACGGAGCAGTCAAAGGACGCATTGAGCTTGTTTACGTGCAGTGACAGATGAGATAACTTTCTTGCAACAGTAATGGTTAGAACATTAACTCCTTGGGTGTTATTTCTTTCGATTCCAAAACTCTATATTCCGGGAAATTGGTGAAGTGCGAAAACCGGCCAAGTGTGAGTCGGACTTGCACACGAAGATCCCATACCACAAGGCAAAAAAACGCCGACCTAAACATATTTCTTGTATAGTTTCCTTTAATTTTTAATCGAAGGACGAGGTTCTTAATTTGTATATTTTTGTTGTTATAGTGGCAATAGAAATACACATACACTAAAAATTTCAACTCTCTACCTATTACGGGTCATCAGATACAGCCCGGAACTCTTATAAATTACTAGCTGCCCCATAAACGTAGTTTTGCAAAAAAAAAAAATAGATAGTAGTTGATTCTCAGACCTACTGAATATGCATATAAAATTTCATAAAAATCGGTTAAGCCTTTTCAGAGGAGTATGGTAACTAACACTGACACGAGAATTTTATATATTTATTTATTTAATACTTCAAGCACATAAATGTACAGAGGCGGACTTAATGCCATAGGCATTTTCTACCAGTCTATATTAGATTAATTACCATTAAAATTTTTCACAAAACCGTCTTCAGTTATCCCTTGTTTGCAGGTGGACCTGGCAAGCTACAACAACAAGAATCTGATGGAGAAACAAGAATTGTTCATGAGGGAATACGTTGGCAAGCAGTACGACATCATGGTCGATGATAAGTCAGTATTATATAAAATATAACTATTTAACATCACGCTAGGACCCTTGGCAACCGAGCAATAACAAAAAAGTTTGAAAGAGCACTAGGCGATGCGATGCGACGGGGTGGGTCGGGGGTAAAAGAAATTTCACGCGGAAGAAGTCTCGGGCAGAAGCATAAAAAACGTTGTATAGCATCTGTATCGTTACACAATGCTTTGTCTTCTTCTTTCGAAAGTCAAATTACTGACGACTGAAAGAGAGAAATCGGTGTGTAACTATTCATCTGATATAATACGTTTATTAATAAGGGGGTAATATCATAGTAGAGTTTTATAGTTTGTTTGAACGAGCTAATCGTTGGAACTACCAGTAAGATATAAAAAAATATCCTTGCATTTGACAGCCCAATTCTTGAGGAAGGTAGGATAATTAACATCACGCTATGACCCGTAGAGGCCGAGCAAAAAGAAAAAAAAGTTTATAAAACTAAGCGAAATCGAAGTAATAGCGTGGGGAGGCATTGCGATGCGACGGGGTGGTTCAGGGGATCAAGAAATTCCAAGCGAACGAAGAAACAAAAGTAGTTGTAAATAAATAGCAAAAATAATAAAAGAAAAACGTTTACTTTCGCAGTACCTCGGAATCTTTAGGCGTGTACGTCATATTACCTTCGGGCGAGACGCTCAACAAAATCATCGTGCAGCAAGGACTAGCTCTACCAAGTAAGACATCGTAATGGCTCAGATTTAATTAACATAACATCACGCACACCAATCATGTGTATCAGATCAATCTGTTAACAGGAATGGGGTAAAATTTCAAGTACTTTTGACCCAAATATAGGTAAAGCAATCCACGAAGACGCGCCCCACTCTTCTTCCGAATCGTTCGTGGTTATCGCTAGTTAATTCCAATAGTGTTTTAGTTTTTTCGATACACGCTAATTAATTACCTACTAAAATTAGTGTGTATCAACAAAAATAAAACACTAGCAGAATGTTGCACACTTGTTTTGTAAGCATTAGGAAAAGAGTGGGGCGCGTCTTCGTGGATTGCACTACCTATAACAAACAGGGCAAGCTAAATAAAACCGTTTCAAAATGCGAAACTCACTCTGAAGGGGTACAAAATCGTGTTATTGGCCTACAGTTACGCTATGTTATGCCTTTAGCAACCTGAAAATGTTGCAAGTAAATAAATGCCTCAAGTTATGAGTTGAGCTAAACGATTATTGATAAATTCTTGCACTAACTGGACTAGTCCACTCAAATCTGTGTGGTTCTTTCTTCGAAAAACCATTTCAGGCACTCATCTACATTGTCTTCACATGTTCTGAGCAAAATCATGTCTGGACTTTAAAAGAAACTTTGACCCTTGAGTTGGTTTCGTTTCCATTCCTTGTCAGCGGTAGTCAGATGGGAAATGTCAAATACATCTAGCAATTTTTTTTATAATATGACATGTAATATGTTACCGATATCCTATTTACAGAATAAACAATTTCATTTTATTTAAGTAGCCAAAATCAATTTGCAGATTGCGCGTTGGAACATATTCCTATTCGTTTGTAAAAGTGTGTGAATCAGCCTTGCTATTGACGAAACATGTCTCGCCCTCAGTAGATAAACCAGTGGAGGAACGAAATATTTCTCCTGAACGAGGTTCAAGCCCAAACCAGGCCGACTTCGGTATAACTGACTGCCCGGAATATGAAGATCCAGTTGAGGCTGTTACGGTAATTATCCTACTAATAATATAAACACGAATGTTTTTGTGAATGGATGGATATTTGTTACTCTTTCACGCATAAACTACAGAACGGATTTGGATGAAAAATTGCCCACAGACAGTTTATAAAAAGCATTAACAAATAGGGTATGTTGCATCCCGATATTCCTACGGAATCGAAACTTATACCAGTGAAACCGCGGGGCGCAGGTAGTATACATAATTCGTCTACTATTATTTACCACTAATTGTAAGGAAAAATCTATTTTAGATTCTCGCATTTCCATATATATCTAGACTCTTAGCTCAAAGACTACAGCTTATTCTAAACACATGTGAAATAAACATTATTATTATTATTATAAGCCTGTGTTATCCCACTGCAGAGCAAAGGCGTCCTTTCCCTTTTTCCACTTTTTCCGGAGTCAGTTTCACCTTTAAGAAGGAGTCTAGCTGATCTCGCCATCTCTTTCTGGGCGTGACGCGTAGTCGTTTCCTGCCATTTGGGATCCAATGAGTGGTGGTTTTTGCGTATTGCTGCTCCAACATGCGACAGATGTGGCCAGCCCAGTCCCACTTTAGTCCAACAGCTCTGCGGCCTGCGTCGGAATAAACATTACAACAAGAATAGTGCAAACCTGATTAAACTCGATACGATATTTTAAAATCATTGAAGGACTGACGTTAAATGAAACACTACATTATTTAATGTGTTTTTGCAGGGATACAAAAATCGAGACGAAATTGATATCTGCAAACATTATAAAGGCGGGCCAGAGAAGACGTGCTTTAAAGGGAGCCGGTGTACCAAAAAGCATATTCTTATGCATCCTGGTCAGTTTGAAAATATATGTAATCATTTTATTATTATTTATTTATTTTACTATTTATGTACCAGACAAGAAAAAAACAGAACAGAAAAATAGGTACAAAGGTGATGCTTATTCCATAAAAAATCTCTTCCAGCATACCTGCGATAGGACAATAAATAGAGAGATGTGGACAGCGTGTGAGATAAAAAAAATACATAAAATCATAAACAACATCATTATTTGGTAGTACAACATGCATAATCAGTTCATAATGTGATATGTTCTTTTTAGACGGCTGGACATTAGACCGTGTGCCCGTGATGGGCAAATGCAGTTCGCTCCCGCTGCCGGCCCCCGACACTTGGCACAAAGTGCTCGTCACCTGCGTCTGTCACTATGACAGAGTTTATGTTCAACTGCTGTCGGAGAAACAGGAAGGTGAGAATATTTGTCTAACTTTTTAACAGCTCGACTTTATAACAGTTGTCGTGCCCCAGCGCTCGGCACTGTGATTCATTTTTTTTTTTCGAATAACCTGATAGAGTACAGCGTAATTAATAAAAAAAAAAACAGAATAAACGAGCTGTGGTATTTGGTCGTAAATATACGACTCTGGCGAAATGGACACGAAAATATTTGTCGAATTAATCTGACGTAAGCGTTTATTAGGGGAAATAAAGCTACTTTCGAAACTAAACTCTCTGTCGTTGTTTTTTTTAAGGATCCTAGCCCAAAGGGTAAAACGGGATCCTATTACTAAGACTCCGCTGTCCGTCCGTCTGTATCTCTTGAACCGTGACAGGTAGACAGTTGAAATTTTTACAGATGTTGTATTTCTGTTGCCGCTATAACAACAAATACTAAAAAACCGAATAAAATAAATATTTAATAATAATAATAATATATTTATTTGCATAAAAACACGGTATAAAAAGATGGTAAAAGGTACAATTTTAGAACAAAAACATGTTTTGCCAATATAATAGGCATGCAAATTTTTCAGTATGTAACTGACATTAACATTGTTTGTCAATGAAATCTTTAATACTATAAAAACTATTAGCAGTTAACCATTCGTACATTTTATTTTTAAATAACTTAGTATTTAAATTTTTGAGATCATTTGGTAACTTATTATATAAACGTACACACATTGCAAGACAGCTTTTATTATACTTAGTTAGCCTTGGAATCTCACTTAGTACGAGCCTGTTGGGGTCTCGTCGGTTTCGGACATTAATATCATCTGCTTTGATAAATAAATTCTGATGCTTTTTGACAAATATACATATCTCATAGATATAAAAACACTAAAAATGGTGTATCTTGCACTTTGTGAGTCGGTTATCAACTATTGCATCCCGGTCTGGGGTGGCACTTATAAAACAAAGCTGCTTGGGTTGGAAAGAGCACAGAGAGCTGTACTTAAGGTGATGCTTGGGAGACCGTACAGGTTCCCCACTACTGAATTATATGCAGAATGTAAGGTGCTTACTGTGAGGCAGCTCTTTGTGCTCCAAGCCGCCCTCCGAGCTCATAGGCAGTCCCCTTTACCAGACCCTACCAAACGTAAAGCCAAAACTACATGTACATCAGTAGCGCATAAAACGACCTTCGCTAGTCGCCAGCTTTACGTGTTGAGTTCACTTATTTATAGGAAAATTAGCAGACACATCCAAATGGATAAGCTAAACAGGCATGAAGTTAAAACTAAATGCATTGGCTGTATGATCAGCACTATTGCCGCACAGAAGACTTACTTACCTATCCAATGTAATCTCACAGTTATACTTACATAGTCGCTTAGTTATCTCATTCCAAACTAGCTGAAAACATATTTTATTCTTCCACATCTGAGTTATGAGTAAGTACTATCATTGCCTAACACACACGCACACATACACCCTCACACACGACACACCACACACACACACACCCTCACACCCACTAATACACACAAATATACATTCACACACACACCCTCACACACACATCCTCACATATGCCTTCCTATCACACCCGTGGCCCGTGCATACATTTATAACCCTTCCTCACGCACACAACAAAATAATAAATAAAACAGTTATTACTTACTTTTTCAACTTTAAATAACCTTACTCCATATTGATAGCCTTATATTCATTGTTATTGCCACAATTATGTAATTAGGTTCTCTAACATAACACACACAGAAAGGTCTATTGGAGCATTCGAAGTAACAGTAGAACACTGACTCCTAAGTCACAGGTTTCCCCTAGTTTAGGAGGCAGGGTTCCCATTATTTAAGCTACCTTTACTATCTAAACTTGTAACCTAATCTCTAAGTATTTAAGTATTTTTGTAAAGGTTATCTGTTTCAATAAAATTATTATTTCCTTTATTTAACTAAATACATATAAATTATATTTTTAAATATTAGAATATAAAAAATATAAAAACATTTAAAAATATAAAAAATAGTAACCCACCGGTATCGGGAACAGGGTCCAAGCTACCGGCGGTCAGGGCTCCAGAGAGAGGAACCTCCTGACAATGCGGGCCGTGTCCAGAAGTACTGCTTTCTGAATCAAGCCCTTGATCCAGCCGCTCAACGAGAGCCTCCTCAGATGTTGGTCGAGGCTCTTGGCTATTAATCCATTGGCTGTCACGACTATCGGCACAATGATCGCTGAGTCCACATCCCACATGTCGACAACCTCGCGAGCCAAGTCAAGATACTTGATTTGTTTATCTTTCTCGGCTTTCACGAGGTTCTCATCATGCGGGATGGTTATGTCAACAATCATTGCGCGCCGCTCTGATCGATCCACCACCACTATATCAGGCTTATTGGCAACAATAGTCCTGTCAGTGATGATGGATCGATCCCAATATAATGTGATATTACCATTTTCGAGAACTGGGTCGGGCACATACCTGTAGTACGGCACCTCCGATTCCACAAGGCTGTATTTCAGAGCAAGTTGCTGATGGATTATCCTGGCTACAAGGTTGTGTCTATGCAAGTACTCTCCGTTAGCCAGACGAGAACACCCGGAGATAATATGCCTGATTGATTCTCCCGGCCGGTGGCATGCCCGACAGATGTCAACCGTGCCGTCTTTCACAATAAATCTCCGGTAATTATTCGTCATCATAACTTCGTCCATAATTGCACAGACAAAACCTTCGGTTTCTCCAAAGAGGTCACCGAAACGTAGCCAGGCTACGGACGCTAGTAGGTCTACATCAGGTCCATGTAGGGCCCGGAAAAAGCGTCCGTGAAGCTCCTTACTCTGCCATACCTCCATGCGATCATTAGTGTCAAGTACTACTGGCTTGCACCAGTTCTCTTTAGCCAAGGAGAGCGGAGTGAGGCCCTTGTCGACCGTGACTACATCTCGATGCATCCCCACGTCGGTTTCTAGGAAATATTCCCTGAGACTGCATATCTCGCGATTGTGGAGGGTCTTAGCGTTTAAAAACCCTCGACCTCCACATTTTCGCGGGATATACAGCCTCATTACCGATGACCGTGGGTGATGCATTCGATTTGCAGTCAGCAGCGTACGGACCTTCCTATCCAGGGCGTCGAGTTCAGTCTGAGTCCATTTGAGTATGCCGAAAGAGTACATCAAAACTGGCATGACCCAATCATTGAAGGCGCGCACCTTGTTTCCGCCTGATAGAAGACTATTAAGTACTTTTTTCAGGCGGCCAAAGAAGCGCTCCTTCAACGATTGCTTCATGTCAGTAACATTGATGCCTAACGCTTCCGACATACCCAAATACTTATAGGTTTCGGATGCGGAGAGGGCTCTAAGGTTTGTGGAATCTGAGAGTTGGGTTCCCACGGATTCCACAATCTCCCCTCGCTTTACATGCATGACCGCACATTTGTCCACACCAAATTCCATCCTGATGGCGCTACTGAAAGTTTGAGTTGCTTTCAGTAGCTCCATCAGTTGTAAATTGTTGGGGGCAAAGAGTTTTAGGTCATCCATGTAGAGGAGGTGCGATATAACCTGACCACCTCTCCTCAGCCGATAGCCTAGACCTGAATCCTCCAGCAGTGTGCTTAGAGGATTCAAGGCTAAGCAGAACCAAAGCGGACTCAAACTGTCGCCCTGGAATATGCCTCGTTCGATCCTTATGGGTTCGCTATTCCTCTGAATATTTCGACATCCTGGATAGCGAAGGACCGTCCTCCATTGCCCCATACATGACATCAGGAAGGTGCGCAGAGTTGTATCTACTTTATACAACTCCAACACCCTCATGAGCCATGTATGTGGCACCGAGTCATAGGCCTTCTTATAATCTATCCAACATGTCGACAGATCCTTTCGGGAACGGCGAACCTGTTGGCTAATGGTCATATCAATGAGGAGTAGCTCCTTAGTACCGCGAGATCCGTTCCTACATCCATTTTGAGAAGCAGACATGATGGAGTTGGTATTTATATGTTTGTCTATTTTAGCTCTCAAAATGGATGTAAGAACTTTATAGACCGTCGGTAAACACGTGATCGGCCTATAATTTTTGGGTTCCGCGGTGCTACCGGATTTATGGAGCAGGTGGGTAATTCCTGTCGTTAGGAACTGGGGTAGCGAACCAGACTCCAAAGCAGTCTGGAACTGAGATGCCAAGCGAGCGTGTGACCTGGAGAACCATTTGATCCAAAAGTTGTGCAGCCCATCCGGCCCTGGAGACTTCCAATTAGGCAACGGACGGACTGCACAAGCTACATCTTGGGGGCAGATGGTAATAGCCCCCATTTCTGGTATTAGATCACAGGCTCGCTCGACTTCCCGAGTCCAATCACCTTCAGTGTGACTGACAGGTACCGACCAGATATTGCGCCAGTAAGAATACATGGCATCATCATCCGGCAGGCACGCGTCAGCCACACTTTGGTCCGGTTGCTCCCAACCCCTATAAACCCACCTTTTATCGCTCTGGAAGGTGCGATTCTGAGTATATCGTTCTACTCGCCGCTTATAACGACGAATACGGTTCGCCCATGCATACACTTTCTGCTTCAGGAAGTCGATGCGCTCTGTGACACAAGACGTATAGTCTTGAGGACTAATATCAGTCCCCGAGAACGCCCGCCTCACAAAGCGCATCACTCTAGGGCGAGTATTGCCCTCCCTGAAGCAGATTAGTTTGCCGATGAGCGCTCTGGCCTCACCAATACGGCGTTCAATTCTGCATTGCCAAGGTGGTACAGCTAGATTCGGTCGTGTAGCTCTCGAGTCATTAGCAAATTTGACGTGAGCTACACGACATGCCGCTACAGCCGCGCAGTACAGAATCGAATGAGTATCGGTGAGGTCTTCGCAGCCATCAAAATAATTTGACAACTGCGAATCCAGAACCGCCACCAACGCCCTATTTTTGTTATGCATGGGCAAACGAGGTAAGCGTGGCCTAAGTTCCGGTGACATGAAGCGATATTCCCGAATCGCATCCTCCAAAGCACTCCTCAATTCCTCATTACATTGGGTACTTACATTTGTAGCCCTGTCATTACTCCCCTCGTCAGCATGACTTATATTGGACTGCGGTAGTACTACAGCAGTCTGCGACTGAGGGGCGCTGACATGGCTACTCTGCATTTCATTTCGCAGGCGATCAAGTACAGTGTCATCCAACATATGATTACGCTGGATGACCCGCACCTGATCCGACAGTCGTTGTGCCGAAACGTTGACAGCTGGCTCAAGCACCTGAAAAAGAGAGAGCATCCGAGCACGGTACGCGGTCAGATTGTTTCCCCCCTCTGTAGCCCCATAGTATGAGCGCATGACATTTTCATTGATTGATCGTGTCCATCTCATGCGCTGCACACTTCCGCAATTATAAAGAAATTAGGAAAATGAAGATACTTCTATGTTGACAAGATCAGCCGCACGCCAAGCACGCCCACCACCTCCGGACTCTTCGCTCAGCTCCGCCTCGCCGCCGCCGGTACCCAGTCTCACTGTGAGTGCTGTAACGACACCGGCCGTGGCAGTTGCGTCGAGCTCGAGCGACGAGTATTTCTCTCCGCCCACGACGCCACCACCTGCTCGTCGACGGGGAGGACGCCGGCCGCCAGACGGCTTAGGACCTCGAGGCCCACCGGCCTCTGATAGGGTCCCAGCTCCCGGCGACGAGCAGGTGGTGGCGTCGTGGGCGGAGAGAAATACTCGTCGCTCGAGCTCGACGCAACTGCCACGGCCGGTGTCGTTACAGCACTCACAGTGAGACTGGGTACCGGCGGCGGCGAGGCGGAGCTGAGCGAAGAGTCCGGAGGTGGTGGGCGTGCTTGGCGTGCGGCTGATCTTGTCAACATAGAAGTATCTTCATTTTCCTAATTTCTTTATTATTGTTGTTTTATCGGAGGTGACATCTGTCATGTCACCTCCGATTCGACAGTTTCTGATTTCTATTACATTTTTCACATTTTCTGTTTTCTGCCTTTTTTTTTGGTTTTATATTATAATATACGTTTCTGGCTTTGATTTAAAAGAAAAACTATTGGTATATCTTGGTAAAATTACTTTAAAACGGTGAAAATTATAAAAGTTGGAAAATGACACGTCTTGTTGACACAGTGTTGCCAATTATTATTATTATTATTATTATAAAGAGACGGTAACGGTAACAAACCAAGTTCTTTGAATATAGGTCTACATGATTCGTCTGGTTGGAGCCCATAAATTGCTCTAATGCATTTTTTCTGAGCAACGAATGCTCTATTATGATCGGTGCTGTTACCCCACATTATTAAACCATATCGCAACAACGACTCGACATAGGCGTGATACGATGTTATTGCCGTTTTAATGTTAGTTACGTTTCTAAGCCCTTTGAGTGCATATACAAACTTATTTACTCTTTTAGAGACATCATCAACATGTGTTTTCCAGTTGACATCTTGGTCTATAGATAAACCTAGAAATTTTGTTTGTGTTACTTCTTTAATTCTAGGTATATTCAGATTTATGTTGTATGTAGGATTATTTGATTTATTAAACTGTATAAAGACGGATTTATTTAGATTTATTGATAAGTTATTTTTGTTTAGCCATTCAATTAGTGTTTCAATTGTGTTGTTTATGTCAGTCTCATGGTCATTAACTGTGTTATTCTTTCTATCGGATGTAACAATAATGGAAATGTCATCGGCAAATAGTATACATTTATGATTGGTTATGTCAGTAATGGAATTGATATAGAGTAGAAATAGGATTGGCCCCAAGACACTTCCTTGGGGGACGCCGAATTTGTTGTATTTATATTCAGATGAGTGTGATATCATGTCCTTATTTTTATCAATTTTAGTAATGGTTACACGCTGTTGTCTGTTATTCAGGTACGATGATATCTATTGATGTGCAGGTCCCCTAATCCCGATCTTTTCTAGCTTCTGTAGTAATAGATCATGAGACACTAGGTCAAAGGCTTTTGATAAGTCAAAGAATAACCCTGTTGTTAGATGGTTTTTGTTAATATTCGTTAAAATTATATTAATGAGAGAGAAGATAGCTAAAGTTGTGGATTTTTGTTTTTGAAAGCCATATTGTTCGTTCTTAATAATATGGAATTTATTGCAGAAGTCAATCAACCTCTTAAGGGGGCTCCCATACAACAAACGTGATTTTTTTTGCTCGTTTTAGCTCAATATTGATAACGGCAACAGGTAGACGCTTCAAATATTCACAGAATATTTAATTACATATTCACTTTAAAAATAAATAATTAAATAAAAATAAAACAAATATTTAAGAGGGGCTCCCATATAACAGACATGATTTTTTTGTCGTTTTATAGATAAGGGTACGCGTAACCCTTCGTGCGCGAGTCCCACTCGCACTTGGCCGGTTTTTTTGTAAAAAAAAGTTTCTTGACCCTGTATGATTGTGTTCTATTTATGTTATGGGTTTGGTTTCCGCACTTAGGCCCGTATTACAGAACGCCACTCAATACTCAAGCATTACTTAAAACTAGATTCAAGATAGAATCTTGTTTTAAGTAACGCTTGAGTATTGAGTGACGTTCTGTAATACGGGCCTTAGTCCTTCAGTTGGACCATTGTGCGTGAAGTATGATTGTGTTTCAAATACTCCATGTTACGACAGAGCCTGCGATACCCAGCTTCGGTGTGGTACTGCCACCGTCAACGCTGGCAGCCTTAGTACGTGACATGAACAGTCCCGCCGCACAAGTCGCGTATAAACCACTTACGGTAACTATCAATATATATATTAACTAGCTGACCCCGCAAACGACGTTTTGCAAAAAAAAAAAATAGATAGTAGCCGATTCTCAGACCTACCCGATATGCACACAAAATTTTATACAAATCGGTCCAGCCGTTTCGGAGGAGTATGGTAACTAACACTGTGACACGAGAATTTAATATAAATTTAATTAATATAATAAAATGTAAGTGTCTGTTTGGTGTGTGGAGAGCAGTGGTGGTCCAGTGATAACGGCTGCGACTTACGAGGTAGGTCGTAGGTTCGAACCCCGTCAGGCGCTTTACTTTGTGTAAATTATTTCATCACCACTGCTCTTAAAACGGTGAAGGAAAACTTCGTGAGGAAACCGGCATGTCCTAGAACCAAAAATTCGAAGACATGTGACATCTACCAACCCGCACTGGGCCCGCGTGGTGGATTACGGCCCACTCCCTCTCATAGAGAGGAGGCCTGTGTCCCAGCAGTGGGAACATTATAGGCTGATTATGTTAAGTGTCTGTTTGTAATGTCAAAATAACAGCTCATTGTTGTGGAGGTCAGATAGGCGACCGCCTATTTCGGCAGTGACTACTCCATGTAAAATACTAGTATTCAGCTGCATCCGGTTAGACTGGAAGCCGACCCTAACATAGTTGGGAAAGGCAGGTTGATTTTTTGTTCTCACTTTCATTCCTTCCCTCCCTCTTGCTCATTAAGTAATTAATCGTTTATTTATTTATTTGTCAGATAACTCCGGCGCAAGGCGAGCTAGTGGCTGCGCTGTACCCGCCCGACAACAGCTGGTACCGCGCGCGAGTGCTCTCCGTTACGAGGGCTGACCAGACCGTCGAGGTAACTGCAATATTTTTAACACTGTTTTTGAGGATCGGAAATCATCAAATGACCTCTCCCGCTCTGGGTGGAGCGGAAGGGAGTGTCAGACTCTTACTGACTAAAACCCACCCGTGTTCCTTCCTTAGCCCTTTATGTTCCGGGGTAGCGGTAACCCTTTCGGAAAATCCTTCTGAATATTTTTTATACTTAGCATTATAATAATATGAAATGTATGAATATGTCCCATCATGGCGGCCGAGATGGGAAACATCGGGTCTTCTTCATGATCCGACATAGTTTAGGAAGGTGTGGGCACTGTAGTGGGTACTCGAACGTAAAGATAATTCGAATTTAATATAATTTTAATTACTAAAAAAAAATAAAGCCTTTTTATTTAATGCACTATAAAAGCATTTTTAACATTTAATTTTTTAGCAATTTTTACATTTATTGTGTATGTTAATACAATGCGATGATTAAAAATAATTAATTGATAGATTAGTTGTTGCTATCATTACATAATAATTAATTAATAATTTCTATAATATCTTTTCATTTTTTTTTTTATTAAACTTAATTCAAAAGTTATAAATATTACAATCACTCAAATTGAATTTATTTTAACAATAATTATTATTATATTTTTTTTTTTTTTAAACTACTACCGTAAAAAGAAGTACTTGACATTATTCAAAGTCGATCTTCAATCATCTCGAGAAACGAAATCGCTAAACAGCTGGATGGAATCTACCTGAAGAGCCTTAATTTAATTTAAACTTGTAAATATTTTTACCTAGGTGATGTACGTAGACTACGGCACAATCCTATGGGTGAAAGAAGACCAGCTTCGCGTACTAGAGCCTCGCCAGGTGACGTTGCCGATTCAAGCCATCCGCTGCGTGCTGGCGGGCGTGCGCGCACGCTCGCGGCTCAGCCAGCAGTGGGCGCAGGCCAAGAGGCTGCTCGGCGAAATGGTGCAGAATAAGACGCTTGATTTGCATGTCATGTAAGGAAATTGCCACAAACGTGTATCTACTGCTTACTGTAGTTTATCGCCCATATATTTAATAGAACTTAGAATTTGCTAATTTATAACAATACTAGTAGCTGACCCCGCAAACGTCGTTTTGTAAAAAAAAAAAATAGTTGTATGAAAAATAGATGTTGGTCAATTCTCAGACCTACCCGCATATGCACACAAAATTTCATAAACATTGGTCGAGCCGTTTCGGAGTAGTTCAATCCAATTTTATATATTAGATATCTAAACTATATCCCAAACTACAATATGGCAGATTGGGACATATACACCGGTCTTATCTCACGCAACCCCTGCTCGATTTTTCTGGGAAAACGGTCGCGTTCATCTACTATAAGAAGTTAATATAGACACAGACTGATAGACGTGTAATAACAGCGGCACGGGTCAATCGATCAGGTTAAGCTGCGCTTGCCGCGGTTAGTCCGTGGATGGGTGACCATCTTTACATACCAAGACCCCTCTGTGCCTCGGAAAGCACGTTAAGCCGTTGGTCCCGGCTGTCATTCTTTTATCTTTGACAGTCGTTACGGGTAGTCAGGTGCCCGAAAGTTTGACAACCAGTCTTACCAAGCGGTATCGTATTACCCAGTAACTGGGTTGTGGAGGTCAGATAGGCAGTCGCTCCATGTACAATACTGGTATTTAGCTGCATCCGGTTAGACTGGAAGCTGACCCCAACATAGTTGGGAAAAGGCTAGGCAGATGACAAAAACCTTTTTACGTAACTCTGCGTTTTGAGCAAACAGGTGCATAAAAAACTAAAACCTCTTTCTTCCAAATAAAAGTTTCAAAAATGCATATTGTCTTATTTCCAGCGCCCGTGACTACGATGAAATATCCGTCGAACTGTTCGATGAGGAAGGCTACAGCATAGCCGAGCAGCTAGCGGCCAACAACATGGTCGAACTGACAGAGTACCATGTCATCGATGACTCGGCCGTCACCAAGAAGATTGTCGTGCCCTAGACACATACTTAGGTATAAGATTAATTTTTATTTGATCGCAGCTACGGTAAAAGCTACAGTACATATACAGGGTTATTGGAAAAACAATAACAACCTCTTAAGAGGTCATTGTACTCATCATTATGGACAACTTTTACTATGGGACCAAACCTGAAATCGCGAAAAAAAAATCAGTTGTTCCCTATACTTATGTTCGTATAACTCGTCAAAATGTAGGGAACAGCGGTTTTTTTTTTGTCGCGATTTCATGTTTCGTCCCATAGTAAAAGTAGTTCATAATGATGAGTACATTAACCTCTTAAGAGGTTAATTAATGTTTTTCCAATAACCCTGTATATAGCAAGTTCGTTAATGTAAAACATGGCATAGCTGGTATGAGTGTTTGAGAAATGTCAAATTGCTTCAAGTTAATAAAATATGTTAAAACGTCAAAAATGTATAGTTCAACAGACGCTAATCATTACATAAGCAACATTTATACATAAATATTGCTTGACTTTACTTTTGTATAAAGTGTCTCATACTAATTTGAACATTATTCTTATAAATTTAATGTTCATATTTGTATAAAACACTTCCTCACATTCTCATAAACGAATATGAACATTACAAGCTCAAGAAAATGGTTCAAATTCGTATGAAACGTTTACTTAGTAAAGTCAAAACTGGGTCTGTTAATCTTGCCCTTAGAAGAAGCTCGGCTTTGTACAGCTCTCAAACAATACCTATGTCTCATATACCACATTAACGCCTAAGTCCTTTATAAAAGTGTAAAACAAACTAGTACTGCCCGGTTTCTAAAACCATAATCAAGTCACTGATTAGTAAATCATAAGATTGGAGAACTGACTTTCTTAGGTTATCGGAAGTTTACTGTTTTGCAATTAATTGTGATTTTTTCCTGTCTCTTCTAAAACCTGAATCAAACTATCGGACAGAAGTACTGGTCTGGTCCTTTACGTGAAAACTTACAGTAATAACTTGCGAAAGTGAATCTGTTAACAGACCAATCCTTTAATAAATCAGGACCACCTTGAGTTTTACTGTGGGTTTATGAAATTTCTAATAGAGATCATAACTATAGTTGATGAATCTCAAACAGAAAACATTGCTTTCATAGACGAATTACCAGCTGTTTAGCGTAACTTATAATATTTTATCTCACGAAACGACGCGCGCTTTACTTGTGGTAACCAAGTGCACAAACACGCTGTCAATACGTGCGTGATGACGAGTAGCGTCAGCACATAACAAATCGCCATTGTCTCGAGCAAAGCGTGCGTCTATTTTTGAGATAAAAATAGTGTAACTTCCAATTAGTGTCCGTTCTGGCGTTACGCGTTGCATCTTACGTTACGCGTTGCATCTTCTGTCAGATGTGAGACCACAATTAGTGACTTGCATATTGTTATACTCCTAACACTATCTACCGATAGTTTGTTTCAGGCTTTATAGTAGGACCGAAAGAGTTTAGTCCTTCAAAATAGGTTATAACCATGACACTTCTCTTTAATATTCACGTGCCTTAACGTTGTTCTTTTAGAGAACGAATATCTTATCTGGCATTATGATTATAGTATGCAATAAAATCTCATTATTATTTGCCAAAAGCTACGGTTTCCTAGAAGAAAAATGGCCGCCACAGTAACGGCCGTCATAAAAATGATGGCACCGGGGTTTGACATTACGGTGTCAAAAATCGCTCCCTAAGAAAACACACCAACTTACTTTCATAAATGACGCCATTCGCCGGTAAATTGCGGACGCTGTATGGCGGCCAGTCACCCAAAGGGCAATGGAGAAGGCTATGCTTGAAGTTTCCCTGCGTGATCGAATCAGAAATGAAGAGATCCGCAGGAGAACCAAGGTAACATAGCCCGAAGAATTGCCAAACCTAAGTGGTAGTGGGCAGGTCACATTACTCGCAGAACAGATGGCCGATGGAGCCGAAGGGTTCTGGAGTGGTGACCGCGTACCGGAAGACGTAGCGTTGGAAGACCTCCCACAAGGTGGACCGACCACCTTATGAAGGCCGCAGGAACCAGTTAGATGCGAGATGCACAAAACCGGTCGAAGTGGAGGTGCTTGTGGGCTATGTCCAGCAGTGGACGTCTTTCGGCAGAAATGGGGATCCACACGCAAAGCTCAGCGTAGATGTCGCCAGCGGCGCGATGGCTGCTGTCAAATCATTTTCACTTTGTTTACGTTAGTTTAATCGCTATTTTTTGTGTTAAAACCGGTCTACCGTCGTTATCGATAACATGTATTATATCAGGAAGCTTAGAGAATTGAAAGACGATCTAAAAAAAATATTTTTGCAATGTTTAGTCTTTTCCCACTTTTTTTTTTTGTTATAATTTTGGCCACTAAATGTACACCGGGGTTAGCAAATCCTGGTACAGTACACAGAGGCATTATCAAGAAAATTAAAAATAACTGAATGGTAGGTTATAAAATGTATGTAAGTGACAGCTTTCAATGGCCATGTCGACGATGCGCCACCTATCGTGAAAAAATGGCAGTAATGATTCCTCAATAAGATATGGCGGCCACTGCTCTTCAAAGAAACCATAACTTTACTCACAAATGTATATTGTGATATATAAGACTCCTTTATAGATTTCTAGCTTGTTATATTGCCACATAACATGACAGGCCTAAGTTTATTGTCTTTTGCCAAAAATTCGCTTAATATTCTATCGAGTATTAAATCTACGCACAAATTATACAGTGTGAAAGTTTTAATATGGGACCAAACATGAAATCGCGAAAAAAAATCAGCTGTTCCCTGTATTTATGTTTGCATAACTCGTCAAAATGCAGGGAACAGCTGTTTTTATTTCGCGATTTCACGTTTGATCGCATAGTAAAAGCTGTTCATAATGTAATAATAAATTTCAACTTGTATAAAATTTAAGCATTAGCTTTTTATAAAAACCTCTATATTTTTTTTTAAGTAATTATAACACCTTTACGAAGGTTCTAAGCATTCGAGTATATTCGAGATTTATAATTATATACGTCGCGGGACACTTGGAAAATTATCCTGCGACTTATACATATTTATAAGAGTATACTTTACATAAGGATGGAGTTATAATATGCATTTAATTCTCGCAAACCGTCCTCCTAGGATAATAAATATAGGTTGGACATCGACTCGCAAACTGTAACTCATGAATTCAGCACGATCCTAGACCACTAGACATTTTACGACAGTTATCCCAAAAAAAATTGGTTGTTTCATAGAAAAACGCTATTAGACCTACGAGGTCAAAATGTATGGAACAGCAGATTTTTTTTATAGCCGACGATAAGTTTCGACGCAGTTGGGTCCAGAGTCATGTCCTGGATCCATGGTAACTAACAACAGAAGGCCAATTCTCGTAATTAAAAACGTACAAAATCTAATCGCAATCTCATCTCAGCAACAACCGATGTCAAAAATGTAGGAAAATTAAGAGGTATTTTTTTCAGTATGAGACTGAGATTATACAGTGAACGTTCTTAAAATTACGAGAATTGCCCCTCAGGTTTGCACGTCAATGTCCCTGGCAATATGTATAGCGTGCGTCTGTGTGTGTGTAATTGAAAGCCACTATATTTGTAAAAACACTCAACATTCCGTTTCAAGCCTATTGCAGAAAGGAAAGTGTTTGTTAATAAGTTTGTGGCACTTGATTTCAGTTTCGATGGAATCGTGGTGAGATTATTATTAAATCAGATGTGGTGCTGAGAAACGATGTGATAATACTGACGAACATTCTATGTGCTTGTGTCAAACACGATATACAGTTGGTTATAGCATAGAAGTATACTGGGTCAAATAAAATTAGCTAGCGCAACTTTACAGACGTCATTGGTTTCGACATCTAAATATGATAAAAAGGAAAAAAATGTTTTGATGAGGTTTTTAGGCCACACCAACGACAACGATCGCAGCTAGTGTCAGCGTGACTAGATTCAGTATTTTAATACTTTTTCGGTGTATTTTATCGACTTTCGGGCATCAGTATTTTTGAAGGTACTTAACTGTTTTTAAAATACTTCCGCCAACCCCTTACCCAAAAAACCCCAAAATACCTTCAAAAATACAGATGCTCGGAAAAAAAAAACTACTAAAAAAATACTGAATCTGGTAACACTGACTAGTGTAATTACTGGAAGTATGAGTTTGGAAAACCGGTATTTTTTTTTTGTTTTGTGGTTTTTTAATATCAATACCCATCACGATTTACGACTGCGAAGTTTCGCTAGCTAATTTAATTTGACCTTGTAGAGACGTATATATATTTTTACTAGCAATTATCTGGCTTGAATATTAAACAAACAGGTTTATATAATCACTTCTGTAAAATATAATAATTGTGCATATAATAAAATGTCCTATTTAGACACAAAAAGTCGGGATTGTTTTTGCTAACAGCTATAAAGAATCAGAACAAAAAAGACAAGTATGTAGTGCTCTATTCATGAGCTATGCTATTAGTTCTTTCGCGAAAGTTATTTGAACTCTTTCAAATTAATAATGTTTTCTAACCTAACCAAAGGCGTTTTTCACATGTTTTGGCTTTGTCTAATTTAATTTACAATACTTTGGAATTCAATAAAATTCTTCATTTTACATTTAATTTATCATCTAAAAACGGTTTAGCGAATTTAATGGATATAAATAAATATGCTTAATCGTTAATTTTAAGGGGAACAATGGCGGTTGTTGCTATTCGTGGGTATATTACATTGCGTTACACAATATGAACCCATCCAAATGTTCTTACTTTTTTTTTGCAATTTGCAGGTCAGTGTTAGTTTGTATGTTGATCAAAATATGATTCGCGACGATATCATTTAATCTGCATTCGCGATTTATTTGCCAAAGATGTAAACAAATATGATTTTATGGAAACATAACTTTTAAATCCTACACAATAAAGTTCAGTTTATGCTACAACTTCAAACATTTTTATAACTGTTTCAATAGTGCTAGTCACTCTGTAATCAACTTAATTACCATTAAAATAAAGTTGATATTTGTTTAACTTGAAATAATATTAATTTGAAACATAAGTTTGAATAGACTTTACATACATAGACTCACGCCTTCCCACGGAGGTAGGCAGAAACTACAGAACGCCACCTGATACAACCCTTACATACTCCTTTAGCTTCGTTTACGTTTATACATCTTGTCATACACGCATACTGGTTGCGAGCACTACGAACCGGAACTTTCTGAAGAAAATCCCCAATAAATGCACATATTGGCCCCGATTCTGTTGTTCACAAACTAAACTAAATTTAAGTTCAGTGCATCTTTTTCTTTCTATTTCATTATGAAAAGGACAGAAGATAATTAATATTAGTTTAGTCCTGCCAAATTAGTCAGCGCCTGACGTAAATTGAAGTTTATTTAGTAGCCAATTTTTCAATCACATCTAAACTTGTCTATGGATTATCTAATTTAACGGAACTAAACTAATATTTATCTTCTGACCTTTTCATAATGGCGCCGATTCTGTTGTTCACAATCTAAACTAAATTTAAGTTCAGTGCATCTTTTTCTTTCTATTTCAATATGAAAAGTACAGAAGATTAATATTAGTTTAGTCCTGTCAAATTAGTCAGCGCCTGACGTAAATTGACGTATTTTTAGTAGCCAATTTTTTAATCTCGTCTAACTTGTCTATGGATTATCTAATTTGACAGGACTAAACTAATATTTTATCTTCTGTCATTTTCGTAATGAAATAGAAAGAAAAAGATGCACTGAACTTAAATTTAGTTTAGTTTGTGAACAACAGAATCGGGGCCAGTGAAATAGAAAGAAAAAGATGCACTAAACTTAAATTTAGTTTAGTTTGTGAACAACAGAATGGGGGCCATTATTACTTTACTATATGAAGTGCACTATGTGACTATGCCGTACGCCTCCCGGCATCCGGCATCCACTCCTCATTCATTCATTCACTCATTTATTATGTATTTATCCGATAAACTGCCTATGACACCTGCCAATACTTTAAGTATTAAAATTAAATATCTTTGTGATAGAATTTAAATTTTAGTTTTTAATTCATTTTAGCTGATTGTTGAGCAGATTCCTATTTTAGTGATAGTATTTTTTTAAGTTTTTTAAAAAGCTCATGTTGGAAATGAATGTTGTATGATTTGAAATAAAGCTTTATACAATAATATCACTTTTTATTTTTTACCCGACTACGGCGAAGCAAAAAGGAGGGTTATGATTTTGACCGGTATGTATGTATGTTCATCTGTTCCATCATAACTTCTAAACTACTTGTCATAATTTGACAAATGAGGTATCTTTGGAAGCGTCTTGTTCGTCCGCTGGTTATAGGCTAGGTGACGTCACATTAAATTGGATATGGCGCCCTCTAGCGGACAAAAAGTCATGAGCTAAAAAAAATTTTTTATCCTATCGTGTTGGGTATCAAATGAAAGGGCTTAATTAGCTCATTTCAAAAATATATATGTTGTCAGCTATTGCTCACGGCTTTGCTTGCATACGCCCGATAATTAGGAATAATTTCTATAAAATCACACCTCAGATGTGAGCCAAACATTTATGTAAGTATAAGTTTGGTTATATTACCTAGGTATGTGTAAAACAATAAAACCTAAAAAAAAATATTTATGCGGGTCTGCATACTTTTTAACGAAATTATAACCCCAAAATAATTTAAATAAAAAATAAGTTCAAAAACTAAAACCCGACTACTGAAAAATCACGCTCTAAAAAGTACGAAAAAAAATTAGTTTATAAACTAAAACCCGACTACTAAAGAGGATGAAACTAGAAAGTACATTCCCGTGGTCGCATGCCGGTACTAATAAGCCACCATGGTAGCATGCCACTTATATTTTTGATTTATTTAACATAGCTAACCATTGAGCTATATAACTAGAGAAGCAAACCTCAATAAAATGTGTCAAAAAAGTGTAGCCACTTTATAAACGCGACGACGTAGCTTTGAAACCACTAAACATTTAAAAGTAAACATATATCTGTCTCACTTACACGCGTCGTAAGAATACTACCGTCGCTTAGATTAGACAAAGACCACAATATAAACATGCAATGACGGGATGGGGTTGCCTACCCATGCGAAATTTTACCCAACATTTTAAGCCATAAAAGCGTTTTAGGTTAAGTTAAATTATTTTTAAAATATTTGAATTATGTATTTCATAATGGATGTGTAATAGAAGTTTATAAATAATGAAAATAACTAAGACATTTTCTTTTTGAATATTTTTTCTTTATTATTAATGAAATTGAATGATTTAGTAGGTAGCCAGTCAGTCTCTTTTCTCAGCAATCGGATTATTTCCACCCATTTTTCACGGCGTGCTGCATCTTTAGGCACCCTGCTACGTTGTTATTATTAAAAAATATTTAAAATCACTTATTCCATAAATGAAAAACTCCCACTAATGTGGGAAACTAAAACTAAGTTTTTAGTGGTAACACTGAACCGAATTTACAAAATTCTACATTTTATTGCGTTTTTACGTTGATATAAACACAGAGACAATTAATTTACGTGTGGAAAGTAATTCCGGTTAATTTATTATGTTTTTGTGATCTTGAATCGCACTCTTTCGCGATATTTTTTGTCGCATGTCACTCGGTTGACTTCGGTTGGCGTCACACAGAGCACTGAACTGACGTTAGCTACGCTGCACAGTATACGATTTGACCAAACTACAGGGACAAAAGTCAAAACTCATAATGTTAAAACAAACCGTTTTTTTACTATTATTACCCATTTAGACGAACCCTACAGCCGATAATGACGTCAGAATATGCTATTGTGTAGTGATCCCTTCAATAACAATGTGCGAAGTTACCGCGTCGAACTCAGGTAGCCGCCCGCACGGTCAGTGCAGTTGTGAACGGTTCCGTTTGTGCATGTGTTTCAAGGTTTTGTGTGATTTAAAGTATTTTCTAGTCATGGATTCTGTAACTCGAGGTAATTATCTGTATATAAATTGATTTTAATCCATCAAATTGTTTTTAAAGGCGTAGTTATAATGTATCTAAATAGATCGATTATAAAACAACAAAAAATAGATATGATCTAAGTTTACCCAATCTTAAAGTAGGTAGTCAAGTTGAGTCAAGGTGTAATTACGCTTTTAACATATTCTCTTAACATTTAAGTTTGTTAAAATCATAATTTGGAAATGCGACTTTATGCGATTCTAAATATTTCTTATTATTTCTTTAAAGGTGCGCGAATTCAGCGAAAATCATTATTTGAATTTTGGCGTTCTACACCGCCTAAAGGCAAATTAGATCAAGTTTTGACATTTATAAAGTCAATATTTGTTGATCTGAACCTCCCGGAAGATCAGGAGAAGCCACTTAAGGCCTATTTGAAGAAGGAATGTGAGAAGATTCGTTTGAAATGGCTTCGCAAACAAAGGCGATTAGATTTATTTTTAATTGATTACGAAGAATGGTTAAATGAAGAGTTGGTGCTCACAATGTTTCGTGAACAGCCCCCAAAACCGAGTTCCAGTTTTGGCAGACCACAAAAGAGTTTTGAAGATAGTTCCACGAAAACTAAAAAACGTAAAGTTCAACATTTGTTGGAAGAATATGACGTTCAACAATTATCTTTTGCAACTCAATTAGGTGTGCGAGCCAGTGGGAAACGTGACGCGGCTAGTTTAATTCAGGAAGTTACAACAGCTTCACCGAGACGAGCTACTGGATATAAAAAAGCACGCAGAAGAATAACTGAAAACAAAGAACAAAGGCCGTATACCCCGGCAGAAGCATTGGCTTTGTTTATATCCAACCATTTCTCTGTGAATGTATATAAGACTATACAACAGGAGTCAAAAGAAAGAGGATTCCGTCTTTACCCATGCTATGATCAAGTAGCAAAAGTGAAAGAACAGAGCTACCCTTCTGTGGAAAAATTCAGTATGACAGACACATATGCTGAGGTTGAGCTACAAGCTCTTTTGAATCATTTGGCAAAAAGAATATGCGAAAATATTCTCGGAGAAGTATTGAGACCTGATGTAAACGGCTCAAACTACAAAATGATCCACAAGTGGGGATGTGACGGCTCCTCAGGCCACAGCTTATACAAACAGCCATTTGAAAATTCCAACAATACAGATGAATATATGTTTGTAGTATCATTGGTGCCGCTAAGACTTGTGAGAGATGATGATGCCAATAACTCAATCATATGGGAAAATCCACGCCCATCTTCTCCAAGATTCTGCAGAATTATAAAGTTTATATTTAAGAAAGAAACAGAGTCATTAATAAAACAAGAATGTGAAGCTGTCAAGAAACAAATTCGGGATTTGATGCCTACTTGTGCACAAATAGATGGAGTTGCTATTTCTGTAAAACATGAGTTGATTTTGTCGATGATAGACGGTAAAGTGTGTAACGTGCTCTCCGAAAATAAATCTACTCAAACATGTTTCATCTGCAAAGCTACCTCCAAAGAGATGAATTCAACTGTAAGTGCAAGAGAGCCTAATCAAAATATGTATCAGTTTGGGATATCTAGCCTCCATGCTTACATCCGCACAATGGAATGCCTATTAAATATTGCATACAGGATGAATATAGGTCAGTGGCAAGTTAGGGGAGATAAAAACAAAGAAATCTTTAAAAAGCAGAAAGAAGAAATCAAGGGAAAATTTAAAGAAATCGGTCTCATTATAGACAAAGTTAAGCCGGGTTTTGGAACGAGCAATGATGGAAATACAGCAAGAACGTTTTTCCACAAATATAAAGAAACTGCTCGTATCACCGGCCTCGACGAAAATCTGCTCTACCGCCTCCGTACAGTTCTTACAGCCATAGCTTCGGGCTATGAAATTGACCCGATAAAGTTTGATTCATACTGCTCAGAAACGAGAGGCTTGTACCTCTCCTTATACCCATGGTATAACATGCCAGCGACATTACATAAATTACTAGTTCATGGAGCAGAGATAATAAGACATTCAATCATACCAATAGGACAAATGTCCGAAGAAGCTTCGGAGGCCAAAAACAAAGAAATTCGTAAAGTCAGACTGGGCCACACTTTGAAAACTTCTCGTGTCCGCACAAATTTTGATTTAATTAAGTATTTACTCGTGTCATCTGACCCTTATATATCATTGTTGAGAAAATTACCAAAAAAAGCAATTTAAAACATTGTTTTGATTTAAAATCGCTTTTAAAGTCAGATTAAAATTTACATAATTGAAAAAATGTGTTTAATTTGCTACCACATCATCACATAACTTATAACGTTGACCCATTACAAACCCTTTAATTGTCTTATAGACTTTTGTCCCTCTAGTTTGGTCAAATCGTATACTGTGCGCTGGCTGTAGCCATCAGCCTAGTGGCAACGCCTTGGTGCGGTAATTGCTAATCTAGTGTAACATATATATCAATGTAGCTAACAGGGGAGCAATTCTCGTAATTTTAAGAACGTTCAGTCTCATCTCAGTTTCAATCTGTCAAAAATACCTACAATTTGCTTACATTTTTGACAAGCTTTTTTTTTTCATTGATTGTCTCTGAGATTGCGACTAGATTTTGAACGTTTTAATTACGGAAATTGGCCTTCTGAACACCACTTAACCGATTCGTTGCGATGCCTAATTTCACTAACTTCTAGCCGTGGCGTCGAACAAAAATAACGTGACACTGATCAGTGCCCAACGCCATACGATTAAATGACACTCATCTGTGTCTTCAGCCATGCGGAAAAGAAAACAGTGTTTTGACATTTTTTTACGTATTCAAAGCTCGAATACTTTTAGTTTACATGTGAAATCTAACGTGAACGGTCAGGCACGTTGTTTAAAGTGGCGAAACAAGTGTATTTGTGGAAATGGAAGGTAAGTGACTTATTTAATACAGATGTGCTCAACCTTTTCAACTTATTTTGCATTTCCTAGTAATTTGATTGATTATGAGGTATTAAATTGGGTCTAAAAATTTTTGCATAACAAATTTCAATTGTTTATAATTAAACTACGCAAATAAAAACTGCTAAGTTAGATTAAATAGTAATAATAATGATAGTAGTACTAATATATAATTATTTTATATGATTATTTGATACTAGCCGATGCCCGCGGTTCCACCCGCGTAGAATTTGTTTCCCGTTGTCCCACAGGAACCTATAATCGGAATAAAAGGTAGCCTATGTGCTATTCCAGACCAAGACTTATCACCTGTGCTAAATTTCATTGAAATCCATTCAGTAGTTTTTGTGTGAAAAAACAAAAACATCCAAACATTCTCACGGATACACAACAAATGTGAAAATTATTATTGTCAGAAAAAAATAATATTTGGCAAGATACTGATAATGTTTATTTATTGTTTAAGAATTACAGCGAAAAAGAAAGTACATTCCCGATACAGAAAATGAAACTCAATGCGACGATGACGAAGAGATAGTACAGAATTCACAACGCTGGGAAGACTCAGAAAGACTCAGACCATATTTCGAGACATAAAATTTACCCACTATCGATACCCAAATGTGATTACGACGTATATGCATATTTCTTTATAGATAAGGATTAGAGAGTTGTAATTAAAAGAGGAGAAGAAACATCTCTATATAAATACTTTTATTGTTTAAATTTTATCTTTATTTAGAGCGGGTGTAAAATTTTATAGAAGACAAGCTAAAGACAACCGCAGCAAAGTGATTTAGCTGCTTTACTGTAATACATTTATAATTTATTATCATATGATGATTTAATATCAAATACTTCAACTTCCAAAAAGGTTGGTGCCCCCTATTTTTTTAAAAATATTACAGTATCCAGAAACGAAGGCTACGAGCTTAATATACGTGAAAAATGAAGATAGTTTGGTTTCAGGTAAAACTTCCATAAAACTTAATTGAAGGAGTTATCATCGATTTCAAAATGACACATATCCGTGCCTGACGCCACACTTAAAAAGAAGTGATGGCACTGAAACGTGCCATCCGCAACGAATCGGTTAACTCAGCAAGGTTTTAAGTAAAATGCAGAATATTTATAAGAGTTTTATTTCAACGAATCGACGCAAAAGAACCACTCCATAGCCCCCGCGTTAAGGCACTTCACTCCGCATATTATTTTCTATTACAAAAGAAATAGTATAGACATCCAGTGAAGCAAACACACTCACCACAGTGGGACAAACAGTTTGGTGTGCCATAACCAGACCGAAACAGATTGAGATTCTTGGTATGTGTATAGGGCGATCTTGAGTTAATTCGCCCATAGTATAAGTTTTTGAGGGGCTAAACTAAATACCGCGACAATTGGCCCCGATTCTGTTGTTCACAAACTAAACTAAATTTAAGTTCAGTGCATCTTTTTCTTTCTATTTCATTATGAAAAGGACAGAAGATAAATATTAGTTTAGTCCTGTCAAATTAGTCAGCGCCTGACGTAAATTGACGTATTTTTAGTAGCCAATTTTTTAATTTCGTCTAACTTGGCTATGGATTATCTAATTTGACAGGACTAAACTAATATTTTATCTTCTGTCCTTTTCGTAATGAAACAGAAAAAGATGCACTGAACTTAAATTTCGTTCAGTTTGTGAATAACTGAATCGGGGCCATTGCATCGCATTTCAGCCCATATTTCCAAAATCCATATGAGTAGGTACCAGAATGATGTGACTACCTAGGCTACCTCAAAAATAGGCCTATCTATTTTGTTCAAGACTTCAAAATCCAACCCTGGAGATATGCCCTTGCTATCTTGTATTTTAAACTTGAGATCACACAATCTCACAGGGGGCTCCTTCAAAATTTTAATATATGGAACAGATTGATAAACATTACTATTTGGTATACAGTCATGATGATATACTACCTAATTCTTACAAGACTAGAAATAAATATCAATAGGTACACATGAAATACTTAACTATTTTAATTAATATTGTATGATTATAATAAACATTGAACACTCCAGGCGAAAACCATTGTAAAACTACATTCATGAATATTTATGATCTAAAATTAGTTATATGAAAACTTCTATGTTAGGGAAAACCTGATTAAAGTGACCAGCACAGCTATTTACAACCATTTGATACACTTCCATGTCAAATCAAACATCAATCAAATGTCTCGAAGGAGTCCTTTAAAGGCTGTTCGCAAATCCAAGACCTGAAGCTTTTGTCTGTTTAAATTATAAAGACGACCGCTATCTTCCAACAGCTATTTGCTGTCGGGAAAAGGGCAAATCAGGTAATCAAAAATGTGCATTTTCGACACGACAGCCTGTCGAATGGTTGTGAATAGCCAAAGAGAGAACTGATTGTGGAGTAAAAATTCTTCCACTGAAGTTTGGACATGTCAATTGCCAATATTGTTCTTCTCCCCAGTTCATTATAGTTGAAGTAAACAGTTGATTTATTATTTAATTTTTAGAGCGGCCAGAAAAAACCTGGACGATTCCCTATGACAATATATTAGTGGATATAAATACAAGATGAATGACTAGACACCCTATTGCTAGCTGCCCAAGCTACATGTACAGCAAACCAGCATTACATATTTTGGCAAATTGAAACCGTATATATCAGCAGAATACATTGTAAAGCATGATGATTATATGGTTATAAAGTAACTTTAAACATCGTTTATAAACAGTTTAGGTAATTCTGACTCTAAACGAATTACCCTCACTAAGGAGGTCAGGCTCCAGTTATCATAAGGATTAGAACTTTTTGGTGTGTACTCAGGAGCTACAAAGGTACTGTAGTATGATATTAGTTCATGGGACTGATCTCCATCCAAGTCTGCTATCATCAAAGACTTCTCCTGGTATTCTAGGTCAGGCTGACAGAGTGGCAGTGGTGTTTTGCTCTCTATGGGTCCTCGCACACATATCTGCACAATATCAGTCTGACTAATGTTCACATTGTGGGTCTGCAGTTTGTCAAACAACACCAGAACTATTCTCTCAGAAATGTCATGAACTGTAAAGTTTGTATACTTGATGAAAGCCGATATTGAAGCAACGTCTATAGTGGAACGGTAAAACATGTCATTGATATTCTTTGGACTTTGATTCTGAACATTGTATCTGACTTCGTCAATTTTAAGTGCACCCTTTGCCAGGTGTGCACTGTTCCACTGTCATAATTTTAACACAAACCCTCGTATGGAGTTTGCAAAAGCAAAAGAGCTGGGCCGCATAGCATAAACATTGTTGGCAGTGTACTCCCAGCTGACATTAGTTGTGCCATTTCTTTCCAACATCAGTTTCAGATAGACTCTGCAAGAATTTGGGCATTCTCCTGAATTTTCTACTTTCAATTTTCCTGGACCATTTGTAAATGTTTCTATAGTGTTTCCAATATTCTTTTTCATGCTTACGTTGATTCTTTTTAAGACCGTTGGTGGAGGCTGATTATGATTGATAGGTAGATCCTTTTTCAGCATTTTCTTCAATACTGTGAATGATATGAGTCTCACAGCTTCAGTTGTGCCATTCTTACAAATGTATGTGACTGTGTCCATCTCGGGCAGAAGTTTTACTGACAGACAGTCATCTATGGGAATTGGTTCTGCCATAATAAACCCTGTTGCACCAGATATCATCAGTAAAGAGTTGTGATTTGTGCTAGGATACACAGTGGCAACAGTCAGCAAGTCGTTAACTTTATCATCATTCATGTCTTTCACCATAACAGGGAAGTCTATAGCTACTACTTTGCTCAAGTCTTTGCCTTGCTTGTGTATGTGCCAGTAATATGTTCCCGATACAGAGTCTAAGGCGGCCAGTAATCCCTCAGTACCTGATACAATGCAGTCCTTCTGTTTATCCCTGTTCACATCAAGCAGGTGACAGTTAATATCAGTTGGTATTCTACTCTCTCTGGTAAACCAGCCAACCTTGCCAGAATTTCCGACAATGAGGACTACACCATTCACATTATCACTGCTGCTTTTAGGTTCTAGCCTCATGTGATTGCCCCGGTATATAAATATCAAGTTCTTTGTGTTAGGTATAGCGCCGTCGACAACTTGCACGGCTCCTGATAGTTCCATTTCGTTATAAGGCAGTTCCCAGCTGGTCGTCCTATCTTGCCATTCGTTAGCGGCACAGCTGCCGACTTCAGAACAAGGTATACCCCACAAAAATATCACCACGGTGAATATGCACATGATTATAGAAGCGATGAACGCACACCGGCGCGGGAAAGACATCTTCGTGGATATATCCGATTGCAGGAAGCTTACGTTATCCATTGTGCTTTCCACAGTGTTAACGTTTGTGTTGAACTCGTCCATGTCACTTATGCTGTAGTTTTTCGACGACTGTAAGCCACTGTTGAAGTCCAGGTTGTTGCAACTGTCTGTAGCTTTGATATGCATAGCATTTTCGAGCTTGTCATCCTCGGATTCTGAGTCGGACAGGATTTGTTTCAGCGGTGCATAAAACCCGCCATTCCCATTAGCCGACATGACGTAGGTCAAAAATTATTTCACATCACATTGTATTTCTTCAAATTAATAACTTTTTACGAATAAATAATGAATACACAACTTCAATCAATAAACAATATCCCAAAACCATTAAACCACTTTTGCGTTTCGTTTCATTTGACAATGACATTTCTCCCGGTTCCGTTCCGTTCTTTGGGCGATCAATCAAAGAGGGACGGATGCGTTCCCGAGTTCCTCGATTTAATTTTGAGCTATCTAATTTCATAACCTAGGATAAAACATGAGAGGCAATACATCTTCAGACTATTTTAACCTTTATATGGTCAAGTTATACGTTCATATTCATCCTATTTCAGGCGAAAACAACGTAATGAAACTACTACCCTACAGTAATGGCCTGCGCAGAGGACGGATTTTTGTCCGCTAAAATAGATCGCTTACAACTGTATCGAGTAACGCAATGAGGGATTAAAAGTACCGCGTACAAAAAGTCCCTCGAATAACCGAGGACATGCGGGGAGCGGACCGGACAAAAATATGGGGGGAGTCCGCGAAAAAAATAGAACTCGTGTGACTAGGCGAAGCAAGCAACGCACGTGTGGCGGACTTTAGTCCGCGTTGTCAAAGAGTACTATATGATACCGGGTACGCGTTGTGCGCTCGAGAGTAGTGATGGGTAATGGAAAAATTTCGGAAGGAAAAGAAAAGAAAAAAAATAGTTTTCCGATATTTTTCCAAATCAAAAAGCTGACTGTGAGTAGAAAAAAATAAGACTATTCAGTGTACCCTGAAAATTACCGATATTCAAATGAAATTAAAACTTAAAACTCATGCTGATTAACTAACTGCATGAGAAAATCGTTGAATTAGAAATAATATTTACTGACTGAGCGGGCTGGCAATATTTCTTTAATTTCATATAATTGGAATATACAAAATAAAAATAATGAAGAATTTGTCTGATCATAATATTGAGGAGGAAGATGAAAACCCACCGACTGAAGATTTATTGTTTGTAGATGCAGATGCAGTAGAAAATATTGGTCATGATACACTTTTTGCCAGTGATGATTCGGATTCTTCAACAGAATAGATATGTTGTGCGTGCAATTAATGGTACCGATTCTCTTGTCACAAATGCGTCTATACTAGACTAAAAATCACCAAAATTTAGTTTATTCCTGTCAAACGATGATTTCCCGTTCTGAAATTAACTAAAGTGACACAACCTAACTAAATTTTAGTTTGACAGCAATAAGATTGCCTGACGTTAATTGACGTATTTTAGTAGCCAATTTTTTAATCACGTCTAAACTTGTCTAATTTGACAGGACTAAACTAATATTTATCTTCTTCTGTCCTTTTCATAATGAAATAGAAAGAAAAAGATGCACTGAACTTAAATTTAATTTAGTTTGTAAACAACAGAATCGGGGCCAGTTTCTAACTAAATCTGACTATTTTTAGTCGCGACTAAAAGGTGTGGAATAAGATAAGTTGGCATGAACTAAAATTTACACCAACACCTCGACTTCAGATGCAAAAACAGTAAGTACTGTTTTTTTATTTTCTTTTGCTTATATCTCGAAAACGGTGTGTCCTATCGCAAAAATAATGAAAATTTCGACACCCTTTAATAATAATTTTTCATATTTTCATACAAAAGTGAAAAATTCCATACCAAGAGGTCGAGGTTGCCCCACTGCGCATCTTCGGCTCAAAAAAAAAACACGGGGAGGGGCCCGTGGCTAAATAATAACAGCCGCACAGGTCGATCGATCAGGTTAAGCTACGCTTGCCGCGGTTGGTTTGTGGATGGGTGACCATCTTTACATACCCCTCCTCCCCTCCCCCCTCCATGCCTCGGAAAGCACGTTAAGCCGTTGGACCCGCGGGGCAATTGCGTAACACATTATCAATCGGAATCAGTTTCAGTTTGACAGTTCAACAACATTCATTGCGTTATTTACGTGTTGAGCAGACAAATTTTTCGAACTTATGAAGCAATGGATTAGCAATTTGCTTCAAAATGATTCAGATTCCGATTGATAGTGTGTTACGCAATCAGGGTGCCGGCTGTCATTCGTGGATCTTTGACAGTCGTTACGGGTAGTCAGAAGCCTGAAAGTTTGACAACCAGTCTTACCAAGCGGTATCGTATTACCCAGTAACTGGGTTGTGGAGGTCAGATAGGCAGTCGATCCATGTAAAACACTTGTATTCAGCTGCATCCGGTTAGACTGGAAGCCGGCGCCAACATAGTTTGGAAAAGGCTAGGCTAGAAAATAAATACCGAATTTTTGGCTGAATGCACAAACCGTGCGAAACCAAACAAAAGAAAAAGTACTTACGTCCACGTGGTAAGGAGTCGCGATTTTCAAATTCGATTTGATTGTGTCAAAATTATTTTTAAAAGAGATATTTTAATAGCTCTAAGATTCTCATAGCCAAAAGTAAGGAATTTTAGTGATAGTTTAGTTAGTTTAGTTCGGTGTACAGAGGCTAGCACATCAAGCTACCCTAATCTGTCAGATTTTCCCAATTGAATATAAATCTTATTCCTTTGAGCTAAAGTTGAAAATCTATCAAAGAAATTTGACAGATTGGGGTAGGTTGACCTGCTGGCGTCTGTACAAGAGAATCGTCACCAATGTTTACTAAATCTCTTGTCGTCTTTTTACTAAATCTTTTGTCGTAACTTTGAATTTTGGGTACTAATTAAAAAAAAAATTAAAGTTATTATCGGTGATTTCTCGGTAAATAGGTACAGACGCCAGCAGGTCAACCTACCACACCCCGGACAGTGGACACTCCGTACAACGCGCGCAAAATAATTACATACTACTACTACATAGCCAAATGACGTTGGTACACGTGCAAATGTGTGCGTAAACTCTAGTAGAGTTGGTTGTCGTGCGGAGCGAAAAAAAATGGCGGGAACGACGACGACGCGACTAGAAAGAATAAGTGACCTTGTACGAGCGGCGTTTGATTGTTTATCTTAATTAGTCGGGTTCGTAATGAAATAAAAATAATATTATAATAACTAAGTAATAAATGTGAAACTTTTTAACAATAACTTTAATTTCGGAAGTCGGTGTCTTTGGATCTGTATTTTAGTTTATTGCCACCGACTTACGAAATTAAAGTTATTTTTCACTTTGTAGTGTTTTTTTGGAAGTCGTTTTTTTTTGCTAAAAAGTTTTTATTTCTCGCTTTTTAGTGGGTCTGTTTATAAAGTATCTAAGTTACAATAGCCTAATGTCAACTTGCTCATCCCCTTTTACAAAATATTGCTTTTCCCGATGCAGGGACGTTAATTGTTGAGGAGTTCTCTTGGTACTCCACCATCAGCTCCATTTCACCATTCGCATTGTGACGAGCATAAATTGTGCTTAGCAAACATATTAACGTAATCGAATCGCAACCTGTGAAATACTTATTATTGAGTAGTCCCGGTGGCCATCTGTGGTCTTTATCATCAGCTACTTCCACTTCACTAAATGTTGCTATCCCAGAACAAATGCCCATGCAAATAAGGTACTTAGCTAAATATTGCTTACACTAAAATATTTTCGTTTAAATGACTTAGTTAACTATAAATAATCGGTTATTATATCGCATGGTATTAAAATGCGATATCTTACAAACATTTATGTAAATAAAAAATTCGGAAAAGCATCACAACATCGAACCATCGTGATTATAAAAACTTTTTAACAAAAAAAAAACAACCGACTTCAAAAAAAAAAAAACACTACAAACTGTAAAATAACTTTAATTTTAATTTCGGAAGTCGGTGTCTTTGGTTTTGTATTTACGTTTTTGCCACCGACTTCCAAAATTAAAATTAAAGTTATTTTACACTTTGTAGTGTTTTTTTTTTTGAAGTCGGTTGTTTTTTTTTTTGTTAAAAAGTTTTTATTTTTTACTTTTTATAGTCAGAGTGCATCTCATGACAATTCCAATAAGCCCAAACACGGCTAGAATACATGGTTTTATTACGAAGTTCCGGTACCTACCTTCCAGCTTCATCATCAGATCGGTTTGATGGTACCATTTTCGTCAGAACCATTTATTTAAATTTGCTTTTTCATAGTCGCTTAACTATCTTAATCGAGATATCTTATCGCCACCCGTGAAATACTTATTATCATTGAAGAGTTCCTGTGGCTATCTGTGGTCTCCTTCATCAGTTCCACTTCACCAAATTATACTTTTTGAATCCAAATGCTTGACATGTTGATAAAAATACCAAAATTGCTATATGTATGCCTATAATATTTGAGGAGTTCTCTCAATTCCTCATGGATCCCATCATCAGAACTGGATTTTGACAAGAATGGGACCAATCTGGAAACATATCCTTTCAAATAAAAAAAAAAAAGATTCCAAATCGGTTCATAAATGACGGCGTACTGAGGTAACAAACATAAAAAAAAAAAAAAACTACCGAATTGATAACCTCCTCCTTTTTGAAGTCGGTTAAAAACTCAGATAAAACTTTTAAATCGCAAAATCGTGTGTTCGTGTCAGCAGTACAGTGCTGCTGTTCTTTGTGAGCGCCCCGATCTAATGAGCCGCCGACGAATTCGCGGTATGCGGGGTGAGGTGCGGTATCTGAGGGGCAATTCTCGTAATTTTCAAGAACGTTCACAGTCTGATCTCAGTCTCAATCTGTCAAAAATACTTCAAATTTCCCTACATTTTGACAAGTTTTTGACATTTGTTTGTCGCCGAGATGAGACTGCGACTAGATTTTGAACGTTTTAAATTAGCAGAATTGGCCTACTGATGTCAGCGCGGGGTTGGGAGTGGACATTCTGTATGAAGTACTATTAGGTATTCTGTGAACCTACCCCAATCTGTCAAATTTCTTTGATAGATTTTCAACTTTAGTGCAAAGGAATAAGGTTCATATTCAATTGGGAAAATCTGACAGATTGGGGTAGCTTGATGTGCTGGCCTCTGTACAATATTGTTTCAGGTATTTTTTTTGTTTCTGTTTTTATTACGAAATGAATCACATAAAACAGTAGTAATCATTTGTATCTGTAGCATGCTCCCTTTTTCGGCGCTCATGGTGGTCCTGCTAAAGAGAGCGTGACTACTAAGGTACCTAAATAGAAAACTAGTAAGGTACCAATTATTTTGTTCGAGTACTAATTAGTACCAATTGAGTACTAATTATTTACCAATTCACGCGGTCACGGACATAGAACATCCCCTCACGTCCATTTTAATAATACTTTTTAAATAAGGGTTGTATAAATGAAATGCAAAGCTATAGGCAGAATGTATATTTTGTTTTGTATATAAATTATTTGCAGTTCTTTCAATACATTAGTCTACAATCATTTAAACACAAGTATTCTCTATTATGTCACACTTATTTAATTGGTGCTTTCCCCTTACAAAATGGTACAAAAATAACTCCCGTTTCAAAGTAGACAATTGGATATATTAAACACGATGTTAATAGACAAGTAATAATTACAAGTTATTTTAAAATAATTTTGAGGCTCATAACATTTTTTTTTAAATGCGTATTTTTGCAATAAAACATATGCATAGGGTGAAGACTAAGTTTACTCTAATTGAGATTATTCAAGGTACATATATGATCTATACTATATTAGTGAACGTCACTAGCCGAACTTTCCACCGCACGCTAAATCGCTTGATTGCGCGAAACTTAAAAACAAATTCACACTTTTGCAGTCTACATCGTATTTCTGGATGTTCAATCATTTAAATTTAAGGGGAACGCGGTAAGGTAACCCGCGAAATTCAAATTTACTTGCACCTGTAATCACCTATGTTCACAAAATAAAATAATGAAATGAAATGTTTTTGCAATTTTCAGGTTTTAGTGTCAGGTTGTATGTTCATTAAAATATAATTTGCGACCGAATTATAATCATTAGAATCAGCATACAACTCCATAAGTTAGAATTGGCCTTAAATGTCACGATTTCATAAAATAGTCAGAAGGGTAAAATGAACTTAGTATACATTTATTGATGATTTTTTATGATCATAATTCAATAAATAAATATTTGTTATGTCCGCGAATCGTATTTAGATTGACGTACAACCTGATACCGACCTGCACCCTAATTGCGTAACACACTATCAATCGGAATGTGAATCATTTTGAAGCAAATTGCTAATCCATTGCTTCATAAGTTCGAAAAATTCATCTGCTCAACACGTAAATAACGCAATGAATGTTGTTGAACTGTCAAAATGAAACTGATTCCGATTGATAATGTGTTACGCAATTGCCCTGCTGTAAATTGCAAAAAACGAAAGAAAATTAGAATTTCGCGAGCTAGCCTGACGCTTTCGCCTTAGCTGGATATTACTAAGTTTCACGCAAACAATGCACATTATGATACACCAAACCATTACATGGTTCACAACCTGTGGCGATTACATATCCATATTTTCTCATTACTTATTATTTATTAAAATAAGGAAATAAATAGAAAAACAAAACAAGAATTATGTACATATATGTTCAGCCTCAAAAATACTTCCTTTTGAATTAAATATGAAAAAGTAAATTCTCAATATGGTTCATTAATGTTTTGATGGCACTTCATTTTTATAACTAGGCTTTATGTGTGTGCCGAGACTGCGGCCAGAAGAGATACGTGTGTATAAACCAACCATGGATAGGAACAAGAAAAACTAATATAATGTAAGGTTGATGAATAATTCTAACTTAACCAAGAATAAATAAATAAAAATATACCTCTATTATATAATGTGATGACTTCTTAAGACGACGGACAAGATTAGGCATTAGTGAACAATTTGCTACAATAATAATATCAGCAGGGGATCGTTACTCGATGTACACTGTTGCGGCGGCGCCGTGACATACGATGAACGTACATTTAACAAAACAGTATACAGGCAATTATTACACAAACAGTATTTGAAGTTCAAGGAATCAGTCTTGCGTTATTTTTCTCAAAACATCTTTATATACAGACACAGAATAATTGGCTTAATAAAAATAATCTGCGTAAACATTTCACTAAATACCATAGTTGAGTCCCATATTCAATACTTACAAATAATACAGTTAACATTATTAATTTAACTATTCATAAATTATTTTGTTAGTCGGTATTTAAAGGATCCGGCCCTTTCTAGCAACCTGTACTAGACATTACAATGCATATTAATTTGTACAAATAAGATTATAATATTATGATAATGCAAACGCAAAGTCCACCTTAGGAATCAAACAGCTCAGTTCGTCGACCTGTCCGCCACCCAATCATAGGAATCAAACTACAATCAGCTGGAGCGAAGATCGCTCTCAATCATTTCCATAATAACTAATATCTTCACTAGGCATCGCTCAGATTGGACTAAATAAATTACTAACATTAAATAATTCCGAGGATTAGATCGAGTAAGGATATTCTCCTAGATAGTCTATTAATGTGGAAGGTAGTGGAAGCAGCCTGTGTTTAGGGGCGCACCATAGTTTTGGCGTGAGGGGGTTGGAATCTAGAGCCTTGTGCACGGCGAGGCGGGCCGCGTGCAGGAGCGATGGCGGCTCCTTGCGCAGAGGGCACTTGAGCATGACGGGCGAGTGCGGGCAGCCCTCCCGGTCCACCCACACCGTGCCGGCCGCGCCGCGCTCGCCCACGCGCGCGTAATGCTGGACCAGCTCCACCACACATCTGAAGCGCGGCATGTACCTCGCCAGCGGTCTGTCACAGTCTAACCTGAAAACAAAACAACAATTAGCAACTCATTGCAAAGGTCAAAAACATTACCTAACAATTGAATATCAATTTGCATACACTAAATCAATTCTATGTGACAGTCGATCAAGAAATCTTTAGTTGTGATACGAATTTAAAATGAAGACGGAAAGTAAGCATTGATTCTAATCGTCACGGTTAGCAAAACAAATTGTCAAAAAAGTTCCGAAAAAAATATGTGACAATAAAATTGAGGAAAACCGCGAGATCTGAGTCAACAGTAGCATCGCAACCGAATTACTGTGAAGTTTGTGACGTAATAGTGTTACAAGTTACTATGTCGTGACAATACAGTAGTCAGACTATAATGGAATATTGAACTCTCCTAATGCTTTAATACTTCAGAAGTTATTATTCATTTAATTATAAATTCCGGATACGTCGTTTTAAATGACGTGTTTAGGTAAATAGTTCAAGTTCATTGAATATTGACTCATCAATATCACTTTCCAATTTTCCGAATTGCTACATACCTAACACCAACATTTACTAATTCAAACTTGTTTTCGAATTATGAACCTAAACTCGATTGTATTTGGTTTGGTTTTCAAAAACATCAACAAATTTTATAACTTCAATCTCTTGCCATTATGAAATGAACGTAACTCCCAGCACTGTAAAGTTGACATTTGTCTACAATTGTACATTGTAATTACAGATATCTCTACTCTCACACATGTGCGAAATTTAATAGGCCTGCCACACACTCGACGAGTGGCATGGGAAGTAGCGAGGAAAGGAAGCAGAGACATAGTGTGGCAACATCACTCGTCATGCCGCACGTCATGCTGCAAATAGAAAGCGTCTAGCGGCAGCGCGACGAGCAATGCGATGAGCAGCGCGACGAGCAATGCGATGAGCAGCGCGACGAGCAATGCGATGAGCAGCGCGAGGAGCATAGTGTGGCGGCCGCATAACATGAAGGTTGGCTTACCTAAAAAAACCTTGTTCATAGTGTAGCCTGACAGATGTGGGTCCTCGCTCAGTCTGTACTGACAGTGAGAATATAAAGTTCCTATCCCCTGAGTCTCGGATCACGAACGCACCAACGCTTGCGTCTTTTAGAACTGTCCGGGCGCCCTGTAAAGAAAGAAAGAACTTTATAAATTATGTGGAGTAATTTACAAGCATAATAAAATATACAGGGTAGGCAGGGCACGATACAGGGTGACATCGACGCGCAACCGTATCCGAACAAAATTTTCAATGCTATGAAATTCTGCCAAGTTAAGTATAAGTTATCTAAAATATCATAGACGTGGTGAGTACAAACAGACAGTTAATCTCTCTCTAGCTAGGTACCTATAATTCTTTTAATAATAACACTAGAGAAAGACCTATTATTCCCATTCACAAGTCATTGACCAATATTTTACATTAATTATGATTTCAAAGGTTGCTGAACTTCAACCTTGTGTTACGAGTTATGACTATCTTTAATCAAATACTAAGAAATATAACAAAGAACGATTTGATTAATGCAACTACACAAGATTACTTCATAAAACGAATAGTTAATTTCATTGAGGAAAAAATAGCTCTGTGAAATACCTATGCTAATTTATTATTACATTGTATTAAATCCGCCTGTCAATCAAGTAGCAATTATAGAATACCCTTTATGTCTCAGCCACAATCTGTCATAAATTATTTATATGGAAATATGACTAACCATAACAGTGATAACAAAATCTCCTGTTTTATCCTGCAGAAAACTTATTATGGAAGGATAAACTTTGATTTAGAGGAATTTAATGACTTGTATAATAATAATTTATTAGCAATGTAAATAGTATTAAATTCTAGTTCAGAATAACACCAAGAGATGGCGCTAGCATACAGAAAAAATACACACCAGCCAATCCAAACTGCCGTAGTACCAGCCTGACAGCCTTAGTGCTCTCAGGGTGTCAGCTAGCCGTCTCAGCTCATCATTGTATGGTGAGGGTATAAGAGGTGACAGCGGTGTTGTGAGGGGCGAGTGTGGCAGGTACGTTGGCTGGACCGTGAAGGGGGGCGGCGTGTGAGGGGAGGCGTGGCACTTTCCCGCGCTCGGGGCCAGGGACACCCGAAGCTCGTGCTTGCAGTTGGGGCAGCATGCTACTCCCGTTGACCAACTACTTAGCGGCACCGCCACTTCCACACAGGCATCTGGAAAGATGGAGAATCATGGTTATTATAGGGAATATTGGACACTTCTTACATCAGTGGGAAAATGTTTTCTGACAATCTTTATAAGATTACTGGACACGAGTAACAAGATTTAAGATAAGTGGTGAAAATTTCCTCAATGAAAGATCTCTATTTCACTATGTATATCTGATAATACGTCATAACATGTATTTTATCTTCCATTAGTACAATCTTTAGCCTTTAATAAGAACTACATTCATAAAGGGTACATGATTGCCATCTGCGGCTGGTTGCAGACAATGAAACCAATATCGGCAACATGATTTTACATGTTGAAGATATTAAATTCTATGGAACTTTCTAATATAGATGGATATCATGACTGACAGTGGAAATCAATATACTTGTATTAATATATTACTATGTACTAATAGTAAATGTAATTAGTTTTTTATTTGTGGTTTGTGTCACTGGTTTGTCAAAATACACACATCAAAAGTGTCTAGGGATCAACATATATTTTTGCAATAACTTTTCTCCTGATTGATATTAATTAAAATTTTCTTTAAGGATTCATCAAATAAAGTGTTTTCGTTTGTCACAGTAACGATAAACCAAGTCACCTTTGCATTAATAAAGAAATTTGCCATTTTCCTAATAAAGGGATTTTTGACATTTGAACCACTAACACAAAAGTTCGAAAAAAGACTGAAATAACAGTTTTCTCTAAAATTTTATTGGGTAACTTAAACAATTAATAATCCCTGTTTCTACCGCGAACACTAACAACACAAGAACATCGGTTTGGCATACTCAAAATGAGTTCATCCAAATCACGCTGTGGAATGGCCGCCCATGATCGTTGCAACAACAAAAAAAGGTCTTCTTGCGACTGGATACCCTCCATATTCGGCAGAGCTCTTCTCTGTAGCATATCCCATGCATGCTCAATCGGGTTCAAGTCTGGCGACTGAGCAGGCCAGGGCAGGACATTGATGTTAGCTGCGGCGAGAGTCTGTCTTACAACTCTTGCGGTGTGCGGTCGTGCATTATCATGCATTAACTGAAATAAGGGACCGATTTGCACTTGTAGAGGAACGATGACGTCTGATACAATCGTCTCAGCATAAATTTGAGCGTTGAGGTCGCCTCTGATCCAAATCAACTCAGTTCTTCCGCCGATCCAAATACCCGCCCATACCATGATGGTTCCACCACTATAAGGATGGACTTCCTGGCAGGATTTTAATCGCTGTTGGCGTCCAGGGGTTCTCCAGTGTCGTATACGTCTTGTATCCGGTCTCATACCAAAACGAGACTCATCAGAAAAGCACACGAAACGCCATTGTTCTTCTGCCCAATTTCTGTGTTCAAGAGCCCATTGATATCGAATCCTACGATTGTGCATTGCTATAGGTGGTACCCGTAGCGGTCTTCGGGAATGAAGGTTCACTTCATGCAAGCGGTTTCTGACTGTTTGGTCGCTAATTAAGTTCCCTGAAGAGTGATGAAGCCTCACGGCTAACATCATGGCGGTTATTGTTGGAGCTCTTCGAGTTAAGATTTGAATGTATCGGTCTTGTCTCCGTGTGGTGCAGCGATACCGTCCTCCATGGCGCTCAGCCACGGTACCAGTGCTTCGGTAACGTGTCCAAAGTCGACTGATAACACTCTGACTTGTATTCAGAGCTAAAGCCACAGTACGTTGCCGGGAACCAGCTTCTATCATTCCCACGGCTCTGAGCATTTCTTCCCTGCTTAAATGACGTCGCCGCTCCATAATAACGTTGGTTTTAATCAGTAGTAGGGAAACAGTAGCACTAATAATGTCTTCAATGCGTTGTATGTTTTTATAGGGAAAATATTGACAGCTGATTTTCATCTTTTACTCGAATTTGATTCACAGTTCCTGATTCAAATTATGAAATGCACCAAAAAGGATCCATATAAATTTATAAAATCATAAATTTATTACAAAGCCACATCTCAATCTCAAGAAATCCGCATAAAAATGCTTGATCCCTAGACACTTTTGGTGTGTGTAGTTTTGGAATAGAATGAATGATCAATGAAATAAGAATCATATAAAGATCTGGAACTCATTCTTTAGGCTAATATTAATTAAATTACTATACCATAGTTGAATTAATTATATAAGAGTAAAATTAGGTGAGTTTTTTATTCAAAACTCAATTTATATGAATGACAGCGTTTACAATCAGCATACGGAAATGACCATGCTGTTAGTATTATTGCGAGTTTTTTTGGTTTCTGTATTGTTCTATGTTAGAAGGTAGAGTAAAATTAGGTGAGTTTGTAATTCAAAACTCAATTTATATGAATGACAGTCAGCGTTTACAATCAGCATACACATTAAAAAGAAGTGTATTATGATGTGTACTTTATGGTTTTGTTATTAAAATGTTTTAAGTGTATAACTACCTAACTTTTTAGGTATTAACTGAAGTGCCTTAGAATATTAACATATTTTTAGGTAAATATGGAGTTTTCCTATGAACCTCTCTGCTGTTATCACTGGCCACACAAACATATTTGCTCTCATAACACACTATTTTTAGATACTTAATACTGATAACGAGGCTGTGTGTGAATTTTGCTAATCAAACACTGTAAAAACCACATGCAAATATTGTAATTCACAATACACCACATAACTTGCAAGTCTTCATTAAATCTTTGGTACCTATATAGATTTTTTTAAAATTCATTTATAAAAAAAATGTCATTGCCTTTGCTATAAAGATTTTTGATTTTAAGTAGCGTTTAATATTATTTGTAATATTGCGGGATATTCAATATTATTTCTTATTTCTTGTACATTTTCTGATAACGTTAAATTATCATCATAACCAATATTGCTTTTTGATCTGTAAACACTGCCTAGGCTATCGCAGACTATACTATATATTACCGCTAAAACCAAACAACTTACTTTGCGGAGATAACCTCGCTGCTAATGTCATGTTTAAAGGACAAATTATTGTTTCTCGCCTTTCAATAAAGCACATTTGTTCAAAGAACGACGACTGGTGTGTTCCTCCCACTTGTCGTGCTGAGGCCACGATTCACTCAGTTACATTCATAAAGCAACACTTAAACACGTCCGCATTCAGAATGTAAGCACAATTTAACTAAATTGATACAACTTAGGTCACTTCCTTGTTATATCTTAATGAAAAACTTTTCCGAAATGTTTACACTTTACAAAACCAACTATTTCAATGCACTGACTGAATCAACTGAAAAATGCTTGCTTGCAAACTTTTAAATGTCACTGTCACAATTTACTGTCAACAACTCAACTAAAAAATAGAGTAGTCCCTGTGATTGTAACGTTTTTATAATATGTGCAACGCGGTGAAACGCTAAAAGCGGAATGAAAGAGAAGTGCGGAGCGGGGCGCGACCGTCGCGCTATCCGACTCGACTGAACTGACGCGACGCCAGCGCTACTCTGCAGACGATAGAACAAATGGAGGGGATTGGTGGACGAGGCTGAGCAAAGCAACAGACAGTGATACGAAACTCGAACGTTCACTGCCTTCTGAGAATTCATTCACCGATAATAATTACTAGTTATCTAGTTATTTGCTGTATACATTGTGTTGTATTCAGTATGTAGCTAGGCAATTCTACGTAAAACTATTTCTTTAAAATGATTACGAATTGTGTACTATGAAGCTTTGATGACGTTAAACAATAGGCATAGACATTTTAAGTATTTAGACTATTACTAGGAATGATGTACAGACGCCAGCAGGTCAACCTACCCGAATCTGTCAAATTTCTTTGATAGATTTTCAACTTTAGCACAAAGGGATAAGGTTCATATTCAATTGGGAAAATCTGACAGATTGGGGTAGCTTGATGTGCTGGCCTCTGTACAAAAACATACCTAATTTAAAAAAAAAAGTCACGTGCTAATAAAAGGCATTACATTAATATTTAAAAGTATTTCCAACTATTAATTGGGTAGGTATTTGAATAAGAGCAAAAAAAATCTTATTCATTACGACTAAATTAGGATTCCTAGTAACGCGTGACCCGGTTACCGGAGCGAATTGACTATGGTGATGCGTGCAACTCTAGTTACGTTTTTTAAAAAACCGTTTTGTTTACCAATTAATCAATTATAGACTGTTAAAAGGTTTTAATTTAAAAAACTAACTAAGTAGTTCTAACTTTTACTGTTAAAGCCAGGCCATTAAAATAAAAGAAACCTTTTTGTTTGTTTAAAAAATATAAATATAACCAGTAAGTGTCATCGTTGTTTTGATTATTATTATGTTTTTAAACATGAATTGGCCTCATATTGGCAGCTTTTTATGTTCACGTTTTTTTATAAAACTGTGTTAGTACACACGGCTACACATCAAGCTATACATTTCCAGTTTAAGCTGAGCTTGCATTGTATAGGTTTTTCGTACAATTAGAAGTCAGCTTATACTGGTTACGTATAGCTTGATGTGTAGTCGTGCGTACCTAGGTAACTAATGTGATTCGCAATAATTGTCTTCTATACAGCCTATAGTTTCTGTAAAAATCTCACCGTGACTAAGGTGAAGTGACCTGTCATTCCACCTGATGTTAGGGATTGCCCCTATTGATAGCTCACTTCACGCTCACTTAACCTTAGTTTTTATGGTGAGATTTTAGGTACAGAATAGCACTGCTGTATCCTTACTGTAGGACAGGTACTTACCAAATAGCTATATAGTTTAGATCAAAATTTAAACGGTCAAAGTATGTAGGTACCTACCTACTGAAATTTTTGGATCCAATAATCAGAAGTTCGATTGGTTATCAATATCATTATGTTGGTTGTTATTCATTGTTCAGCGATTTTACAAGGTCTTTGGAAGAGAACAATGTTATGAAAGTAGCCAGACGGCTTTAGGCAGGCAGGCTATTAAAATACCTACGGCTCTTCCAATGCTCCGAACAATAATGCACTTAGTTATGTAATGTAGCAGGCAACAACCCAACGAAAGTGTAGTTTTAAGAATATTTAGTGCTTGTGTTTTTCGGTAAGCTCACTATTTTGGTAACCTTTGTATGCCTTAAAAAGGCCTTTATTACTAAAAATATTACGTAATTCTACCCACGCAACAGCACATCATGAATTCATGACTGACCATCTCAATGGCATGTATTTTGTAAATGTTCATGTCTACCTACAAGTAATTATGTTTTATTTTTCACAAGACCCAATAAAACATTCATTCGTTTGGCTAGTAGGTATTTCGTCCTTGTGCCATAGGCACTGCTGTGCGAGTTAATCGCATCGAATTCTCGTTTATTACCCTGACGTCAATTCAATGTTCAATTTTTAGAGTTGCTACGTGGTTCTAATACTAAGGGGCATGGTATGTCAGTACCTACCTAGCTAAAGGCATGTAGGCATCTACGTACTACTCGTAATTCCGTAATCGACTTTCAATCGAATCGATTTGGTTGAAGTAAGTAATAGGTAACGATTTGTCGTAAAATATCTAGGTAGTTACCTACTTATATCGATTTCTGAAATCTATTGTTTTACTGTCCTCGGTTTATTTACGTGTTTTGCAGAATTGAATCGTTTGTGTGATACGTAGGTAAGTACTTACCTACCTACTTTTTTCATTGTAAACTTTCGAACAGCGAAGTTTTTTGGGCGTAGGTAGAGGTAGGTACTACCTAAGTACCTACTAACTACCAAATATTTCCGTGGCTTGGTGGAGAAACTTAATAACATCGCAATTTCATGTATTGTTGTGTTTGGCTAGTTTCCATTAGCGAATCTATCGCGTGAACTTAGCTAGCTGGTCGCTTTGGAAAGTCTTTTGTGTCCTTAGTTGAATGGCTTTACCTTTTACAAAGCCTCACGACGTCGATTTCTGCGAATGTTACCCGTATATTGCCATGTTTATTAAATGTATTAGGAATGTAAATCCTAGACTCCCATTTGGCTGACGCTCCTAATAGGTGGGCAGTATTTGTACTTATATTATTTATGTAATTGTTCGATAGCCGCTAAATATTATAATAGATGCATGGTAAGAGCCTGAGGAATTCTATTACATTAATTTGTTCGTACACGTATAAACACTCGAACATTTGTTGAAACGTAAAGAAAGCATAGTAAAATGGTTTTTTGACACTTCCTTTTCTTCTTTTTGACACATTTCTGTGAAAGTTTGTACCTTTTGCAGGCAATGCTTTATTTACGTACAGCACAACCTACCTGCGGTATAAATTAAATAAATTAAAACCCCATTACAATGACAAATGGTAAAAACAGCTTCCGTTTCGATGAAATGATTAGATATAAAACGATCAGTCATCAGCACGCTCATTTGTCTAGCTTGCTCTTGTGTTTCATTCAACGTGAGAAATGATTCATAATACAACTTAGCCCACTTCTGACTGATTAGGAGACAAAATTATCAACCATTGAATGAGTCTCTTTCAATGTAATTTTTAGTAAGTACATTAAATCGTCTCTTACTGGGACATCTTCTCCTTGTAAGATTAGTGTTTATCGTCAAGATAAAAGATATTTTTTTTTTTTCCGAAATTCAAGATACGAAATTACACGGAAAAACCTTGCGGATACGGTAAGTCGAGACTTTGTAGTTACGTACTTCCTGAAATCGTACAAGGGGCTGGGTTCGTAAAGGTAAAATTCCATCTACATGGAAACTAGAGGCATACCTAAAGCTCTGAAAAAGGTCAGGTCATTCACTCGTTTTAATTAACTTGCTGTGGAACAAGGCTAATTGGGTAGACAAAATAGAAGAGTTTTTCAACTCTCTCCATTAACGGTCGGTACCGTCTATAACGACTAAGTATGATTATACTATTATACGTATATATTGCCGTTTATCAATAGTTACCTATAATCAAAACGTACAAAACGAATTGACAGTGGCCCCGATTCTGTTGTTCACAAACTAAACTAAATTTAAGTTCAGTGCATTTTTTCTTTCTATTTCATCAAGAAAAGGATAGAAGATAAATATTAGTTTAGTCCTGTCAAATTAGTCAGCGTCTGACGTAAATTGACGTAGGTACCTATTACTTAGGCAATTTTTTAATCACGTCTAAACTTGTCTATGGATTATCTAATTTGACAGGACTAAACTAATATTTATCTTCTGTCCTTTTCCGAATGAAATAGTAAGAAAAAGACGCACTGAACTTAAATTTAATTTAGTTTGTGAACAACAGAATCGGGGCCAATGACTCACTTTCACTTACGACGTCAACGTGGATACCTGCTAGACAGTATTATAGTAAATAAAAGCTCGCAATCGCACATCGCAGCAAAAACACAGTTTATAGCAGATTCGGTCCCCCCGTACTTTAACAAAGGGGTACTTCCAAAAATGAATAGTCGTTACAATTAACATCCTCTTCAACATTTCGACAGGGAGTAGTAATTCTAGTAATAAAAAGCGTTGCGATTATAAAGGCCTCTGCATGGTCGCGCGCAGGTGTTCAATTCGCATTCGAGCGTGCCATAGAGAGCGAGTTCCTCGTACTGCGATTATATTCGGCGTTCTCGGAATCCCTTACCTGCGTCTGCGCAGCTTTCACAACCATCTGCCGGCTGTCATTGGCGCGAACGCGCACTCGTAGCGCAGCTGCCACCCATTGAATAAGCATAAGCCCCCCAATTTATAAAGATGATTTATTTTATATAGTTTAGCGCAATTAGACAGCTTTTCGTTGTTCCCGTGGGATTAACGACTTTATGTAGTGGATGCAGATGGTATGGTAACGGTTAAGTATCACTCGCTATTATTATTTTCTAAAGAATTGCCAGAAATGCGGGTAGCGCTGTTTTGTTACGTGCTTTCCTTTACTTTAAACACAAGCTATCAAAGTAGTCTGCTATATTGAATTTTGAAAATGATATGTCTCACACTAGGTTCATTTACAGATCAAATCTTACATGCCCTATACATAATGAATGTTTTATGCTAAGCATAATATCAAATACGCTTATTTTACTGCTACATAGAAGATGTAGCAGTGTAATTAGTAATTCAGAAGTACAAACTTCAGAATTCAAAGCTTTCCGTTGGAAAAGGTTTGTTTAAAATGTGACAAACTTACCGACATTATATTCAGAACGAAAAGCCGAACCAAGTGTATTTATTTAGGGAGGTCATGCCGTTTCGTAGAACTTGGCTGGCACACTCCGATTTCAATTTCACAGTGAATACCGTTGTTCTCGGTACTTCTTTATTAGACGCGGAGAGTTGGGCTGAATAAACATATTCGCAGAATTCATACCGATAATGCTTTATCACTCATGTGCGGTACCGGTTAACTTTGCGAACGATACGTTCATATTCATACTACCCAGTTAAAGATAACGGTATTGCTCAATGAAGTATAGATCCAACATTCCAGATGGATAGGTTCTGAAAAATGTAACAGTTCCGCCTCGTTCGTTATTGATAGAAAGTTTTGGATATTATTGAGCGGCTTTCGCAGAACTGCGCCTATCCAGGCCGGTCACATGCCCCGACTTCCGGGAAATTTCGGTACGTCTATGCTACAATCAGCATTGCAAATTACGGAGTCCCGAGAAATCCAAAACGACGCTTCTGAACGTCTTCATAGAATTTGTTATAAAATATTGTATACCATATTCCTGGATAAAACCAAGCAACCGAAGCAAAGCGTTCATCCAACCGACGAGCAATTTGGAGAAATGGGTTGGGTAACTAAACATGAAAAATATTTCGTACACAGAGAAGCATTGAGCACTGATCGCGACGCTTGTTCTATGCTGGATGACGATTACGATTTCGGATATTACACGTCTATCTTCAATCTGTGACATGAAGATTAATTTAGAAAAAAAAAAGAATGTAGAAGAGTGACCTTTCGATTTCATAACTACACTAGCTTCTGCCCGCGACTTCGTCCGCGTGAAATTTTACCCTCTCCGGGGTGAAATTTCGAAAAACCCTTTCTTAGACGATACCTAATCTTCACAAAGAACACACAATCTAAATTTCATGTCTCTAGGACCAGCGGTTTAGGCTGTGCGTTGATATATCAGTCACTAGTCAGTCAGGATTTTGAATTTTATGTACAGGGTTACTTTTCAATGTCCAGCCAAATTTAAGGATGTGGTACAGACCATCAAACTAAACAACTTTCTCCATGGGCCCAACATCGTAATCGCATCGAAAAAAAAAATCAGCTGCTTAATACAAAAGTTCAATAGGTACCTACTTGAACAAAATGTATGAAACGGCAGATTTTTTTTCGTGATTTCAGAGTTGGTCCCATAATGAAAGTTGTTCAGTTCGATGGTCAAAAGCAATTCTTAAAGTTTGTAGAGTTAATTTTGAAACACCTTAATAGGTAGGTACTTCGATAGATAGATCATGTAATTTAGAAAGCATGTAGATATGAAATCGAAAGGTCACTTTGGTTCGAACTCACAACCTCGTGCCAGTATAGCGGTAACCTTCAGGCCGTGGCCATCACTATGAAATTACTTATGAACTTGGTCGCTGACCGTTAATTACCTCGTTTTCGGTTCACCGGTATTATATTCTAAGTTTTTTTCTACGTCCACTAAACTTTTTTTTAATTTACTCACCATATGTCACGTTACTTAGGCTGATAATAACTTTAACAACCTATACGTTTTCCATTTATAGGTGACCTACTAGGCGAGTATTAATCACCGATAGTAAATAACAATAAAAATGCAAATAGCCTACCAATACGAATCAAAATTATCGAATCTACTTTGTTGTGGAATTTTAAAATAAAACGTGGCGCTTATGCCAACTCAGTAATACGCTTAATTTTATGGTTGTTTAACCATGTAATTGTTATACTTCTAGGAACAGAAAACGATCTATGTGTGGATTCTGGTTAGCTATAATACTTCATATTATTCAGTGTTCGTTCAGCCGCGGCATTTCCAAATAAATATTAGAAATTCTCATTGTATTCGACTTTCACTAATAATACCTATGTAATTGAGCAAGTTTCTCCAAGCTTGTTTTCGATTACAAGAAATATTTTTATTAAAGTTTGAAGAGCCCTCATTTCAAGTTTGGAAATTGCTGCTTGTTATAGTGAAACTGAAATGATTTTTTAATTTGTTATTATTATTACCCGTCTGTGATTTTAAAGTACCTACTTACTTGTTAATTGAGAATAAGTAGCCTGAAATAATGTTGAAGAAAAAACTAGGTATTTATTAGAAAAAGATCGTAAAATACTTTATAGTTTTGTGAAATTCACGCTTTGTAGATGCAGACAATAGATTTACATTAAAGGGTTACGTATTCAGCGTTGCGCTATTGTATGTGTTCATATGGATTCGCGCCATAATAAGTTGTTCTAGGAAAAACATGTCGTAAACATTACTACTAGTTATTGTATAAACGTCGCAAATAAACAAACAGAGCGAGGATTCTATGGAAATACGTATAGTATAATTTATTTACTATAATAAGTAATTATGCATAGTTTAATGGGTCTAATATTATCAAGTCTTTACATCTTTACTGAAATGTTGAACGATGTTGACTGCTCTCCTCTCTTTATGGACTGACTTTTTTTATCGTCTGGACAAAAACAGGACATAAAAGGTAGAAGTCTACGGCACAGAAATTTATTATTTTTACACAAAAATTATCTTTTTATGTTACTACGAATTCATTGATAACTTCCGCTCGTAGTAATTTCTGTGCGATAGGCTTCTATACCTACCGTTCACATTTTATACCATGTTTTTGTCCAAACGGTATAAAAAGTCAGCTGCTTTATAGGGATAAAACAAACCAACAAACAAATCTTTCCTCTTTGTAATATATTAGTGTAGAATATATATAAAATTCTCGTGTCACAGTGTTACTTAGCATACTCCTCCGAAACGGCTGGACCGATTTGTATGAAATTTTGTGTGCATATCGGGTAGGTCTGAGAATCGGCCAACATCTATTTTTCATACCCCTATTTTTTTTTTTTTTGCAAAACTACGTTTGCGGGGTCAGCTAGTAGGGATATAAATATTTTAATATGCGGAAGGGATGTTCATTTATTTATTCATGTACTTAACTGCCTTTACAAAGATCATCATTTTTGTAAGTAACGATGGTGCTAGGAGCGGTACTTTGTAAAAGATAATTGTCGGCTATAGATTAGTAATTCCAATGAGAGATTTTATAATATTTTTGCTATCGTGCATAACTGTTCAATCATACTGTTATGTAATTAACTAGAAATAACGGCAAAATGATGTATTCCTATCACTTCTTGATCATCTCGTGTGGAAAGTAAAAGTATGTTATAGTGCAGAGATGGAGAGCAATAAGTTTATCGTTTAAATACCAGCAGGCATTATTTGCTGTTTTTTCCATTGCACTTTTAGGCGGATCACCCACTATAACGCGCCACGCGACGGGGCGCGGAAAACGGGAGTAAAATTCCGCGCGGAAGCGCGTTTTTATTGAATTTGTAAGTAAAAAACGCACGCGCGGGTGTGCATTGTAGTGTGTGATCCGCCTAAGCCACAAATAATCCATTACATCAGCATTCAACAGAAACGATTTTCTAAATATTTTTACTGGAAACGTAGAGCTTCATGTGGAATATCACTAGGTATATTTACTGGATAAAAATATATTTTATAATACAAGATTTATAACTTAAATTGCTCCAACTAAATAATATTCTGTAATAAGAAGTGTTTGACTTTGACGTAACGACTGAAAAACCGTTATTAACTTTTCTTCTCAGAACTCGGTCGTAATGAAAAATTTCGTGGAAAAGTACTTATTACGGCGAAAACTTCGAAAGTTTTCATTGAAATACCTTTTCGATATTCGAAGTATTAGAATTAATTATAAGTAAACGTTATTCTTTACATGGTCTCCTAGAATTTTCTCTCTGTGGAACTCTCTTTTATTTGTGCACCCACGTTCATCGAATGTCCCTATACTCCTTTGTGGATATTATCCAAAGCTCAAAGGACATTCAATACTTTGTCTCCTGTCACTTCTTGCAGCCTTTACTTTGTATTGTTACTAAGAGGTTTTCTTGAAATTCTCAGTCGTGTGACGGTGTCTTTCTTAGAACCGCTGTCTACAATAATTATCTATGTAGGTAGATATGTAGGTGTGTAAGTAAGTATGCATGTGTGAAGTAATATAATAATAATTTGCTTTATCTGCTATTACGTTGAAAAAGCAATGATTAATGTTACGCTGTGAGATGATTCATTTGTTCGTTGCCCCCTAGTTGGATTGATACTATTCAGTCATAATAATTATACTACAAGTATTGTAAAGAATATTTATACTATATTCTTCAAAAATACTTATTTATTAAGTTTTGTTTCAAAGTCTTAGGGACTTTGAAACAAAACTTACAAACTATGACTGTTATATTTAAAATGCAGTTAGTACTGCATGTTAAATATTTACAGTCATTTTTTTAAGGTTATTGAGGTTACACGTGACGCAGCAATCCTAATTTCCCGTGAGAACTGAGACCCTTAAGTTTCTCTGGAATATTAAGTAGCCCACGCCACGTTAAATTTTATAAGAAACAAGCTTTTGAGAATATTACAGGCAAAAAAGGTGAACAGTTCTTTTAAAATAATTATGCGTATCAGCGTGTACGCACGGCTACACATCAAGCTATAACCAGTAAAAGCTGACTTCTGATTGTACGAATAACCTATACAATGCGAGGTCAGCTAAAACTGGAAATGTATAGCTTGATGTGTAGCCATGTGTACCTATGCCCCTGATGTTGCGTTTGTATATACATGTGTCTACGGGATAATAAGTTAACAAAGCTACTGGTTAATCTTAATATTGCGATGTAAGTTAATTTAGCAAATGTACGAAGATATAATAATCAATAACTTTGTTGAGAACAAGCAGAAGTTTCAGCTACTTGGAAATAGTAAGTACCTAAGGTATTAGGTATAGCCTATAGGAGTTACAACACTATTTACCAAGTATTTCAGTTCAGGCTCAAAGTTTAAACTCACAGAGGGTTATTAAATATATATATTTTGTAATGACGATTAAATCTGCGTTGATATTAAAATAAATCTTTGTATTATTTATTTTATAATATTGTAGGTGTGAATGATTAGTCAATGTTTGCTCACTTCTTCGGAAGGCAGTCTTGTCAAACGGAGATCGAGGACACATAATTGGGCAAGGAAACTAAAGTAGACTAATGGATACTTACTTATCTGTAAGCAAGCATCCATTAGTCTAATTTTCTGGGAACCTATAATGTTCTGATATGGTTTCCCAGAAAATTAGTATGTAAGGGTTTGTGCACGAAATAAACACATTTTTGACAATTTTATTTCCATTTCTTTCTCGCAATTGTAATTAAAAGGAAGCTAAAAACAATAGAAAGACAAGTAGGTCTGTGTCATAGAAGTACAAACAGTTTTGTGGGACAAAACCTCTCGTGCCATTCCCAGCAAAAGTGAGCTCATAGTTCATGCGCGTGTAATTTGGCCCACCAAAATCAATTAGTGGGAGACGCGGTTTATGGAGACCAAAATTGTGAACAACCCACATTGTCCCATTAATGGCACAAATTTATGAGGCGAAGTGGAATATTCCAAGAAAAAGAATAATCTCTTTCACAAACAGTGAACAAAAATATCCAAAATTAGTCTATTTGTCGATGGTACCGACAACAATAGAAGGTTTCTATTGAACTTGGCCCTTCGTCGTTCCTAGGAATTAGTTCGTGAAGAGGATCTGTAAATGTTTCTCTTTATTTCAATGATTTCTAAATTAATTAATTTCGTGAATTTCGTCTAACTACTAAAATGGCTCTTGTCCTCGATTTCGTCTGGTTGGTTTTGATTTTATGATTATTATGTCTCTACGTATAGAAGCGTAGCATTCTTGATTCACGAGAACGAACATGATTTCATCATCATTCATCATAATTTTCAACAGCTCATCAAGTGACATTCCCGGCCAATTGTTGTTACTACCTATTTATTGTGTCAACCCGCTGTGACGTATTCAAAACAAACTTAAGTATGTATGTGTAGAAACTTCATGTGTCGGCGCAGGCGTGCATGTCAAAGTCAAACGTAAATAAAAACGTGACTGGACGCTTGCAGGAAATTCGTAACGCTATCAGTCTGACACACATTAATTAATTTAATTAATGCATTCACATTATGAATGAAGTTGTGGTGATAGTACTGACGTTGAAGATAAAGGGTTACTATTTGAAATGTTGGTTTCGATTCGTAATAATATTACGTAGGCGGATCACCCACTGCAACGTTTCACGCGACGGAGCGCGGGAAATGGAGCCCAATTCCCCGCGCGGAAGCGCGTTTTTATTGAATTTGTATGTAAAAAATCACGTGCGGTGGCGCGTTATCTGCGTCCCGCCGCGTGAAGCGGTGCAGTGAGTGATCCGCCTTACCATTTGGTTTTGGTTTCTGCTGCTGGGTGTTCTAAAGATTCGATTCTGGAATATTGCTGCAATCCGGAAATAGTTGGTTTGCAATAAACAACAATGGACGGCTAGATAAATGGATATCGACCGACACACTATGGCCTCATAATTTACAAGTTATGAGTTCATTTACCGGAACTCTACGGCTTTGCATAACAAAATAAAGAAACGCGATTAATTACAAGTAAAGTAATAAATGTGTATAATACGTTTAAATGATATGTATTAGAAATACGAGAAGGTATGATACATAATCTGGGGTCTTACAGAAAACTCGATCTCGTTTTATCCATGTCGGATTTTATGTATTCATAGCAAATATATTGGAAGTATGAGAAATTCTCTTTAATAGTCGTGTATCCATGAACTCATGAGAGGAACTCGGAATGTGTAAAAATTAAATATTGTCACAGTGCGATGAAGCGAATGGTGTGAAACTAACTTCCTGTCGACATCGTACGCACGGCTATACACATCAAGCTATACATAACCAGTATAAGCTAACTTCTGATTGTACCAAAAACCTATACAATGAATAGTCAGCTAAAACTGTAAATGTATATTATATATGCTTGATGTGTAGCCGTGTGTATAGTCAGCAAAGGAGATAAATATGCAGGGTCGTCGAATATAGTTGAAGTTTACTAAGAAACCGATGGATGAAATCGAATGAAATTTAATTTGATAAATGAACTGTTTGTTTTCTATTAATAAAATTAAATTTTATTCGAAAACATCAATCGGTTTCTTACTAAACTTCAACTATATTCGACGACCCTGCATACTTATCTCCTTTGCCGACTGTACATATATAGTTATAGTGCATCAAAACCAAAGCATGTATTCGCAGCATGTTCTTTTTAAAATTCCACAATTTTGCCAACAATCAAACATTTGTATCTCCAGGATACTGAACCATCATCTATCTACATTTACGTCTCACGTCATCCGTTTCAGTGTTACCAAAACCACGAGGAGCTTGTTAAAAAATAGAAAATATCGTTGGCAATTTGGAAACAATACTAGGAACGGGCGTGTCGGAACGTTAAAATTATCGTCAGTTCTCTAGAAATAACCTAGCCCTCTCGTCCATACAGGTAAAACTGAGTCACCGCGGGGGTAAGGTTGGCGCGCGAATGTTCTTCATTTTATTTATACTTCGACCTTGTAATATAAAGTATAAATACTTTCTCAGAACACGATGGAATCATGCAGAGGCATGTTTATATGTAATTATTTTAATTCGTACAGACTGAAACACGGTGACGAGACGCGACAAGAACAGCAGACAAGATGTAGGTACTATAAATAAACATTATTTACAATTTCATTGAGTAGGTACTTAGTGTTTGTCTGCAAATTAAGTCTAAGTATGAGTGATAGTACTTAATTAAAAACTTTTAAAAGCTACAATTATACCGAAGCAATATTATAAACTACACTGTCTTTGCATTTCTTTTCATATTCGATTGCCGCCTTATGAGAAATAATACATTGAAAACTATATTTTTTCTTGCATCTGGACTCTTGAGATCTTCAAGTAGAAAAATTCAAGAAGCAATTATTATCGAATGCAAACAAGATCTTCGAGTGTTCTGTTATTTTCTTCTGTGCCTTCGATTTAATTGGTTTTGCACATTTCTTAGAACATCTATTAAAAAGGTGCCTAAAATTAAAGGAAAATAGCTCTGTTTGTAATTATTTAAGTAGGTGTAATAATAGCGTCGATAGCTTTCTTCAACACATTTTAATTCTATAATTTTACATGGGCCTTAAACACCACCGCTGCACCGAGGCGAGAACTGGTCAGCATTAAATTAAAATGCCTTTGTGCGACACAATTCAAGTTTCAAGCAACGTACATAAACTTTCTTATCTTTAGAAGAAACATAATAACTAGAACTATCTTGTTCCCAGCTCCGGTGCCTAGGTAAGACGCTTACAAACGTTATTTACTGCTAATTGACTCTGTAAAATGACCGCTTTTAGTTTATATTTCAATGGCCGTAACGGTAACATGTACGGTTATGTCTGTTATTTATTACCCTCATATTTCTCTATTCATCTATTATTATTATTGAAATTAAAGCTGTCAGGGTTTTACGACGTCGGAACCTGCTTCACGTGGAAATTATATTGGAGAGTGTAAGCTCTGAGTTTCAATATAATTTCATACCTAATAAATAGTCATTACTAAAATCGTATAAAAATAAAATTAAGTCTTTAGAGAATACCGGCCGATCCGCCCCTGCTTCGCATGGTTTTTACGACTTGACGAAACGTCGATATTTCTTTAATATATTTAAGTTTCATATGAATGTATTCATAAACCGTTCGAAATAAATTCTCTAAATTATTGTGAAAACCGTATCAAAATCTGTTGCGAAGTTTAGAAGAACAACGCGGTCACTCTGACACACGAAAAACAACTTTAATTTAAAAATATAAGTAAGTATTATTTTTTAAAACAAGACAATCGAGCATAAATTGACATTAAACAATTCATTTGCTCCTTTTAATTGACAAGTGTTTTAAATATTGATCATCGTTATATCTTTAATTTAGGTAGTAGAACATAGCAAGATAAACAGTAAGCTTATCGCATTAATTATTTAATTGTATTCAGAAAAATAGCATTCTTTCGCAAAAAAATATTTCTGGCGCCTTTGTATGCGAGCATTTTCCGACGCTTCACTTTTTGGCAAAAAGATACTCTTGACGGTAGGAAATAATGTTCTTAGATTATTTCCCACCGATTTATTATTTTAAACCGAGCGGAAGACCGCTCGGGTTTCATTATTCCAGCCATTTTACATTGTTCTGCTGTGATTCTGTGAATGATTGTTGTACCATAACACGGAAAGTACTTAATTAAACTTTTATAAAGAGGTTTTATTCAGAGTCCTGTGATTCTAAACCCCCAACAATTTTCTGTTGGGAACATCTTCTAGTCTGCCCACTTTGGGTGGTTTTGATGAATCTGATCCTTGTGTGTCTGGATTCTTCATTTATGTATTGAATAATATAGTAAAAACCTGTAAGCTTATTCATCAACTGCGTTCACACACGTGGTTCTCGGAAGCCTCTAGCGGCTATAAATAACGCTGCAACATTATACATATTTTTGGTAACAGCTGATATTGAAAACGTACGGTTTGAAGTGGCCCTGACGAAAGACATATGGACGTTCATCTTTAGCATTTGAGTGAGATAAACAAAACTGGTCATAAAGATTGATGTGTGAAAGGAAAAGAAGTTAGCATTTTTACCCGAGTAGAATAAAGAAAACTTTTTTTGTCGTGGAAGGGTTTGAAATGACAAAAGCATATTTGGCAATTCTTTCCGTGCTCCTGGCCTTTGACATTGAGAAAAGAGAGCGGCGCGGCGGCGCCAACGAGCGCACGGGCGGCAGCTGATCTCCATCAACACTCACGGCTCCGTCGACCAACACTCGAGGAATTCCTTAATGACCCTATGTAGAAAGTCAGCTCACGATCCGAGATAAACGCGAAACGTGCATCAAGTTTTTTTTTACATCGTCTTTAGTGATTCCGAGCTCCAAAATGATTGTATTGGCCTCAATCTCGCAATTGATGGCGCACTATAAAAGCTCTAATGCATCACTGACGCTCGTCCGACATCACATAAAAGACTTTGGCAATAACCATTCGGATTCAATGTAAGAGTTTAGCTGAGCAACCTTCGCGTGTTCCAAGAACCTCGCCGACCGGTCGGTTCGACGCTGCGCCGCGGTTCCCGGAACGTCGACCCGTGGTAGTTTCGATTTTTAAAATAGATGCGTTCCGTTAGACGTGATCCTATATAGGAGCTCCGATTTATGGGCAGTCAATTAGACGTTGTGTAATCTGTAAATGAGAGTGTCTATTTTTATCCCGAGCCCAGACCCGTTTCCGAGTGAAAGGGATTTCCTACTGTGAACTTGTAAAACAGGTTTAGGCGTTACGAACTTTCCTCCTTTGACGTTTCATTTCGTTTGAACTGAACTTCGATTTTGTGACTTGAATTCTGATGGTTTAAAGATATAGCTGTGATTGAGTATACATGATACGCTGACATACCATCGCTATATATGTATAGTATTCCTCTGTTCATAAATTAACAGTGTGGACAAAACTTGTAAACGTAGATACGTATTATGTTGTAGGTGCACTTATAAAATAGGTATTTCGATGTAGTATTACACTGTAATACATGTATAACGATACACTGAATAGTAGTAGACTTAGAGGTGACCTAATCGTTTGCCTTCACCTTATTTACAGAAGTTTATCGACATATCTGTTGCTACCAGCGCAAAGTTTATTAGTGTATGCTCAAAATGTTATTTTATCAGAATGGAGGAAAAATTTTATTTGAAATAAAGAGTTACGATTGGACCAAATGTTTTGCAATCACTTATATTTCATAGAAGTAAAAAGTGAAGCGAGTTTTTTTTTATATTTGCATTTCATAAATTTCCCCACAATTTTGAAAAACCAACACAAGGACGAACGACGCCATCTCAAAGGCGAAATGGCAAATTAAATCGCACCCTACGATATATTCAACATAGCACTTTAAATATGCACAATATAGAGGCTGATTTTGTGTGGCCGAGGTACAGATCAAAGCGGTATTTCAATCAGTTCGTTAGACGAAACTGTCGAGCGGGTTCGCAGTAGTCCGCCATTGAAATTTAAACTAGCCGTTCTTCTGGGAAAGCAGTGCAAGCGACTATATCTTTTTCCTTCGTTTTGCTCTAGTCAGTTCAGTCCTAGCCCAACAAAACATGAAATGCCCACGGTGCAAAGCAAATTGGATACGGAGTTCATGAATCCTGGTGGTCCAAAAAGAACATGATTTTGTTTTATACTCTAGTCTGTTGCTTATGTTGTCTTAATGAGATTCTTATGTAATGTTATCGTAGTTTTGCCAATCGTGCAATGACGGTCTCCCCGCAACCTGGTTATTACAGTAGGATCTTGCGATACGCAATGCTCATTTTCCTAAAGTATACTTTTCATTAATAAGTTTGCGTATGACTTTTGCAACCGTCTTGCTTCACGGAAACATCAATATTTTCTGTGAGCAGTTCCATGATGCAAGACAACCTGCGCAGTTGAAAGTTTCTAATGGATTCTTTGATACGTTCTTGATTATCATGTATTATGAATAAATGAATAGTTTCTTGGAAGCGCATCAATAACTTTGAAGTTTCTTAAGAGCCTAAGGTCAGAGGCGAACACTGCATAAAATTTAATAGCCGTGCATAATGTTGTGCATGGCATTGTCGGTCCTTCGGCGAACAATAACCCGTATACAATTTTCAAAATGAGACAATGCAAAAAATAAATAAAAAATGAAGTCATAATGCTGGCGATTTCTCATAACAACCCTTGGGTCGGAGGCTTCCAAGGATTAATTACGAGTTCCGAGTAGGCCCGCCACCGGGCCATTCGATTCTCGGTAAACTCGAATCGAAAAAGGAGCAAAAACGGACGCGGCGCGTTCTGAGAACACGCATACCTGCGCCCGCGCAGCCATCCCACCTTGTTCCGTCCACCCGCCGATTCGAGAGAACTCACATTTTCCTAGTAGTAACTCTCCCAAGTAAAACAACATTTTCTCTTTTTCATATCGTGTAAACTGTTTCAAGCTACACCCAATCTATTGACGTAAGCGGACGACTAATGTTTACAAATTTGTTTAAGAGCACTTGGTCTTATGACGAATACATAGCTAGCTACTGACAAAGTACATACCTTACTGTTCTCAATACCTACTAGTTATACTACCAATTTTGGCGCTTAAATTTACTACAACTCTTTATGTTGCATTTTATGTAAATACATGCGATTTCCAGGCACTTATGAAGCTAGAATTACGATCGCAGTTATCATATTTCAGAAATCAGATTTAAGTACTGCATTTAATATTGATAAGTTCTTGGAAACTAACAATGTACGAGTTCGACGGTTGGTTCAAGAAAATGTATTCGTAACTAGAAGCGAGCGTATCCACGGAAATTACTTATGCAAATACGAAAGCTTGTAAGTATGCTACTTATATATTTTTTTGTTTTTGCCAGTAATTGTCTCATTTCAGAGAAAAGGACAAGAAAACAGTATTGATGACCACGATTGTTGATAACTTTTCGGGTGTAGGTAACCGATGATCGAGGAATCCATATTTCCTTACGCTGCTTACATCCCAAGTTGGCCAAGGTTACCTACCAAACTAAGAAGGGATTACTGTTAATTGATTGTAAAGTTTGATTTGCCGCCAGTAAGAAAGTAAGTTTTAATTGGACGAAATAAATTTCATCTTTTTGCGTCGCGATAAGAAGCGTTTCTTAATTCCTAAGTTGACAGGAAAAGCGTTTTTCAATTTAGCGACGTTAATGGACTTCAACGGCAAATTTTTAACATTTCCTTTGAATTCGGCACACTTAAGTATATTGCCTACATTTGCTGAAATCTTAGGAACTGGTAGGACGCCCTCAGCTAGATGGACGGACGACCTAAAGAAAGTGGCTGGAATGGACTGGATGAGGAAGGTGGAGGACAGGGTGTTGTGGCGCAGCCTGGGAGAGGCCAATGTCCAGCAGTGAACTGCGATAGGCTGAGTTGATTGATAGGAACTGGTAAGCTTAGTTTTGTCAAATATCGGGCTACCCTTTAATACAAAACTAACCTTCGTTTCTTTTTGGATTATCGTAAATTCTTAAGACAGTTCTTGTTTTCAAGAAATTGATTTTCCTAGGGCTGGTAATGTTGGTATGTATTTGTGTATTATTAATACAGCATTATATTATTATTTACGTATATTAAATTATGCAGATGAACAAGAAGTTGCTATTGTACACATTACACACAAAAAACAACTAATCTACAAACAATAACAGTAGTAAGAAAAATTGTATCGAACGAACATAATGTTTTAATGAACGCAGTCGTTTGCATACCTATACATATTAATATTTATGTAGATAGCAAGCAACGAAACGTGGAATACAGTAATGGATTAATTTACATACTTCCACTTGGATAGAAGACTAGTGTGGTGTTATCCAACTTAGGTTGTCTTAATTGAAGACTTGCTGAGAAAAACATGTCCATCAGTAAATTAGATTTAACAAATAGTCGCATTGAATTTCAAAACCAATCGCTGCGGTACTTTGAGTAAAATATTCTATGTAGATATGTTATGTTTAGCTAGTAGTGTCTATTTTGGCGCCCAGCATGGTAGTGCATTATTATCGATACAACTTGCGAAGGAAGAATTTCATCTTCCAAACCGTCTATTTATTTGCTCTTCGCTCTGGATTGCGCAGCGGAATTTTGTTTTAAGTTCTGTTTATAGCCGTATTGTAAAGGTATTCTATTTTGGCGCCCAACATGGTAGTGAATTATTAGCATCGCCATTATCGATACAACTAACGAATGCAGGTACTTCTTTTGCAATGCCTTTTGCAAATTATCTTTGCTCTTCGTTCTGAGTTACGCAGTGGTGCTTCGTTTTTGATCATACATTCTTAGTCGTTAAAGACTCCATCCACTAGACCGCTCACAGAAGATCTTTATAGCTTCGGTGTACACAGGTAAATATCGGGCTACTCCTCCTTTTACCACAACTTCAAAAATTTAATGCGGTTAGTGTGGAGTTGCCCTCTGAACTTTTTGGCGCAGGGCTGTGCGTAAGAAGTGACGGATGTTGTTTAATCGTTATAGTTTCCAGTTAATAACAGCAATTACGATTAAAACAACATCAGTCTACGTCAAACATCCAAAACAGTATCTTAATTATGTATTTTTTCCATGACTCTCAATCAATGACAATTGAAGTGTTTCTAGAAGGTTTCTACGAATCATATCATCATCATAGTACATTAACCGGTAACAATAGACTTGGCTACTTTTAGCTTTAAAATAGCAACAAAAAATACATTGTCTCCCTTTGAGGATAAACAAAGGCCGTGATGATTCCCTGTAAACGATTTAACAGCATGATGTTCCCGGTAAAGCGTGGACAATGGGATTGTTAACAATAACATTGATTTGAACAAGTGCTGTCAACAATCTTGGGACTGGCGAGGTCGTTACCAAGTGGGTGAGTGGTGAAGTGCTATGTGCATGTGGAAATAGGCATATATACCTACAGTACCTATATGGAAAGTATCCAGCGTAAATAACCTATCGGGCGCCAATCTAGCCTTCTATGCTCTACGGTTTTACTCCTAATGAGATTCTTAGAAGGCAATTACCTATTAGCAAATTCGGTTAGGAAAAAATATAAATTCCAAGAAATAATTTAAGCCGCCTTCGAGTTTATGCTGATTTATATGTATTTGGAGCTGTGATGGTGTCAGATGAAATCGTGAATTCCTATTGCATAAAAAACTGGAAACAATTTAGTTGGCTAATCGGATTTTAGATAAGTTGCACGGCATGTTACGTATTGTAATTATGCAAAATCTGCAATAACTCCTCAAACAATTTATGACTTGATCGTTCATTCTAAGGAAACGTTATATCGTAGCGTGCTAGCACTATAATTGATTTCAAATGAAGCGATTCGCCGCCTGGCGCGATGTCATTAACACAGTCAGCACGCTTGTGAATAATCATCATTTTATTTATATCATTTCCTACTGCATAACGTTACGTGGGTATTACATCGCTGTAATTAAGATAGACTGAATTCCTAACCTAGTTGCAGACACGATCATTTCTGTAGAAGAACAAAAATGTGGGTAGTTTGATTTTCTTACCAAATACAGGAATCGCTACATTTTGAATATTTAGTAACTAAAAATACAGAAAACACCTAGGGAATTGAAAAGTTTATACAATAACTAAGACTATTTTGACGACATTATTTAAATAGAGATACAGTTTCATTAAAGAAACAAAAACAGCACAAACTAAATGATCATTTGTTTTTAAATGGCAGGGGATTACGTCATTCATTAATATAATCTACGCTTTTATCATTGAGAACGCATTGACCCCGAAGCTTATGTGATAATGATAACAGCTGGCGCCGTTTCATATTTTGTGTGGTCTGTACACATACATGTGTTTTGCAGTCTTAAACAAATTTACTTTCGCGCTGACGTATCATTTATGAATAGCATTGAAGGCAAATTGTGAAGAACCGCTTGGTTCACCACTTTCGAAGTTCTCACCTGGTAGTTTTACCACCATTGGAGGTGTTCGTGGTTGGTTGGGATCCAATGTAAACGCCTTAGGTAACAACAAACACGGAAACACAAAGGCCCACTTATAATTACTTATATTTCCTCAAATCCACTTTATGGCCGTTTCGTTTCTCAGTAAAACTCTTTATAAGCAGTTTCGTAGAAACCGACTGCACTGGAGAAATTAATTTGCAGAAATCGACGTCGCCGACGGCAGTCCGTCCGCGTGCCTCGACAGAAACGCTTTCTAAGTACGCGCACATTCAATTTCACTCAACGGTCGGTGTTTATCACAGATAACGATATCGTGGCGGGAGGTGAAAGTTCGGCGAGGTGGGTCGCCTCGGCGTGACAATCCTCTTTCGTGTACAAAACCGTACTGAGCGGGCGGCGGAGCCGGCACGCGGCGCGCACCGAAGCGAGTGAGGTAAACACGTGTGGCGGGCGGAGCGCGGCCCAGCGCGGCGGGGGGACCGGCATGTGAATGTGCGACCGAGACCGAGCGGACTTGCTTCGAACGAGTACTTGCCGACGAGCTGCCACTTCCCAGAACTACCAACCTTGGCACTTCCACGAAATAACTCAAGGCATTGTCACTAATTTATAAAACTTATGGTCTTCCGTCCATGGCTTGCGAGCCGGCAACGGCTGGCTCCTCTGTGAAAGCTCGTGACTTTGACGTTAAGACGTGCACCAGGTACTGTTGACCCCGATGACCGGCGCACGACGTTAAATTAGGTAACTTGTAGTATCTATCTACCCATCAATCAAAGTGCGAGCTCGGCCCCCTACCTTCACCTGACATGGTGGTAATAAACGTTTGAAAGTTCATTCACTTCTTGGTCTATTTTTTGTCGACAAACACACCCATACACCTACCTAATTCAGTATGAATACAGGTAGATTTTGAATGAATTGAAGTGTTATCAACCTCTTTGTAAACTGTTACAGTAGGCATTTATTTATCTTTCTTTATCGATGACAATTGGAATATTTTCACATTACTAGAAGAGTAGATAACACTTCTAGTAGATTAGGTCTACATAGAAACGTTAGAAACTTGAAAATAAAATAGATGATGGTGAAGAAGTGGATTTAAATTTTGCAATTACTCAGAGGCATTTACATAGTTGAGTTTAGAGTGTTGCAACATTATCATTACAAATCGTTTCAAGAGTTACTACTCAACAGATTACTAAACCGATATTAGTAAAGGGTTATCAGATGGACCCTTTAGTGATGAAGCTGAAACTGAAAGATTTGGGAAACCACTGAAAATTTAATGTTTTGTTTGAACCCCGCATCGTTGGGTTTGCTTTCCAACTTCCAACTAACGGTATTTGCGGATGCCATTTACAATATCAATATAATGGCTAAAACTACGTAGGTACCTATCTATGTATGTGATGCATCATAAATAATTGTATTGCTTTTAGTGAGTAATAAAATAGCAGATCCATTTACATTATGTTCACATGATGTAAATCGAACGATGTACAGACGCCAGCACATCAACCTACCGGAAACTGTAAAATTTGGTCAGTCAACTTTGAATCTTATAGGTAGCGAAAAAGTTGAAAATCTATTAAAGAAATTTGACAGATTGTAGTAGCTTGTTAAGCTGGTGTCTGTACCTACTATTTTATTTGTATGCAGCTAATCGATTCTGTAAATATATAACTTTGTATTATAAAGTTAGGTGAAGCTTACAGTGAGCTGTCATTAGTGTCCAATTGTCCATCCCTGATCAGTCAGTCTATTCTATACAAATCTTACCAAAATAAGTATAGATGAAGTAAGCTATAATTTCACCAGAGGGGCAATTCTCGTAATTTTAAGAACGTTCACAGTCTGTGTCTGATCTCAGTCTCAATACTCTTAATCTGTAATCTGCTGCTATTTCTGTGTCCTCTAATTTTCCTACATTTTGACATTTTTTTGTCGCCGAAATGAGACTGCGACTAGATTTTCAATGTTTTTAAATTACGAGAATTGGTCTTCTGATGTTACGGATTGACACTTGACAGCTCATTTCAACTACGTTTTCACCACAGATAATGCTTTCTAAACGACTCTACTATTTTACTTTACTTTGTCGAAATACTTTATGTTTCAACCAGTCAACATTCACACTTTTTTAAAGTCCTATATTTTCACATGATTTATTGTATGAATAGTGACATCTGCTGCTATTTATGTTGATAGAGATCTATAAATATGATGACCAAGAAATGTATAATATCGTTATTACGATTTTAGTAACAATGGGTGATTTCGTCTCCCGAGTAGGGCAAGTAATCAATAATGCTGGAGATAATCGAGCATTCCTCGAAAGGCAACGCGTGTGACATGCGCCACACTTCTACGAACGAGTGCTCTTCATGGTATGTATAGACGGCGACAAAACTGTTTATGTAGATACATTTAAATTTTCTTAGCAAAAAAACTCCCAAATTTTTTCGCGCCCATGAAAATAATCTAAAATTGAAACCATCTTACCACTATTACATACGCTTAGCGAGTATTCAAAAGAGTTCTCACTCTGCTAAAATCCGTATTATCTAAAAACTGTCGCTGGTCAGTAATGCGGGTTGCAGACCAAGAGCTACCTAAGCTAAGTTAGTTTAGCTTAGCTTGTATAGCTGACGCAGTTTTTCATACTTGTGTGCAGACCGCAAACTATATAGAAGTATGAAAAATTAGCTCAGCTATGCTAACTAAGCTAGACTAACTTAGCTTAGCTCTTGGTCTGCAGACTGCAACCCGTATAAGTGAGTTTTTGCATTACGAGTTTGTATGTAACGGAAACGTTACCAATTTTAAATCAAAATAAAACAAATTGGTATAACATTTCAATTTCGTTGATGACACAATAAAATCGATCCAATAAAGTAAATTGAGCTTCTGTTTTATGAGATTGCACAACTCATTCATCGTTATTACGCTGACATGACATGTGAATGACCTACATTGTTAATTAAACTTTTGTCGTTGAATGTCCGTCGTGGACAGATGTCGTGCACGTGTGCTTGTGTGTGTGCACCGTCCCTATATTTCGTCAATAATGGCTCGGATCATAAAGTTAAGAGCTTTTGGTGTTTGCTGCTTAAGGTGGCACTAGTCGATATTTCTTCCATACAAATTTCGGGAGGGTATTACTCCACTGTTTGATATTGTGCATCCAAAGTTAAAAATGATATTGTTTTGTCTTATTATTAATTTTGTCTCTATGGAAACAGAATAGTAAAATAAAAAGCCATTAAAAAGTTATGAGCCATCAAAGATTCGTTATTTTTGCTATTTTTAACTTAGGGTACAAAGTCGGTACCTATCGATAAAGCTTAGTTATCGAAGAGTTCAAATAAGAAGTGGTTTTTTCATAAAACTCAATTTTCCAAAGGACTTTTCGAATTTTTTTATGCGCTTTTCAGTTCGGAAAGGTGTTTGTGCGCGTGTGTGTAGACTAGCATCTAACTGCTCATCACTGATACTATCTCTGTCGAACACGATGCCTGGTGAGACAGCGTGCTTTTCGGCCATGCTCACCAGTAAGTTCAAGCTCGCGACTAGTTCCACCTTAATGTCCCTTTATAATTTGGCGCCATGCTTTATTTATGTTTCAGTGGCAGACATGTTTGGAAGTCGGAACATAACACAATTTGAACATCGTTTTTTGTCAAATCTTGGGAAAGGCTAAAAGGGTGTTGTGTGCTGTGCAGTTTCATTTCAGCATGAGTTGATTAATTGGAACGTATTAAATATACTTACTTAAATAGTTACTTAATAAAAAGTAATAAAACGAACTATTTTTACATTTCCTGAAACCCTTTTATTTTTACACTGGCAGGTACTAACTAATCAATGAAACTCTTGCGTAAATTGATAATTAAGCTAATGGTCAATTAGTTCCCGTGCAGTCTTAATCGATTTTGCGTTGGTTACGAGCTTTTTCCTTATGGCAAGTTTTTTATCTTGATCTAAAAATACCTTAGAACTGTATGGGAGAGTAACCTCTCCTTTGATCTTTGTGGGGGCCGATACTGCAGTTAGGGATTATTTCGTCGAATCATTTTTCCTTATAAGTATCTCGATATTCTTTAATGAATCACGGTACGCAGATGCTCCACAAGTTACAAAATGGTATAAAAAGATAGGAAGATTACAGTTTTACTGTGTTGTTTAGGTTATGTTTAACAAGGAATAGTGAACCCTAGATAGAACCCTCTGATTGTATTAGCAGAAAAACAATTAATATAACCGTTTTTACTTAGGCGTTTAGTTTATTAGATTTGCGTCTGAATGTAACATTTAGTAATTTGTTAAGAGCGTTTACGAGGTACGGCATTTCATAAAAACTTTCAAGCCCTTGTGAAATGAATGAACCGAGTTTAATGAAACTTCATACGCAATTACGCATGAGCAGGATACAAAGAAACTAAAAACAAATAAAAACTGGATAAAAGGTAACTGGAAATCTCTGTTTTCAAATCAATTTAATTTGGCTGTAACACTAGTTTTCGAAAATGTTTTTGAAATTAATTTCGAAAAACAAGGGTTTGAAAGTTTGTATGAAATGCCATACGTCGTAAACGCTCATAAGAAGCCAACACGTGCCCAGTATCCATACAAAAACATCTGCATGATTCGCATTCATATAACTACAAAGTAGGCCATTCAAAAGTACGTATACCTAGTAGGTACACCATTAGGATACATTACATTTTTATTAGTCTGTTTAAAGACGGTAGGTATTATCGTAGACAGTGATTTGAAACAAACAATCTTCGAACAGGAATGCACGTGAAATGTGAAAAGCATTTCGAAGAATATTTCCAGCGTGAATTTCCCAAATGAAACAAATCGTCAAAATGCGCAGTTAGTTCACTTTCAGCAGTAGAACGATCGCGGGAAAACAGTGTTTTTGTTTACACAGCGGCCCATCCGCTAATTTTATCTTGACGATCGCTTGGAAGAAAGACGAAAGTATACATTTTACTCGGCCGATGGATTTTTCTTAGAAACTTTGTGTCGGCAACAACCTAACCCGGTTTATCTAAGACTTCTAGTTATCTCCAGCATCTGTCAAACTTGTCTAGTTTATTGCTAACTTTGACGTAGCTATTCTATTTCTAATTTAGGGTGATACTATAGGTATCATCCTAAAGTTGATCCCCGAGACAGGCGTAGAGTTTTTCCATGAGGAAAATCTCTAACATTACTTACTGGGGCTTACAAATATGCCTGTAACGAAACACCAATGATCAAAAACTTACGGAAAAAATTGGCTATGATTTGACAGTATGTATATTTATATTTTAAATTACATAACTTATTATAGATATTAGTAATGCTTATCTGTAGATAAATACAAATCCCTAAAATACAGGAAAGAAATAGATATTAAATTATACTCCAGCCGTTTTCCTGTTGTTTTGATTATAAAAACAAAAGCATGTCAGCTTCTTATCTTCATGGAAGTCGTAAAAGTATTGAGAGAAAGGAAAATTCAGTTTAAAACGCGGCGGTGCGCGGCTGCGAAAGCCAGCAATCTATGTAGGTACTTAGAATGTACCATAAATGTAGATGTGTGAATGTGTGTCTTTATTTTTCTTACTCTGTTGTTATTTTACAAAATTGCAACGTGTTTTACTGAGCACTGGTTCATAGTACAGACGCCATCAGGTCAACCTACCCCAATCTGTCAAATTTCTTTGATAGATTTTCAGCTATAGCACAAAGGAATAAGGTTCATATTCAATTGGGAAAATCTGACAGATTGGAGTAGCTTAATGTGCTGGCCTCTGTAGGTACCTATCAGCTTGACTAGTAAAGTAATCACTAAGCAATCCATTCCTAGAGACAATTACTTATAGACCATTTTCCTGATTATTCAAATCAAATCAAATAAATTATTTATTGGTTTGCAAACATGGATATTTAGTACTTATATGAGTCCTCCTTTTTCTACCGTCACATTACACAAATTTAAAGATATTATAATTTTAAATAACAATAAAATTAAGCAGGAGAATAAAATAAAACAAAATGATACAAAATATTACTTCGTAATCCTATGAGGATTACTCCCGAGGTCCCGAGTCCAGTGTTTGTTTTGGGTAGGTAAACTCGAGTGTATGTTTAAGTTCGAGAGCCAAGAAACCCGAAACACACTCAGTTTCTGAATTGACAATTTGAAGTAGATAACTTGTCAAACTCTACTTTAGCACGCCCCATATACGGCGATACAATCGAGTGTAGTCACTAAGTTTTAAGAGCTATAATGTTTATTTTCCGTTTATATTAATAGGGGTATAGGTTATCAACAGGAACAATAAGATTGACTACATTCAACATTTATAATAGCAATAAGAGCATTCTGACAAAACCCTAACAAAGTTTATTACCTACGGGTAGCATACTATTTCAATTTTTTTTCATACTAAACTATATTCCAAAATTTATTTTTCGTTAGTATTGTTGTAGGATATATCCCTGTGTTTAATTCAAATGTTATTCGCATGCTTTATAATCAAAACCTAAATTGTAATTCACACGAAATCAATGTCCATTTTTTACGGTTTCTCCAATAAGTTTGAACAATTTCAACGTTTTTCACAGCTACAAAGACCTGATGGAAGGTGTCCATCTTGGAATGTATTGACAGTGACGCTGATTATATTTTATCAATTTTTATTTCAACCAGAACCCTGCGTCTGACATGAATTAAGTCCCGACAAGGTTATGCATGGCTAATGCTTCATCACCGCAAGATCAACCTGATAATACAGAGATATTCAAGTGCAACGAGAAAACAGTTCCAAGTTACAACAACGATAGCCGTGATGATGAACCAGTGGCTGCAAAGTGAGTTCGTCGACAGTATAGTGCAGCTTCATGTTATGCACGGAATCAAGTGATGACCAAGATGGATACGTCTGGGACCGATGGCCGTTGGAGCAGACGAGTTCTTGGTCTCCAAACCACGAATCGGCAAGCTTAGCGTGACACGCACCTCAGTGATTACGGATCTATGAGCTTACAAAGATGACTGAAGCAAACTGATTGTGGTAAAACTTGTCAAAAGTATTTATCCAGGAATGGACTGCGATAGGCTGTACGAGATATTATGCCTATTGTAAATGCCTGGCATTTGCACGTTATAATGCACGGTGATAATATGGATCAGCTATACTTAGCTCTGATGACTGCGAGGTAATAAAAACAACATTAGGTTCGACCATCTCTCTTAGTCCAACGCTTGCCCCAAGACGTAGAGAATACTATTCAAGCGCTACAGAAACAGTTCCTATGCATTACACGTAGCAAAATTGTCAAAAAACATAATAATGTAGATATATCGAAAAACAGTGTCACCAAAATTAGCTACTAAGTATAATCAGCCGTTGCGCGTTGTACTCAAACGAGAACATTACTCTATAGGGGGACAGAATTATTTTCCCCCTTTTTTCTTACTTTTATATTTATTTGGTTAGTTTATGGTAGGAAAATAAGCATTCAGTAAATAAAACACATGTACCTACTTTATGGTTGGTGGTTAACCTTTTGACCGCCACGGTCGTGTATAGACGACAAATGAAAACGTGCCTAAAACGCCACCGTCGGCTAATGCCGACAAGAAAACACCATGTTTTAAGTACAAAATAAATAAACTAAATTCAGTTTTCTGTGTATAAACTTAAAATATGGTGTTTTCTTGTCGGCATTAGCCGACGGTGGCGTGTTGGGCACGTTTTCATTTGTCGTCTATACACGACCGTGGCGGTCAAAGGGTTAATGGGCTTGGGTTAAGGTAAATGCAGCCCGAAAAAATTTAAATTTCACATGTTAAACAGGGTTATGTTATGTCTCACGAGTGTTGTAGCCTAGAACAGTAAGGCAACTGTCAAAATGGCGCTGTCGTAGCTAGAACCTAACATAAGCACATACAAGGTGTGAGGTGGTTTTATTTCCGCGAAAATGATGCGTTGTTGTGTTCTTAAATGCTCCGAAATTGAAGTCTACCATTTTCCGAAAGACCCTAAAATTAAAAGATTGTGGCTATACTATTCGTTGAGATTCTTTTTAAATTAAACATAATTCGAGGTTATGTAGAAAACAATTAGAAGAGCTGGACTCCTTAGAGCGAGAAAAGTGGAAAGAGGGCAGGGAGGCCTTTGCCTTGCAGTGGGACAACACAGGCTTATAATAATAAGAAGAAAGTGATTAAGTACGAGGAAATATTTAAGGTTTAAAATACTGACACTTTCCATTTCAAATACTCGAATCATTTCAAACTCATGAATGAACACGAAATGGAATGAGTGAACGAAATATCAAATTGTAGGCCGTAGAGACAGCTATGATCATGCCATCTACAATTGGCTTAGCCCAACCTTCCCCATCCCTTTAGAATGGATAGTTAAATCTGTCTATACATAAAGGAGGCTTAAGTCCTAAGTCTTATTAGGCTATGGTTCACCGACGGACTTAAGCCTCTAAATCCGTCGGTGAACCATAGCATAATAAGACAAGTTTACCTATACAACGTGTAACGTTAAATGCGCAAAACCTGAAAATAGTTTGTTCATAATTGAAGGGGTAAGTGGACAAAGGTGTTATCTGGCAAAACTGAAAAAATCGAGTTTCTTGCATGAACATAGGTTTTGAGTGACGATAAATCGTCTGGTGGGCTCAAAACATCTAATTTTAATTGAAGGGGTAAGTGGACAAAGTAAATTATTTTCTAACGCTCATATCTCAAATTTGATTTTTTTGTTAGTTAACACCTTTGTCCACTTACCCCTTCAATTGACTACTGAATCGATTTCAGTAACTTTTAATAGAGGTTTTTTTTTAAAATTATGTATTTTGCCATAATGTCTGCCGATTGAGCTAAAGAAAATTAAGTCTTATTTTAAGCCAATAAGACTCAATTTTGAATGCATCTAGTAATGCTAGGTTCAACACGATTTTCTTAATAATAATATTAGGTCGGGGCAAAAGTATTTTCGTATTTTTCATACAAAAAAAAAAAATCTTTTAGGTTTAATTTTTTATTTATTTATAATATGTATGTGCCGTTTTGTTCGATGACTTGTTGCCATCTTGTGGGCAATGCCATGATCCCATTGTTGTAGAAGTTTTGAGATTTTTTATCAAAAAAATCTGACAGGCAGTTTTCACAGTGTTCTTTTGAGGTTAACTTTATGCTTCCTAAAGAGTTCTGAAGTGACCGAAACAGGTGGAAATCTGATGGAGCAAGATCAGGGCTATACGGAGGATGCATCAACACATCCCAGCCAAGCTCTCTCAATTTTTGCTGAGTGGCTATAAGATGAGTGCGGTCTGGCGTTGTGATGAAACACCACCCCCTTCCTATTCACCAGCTTCGGCCGGTTTTTCTCAATAGCTTCTTCTAACCTCATCAGTTGTTGACAGTAGAAGTCAGAATCGATAGTTTTACGCGGCGGCAAAAGCTCATAGTGGACGATTCCTTTCCAATCCCACCAAACACACAGCATCACTTTGTTACGAGTCAGGCCGGGCTTTGCCACGGTCTGTGGGGCATATCCATGCTTCGACCACGATCTTTTTCGGACATTCTTATCGTAAGTGATCCATTTTTCATCACCCGTAATCAACCGTTTAAGAAATGGGTCGGAATCATTACGTTTCAACAAAGAATCGCAAATGGAAAACCGTTGCATTAAGTTTGTCTCAGTGAGATCATGTGGTACCCAAAATATCAAGTTTTTTCTTGTACCCAGACTTTTGCAAATGCCGTAAAACTGTTTTGTGGTCAACATCCAGTTCTTCAGCAATATCATAACTACTAATATGTCGATCTTGCTCCACTTTTTCAAAAATGGCACTGATTTTATCCGTGACAGGGCGTCCAGAGCGAGCTTCATCCTTCACACTAAAATTTCCTGGCTTGAAAAGCTTGAACCACATTTGTGCTACTCGTATTGATACCGCATTAGGTCCGTAAACCGCACAAAATTTATTCGCGGCGTTCGTCGCATTTTTACCTTTTTTGTAATAAAATTTTAAAATATACCGAATTTCTTCGTAACATACATTCATGTTGCTTGCTTGAAAAACAATTGAGAAATGGCGGGAACTAGTTTTTTTTTTATTTATTGCATCTTTAGAATGTCAACATTTAATAGTATTAAAACCAGCCAGTTACATTCAGTACTGCCAAAGATGTTTGATTACTAACAATAGATTCAAAATACGAAAATATTTTTGCCCCGACCTATTATTTAGCTTTAAATAAAAATAGTTTTGGTCATTGTATTATGCTTTTATCTCAATGCTCCAATTGGGGTGTATGAGGTTTTGCGCATTTAACGTTACACGTTGTATAGTTGTGTATTTCCCTGGTGCACACGTACGTTATTATACGTAATTCGTGACTGGAAAGCCCCAGCATCACAGCACCCTGCGATGGTGAATCCCGGTCGCTTAGCATTTGTTTACCGTACGTGCGGTTTGTCTGCCTAGCATTTACGAACTCGGGGAATTCGAACTTTATAGCGATAGCACGTGTCGGTTGGCACATTGCCAAACAACAAGTTATGTAATATTTTAGGAAAAACGCGCCCGCGTTCACGGTAGAATGGTTCCGTGCCAGTAGTGTGAAATGGCGCCTAATATGCATATTGTTGCACTATGTCTGCTCTATTTTGTAAATAAGTTAGGAGAACTCTTGAAGGCAATGATACGAGGAAGACGTGCCACTTCAGCAGATAGGTAAACATTCACGTGAGGTGTCTAGCAGAAATAAGAATTGAAATATCGTGAGGATAGAGTTTAATGCTCTTATGTACCTACTGTTTCATAAAAAGCTCACCTTTTTACATAAGCTGACTTTGTAATATTGTAAAAAAAAAAAACCTTCAGTTGCCTAAAGATAAATAAAGATAACTATGGCTTTTAAAAGTAAAATATTACAAACAAGAGATTAAAAGCCTATGCGCAATTAAACTTAATCTTTCCACATAAATCTACGGGACACTTTAGCCATTTGATTGCTTCGTGGTTTCGCGAAAAAGCCATTATCACAATACAACGAATTTGTAGATACTGAAGTGTATATAATATCATTGATTATAACGCATTGTTTGGTTAGTGTATTATTTGGCGCCGGCGCGATATCGATAAGCGATATCACCTTCGTGAAAAGTCATTATCTTTGAGTAATCATAATTAATCTGATGATTTGAGTCAGACGATGTGTAATGTGTCATGGATCTCCCGGTAAATAGAGACTAGATTTCCTGCGAGTTGCCTAAATACTCAAATTGTAAAACAATGAATGATGCATGCAGTCCAAAATATTTCCTGAGGACACAACATTTTTGTAAAGTTCTGTAGTTGGAAACGGAATAGGTCGAAATGTTGCGATTTTCAATATAGCTCTGTGGGCCACTTCAGAGCAATTCGACACGCACTCACTCAACTCACCACACCGACACTCCTCATTCCAATTTGTTTTATACAGGGTTACTTTTCAATGACCAGCCAAATTTAAGGATGTGGTACAGACCACCAAATTAAACAACACTCCATGGGACCAACATCGTAATCGCGAAAAATTTATCAATTGTCCCTTACAAAACTTCTATACCTACCTACTCGACCTAAACGTATGGGACGGCTGAATTTTTATTCGCGATTACGATCTTGGTCCCATGGAGAAAGTTGTTTAGTTTGATGGTCTGTACCATATCCTTAAAGTCTGGTCATTGAAAAGTAACCCTGTATAATTTTAATTTTAAGATTTTTGCTTTTGTGTCTTATTTTATATTATAACTAGCTGACCCCGCAAACGTCGTTTTGCAAAAAAAAAAAAAAAACAGATAGTAGCCGATTCTCAGACCTACTGAATATGCATATAAAATTTCATAAAAATCGGTCCAGCCGTTTCGGAGTATGGTAACTAACACTGTGACACGAGAATTTTATATATTAGATTATGTTCCAAAAGCATAATAACATGATTATTGCGATACTCAAATTGGGAGTCGAAACTGTCTCTTCTAAATAGAGATTACCTACTCGGTGATCTAGCTAGGGGGGACCAGCGATTCACCCAAGTTTTCGTTGTACACACGGCTACACATCAAGCTATACAAAACCAGTTTACGCTGGTCTAGCATCGTACGAAAATCCTATACAATGTGAGATCAGCTTATACTGGAAATGTATAGCTTGATGTGTAGCCGTGTGTACTTCATCTGCCTAGCCTTTTTCCCAACTATGTTGGGGTCGGCTTCCAGTCTAACCGGATGCAGCTGAATACCAGTATTTTACATGGAGCGACTGCCTGGCTGACATCCACAACCCAAAAAAAAAAAATAACCGATTTCAAAAAAACACTACAAAGTGAAAAATAACTTTTCATCTTACTTACTTCATATTTAGCAAGAAAAGTTTAAAAAAATGGAAATAGCGATATAGCGAAATGGGTTCAACACCAGAAAATATAAAAACAGCTCCAAATGAAATTTTTACCGCAAAAATCGCGGGATACTTTGTTTTCATTAATTTGAGTTTTTATTTTGAGTAGGTATATTTTAGCAGGGTAGGTAGATTGGTAGTTGAAAGAAAAGTAGATTACGCACCTTGCTAAAGTGAGTTATTATTAATGCACGTGTGCACTTTGCGCTGGATACAACAATCTAGGTACTTACTATTCATTTCGGAAGTCGGTGTATCTGGATCTGTATTTTAGTTTTTTGCCACCGACTTCAAAAATTAAAGTTATTTTTCACTTTTACTGTTTTTTTTGGAAGTCGGTTGTTTTTTTTTTGTCTAAAAGTTTTTTATTATATTTGCATGCTCAATGCTCATGCTCTTTAGTGGGTCAGTTTGTAATTTATCTGTTACAATAGCCTATTGTCAAGTGCTCATCATAATAATAATAATAAAGTCCTTAATTAATAAATAGTTACATATACACTAATAGAGTATTAATAAAGTTACATAAAAGCTTACTAAATAAAAGAGTTTTACATAAATACTAGATAATATCAGTGTTACCAACCTATACCAAAATTTACCCCCAAGATTTCTTAAAAATCCCCCTAAAAAACCCTAATTATCTCAAGTTAAATTTCTTTCATGTAGTTCCTAACTCCCTAACTCGTTCGTAACTCATAAAATAAAACACATAGGTATTAGTCAAGAGACCTCCACAATAACAAACGAAAACATAAACAAACGTCATTACGTCAGGTTGTCAGGTTGTCACCTGTCAGATGTCACGGAGCGAAGGATTAGGAAAATAAATCATAAAACAGATGTGCAAACCTCTCAGACTGAGGTCTGAGGTGCAAACCGTAGATAGAGAATGATATTTTAGATACAAAAGGCATAGTTACGGAAAGATACGGATAAATAAATGAATGGAAATGAATATGAAAAGATCGAGGCTCGCAACTGCCCTGGCAATACAATACACTGTAACTTTTGAAAACTAAAGAGATTTATGACTATATACAGTTCTCCAGCATGTGTAAACCTTCATTTGAACGTAGTCCAGTGTTTTTTAGCTTGTCATATCTTTCAAAATATATATTGAAATGAAAAAAATTGGTTGTCTATAAAGTCGGTTTACGGACGATGTTTTTACGTGATAACGTCATATAGAAACATTGATGAATAAATGTGACACAAGCCAACGCTTGGGCCGATCGTGCCTCTATATCGCTCGTTCCGCGCTCTCGCTTGCACGCTCAGGCTCAAGCGGAACTTGACACTTTTTCGTGCGTGCGTGCAGCCGGTGTTCATCGATTTATAAGACGTTATCACGTGAAAAATTGTTGGTCAGGGGTACTAAACAGACATAGAAACTCACTAAGTTGATTTTAGATTGACACAGCAGCGCAGTTGGTTCCATTCCACGCACAGGCCACGTTCGTTTCATTCATTCGAGAACTAAGTCGCGGTGCGGTGATGTCATTCTATTCCTACTATTGTTCGATTAAAATTGCACATGTTTTTTGAAGCCCCTAGAAATATCCCCAAAAAATTTCTGCCCCTAAAAATCCCCCTTTTAACATTTCTTCCCCCTAAATTTAGGGGGAAAACCCCAAAGTTGGCAACACTGGATAATATTGAGGAAATTAATTAATTAAGGACCCTTCTTTGGGTAAAGGCCTCCTCGCTTCCTTGCCACTCTTTTCTGTCCTGTGCTGCTGTAGGCCAATTCTGACCTGCTACTTTTTCGATCTCGTCGACCCATCTTTCTCGTTGGCGTCCTGGTTTCCGTTTACCTGATGGGCCAGCCCACATGGTGGTTTGTTTGCTCCATTTTGAGTCCTCAGAGCGTGCTATGTGACCTGCCCATTTCCACTTTAATTTCAGCGAGTGCTTTAGGGCATCAATCACTCTTATCTTCTCGCGAATGGTGGTGTTTCTTTGTTTGTCTTTAAGTTTAATGCTCAATATACTTCTTTCCATAGCGCGCTCTGGCATGTTTGTATTTTGTTTCGGGTTTTTCAACTGCTCATCACTTTTTACAAAATATTGCTTTTCCCGATGCAGCCCAGGGGCGTTAATTGTTGAGGAGTTCTCCTAGTAAGAGCCAGGAGAAGTGGAGTTGATTGAGATGTCACCATCAGCTCCACTTCACCATACGCATTGTGACGAGCATAAATCGCTACCCTATATAAATACTTATTCGCATTTCGGCCACGGTGGCCAATCTCAACAGACACCGAGACTAGTTTCGGCGCGGCATATGTTATAGTCCACCAAGTTTGTGCGCAGACACAGGACTCCTTCTTCCCACACTCTCGTAGTCCGACGGGACGTCACGACACGACCGGAGACAGGTCAGGCGCAGGACCAACTTTCCGAGACACGGTGATATGGCACACTGCCAACTTCCAGATTCCGGGCTGGGAGTAATGGAAAAACCCAATAACACTTTGCCCGAACTGGGAATCGAACCCAGGACCACACTCAGCAGTCGCGCTTGCGACCACGAGACTAACAAGACCAAGATAAACAAAGACCAACTGTATCCTAATTCAAGCAGTATACAACCTAGAATCACGCTCAATCCTTGTAACTAATACAATTCTCAAAATCCAACCGAGCACTGTTATTGTTTCTCGTTATTTACATTTATGTAAATAGGTCGAGATTAGATAATGTTCTTCAACTAATTACATCGTAACATGCATAGTACAATAGTGTACGATGTTATCGCTTCGATGAATTTTGAAATCAATGAATACCTCCGCTACTGCTAGCAGGAAAAGATAAATTGTTTTTTATTTTACACGGGGAAACAGTAGTCGTTATCGTGGACATGTAATCAGATTTAGCGATTGGATTGCCCTAGTGACGTTGTCTTTTTATAAGTAGGATTAGTTACTCAGGCTAGAGACAAAAAAAAACGGAAAAACGCATTGAATTTTCATCAGGATTCAGTTGGTCTTACTTTTATCTACTGTTAGCCTGCATCATCCAACCACTGGGCAAAGGGTACTATTTATTCTGTGGCAAAGGTGACTGACTTCCAGCTCTTTCGATCTAGGATTAAAGTGGACCTCGGTACATATATTTTCTCCAGCTCCTCCCGCCATCTTCTACGGGCGCAACGCCTTCTGCCTGTATCAGGGCTCCCGACCCGAGCCTGTACCCGAAGTAAAAAACGCATGTTGATTCCGGCCAGCATATTATAGGCCAGCTATTCACAACGCTTCCGTACTGTATTGAACATCAATCAATGTTATCGTAGGAGTCCTCTAAAGGATGTTCACAAGTTCAAAACCTCCAAAAATTTTGTCAGTTTAAATGAATTAAGCGACAACTGTTCTTCCGACAGCTGTTTGCTGTCAGGGGCAAGGCAAATCAGGCTATCGAAACGTGTCGTGTTATTATCGATAGCGAGTCGGATGATTGTGAATAGCTATGCAGATGAGACTTTTGGAACATTTTCTGCGATGGAACAGATGTGCTCGAAATTCCATGGCGCTATTCCGCTTGGCTTATGTGTCTATCCTTATTCTCTTCGTATTTTCTTTCTGTCTGCTGAGCTAGATTAACCAGTCAGCGCGCAGCGGGACTCCCCTTGCAGAGTATTGCGTGTTCCGTCATAGTGAATAAGGCACTGAGGGGATTATTTATGCGATAGATAGGTACAGAAAGGTTAAAGCTCATTAGTCATATATGTGTTGTTATTATTTGATTATCGATGTCCGCAATTAATTTGCAATATATAAGAATAAATTGAGATGTATAATAAAATCCAGTGTAGCTTTTTTAATAACATTAACATAGTTTCGTAAACGGACGTGCTGCTATTTATGCTGATGTAATTAAAACTTTATGCGAGTCAGGTACACTCTAATTAACTAATTTTTAAATTAACCCTTGGTGTTAATTAGTTGGGAAAAAAGGACAGATTACTAATCAACTGTTTCTGTATTCAGCATGTCACCAGTATGTGCGGCTGTTCAGAGAAAAAAATCATTTAGCATATTCTAGTCTTTCATGAAATTTTCACCTTCCCCAAGCTTTTACACCTTTTTTTCGTTAGATAGGTGTTTTTAAAACTGTCGAAGAGTTGAGGTCGAACATAACAAAGGTCATAGCAACATGTTTTGTAGTTAACTCATTGGCATTTGAAGTAATTGTGACGTACCTGACATGAATTGCGATCAAGCCGCAATGTAATTTATTACAATAAAACCTTTTGTATTAGGACTCCGTACAGAAGGCAGGAAAACCATTGGTGTAATATTTTTGTTATCACTGTTGAGAAAAGGCCTCCCTCTACTGCGCTCTTTTCATTTTTTCAACTTTTCGCTAGTGTAGTTGAATCCCTCTCAACAGCCTACTGTCCAGTTTATCTCGACCACAGATAATTTAATAGATACACGTAGATAACGCAAGAGCAACTACTTCGCGTGCCAAAACTCGCGCCAACTTATATTCCACTCTCGCGCTCAGTCCTGCCGATCGATTCTGGGAAAATCTCACCGTGAAAAGTTAGGTGAAGTGAGTTTAGAGTGAGCTGTCAAGAGTATCAATCCCTAGCATCACGATGACACTGACAGCTCACTCCACGCTCACTTCACCTAAGTTTTCACGGTGAGATGGTTACAGAATCGCACTGCTGTGTACTGCTGGCTGGGTGAGCGTTGGCGCTAGACCCCGGGGATGGGGCGAGACGGGTGCCGCAGGCGATCTTTGAATCGATTTGATTTTCCCATCACTAAATAGTGCTTGTGCGTCATAATAGGTATTCAAAAAATGGCACGCTTAGTTTTCATACAGATCGTGATACTTGCGTTACTCATTAATTTGACAATGATTCGGATACATATGGAATTTCTCAGTAGCAGCTCAGAGCCTGGATTTGTGTCTGCTTGATGACATTAGGCTCGCTCCCTATTACATGGGACTTGGACATAATTAGCGAAATGTGTACGTAATTCAGGTGCACCTCTGCCTAACCCTTTGGATGAATAAAGGCGTCATGTTCTGTTATTGGGATATTAATTTTGCGCTGTGATCATCTGTTCGAAATTGGTGGCTTGGCCTATCCCACTGGATATGATTAGAATGCAGAAATTGCTATTACCTAATAAGTATTATACTGTACCTTCTACGTTCTACCCAATATTTGTTAGTGAACGTAGTCACATTAAAGGAGGAAAAAATAATTACGTTTCAATAAAATAGTATCGGTGTAAATATGTAATGGATTCACGTATAACGATAGTACTATTAGTTATTCTGTGGTATTACGGTCTACATTTTGAATTCCGCGTAGTGGCCTTTTAATTACCTTCATTAAAATTTTCCAATGAATTTTGTATGTTATTATGACGTTATAATAATTAAAATTACATTTAATGATAACGATCTCTTTGAAATTGATATTTATAACATGTTTGTTGTTTACAAATATTTAATGAAGCCCAAACCTGGGTTGGGTAAGTTTGTTTCAACGCATATAATACTAGTAATGTTTTAGTATCTTACCTTTGTTCTGGCAGTTTTAAATCAATCGATTATAATTATATTATTTTACCATTTATGTACAGAGGCCAGCACATCAAGCTACCCCAATCTGTCAAATTTTTTTGATAGATTTTCAACTTTATTGCAAGGGAATAAGGTTCATATTCAATTGGGAAAATTTGACAGATTGGGGTAGCTTGATGTGCTGGCCTCTGTATACACATGCATAATGAACAGAGAAGAAATAAAAACAGAACAGAAAAATAGGTATAAAGGTGATGCTTATTTCATAAGAATTGTCTTCCAGCATACCTGCGATATGAAAGCAGATAGAGAGATGTAGACAGCGTGTGTAAGGGGAAAGGAAACAAAATCTATACTAATATTATAAAGCTGAAGAGTTTGTTTGTTTGTTTGTTTGAACGCGCTAATCTCAGGAACTACTGGTCCGATTTGAAAAACTCTTTCAGTGTTAGATAGCCGATTCATCGAGGAAGGCTATAGGCTATATATCAGCGGAGCGCCAATGAAGAATGTTTCAAAATCCGGGGATTTTTTTCCTATTAAGAGCTTCCGCTGCGTGCGCTGCGTAAACGGTTAAAGTTTCGCAAAAATCATATATGACAGAATTGTTCCCCTTTAAAAGCTTTAAAAAAAGTCCGCAACAGCATATGTCTATCTTTTAAGGTTAGCTCACTATAACCTCTTTTATGCAAACCAAATTTGTTCTAATATAATGCATTATTTGCGAAGGTGTTTTTATAAACATGGTATTAATCCTTATCCAAATAAATACGTTATTCATCACATGTATTTAATTTTGAACAAAATTGCCTCTGACATCATTTGATTTCAATGTATATCTTAGGAGATATCATAGTTTTAAAATAATACTAATAATAAAGCTGAAGAGTTTGTTTGTTTGAAACACGGTTTGAAAGCTCTAAATCTCTGGAAGTATTGGTCGCACATATAAAAATATTTTTGCGTTTGATAGCCCAGTTCTTGAGGAAGGCTATATTCTATTAAATTTGACGCTAGGACCCTTAGGAGTTAAGCAAAAAGAAAAAAAGTCTGAAGTTTTCGCCAAGCGAAAACGAAGTAATAGCGCAGGCCGGCGACACGTTGCGACGGGGTGGATCGGGGAAACAAAAAAAATTTACGCGGACGAAGTCGCGGGCAGAAGCTAGTAATAACATAAAATCAATAAAAATAAGTGAATTTATATTGATTTTATGTTATTATTTTGTTGTAAAACTAAACAAATATTATGAGAATATAAGAAATACATACATACAATTAATAAACATACATACTTACTTCCTACTAATATTATAAATGCGAAAGTTTGTGAGGATGGATGGATGGATGGATGTTTGTTACTCTTTCACGCAAAAAATACTGAACGGATTTTGATGAAACTGTACAGTAACATAGCTTATACATCATAATAACACATATGATACTTTTTATCCCGATATTCCCATGGGATCGAAACCGCGGGGCGCAGCTAGTGTAAAATAAATATCTTGTGAACCTAGCTGTATACGATAACATTCACACTTGACTCCTATAAACTTTAGCCGTTTTATAATCTATACAACTTGCTAGTTATCATCAATAAAAACAATGAAACCGTCGACGTATGAATGGCGGCCGGCTGTAGTGGAATTCGCCAATTTATTTAATTAATTCATTGTAAACATTGTAAACTTGCTTCGTTTGTATGTTTAAAAAAAAAAAAACGACAGTTTGTCTATAACGTAGTATGAAGTTTATCATTGACTGGCCTAAAATACAATGAGAATGCAATGCTTAATGCTCATCGCTTAATAATATCATAAATAATTTCAATCCGGTATCACCCTCTGCTGTGAATAGGTAATCAGCCTACAATCCCAAACTCAAGATCTGTATTTCTTTACCTGTGTTAACAAATAAAAGTGATTTGATTTGATTTGATTTGAATCCCACTGCTTCCATTGCTGGGAATGCTGGGATACAGATCCGTTATTATTGTAAGGGCAGATAGTAATGGAATATCCTGTAGGAACTGTCTTATCCAGTTTCACTGGGATTTGAATCGGACTTGAGTGTACCTACACTACGTTGATCCGTAAAACCCATGCCAAATAAGTTAATTAAATGGTTGCTTATCTTCAAATTGTTTGGAAAATTATTGGAGCTAGATGTTAGCGGACGTTGATTCAACTCAATATTGGGCAGAACAAAAATGGGGTGTGGTTGTATGTACCATGGATACGGCCGTGTGTTGTACGTGAATACGTTTACGTAACGGGGTTGATCCGCTCGGCCGCATTCATTCTTTTACGTTCCCGGCACCGGCACTGCTTGACTCGGTCATATGGTGTTTTATTGGTACCATTCAATTGCTTTTGAGAAGCCCTTTCCAACCGTATACGATCTCTGTATTTGGATTTGGCTTTTTGACGCGTATAGGCCGACATTATATATTTTTTATATTATTTTCCTTTTTATTTTAACACATTATATTCACTGTCACTATTTTACACTAATGTTTTGTATAAGTACAATCGATAGAATTTGACAAGAGCTGAGGAATGAAACTTAACGAACGTCGTAGCTTTTCTGTGTCAAAAGTTATACCTACTAAGTGGAAATCTCGATAGGCAACAAAATTACCTCAAAATGGCGGCGCTTCCCCCTCCACCGTGCGCGATGCGTCACAGTCCTCACTTGGCGTAATTAATTTTTCGATCCTTTAGCTCTCCAATGGTGTAACTGAATTCAGGATGGAGATAATAGTTTTGAAGTTGCAACACCAAACTCTATCCCCCGATTATGTTATCATTAGTTTTTTTGACTTGCTTCCCACTAAGCAATTTTAAAGACGTATTCACGTCAAACAATAAAGCTCAATCTCAAAGCATTATTTCATTTAAACCATTTACAGGCACTTTTGAATTGTCAAAATTAAATAGTCGGTCAGTTAATCAGAAAGTTGTAGCTAGTCTAAACGACGATCTGATAAAGTTTGCAGGGTAAACATGGCCAGACATCACACAAGACATCCCGGTTTGAAAGGAAAAATGGCAGGCTTTTGCCCAAGAGCGGGACACAATACCTATAGGCAAACAAAAAAAAAATAGTTAAGTAATCTTGAATAAATAAAAAAGTGAAACTCACTAGTGGTTTCGGATCGAGAGAGGTACAGTCAGCAAAAGAGATAAGTATGCAGGGTCGTCGAATATAGTTAAAGTTTAGTAAGAACCCGATTGATGTTTTCGAATAAAATTTAATTTAACTAATTAATAAAACAAACTATATTCGACGATCTGCATACTTATCTCCTTTGCTGACTACATCTAAATGTGATACATACTTGTATGGAAGACAAAACTACAGTTTCAAATTGTGTTATCAACGGATTTTTTGTAGTACAGCGAAGCCGGTTTATAACGCTATTACATATTTCGCATTCACTGTTTTTTCATAGCACTTCTGCAATAAACAAACTTCAATGACCTTGGTTTCCATTTCGATCCGGATTTTAGTGCCTACACCAAAGTTGGAAAAAATAAAAGAACCGCAAACTATGTACCTACTCCATTTTAGTACATTTTTGCTCATAAGTATTTTGTAATAGGTACCTGCAAACAACTTTATGCTTCGTGTATCTAGTCAATTACATGTAATAACAAGGCTTTATAATATAGGAAATGCATTTATAGGAAATCCATAGTTTCTATGAATGCATTATACGTTTTTTTCGTGTCAGCTAATTTTCCGATCTTTAACCTCGATTGCTTCGAACCGCGAGGTACGGCCGTATCATAATCACATTAATTGTTTATAGTGAAGTGTTTTTACCGAATTTCCGAGAATTGGTGTAATTTGTCTCTTGCCATGTTCCGTGTCCCCAATGAGGGCCAATTACATGCCGATTAAAATAGCATTAACGAAATTACCGGTGCGCGACAGGCAGCTGCGTTGCGTCTGCGCAAGTCTTGTATGATGCGTGTATTGCGTTATGGTTTTTAATACTGACGACATGATGCGGTATTTAGTAGTTTTCTAATGATTCAATGGTTACTTAGAATTATTTGTTTGTATGCTATGGGGGCACGTGCACTTCCTGTATTGCAATATTTCCTCGTTCAGGTTTGTTGTGACTAGACTAGGGAAACTGCATAGGTACAATATAATATCCCACTGCATATTTTATTAAATATTGTATTGCTCAAATAGGTAAATTAATCTTTGTCATCATCATCATCATCATCTACCTAGCCTTTTCTCAACTATGTTGGGGTCGGCTTCCAGTCTAAACGAATGCAGCTGAGTATCAGTATTTTACATGGAGCGACTGCCTATCTGACCTCCACAATCCAGTTATTGGGTAATACGATACCCCTCGGTAAGACTGATTATCAGGCTTTCGGGCTTCTTACGACCTTAACGGGCTTTCCGAGGCACAGAGGGATCTTGGCATGTGTAGATGGTCACCCATCCACGGACCAACCGCAGCAACCTTAACCTGATCGATGGACCCGTGCGGCTGTTATTACCTACTTAGTCACAAGCCCTTTTAACCTCATCCCTTTGGTCCCAAAATTAATGTCTTTATTGATGTTAATATAACATAAAGTTCCTTAAACCGGCACTGTAAGGGTATAAAAATTAAAACAGCAATGAAAAACACTACTTAGATATCCTACAAAATAACGACCCAGAAAATAGGTTAACACTGTAATTTTATATAAGCTTTACAAGCAACACTTAGCGAAGATTTTCTTGGAAAGTATCAATAACTTCGGAGTACAGGGGTGTGTCGTAACGCCTGAGTAACCAAGGGGCTCGGCAGGGCAGGCTACCGGCACCGACCTTTCGTTCTACCCGACTGGATAACACCCTTCTGTTTATCCAAATATATTCTCTATCTGTTTCTCTAGCTGGTTTTACTATCGCTTTTGGTTCAATATTTAATAATAATACTAGCTTCTTCTGAGGGGCCTGTAGCTAAATAATAACAGCCGCACAGGTCGATCGATCAGGTTAAGCTACGCATGCCGCGGTTGGTCTGTGGATGGGCGACCATCTTTACATACCGTGGACCCCTCCGTGCCTCGGAAAGCACGTTAAGCCGTTGGTCCCGGGTGTCATTCGTGGATCTTTGACACTCGTTACGGGTAGTCGGAAGCCCGAAGGTCAGACAACCAGTCTTACCAAGGGGTATCGTATTACCCAGTAACTGGGTTGTGGAGGTCAGATAGGCAGTCGCTCCATGTAAAATACTGGTATTCAGCTGCATCCGGTTAGACTGGAAGGCAGAAGATGATGACTAGCTTCTGCTCGCGTGAAATTTCTTGTTCTCCCGACCCACCTCGTCGAATTACATCGCCTGCCCGCGCTGTTACTTCGTTTTCGTTTGGCGTTCTTTCTAACTTTTTCTTTTTGCTCGTCTCCTAAGGGCTCTAGCGTGATGTTAGAACATACTTAGCCTTCCTCAAGAATTGGGCTAAAAAATGTAAAAAGAGTTTTTCAAATCCGACGAATGGTTTTAGATATTAGCGCGTTCAAATAAACTCTTCAGTTTTTTTTTAGTAAGTATAAGTATAGATTTCTCTGCTGTGAATTTGTTTAAAGGAAGTAATTCTCAGTATGCGGAGGCTGGATTTGAGCCCAGTTAGTCGTACTAGATTTATTTATGGGACTAATGCCTGTCATAACTATACTCCATTTACAATAAGATTAGACATTTAAACAAACCTTTTTTACCGTCTGTTCAATCGATTTTGACTTCTATTCCGTAGGCATAAGGATTGCATTAAAAGCAAAAAACAGTTGTTATTGTAAGCACTTTTTTTGCTTTTAATGCCATCCATATGCCTACGGAATAGAAGTCAAAATCGGTTGAACAAGCTGTCAAAAAGGTTTGTTTAAATGTCGAATCTTATTGAGAATGGAGTAAAAAGAGAGGTTTTTGAGGAATAAAAATCTTGAAGTCAGCACTCACGCATGTGTAATTTGACAATAATGAAAATAAAAAAATATGATCTGCAAATGATATTGATGTTATTGAGTTGTCGATTCCAATAAATTCAGCCTTTAAAAGGGCGTGGCATGGGCTGGCTTTCTCTTCCCACAATTTTTCATCTATAAAACGTAAAAGTTTTTCAAATTCTTAAGTAAATTCTTGATACTTCATCGGATAATATTTTGCTCCATCTATAAAAGCTCACTATTGTATTCAATTACCGGCATTTTTTTTGTAGATTTTTTTCGCAGTTTTCCCTTTCATAATTGTTGTTCATTCACTATTCATCTTATACGATGAATAAATAATAAAATAACTGGGTTGTTCCAAAAATATATTCGTAGAAATAAAGCCAGTGAAAGGGAAATTTAAAAATAAAAGGAACATCATAGGATAGTCGATACTACATTGGGTAACTGAAAATAAAACAGGAAATTCGTACTTAAGTATATTAAATTAACTGAATACCAGGCAGCCCTTCGTGCGATAAATTTAATTTCACAAAGCATACACGACCAGCGGTGTAATTGCGTAACACACTATTAGTAGCAATGGGTTTAATTTTGACAGATCAACAACGTTCATTGCGTTTTTTACATTGTTGAGCAGACACATTTCTCGAATATATGACGCAATGGATTAGCAATATGCTTCAATATGATTCAAATTGAGATCGATTAGGGTGCAGGATACATCGTTTTAACCTGATTGCCATTCCGTGACATTGAATTTGTCGCTGAAGTATTTTCTTTAGTTATGGCTCTTTTGCAAGCATACGGGCTTTATTTCCTTTTTTCAAGATCCTAGATTTGTGTACCTACTTTAACTTATTTAACAATTAATGTCTTAGGCAGAAAACGCACGTCTTTACTTGTAATAAAGAGGTGCAATCAATAATTCTCTCGTCTTCAGGAGATTTTCTAATTGTTACAAATAACATACAATTGTAGCACGCCTTTTAAACAGCGGAAGTACATGTAGGTACTATGTCATGTACCTATCTATCTACGTACTTTTCCCCTATTCATTCTTAGATGGAGTCATATTTCTACCAAGAATTCCGTTCGTCACGCCATCTTTAAGGTGCAGGGCGGATTCCATAATTAATTCCACTAATATTAAATAGAAGAAAAATGTCTGTTTGTTTACTTCAGTGTTCTTGGAAAACTATGAACTAAGTACTTCTGAGATTTAAAGAAAAAATAATAGATGGTTTCTTGAAATCACATCGACATACTTAGTTACGAACTCGTGTCGTGTTTGCACAATAAACAGGTCTTTTTTATGAGAAGAAAAAATTTGAGACACTGAATTTCGTAATGTTAGTAAGTTTATCCGAGAAATTCTTGGGAATCACTTAACCGGCCGCAATGTTTGATCTGGTAGCGTTCCAATTGGGTCACAGCAGACCTGACTAGTTCCATACTGCATAGTTACATACTTGTTATTGCAGTGTCTGTTATCTGTTATAATCTAATCCGCGTTCAGCCATTCATCATGTCGAAGGTAAATCAATTTGTCTATATCAATATGTATTTAATAATAATGGATTTAGCTTCAGGTGTTTGTTCTATCATGGGATTAGATATTATGTTGAATACGATACAACGCAACGGTGGGGTGGGAGTTAATCTTGGGACGTTATATCTACTGAGATGCTGATATCTACCTACATTATGCTTACATAATGTAGGTATAATAGCTCTTAAGCTATGTTTATTGCAGTGTATCTCTCTAATAATGCCCAGTTGTGTAATGTTCAATTACAAACGTGCATTGTGATTACACTTTCAGATACCTATCTACATTATGAGGCTATAGATTTGTACAAGCTGTATGATTGTGTTGAAGTTGACAATCTCTTCGAAAAACCTGACGTCACAATCCCATATTTGACAAATAAGTACTCCTATTATTATTTGTGGTTAGGCTCATCGACTCTACCTCCTGCCGCATATGGACCGGAACATTCGGCATTAAGGTGGATGCTCAAGGTAGCCCGCGAAATACAAATTTTCATACGTTTTTTGCAATTTGCAAGTCAGTGGCCCCGATTCTGTTGTTCACAAACTAAACTAAATTTAAGTTCAGTGCATCTTTTTCTTTCTATTTCACTATGAAAAGGACAGAAGATAAATATTAGTTTATTCCTGTCAAATTAGATAATCCATAGACAAGTTTAGACGTGATTAAAAAATTGGCTACTAAAAATAAGTCAATTTACGTCAGGCGCTGACTAATTTGACAGGACTAAACCAATATTTATCTTCTGTCCTTTTCTTAATGTAATAGAAAGTAAAAGATGCACCGAACTTAAATTTAGTTTAGTTTGTGAACAACATAATCGGGGCCAGTATTAGGTTATATTATGGTGATCCAAATTTGATTCGCGGCTGTAACAAGGATGTATTTACAGAATTATAATCATTAAAGTCATCAATACAATAATACCTACATATTGCAAATTGCAAACAACGTACATAAGAAAATTCGAATTTCGCGGGCTACCTGAAGCATTCACCTTAAGACTGTGCCGACCGCACAGTGGCGCCCTCATCGTTTGTTTGGTTATTTCATACAATTTAGAATGAAAATGCAGAAAATAAGCACGTTAAGTTGTGCTTCACAAGATTATACGTTAATATTATTAGAAGCGGTAGTTTTATATTGTTTAGTTTTATCATAATCCTTAAAACGGAATATAGTGGCCACTTTTATCCGTTTTAAGGATTATAATGAAATTAAACAATATAAAACTACCGTTTCTAATAATATTAACGTATAATCTTGTGAAGCACAACTTAACGTGCTTATTTTCTGCATTTTCATTCTAAATTGTATGAAATAACCGAACAAACGATGAGGGCGCCACTGTAGGGTCGGCACAGTCTTAAATGAGTAGTAGTATTTTTCCAAAATGATTTTGAAGACAATCTTTATGTATTGGGAGAATATAGGCGTGTTTGTAGTTTTACTATGGTCAAATATAATGAAATCTTAAGTACTACAAGAAATCAAACAAAGTTATGATTTCTTTACGTTTATTTTAAGCTAACGTCTTTACATCACACCCGCTATATTGTCACTCTTTTCTTCCAAACAAAATTATCTTCTCATTCTAAAATCGCTTGACTGTTCGAATGTAACCAGCACCTTAATTGCGTAACCCACTACTAATCGGAATCTCAATCATTTTGAAGCAAATTGCTAATCCATTGCTTCATAAGTTCGAAAAATTTGTTTGTTCGACACGTAAATAACGCAATGAATGTTGTTGAACTGTCAACATGAAACCGATTCCCATTGATAATATGTTACGCAATTGCCCCGCAGAGTTATTTTCACATAAGGTCGACTTTAGTATACAACCTTTACAATATCTAAGTTATTTAACGGAGTACCTACGAATATAGGGTGACTGGTAATTAGTGACCGATACCTAAACACGTGATTGTACTCATGATAACAAACAGCTTTTACTATGGGACCAAACCTGAATTCGTGAAAAAAATCTGCTGTTTAGTCATTTATGTTCGCCTAACTGGTCAAAATGTAGGTACTGAACAGCAGATTTTTTTTCGCGAATTCAGGTTTGGTCCCATAGTAAAAGTTGTCTGTTATCATGAGTACAATCTCGTGTTTAGGTATCGGTCACTAATTACCAGTCACCCTATATATTTAGCAATAAGCAAATTTAGTTATACTTATAAGTACTTAAGGCAGATGTTAGTAAATCTGTCGGTAACTAAATGCTTAGAATTGCTGTCGTAGAAACGTATAGAACCAAGCGTGATTAAACGTTACTATTCAGCTATCCGCATGACTAACATTTCAACGATGGCAACAGTAGGTAAAGCCATGTTCACACACATAATTTCAAACATTTCAGTTACTCTTAAATGAAAGCTTGACAGCCCATCATTTACTTACACCGTTTTCCAACAGCTCTCGGAACACATTCCAGGAACATGCAGCTGTTGTATCCACTACATTATAATTATCTTTCTCACTACATGGAAACAGTTCCGATTATCGTCATAAAAAAGCTAGTTATTAGTGGAACAACAATTGCAATTTATTGCAGTGAAACAATACTTGGTAACCAGCTATTATTCTATACTATCGAATAACTACAGGTTCTAGAAGCTAATTGTAGGTGCTGTGGAAATCCACACTGTCTACGATATGGAGATTGTGAACAATCTCGTGGAACGTAATACAAAAAGGGTTTCTTTTGTTTGTGGGAAAAGGAGGTAGATTTAAGGCGAAAATACATATTAGGGTAGCCCGCGAAATTCAAATTTCCTTAGGTTTTTTTTGGAATTTGCTGGTCAGTAGGTATTAAGTTGTAAATATATTAAATTACTGTTAGAAAGCGGTCTTCTTATAGTTTATGTTGTGACAGTCAACAAATAATAAACCCCGCATCCCGTTTATAACCAGAGGCAACTTGAAGTTTGCTCTGTTTTGTACAACATTATCTAACCACTCTAACTAATCACGCACTCTAAATAATAGATTAATGCTTTCCCGTAAGTAAAAGACATTCTGTCTTTCGGTGAAACAGGTTGAAATGATCATATATTAATAGGCTCACAAAGGAGAAAAGGAAACTTAGTTAACTGAAAAGTCGCTCTGAATATTGTTTTCGAAACTGTATTATTGCTGTGATGATAATGAATGAGCGTCTGCTATAATAATATACATATTAGGTATGAACCTACAATAATAGGCTATTAATATCGCAAAGTTTATTGAGTCAATTCAGATAACTGTGAATGTGGGGCGTCCCTCTAAAGACTGAATAATCTGGGAACATCCAACGGAATGCATTAATTTTACCTACACTTTACCTAATGTACATAAAATATAAGATGTTTGAACACATTAATGGCACATATAAATGTATTTATGGAACACAGAACTTTATTACATAATCGATTAAGACTGCGCCGACCGTACAGTGGCGCCCTCATCGTTTGTTTGGTTATTTCATACAATTTAGAATGAAAATGCAGAAAATAAGCACGTTAAGTTGTGCTTCACAAGATTATACGTTAATATTATTAGAAACGGTAGTTTTATATTGTTTAGTTTCATCATAATCCTTAAAACGGATAAAAGTGGCCACTATATTCCGTTTTAAGGATTATGATAAAACTAAATTAAATTTATTTAAATTTATTTCTAGTTTCAATAATGTTACGTAATATACGTAACATTATTGAAACTAGAAATAAATATTAACAGGTTAAATATCAGTTTTATTTGCAGTAAATACTTATTTTCGTTTAAATACAACAATAAGTTAAAAATTCAAAAAATTACATTAAAAGACATAATTAGCTTTTTGCAAAATTTCTTTAGTTCGTACGAAATTCCGAACGTGTTTGTCTTTGAGGTCGAATTCAAAATCGGAACTTTGAAAGGGCTGGTCTTTGTCTCTCTCTCTTTCTAATGGCGGGAAAGAGATAGAGTGTGAATGTTTCGAATTGTATGATTAACCCAAGGCTGAGTAAGATATTCGCGGCTTTCTGAAAAAACAATTAAAAAGTTACTTTTCTCACTCAGTGAGCAAAATCGGATTTTGCTCACTGATTTCAGGCAGCAAAACCTACATGTTTGAGCTACTGAAGTGAAAAATTAATTCCTTGGCTATAACGATACTGCCTATCGATTCTGTAAAAATCTCACCGTGATAACTTAGGTGAAGTGAGCGTGAAGTGAACTATCAATGGAGGCAGTCCCTAACATCAGGTGGAATGACAGCTGACTTCACCTTAGTTTTCACGGTGAGATTTTTACAGAATAGCACTGCTGCGTCGTTTTATGTTTTAGTACCGTTACAAATTTTAGAACGTTTTACGATAAAATTAGTGGTAACGGAACGAAATTCCTGATTCAAACCTTTCAAACCACCGGTTAGGTATTTAAACAGTTGGTTTATGTCAAATTACCTAAACAAATTTTAAATGTAGAACTGATATTTAATCAGTTGCTTTAAATGTTGGTGAACACAAGGCTGAATCTGTGGCCGACATAATCGTTAGTTTATTATTAATGTTATTAAAATTACATTTACATTTAAATTGGCTTCTTTTGCCAGTCCCTCGTAAAAGTAAATATTATTGGAGCGCGTTTATGGGAACTCAGTAGGTACTTATAGGTAATCTGCGATGATGGCTCGCGTCAGTTCGAGTCAAGGAGTACTTTATATATACTGCCGATCGATTCTGTAAAAATCTCACCGTGATAACTTAGGGGAAGTGAGCGTGAAGTGAGTTTATCAATAGAGGCAATCTCTAACATCAGGTGGAATGACAGCTCACTTCACCTTAGTTTTCACGGTGAGATTTTTACAGAATAGCACTGCTGTTCGCTTAGTTTCGTGTCATCTTGCTGATCAATTCTGTAAAAATCTCACCATGATATGTTAGGTGAAGTGAGCGTGAAGTGAACTATCAACAGGGGCAATCGCTAACATCAGGTGGAATGACAGCTCACTTCACCTAGTATTCACGGTGAGATTTTTACAGAATAGCACTGCTGTCATCGCGTGTTGAATTGATGAATGTTAATTAATTTATTGGTAACTGGTTATTGGTTGCAAAACTATGTTATTACTAATAAGAATAACTTATTTTCGCCACCAATAACCAGATGAAGTGAAACGGTTTGTCTTACCTGTTTGGTACCTGTTTGGTTTGTGTTATTAGGTAGGACAAACCGTTTCACTTCATCTGTGGTTAAGTTTGGACGTGATGCGGAAGCAAATTGAAGTGGTTCCGGAATGCAATTATCCGACAGAATACGGGCCATTTTATACGGATTGAGGCATATGTTTCCATGTCAGAACTTTTTTTACCCCTTGTTTTAATTTTTTTTAGTAGATTGAGGGGCTCGTGGCTAAATAATAAAAGCCGCACAGGTCGATCGATCAGGTTAAGCTACGGTTACCGCGGTTGGTCTGTGGATGGGTGACCATGTTTACATACCGAGACCCCTCCGTGCCTCGGAAAACACGTTAATCCGTTGGTCCCGGCTGTCATTCGTGGATCTTTGACAGTCGTTACGGGTAGTCAGTAGCCCGAAAGTCTGACAAACAGTCTTACCAAGGGGTATCGTATTACCCAGTAACTGGGTTGTGGAGGTCAGATAGGCAGTCGCTCCATGTAAAATACTGGTTTTCAGTTGCATCCGGTTAGACTGGAAGCCGACCCCAACATAGTTGGGAAAAGGCTAGGCAGATGATGACGTAAGAAAAGCACATAATTCAATTCGTACCCAAAAATTAAAGTGGCCAGCCAAAAATATGATTTTTGTCATTTTCAATCTCAAATAGCAGCCAGGGGTTAATTGTAGACTGTAATAGTAAAAAATGCGCAAAATAAAAAAACCCATAAGAAAATGGTACTTTTTTCTGGCATTTTAATTTTTGGGTATAAAATGTTCGACTGATGTCCTTTGAATTTCGATTGATATCCTGTGTTTTCTCTTTGAACCCACATTATGCAAAAGACCTTTGCCTTTTAGTAATTAAATTGAAAATGAAAGAAGGCAAACCAAATTAAAATCTGATACACACTTTGTAGAGATACAAAATGAATTTTCCAAGTGGGCGTGGATAGCCAAATCCGAAATATGAGGAATAGCGAAAAGTACTCAAAGGAGTCTCGGGCAGTCGCTTCATGTAAAATACTGGTATTCAGCTGCATCCGGTTAGACTGGAAGCTGACCCTAACATAATTGGGGAAAAGGCTAGGAAGACGACGACGTTTTACTTCCTTTAATTTTATTCTTTGCATTATATTTTTAATGTTTTTATTTATCATTGGTCCTCTCAACCAAAGCGACGCCGGCTATTTAATATATTCACCATACTTGGCTTTTTGTGTACAAAAGTACTGTTTTTGGGTTTTGAAACGAGTTTAGGCAATGAGAATTTGATAGTGCATCAGGTCGGATGCTTATCTCGTCCAATTCTCGAGCTAAGACTGGACACTAGGTACCCCAACAAGTTTATTTATAACGAAATATTTCGAGAAATAAATATTTTACAGTTTTTTATGCTTTGTTTTCAAAGTGTTTATCAAATTACTAAGATTTCTTATTATTATCTTTTATTATTATTATTTATATTACCTACTTATCTTCTGCTCTATATTATGTTATTATTATAAAGGTACTATTTTTGTTAACCTTTTGCCGACTCGTCGAGACTCGAGAAGTATGAAGGAAAAAAAACGGGGCAAGTGCGAGTCGGACTCGCGCACCGAGGGTTCCGTACAAAGTAGGCTAGTAACTACAAATTTACGGTTTTCGGATTTTTCTCTTTACATGTGCTATTAAACATTGCTTCATGCCAAATTTGAAGATTCTAGATCGACTGGAAGTAAGTACCCTTTAGGTTTTGATTCCCTAGTGAGTATTTGCGAGTTTGAAAATATGCGGCTTAAATTGCTATTTCTTTTAATTGCGTTGACATAAAAGTTTGATTTTATTACAGCTTAAAGGTATTATAGACCTGAGTATTTGATATGAATTTCAATTTAATACCTCTACGCGTTCATGAGAAAAGAAGTAGTAACTTTAAAATTTTCAAAAATATTTTTTATTATATGATGTAACTAAAAATTTACGGTTTTCGCAATTTTTCCTCTATCTGTACTATAAGAAGTTACTTCGTACTAAATTTCAAGATTCTAAGTTCACCGGAAGTACCCTGTAGGTTTTGATTCCCGTGTGAGTTTCGAAAATTTGCGGCATAAACGGCTGTATCTTTTGATTGCTTTGTCTTAGAAGTTTGATTTTTTCACAGCTCCAAGGGACAGTAGACCTGAGTATTAAATATAAATTTCAGTTTGATAACTCCACGCGTTCCTGAGAAAAACGGTCTTAACAGACGGACGGACGGACGGACGGACGGACGGACGGACAACGAAGTGATCCTATAAGGGTTCCGTTTTTTCTTTTGACGTACGGAACCCTAAAAATGAACAAAACTCGAATCCAGCAGAACGCAAACGAGGTCAGATTTTTCTTTTGCTCTAGGAAAACCTTATTAAAAGGAAAAAGCCTTTCTGATACTTACCGAGAAGGCTTTATCCCTTTACCAAGGTTAACCTCAGTCGTAGAAAGAATATATAAGGTAAAAGAAATAAATTATTCATGTCTATATGTGCCCTTGTGAAAAGGTTTTGATATTCGAGTGTTGTTCTACATGAGGTGGCCGGTTTCTATGACGTTCATCGAGATCTATTCTAATAATCAAGTGAAGAGTTTGTATGTTTGTTTGAGCTCGTGAATCTCTGGAACTACCAGTCGGCTTAAAACAAATATTTTTACATTTGATAGCCAAATCCTTGAGGAAGGCTTTATGTTATTTATGATCCCGCTAGGTCTCTTAGGAGCCGAGCAAAATTAAAAGGTAAGAAATAACGCTAAGCGAAAACGAATGATAGTGTAGGCAGGGTCGGGGGAGAAAGAAATTTTACGCGGACAAAGTCGCGGACAGAAGCTAATTCGTAATATTGCCGTAAAAACATGAGCAAAAAGTTACTTTGTAAGTTTAAAGGAATGTGTGCCAGAAGAAGACTGCAGCAGTAAAACTCACAAAAAAAGAATTTCCGAGCAAAATGTTTCATGCTGCCGCGATTCCAAAGCATTTGCCTTCGATAAACCCTGGTATGCAGAAGTATTTAAGTATGTCATACTTTAACTCGAAAATAACGCTGAAATGATCCAACATTCTTATCATACAGGAACATTAGCCGTACGTCTTTATACAATGAATAATACACGTTTTGTTACCAAAGTGTGACTAATGAGGGAGACGTGCATCCACTGGAACCAAGGATTTAAGCGCCGACAGATAAACGGTCACCAACGCTTCGTCGGAAGTACGAAACTAAGTAGTTAGCCGGTTGAGTGAATTACCTCTTTTTCATACCATCAGTGTTCCGAGTACAGCGGTAATGAAGGGTCTAATTACTAACAGTTCGTAGTAAGACTGGCGGCCTCTCTGAGGTACGACTCGTAATTACTGCCCGTTCGAATGTGCCGTGTTTCGGGGAATCAGCGCCGCTTGTAATACACGCTAAAAATTGCAATTACAAAGTAGTGACATTTAACTATTTGCAGAAAATGGAATAATTAAGTCTTTAGCTGAAGACCGTGAATTTTCTAATAGATGGCGCTGTGGAATGGATTTTTTTGTAGTGATAAATGATTTTATTTCTGTATGTAAGTAAGTTGGTACAAACTGCACTTTTACACGTCAATTATATTTTTTAAACTAGATGAGGTCGACGTTTCCTATCTTACTACTCTGAGAAGAAAGGCCGAAACAAACTCAGAAGTCACAGTCTCTTTTAAAGTCCAGACATAATCTTGGTCAGATCATGTAAAAACCATGTAGACTGGTGTCTGAAATGGTATTTTGAGGAAAGAACCACAGTTTTAGTGGACCTGTCTAGTCAGTGCACGTAGGGATGCAAAGTGTTTAAAAATATCGATATATCGATATCGATAAATATCACTTAACACCGATATTGCCATATCGATAAATCGGTCTAGAACGTCGATATATCGATATTTTATCGTTTTTTTTTTCTTAGGAAGCTAAAGTATTTCACAACTTTAAATCTTTCGGTAAATTATAAGATCAATAAATAAAATGTCTGGTATTAATGTGTATTATAAATTTATTGAAAAAAACCTGTCTAAATCCAGTACTTCGTCCCAGCCAACGAATTTAAAAACAATAACTTGGACAATCTACTCCCATGCAGCCTGTTCCTGCTTTGAGTCAAAGTAGCTCCGGCTTTTGAAAAAAGGCGTTCAGAAGGCACGCTCGTAGCCACAATTGGAAGGTGCCTCATTGCTACCTTAAAGAGATTGGGATAAACGCCCTGCATTTCTTGCCAAGTTTCAAGAATGTTTATTTTTAAGGTGCTTACCGGAGCAGAAAGATACAGAGCAAGCTCATCATCCCCGTCAGATTTTTTTCTTTTTATTTGAGTGTGGGCCAAGGATTTGTGGTGCTTCCAGAAATCAAATTCGTTTTTATCTTCATCCTCTGACGACGTGGATGAGCTTGAGGCACCAGCTGCAAGTTTATATTCTGAAAGCAACTTTCTAATTGTTGACATAGCTTTCGCGCAAGCTTCCGGTTTCTTAAAATGTAAATTTTTGAAACGAGGATCTAACATGGTTGAAACTGCTAGCAACATATTAAATTCAAGCTGACCAAAACGCTTTTCTATTTCCTTATTAATATTCATCCTCAATTCGTCAGCTAAGCTGGAAGTTGTCCTTAAGGCATCGTATTGGTCAATAGCACAACTAATCATAGGCACAACTTTCGAAATAGTGACATATTTTTCAGCAGAAGCTTCTCTAGTCATGGCTTCGAGTGGTCGCATGACATGAGCCACTTCTTTTATGATGATGAGGTCAACTGCAGTAAGCATGGTGGGAGCATCAATTTTTGAAAAAAATATTTCGCTTATATAAGGCGCAAGGTCAATAAATCTCTGGAGCATGTAATACAAGGAATTCCAACGCGTTTTTACATCCAGAATTACTTTTAGAACTTTTGCTTCGGGAATTTTGTTTTCAATTTGCTTTCTTTTCAACTCTATTGTCATGTCTTGCCTTTTTTTGATATATTTTACAATACTCCTCACATGATCAATTTTTTCATTCAACCCGGTAGTTTTCCTTATAGATTCTTCAGCAACTCTGTTTATCATATGAGCAAAACATGGTATATGTTTGTTTGGCCCAAACGTCTCTCGAATAGCTTTGATCATATTTGCGCCGGAATCTGTGACAAAAGCAGCAATTTTTTCAACATTAATATTCCATGTCCTTAAAATTCCTGTTAATTGTTCTCCAATATACTGTCCAGTATGACTTTCGTCTAATTCAAACACACCAATCGTGATTGATTGCAAATCAGTCTGTTGCAAAAAATGGACAGTAAGTCCCAGATATCCCGTGTTCGTCATTGTTTCAGTCCATATGTCTGTGGTTAAACAAAAACTATCGACATTTTTCATCGCCTCCGCCACATCTTTTGACAAACTGTCATACTTTTTATCAATTTTAGTTTTAATTGTTTCCCGACAAGGAACTTTGTACAATGGTGCCACTTGCTTCATCAAATGCCTGAAACCTTTTCCTTCGACTGAATAGAATGGTCTGTTATCAGCAACTATAAAATACGCTATAGCGTCGGTTATCCGGTCATATTTCGCACCACCCTTAGAAAACTGATGAACATTTTCAAATGCACTTTTGATTTTCGGTGTGTTTACAGTACTACTGGTACTAGGAATAGGTGATACCACTGGTGTTTTCGTAGAATCAGCAGATGTACCAGGGGCAGTGGCTTCAGCAGCAGGCGGGTTTACATTTGCAGTTTCAGCGATATTGTTGATTCCGGATGAACTATGAGCATTGCCACATTCAGTCAGCTTACTGAAAAAAAAAATAGGTTCAGTTATTAATTGGTTGATTAATATTGAGAAAAAGAGGATAAAGCAAAGTTAGATGCTGCAAAGTTATCTTAGATTCATTTAATTTAATACAATTGATTATGTAAATCTCTAAATTTCGTTTACTCTAAAATATTCTCTATATATCTATCTCTCTATATCTAAAAAACGATTCGAATAATTTGCATGTACCATTATAATAATGTTATCGACTTTTGCGATATGTATCGATATCGATATTTATAGACTTTGCATCCCTAGTCAAAGGATTATTCATTCGCTTTAACATAAAATCCACTTTTATTTTTGATCAAGGTAGGTATCTACAAAGAAACAAGATGTTCCTCTTAAAATATAACCACCATATCTAGAAATGCCAAAAAATAAATCTAAGTAACCAAAATTCATTGTAATTTCAAGGCGATGATCTAACACGAAATGATGATTATAGGTAGGTATAATTTAGACTTACCGTTGTGATTTATTAGCAGATTTGTCAGAATCATCAATCTCTTCGGGGTGTTTGTATTTCATATGTGACGCTAGATTTGTTGTATTTCCACAAGTTTTAATTTTTTTGTTACAGATAGTGCAAACCGCATCGCTAGCGCCTTCTTTTTTAAAAAATGACCACAATCTGCTCCTTTTCATATCGTAAATGCAATTTTGCACAGCAAACAGCAACAAATTAACAAACAAAACGAAAAAACACACTGCACACTGCACAGAGTCGCAAGTCGCATTCAGTCCGAAGTTGGCTGCGTATCGTTCGTTTGATTGCATTGCACCGTGACGTAGTGAAGTTGCGCGAGAGTACGCTCAGTGTTGCCAGTTACATAATTTTACCCGATTTTGTGGGTGTCTTATTTAACGCGGCCCTTTCGATATTTGACATCGATATATTCAGATTTTCCGATATTAATACATCGATATCAGTGGTTGTTCGATATCGATAAATATCGATATTTTTGAGCGACGATATATCGATATTAATCGAATTTTCGATATATCGTTGCAACCCTAAGTGCACGCATTTGTCAGTAATCAGAATCACGCAGCTCAACTCAGAATGATTCGACGAACAATACCAAAAAACGGACATTTGCGTAGGTAGGTATAAATAACTCAAACTGCCATACTGAACATAATTAAAACTAACTGAGGAAAAAAAAAGTAGTGATAGTTATGCTGGTTCATATTGCGGTTTTACAAGTTGGGATCTCCGATATGAAAGGTATTTTTTTACGTAAAAAAAAATCTTGGGAAATACGTTATCAGCTTAGCATCTTCCCATCGTTAATAATTAGTAGCACTTAGCTCAGATTCGCGATTTGAGTAGTTAATGATGACTGACCGGTTTTCTTTCGTGTCGCCGAAATCCCCACTACGTCATCTTTTCGAGTATTTGTTGGCTAAGTCAGGAATGGAAATAAACCTAATGCAGTAGCACAGAATACCTAATAGTACTTCGTACAGAATGGCCACTCCCTACCCCGCGCTGACATCAGATACCGCACCTCACCCCGCACACCCGCGGCATTATCGGCGGTTCTCTAGCTCAGGGCGCTCACAAAGAACCGCAGCACTGTACTGCTGACACGAGCACACAATTTTGCGATTTAAAAGTTTTATCTGAGTTTTAATCACGATGGTTCGATATTGTGATGCTTTTCCGAATTTGTATTTACATAAATGTTTGTAAGATACTTATCGCATTTTAATACCATGCGATATAATAACCGATTATTTATAGTTAAGTAGGTCATTTAAACGAAAATATTTTAGTGTAAGCAATATTTAGCTAATTACCTTATTTGCATGGGTATTTGCTCTGGGATAGCAACATTTAGTGAAGTGGAACTGATGATGAAGACCACAGATGGCCACCGGGACTACTCAATAATAAGTATTTCACAGGTTGCGATTCGATTACTTTAATATGTTTGCTAAGCACAATTTATGCTCGTCACAATGCGAACTTCTCAACAATTAACGTCCCTGCATCGGGAAAAGCAATATTTTGTACAAGGCGATGAGCAAGTTGAAGAAGTAACTTAGATACTTTATAAACAGACCCACTAAAAATCGAGAAATAAAAACTTTTTAGCAAAAAAAAAAACCGACTTCCAAAAAAACACTAAATACAAACTGAAAAATAACTTTAATTTCGTAAGTCTGTGGCAATAAACTAAAATACAGATCCAAAGACACCGACATCCGAAATTAAAGTTATTGTTAAAAGTTTTACATTTATTACTTAACTATTATAATATTATTTTTATTTCATTACGAACCCGACTAATTAGATAAACAATCAAACTAGTCCTTTCAAGTCGCGTCGTCGTCGTTCCCGCCTTTTTTTTACGCTCCGCACGACAACCAACCCTACTAGAGTTTACGCACACATTTGCACGTGTACCGACGTCATTTGGCTATGTAGTAGTAGTAGGTAATTATTTTGCGCGCGTTGTACGGAGTGTCCGGGGTGTGGCAGTAGTTAAAATGACTCATAACCGCTCATAAGGCGGATATTATATGTTTTTGTATGTGATATTATGCAACTGTGTGTAGGTACAATAAAGTATGTATATACAGGGCTACAGGTTAAGTCGACCTAGATCCTTTAAGAGGTTGTAGTTTCCATCATTCCTGATTGATTTGACTATGAAACACCGCCAAAGTCCAATATCTAGAAAATGGTCAAGTTTGGGGACTTGACCATTTTCTAGATATTGGAATTTGAAGTTTAAAAAAAAAAATGTTTTTTTGTTTATTGACCTATTTTTTTTGTGTTTTGCCCTCTAATTTATTTGTGTTTGCGATTTTTGTGTAGTAGATAAGGTTTTCTACACTAAAATTGCAAAAAAAAACTTCGAAGTCCCATATCTTAAAAACGGTTAAGTTTGGGGTGCGGTGTTTCATAGTCAAATCAGTCAGCAGGGTAATTGCGTAACACACTATCAGTAGCAATCGGTTTCATTTTGACAGTTCAACAACATTTATTGCGTTATTTACTTAGAGCATTAAACCAACCGGAGACGCCATTGTCAGGCGTTCCCCGCTGCCAAAGGTACGAGACCGCCGGTCATATCAGTCATATAAAACTAGTTGCCGCGCATTCCACGTCATTCAGCAAATCACACTAGCGCGGAACGAACGTAAGAGAAAAATGCCGAATTGCAGTGTTTTTTCGTGTAAAAATAGATCGGAAACATCTAGTAAACAAAAGGATAACCTTACTTTCCATCTATAAGTATTATTTTGTCCTAATAATAACATAAAATGCAATAAATTTGCAAAAAACCAAAAAATATTGTCGGTCAATGAATGTTGCCACTAAATTGTACAAGACCTAATTTAGTGTAATTTTTAAAGTTGTAATTTATAAATATTGACAATTATTTCAAACTTCTATTTCGCATTTGTTATTCTTATTACTGTTTACAACTTATTTTGTTACTTTATAAGATTTTTTTACTAAAGCCTTTAAAAAATTGCTATTTATTATCAAATAATTGATTAACGATATCAAACTTGTGTTCCACAAATCTCTTACAATTTTCTCATATCGTTATTCTTCATTACTATAAAATATTTACGGGTCAAGTTATCACGAAACTACGCAATTTTTATATTTAAAAACAGGCCACACTGTAGCAAAATGTGGGCTGTGACTGCATAGAAACAAATATCGATATCGACTTTATGAGTATGTTATTCCAGGGACTGAAAGCGGTTACAGTTAAAGGTTAAGATACCTTAAAAATATAACGGTACCGATTCAAAATAGAGGTTGAGCTATACCGGTACCCATATAAATAAAGGTTAGGATAAATTTTTATTTAACCGTTATACGATTTCAGTACCAAAAAACATGGTGACGGAGCGGCGCGGGTGCACGGGGGTGTCTACAACAACTTGCTGCAACTTGACCTTATGTTTGTTGTACTAGTGGTAGGCAGTTAGCGCGTGAAGGACATGGAGTGATTTAAAAATCGCTAAGGACAGAAACAGACAGAGTGGCGAGGCGGTGTGTCAAAGAAACCCTTATTTAAAAAGGTTAAGGTATTGGTACTGATATTATTAAAAAGGTTATGTTACTTCTACTGAAATATACCGGTATGAATTTCGTACCTTAAAATACGGCTACTTTAAAAAATAACGATATCGTTATATTTCGGTTATCGTTATTTAACGGTATGACGTCATACCCAAATTTAAAGGTACCTTTATTTTTGGGTAATTCAGTCCCTGTGTTATTCTATTAATTTTTCAGATTTCCAAAAGATGCAATGACTCGGGATGTTTGGATTTGGGCTTGAGCAACCGACCCGGGTATTGAACTCAGAACGTCGTGTTCAGCATTCATCCTTGCACTTCACCTAAGTTTTCATGGTGAGATTTTTACAGAATCGACCGGCAGTTCTTGTACCGTGGCAATGAATCCTTATAGACTAACTTTAAAATCTAAATCCTATGTTACCTACTTATTTAAAAAGAATTGATCTGCATTGAAGATCAATTTGATAAGTAAATATGAAAAAACAATTAAATAAAGAAGAGCCTTTTTTATCACAACTATTGGCTGAACTCATCGACAGCAAAATATCGATGGTGTCAAGCACTTTCATCGCTTACACAAAAATGACGTCATGCCGTATCCTGACAGGGCGTCTCTGTGTGAGTTAGTACATGTGTGCGTATAGTTTATGCTTGTGTTCGATAATTTTTTCGTGTTCGTGAGTAACAACCCGATCGAAAATGCATTAGTGTGTTATCACTATTTGTGTGCGTTGCCTCGTCCCCCGCGATGAAAGTGACAGACTTATTCGCATAGATATTAGTGCTCGTTGCGTCTCCGGTTGGTTTAATGCTCTAAGGTTATTTACGTTGTTGAGTAGACACACTTTTCGAACGTATAAGGAGCAATGGATTAGCAATAAGCTTCAAAATGATTCAAATTGAAAGTAATAGTGTGTTACGCAATTAGGGTGCCGGAATGATGGAAACTACAACCTCTTATAGGCTCTTGATCGACTTAACCTGTAGCCCTGTATAAAGGCATTAGCTTTCAAAGCAAGAGTGAACAGGCATCTTCTGAGCACGCTCGTTCCATCGTAGATCTCATCCATCGTTTTCCATCAGATGTTCGAGGCCAAGAGCAACGACAAAATAAAGACAACGGCTAAATAATAAACATATTACGTGTATGTGGTACCTACCTACTTACCTATAAAATTCCTCCTCCAGACAGAATTTCGGCTATGGCGACCAAACTCAGCGGAGATTAATTAGCCTTCGGCGCGGCAGGTATTATAGTGCATAAGTGTGTGCGCAGACACAGGTGCACTGTCTCTTCCCTCACTCTCATTTTCTGATGGGACGGCAATCCGACACGACCGTAGAGAGATGAGGCGCAGGACCAACGGCTTATTAACGTGCTTTCCGAGGCCCGAAGTATCACACCGTTAACTTCCAAACTCCACGCTGTCACTGATGAATTCCTAATTTAAAAACCCAATAACACTTTGCCCAACCTGGGAATCGAACCCAGTACCCCACGCTCAGAAGTCGCGCTTGCGACAACGAGACCAACGGGGCAGTCAAAATGTATTGAGTACCTACTTGTATGCTTTTTTTTTTTTTTTTTTTTTTTTTTTTTTTTTTTTTTAACGTGGAGAAATGCTCATGCATACTGCACTACCACGGGGAGATAGTGCAGTTATGTGGGACTCTTACCCACTAAAACTCCACGGTGTCCTCCTCCGCCGCTTATGGCGGGAACACGGGCACGCGTTAGCACTCATCCGTGAACCCGCCGCGGCTGTCCGTCACCGGACCCTCCTCTGGGGAGTGCTCCCCATCACCGGCGCACCAGAACACATAGCACGCCGTGACCACCCCAGGGACCAAACCAGCACATAGGTGCCAGACGACCCCGTGTCTGGGCACCTTTGGTCCCCTTGCGTAAGACAACGTTAAGTCTACATATATCGTTTGTAAAAATGAAGCCGAAGTCGTATATTCATCGACATTGAGCTTCATTTTTTGTACTGGTACATACCTGGGAACCACCTGGTTATGGAGATTCTCGAAAGCATATACAGGTTGAAGTTTTAGTTACCGTTTTCCTCTTAAGGAGTACAATGACCTCTTAGAAAAACGATGATTAAAATTTCACCCTGTATACAGGGAACCTGAAATCGCGAAAAAAAAATCATCTGTTCCCTACATTTATGTTCGCTTAAATCGTCAAAATGTAGGGAACAGCTGATTTTTTTTCGCGATTATTTGCAGCTTTGTTCCCTTAGTAAAAGTAGTTCATAATGATGAATACAATCTCCCATTTCGTTTTGTCACATGTTTTCAATTTCAACATGTAGAATCTATGTAGGCCTAGATTTTCATATAAAGGTGAAGGAAAACCCATACATGACAATCACATCTCTTACCCGTAATCCTTCTTTACAGAACCCCTTTTGTATTCGAAATACCCCTCTCCGAACCTACTTATTTATTTTGCGATATTACCGAACGGTTCGCCAGCAGCTTTGAAAGAGGACCATTTAGAGAAGAAAAGCCTTTGTTACGTAACCCTTTGTAACGTCTGTTAGGATAGCTTTATTTTATTTTTTACTAGCTGCGCCCCGCGGTTTCACCCGCGTAAGTTTCGATCCCGTGGGAATATCGGGATAAAAAGTAGCCTATGTGTTAATCCTGGTTATATACTATATGTGTGCCAAACTTCATCCAAATCCGTTCAGGTTTTTGCGTGAAAGAGTAACAAACATCCATCCATCCCCACAAACTTTCGCATTTATAATATTAGTAGGAAGTAGGATATTAGTAGGAAGTAGGATTGGAATTAAATTAAATCGCTGCTATCTAAATAAAAGATTATTTTAAATTGGTAATAGAAACACCGAGCGGAACTATTTCTGGAGAGGGAGTATTTCTGTGTGATCAAAAGAAAACCAATATTAACCAGTCGTGTCAGAATGGTAAATTAGGTATTCGATTGAAATAAATATTCGATATCTCGTCAATCGTATTTTCACAAATGGATTAATGAAATCCTTGATATGCTATCAAATCAAATCAAAAGTCATTTATTGTCGAACTAGGCAGAGAATCAGTGCGAAATTACATAAGACAGTCCCGCAAAACGACCGCCCTGCACCACTTCCCAGTGAGCCTGAAAGAAGTAGATAAGTAGTGGCGCAACAAACTCCCCAACAGAAATGCTTATTTCCCAAGAGATGTAAATCCAGATTGACAATGTTTGGATGTCGTAGACTTGATCGCCGTGGTCGTTCCTCCTGCCTTTGATGTCTTCCGCATAAAAAAATGACAATCGTATGACAGCGACTCTGGTAGTCTGGTCTCTCTTTTCCTTCCAACATAGTTTGCTGTAGGGCATCAACCGATAGGCTGCTGACGGACATAACGTAGCTGATCTGCCAAATTTAAAATAGCATCTTGGTAACAAAGTTATACAGAAGCACCAAATCTTCAGTCGAGGGTGCGGCGAATGTATACAATGTGTCCCAAAAATCAACGTTAAGCGGGCGCCAGAAGGTGGACCTGATCATGACTACTCGAGAAAAAATAATGGTAAAAAAAATATCTCAATTTTTTTTTTGTCAATTACGATTTACGAAGTGGACTAAAAGTAAAAAACTTTGAAAATTATAAGGAAAAGAATAATTTAACTACAGGCATTTTGGGATTTTGAAGGATTGTGGTGGATAGCAGTGCTACTTAGGTTGCCGATACAAAAAAAAACAAAAAACATTTGAAAAATGTGGTCATGGAAGTCAAAAATATCATGGAGTGTCAATTTTCGAAGGATTTCCAAGCATTTTTTGTAGTTTCCAAGAAAATTTTGATTTTTTTTTTTCATTATTTTTTCTCGAGTAGTCGTGACCAAATTCACCCTCTGGTGTTCCGCTTATCGTTGAATTTTGGGACACGTTGTATAAATCTCCCGGGTCCCTGACTTATGGTAGTAGAAGGAACTGCCCTCCTTTCGCCCCAAACGAAGGATTTGGCTAAGGAAAAACAAAAGTACCTCGGTACTCTATAACTACTGTCATTTGTTATGTAAGCCATATTATATGTAAAATATAGTCATGTCTTGATTCGCGGGACAATAATTGTGGTTTGGAGAACGTTTGGCATGATTCCATATTGAACGGACAATGCTAAAGTTCTAAGAAATATTGCCGTTATGGTATTACGTTCGAATTTTATTGTCATTTGGCACTCGACAAGTCGAGACTATTTACTCAATGTTTAGTTGTACCAGGAATTAGAATATACTTACATAAATAACTCTAGGAATGAAAATTCCTGGAAAATTGTACTGCATTATACCATAGCTGACCCGACAGACGTTGTCTGGTCAAAATGTCAATAGTTCACACAAAAATCCCAAGGGAAAAGACGTTTAGTTTTTCCGAATTTAAAAATCACTATGCCTAGGCGTTGTTATACATTTATGTCATTCAGGCTGGCTGGACAAATCTTCAAAATAGCTCGCATTTAACTAGGTCAATAGTGCATTTTATGTGACGGCTAAACACCCTTATTTCAGAATTTGTGACGCTACAGAATCTTAGATAATCGATCGAAAACGTGTCCAGCCATCTTGAAAAACCACTTTTCGCTGGTCTCTCAATCTCGGTAACGGAAGTGATTTTGACGACTTTTTGCATATCAACGGGCGTCACATAAATTTGTGACAGGCATCGAGCTAAAAGTTTTGTGATACGAACAGCGGTTTTGTAGAAAAATGCAAAAATCTGTGTCCAGCCATCTTGAATTTACGTATAAAACTTTTGGCTGGCACTTCTGAATCTCAATAACGGGAGCGTTTTCGAATATGGTTCCTTTACTAACATTTAGTGACGCAATTTGTGACAGTAATAACGTTCGATTTATGGCGTCACATGTAAGGGTTTACGAGAAATCAGTAAAAACTTACATGTCCAAATAACCTGCGTTCAAGCTGGCTGGACACATGTATCTCCGCAGCCTGATGATCTACGGCCTTCGAAATATATTCAAATTTTTGTGACGGGGACGATAATGATTTACTGAATTTGTGACGGAGAAACTTTGAGTAGTTTCAAAGATATTGATCATTTAAATTTTCCCATACAAACACTGCAGTAGGGTTACCAATATTGTAGGTTTTATGTAGGACTAAGTATATTTTAAGGTGTTTTCTTTAATGGACGAAAATCCGTGTTTTGGTGATAGTAGTTGACAGAATTATAATCATTACAACAATCAGTAATACAACTTGTTAAGTTAGTATAATCCCCAAATGTGAAAATTTCATGAAATAGTCATTCGTGGGGATTACTTTGGTCTTAGAGAGTTGTGTTGATGAATTTATAGATTATAATTCTGTAAATACATATTTGTTACGGCCGCGAATCATATTTTAATCAACGTACAACTTAATACTGCCAGCAAATTGCAAAAAACGTAAAAAAAATTGAATTTCGCGGGCTACCCTAGCGCTTTCGCCTTAAATCGATAGATGACAAAAGTGTAGAAGTGAGGAAGGGGGGGGGTAACTTTTTGATGTTATTATTTACGTGCAGATACCTACTCTTTTTAGTATGTAGGTATTGGTGTTTTTCATGGTAAGTACATAGGTAGGTATTGGTGCCGATTCTCTTGTCACAAATGCGTCTAAACTAGACTACAAATCACCAAAATTTAGTTTACTCTTGTCAAATGATGATTTCCCATTCTGAAATTAACTAAAGTGACACAACTTAACTAAATTTTAGTTTGACAGCACTAAGATTGCACTGAGTTAATAGTTTAGAGAAAATAGTAATTTTGCTATTCTGAATTTGAGGTTTTTCACCTAAAATTTAGATTCTCTAACTAAATCTGACTATTTTTAATCGCGACTTAAAAGGTGTGGAATAACATTAGTTGGCATGAGCTAAACTTCACACCAACATCTCGACTTCGGATGCAAAAACAGTACTGTTTTTTGATTTTCTTTTTTTTTGCTTATATCTCGAAAACGGTGTGTCCTATCGCAAAAATAATGAAAATTTCGACCCCCTTTTAGAAGCCCGCAAACCCTTAAAACTCAACACGTTGGTAATAATGTTTCATATTTTCCATACAAAAGTGAAAAATTCCAAAAAAAGGAGGTCGAGGTTGCCCCACTATGCCCCTTCGACTCAAAAAAAAACACGGTGAGGGGTCCGTTGCTAAATAATAACAGCCGCACAGGTCGATCGATCAGGTTAAGCTACGCTTGCCGCGGTTGGTCTGTGGATGGGTGACCAACTTTACATACCGAGACCCCTCCGTGCCTCGGAAAGCATCCTGGCTGTCATTCGTGTATCTTTGACAGCCGTTACGGGTAGTCAGAAGCCCGAAACTCTGACAACCAGTCTTACCAAGGGGTATCGTATTACCCAGTAACTGGGTTGTTGAGGTCAGATAGGCAGTCGCTCCATGTAAAACACTGGTATTCAGCTGCATCCGGTTAGACTGGAAGACGACCTCAACATAGTTGGGAAAAGGCTAGGCAGATGATGATGATGAGGGCAAATGAGTATCTACTTTTTGGCTGAATGCACAAACCGTGCGAAGCCAAACAAACAAAAAAAAATACCTACTTACCACGTGGAGTCGCGATTGTCAAATTCGATTTGGTTGTGTCAAAATTATTTTTAAATTTAGAGATATTTTAATGCAGAATAGCTCTAAGATTCTCATAGCCAAAAGTAAGTAATTTTAGTCATAGTTTAGTTCGGTGTACAAGAGAATTGACACCATTGTGTCAGGATAACTAATGCTCGAAGGTATTTAAATGAAAAAGTATATATCGGCATAATTATATAAAATAAGTATCGGCATCACTTTTAAACGTCGGACATAATAAAAATAAAAAAAAACCAGATGGAATCGACACTTTCTATCTCAATACCATTGAGACTTTATTTATGTAAAAAATATGGTCACCTCACAATATTAATGGATGTTTGTATGGGAAAATTTAAATGATCAATATCTTTGAAACTACTCAAAGTTTCTCCGTCACAAATTCAGTAAATCATTATCGTCCCCGTCACAAAAATTTGAATATATTTCGAAGGCCGTAGATCATCAGGCAGCGGAGATACATGTGTCCAGCCAGCTTGAACGCAGGTTATTTGGACATGTAAGTTTTTACTGATTTCTCGTAAACCCTTACATGTGACGCCATAAATCCATACAAAAGTGAAAAATTCCAAAAAAAGGAGGTCGAGGTTGCCCCACTATGCCCCTTCGACTCAAAAAAAAACACGGTGAGGGGTCCGTTGCTAAATAATAACAGCCGCACAGGTCGATCGATCAGGTTAAGCTACGCTTGCCGCGGTTGGTCTGTGGATGGGTGACCAACTTTACATACCGAGACCCCTCCGCGCCTCGGAAAGCATCCTGGCTGTCATTCGTGTATCTTTGACAGCCGTTACGGGTAGTCAGAAGCCCGAAACTCTGACAACCAGTCTTACCAAGGGGTATCGTATTACCCAGTAACTGGGTTGTTGAGGTCAGATAGGCAGTCGCTCCATGTAAAACACTGGTATTCAGCTGCATCCGGTTAGACTGGAAGACGACCTCAACATAGTTGGGAAAAGGCTAGGCAGATGATGATGATGAGGGCAAATGAGTATCTACTTTTTGGCTGAATGCACAAACCGTGCGAAGCCAAACAAACAAAAAAAAATACCTACTTACCACGTGGAGTCGCGATTGTCAAATTCGATTTGGTTGTGTCAAAATTATTTTTAAATTTAGAGATATTTTAATGCAGAATAGCTCTAAGATTCTCATAGCCAAAAGTAAGTAATTTTAGTCATAGTTTAGTTCGGTGTACAAGAGAATTGACACCATTGTGTCAGGATAACTAATGCTCGAAGGTATTTAAATGAAAAAGTATATATCGGCATAATTATATAAAATAAGTATCGGCATCACTTTTAAACGTCGGACATAATAAAAATAAAAAAAAACCAGATGGAATCGACACTTTCTATCTCAATACCATTGAGACTTTATTTATGTAAAAAATATGGTCACCTCACAATATTAATGGATGTTTGTATGGGAAAATTTAAATGATCAATATCTTTGAAACTACTCAAAGTTTCTCCGTCACAAATTCAGTAAATCATTATCGTCCCCGTCACAAAAATTTGAATATATTTCGAAGGCCGTAGATCATCAGGCAGCGGAGATACATGTGTCCAGCCAGCTTGAACGGAGGTTATTTGGACATGTAAGTTTTTACTGATTTCTCGTAAACCCTTACATGTGACGCCATAAATCGAACGTTATTACTGTCACAAATTGTGTCACTAAATGTTAGTAAAGGAACTATATTCGAAAACGCTCCCGTTATTGAGATTCAGAAGTGCCAGCCAAAAGTTTTATACGTAAATTCAAGATGGCTGGACACAGATTTTTGCATTTTTCTACAAAACCGCTGTTCGTATCACAAAACTTTTAGCTCGATGCCTGTCACAAATTTATGTGACGCCCGTTGATATGCAAAAAGTCGTCAAAATCACTTCCGTTACCGAGATTGAGAGACCAGCGAAAAGTGGTTTTTCAAGATGGCTGGACACGTTTTCGATCGATTATCTAAGATTCTGTAGCGTCACAAATTCTGAAATAAGGGTGTTTAGCCGTCACATAAAATGCACTATTGACCTAGTTAAATGCGAGCTATTTTGAAGATTTGTCCAGCCAACCTGAATGACATATACATTTTGCCTTAGGCATTATACATAACGTGCGTTATATGCAAACGGACGGCGCCCGTATGTATAATGATGACGAATTCTAAAATCTGCCTTCGACATATTTAAACAAAGTCAAATTAAGTTAGCTAGCGAAACTCCGCAGACATGATGGGTTTAAAATTAAAATAAAAAGATTTGTTTTATGTTTTTGGGTGCCGCTGGTAATGTTGCTATTTGAAGTTTGAGTTGAGGAAATCATTTTTGTTTTATTTTATCGTGTTTAGATATCGATACTTACTTATCACGACTGTGAACTTTTACAAAAAAATAACTGAGGGACAATTCTCGTAATTTTAAGAATGTTCACAGTCAGAAGGCCAATTCTCGTAATTTAAAACGTTCAAAATCTAGTCGCAGTCTCATCTTGGCGACAAACAAATGTCAAAAACTTGTCAAAATGTAGGGAAATTAGAGGTATTTTTGACAGATTGAGACTGAGATCAGACTGTGAACGTTTTTAAAATTTCGAGAATTGCCCTCTGATCTCTGGTCTCAATCTGTCAAAATATACAGAATTTCCCCTACATTTTGACAAGTTTTTGACATTTGTTTGTCGCCGAGATGAGACTGCGACTAGATTTTTAACATTTTAAATTACGAGAATTGGCATTCTGATATTTCATGTGTCTTCACAAACTACGGCCATGAAAATTCCTTGAAAACCTATTGTAATTGATTAGCTATTAGGGCGTGTACAGTCGAGTTCATTAATATATTGGCAGTGACAAAGTTTCAAAATATTATAAGCGTTAAATGATGATCATTATAACGCTTATAATATTTTGAAACTTCAAATGTATGTTAACATTTTATTTATGTCTAAGTTTGTATAGCATTGTAAGAACATTTTAACGCTTATAATATTTTGAAATTTTGTCACTGCCAACATATTAATGAACTCGACTGTACACCTCCTACGACAACCTGTCCACACCAACGTCCTACGTCCTTCTAGGAAGAAGGAGGTAGGACGTTGATGTCGACAGGTCAGGATAATAAAGCAAAACAAGCTGATGGCTCATCAATGGGTGTCGCCTATACAAATCCCCTTAACACGTAATGGGATAGAAAATAGGATTGGATATTATTTCATCCCTTATTGTTCCTGCCTGTCACTCTCATCTGCCACACATGATCCGCAAATAAACGGCCCGTGAAACAGCACTTACCTCGATGGTATTTTCCTTTTATCTAGAAAATACACGTCGATTGTAAGAACATTCAGCGGTGTAATTACGTAACACACTAACCCCTTTACTAATAAACGCTTTGCTTAAATCAGATGAATAGTTACACATCGATTTATCTCTTTCAGTCGTCAGTAATTTGACTTTCGAAAGAAGAAGACAAAGCGTTGTGTAACTATACAGATGCTATACAACGTTTATTAGTAAGGGGGTAACAGTAGGAATGTTTTGACAGTATAACAACATTCGTTGCGTTACTTAAGTTGTTGAGCAGACAAATTTTTCGAATATAAAAGCAGGTTGCATGGAAGAGATCGCAGAATGCGGTAAGGCCGCCCATTGTATATTTTTGTGTTCCATTAATTTTTCATTCTTGTGACATAAGTACATAAAGTATAAATATAAATAAGCAATATCCTTCGAAATGTGTGTTACGTGTGCGGTGTGTGAGGGTGCTGGAACGTATAAAATTACAATTATTCTTTTTTTTTGTATTTTGATCTTCTAGTTTTTGTATAGCTACAGCCATGCGTATTTTGGACTTTTTGAGTGAATATTTTTCCTCAATTATAGTCAAATGTTAACATTTTTACGAAACACTTTAATAATGGTTAGGCACCTTTTTTTTTTGTTAATGAACAAATTTTTTTCTTTCCTCCAAATTTTTGCGGAATTAACAAAAGTCGTTATTGTTTTAAACCTAATTTACATAACAGTTATGTCAATTGTAGTTGTTGAGCAGTGGTGGCCTGGTGGCCCAGTGGTAGGGCCCTGACTTACAAGCTGTGGGTCGTAGTTTCGAATCCAGGTAGGCGCTTCACTTTGTGTAAATTATTTCATCACCACTGCTCTCAAAACCGTGAAAGAACCCGGCATGTCCTCGAACCAAAAATTCGAAGACGTGATATCTACCAACCCGCACTGGGCCCGCGTGGTAGATTACGGCCCACAAACTATTAGGAACATTCAATAAAACGTAAGCCCAAATGAATTATCTTTTTGTTTGCACGTGTTTCCGTGACAAATACCTAAACCTATTTTTCTTTCTTTCTTTCAATGCGGGTTGATAGATGTCACATGTAAATTTTTGGGTCTAGGCCATGCCGGTTTCCTCACGATGTTTTCCTTTACTGTTTTGAGAGCAGTAGTGATGAAATTATTTACACAAAGTAAAGCGCCTGCCTCGAATCGAACCTACGACCTACACCTCGTAAGTCGCAGCTGTTACCACTGGGCCAACACTGATCTTAACCACTAGACAGGGTAGCGGGTATTGCGTAACATACATGAAAGAACAATCGATCACATTTTCTTATATTACGTTTTGACAGTTCAGCCACGTTCCTTGCGTTCGTTACGTTGTTAAGTTACCCTTACAAAAACATCAAAGAAAGTGATCAATTGTCATTCCTCGGTTTTCCTTTACAAAATCCGGGTCGTAGACATGAGAATGTGGGTTGGATGAAGGTACTTTGGAGCACTTTGAAAAGGTACTTTGTTCCAATACTAACCCAGCCCACGGCTTGTATAGATGCCATCTCCCTAATAAAAATTAAAAATCCCTGTCCTTATTAGCTTTCTATCTTTACTAATACGTTCTTGCGTGGAGTCCTGGGTTCGATACCCGGGTCGGCCAAAGTGTTACTGAGTTTTTGGAGTCCATTGGGAATTTCTTATTAACAGCCGGAGTTTGGAAGTTGGCGGTGTGATACCCCCGCGCCTCGGAAAGCACGTTAAGCCGTTGATCCTGCGCCTGATCTCTCTCGTGTCGGATTGCCGTCCCATCGGACTATGAGAGTGAGGGAAGAGGGAGTGCATTTGCATTGTCTGCACACTTGTGCACTAATAATATCTCCGGCGCCGATGGCTAGTCTCAGGGGAGCTATTCTTTAAGGATATAGCCTTGCGGGCAGCGCTGTCGCAGCGGTGAAAACAATAGTTTCAGCGCTGCGACAGCGCTGCGCGCAAGGCTGTATCCTTAGATAATAGCATGGGAGATTGGCTGCCGTGGCCGAAATACGGTCTGGAGGGCTTTAATACATTGTTCCCCAAAGCTCTTTAAGGCTTTGATGTTTTTTTATCCACGTCAATGACATCAAATTATGCAACCCGATTAATTTCAATAAAATATCAATTTGTTTAAAAATTAATTTAATGACTATATACATGGTATCTTACGTCAAAATAACGATATTTTCCTTCAATTTTATTTATCTACATAGGTTCCTTTAATATATTTTTCTAAGACATACCTACCTTCTTTGGGATCTCATTATGTTCAAGAAAATTCGAAGAAAACATGATTGCTTTTGGAACTTTACGAGAAACATACTAAAGACATCTTAATATCAATATAAAGACTAGCTTCTGCCCGCGACTTTCTCCATATGTTTCTTTTTCTTTTTAAGTACCTACTTTGTTTTCGCTTAGCGTTTTTCTGACTTTTTGCTCGACTCCTAAGGGTTGTAGCGTGATGTTACATAGCTTACAGTCTTCCCCAAGAATTGGGTTATCAAATGCAAATAATTTTTAACATCCGACTCGTAGTTCCAGAGATTAGCGCGTTCAAACAAACTCGTCAATTTTATTGTATTAATAATACTGGCTTTCTCTCTGTCTCGATCCCGTGGGAGTATCGGGTTAAAATGTATCCTATGTCCTACTCCAGATCATGGTCTAACCGTGTGCCAAATTTCATCCAAATCGGTTCAGCCGTTTTAGCGTGAAAGCGTAACAAACGAACACAAAAAATCAAATCTTTTCTCGTTATAATAGACAGTTTAGATCTATTACTCGTAGATAGGTAGACAGTCACATGTTTTTTGTACCACTAAGGCCCGCCGCTGATTGCAATTTTTTTGTCGATGTGACTATTTGTCACTTAGTCAAGTGCAATGAAAACTATACTGAGTGCGCTTATTGTGGTGACGTGATAATACGTATAATAGGTGACAGTAATAATAAGTCACGGTGACAAAAAATTGCAATCAGCGGCGGGCCAAATAGCTACAAAAAAAAAACTAGGCAGATGATGGAAATGTACCTATAGATGGTATAATTATCGGTAAGTTTATTGGATTTCTTTTTAGGTCTTTTATGTATGTATTTCTATATCTTTCTTCTCAGAGTAATCAGATAGGAAACGCCAACCTCATCTCGTTTTTAAAAATATGATTGACGTGTAAAAGTGTTTGTACAAACCTACTTACAGAAATAAAATCATTTAATTTATAGGTAGGTACCTACTACAGAGCATGACGTGTGTCTCGACAAAGAAAGGTTCGTAAACGTGGGTGGCGTGAAAGCCTATAACAGAAAGTAACGTTACCTCCTTAGTGATTTTGTCAATAGAATGAATAGGATACCTAAATGTAAATATCTATCACCGTTTAAATGTTCTGCGTATCATAGAAATACAGTAAAAATTGCCGAGTCTCTGCATCTTAATTGCATGGGTATCGTTAAACCGCGACAGCTTAAATAAATTATCTTGGCAGATGATTAAAAACCTTTTTTATGATATGGTTTTAAACACAAAATCTCTCTCCGAATGAAGGTAATTGCGATCGGTTGCCATTTTAGATCTGTAAAGCTGCGGTTTGGCCGCCACATGCAACCGTAATGTCCAAATATAAAGAGTTTTTAGACATCTTAATCACCTTAATGTCAAATAGGTACTGGTGAAAATGACAGATTTTCATTGTTTTGTTTTTGTTTTGGAAATGGCATCTCGCAGTTCAACCTGTAGGAGGTTGTCGACTGCTTAATCGGACTTTTCTGTGGATGCCTTAGTTAAGGCCTCCAGCCAGGGCTTAAAAACTAACTAAAAACTAAGCGACTCACGCTAAGGGCACCCCCCGTGGGGTTCGGACCTCGGTCATGACGTCTGTCATACTCATAAGTATAACGGACACGGTCTTCTAGGAAACCGTACCATTACGCAATTACCCCGCAGCATAGCTATTCACAACCACTCGATAAGCTTCCGTACCGTATCGAACATCAATAAATTACATCGTAGGAGTCCTCTAAACGCTGTTCACAAGTCCAAAACCCGATAATTTCGTCAGTTTAAATCAAATAGACGACCACTATTCTTCCGACAGCTGTTTGCTGTCGGATGCAAGGCAAATCAGGGCCTCAAGTCTGCTATTACAATAGTGTCAGAATGGTCTATCATTGATTTCATAATTGTTGATTTTGACAAGTTTCGTAAATAATGGCGTCATTATGACTTTCCAATGGTCAACCACTGACACTCCATTGAAAGAAATGGCATAAAATAGTAATCTCGATAATGACAAATGAATAAATGTAATGTTTATTGCTATTTACGAACTTCATACAACTTCAGATTGCAAACACTACTATGTAATATGTAAAAATATATATACTTAAATGAAATCTAGCATAGTTTTTCTCAGACCATTGACCGACCAATGATCGAACATTACGAATTTAGCAGATAACGAACTTTTAGCAAAATAACAATGGGATCGTGTTGGAATGACGAATTTATAAAAATAGCAGACTTGGGCTCCAGGTTATTGAAATGTGTCAGCTTGTCATATGGTTGTGAATGGGTGCTGTTCCGAAACCGCAGCGGTCATTAAGGATGTGCTAAATAATCTGTTTCAAAATGTTTTTTCATAAAGATAACATTTACTTAGTCACTTTTCCGAGAACTGTGACGTGCACTTACTACGCTCTTGATAAAATGGCACCTATCTACTAGTCCGTTAACAGTTATTTACCTCTGATTTTGCAAAATCACAGTGTACTTTATTGTCATGGTAATAAGGTTGGTATTGGGTTGTTACCATTGCCAAGTCTGTCAAAATCACAATTATCATTATTTTCGTTTCAGTAAGGTTGCTATTCGGTTGCTGCTGTCAGAGGTAAAATATCGAACGGATTGTACACTCATGTATCAAAATTAAAGAATCAAGATTCTTATCAATATATTTAAGTCAATAAAGTGGGTAATTATAATAAATGTTGTCTCCGAAAGTACCTAACAGTTATAAAAGTGAATTGCTTTCATTCATATAAATTTCTTTTTCAATGAAATCGTGATGCTTAGTTATTCATGATGTGTGGAGCAAAATAGATACGTACCTACCTCCAATAAAATGATTTCGTTATTGAAAAAAAAAAACAAATAACACGTTGGTAGGTACGGCACATTTTTCATTTTTGTTACCTTTGTCTAAATCCATTTTTTCTTGGGTTCGGCGCAGCATCATTTCTTTCTTCTTCCATCTATTCGCTATCACAGCATCATCCTCTTTGTGGACATATCATCATCCACACTGTCGCTTCTTTGGTATTTCCCTACATTTTCTTCTGACTCTTGACTGCCCCGGGTCTCGTGGTTGCAAGCGCGACTGCTGAGCGTGTTGTCCTGGGTTCGATTACCGGGTCGAACAAAGTGTTCTTGAGTTTTCCATTAGGAATTTCTTAGTAGGTAAAAGTCCGGAGTTTGGAAGTTAGCGGTTTAATACCCCCGTGCCTCGGAAAGCACGTAAAGCCGTTGGTCCTGCGCCTGATCTTTCTCCGGTCGTGTCGGTCAGCACTTTTCGAACGTCAAAATTACATAATACAGGCCCCCAAACGCCCGTCCTTCACCACTTCCTAGTGCTTTCGCTGGGAAGAAGTGGCGCAACAAACTCCCCAGCAGCACAGCTGTCTGTTCAGTTAGAAAAATTGCTTCTCTACCTCATGCAAAGTAATTAACATAAGAAGACACAAAACATTAAATTAAATTATTTGCCAAAGTCCTTGGAAACTTTAGCTTTAAAACGCGTAAATCCTTCGTCATTCTTTTTACCGTTATGATTCTTAAATTACGAATGTAGTCATGAGTAATCTACTGTGTCAAACTAATTGATTTGACGTCATATGTTTGATATTGCATATTACTCGTATACCTACTAACAATACCTACATCAAGAATCAAGATACGGTTGTTGGCCTACGTCATTGCAACAAGAGGAGGGATAGACGGCACGGCGTGCTTGCAAAATGACGACATCATTAGTATTCATTAGTCCACATAACATCCTTAGGTAGATAAAAAAAACTTATGATGTAAACAGTGGTGCAAGTATTAAAGTAAGCTATAAAATCTGCGAAAAAAAATTAATAGCTTTGCGATTGCTAAAATTCATTGAGATTGGAAGCTGGGTTTGAAACTCGTGAGGTTTCATTGACCGACCTTGGCTGCGGAACACTGCCCAAATATGTGACATTTATTCTAATTAACTTTACATTCATTAATTTCCACTGACTGGGCCAAAATAATTTAGGCAGGTAAATGACGAAAAGGTAAATGCAAACCTGAAGAGTTGATTTTCGACCTTTTGTTGATAAAAATAAAGTTTAGCAGCTGATACCATGATGGTGATCATGATATTATAATATACACAGCTTGTGCTAAAACGAAAGACGCAATAAAAGAGAAAATTTATAAACATCTCAATACATAAGTATGTATTTATGCGTAACCAATTCATAAAATATATAAAATCCTCTGCATAATCTTGAGATATTATTATTTCTTGGAAAGAAGACGAACGTATTATCAGTATCTCGTGACGTCATTGAGTAGGTACATAATGAATATAAATTTTTATGTCCAAATTGGACGTCTAATCGAAACTCGTCCATTAACATGATTTTATTGTTTCTGAGAAGTGTCAATATATTGGCATGATTCTTGGTATTACTGCTATACTATATGTATGTACTTACATAATATAATACTATATCTTATCATAATAGCTATTCTCGGAATGGTCCATAATCTTGTTCTCTTTATTGACTGTGATAATGAATTCCGAGAAACGCCAAATCTCTATTTTATGACTGTTGATTATATTTTTAATTAAGTTAAAACAATTTGTAGATTATTTTAATTGTGGTCTTGGTAAGATTTTTATTCGAATACAATTTAATATTTCCGTCTGGGCGGAGAAGGTGGGTTGAGCTGGATTCCTTTCATAAAGATTGTTCCTTGGCAGCTCTGGACTGGAGAGAGGTGAAACGAGAATAGGGAGGGAGGCCTTTGACCAACAGTGGGAAATCACATTAACGGCTAATTAAAAAAAAATACATACAGGGTGAATTTTTCAAGGGGGCGTGGATGGCCAAATTCGAAACTATGAGGAATAGCGAAAAATACTCAAAGCAGTCATCCCAGAATTCGATCCTTATTAGCGACACTATCGAATGGTGTAATAATACAGTTTCTTTTTTCAAAATCTTTGAAAATCTTTTGTTTGATTCCTGGTTAGAAATATTGATTTTTCAAAAATCCAATGATGTAGTTTTAGTTTTCATCAAAATCGAGCCCGAGACTCTTTTGAGTACTTTTCGCTATTCCTCACATTTCGGATTTGGCTATCCACGCCCACTTGGAAAATTAATTTTGTATCTATAAAGTGTGTCTCGGATTTTAATTTGGTTTGCCTTCTTTCATTTTCAATTTAATTATCAAAAGGGCAAAGGTCTTTCGCATAATGTGGGTTCAAAGAGAAAAAACAGGATATCAAGCGAAATTCAAAGGACATCATTCAAGTGTCGAACATTTTATACCCAAAAATTAAATTTCCAGAAAAAAAAGTATACCATTTTCTTATGGGGTTTTTATTTTCAGCATTTTTTACTATTACAGCGACAGTCTACAATTAACCCCTCGGCTGCTATTTGAGATTGAAAATGCCAAAAATCATATTTTTGGCCGGCCACTTTAATTTTTGGGTACGAAATGAATGTCCTTTTCTTACGTTTTTTGCAATTTGCTGGTCTGTGTCAGATTGTATGTTGATTAATATTTTAATCTTATGATTCGCGAGCGTAAAAAGTATGTATTTACAGAATTATAATTATTAAAATCATCAATATAACCCTCTAAGTTCATAATAAAATCCCATTGATAGATATTTCATGAAATAGTCATTGCTAGGCAGATGCTAACATACTGATAATCAATAACAGAGTTCAGTCTTGTATCCTGGAATGATAATGCCAATTTCCTGTCTGTTAGTAAATGTAGTCTGAAGTTGGCTTTGTTTAGCTTTGAACGTAACGTTACTCACGCCATGTCACGGTGTCATTAGTGATCGCTGTGTGTTTGAAGTGAGACGTGACGGCAACTTAGAGTTAACGTTGTATGGTTTTGTTCATAGGTACCTATATTTTTGTCTCATGTTAGGTACTCCATCTCATAGAGAGGAGGCCTGTGGCCAGCAGTGGGAACATTATAGGCTGATTATATTAGGTACAGCAGTGCTATTCTGTAAAAATCTCACGGTAATAACTTAGGTGAAGTGAGCTGTCATTCCACCTGATGCTATGGATCGCCCCTATTGATAGCTCACTTCACGCTCACTTCATCTAAGTTACCACGGTGAGATTTTCACAGAATCGATCGGCGGTCTACTAAAATGTAACAATAATTTTGAGAAAACATTTGCATTATGTATCTCATTTTATACTGCAAAGGTTGACGTTATCACGTCAACACGTCAACGCCATGTCTCGCATAGGGCCACAGCCATGTCACACTCGGCCTGAGCGATGGCCGTTTTGCGTGGAGGTGACGTTATTTATTTCCCCCCAACTTGTTATTTTTTGTGTTTTTTTTGCAACATGTTTTCCCGCAAATAAACGTGTTATTTTCTTTCTTTATTTCATTTTACTCTTCTAGGGAACTTGAGTCTTATTGCCTTAAAAGAAGATTTAATTTTTGGATTTAGTTTTTAGGTCCATTTAAACAAAAAAAAAAACCTATTTAAAAAGTTATTGAAATCGATTCAGTAGTCAATTATGAACAAACTACTTTCAGAACTTGCGTTTATTCTGTTTCACGTTGTGTAAATGAATATTTCAGCTTTACTTTACTTGACTGGACCCCAGCCACGATACAGGGAATAGTGTGGGGTCCAGGGCATTTGTAAAAACCTAGCACCTAAGGCTTCTTGTAATCTGCAAATCTGTTACTACCTTTTATTTTATATTGTACTGTGTTTTTCCAAACTGATCAAAATTTTTCTTTATTTATTTACATTAAAAAGCTAATACAATTGCATAAATTGGCTCTGTAAGTAGTATTTTGTTGACAGTTTGAGCCATCGTGCTGATTCGTGCTTCACAATACGGCGTAGAATCGGCTCATATTGAATCTTATTGCGATAAGCGTCGGTATTCGCAAACTCTCGTTCCTCCGTAATATAGTGAAGCCTGAATATGAAAATACCTGTGTCGAAGCTGAAACCTTCGCTGTGCTCGTGCAATGGCGAGTTACGTTCGCTGCAGAATATGAAAATGCTCTTGGATTATGTAGGTATTTTGCTACCTAATGCAGGTAGGCAGGTATTATACCTACATGAGGCATCTGCTCCACAGCCGGCGATTAGCGAGAAGCGACTAGAGCTAACAACAAAAACCGGTCAAGTGCGAGTCAGACTCGCGCACCGAGGGTTCCGTACAAATTTGTAGGTATGTAACTACAAATTTACGGTTTTCAAATTTTTTCCTTTACTTGTGCTACATGACATTGCTTCTTGCCAAATTTTATGATTCTAGGTCAACGGGAAGTACCCTGTAGGTTTTGATTCCCTTGCCAGTGTCAAAATTATCATCATCATCAGCCTAGCCTTTTCCCAACTATATTTGGGTCGGCTTCCAGTCTAACTGGATGCAGCTGGATAGTGTGCGAGTGTCAAAATATGCGGCAAAAACGAAACATAAAGGCCCGTATCTTTTGATTGCGTTGATTTAGAAGTTTGATTTTTTCACTGTTTCAAGAGATTGCAGCCTTGAGTATTTGATATCAATTTCAACTTGATAACTCTACGCGTTCCTGAGAAAAAGGGTTTTGACAGACGGACAGACAGACAGACGGACAACGAAGTGATCTTATAAGGGTTCAGTTTTTCCTTTTGAGGTACGGAACCCAAAAAAGGGTTGGCGAGCAACGAGCAGCGCGTGCACGACGGTGCCAGAGATTAGGTACTGGCTGGTATGCGTGTAATCTGTCCGCCCAAGCGAGCGTCGCTGAGCTAGTACTATCTTTAAGGTTGAACTAGTCACGAACTCGAACTCACTGGTGGGCCTGGGCAAAAAGCATGCTGCCTCAACTGCCATCGTGTCCGACAGAGATAGTATCAGTGATGAGCAGTTAGATGCTAGTCTTCACGCATAACGTCTAGTTCTCACGCACACAAACAGCGTTCCGAACTGAGGCGCGTAAAAAAATTCGAAAAGTCCTTTGGGAAATCTAGTCTTATGAATATCGATTAGATATTGCTAATCCATTGCTTCATATGTTCGAAAAAAAATCTGCTCAATAACGTAAATAACGCAATGAATGTTGTTGAGATGTCAAAATGAAAGCCTCATAGGTACTGTAGGTATGTTACGCAATTACCCCGCAGGGGTATGTTTATTCTGAAGGCGAAAGCGCTACGTTTTTTGCAATTTGCGGTTCAGTATCAGGTTGTATAGCAATGAAGTTAGACGTGCCCCTAACAAATATGTATTTACCGAGGTATACAAAGTGTTAATGAAATAACCCAAAACCTCGGACACCCCAACCGATTTTTATATTACTAAATTGATATGACATATAATTATTTATTTTCAAAAATTATAGTAAAAGATATTTGTAAATGTTGTTGTCTTACAGATTCGTAGCTCTATCGCCGCCGGCGCGCTTCCCGGCCTTGGCGCCGGCTCTAGCACCCCCTCTCCTCACCCTCGCCCGCGCTGTTTGTTTTCATTGCGTTGGACAGTAGCGTACAGAGTCGTTAAAAAATATTAGACACGGCATGAAAAACAATTATTTTTTGAAAAAAAAAATAACCCATATTAAAAATTATTGTATTCGATTTTGCTGCCGATTCTAAACAAACTAGTTTCAGGTTTTGGGTTATTTCATTAACACATTGTATAATCATTAAAATCATCAACACAATACGGTCCAAATTTTCTGAAAGGTTAGAAGAGCCTACAATGGAGAGGTTTATCAAGTTTCATGTCGGGCTTGATAAACTTTCTTGTAATTTGGATGCTTTGTTTTTTGTTTTTAACCGACTTCAAAAAAGGAGGTTCTGTATTCGACCCGTATGTATGTATGTATGTGTATGTATGTGCATTTCTGTGCCCGCGATTTTCTTAAAAAATAATTAATCAATTTTGATGTTTCTTGCATTAACGTGTTATACATACTTTCAGGAAGGTTGTTCTTATTATGTACGAAGTTTGCATAAATGTACTGCATCTCCGGCATTTCTAAGCGAATTTTGATAATTCTTCTAGTCGGTGTCTTCAATTCTTCGATGCACCTTAGTTTGGCACCGCTTGGCTGCAATTATATATCTGTTTATTGTTTTTAATGGATAAGGTATGCCTCAGGGGTGGTCGTATTTAAATTTGCTTGTATAGTTTTTGAGTTAGCTTCAATAATACGATTTTTTCCACTTAATTTATATTGATGATTTTTTAACTGATATTTACATAGCAAGTAGTGTTTATTTCATTTGTGTGGGGTAGGTACAATAAAAAGTGAAAAATAAAAACTTTTTACAAAAAAAACAACCGACTAAAAAAAACACTACTTACAAAGTAAGTGTAAGTTTTTTTGGAAGTCGGTTGTTTTTTTTTTTGCAAAAAACTTTTTGTATGCTTATACTTTTTTTTAATATTGCATTTTTGTGCCTAATTTGTGGCCTACTACTAACATAGTTTTTCAGTTACTTGTAATACTAACACGCTATGGGCCTACGAAGCCATATTCAGTAAATAAATAACTACAACATGTTTTTTAAGGATTTTAAAACAAACCCCTTCATTGCAAATGTTACGGAGTGCGGAAAAGTGCAAAAGTCGGTACCTAAACAACAGAAACAAGCGCGCCAGTCCAAACGTTATCTCGCTAAATCCAAACGTTTTCTCGTTATCCCGATTCAATTGGATTGGATATCGATCCATTTACTCAAAACGACGGGTAAGTATTTAAGCAGAAAACGTGCACGAACGGAACGAATGTTATAATAGCATTATCATATTAATCTCCCCGTTAATTTTATATAAATAAACATCCCGCTTACACGTGCTTCTGTGCCTCCCACCCTGGATCCGCCCTTGACTATAATCAAACAGAATGCATGCAGCGGGGTAGTTGCGTAATACAATAACAGTAGCAAAGGCTTGCATTTTGACAGTTCAACATCATTCATTGCGTTATTTACGTTGTTGAGAAGACAAATTTTTCGAACATATGAACCAATGTATTAGCAACATCCTTCAAAATTATTCAGATTGTGATTGAAAGTGTGTTAAAAATTTGGATGCCGCAATGCGGTTTTAATTTCCATTTCGAATTTTTAAGTGTTATGAAATGTAGGTCTACGTGAAAATCATGCATTAACATGAAAAGGATTCTATTATGTATTCGAATGTAAATTAGTTTTAAATGAATATTCGTCTGATATTCATGAGTCTATCGGACCGAGTAATTATTCCGTCGACCTATGTAGATTATTTACTTACCGATTCTTTTGAAAAGTATGCCACGCACCAATTTAAAGGTGAGTATACACTACGACCGTAGCAATTAACATTGTCGGATCTACATTTTCAAACCTGTCAAACTTAGCGTCGAGCCATGCTCTAGACTAGAGCATTTTCTCGAGCATTTCCATGTAATGTAACGTGTCTGCCAATGCTCGACGCTAAGTTTGACGGTATCTGTGATAAATGCTCACAACGAGTGAGCATTTATCACAGATACCTAGTCCTAGATAACGCAAGTATGTGTGTATCTGTATGAAAACCAAGCATTTTTTTACTACCTACTATGACGTCACAAGCACTACCGTATGTAGTGATGGGAAAATCAAATCGATTCACAGACGCCGCCGTGTGCGGCACCGTCTCGCGTCACCCGGGCCTAGCGCCAGCGCTCACGCTCACCCAGCCAGCAGCCTATCGATTTTGTAAAAAACTCACCGTGATAACATAGGTGAAGTGAGCGTGACGTGAAGTGATCTATGAATGTAGGCAATCCCTAACATCAGGTGGAATGACAGCTCACTTCACTTTAGTTTTCACGGTGAGATTTTTACAGAATATCACTGCATTGATCTTGCGTAGTTGATCTTGCGTATAATATCTGTGGCCCATGGCTAATAATAACAGCCGCACAGACCTGGGGCCCAAGTCTGCTATTTTTATAAATTTGTCATTCCAACACGATCCCATTGTCATTTTGCTAGAAGTTCGTAATCTGCTAAATTCATAATGGTCGATCTTCGATCGTCTGACAACCAGGCTTACCAAGGGGTATCAGATTATCCAGTAACTGGGTTGTGGAGGTCGGACAGGCAGTTGTTCCATGTAAAATACTAGTATTCAGCTGCATCCAGTTAGACAGGAAGGCGACTCAAACATAGTTGAGAAAAGGCTAGGCAGATTGATTTTTGTTGTTAAAAGTAAGAATGTACAAAAGTCATTTCCATTGGCTAAAGTTTTCGCGGTCGTATTTGTGCAAGCTGAAAGAGAGAAATTGATGTGTAACTATATCATCTGATATAATGCGTTTATTAGTAAGGGGGTTAGTATATTAGGTAATGTTTAAGGAATTAATAGCAACTCCACGATTTTTTAATAACTCTCTTATTATTTAAAATTTATGATCAAGACTCGAAATAGACTTCATTATCTTATTCGCTACCTAACACTCTAATTTCGAACCATCACTACTTGCACCAGTAATAAAAAAATATTTTAGTTTTAGTGTATTTTTAGGCACTATAATTGTAAGGAAAATTTGTTGCTCTTGGCTAAATGTACACGTTTTGTAAACGTTTTTATTAAATAAATTATTATTATTATTATTCCATGGTGTCGTAAAACAGAATTAAAAAAAATATCATTCTCATTTTCTTTAAAAAAAAACTTTCAACCTAAAAAATTTGGGCTCGTCCGGGATTTGAACCCGGGACCTCTCGCACCCTAAGCGAAAATCATACCCCTAGACCAACGAGCCGACTGTGTAGTGGATTTAAATTGACTATCATATTCTATAGAACCATGCTGCCTTTCACTTCAACACCGCCTATCGATTCTGTAAAAATCTCACCGTGATAACATAGGTGAAGTGAGCGTGAAGTGAGCTATCAATGGAGGCAATCCCTAACATTAGGTGGAATGACAGCTCACTTCACCTTAATTTTCACGGTGAGATTTTTCCAGAATAGAACTGCGGGCTCATGTAAAGCTTCAAGAAAATAAAAATCAAAATAATTCTGTAAGTTGTACAAACAGCCAAAGCTATGGAAGTGCGGAATCTCCTAACACAGGCGTCATCGTGCTGAAAAGGAGGCTCCAATCATAAACTAATGTATACTAGTTGGTACAGAAATAAACATTTTGTATTTTTGTATTTGTAGATATCATAGTTTTAAAATAATACTAATACTAATAATAATTAAAGCCTGTCGTCCACGACACTACTCAAAAATATCTTCTTCCTTCCCAGAATTGTTAACTTAAAGGTAAACGAGCTCCTTTACTAATCCAGAGTTTAACAAATAATTGTGAAGTTCCAAGTCTTTACCCTCGCATTATAAATTCACAGAGACAATCTTAAAGATTGTTTAATTATTACGCTTTAGCTGTTGGTTTACCTACTACAGCTAAATTGTGGTCTTAGAACGAAAATTAGTTGAAATATTATTATGTGCTAAATTGATAACACTAAAAAACGTTTTTACTTGTTTAAATAATAACGTTTTTATGGATCAGAAGCTCATTTTTTTGTAAGAATAGCAAAACTACCTTGAACTATTTATTTAAAAATTCACTTGACAAATCCTCCAATAATATCCGAGACCCCTTCGTGCCGTGCCTCGGAAAGCACGTTAGGCCGTTGGTTCCGGCTGTCATTCGTGGATCTTTGACAGTCGTTACGGGTCGCCAGAAGCTCGAAAGTCTGACAATCAATCTTATCAAGGGGTATCGTATTACCCAGTAACTGGGTTGTGGAGGTCAGATAGGCAGTCGCTCCATATAAAATCACTACATAGTATAAAACAAAGTCGCTTTCTCTGTCCCTATGTATGCTTAAATCTTTAAAACTACGCAACGGATTTTGATGCGGTTTTTTTAATAGATAGAGTTATTGAAGAGGAAGGTTTATATGTATAATGTAGTGTATTTAGTATCAGCATTGCACCCGTGCGAAGCCGGGGCGGGGCGCTAGTACTATAATGTATTCAGCTGCAACCAGTTAGATTGGAAGCCGACCCCAATATAGTTGGCAAAAGGCTAGGCAGATGATGAAATCCTTCAATAATATATTCTTTATTTTGGACTACACGTACACATACAGGTACACACAATCCATATACACTCAAGAGCATGCTTGGGACGAGCTCGGACGATGTGTGAGACAAAGAAACCTTTCCCCGATCACGCTTCAAGAGCTCAAAGTTGCGCTCGTAGAGGAATGAGAAAGTATTCCCCAACATCGTATATGCACAGATCTAGACATGAGGCAGCGTGTCAAGCCAAGTTCTAGCAAAAGAACTGGCTAGCCAGCGCCGAGTGTAATATTACACGAACCACTTGGTGCCACTTTTGACCCTTCTGTAACTCAAAACCACTTTAACGTAAACACATAAAACTCCGAGTGTTTAATTATATCCATAAGGACATCTAGAAGCCCAAATTTCATGAAGCTACCTCAAAGGGTTATAAAGATATATGAAGGTCAAACAGTCGTAAATTTTAGCACCGACTGACTGACTGACATATTCGTATAGTACCTAAATCTAACCTTCTTCCAGATGACCTAGAAGGATGAAATTAGGAATCCAGCTCGGTAATTGTGTGTAAGCGTAGGAAAAAAGGCCTTTGCCTTTGTTCAGCAGTGGACGTCTTTCGGCTGATGATGATGATGATGTAGGAAAAAATCTAAAAACAAAAAAAAAAGTTAAAAATAGGGCGGTCCCCATTCAATTTTTTTTTTTATTGTAGCGTTGGAACCGTTACTGTAAGCAGATATTTGAAACTATCCCAATATATGTATTATTATATTCTTTACAAAAAGTAATGATATCCCACTAAAAACATAAATGTAAAAAAGGAGAGCCAAGTTCAATACAAAAATTGTGCTTGTTGTTCATAATGTTATTTTGTTCCTATAAATACAAATTTTGAATTTGCATAGAACTTGGCACTCATTTAGATCTGCATTCTTTTTGCGGCGAAGCCCATACCCAGCATAATTTTTGTATTGAACTTGGCTCTCCTTTGTTACATTTATGTTTTTGGTGGGATAATATAATACTCTATGAAACAGTGTACAGCATGCCAAACCACCTAACCGCAGTGATGACAGCACGTGGGTACCGCCACGTGCTTCATCACATTGAATACAAAGTAAACAATTTAAAGTGGTGGAAAAAAAATTGCTTTTCTATTTTTGTCATAAGATGAGATGGGTTTTATTTTGTTTATGTATTTTTTTAGGAATATAATACAGAGTGACACATACATTTTATTACCGCGGTGGGTCGGGGGATTTCATACGGACGCTCTCTAGTATTTTAAGCTAGTTAATAAATACATCAATTTCAACGGTCCAATCTCATCTTTTCAATGTTTTTTTTTTTCAGTTTCGAGAGAGATCTGCTGATTCAGTCCTGGGCTCCTGGAATAGAGTCTTCATCCCTCAACGAGCTCCTCAAGCAGCGAGGTCGCGAGCCGAATTCACAGAAAATATTGAAAAGCTTTTCATAGTACGTTTACTATAAATTGCTTTATTGTGAAAAACTACGCAGAACTTATTTCGAATTCTCGCTAGCGTAATGAATGTGAGAGTTTGAGAAACTTTGAGATGCTTTTTTCGCCAGGGTTTTAGCTTTTATCTGTTCTGTGGGTTTTAGGGTAGGTATTCTATTAGGTATTCTGTGCTTATGTTACCTACTTAATAACTAAAACAGATCTGCAGGGTAATTGCGTAACACACTATCAGTAGCGATCGGTTTCATTTTGACAGTTCAACAACATTCATTGCGTTATTTACGTTGTTGAGCAGACACACTTTTCGAACGTAAACGAAGCAATGTATTAGCAATAAGCTTCAAAATGATTCAAATTGAGAGTAATAGTGTGTTACGCAATTAAGGTGCGGGTCCTATTTATGAGCAATGTGCCCACACCAGCGGGCTGTCTGCCCGGGCGGCTATCGATTGCATAAATCCTTAGGGATCATCAGTGGAATGACAGCCCCCTTCAAACTCACTTCACCTGTAATAACTAATAATAATACTTACCTAAGATATTGTTTTTTTTTTGTAAGTTTCAGAATCCAGATAGATTCAAGAATTAACAACGCAGTTTTTTATTTCCAACCCTGCTAAATAATAATGCGCGGGAAAATAATACAATCATTACAGACTGGTTACATTATTTTCGCGCGCTATTCAGCGGGAGCGTCACCTATGCTAATTAAAATCTTTGCTCTGCAATATACAAATTTTAATTAGCAAAGATTTTAATTAGCATGGATGACGCTCGCTCAAAGCGGGTTAGCTATTTTTTTTCCTATATCTTTACTTACTATATAGATGTCATACTAGCGATTAGTACCTACACGTACTCTATGATATAAGCTAGCATGTATACAGGGTGTCCCTGGACGTCTGGATCAAATCAAAAAGGGGCGTGGGCATTTTCAAACTTTTAGATCCTAAGAATGTTGGTGATTTTTTACGGTTCAAAAGTTATGACCAACATTTGTTTTCAATCACTTTGCATAGTGCTCAAAGAACAAAATCATTTATAAAAACCACCAGGAACTGTCAATATAAGTTTTTTAGACAGCCCTGATAGTTTTTTTTAATGTTTTTTTTTTCATAGAGCACTATGCGAAACGATTGAAAAAAATTGGTAACAAGTTTTGAACCGTAAAATAATTCTCAATCATCAATCATTCTCAGGACCAAAAAGTTTGGAAATGACCTTGCCCACGCCCCTATTTGATTTGATCCATACTTCCAGGGGCACCCATTATGCTGAGATAGGTACCTTTTTGCTCTCGCAAAACGCCCTAATTTCGTAGCACACTTTAAATAATAATCTGAATCATTTTGAAGGATATTGCTAATCCATTGCTTCGTATGTTCGAAAAAATTGTCTGCTCAACAACGTAAACAACGCAATGACTGTTGTTGCACTGTCAAAATAAAAGCCATTCCTACAAATAGCGCGTTACGCAATTACTCCGCAGGTCTTTTTGTTTATTTTTTGTTAGTTATAAATGCTCCTTTTTTACTGTTTGTATAATTTCCTGTGCGTGTCCTAAATAAAATACCTATGTTTATTTCTTCTTTTTTTACCAAGCGATTAGTGTCGCGGGTCACGGGTGCAACACAGATTTTGTTGTCTTTGGTACCCCTAGCCTGGCCCACGCCTGGCCCTGACACCAAGCAATGGACAAACTTTACAACTTTTGATATGTTTGAGTGCGAGGCTTTTGGGCTACTGTGTATGTATATATTTTATATCTTTTTTTTTGTAATGTCCCTTTTGTTTGTGCAGAATAAACAATTATTTTATTTTATTTTTTATTATAATACCAACATGTAGGTACTACATAAAAACACAGCTTCATAAAATAATGATGTTTATTTGATGAAGAACAATTCGCTGAAATGTAAATAAATCGCGTAGGAACCAATTTCCGCTAGCGGATGTGACACGGTTTTTCCAATTTCCTGCTACCTTCTTATTATATCCAGATTAATCTTCGCGTGTTTTTCATGATCTAGCGTTGCCATTGAAACGGGTATTGAGCTATCAGTGTTTCCGCCCTCCGCTTTTGGATATCCTCTATGATGTTCGATATCGATTCTAATAATCGACTTGTAAGTTTTTTTTACCAATAAAGAATCTAGAAAAAGTAAATAATCAATATTATCGATAAAGTATTACTCGTCGAATCAAATCGATTAATTGCGTATATATCGCATAAAAATAAAAGACTGATGATGACAGTGTTTTATTATCTAAAACGCAAGTTGGAACGGACACTTAATAAAGCTCGTTTTTTATAACGCATCTGACGTTTTCGTTTTGATATTTCTTAAAATCATACATTTCAATCGTCTTTTTGAAGTGAAACTTCTTTACGCACGCTTGACTTGGGGAGTAAGCTGGCGAACGCGTGACGTAAGCGTTACGAAAAGTGTGATCGGGCAAGGCGAACGGAAGTTAAGTGGGGGATATAAGCAAGAGACAGCAGTGCGCGCGCACATTTTCTTTCTCTCTTCCTCTCATAGCCAAATACGTTCCGTATATCTAAGCACACTGCAGGCTTATTGTCTGTATCACAGTGTAGGAGCAAGAGAGAGCAGTGCGCGCGCACATTTTCTTTCTCTCTTTCTCTTATAGCTAGTAAATGAAATATACATACAGATGGAGCGAAAGAAGTTTCACTTCAGTCGTGTGGTCATAAGCACACTCGTTTTTTTTTTCTGATATTCCATATTCCGTTTTGCCTCCTTTCTGCAACTGTTTCTATTGTTATACTCCTGCTAGTAGAACCTAAGTACTTACTTAATTTATATGACATGCCATTGTATAGTTAATTTAAAGGAGTTGAATTTCGTACTTTTCAAAAATTTATTTAATGCAGTAGAAACGAAAAAAAAAAACATCGAAATATTTCTGAAAAATTTCCCGTCAATCATGTGTGAAACCTGAAAACATTGAAGCTTGCGAAAAAATCAATTAATTGAGTAATTTTTTTAAATAGATTCTTTTCGCCCATAGGAGGAACGCTATTGGAAATGGCTCTTTTATTCAAAGTAGTTTAATTAAAATTAATAAAAAAACTAACTGATTTAATATCTATACCTATGGTTTTTTTACGATCAAATGTGCATTATGAGTCGTGCACACAGATATACCTAGATAACGCAAGAGCAAATACTTCGCGTGCCAAAAATCACTTTCGCGCTCAGTCCTGAGTACCATAAGGCGGTACCCCGACCAAAACCTCGTTTTTCTCCGTTATTCAGAGGCTATTAACTCAATAATTATCAGAAATAAACTACATATAAAAGCACATTATGAATGTTCGATATCTTATCATTTCATTGCACATTTTTATTTGTTTTTATATGTTACTAAAACATTCAAAATCTCGATGTAAAAAAGTGTCTAAAATTATTGATTGCATGCATCTTTTGCTAAAGTTGAAGTTCTATTAATTTGAGAATTGCACCAATGGATAGATAATTTAAAAATCTAAATATTCCACGTTTTATTTTATTTAAAAAGATCTCTATTCTTTTTTTATTAAAATAATCCCAAGGCGTGCGCAGGGTACGGGCGGCTGCCGCCCGACGCCCCTTTGTCATAGAACTCGCACAATTTTTGGAATTATTTTAATAAAAAAAGAATAGCGATCTTTTTAAATAAAATAAAACGTGGATTATTTAGATTTTTAAATTACCTATCCATTGGTGCAATCCTCAAATCAATAGAACGTCAACTTTAGCAAAAGATGCATGCGATCAATAATTTTAGACACTTATTACAAGGAGATTTTAAATGTATTAGTAACATGTAAAAACAAATAAAAATGTGCAATGAGATGATAAGACATCGAACATTAATAATGTGCTTTTAGATGTAGTTTATTTCTGATGATTATTGAGTTAATAGCCCCTGAATAACGGAGAAAAACGAGGTTTTGGTCGGGGTACCGCCATAAGCACTGGCGCTAGGCCCCGGGGGTGGGACGAGACGGGTGCCTGCCGATGCCGCACGCGGCGCGCGGCGTCTGAATCGATTTGATTTTCCCATCACTAAATAGTGCTTGTGACGTCATAGCAGGTAGTCAAAAAATGGCACGCTTGGTTTTCATACAGATCGTGATAATTGCGCTATCTAGGTCTATCTATATCTGTGGTCATGCACTTTTGGATTTTCAAAAATTTTTATTTTTTAAAAAATCCCTTTAATGTAGTGGAAAACATGTGGAAAATGTCCTGCGGTGGGAACCCTTTAAGGCGCCCTCTTATTTACTGTAGATGGTGGGTTATAATAGAAATATTAGAATAATCAAGTGTAAACTATAGGTGTGGTATCTGTAGATACCTTGCTATATAGATACCTCACTTACAGATAGATTACACATAGGTACATTAGCTTTTCTAAAAAAAAAAAGGGGTGGGTCGTATATTACAATTACTTGTGTGATCTTTCCTAAAATATGAGAGTAGTACCTAAGTAGAAAGAATTGAGCTGCACCACAATAGCTCACAAAAACAGTACTGTAGGTAACTGATGAATCATGAAAAATAAGGTCGAATACCAAGTTATTTATACTTACTAAAATAAAATTCACTGGCGAAAAACAATTTTCTAGCGTAGATTTTTACCTGCGAACGATAGAAATTCGATTTGGAATGTGTAGGTAAAGTACCAACCAATCTAATCCCAAATCGAATTTCTTGGGTAGGTACCTACAGCTTACTTTGACCTGTGCCCAGAGGGTTTGCTATTATACCATTATACCTCTGTTTTTGTTTTGGCTCTGATTTTCCGTAATGTCTTGAAGAAAAGCCTTCGAGTCAGTTTTTGTATTTCGAATCTTTTTCCAACTGAGATAAACTAAATTTTTGTATTGAGAACTATAAAATTGTGGGAATAAAGTTCTAAATTCAAAAATTACTCGTCTATAGATAAATATTGTTTTATAATACCTATTTATAAGGCCGTATATGTTTCCATTTCTGCATCACAAATATCTTAAAAAAAAAAAGATTATTGAACAAAATGCCTGAACGACTTATTTCCTTTGCCCCAAATACTTTACAATATTTTTTTTTCGAAGTTGTTCACACATTTCATCTTCTTTTATTTCTTAACAGAAGGCAACGAATTGATTGAATCAGACGTAGGAATTCGCGGAACTTATTAGCTTGTTCAGCGCCATGTTAGAGTATCGGTAAAGGTTCTACCATGGCGCTGAATATTATTTATTAGAAATTATAAGACTTCTATTTCTCTACATGGTAGGTATCTCATGTCTGCCCCGTTGGTCTCGTGGGCGCAAGTGCGACTGCTGAGCGTGAGGTCCTGGGTTCGATGCCCGGGTCGGGCAAGTTTTTATTGGGTTTTTCCATTGGGAATTTCTTAGTAACAGCCCGTAGTTTGGATGTTGGCGGTGTGATGAGTAATTCATCAACTCGTCCCATATGCCTCCGGCCCATTTAGAGTCTCCTCTATAATGGGCCGAGTAATTCGTCAACTCGTCGTACATGGTACATGCCTACGGCCTATTATAGGAAGACTCTAAATGGGCCGTAGGCATATGGGACGAGTTGATGAATTACTCAATGGGCCGTAGGCATGTAGGAAGAGTTGATGAATTACGTGATACCCCGCGTTTCGTGCACACGTGTCGCCGTGTGTCCTTTTTTTTTGTGGATGGGAAATCATCAAAAATGAGCCAGCTCAGGGTGGAACAGAAGAGAGTGTCAGACTCTTACTGACTAAAACCCACCCGTGTTCCTTCCCTAGCCCTTTATGTTCCGGGGCAGCGGTAACCCTTTCGGACAATCCCGCTGCCCCGCCGTGTGTCCTGCGCCTGATCTCTCTCCGGTCGTGTCGGATTGCAGTCCCGTCGGACTATGAGAGTGAGGAAAGAGAGAGTACACCGTACCGAAGGCGTGTCTTCGTTGAGATTGGCCGTCATGGCCGATATACAGTCTGGAGGACTATTATAATCTCACATAAAAATAAATATATTTTTCTTCAATATAATACCGTACCTTTTAAAAACCTTTTCTACGACAAGGTGTACCTTGCTTCGTATCTTATTATCTTCAAGAAAATTCGAAGAAAACATGTCATGATTGTTTTTGGAACTTTAAGAGAAACATACTGAAAAATACATAGTACTCGTATCTCGTTGTTTACAAGACTAACTTCTACCCGCGACTTCATCCGAATGAATATATCTCCTAACACACTCGGCAATACTGCAGCTTCTCATTAGTGAAAGAATTTGTTTTGAAACATCAAGCTTTTATTTAGGCGTTTATGTCGCTAAGCGCTACGGTTTAGCGTCCGCAGTTATCCGTCGAATGACGTCACTGAAAAGTAAGTTGGTTAGTTTTCGGTCAGAGGATACAAAACGGGGCACTATGAAAAAATTAACTTAAAAAGAAAAATTTCACCAAAAGCCCTCGGGTTCGGGATCCGGCGATATGTGGGAGTCGTAGAGTTGAGAGAACACGACGGGACACCTCAAAGACATTGACCTTGAGGCAAGGTCACAAAATCGATAAAACCGAGCGATTCTTGTAAGGGCTAGAGAGCGTTTTTTAACGGACTTCTAAAAAAGAAGGAGGTTGTCTATTTGGATGTTTATTATTTTTTTTTTATATTCGGGCATAACTCCGTCATTTGTAGACGGATTTTCAAATTTTTTTTTTTTGTTCGAAAGATTTGTATTCTGGAATAAATTAAAATAATTCCATTTAAATTTTGTAAAGATCTGATGATGAGTTTCGGAGACAGATAACGGAACTCTTCAATAAATACCGGCAAATCAATTGCTTCTATCGCATATTGTATGCATTGTTTACTCAATCTCACAACATAACATCACGCCTGTACCTTACTTTACCTTACCTTACCTTGATACGCAGATGTGTTCAATAATACTTAGGAATTTTTTCCACTTAGTTTATATTGATGATGTTTTAATAGCTTCCTGTCACTGATATTTACATAGCAAGTAGTGTTATATGAATATGTGTGGGCAACTAAAAAATAAAAACTTTTTACAAAAAAAAAAAAACGACTTCCAAAAAAAATACACTGCAAAGTGAAAAATTACTTTAATATCGGAAGTCGGTGTCAAAAAACGAAAATGCGCAACCAACGACACCCACTTCCGATATTCAAGTTATTTTTCATTTAATAGTGCTTTTTTTTTTTGGGAGTCGGTTGTTTTTTGACATCGTAAAGTCAAACAGTGGTGCCATCACTCTCATGTCAACCATCACTGCGGCCGTCTGTGGCCCCTAATGCCTATCGATTCTGTAAAAATCTCACCGTGATAACATAGGTGAAGTGAGCGTGAAGTGAGCTATCAATGGAGGCAATCCCTAACATCAAGTGGAATGACAGCTCACTTCACCTTAGTTTTCACGGTGAGATATTTACAGAATATCACTGAAACCGTAACTTTGGCATTTCTGAAAACGGGTATTACGTATTAAATGTTTCAAATTGTATAAATTCTCGTTCTCTAACGGAATATAGTGGCCACTGTTATGCGTTTTAAGGATTATAATAAAACTAAACAATATAAAACTACCGTTTCTAATAATATTAGCGTATAATCTTATGAAGCACAACTTAACGTACTTATTTTCTGCATTTTCATTCTAAATTGTATGAAATAACCAAACAAACGATGAGGGCGCCACTGTGCGGTCGGCATAGTCTTAAAATTAAATAGATCCGGCAACTGGGACCGCGGTTCCAGTTAATTTTGATCCCAGTCGGCGGAAACCTCAGCACATCAAGCTACCCGAAACTGTCAAATTTTCTCAATCAATTTTGAACCTGGTGCTTTAGCGATAAATTTGAAAATCTATTGATTTCATTTTGATATTTCCTGCTGGGGAGTTTGTTGCGCACTTCTTCTTCTTAGCTGAAACACTACAGGAAGTGATTAGGGCAGGCGTTTTAGAGACTGTCTTATATCATTATGACGTTCAAAAAGTGCCGATTCTCAGCCTAGTTTAAATATTTTTTTTTTTAACAATCGAGCCACTTTCATTGCACGTTATTTAAGCTGTTGAGCTGACGATTTTTTCAAATCTATAAAGCAATGGATGTCAAAATAAAAGGCATTGCGATCAATTGCCATTTGATGTGTTATGCTACCCCGCAAACTGCTATGACATCACAGGCATAAACTTATTTTCCTTCGTTCAATCGTTGCGTTCCAATTTCACACCAACGGGCACAGGGAGTAATTGAGTACCTTCCGAATTCGAAATTTCTTTTGTGTAGTTCCATCGATTCCATGTGACGTACGAACCGAAATACAGCAACTCTGTTGATTGCAAATCGAGCCTCCCAAAGGAATTTAGGTGGATTTGTGTGTGCTCACTGGTTCCGTGTTTATCCTTGTGGTGAAAACGAAAACAAATGCAAACTTCGTCATCATATTTTTAATTGACTCCAAAATAAGGGGCGGGGGTTCAATTCTTCTGTATTTACAGGGTGGCCAGGACTTCGACGCGCAAACTATAACCATAAATTCAGCACATGATTATAGACCCCCTAGAGGAAAAAAATTCATAGCTTATAAAAAAAACCTGCTGTTTGTTTTCTACAAAACTACCTACGCTGTAAACATGTATGACACAGCGATTTTTTTTTAACACAGTTGATCTAGAATCATGTACTGAATCCATGGTAGCTGGTTGTGCTTCGATGTTCCTGCAAAGACATCTTGCACATCAAGCTACCCGAACGAAACTGTCAAATTTTCCCAATCACCTTTGAACCATAAGCTTGCAGCAATCCTTATCCAAATAAATACGTTATTCATCACAAGTATTTAATTTTGAACAAAATTGCCCTTGACATCATTGGATTTCAATGAATATCTTAGGAGATATCATAGTTTTAAAATAACTCCGCAAGGCGGTCGGTCATGAGTAGGTAAATACTATAGTTCCACTCTTACTGATCATACCGTGATGGACATAAAATAGCTTCTTAATGTACTAAGTAATAATCTTAAGTAATTCTCCTAAAGTAATGGAATATATTTTAGTGGGTTTTTTTCCTCAAATTAACGCGAGTGAAACCGCGGGGCACAGCCAGTTAGTATATATATATATAATATAGAAGATAGATAGATGTAGTGATAATAAAACGCTGTTAGAAACGGGTGGGGAAAAAGGCAAAGGTTTTCTTTGCTATAACACAGAAATCTCGGGATTAAAGATTTTTCAATCTGGAAAATTTGATACCTGAATGCATTAGGTATCTTACTTGGAAAATACTGATATTAGGTATCTACTTACTTATTTCAATATAAATAAATAATTCGCAGACGAAGAAAAAAATCACTGAGTTCGTAAAGGCACTGAATAAAGAAACCAAATTCAAAAGCAATTTTCGTCTAACGAAGAAAATATTCGAAACCAATTTTATGTTTTAGCGGGAAAGAAGTGTGTCATTCTAAGTAAAATAAACTCGTTATATGGTATATCCATTATTATTAGTCTTAGATACATATAATGAAATTCTAACGAAGCAAGTCAAGACTCTACATACTTAGAATATTTTTGAAAAGAAGTAATTGTTACGAGGTGTGAGAACGAATCATCATCTGCCTAGCTTTTTCCCAACTATGTTGGGTTCGGCTTCCAGTCTAACCGGATGCAGCTGAGTACCAGTGTTTTACATGGAGCGACTGCCTATCTGACCTCCACAACCCAGTTACTGGGTAATACCTACGATACCCCTTGGTAAGACTGGTTGTTAGACTAGGTGAGGGAACGAGTCTGATGCCGAAAATAACGTTTTTAGAATTTTTGTCTGGATTAACACTTAAGGTACAGACGCCAGCACATCAAGCTACCCAAAACTAAAATTTTTCCCAATCAACTTTTTAAGACTTATGCTTTAGCGATAAAGTTGAAAATCTATTAAAGAAATTTGACAGATTGTAGTAGCTTGATGGGCTGGCGTCTATATTTTTAATCCGTTCCCGTGGGATATTCAAATCTAAATCAAAATATTTTATTTCACATAAACCTACATGGGCACTTATGAAACTTCAGAAATTAGGTGCACTGTTCCAATTGGTCGTTTCCTATGGAGAAGAGCCGGCAAGAAACTGTTACTCTTTTAAAAATAATTGACTTTTAAAATGTTTTCAAATTACTGTATTTATGGGAGGACACCGTAGGCCTGTCAACAAGTACCAGGTACTTGATAAAGTAAGAAATGGTCTACAGATCTAAAGTCTACAAAGTCCTCACATTTGCAAAACATAAAAGAATTTTTTTCTGACATCCATGCGGGCAAAGCCATGGGCAAAAGCTAGTATATGAGATATGAGATATAATAAATGAGAAACCTAATACGTAATGTAGCTACAGATTTACCTTGAATATTCTAAGAAAGGTAACGAGTGAGTTTCCAGTTAACATTACTGGCGCTGGCGTCATTAGACGTTAGAATTTAAGGCTACAAGGCATATTAAAACCTCGAATACGGCGAAAAATTACAAATCCGCGCCATTGTTGGTTAGAGTATTTTATTGTTCGAGAATGACTGTGTATTGTTGAAAGGATATGTTTTTTCTTGGGAACGTGCAATAAAATGAAAATGAAATGAAATTGTTTATTCTGTGAGGGCTGATTTTTCCATCATGAGATACCTTTTATTTGAGGAATAAAATTGACGTTTGACAGTTTTAATAACTGTCAAAATTTTAAAATTATTCCTCGAATAAAGTTATCAGATGAAAAAATTAGCCTTATATAGGATACCGGAGTCCCTTTTACAAATCATATTACCTATAAAAAAAAATAAAACTACGGACGGTTTCCTGTCTGACTACTCTAAGAGGTCAGAGGTCACAGTCTCTTTTAAAGTCCAGACATAATCTTGGTGAGGTGTTAGTGTTAGGCTAATTTGATTAAGATTTTCAAGCAGGTCCAGCCTAATTGCGTAACAATATTTCGGAATCTGAAGCAAATTTCGAACTTATGAAGCAGTGGATTACCATCCACTGCTTCATAAGTTCGAAATTTTTTTCTGCTTAACACGCAAATAACGCAATGAATGTTGTTGAACTGTCTAAATGAAACCGATTCCGATTGAATGTGTTACGCTATTATCTCGCAGGTCGGGCTTAGTGTTATTGTGGTTTTCTAACTGAAATCTCTTAGTAACTAAAGCTTGGAGTCTAGATTTGTGACCAGTTGATGGCCATAGGCTGAATATAAACATAAGCGATGAACTATGGGTGTGGGTCGATTCCCAGCCACCGCAGACGCGGGCTTGCAGACGGCGAGCAATGGGCAGCTCGCCGTCCGGTAAGGACCAGGCCCAGGTCGACGGTGCGTTGCCACGCGCGCCTTAAAGAGCTGTCAGCACTAACTGATGGGGTCCGCTAGGGCCGATGCCTGCCAGGGTCGTGGGTTGTTCGAAAGAGTTACCATGGCTCCTGGCACAGGCAACTGAAGGGTGGGTTTTAGTCAGTAAAAGTTTCACATGTCCTCCCGCTCTGCCCAGACTGGGCGAAGTTATTTGATAATTTCCCAATAAAAAAAAAGTAGTAGTTACTACAGCAACTCTTCGGGGAAACAAAGCGTGAAGTCATGTGTAAAGCATGATGTTACGTCACTAAGTAGGTAGGTGCCTAAGGCGAATAGTATTTCTCTTAACCGCTGGTTGACACTTCCCGTGACCCAAGGGCTGGCTTTTACCTTGGCCAGAGGATACGCATTGCCATACAACGTGGCAATGCCGCCAGTCTCTTGGGTACATTACCAGTCGACAGCGATGCGGAGGAATACTTATTTCGATGCAATATTTTAGTTTTTTTAATAACTTTAGGATATTATTTTTTTAACCGACTTCAAAAAAGGAGGAGGTTCTCAATTCGGTTGTATTTTTTTGTTTGTTACCTCAGTACACTATACGCTATTTCATACATTTTGGTCAAGTAGGTATTGAAATTTTGTATTAAACAGCTGTTTTTTTTTTTCGTTTGTTAAAGTTTGTTGGGTTAATTTTTTAACACCTTATAAAATGTTGAGAAGGTAAATTGACGCTTAGAACATTGAAAATAACCCTATTTCAGAATTAATAAATATAGTTATTGTAAGGACAGACGCCAGCACATCAAGCTACTACAATATGTCAAACTATGATTTTCAAGTTTATCGTTAAAGCACAAGGTTCAAAGTTGATTGGGAAAATTTTTGACAGTTTCGGGTAGCTTGATGTGCTGGCGTCTGTACTTACAATAATTATATTTATTTCTTCTGAAATAGGGTTATTTTCAAGAAAGTCTGTACAAGAAAGCAATAAAAAACTTTAACGTATTAAAAACCTAATTGAGTACCTAAGTAGCAGGTAGTTAGGTACAATTAAAAAAGTAGCGGCCTGTCCCGGCTTCGCACGGGTGGACATTTATGTTTTAAACATTTAATTTTTTTCTTGCAATTAAAAAGGCCTATATTAATCAGAGATAATGTAGCATTCAAATGGTGAAAGAATTTTTAAAATTGGTGCAGTATTTTTTTAGATCAATTCGTTACAAACATACTTACATACAAATCTTTCCTCTTTATTATAATATTAGTATATTAGTATAGATTACGCAAATGATGTGAATGTAGGGCATACCTACATGGATACAACTCGAGTGTATCTAGTACAGGCTCGATTCTAACGTACGATAACAGAATAGATATCGATACTAGGAAGTGAACAGAAAAAGTAATTCTGCGTATTATCACATATAAACATGTTTTATTATCAGGCCAGAGGCACTTAAAGTTCTATGGTTAGTTTTTTTCTGAAGAAAAAATGTTACAGAGGGATTTTCAACGAAAATAAATAAAACAAATTATTTATTAGTCTAACTAAGTCTTGTGTTCACCAACATTTAAATCAACTGATTAAATATTTAATCAGTTCTATATTTAAAATTTACTTAAGAAATTTGACATAAACCAATTGTTTAAATCCTAATCGGTGGTTTGAATGTTGGTGAACTCAGGCCTAAAACCTCAACACGTATCGTAACTTGTATTTTGGTCTTGAATTCCTGCCGGTCTCTTCTGTAAAAAACTCACTGTGAAAATGTAGAAGAAATGAACTTGAAGTGAAGAGTAACACCTCGATGAGGGACGCACGGAACCGGAAGTATGGCAGAAAAAAATAAACAGCCGAGCAAAAAGAAAATAGAAAGAACGCTACTTTAATAAGAAGTAACAGCGCGGGCAGGCGATGCGATGCGACGGGATAGGTCGAAACAAGAAATTTCACGCGGACCAAGTCGCGAGCAGAAGCCAGATTATTATAAATAATCGAAAGACGGCTTGAATTTCATAAGCGAGAAATCCTATCCTTTTAATACCTACCCGCAGACCCCTTTTATTCATTGGGCACTCTGGGCAAGTGCCCAGGGCCCCACGATCGACGGGGCCCCGGGTCTGTCCACAAGAAAAAATATTCTTTGCAGCCATATAAATTCAAAATAATTGATTTTCATTGCGATTTCAAGTAGGTAAGTTCCTAGTCCCAAACGTATGAAATATTAGTACATACTTATTATGTTTCTTTTATTGGCAAAACCAATAAAAGAATAAAAATGGCAGAATATTTGAAAACTGGTCATACTGAAAATTAAAAATGAATTATTATTTATCTACTATTATCTTCACAGGATCCCCGTGATCCTTATGTGCACAGGGCTGCCAATAGGTTAGGCCCCCCTTATCCATTGGGCACTCTAGGCAAGTGCCCAGGGCCCCCGGGGCCCCACCGGTCTGCCCTCAAAAAATCATTATTTGCAGCCATATTCATTGAATGGGTAGAATGGAAGGGCTTCCATTCTACGCATTCAATGACAAAATAATTGATTTTCAGTGCGATTTCAAGTAGTTAAAGTTCTTAGTCCCAAACATGAAATATTAGTATTGTTTCTTATACAGGGTTATTTGTAAAATACCAGCAACCTCTTAAGAGGTCATTGTACCTACTCATCATTATGAACAACTTTTACTATGGGACCAAACCTGAAATCACGAAAAAAAAATCAGCTGTTCCCTACATTTATGTTCGTGTAACTCGTCAAAATGTGGGGAACAGCTGATTTATTTATCGCGATTCTTAGGAATTTTAGTTGTACAAAATAGACATTGGTCCCGATTCTGTTGTTCACAAACTAAACTAAATTTAAGTTCAGTGCATCTTTTTCTTTCTATTTCATTAAGAAAATGACAGAAGATAAATATTAGTTTAGTCCTGTCAAATTAAATAATCCATAGACAAGTTTAGACGTGATTAAAAAGTACGTCAATTTACGTCAGGCGCTGACTAATTTGACAGGACTAAACTAATATTTATCTTCTGTCCTTTTCATAATAAAATAGAAATAAAAAGATGCACTGAACTTAAATTTAGTTTAGTTTGTGAACAACAGAATCGGGGCTAGTACCTACCTCCCTTTAATATTAAAACCCAATACCTATTATTAATATAATGTCTCGCAAAATTATTAACAACGCGGTTTTCCAAAGGAAGCCGTCTGTCCGTCGTTCTGCGCCCCTGTCTCTTTCGTAAGGTCGACGAAACTTTGAGAGCCGCAAGTCCAGATGGATAAAATCAAACTGATAGTACTCTCAGAATTCCTGTCAAGGTTGCTCCGGTTGACATTGACAGTTTATTAACCGCGTCTTCACAGAACTCTGTTTTGTAGATATAAGTCTGGTAAATACACTTCTCGGAAAGTTCACAACTTCATCTTCAAGTATTAGAGAATTTTTACATTTTATTAACATCGACCGTTTTCGACGAAGTCTACTAGACGAAGCACGACGAACTAGCTTCTTTTTTGTTAAATATTTGTAGTAGCGTTAGGTACCTACATCAGTTTTGCGCATGCTATTTCGCGTTTACTGCAAACTACGTATATATGTAGGAGGACCAGCTTCTGCCCGCGACTTTGCGTGAAATTTCTTGTTCCCCGACCCACCCCGTCATCGCATCGCCTAGCGCCTATCCGCGCTATTACTTCGTTTTCGCTTCGCATTCTGTTGACTTTTTTCTTTTTGCTCGGCTCCTAAGGGTCATAGCGAGATGTTAAATAGCCTATAGCCTTCCTCAAGAATTAGGCTATCAAGTGAAAAAATATTTTTTTTAATCCGACTAATAATAGTTCCAGAGATTAACGCGATAAACAAACAAACTCTTTAGTTTTATTATTAGTATAGTATAGATTTGTTGCAACGTTACATCAGTTTTGCGCATGCTATTTCGCGTTTACTGCGAACTACGTATATTTAGAATAGTATAAGTAGGTACATATTTATGATTTCGCGGAATACGCGAATCTAATCATAGCGTGCGGTAAAGCCAATTTACGCGAACATTATTATAAATATTGCTATCCAAAATATTCTGCGAAATCTAATAAAACCGCGACGAATTCTAACCTATTTTTAACTCCCGAAGGAAACAGAGGGGGTGTCTGGGGGATCGGCTTATGGAAACGCCAAACAGCCGAAGCCACACAAGAAAGACAAGACAGATTGAAGCTGTGGCGAGACAGTGCTTTTTTACCCAAACCCTTCCTTCCACCCGCTGAAGACCTCCCAAGATCCTGAACATGAGTTACCTTGGGTAACCTGGAAGTCTTTAAACAGACTACGGACCCAGGTTGGCCGAGGCAAGGAAAATTTGTTCAAGTGGAGATTCTTAGACGACTACGCCTTGGAGTGTAAAATGTGGTGCTGTTCCACAAACGATAGGACACTTAATATGGTGTCTTGTCAGCTGCACGCTACAGGAACTGGTGGACGCTGGTGATGGCGCCAAACAAGTAGCCGAATTCTGGGCCGGGTCCATTTAGATTGCTACCGACACGCTAAGAAGAAGAAGATGAAAAATCAGCTGTTTAATACAAAACTCCAATAGGTACCTACTTGACCAAAATGTAGGAAACAGCTGATTTTATTTTCGTGATTTCAGAGTTGGTCCCATAGTGAAAATTGTTCAGTTCGATGGTCTAAAGCACCTCTTAAAGTTTTACGGGTTAATTTTTAACACTTTGTATAAAAATGTATAATTATCGGGTACTTATTATTATTAAACTATTTGCCAGTGTTCGTTAGTTTGATGTTTACACCTAGTTTGGCAAAGACCAACAAAGGTTCATTGGCGCCAATTTCTGAAGAATATCGTCATAGAGAGTGATCATTACGCGTGTAGTCGCAAATATTAAAGCAAAGTCAGCAAATAGTCCTATTCATCTTTTAGAATCGCTTGTAGTTATAATCGTCTTCATCAGATTATTTTCAAACTTTTTATTATTTGATTGGTTGACGAAAGAAAGATCTGTTTTCATAATACTTAAGAAAAAAAAACGATTAAGTCTTGTTCTATGTATAAGTAGCTACACAAATAAAAATATATAAAATTAAATGTCAAAATAACAGCTTTTACTAATTACCTACATATGAAATTACATACGATACTTATAACAAAAAAAAAAACAATTTTTATCATTTTTATCTGTCTGTTCCGGCTACTCTTCGAGACAGCTGGGCTGGGGAGCTATTCTCTAAGGATACAGCAAACAATAAGAGAAACAATAAAAAAACACAATCAGTAAACAATAAGTTTCACCGCTGCGACAGCGCTGCCCGCAAGCATAGAAGAGCACGAGAATAGCATGGCAGGACCGATTTTGACGGGACATTCACTGATATAGTTTACAGATATACCTAGTTGTTGTTATAAGAAGTAACTTAGGCTTATTTTAGTAAATTGTTTACCGATAACCACGCGATCGAAGTTGCCGGCACAGCTAGTCATATTTATAATCAAACAAATGAAATGAAAGAATCCTTATTAACAGATATTTCAATAAAAATAGAAAGAATATTGTATTACGAATTCAATAGCGAATAAAAGATTCAATATATTTCCGAACCCTGAAAGGGAAGACCTCCAAGCACGCACATACAGTATTGTATGTTTAATAATAAATGATACGTAGGGAATAATGTATCCTTTATCGACTAGCTCGCAGAGGTAGGGTTGTGGTGTCCCTTTCAATGAATAATAATAGGAATCAGGCGCGGTCACAGCCCAAGATTTTGGGGGGGTCAACATGAGTTCCGAGGATCAGGAATATTTTTAGGGAGGGTACGATTATTATTTTATTATATTTTTTTTTATTTTCCTTATTGGTCTAGAGGTAGCAAGCGTTACTGCTGAGGTCCTGTGTACGATTCCCGTGGCTCATGCTCAGTTTTAAGTTAGTAAGACAACTAAATCATTCAGGCTCTCGACAGCTTAAATGATTTTGAGGGGGTCACGACCCCCATGTCCTCCCCCCTCGGACCGCGCCTAATAGGAATACATCACATGCCGCATCCTTTTTTTTTGTGGATGGGAAATCATCAAATGACCCCTCCCGCTCTGGGTGGAGCAGAAGGGAGTGTCAGACTCTTACTGACTAAAACCCACCCGTGTTCCTTCCTTAGCCCTTTGTGTTCCGAGGTAGCGGTAATCCTTTCGGACAATCCCGCTGCCCCGGCAGGCTTCGGCCCTTCAAAGTCAAAGTCAAATCATTTATTTCAAATAGGCACTTAGAAGGCACTTTTGAACGTCAAAATTTAAAATGAAAAAATAGAATTGATTCTAGTCGCCCAACACCTTACGGGCCCCTTCCTTAAAGCTGACATTTCCTTGAGGCACACGTACGCGCCGTCCGGTACGGGCCTGGGCCTGATCGGACGGAGAGTTACCCATTACTCTCCGCCCGCAGGCCCGCGCCTACGGTGGCCGGGAGCCGTCACGCGGCTCCCGACGCCCGGAGCGTCTCCCGCGGCGGCTGGGACGTGAGGCTCTCTCACTCAGCCGTCCCGCCACCTCCTTTGCTAGCATGACTGCTTCGCAGAAGGAGGTGACTGCCTCCCACTCCCTCTCGCCCCGGACCATGGCTCGAACCAGGGCCGGGCGCGAGAGGTCGCCGCCGCTGCATGCCGCACCCTAATTGCGTAAACACACTATTAATCTAAATCTGAATCATTTTGAAGGATATTCCTAATACATTACTTCACATGATCGAAAAATATGTTTGCTGAACAATGTAAACAACGCAATGTATGTTGTTGAACTGTCAAAATGAAACACATTGTTATTGATAGTGTGTTACGCAATTAGCCCGCAGATTGCGGCCACGGTGACTATTTTTGTTTCCGACAACTATACTTACAGGGTTATTTTAAATTGGCTAGCTAAACTCTACAGATGAGATGGATATCGATATTTAAAAGTAATAAAATAAAAAGATTTGATGTAAGTACTTATTTATTGGGAGGTCAACGACCGCTGCTAGTCACCGTCTAACTCATAATCTAACCATTTTCCAGGGGTAGTACTCGGCTTCGGGCCGTACTACTCCTCAAATCCGGCGCAATGCCGAGATACATAAAAGTATCATAATCAATCTATAATGTTCCCACTGCCAGGACACAGGCCTCCTCTTCGTGAGAGAGAGTGGGCCGTAATCCACCACGCGGGCCCAGTGCGGGTTGGTAGGTCACATGTCTTCGAATTTTTAGTTCTAGGACATTTCGGTTCCCTCACGATGTTTTCCTTCGCCGTTTTGAGAGCAGTGGTGATGAAATAATTTTGCACGAAGTAAAGCGCCTGTCTGGATTCGAACCAACGACCTACAACTCGTAAGTCGTGTCCGTTACAACTGGCCCAACACTGCTCTGTACGTAAAAGTATAAAAAAGAATAATATCTGATGTTGTAGAGGATAATTCCTTTCGAACAAATTGATTCACCTTCATGCCAATAGAATACACATAACATGAGTGGAGCCGCGGGCAAACCTAGTCGATAATACGGCTGTGTTTCTATTTCTACAATCCCTTGTTCCCCGAATTATGGGAATCCAAACTATATGAGCTGTGGGAACCTGGGGCGGGCACAAACATTTCGCAACCCAATTAATTGGATTTGTGCCCGATGGCAATATACTCGTATCTCTATAGATTTATCCTAATTAGGCAAACCGGACTTGTTACCAAGGTATATGTACAGTCAGCAAAAGAGATAAGTATGCAGGATCGTCGGATATAGTTGAAGTTTAGTAAGAAACCGATGGATGTTATCGACTGAAATTCAATTTGATAAATGAGCTGTTTGTTTTCTATTAACTAAATTAAATTTTATTCGAGAACTTCTATCGGTTTCTTACTAAACTTCAACTATATCCGACGATCCTGCCTAATTATCGATTTTGTTGACTGTACTTATAGTCGAGTATAAATTACTTATAGCAGGTACGAACATAATACCTTACCAGCAGTGCTATTCTGTAAAAATCTCACCTTGAAAACTAAGGCGAAGTAAGCTGTCATTCCACCTGTAGGCCAATTCTGCTAATTTAAAACGTTCAAAATGTAGTCGCAGTCTCATCTCAGCGACAAACAAATGTCAAAAACTTGTCAAAATGTAGGGAAATTTGAAGTATTTTTGACAGATTGAGACTGAGATCAGACTGTGAACGTTCTTAAAAATTACGAGAATTGCCCCTCTGATGTCAGGTATTGCCTCCATTGATAGTTCACTTCACGCGCACTTCACCTATGTTATGTCACCTATCACGGTGAAATTTTTACAGAATCGATAGGCAGTTACGCAACGTTGAAAAACGGTTTTCTTGTGAAATAGAAATTGCAACTTTGAGAAAAGACCTATTTCATAGCTGTTGCTCGCGACTTCGTCTGAAATCCAGGATGAAAATCCAGGTCGAGGTCTATCTGTGTGCCAAATGTCATCCAACTCCGTTCAGCCGTTTTAGCGTGAAAGTGTAACAACAAAGAAACTCATTTTCGCATTTTTAATATTAGTTAGGATTACGATAATGTGGTTTCGATAATATTATGTTCGTAACAACATAAAATATCTATCAATACTTCAGGAGAAAATCGCTTTTGAATCTTGCGTAAATGTAAGTATTTATGCTCGTGACTGTAATGTTACACACATTACAGTACCGAAATAAATTTACTTTAACATTTGTTTGTTCAAATAATTTCACTCAACATACAGACAACGGTATATCCTCATAACTTGGCGGGTAAAAGATATCCTTTGATGTGTTTTAATTATATGTTCTTTTACTATGTAAAGTAAGACAAATTAATTATTTAGCAAATTTACTACCAACCTACGAATAATAATTTATTATACCCCTTTATTCATAAAAGTTTACGATTGTTTAACCACAGGTACATTTTTGACGTTTGAACGTCACTTAAATATTTATTATTCTGTAAAAAATCATTGCTCTATGGTCATTAACCAGAAAGAAAACAGGCAAGAGCGTTTCTATGGAGAGAAGACCACCATTTCCTCTTATAAATAAACCCGATATGAGCCGTATATTCAAATCATAACCGTCATTGTTTGACAGTTGTATGAAATGACACAGTAAATTGGCGTAGTGTGTCAATTGGATTTTTCCCTGACTGTACTGTGCCACAAACTTACATGATTGTTCGTTCAGCGGTCATTCTCAGAAATGACGTAGTGATCTTCGTAGAATCTTTCTTTATATGGCAAAGGTGACATTCTTGTAACATCCGTTTCCTGAACAGGGGGTCAATTCTCGTAATTTTAAGGACGTTCACAGTCTGATGACAGTCTCAAGTTGTCAAAAATGCCTCTAAAATCCCTACATTTTTGACATTGGCTGTCGCTGACTGAGATGGGGTTGCGACTAGATTTTGAACGTTTTTAATTACGGGAATATTTGGCCTTCACATCAGTTCGTGGCATTGTAGGATATCCAATTACAGCATAGCACACAAACGGGTTCTAATTGGGGTGAAATAGCCTTGGAGGTCGAGCAGTGAGACCCAAAAGACTTTCACTGGAGAGCTAGCCCCGCGGGGTAATTGCGTAACACACCAACAGTAGGAATGGCTTTCATTTTGACAATTCAACAACATTCATTGCGTTATTTAATTTATGCAGACACAATTTTTCCAACATATGAAGCAACTAGCACTTCGCCCGCGACTTCGTCTGCGTGTATTCGTGCCAAATTTCAAGTTTATTAACTCAAGCAATAAGATTTTTCATACTAACAAAATTCCCCCTTTTCACCCCCTTAAAGGTCGAATTTCCAAAAACCCCTTCTTAGTGCTCCTCTACATAATAAAAGGAAGCCGTATGAAAAATTTCACGCTCCTAGTCCTTGCAGTTTCGGCTGTGCGTTGATATGTCAGTCAGTCATCAGTCATTTCTCCTTTTATATATGTATGTAGGTGGATTAGCGATATCCTTCAAAATGATCCAGATTGTGGTTGATAATGGGCCCGATTCTGTTTTTCACAAACTAAAGTAAATCTAACTTCAGTGCATCTTTTTCTTTCTATTTCATTATGAATAGGACAGAAGATAAATACCTATTAGTTTAGTCCTGTCAAATTAGATAATCGATAGACAAGTTTAGACGTGATTAAAAATTGGCTAAGTCTAAAAATACGTCAATTTACGTCAGGCGCTGACTAATTGATTATTGATTTGATTTTTTTGAAGAAAACAGGATTTTAGCTAACTACATGGTCTTCACATGATCTGACCAAGATTATGCCTGGACTTTACAAGAGACCCTTGAGCTTGTTTCGCCATTTCAGGAGTCAGATAGGAAATGTCGACTCCATCTGGGTTACTTTTTACTAGATTCCGCCCGCGGCTTCGCCCGCATAAAAAAAAGTATGTCTATGTCCTTTCCCTTCCCAGGGTTCAAAACTTCAAAATATCTCCATACCAACTTTCATCAAAATCGGTCCAGACAAAATGTTTTTAAATTGTTTTCTTTTTTTGTTATAAGTACCGTATATACATACTTCCATGCATATACATTATCTTCTAATATATAAAATTCTCGTGTCACAATGTTAGTTACATACTCCTCCGAAACGGCTGGACCGATTTGTATGAAATTTTGTGTGCATATCGGGTAGGTCTGAGAATCGGCTACTATCTATTTTTACCGACTTCACAAAAAGGAGGAGGTACTATGTTTGTATGTTTTTTTTTTTGTGTATGTTTGTTCATCGAATACTCCGCCAATTGTCGACGGATTTTCAAAATTCTTTTTTTGTTCGAAAGTAGATAGTTCTGAGGTGGTCCCATTGTCACCAAGTTAGGATCTGATGATGGGATCTTAGAGAAATCAAGGGCAACCCTCAAATTTTATAGGCTCACTTATTGTTTTTCGCATATTTTATGAAGTATCTTGTGTATTTGCGTATGGTTGTCACCATCTCAGGTAGCTGAGCTGATGATGGAAGGTACAACTCCTTAACAGTAAGAAGTTATTCGAACAGACAAGGACAGTTTTAGTAAATTGTTTTGATGTTTGATAGGGCATTTGCCACATTTGGTCTCATGATCATCAAGTCATGACCTGATGCTGCAGTCAGGATAGTCTGCAGAGTACCTAACTCCTCGAGAACTAACAGCAGATATATCGTGTTTAGGCTCATTGAAAAGGGCTCGATGTGTGGATAAACGTACTGTTAATGAGAAACACCGAAGTACCTACACAGAGACTTGATGCTGATGCCAGGAGCATCAGAAAAAGTACAAACCTTGAAATTACAGCACCGTAGTCGTGTTTGGCCTCATTTTAAACAGGACTAAATTTTAAGTTCAATGCAATGTTGACATAAGTCTGGCCTGATGCTGCCAGGATTATCAGCGGGATCCTGGAGAAATCGAAGGAACTCTTCAAATATTATAGGCACACCTATAGCGATTCGGGTATTATGTGCCTCCTGTGATAAGTGATACAAGTCAAAAAACGTCATTTTACAGGACAGCAAAAACAAGATTTTAAAAAATCTAGTTCGTTAATTAAGTGGGCTAGGTAAAATATCAGTGCACTCTTTTGTATAACAAAACATTTTCTTTCTCTATATAATATAGATTTTTTAATAGATATTTAATTTTGGAAGTAATTTCATGAAAAACCTGCGACTTGTAACTTTTACTTAGTTTTTATGTGCTAAAATTAAGTTATTAATGATACTTGTACAGTTATAAGTATTACGTTGCACCAAGCTTGCACCAATAAATTGTCTTAGTGTAAACTGATATACATCAAGTTAAAACGTCTAATAGCTCATTAGAATAATGATTCTAGTAAATGTGCTAAAACAAAAGATGAAGATATAACCCTTAAGATTTATTTTTTTTACTTATCAGTCACCTCTTTACATATTTTAGTTGAACTGTATCAATTTACTAAAATCCTAGTCTTTCAGAAGATATGTTAAATGATGTAAGTCAAGATGTACCCCTCAAAAAAAAAGATAGTGATATGTGTAAATAAATACAAGTTTTAGAAAAATAAAAAATTAGCAGATAGAAGAACGTGAGTTAGACCAAAAAAGACGTATTTTTTTTTTTTGATAATGCTCATGTGAAAATCACAAAAAGGGTACAACTCGAGTTATATCACTTATCACAGGAGGCACAGTAGGTATATAGTAACTCGTGCATTTGCTTTCGGAAAGCAAAATTTAGTGAAGTAAAACTGATGATGAAGACCACAGATGGCCACCGGGACTACTCAATAATAAGTATTTCACAGGTTGCGATTCGATTACTTTAATATGGTTGCTAAGCAATTTATGCTCGTCACAATGCGAATGGTGAAATGGAGCTGATGGTGGAGTACCAGGAGAACTCCTCAACAATTAACGTCCCTGTATCGGGAAAAGTAATATTTTGTAAAAGGCGATGAGCTTAATGCATTATAAACAGTCCCACTAAAAAGCGAGAAATAAAAACTTTTTAACAAAAAAAAAAAAACCGACTTCCATAAAAAACACTACAAAGTGAAAAATAACTTTGATTTCGGAAGTCGGTGGCAATAAACTAAAATACAGATCCAAAGACACCGACTTCCGAAATCAAAGTTATTTTTCACTTTGTAGTGTTTTTTATGGAAGTCGGTTTTTTCATACCGATATTTTTTTTTTTTTGTAAAACGACGTTTGCGGGGTCAGCTAGTACAATTTATAAAAATCTGTTATTTTGACATCAGACACTTAAATTTTATTTACATTTGCTTATTATGACGAGTAAAAGTGATTCCAATATCCTATTACAGAATAAACAATTTCATTTCATTTCACGAATAAGCTAGAAATCCCAATCGTATCTTCGATCTTCATGGCTTCTCATCGGAGAGTCGAGACAAGTTAAGTCGACCTTATTGATTCCTTGTTACTGTGGTAACTGAGCAATCTGGAGATCGGTGATTTAATACCCCAATGTGATTTATAGATAACTGGAAATTCTATAATATTGCGTCATTGAGGGTAGGCAAAAGATACTAGTCGTCGATCGCCATTTTTGGGATGCATGAAGAAGACTCCTCGTGTAGCGCAGTTTGTTCCGCCAGTTACTCAACTGAACCGAGCGCTCGGCGCAACCATTATGGACAGTCACACCCAACATCTTATTTGACTGGCCAATTCTTCCCTTGCGGTGGTAGGTCTAACGCCCGCCTGGTTTGCGTCCACCCTCCCACCGGAGTCGTCAAGCAGCCTGCTGGCTGAATTCGTCAATACGTGGGAGTTCCAGTGCCTTAGGCATCTTATGGGCACGCTCGTTCCATTATAGACCTCATCCATCGCTTTCCATCAGGCGTGATCGAGGTCAAGAGCGGGACCATACAGCAATATATTTTTTTTTAAATCGCGAATTCGCAAGTTCTTTGTGTACTTATGTATAATATGTTTCAAGGAATATGGTTTTATAGGACCTTCTTATTTGTACAGTATGTAGACCTTTGGTGGAAGCACAAAATAAAATACTTGCAGGCTTGGATGTTGATATATATTTTCTTACACTGTTTTCTAAAGTAGGTAGTAGTAGAATACAAAGAGCACTGAGAACACTAAGTGCACCTGCTAAGTAACTGTTCTACTGATTGCATGTATAGACCACCAATCGAAGCAGTAAATTGACGTAGACACTGTCATTCCGCAAGATTGTAACGAGCGCCTCTGTGACGTGGCGCAGTGGTGACACGTCAACATTGTATAAGTTACGTACGTTCACGCAATTTATGTACGTTACGTAAGTACATCGTGCACGAAATTCGCTCATGCATGCATTCACGAACGCCGATGATGAGCACAGTGCAAACACTACTGGATGTGGCACCGAATCAATTAAAAATTTAAATTGAATACGAAATATTTTTTTATTGCTTTTTTTATGCACTGGCGAAATTGCTAACGAAGCCGATTGTTCACAGCAGCTAATTTGATACAACCACGCTCGTTGCGAGTACTTACAAAATTGAATGAACGAGATCTAATTACTTCACAAATTGAATTAATGAATTTGTGAAGTAATTAGATCTCGTGTATTAATAAAAAGCAAAAGTAAATCAGTAGGTATATTAGAAAAAATATTTATTTAAAAAAAAATTTAGATGTTTCAATGATAAGAAAATTAGCACTGAGTATTTTTTCCATGAAAAAGTAGCTATTAAATATTTATCAGTAACGTGGTGATTTTAATGGCATGTTTTAATTCGATAAGCCTAAAGCTAAAAAGAAAAGAACAAAAAAAATACAGCCTCTTATTGTCTCACTTCAAGGCCTCAACTCGATAGAAAGAAGCCATGAAGATTCACCACGCTTGCTCAAGGTGAATTGGCCAATTCAGACTTATTCCATAGCTATTCATAACCATTTCACAGGCTACCTATCGTGTCGAAAATGACACATTTCTATAGCCTGATTTGCCTTGCCCCCGTTGCTGTCGGAAAAGTCATCTATTTAAATTAAACTGACAATGGCCCTGATTCTGTTGTTCACAAACTAAACTAAATTTAAGATCAGTGCATCTTTTTCTTTCTATTTTAATATGAAAAGGACAGAAGAAAAATATTAGTTTAGTCCCGTCAAATTAGATAATCCACAGACAAGAAAATTGGCTACTAAAAATACGTCAATTTACGTCAGGCGATGACTAATTTGACAGGACTAAACTAATAATTATCTTCTGTCCTTTTCTTAATGAAATAGAAAGAAAAAGATGTACTGAACTTAAATTTAGTTTAGTTTGTGAATAACAGAATCGGTGCCAATTTTTCTCGATTTTTGATTTATGAACAGCGTTTGAGGACTCCTACGATAACATTGATTCAACTCTATGACAGACAGTTTCAATTCTATGTATTATAAAAACAGAGCCCCAGAAAATAATAACACAGAGAGTACCTATATCGCATGAAACAATTGCGTTCATAAAACCACTCAAACATATCGCTTTCAAAATAAAATTAAACGATATTCCACGTAAATGATCAGCTTCAGTGTTATTGCTGAATCAATTATTCTAATTACAAACCAGTCAGTCTTGAGCGCCCATCAAAGAGATTGCATTTGATGGCCGTTCAATTTGATTGAAAGCATTAATTCGCCTACAGCTGTAGCAACGAGCCGTAAATACGTAGGAATAGGGAGGTTATTTGGTTTGTGTTACTTGAAAATCAAAGGTTTGTAGAGAAAATGGAAGCTACCGAAAGCTGCTGGCGAGCAAAGCCACTTTAAAATACAGGCCTCGGTAGAGTTTGCCGTTGGTTTATTGGTTGGATCCCAGCTCCCGGAGTTGAAATTTTAATAATGGCACACCCCGGACACTCCGTACAACGCGCGCAAAATAATTACCTACTACTACTACATAGCCAAATGACGTCGGTACACGTGCAAATGTGTGCGTAAACTCTAGTAGGGTTGGTTGTCGTGCGGAGCGTAAAAAAAAGGCGGGAACGACGACGACGCGACTAGAAAGGACTAGTTTGATTGTTTATCTAATTAGTCGGGTTCGTAATGAAATAAAAATAATATTATAATAGTTAAGTAATAAATGTAAAACTTTTTAACAATAACTTTAATTTCGGATGTCGGTGTCTTTGGATCTGTATTTTAGTTTATTGCCACCGACTTACGAAATTAAAGTTATTTTTCACTTTGTATTTAGTGTTTTTTTGGAAGTCGGTTTTTTTTTTTGCTAAAAAGTTTTTATTTCTCGCTTTTTAGTGGGTGTATTTATAAAGTATCTAAGTTACAATAGCCTAATGTCAACTTGCTCATCGCCTTGTACAAAATATTGCTTTTCCCGATGCAGGGACGTTAATTGTTGAGAAGTTCTCTTGGTACTCCATCATCAGCTCCATTTCACCATTCGCATTGTGACGAGCATAAAATGTGCTTAGCAAACATATTAAAGTAATCGAATCGCAACCTGTGAAATACTTATTATTGAGTAGTCCCGGTGGCCATCTGTGGTCTTCATCATCAGTTCCACTTCACTAAATGTTGCTATCCCAGAGCAAATACCCATGCAAATAAGGTACTTAGCTAAATATTGCTTACACTAAAATATTTTCGTTTAAATGACCTACTTAACTATAAATAATCGGTTATTATATCGCATGGTATTAAAATGCGATATATTACAAACATTTATGTAAATACAAATTCGGAAAAGTATCACAATATCGAACCATCGTGATTAAAACTCAGATAAAACTTTTAAATCGCAAAATTATGTGCTCGTGTCAGCAGTACAGTGCTGCGGTTCTTTGTGAGCGCCCCGAGCTAAAGAACCGCCGATAATGCCGCGGATGTGCGGGGTGAGGTGCGGTATCTGATGTCAGCGCGGGGTAGGGAGTGGCCATTCTGTACGAAGTACTATTAGGTATTCTGTGATAATGGTTGCAGAAATTCGACGTGCAAAATAGCATCCCTCATTGTGACGGATGATATTTTGCATCTCGAATTCCAAGCACAACGTTCGATAAAGACATAAAAAATGTATACGATAATAATAAACTGTATGATTCTGGTTTCCAATACTTAAGTACTGGATGGTCTTTTTCTGGTTAGGAACCGAAGATGGAAACTGAAGAAGGATGGTCAGCAGATCATTCCTGTAGGTAGGTACTAAAATACAGCGGTCAACAATCCATTTGCAACGCATTGCCCACATCTACTCTCCATACTAAAATTATGAATGCGAAAGTAACTCTGTACGTTGCCTTCGATGAAATTTGGCACAAGTGATGGGTTTGGACATAGGATACCGTGGGAAAACCGACATCCACGCGGGTGTAGCCGCGGGTAAAACTAATTACCTTATAACATTGTCATTCATTTTCTACTTGTCTACGATGAAGCTCATGTTACTTTGATCGATAATGTTAAGAAGAAAAAAATTGGGGTCAATGATCGCTGGTTCAATCAACTCAGCCTATCACAGTCCACTGCTGGACATAGGCCTCTCCCAGGCTGCGCCACAACACCCTGTCCTCCGCCTTCCTCATCCAGTCCATCGCTGGTTACTTGAAGAAAATCTGTTTTATTGTGATTAGACATTTAAAAAAAATACTGATATTTCAAGTACCAAGACTCACCAAGGTCGTTGTGATGAGTACCTATCGATATTTCTGTAGAGTTTCGCTAGCTAATTTAATTTGACTCTGTATATGTGTACCTAGTGTAATCCTATTTGCTTCTTTCCTTATTCAAACACTTAATTCGGATTTACCCTTGAAACTTATTCACCGTATCTATCTAATTTGAGGGCGTTAACTTGCGAACCGTTAGTTTCTGAGAGTTGGGAGGAATGGTCGACCACTGTTTTCCTTAAACACTTTTTACCAAATTCACCGAACTATTCAATAGTGGGTAATAAATTAAATGTTTTCCTGATTTTTTGTAAGCAGTCTGTGTAAAAACGTTTAGTAATAAGTAATGGTTTTTCATGAATTTAAAATTCAGTTTGAAAGAATCGGTTCAGAGCGTTACTAGATTGTGATAGTATACAAAGAGGAGATGACAATACAACAAGAAATAAAACACTAATACTAATGCATAGGAGTATTTAGGAACCAACAAATATATCCTAACGTTGAAATTAAAAAAAGTGTTTTTTTCTAACATATTAAATAGCATTAAAGTGTAAACAAAAAAGAACACACTTTAAATATTGCGGCAACATTGCGGTGTTATTGACCCAACAAACATGGCCGAAACCTGAAAAATGCTATAGGTCAGTGTGCCGGGCACCCCTTTTTTTCAGGTTTGTAGATAATGTAACATAGTAAGTAATACATTCTGCATGCATGACTCTTATTTCTCAAGAACATGGTATATATAGATAATATGCATTAGTTCGCATCGGGAAATAAAATTTAAGAACAAATTTGGCGAAGGTTATTGATCTAGCGAGCTGGCCACATGTGTTTAACTGCAGATGTCTTTAACCTGTCGGTGCTGGCTTCTTAACAGATACATCATGTAGAAAATTTTAAAAATGAAATATAATATCCAGTGACTAAACTATTGAATATATTCGATTGAATTTTTGTATGCAGACTGGAAACGTCATTAGGTATACGAAGTTTAATTTATTGTTGTATTGTCATCTCCACTTTGTATATCATTTACACAAGGTTACTAATGGACTCAACTGCTCTCAAAACGTCATAGGAAAACATCGTGAGGAAACCGATATGTCCTAGAACAAAAACTTCGAAGACATGTAACGTCTATCAACTCGCACTGGGCCCGCGTGGTGGATTACAGCCCACTCCCTCTCAAAGAGAGGAGGCCAACATAGAACAACGGGAACATTTTAGGCTTATTATGCTTACTAATAGACTGCGCAGTATTCAATTCATGAAAGACTTAGTTTAACAAGTTCTTCATGGTTGTTGGAGTTAAATTATACTAAGAAATCTGGATTTACACCGCGGTCTGTACTCGGCGATCTCAGACTAAAAATTAAAGACGAATAATATCCATTATGGATGAGCAGTGGTGGCCCGGTGGTGTCGGCTCCGACTTACGAGTTCCAGGCCGTGATTTCGAATCCAGACAGGCGCTTTACTGCTCTCAAAACCGTAAAGGAAAACATCGTGAGGAAACAAAAATTCGAAAACATGTGACATCTACTAACCCGCACTAGGGCCGCGTGGTGAATTATCCCTCACATACACTTATTAAATATAAATAATAAATAAATATTAAAAGTTAAAACTCTTGGAATTTCCAATCATTTTTGTGATACGCAGAAATGAACGCCATCCATTTTTAGAACGAAATATAATATTTTGTTTCGACGAAACCTTTTCAGAGCCTTTTGATTGGCCAATCAAATTCGCAGAAGAGCTTGCCATTGCGAAGCATTAGCATCCGGTCTAAATATGACAGTCATGTCCAGGAAACCGGTTTCATACTGAACCTTTCCCGTGGTTCTGCTTACTGAGAAATGTGTTTGTTAAATAACTACCCACGATATCGTACGAAGTGACTAATAGATACTTCTGGAATAAATTCCCGACCCACGCTTTTATGTTTCTGGTATTTTTATTATACTTAACTCTTATTTGTTTCATATAAAGTATTTGCGTGGGGTAGATTTCAAGTAGGGTTGGATTCTCATTTGAAATATTACGCCTCTTTACTTTCCATCCACCACCGGTAAAATTGTTTGACAAAGTTGACGTAATGACACGCATATTTTCCACGAAAGGGTGGGCAGATGTTGCCTGATTGCCTGTAGCGAGACCACATCTTGCCAGTTCTGTTTTACCTAATTTCTACAGGGTGTAAAAAGACCCACCACATAGCCGCCTACAACGCATTCTGTACATCAAACCAAGTCATCATTATTTGCCTAGCCTTTTCCCAACTATCTTGGAGTCGGTTTCCAGTCTAATCGGATGTAGCTGAATACCAGTATTTCTTTTTTTTTGTCAAACCTTTAGTAGCTATAACATTGCACAAAAATAATTGCTGAAATTTGCTGTTTGCGGTATTGCGCAATGTAACAGACTCAAAACATTGTGCATAAGGGTGCATGCAACGGTACAGGGGTTGTGGAGGTATTAAAAGTAGTCTTATAACAATAAAAAATTGTTTTCGTAAAAAAAACCTAAGTAAAAGTTGGAATTTTGACCTTCAATATCTCCGTAACACGAAGGTTCACAGGTATGGTCTAGTACAGAGGCCAGCACATCAAGGTACCCCAATCTGTCAGATTTTCCCAATTGAATATGAACCTTATTCCTTTGTGCTAAAGTTGAAAATCTATCAAAGAAATTTGACAGATTGGGGTAGGTTGACCTGCTGGCGTCTGTACAAACATTTTTTTTTAATAAATACATCGACGGGGAGTAAAAGTGACTCTCGGTTGCGTTAAGTTTCTTTTTACACCATATTATCTTTAATCCCATAGTGAAGACCACTCATGAGTAGAGCAATGTATTTGGAATCAAATAATAAAAATTAAAAAAAAAGAAAAGAAAGAAAATTTGTTTATTCTGCACAAACATAAAATGCAAAAATATACACATATAACGTAGTCAAGAGCCTCGTACTAGAGCGTGAAAATATAACACCTAACGTAACCGCAATATGTTTTTACAGACAAACAGACGCGACGCCGATATATTTTATATCGCTGATTATAGTTTGATTACCGAGAACGGAACAAAAAAATGTTTATGGTCAATTAAGAATCCGCCGCGGCGATCGTAATAATATAACGATTTTTTGTGTGTAATTATTTCGATAATTAACTTGCTTTTTTGTACAGTTACAATTTAGTTGATGATAATTTGAAATAATTAAATAAGTTGGTACCCAAAAGCTGATAGTTACTGACGCAAAACAGGAATTACAATATCGGAATTCCTGTTCTGTGTCAGTAGGCATTATGGTCTGGGTTTATGCTTTCGTAGAGATATTTTGTAGAAAATCGTGCTTTGTTCAAGTTCCTAATAGGCTTGTCAACTGAAAAAATCTAAACAATCAGTCAGATTATCAAAAAATATTTGACACGAATTTTTTCTTTTGTTACGTAAACCAAAATTGACGAAGATACGATTTAAAATTCTCAGTACGTCACAACTTGGTTTTTTAGTGCGTTCTGACGTCACGAGCCCCCACTCCCGAGTTTTGATGCGTTTTATCTGTGTCAATATTCATTGATTTACAAAAACAAAAAATACGTGTCCATTATTGTCCAATACTCTAACTGATGGACTATGGTGGAAACTAGCCTATTAGGTAGGTACTGATTTTATTTTGAAGGAAGGGTTGGATTGTGTGACAGGTGATATGAATAGGAAGTGAGTGAAGGACCCAAGATGCATGGGACAAAGACAGGAAGATGAAGAGTGTTGGGATGTCCAATTCACGAGCAGTATTTGATTTTAACCGTAGGAATGAACAGCGGAATGTTGTCATACGATCCAAATCAAAAGTCATTTATTCAAACTAGGCTGAGAATCAGCACTTTTTGAATGTCAAAAATACATAAGATAGTCCCCCAAAACGCTCGCCCTTCATCGTATTTGTATTTCTGTAGGTTAGTAGGACACTTTTACACGTCAATCATATTTTTAAAAACCAGATGGGGTCGCGTTTTCTATCTGACTACTCTGAGGAGAAAGGCCGAAACAAACTCAGAAGTCACAGTCTCTTATAAAGTCCATACATAGACATAATCTTGGTCAGATCATGTGAAAACCATGTAGATTGGTGTCCGAAATGGTCTTTTGAGGAAAGAACCACACAGATAGAGTGGATCTGTCCAGTCAGTGCACGCATTTGTCAGAAATTTAATAATAAATAATAATAATCATTAATAATTTTATAATAATATTAATATAATATATTTTTTAATCGTACATCTCAACTCGGAAGTTAAGGAGCTCAACGTTACGACGAACAATACCAAAGAAAGAACATTTGAGTAGGCCGCATCGTGGCCACAGTACAAGGTTTGTAACTTAACTCGTACCTACTGTGAGAAACGCCGCGTGTGAACACAAAATGACAAGCAACACTTACAAATCACTAGGAACAGGACATGATTATTATATTTATCAGCGCACTCGCACCTTCATATCCGCCATCGAGTATCGAGACACGGCAGACTAACATGACATAATACTATGTTCCATTAATAATTCATTACATAGCCAGTCGTCTGTCGGCCTCATCGTGAAACCTATCGTTAACTGCAACGTTGTAACTATTGTTATTATGAAATATAGATTTTTACTAGTATATGTGATGGACGGCGTTCGTTGTCGCCGTTGTGATATTAATAATTTTGACACGTATCCTTAGCACGAATAGATGGATATGGGATATAAGCATAATCAGCCTATTTGCCCACTGCTGGGACACAGGCTTCTTCTCTGTGAGAGGGATTGGAGCATCATAAATACACCACGCGGGCCCAGTGCGGGTTGGTTGATTTGAAAGCAGTGGTGATAAATTTTAATACACAGATATGGGATATGTGTACTTAATCTTTGTATTTGGTTGTTTTTATTGAAAGTCTCCTGCCTTTATAACAATTTAATTGGAGTCAACTTCGACGCAATCATCTTCTTGGAATCCCTGCCATGATATCATTGTCAGTATACTTTTATTTGTGGTTAGCGCACCATGTCTTCTCAGAATTATAATCATTAGAATCATTATTCTAACTCTACAAGTGATTGCAGGAATGGCGTCAAATATCATGATTTCATGAAATAGAATAGAGTAGTTATTAGTAATGATCATTCATTAGGGTAATATGAACTTAGAGAGTTGTATTAATCATTTTGATGATTATAATTCTGTAAATATACATTTTTTGTTACGGTCGCGAATCATATTTTGTTCAACATACAACCTGACACTGACCTGCAATTTGCAAAAAACGTAAGGAAATACTAATTTCGCGGGCTACCGTGGCGTTTCCCCCTTTAGGCGAAAGAGTTAAAATTTTCTTACGTGTTTGTATCAGCAATATAACTCTTTGTGTCAGAAATGGCCTCAAATATCATGATTTCATGAAATAGTCATCCACACAATCCATATCCACACAATCCATACTCTTATATCCGAGTGGTCAGGTCATGTCATCAGGGGTAAAAACAAAAGATGGGCCAGAAAAGTAACAGAATGGTATCCCAGATTAGGAAAGAGGTAAGAGAAAGACCATTTCAAAAATGGGAAGACTACCTGAAAACTACTGCGGGAGGAACATGGAGGAGAAACCCTCACGATCGTGAGCTATGGAAAAGTCTGGGGGAGGCCTATGCTAAAGAACAAAGCAATCTGGAGATTTCGGATGTCTTTTAAACTTTTAATTTAAATATATTGTTAAACTAGTTTTTAAGATTGTTAATAAAGGCTATTTGAAATTGAAATATCCAAGTAGCTATTGCTTTATAGCTTTACTTACTATTGCGGCATGAGCATCCATGTCAAAATGTAGAGAGAAACTTTGCTAACTAGGTCTATTAATTTGTGATAGTAGTAATTAAGTTCAAAATATGTTCAGGTTCACGTGCCGTTGTTATACCTTCAAATACAGAGTGTAAAAAGACACATCACATAGCCGTTAACTACGCATTCTGTACATCAAATAGAAAGTGCTAGAAACGACTTTTACTTTTGGTGTAAAAATTTGCTATTTGCAGTAGGGTGCAATGTAACACATGAAAAACTTTGTGCTTATGGGTGCATGCAACGGTGGTACAAGGGTATTTAAAGTTGTGTTATGAGCACAGTTATAGATAGACCTAGATAACGCAAGTATCACGATCGTATGAAAACCAAGCCTGCCATTTTTTAACTACCTACTATGACGTCACAAGCGCTCTTTCTCACTCACGCTCACACAGCCAGCAGTACACAGGACTGAGCGCAAAAGTGGCGGCTTACGATGTTTGTACGTAAGTTGGTGCGATTTTTGGCACGCGAAGTAGTTGCTCTTGCGTTATCTAGATGTATCGGTATATGTATAAAGGATCACTCGGGGATTGCTAATGAATTAGTTGTTGAGTTATTGGGATGCTTTCACTAATGCTTTCAAAATAAGTAGGATAGAGAAGGGTTGGCCCATTAATGTCTCCCATTTGCAACAAATGTGGGGAATATCGCAATTTACGTACATACAGTATATAAATAAAGTCCTCTAGACCGAATTTCGGCCATGGCGACCAATCTCAGCGGAGCAGCCTTCGACGCTAGAGATATTATAGAGCACAAGTGTGTAAGCAAACACAAATGCACTCTCTCTGGCCTGATTCTCATTTTACGATCACGGCCATCCGACACGGCCGGAGAGAAACAAAATGCTAGAAATAATACATATATGTATGTCATATCCCGAAGTGCCTGCTCTATGCGAATACGTTTCTACCAATAGTGTTTTATGAGTTATATTTAGCCTGAATATTCTTAGTAGATTATGGTAGGGGGTACTATTTCAGTAGTGGACGGTATTCCGCTGAAATAAGATCCCCCTTTTTTACCTAAATCATCATAGTCAGGCTGAATGTATCCTTCGAAGAACTAGAACTACGTTGCGGATCTTGCAATGAATAAAATACTATAATTTACGATAGCACATACATATAAGCGAAGTAACATGTGTTTGTAACATTATAGCCTATAATTATAACCAATGACTACATTATAACTCTAGTACAGTATAATCGCCTTCCGCGAATTTTCATGTAGATACTAAGTAGATTATATTAGATCATCGTCATCATCTGCCTAACCTTTTCCAAACTATGTTATGGTCGGGTACCAGTCTAAGCGGAAGCAACTGAATACCAGTATTTTATATGGAGCGATTGCCTATCTGAAGTCCACAACCCAGTTACTGGGTAATAAGATATCTGTGGTAAGATTGGTTGTCAGACTTTCGGGATTCTGACTATCCAACGACTGCACAACGACTGAACGACTGTCAAAGATTTAAAAATGACAGCCGGGACCAACGGTGCTTTCCGAGGCAAGGGGTCTCGAAATGAATGTCACTAGATTATGTACATCAGCCGATCGATTCTGTAAAAAATTCACCGTGAAAAGTTAGGTGAAGTGAGCTTAGAGTGAGCAGTCAAGACTATCAATCCCTAGCATCAGGATGACACTCCACGCTCACTTCACTTAAGTTTACACGGTGAGATGGTTACAGAATCGCACTACAGATATGGTTAGTTATTCAAGTATATCATGCAATGTCTCATTTACATGTGTAATACCTGCCTTTTCTAGATTTAACATAAAATGCTAATAAAATCTCCGGGAAGTGCTGTTTCATGCGGATATTCATGCATTCATGATGAATCATGAATGTGATTAGTGCTAAAACAATTTTAAATTATAAATGAGGGGTTATAAAAGCTGTAGGGGTTCAGGCAGCAACATGAATTTATGAATTTATGGTTCTGTCGGATACAGGACTTAAGAGGTGAAACGCAATTACATGGTCGTTTGCGTTCATTCGATACTAACGTTACGTATTCCTCTGTTTTCTTTCTGGTTGATAATGATACTAGTCCAAATATTTTTTACAATATAATGTAGGTATATCTACCATTGCCATATCTCTATATTTTGTTTTTTTTTTTGGCGTTATAATTACGTCAATTTTTTCCTAGGGTCCCCCTAATTTGAGATATCCAAGAAATCACTTAGATCTGCGAGTTTTATTAGGTAGTAACTGGTCTTGGAATCTTTTGAAGCGTTTGAAGTCTAGTGTTTTGAAGGATTTTTATAAGAAATTTTCTCGTTGACAAAAAGTTTAATGGGCAATATTATGAGTACCTAGGTAACAAACTCCTAACTAAGCAGATAAGGAGATAGGCCTCTAATTAAGGTATTACCCTACTGGTTCATAGGTTATCTATGCTTAACTACCTACATACTATCCCCCTTACTCCCCTAATAAACGTATTATATCAGATGAATAGTTACACACCGATTTCTCTCTTTCAGTCATCAGTAGTTTGACTTTCGAAAGCTTCTTCTTTTGAAAGTCAAACTACGTTACAAAGCGTTGTGTAACTATACAGACGCTATGCAACGTTTATTAGTAAGGGGTTATAAAGCAGTGAATGAGTAACCTTTCTGCTGACCTGAAGCTAGCTAGCGCTTTAGAGGTCCGCTACCGTTTCCTAGAAGAGCTGTGGCCGCCACATAGCGTTTGCAATTTACCGCCGAAAGACGTCACTGTAACGTTATTAAAATTTTTAGTTAGTTTGTGTTGTCTGCCGGTTATGTGGCGGCCACCGCTATACTATAGGTAGCTTTAGTGCCTTCTGTGGTTGTGGTAATTACCCAAGTACGTAACTACCATAATTATATACCTACATTATTACGAACTGAAGTCAAAACAGAGACTCTCAGGAATCGCTAAAAATAAATCAAATCGCAATCCAATGCGTCACAGCATAACGACAGATGTCACTGAAATTATTGCAGAAAAACTGCAACGGAATGCGAAACAAAACGTAATACATTTTCAACTTACTTATACACATATTAAACTCACACTTTCTTCTCAAGGAAGAAGGGAGAAAAACAGAACGCCATCTGCTACGATCTTTACATACTCCTTTTTAACCGGTTTCAGGAGGAGGTTCTCAATTCGTCTATGTTTTTATTTTTTAATACATGTTTGTTACGCAATATCTCCGGCAATTGTAAATCGATTTCAAAAATTTTTTTTTTAATTGATATGGTTGCTTCAGGGCTGGTTCCATATATTTTTAATAACTTTGCTTGGGTAGTTTTTTAGTTATATTAGCTACTAGCGGCCCGTCCCGGCTTCGCACGGGTGGAAAAAAAAAATAGCCTATAATAATCAGTGATAATGCAGCATTCAACTGGTGAAAACATTTTTAAAATCGATCCAGTACTTTTTGAGCCAATTCGTTACAAACATACAAATCTTTCCTCTTTATAATATTAGTATAGATATAGAATACGTATTTTTGCCACTTAGTGTATATTGATGATGTTATAATGACTTCCTGTCACTGATATTTACATAACAAGTAGTGTTAAACGAATTTATGTGGGGTAAGTACAACTTAAAATTGAAAAATAAAAACTTTTTTTTTTCAAAAAAAAAAAAACAACCGACTTCCAAAAAAGACACTACAACTTAACCTGAACGCGGCGTAGCTTAACCTGAACGATCGACCTGTGCGGCTGTTATTATTTAGCCACGGGCCCCTCCTGTTAAGAGTCTGTCTGTAGCAATATTATTGATATAATGTAGTCACATATTTATTATGTCACAGATTATTTACAATTTATTGTAAGGCAAAACGTTTAGATTTTTAGGAAATTTACCATTGCCTAATTTTTTTGCAGTCATGAAAATGCACAGATATTCAAGAACTCGACCGTAACTATAGTATTTATATAGGGTGACTGGTAATTAGTGACCGATACCTAAACACGTGATTGTACTTATGATAACAAACAACTTTTACTATGGGACCAAACCTGAATTCGCGAAAAAAAATCTGCTGTTCAGTCATTTATGTTCGCCTAACTGGTCAAAATGTAGGTACTTCAGTACCTACATTTTGACCAGTTAGGCGAACATAAATGACTGAACAGCAGATTTTTTTTCGCGAATTCAGGTTTGGTTTTTTTTTTTCACGTGTTTAGGTATCGGTCACTAATTACCAGTCACCCTATATACGGTGACTGGTAATTAGTGACCGATACTTAAACACGTGCTTGTACTCATGATAACAAACAACTTTTACTATGGGACCAAACCTGAAATCGCGAAAAAAAAATCAGCTGTTCCCTACATTTATCTTCGTCTATCTCGTCAAAATGTAGGGAACAGCTGATTCTTTTTTCGCGAATTCAGGTTTGGTCCCATAGTAAAAGTTGTTTGTTTGCATGAGTACAATCACGTGTTTAGGTATCGGTCACTAATTACCAGTCACCCTATATATGAAACAGCAGATATTTTTTTTTATAACCGACGAAAAATGTCTACGCAAGGGTGAAAAATTAAAAAAAACCATGTGCGGTTACAGCTTGCACGTATGTACAGTCGAGTTCATTAATATATTGGCAGTGACAAAATTTCAAAATATTGTATGCTTTAAAATGTTCTTACAATGCTATACAAACTTAGACATAAATACAATATTAACATACATTTAAAGTTTCAATATATTAATGAACTCGACTGTACGTACCACCCTGTACATACGTTATACCTTTTGAAGTAAATAACATTAATAAAAAACTATAAAAAATTCCTCACCGGCTTACCGGAATTAATTGTAATAGCGTCCGATATCGTTTCAGAGAAACATGAAAGCGAATGCTTTTTAACTTATTTCTTTTACTTCGAATTTACTTAACGCGTAATAATTAAAAACCCATGTTATTGTGGACTCACTTTTGTTAATTGTTTTTCGACGTTTTCGTCCGAGTTTTTACAAAATTAATTTAACTGTAATTGATTTTATGTTCATGGACGATGTTTTATTATTAAAAAAAACTGTGTTCATTTGTGAAATAACTGGTTACTTAGACTTACATTATTATTTCTAGTGACAGTCCATCATCATCTGCCTAGCCTTTTCCCAAGTATGTTGGAGTAGGTTTCTAGTCTGCTGAATTTGGTATAACCTCATTCTGTATGATTATTTTAGGACTTATTGTAGTCTATCTCCCTAGCCTTTTCATCTATGTTGGGGTCGGCTTCCAGCCTAACAGGGTGCAAGTGAATACCAGTATTTCACATGGAGCGACTGCCTATCTGACCTCCACAAACCAATTACTGCATAATAAAATACATTTTGGTAAGACTAGGTGTCAGACTTTCGGGCTTCTGACTACCCGTAACGACTGTCAAAGATTTACAAATGACAGTCTGGACCAACGGCTTAACGTGCTGTCCGAGGCAAAGAGAGGCATCGATCATTCGTGTAATGAATGATAGTGGAGCGGCCTCGACAAACGGGGTCCGCGGTCCGCGCCCACGCGACCCTCAATCTTATACTTGACCCGAAGAATAATACTTACCAGATGTTTTTCCACCAATTCAGTGCCATTTTTACAGTCAGGCAAAGTTATATTTTAATTCTAAATAACTTATTATATCGTGCCACTTTTGTTACATAGCCACAAGTCCCTCCTGTACCCTAAAAACCTACTAATTGCGTAACACACTATCAATCAAAATCTGAATCATTTTAAAGGATATTGCTAACCCATTGCTTCATATGCTCGAAAAATGTGTGTGCTCAACAACGTAAATAACGCAATGAATGTTGTTGAACTGTCAAAATTAAAGTCATTGCTACCTACTGTTACGCAATTACCCCGTTGTTCTTGTAATGTTATTAGGTAGGTATTTATTGAAACAATGTGAAGGACGGTATTTCATAATAGACTGATTCGTTTTTCTTAGAGACGGAATAACTTTAAGGCGGATCACCCAATGCACCGCTTCACGCGGCGGCGGGACTCAGATAACGCGCCACCGCGCGTGATTTTTTACATACAAATTCAATAAAAACGCGCTTCCGCGCGGGGAATTTGGCTCCGTTTCCCGCGCTCCGTCGCGTGAAACTTTGCAGTGGGTGATCCGCCTAAAAACAATGTAATGGAGTCCAAAGAAATTGTTATATCAACGGATAATGAACACTAAGTCTATCTCATACACAAAATTTCTGATAGGTAATTAATTGTACTAACCTAACCTCGAGTCACCTCGTGTAGTTTTTTTTAATAGGTCGTAGGTTCGACCTCATACAGGAGCTTTACTTTGTGTTAACTATTTCATCACCACTGCTCTCAAAACTGTGAAGGAAAACATTGTGAGGAAACCGGCATGTCCAAGAAACAAAAGTTTGAAGACATGACGCCGACCAACCCGCACTAGTCCCGCGTGGTGGATTACAGCCCACCCCCTCTCCCAACAGTGGGAACATTATAGGTAGGCTGATTATGCTAAGTATAAAACAATGTTTGCGGTCATTGCGCACTTAATTGGCATTACAAATTGATTCTTCAAAGAAATAGTTCACAAGATTTTTAAGAACAGCTCATAATTTTTTTCCGAAATTCGTTACAGAATAGACCTCAAAACAAAAAAAATCTAGCAAGCTAGAGATTAAAACACTATTGACCAACTCGACAGTAAATTTTCAACGAAAAACCATGATAATAATACTATGTGTACAGGGTCTAATTAAATTACCTAGCGAAACTCTGCAGTCGTTATGATATCCTCAAAGACCGCTGGTAGTGTTGTAACTTGAAGTATGAATTGAGAAAACGTGTTTTTTTCGTTTCGATACTTATCACGTTTGTGAATTTTACACAAAAAAGTGATGTTTGAAACTGATCATGGCATACACAAAGAGCGGTCCAAACTCCACAAAAAAAAAAACATCAAAATAATTTCTTTTTTATTTTATCATGTTTAAAAATCGATACCCAACACGTCTGTGAAGTTCCGCTAGCTAATTTAATTTGACCCTGTAAATGTATTTTGTGAACAATCATTGTTACAGAAGCGAATTTAATAATGGTAGGTAGGTATTATAAAATTCCAGTTAAAACTAGAATTAACACGGAACGGATGGAAATAATTTAACTTTCCTACATCATATCAATTCCATAGAAGATGATCCAGTACGAATTCGCGGTAAAAATTATCATCATCATTTCGAGAACAAACCGCGGGAATACCAACCTTAAGCCGTGGACTTAAGTTAGAAAATCAATTGGATTGCAGAAGTTGATGTAATATTTAATAGGAATGGATATTGTACCTATACTAACTGTAATAACGAAGTTTTTCTCACGAGTCATTATAGACGTAGGTACATACCTAAGTCATGTCAGACTGTCTGTCTGCAAAACGGATGAGTACGAATGATCTTGAGAAATAACTATTAAATAATGTCTACGAGATAATTGCATAGATCAGCGTTTCCCATTTGGTGAGTCGCGAGTCGCGATCAGCACCCTAATTGCGTAACACACTATTACTCACAATAATTTTGAAGCTTATTGTTAATCCATTGCTCCATTAAAATATATAACCATATTCCAAAAGCGATAAGAGAGCTACCATTTAATTTTTATAAAAAAAATCTAAAAAATTGGCTACTCGAAAATATTTTTTACAGTTTAAAAGAATTTTTTGATTATAAGGGTAAATAATACATATATATATATTTTTTTTATGTAATGAGATAAGTAGGTAGATTTATTTAGTTGTATAATAGAAATGTTATTGCTGTGTTTTTATTTGTTATTGTATATTAGAGTATAAAATAAGTGTTTAGTATAAGTGTTTTGTACCTATTGTTTAATAGAGTTTAAGTAGTACACAAGTTAGGTTTTATACCTACCCACGTGCACATTAGGTTCACATTGTGCATTGTAAATACTCGTATGCCGCTTTTAGCGGCTGATGTGTTGAACTTATCCATTTATACCAACCAACTTTGTACCTACCATATCCTACGAATAAATGTCTTTGTCTTTGAAAAAAAAAATTAACGTTCGAAAAGTGTGTCTGCTCAACAACGTAAATAACGCAATGAATGCTGTTGAACTGTCAAAATGAAACCGATTGCTACTGATAGTGTATTACGCAATTACCCTGCCCGTCCCGGACCTTCAAAATAAAATACCGGCACCCTAATTGCGAAACACACTATCGATCTCAATTTAAATAATTTAGAAGCATATTGCTAATCTATCCTACTATTCCTACTAATCCTACTTCCTACTAATCCTACTAATATTATAAATGCGAAAGTTTGTGAGGATGGATGGATGGATGTTTGTTACTCTTTCAGGCAAAAACTACTGAACGGATTTTGATGAAACTTTACAGTAATTTATACATCAGAATAACACATAGGATACTTTTTATCCCGATATTCCCACGGGATCAATACTTACGCGGGTGAAACCGCGGGGCGCAGCTAGTAATATTATAAATGCGAAAGTTTGTGAGGATGGATGGATGGATGTTTGTTACTCTTTCACGCAAAAACTACTGAACCGATTTGGATGAAACTTTACAGTAATATAGCAGAATAACACAATATAAAATATAAAATATAATAGCAGAATATATCAGAATAACACACAGGATACTTTTTATCCCGATATTCCCACGGGATCGACACTTATGCGGATGAAACCGCGGGGCGCTGCTAGTTGCTTCATATGTTGGAAAAATGTGTCTGCTCAACAATGCAAAAAACGCAATGAACGTTGTTGATCTGTCAAAATGAAACCCACTGCTACTAATAGTGTGTTACGCAATTACCCTGCGGGTCGCAGCATTCCCGATTTCCCGCCTTGTTTTAAAATAATAATAATTAAGCAGGAAAAATTATAATAAAAACATTTTTGATTGTAATACATACATAATTATGTCATATATATGAATACTTTTAGTAACATTATTATTTTACGTAATGTTACCAGAGGGGGAGGGGGTTAAAACTATTGAGTGGGTCACGAAGGAGCTGTGTGAAAATTACCGGGCCATAGCAGAACAATGTTTGAGAAACACTGGCAAAGATACATCAAAGAGTTGAAAGATACTTTCCTACATATAATTATCTATAGGAAAGATTCCGAGCTGTATGCAAAAAAGTGCGATTAATTCGCAGAAGTTACAAAATTATTACGTACCAGCTTCCGCCCGCGGCTTTACCCGCGTGGTGTGACGATAAAAAGTCAGATGTCCTTCCCCTAAAATATCCGCATGCCAAATTTCATCAAAAAACCGTTTTGGAGATTAGCCGGAACAAACAGACAGAGGGACAGGTTAAAAAAAAATACTTTTCCTTCAACTACATAGTAATGTTGTCATTAATCACTACAAAACCGATCACAAAGGAGGTATTTTTTGCTTATAATGCAGAAATGTTATATGAAATCTCAAGGTTGCACAGTTTTTCATTAATGTACTGTTTTTTTTTATTTAGATACTAGCTTTTGCCAGCGACTTCATCCGCGTGGAATAATGACTTCCGGAAATTGAGGCACTAACTCTCCATAGAGTTTAACCGATGTGCTCTTTCTTCTGCCGATTCTTGAGAACGCGTATTTCTCATTCAACGCGTTTTTCAAGACAATAGCGGGCGGACGCCGGCGTCCGCTTGGGGCTTGAATAACTAAAAATATATAACTACGTCTAATATATAAAATAATATATAATAAAACCTACTTCACTTAAAACTAAATACCTATAACTACTATAATTAATAATACCTATACCTATAATTAATAAAAGTACCTACGCTTTTACCTACTTAATATTAAAAAAAACTGAACATAAATTAACCAAAACTTACCTACTACTAACCTATTACTACTTCACCTAAAAAGAAATCCTGTTTTCCCAACATTTCCCTTTACTGCTCTGCTCCTATTGATCGTAGCGTGATGAAAAGTATACTATAACCTGCCCAGGAGTATGAAGAACAATTGTACCAAGTTTCGTTGAAATCCGTCGAGTGGTTTTTGTTTCTAGTATAACGAACATACAGACAGACAGACAGACAGACAGACAAAAATTTTACTGATTGCATTTTTGGCGTCAGTATCGATCACTAATCACCCGCTGATAGTTATTTTGGAAATATACACACATCAAAAGTGTCTAGGGATCAACATATATTTTTGCAATAACTTTTCTCCTGATTGATATTAATTAAAATTTTCTTTAAGGATTCATCAAATAAAGTGTTTTCGTTTGTCACAGTAACGATAAACCAAGTCACCTTTGCATTAATAAAGAAATTTGCCATTTTCCTAATAAAGGGATTTTTGACATTTGAACCACTAACACAAAAGTTCGAAAAAAAGACTTAAACAATTAATAATCCGTGTTTCTACCGCGAACACTAACAACACAAGAACATCGGTTTGGCATACTCAAAATGAGTTCATCCAAATCACGCTGTGGAATGGCCGCCCATGTTCGTTGCAACAACAAAAAAAGGTCTTCTTGCGACTGGATACCCTCCATATTCGGCAGAGCTCTTCTCTGTAGCATATCCCATGCATGCTCAATCGGGTTCAAGTCTGGCGACTGAGCAGGCCAGGGCAGGACATTGATGTTAGCTGCGGCGAGAGTCTGTCTTACAACTCTTGCGGTGTGCGGTCGTGCATTATCATGCATTAACTGAAATAAGGGACCGATTTGCACTTGTAGAGGAACGATGACGTCTGATACAATCGTCTCAGCATAAATTTGAGCGTTGAGGTTGCCTCTGATCCAAATCAACTCAGTTCTTCCGCCGATCCAAATACCCGCCCATACCATGATGGTTCCACCACTATAAGGATGGACTTCCTGGCAGGATTTTAATCGCTGTTGGCGTCCAGGGGTTCTCCAGTGTCGTGTACGTCTTGTATCCGGTCTCATACCAAAACGAGACTCATCAGAAAAGCACACGAAACGCCATTGTTCTTCTGCCCAATTTCTGTGTTCAAGAGCCCATTGATATCGAATCCTACGATTGTGCATTGCTATAGGTGGTACCCGTAGCGGTCTTCGGGAATGAAGGTTCACTTCATGCAAGCGGTTTCTGACTGTTTGGTCGCTAATTAAGTTCCCTGAAGAGTGATGAAGCCTCACGGCTAACATCATGGCGGTTATTGTTGGAGCTCTTCGAGTTAAGATTTGAATGTATCGGTCTTGTCTCCGTGTGGTGCAGCGATACCGTCCTCCATGGCGCTCAGCCACGGTACCAGTGCTTCGGTAACGTGTCCAAAGTCGACTGATAACACTCTGACTTGTATTCAGAGCTAAAGCCACAGTACGTTGCCGGGAACCAGCTTCTATCATTCCCACGGCTCTGAGCATTTCTTCCCTGCTTAAATGACGTTGCCGCTCCATAATAACGTTGGTTTTAATCAGTAGTAGGGAAACAGTAGCACTAATAATGTCTTCAATGCGTTGTATGTTTTTATAGGGAAAATATTGACAGCTGATTTTCATCTTTTACTCGAATTTGATTCACAGTTCCTGATTCAAATTATGAAATGCACCAAAAAGGATCCATATAAATTTATAAAATCATAAATTTATTACAAAGCCACATCTCAATCTCAAGAAATCCGCATAAAAATGCTTGATCCCTAGACACTTTTGATGTGTGTATTTCATGTACAGAATTGACCTCTCTACAGATTTATTATAAGTATAGAAGAAGATAGATAAATTTACCACGGATGTTTAATGTCTCCCATTAAGTTTAATATAAAATGTATGCATTAGATCAAAAAGATACAGGCTGAAAATATAAATCCGCTGAATAAAACCGACTTAGTAAAAAAAAAAAAAACAAATGGTGAGCATTTTGTACCATTTTAAAACATACTTCTTATTTAGCAAAGAAAAGTTTAAAAAATGAAAATAGACAGCGATAGCGAGAATTGAACTCCAGAAAGTATAAAACAGCTGCAAATAAAATTGTTAACTAATAGCCTTTTGCCGCAAAAGTCACGAGATAACTTTGTTTTCATTAACTTGAGTTTTTTTTTGAGTAGATATATTTTATTACGGTAGGTAGATTGGTAGTTGAAAAAAAAGTAGATTACGCACCTTGCTAAAGTGAGTAATTAATGCACTCGTGTTTTAATTTAGTGCCCTCGCCTACGCTCGGGCACCAACATTAAACACTCGTGCATTTATTAACTCACTTTGCACTCGATGCAACAATCTACTATTTTTTGTTGCAAGTACCGTACTTAAATACTTTAATATGCATTTAGTAAAAAGCTGTTGTTTTGACCTTACAAACAGATACTTCAATTTTAAGTATTTATTTGTATTTATAAACATGATTGATCATAAGTAGTCACGAGCATAAACCATCTAATACGCAGAGTTCAAAATATTTTATGAAACGTCAGAAGTTGGGTGCACGGTTTCATTTGGTCGTTTCTTATGGAGAAAAGCCGGCAAGAATCTCCACAGTTACTCTTTTAAAATAATCGGCTTTTACAATGTTTTCAATTTACAGTAGGTACGCAAAATTCAAAAGCATTCTATCGTGAAATAACGATTGCAAATTTAACAAAAGACCTATTATATCCTAATTAGTATGATTTTGAAAATACTATGCGCGTAATACCTAAGATAAGATATATTTATTTGCTCAAACATGTGTATACATACAAGAACATAAATGCATGCAGGATAACACAGAAAAAAGAAAATAATAATAATACCTTAAAATTTGTATCAAAAATTTAGGTGAGAATCGCTTTAGTCTAGCCTTTTCTATACTATGTTGGGGTCGGCTTCCAGTCTAATCGGATGCAGCTGAGTACCAGTATTTTACATGGAGTGACTGCCTATCTGACCTCCACAACCCAGATATTGGGTAATATTACGATACCTCTTGGTAAGACAGAATGGTTGTCAGACTTTAGGGCTTCTGACGACCCGGAACGACTGTCAAAGATCCACGAATGACAGCCGGGACCAACTTTCTTAAATAAATATTTCACACGGTCGCGAATCATAGGTACCCATTTAGATCAACATACAACCGGATAGTGACTTGCAAATTGTAAATAACGTAAGAACAATTTAATTTCGCGAGCTGCTCAGACGCTTTCACCTTAATTGAATTAAGTAGGATACTAAAAGTTTTCCTCGCTGGAGTCTCGTCTCGAGCAAATATTTTCTTGGAACACTTTCTATTCACTGAAAATCTTTTACACTCGACATTTTAGCTAAGCTAGCCCATTTTGAATAGGTACGGTACTGCAATAGAGTAGTGTTGGGTGGCCCAGCGATGGCCCCGATTCAGGGTGCGTTTCCACTGAAGCGGAGCGGAGCGGAGACGTGCAGGAATCGTCCAATCACAGACGAGACGAGTGACGCGATGTGGATTTCGACCATTGTGATTGGTCGATTCCTGCACGTCTCCGCTCCACTCCGCCCAGCTCCGCGTCAGTGGAAACGCACCCTTAGACCCGGACTCCACCAAAGCGGAGATGTGCGGAGCGGAGCGGAGACGTGCAGGAATCGTTCAATCACAAACGAGACGAGTGACGCGATGAGGATTTCAACCATTGTGATTGGTCGATTCCTGTACGTCTCCGCTCCGCTCCGCACATCTCCGCTTTGGTAGAGTCCGGGCCTTACGCATTGCTCTCAAAACGGTGAAGGAAAACATCGTGAGGAAACCGGCCGTCACCGGCCGTAACCCAAACCGGCAAATAGATTGTGGCTTTGTTTTGTAAGGTTTCTCCCACTGAAGGCTAATAAGAGAAAAACTATTTCATCATCTGCCTAGCCTTTTCCCAACTATGTTGGGGTCGGCTTCCAGTCTAACCGGATGCAGATGAATAACAGTATTCTACATGAAGCGACTGCCTATCTAACCTCCACAACTCAGTTACTGGGTAATACGATACCCCTTGGTATGACTATTTGTCAGATTTTCGGGTTTCTGACTACCCGTAACGACTGTCAATGATCCACGAATGACAGCTGGGACCAACGGCTTTACATGCTTTCCGAAGCTCAAAGGAGTCTTGGTTTAAAAAGATGATCACCTATCCACGGACTAACCGCGGCAAGCGAAGCTTAATTATTATCTGGATAAGTACCTAAACTGTATTATAAATAAGAAACTAAGGTGTTCTCTGCATAAACAAAAATCAAGTTCTTGAATGAGATCTGTCACACTATAAAGAATTTATTACAAAACATAAAGATATATTTACCAGCTAATAAAAGTTAAATATACCTGTTTTGTATTTTGAGCCAGTTATACAAGTTTATCTGGAAATACTTCCCAAATATATTCTACTTCTGTGTATGACTCAGGCTTACACTACGGGATAACTGAAAATAGTACTATTTCCCTAATTTCCCGATATTCCGCGTTCAAAGTACCTGAAAAACAAAAGGGCTTGTGAAATAAGTAGTATCTAGGTATAAGTAATATTATTTTTACGTATAGTTATTATTGTTTTGTATAAGCACGATTTTAAAGCGGCTGCCTATTTATTTATTTACATTAATAAAAAAAATAGAAAATTCCGACCAATTGAGAACCGCCTCCTTTTTTTTTGTTAAAAACGGTTTACAACCAACTAAGTATACTAATTAAAGACACAGTTTTTAAATTCTTTTTTCTTTTTCTTTTATTTTTAAAAAACGTTGCCCCACACTAGGAATTACTCCTGTATCGTGGGTGCGTTTACAAACATTAAACTCACATACACAAACAGCCAGACCCGGGACAACTACTTGTAGGTCATACAAATATTTGTTCCGTGCGGGAATCGAACCCGCGACACCCAGCGCAGCAGTCAATCGCTTAACCACTGCGCCAACCGTGCCGTCAAAAATAGAAGTATAAGTGAAAACATGTGAAAAAACTTTTTAACAAAAAAAACCGACTTGCATAAAAAAACACTACAAAGTGAAAAATAACTTTAATTTCGGAAGTCGGTGTCTTTGGATCTGTATTTTAGTTTATTGCCACCGACTTCCGAAATTAAAGTTATTTTTCACTTTGTAGTGTTTTTTTATGGAAGTCGTTTTTTTTTTTTGTTAAAAAGTTTTTATTTCTCGCTTTTTAGTGGGACTGTTTATAATGCATCAAGCTCATCGCCTTTTACAAAATATTACTTTTCCCGATACAGGGACGTTAATTGTTGAGGAGTTCTCCTGGTACTCCACCATCAGCTCCATATCACCATTCGCATTGTGACGAGCATAAATTGCTTAGCAACCATATTAAAGTAATCGAATCGCAACCTGTGAAATACTTATTATTGAGTAGTCCCGGTACATACTAAATTTTGCTTTGCGAAAGCAAATGCACGAGTTAGTATAAATAATACCCTAGCCGTAGAATTTGTCGGGACATTGCCTCTGTTCATTGTAATTTCTAAAAAACTCGCCTTTTATTTTCTTTGCCCTATAGTAGGTATTATAAATCGAGCGTTGAAGATGTTGTCGCCGTTGGTCAGACATTTCATTCGCGAATAAAAACAAATATCTCGACGACACAACCACAAACACAACACTACGCCGCTATAGCGCCGCGCGATCTGCCCGCTTGTTTCGAGAACTGGTCTGCATTGCCCGCGCCGCTACCGCGCCGCCGCCGCCGCCGCCCCGCTGCCCGCAAAATTCGAGGCAACGGCCTTAGTCCTGTTTAAAATGAGCCCAAACACGACTACGGTGCTGTAATTTCAAGGTTTGTACTTTTTCTGATGCTCCTGACTTCAGCATCAAGTCTCTATGTACTTCGGTGTTACTCATTAACAGTACGTTTATCCACACATCGAACCCTTTTCAATGAGCTTAAACACGATATATCTGCTGTTAGTTCTCGAGGAGTTAGGTACTCTGCAGACTATCCTGACTGCAGCATCAGGTCATGACTTGATGATCATGAGACCAAATGTGGCAAATGCCCTATCAAACATCAAAACAATTTACTGAAACTGTCCTTGTCTGTTCGAGTAACTTCTTACTGTTAATGTTAAGGAGTTGTACCTTCCATCATCAGCTCTGCTACAGACAGCTGCGTATTTGCGCAGTGTATTTGCGTATGGTTGTCACCATCTCAGGAGATGGTGACAACCATACGCAAATACACAAGATACTTCATAAAATATGCGAAAAACAATAAGTGAGCCTATAAAATTTTTCTTTCTCTAAGATCCCATCATCAGATCCTAACTTGGTGACAATGGGACCACCTCATAACTATCTACTTTCGAACAAAAAAAGAATTTTGAAAATCCGTCGACAATTGGCGGAGTATTCGATGAACAAACATACAAAAAAAAAAAAACATACAAACATCCGAACATAGTAAGTACCTCCTCCTTTTTGTGAAGTCGGTAAAAATAGAAAATCATAAGCTATGAAAGAAGATAAGATAATATTTATTTGCCAAAAACTGTGTTTACGTTTCCTTATAGTCTACATTAATAGCTAGCTTACAAACATACATAGCTAGCTTGCTTATAATAATATGTTTATTTATTTTTCTCTTTACAAATGTAGGTACAGCTATATTGCATCATACATAATTATGTAGCTAGCATGCAATTCAACTTGCCATAAAATACTTCCAAAGCAAGCAATGATGTTCGGCATACCTTATTTAGAAATTCATTAACGATGTTATGGCATAATAATAACACGAGTTCCCATAAAAATGAAAACTCCGCAATAATGTAGCCAGTGTCATCTAAACACACCAAGACGTGATCTCAGCCTCCACATCATAATTTTGTAGAATTCTAGTGAAACAAGAACAGAGATCTTATCGCGACGTACTTATCTACATTCTTAAAGTTTAGTGAATGGACGGACAACGGAATTACATCATACGGCCAACGGCTGGCACTACGAAGGTTAAATACATTTATGTGTTACTAATAGGGATGTGCCAAATGTGGTTTAATCCGAATACGAACTTCGGCCGAAAATTCGGTGAAAATAAAAAGTTCTGAAGAACTTCGGTTCATAAAAGTTGTCACCCGATGTTCTTTGACTGTAATTTTTTTTATGAGTGAAAAACTTTGGTTCACCTTTTTAATTATGTTTATTACATGACTTGCGCCCCGCAGTTTCACGCGCATAAGTCTCGATCCCGTACGAATATAGGCATAAAAAGTATCCTATGTCCTAATCCAGTTTATGGTCTGTCCATGGGCCAAATTTCATCCAAATCCGTTTAGCCGATTTAGAGTAAACAAACATACATAAAATCAAATCTTTTCTCTTTATAATATTACTTTAGATAAGGTTCGGACTAAAGGCAAATGAATAAAAGATCAACTTCTTTTTATTTCCTACACCCCAGTACAGCATCTATCTTTATGCACATATTATAAAATAAAATAGGTTTTCGTGTCTGTCTGTGTGACTGCGTTTTCTTTTTAAACTACGGAACTGATTTTAATGCGGTTTTACCATTATTTAGAGAATTTATTCAAACAAGTTTATCTATACTATTATTTTATATTTAAAGCTGAAGAGTTTGTTTAGTTGAATGCGCTAATCTCAGGAACTACTGGTTCGATTGAAAAAATATTTTAGTGTTGGATAGTCCATTTATCGAGGAAGGTTATATAACATCTCGCTACTACTAATAGGAGCGGAGAATCAATGAAAAATGTTGTAACAAAGGGAAAAATTATTCCTTTTGAGAGCTTCCGTTGCGTACCTAGGTACCCTGCCTAAACGGCTAAAGTTACGCAAAAACTCATGTATGACGTAATTGTTCCCCTTTAAAAATAAAAAAAGTCCACCGGCATATGTCTATCTTTTAAGGTTGACTCACTCAGAACCTTTATTTATGATAAGTAATCAAATATGTTCTAAAATAATGCATTATTTGCAAAGTAGTTTTTATAAACATGATATTAATCCTTAACCAAATAAATACGTTATTCATCACAAATAGGTATTTAATTTTGAACAAAATTGCTATATGTAACATATTACACGGCTAGTGTTAAAACATAAATATCAAACTTACGTATAATAAAGAAATGAAGTTCTGTCAATTCGTGAAATCCGTGCGAAGCAGGGCCGGGTCGCTAATTTAATTTAAAAAAATACGAACAAACGAATTGAATTCGCATATCTGTCCCTTTCAATAACGCTAATACGGCGGCGGCCATCTTGGATCCGTACGCAATAAAATTCTGATGGCTTCCTTACAAAGCTTCTCATATGCATTGCATTGCATCGTATGATCGTATAAAGCTTACATGAAAAGCTTTTCATGAAGTCTTTGAAAAGAATTTTATAAATCGACCGAGGCTAAGATTTGTGAAAGGACGATAGGTATTGATATTTTTGCTGTTTTAGGTGAGTTGTTTGTTTTTCGATAGACATACTTACTATTTTATGGAGAGCAGTGGTGGCCCAAAGGTAATGCTGCGAGTTACGAGTTGTCCAACTACAAATTGTATTATTATTACAAGTTGTAATTAATTCCATTAAAAAAAATCTAATTAAGTAGGTATCGATACTTTAGGAGTACTTGTATGAGTAGTATCGAAAGATGATTTGAGTACTATTGATATGAGTAGGTATCGATACTTTGAGGGTATCGGAACATCCCTAATTACAACAAGCTGCACCCCACGGTTTCACCCACATAAGACTCGATCCGTTGGAATATCGTATACAAATGCGGTAAGTTTTTAGAAATCAGAAAAAAATCAGATAACACAGTATACTGTGCTGCTGGGGAGTTTGTTGCGCCACTTCTTCTTCCCAGCGAAAGCACTAGAAAGTGGAGAAGGGAGGGAAAAATTAAATTAATTAATAAAATTTTGGACAACTGTCTTATGTAATTTTGACTTTCGAAAAGTGCAGATTCTCAGCTTAATTTGAATAAATGACATTTCATTTGATTGGTAATTAGGTACTTATTCTAGAGTTAGTATGTGTGTGTGCGTAATAGCTAATAGTTATATTACATTACCTACTGCAGCGGCCAGGAAAAGAGGCATTGATGGACGAACGTGAAAATCTGGGCCGAGGTGAAGCCGAGGCACACATACGTAAGTCCACCAATGCCTAGTTGTGGCCAAGGCTTTTATAGGTAGTACTTTTCTCAAATAATGCGCGGAAATTAAAACTAATTAGTACCTAGACAAAACTTCTTATTTGAAAATACAATTACTTTTCAAAATCAATGACGAACAACAATAATTTTTCCCCATTGATATATATGTTACACTAGATTAGTAATTACCGCACCAAGGCGTTGCCACTAGACTGATGGCCACAGCCATCAGCGTAGCTAACATCAGTTCAGTGCTCGTGTGACGCCAACCGAAGTCAACCGAGTGACATGCGACAAAAAATATCGCGAAAGAGTGCGATTCAAGATCACAAAAACATAATAAATTAACCGGAATTACTTTCCACACGTAAATTAATTGTCTCTGCGTTTATATCAACGTAAAAACGCAATATAAAGAATTTTGTAAATTAGGTTCAGTGTTACCACTAAAAACTTAGTTTTAGTTTCCCACATTTGTGGGAGTTTTTAATTTATGGAATAAGTGATTTTAAATATTTTTTAATAATAACAACGTAGCAGCGTGCATAAAGATGCAGCACGCCGTGAAAAATGGGTGGAAATAATCCGACTGCTGAGAAAAGAGACTGACTGGCTACTTACTAAATCATTCAATTTAATTAATAATAAAGAAAAAATATTCAAAAAGAAAATGTCTTAGTTATTTTCATTATTTATAAACTTCTACTACACATCCAATGAGAAATACATAATTCAAATATTTAAAAAATAATTTAATTAACGTATAACGCTTTTTGTGGCTTAAAATGTTGGGTAAAATTTCGCATAGTTAGGCAACCCCATCCCGTCATTACATATTTATATTGCAGTCTTTGTCTAATCTAAGCGACGATATTATTCTTACGACGTGTGTAAGTGAGACAGATATATGTTTACTTTTAAATGTTTAGTGGTTTCAAAGCTATGTCGTCGCGTTTAAAAATTGGTTACACTTTTTTGACACATGTTATTGAGGTTTGCTTCTCTAGTTATTTATCTCAATGTTTTTCCCGCGTTAGTGTTCATTTGTTTTTTCTTTCAATAAACATTTTTCTAAATGCAAGCCAGTTCGAAATTTAAATAAAACGTTTGATAAGTTACCTCCTTGGTTGCCATGCCATGTTTCGGAGTAAAAGATCGTGCCATTTTTAAATTACGCGATAGATATTATGAGTTTAATATGTAATTTATTTGGCCGCTAAACCACGACAGATATGGATTTTCATACAACTTTTGCCGGCCGCTGCTCGCATAGTACTTGGCCAGTACAGCAATTTCGATTTATCTCGAATAAGGTTGTCAAAATATGTTCAAAATTCCAAGCATGTTTGAGAAAATATTCTTTTAATTTTACGTCTTTTCCGATTTTAATACGTAAATTAAATATTTCACTTAACGGCGCAGATTGCCAGAAGTGGTCATCGTATTAGTGGTTTGACAGCTTCAATGTCATCAGAATGTGCCGGAATATAGCAGTTCGTCGTGGACGACAGCGGCTGCCCTGACCTTTTTTTTGGGATGGCAAATCATCAAATGACCCCTCCCGCTCTGGGTGGAGCAGAAGGGAGTGTCAGACTCTTACTAACTAAAAGCCACCTGTGTTCCTTCCTTAGCCCTTTATGTTCCCGGGCAGCGGTAACCCGTTCGGACAATCCCGCTGTCCAATGCAACGCTCTGCTTGAGTGACTGCCATCACTTCATCAGCCAGTGTCCAGGTGATTCCAGTAACTTCGTAACGAAACTAGACCGCGCCACGTGCTGCGCTGCCAAGCTCTATTTTTTTAAATTAGCATACCCTGTTGCACGGCTGAGCAAAGTTCTCCGCTAAATCCTTCCAGACATCCTTTTCTAGCTACCAGTTCAATAATTAAAATTACAACTAAACGTGTGTGATCGGGAGACACCGTGAACGAAACTTCGTTCCCGGTGTCTCCCGATCGCACACGTTTTGTTGTTATTCGCGTAAGGAACTGCTTACGCGATAAACGCACGCACACACTCATCTCCATATAATAGCAAGAGAGAGAAAGTCACATGGAAGGCAAGGGGCATAACGCTTTTTCCTTACGTGACACTTCTACCACTCACTCCTACCGCAAGCCGCGTTAAGGAACTTTGTTCCAAAAACTCAAAAAGGCGCGACGCGACTCTTCCTGAAAATTTTCTATGAAAACTTTAAGGAAATTGTTCTCTACCAGAATTCAATCAACTCAGCCTATCGCAGTCCACTGCTAGACATAGGCCTCTCCCAGGCTGCGCCACAACACCCTGTCCTCCGCCTTCCTCATCCAGTCCGTTCCAGCCACTTTCTTTAGGTCGTCCGTCCATCTAGATGGGGGGCGTCCCACACTACCATTACCAGAATTATTTTATTTTATTTATTTATTACGAGCCTACCTCAGCTAAAATTCACTCTTTATCTCGCTCGCACGATGCTGCTCGCGGACTGAGTGAGAGTGAGACAGAGTGCGGTGCTAGGCGGCAGGCAGCGCCAATAGTTTAGGTATTTGCTTTTTACGGTGAAAATAATGGTAATTAAAAAAAAATAAAAAATATAAGACCTGCTTTATAGTTAGTTCAGTTAGTATATACAAAGTTTCATGATCTAATTTGAAGTATTTTTTTAATACCAGCGGTTTATTGTTCGGTTCGGAGGTAACTTTGTAATTTTTTTCTGTCGAGAAAATTTTATGGAATTGAGTTTTCGTCAAACATAAGACCTAACATTAATCCTCAAATTTACTATATAGGGTGACTGGTAATTAGTGACATCGGTCACTAATTACCAGTCACCCTATATAGTACCTAAACACGTGATTGTACTCATGATAACAAACAACTTTTACTATGGGACCAAACCTGAATTCGCGAAAAAAAAATCTGCTGTTCAGTACTTACATTTTGACCAGTTAGCCGAACATAAATGACTGAACAGCAGATTTCTTTTTTCACAATTTCAGGTTTGGTCCCATAGTAAAAGTTGTTTGTTATCATGAGTACAAGCACGTGTTTAAGTGTTGGTCACTAATTATCAGTCACCGTATATATTTATTTAAAAATTAATGCTGCAGTATTTTCGACATAACGGAGGATCATGCTAAGCTTACCATTTAAGGTAGTTTGACTGCCACCGCGGTCACCGGTAACCGCGAACAATAGATTTTCTATTGTGTCTGTTGTCTGGCAGTCAACGTGTTAATAACCAACTTATATTAACTGTATTGCACCACACATACAAGTTAATTGCGTCGCTAATACGTGTCGCACCTGCCTGCGCGCCTTTAATCAACTTGTGTCGCTGACTGTATGTACCTAGTTATTCCAGCTCAGCAGTTTCCGATCGGGAATAAATTTCGCCTTTCCTTTGTAAGCACCTTGGAAATGCGATCTATCGCACAAACACGCACAAATTGCCGGTGAGTTTACCTTCAGTAATTCTCGATAACGACGCTTTGCCATGGTTACCGCGGAATTACTCTTATAAGAATTCAGCAAGCTTGAACATTACGTTTTATTTGTTAATATTAGCGACCCGCTCCTGCTTCGCACGGGTTGTCTTTGACATATTATATCAAAGATAAGCATACAGGCTGTAAAAGACCCTGATCCCAGGTCCGCAACTACAAGGTTGCCAGGTAGGTATGGACTCCGGTCTGAAACGAAGTTAAAGGCTTTAGGTACTAAGATTACTTTTAGAAAGACATAAAACAGTTTACGTAAAAACTTTGTCTTTTTATTAATTGCGCAATCACAACCAATAAAAAGAAAAGGCTTAAAGCAAGTTTTAATTGGATTCAGGATTCTATTTCATTGAATAGAATCCTGAATCCACTTAAAACTCACCTTGTTTTGAATCAGTCAGAAGAATATTTTTAAGTAAGTATTTAATTTAGGTACAGTTGTTTCGAACAGAATTTTGTAACTTTTAAATGGAATATTCCAAGTCGGTAAATAAGACCGAATTTCCTTGAAGACCTGAAGAATGCCACAAATGCCGCAATCAACGAGGCCACCTACTGAGCTCTAACAATTTAAAACATCGAAGAAAAGTATCATCGACACGAAAAGAAAAAGAAGACCGAATTTCGCCCATGGCGGTCAATCACGGCGGAGCCATCGACGCGGGAGATATTAAGTATAATGCACAAGTGTGTGTGCATTGTGCACGCACAGGTGCACTCTCTGTTTCCTCACTCTCATAGTCCGATGGGACGGCAATCCGACACGACCGGAGAGAAATCAGGCGCAGGACCACGTGCTTTCCGAGGCTCGGGGATAGGTAATTAGTCTACTGACCGATTTCGGTCATGGTGGCGAAACTCAACGGAGATTAGCCAAGTTAGCAGTAGATATTATAGGGCACAAGTATGTGTGCAGACACAGGTGCAGTCTCTTTTCCCTCACTCTCGTAGTCCGATTGAACGGCAATCCGACACGACCGGAGAGAGATCAGGCGCAGGACCACGTGCTTTCCGAGGCACGGGGATAATACATCGATCCACACCAATTACGCTCACGGCGCCCATTTGGGCTATGATGAGTATACAGGACAAAATCCGATTTATTTGATCAATGACGTCTTATTACGTTTATTAAATCTCTAGGAAAACATTGTGTGAATATAAATAAGGAAATAATTTGCTTTCCTGATTCATCTGATTCAGGAAGTACAGTTATCCTGTGTGACACATTAATAACGACATAGGTACAGTCACGAGCTTAGATACCTTGCACCTAAAAATATAACAATAAAGTCCTTCAGGCCGAATTTCGGCCATGGCGGCTAATCTCAGCGGTCACCAGCCTTCGGCGCGGGAGATGGTATAGTGCACAAGATCTGTGCGCAGACACAGGTGAACTCTCTCTAACGTGCTTTCCGAGGCACAGAGGTATCGGGGGTGCATGCGCATGAGATCCTGGGTTCGTTTTCCTAGATCGGGCAAAGTGTTATTAGGGTTTTTCAACTGGAATTTTTCAGTCCCCGAGACTGTTTTCGTGCTCGATTGATGGCAATAGACTCGCCTCCTATTATAAGGGACTTAAACATAACTGATGAGATGTAATTGTTCTATAGCTGTACCTCTGCCTAACCCCTCGAGAAATGCAGGTGTGGTATTATGTTATGTTAAAGAGATAGGTAGTCCTTCACTATTGAAGAGTTTACATATTATTGATAATCCATTGCTCCATAATGAGTAGGTATATTAGAATTATGTCCATTTTCGTGTTTTTGTCACAATTTATTTATTACTAAATACTTTACGCACTAGACATTTTGTACCAGTCAACCTTTGGGTGATGCAGAGACAAACAGTGGTAGGTGCAATCATGAAAATTGAGGAATATATATTTTTTTTACACATACACTTAAACCTATTAAAACTATAAATATAGGTAATATATACCTAATTACATATACTTAACCTTATTTTTTTATAATTATGAATTATTCGCACATTCAGTGGTAATTGTGGTACCTATTAGAAAATAAAAGAGGATATACTGTCTAATGATGCCTTAATAATTAAATTACTTAGATTCGCTATAATAATATCATCAAAATTAAATAAATAGTTTGGACTTTGCGGTTTCTGAAACAGATGGGTGGACTTTTCTGTTTTTGTTGCACGCATTTAGCTATGTTCGAGAAATGTGTCTGTTCAACAACGTTAATAACGCAATGAATATTGTTGAACTGTCAAAATGAAAGCAAGTGCTACAATTTATTAAATTTGTTACATAAAAGTAATTGTTTACGAAAAAGATGGCTTTCATCAAACGCTAAAAGCTTTTATAAATAAAAGTGAGCGACGGATACTTTCATGCTTCTAAGAACTGCTAAACGATAAATTTTAGTCAGCAGAGCAAAATAATTAAACGGTTTTTCCTGCAAGGACTAGCTTAAAAGCCTTGAAGGAAAAACCGAAGGTCAAAGAACTGTAGAAAGCTATAATATTGTAAATACCTGCGACATCCACAAACCACTTTCGCACAAAACACAAAATGCTTCTAAACAAAATGGCTTTTTCTAACCATTTTTAGAGTTCCGCAGTCAACAAGGAACCCTTATAGTTTCGCCATGACCGTCTGTCCGTCCATCCGTCCGTCCGCAGTTTACCTCACAGACTCTTAGTACTAGAAAGCTATAATTTGACTATGCAGGGATATTGGAAAAACCAAAATAAATCAGCTGTTCCCTACATTTATGTTCGCATAACTCGTCAAAATGTAGGGAACAGCTGATTTTTTTTTTGTGATTTCAGGTTTGGTCCTATAGTAAAAGTTGTTCATAATGATGAGTAGGTACAATGACCTCTTAAGAGGTGTTTTTCCAATAACCCTGTATAATTATCACGTCGACAAAGTCGACGGATGGTTGTGAATAGCTATGCAGGACGCAAACACGGAGGGCTGGTTCGAGGTGGCGCGGGAAAAGAGTTCCTGGAAAGATTTGGGGGAGCCATTTGCAAGCAGAGGCACAATAATTATAGAGAAAATAAAAAAATAAAAAATCTATAGTATTTTTTATTTCTCCCTTGTTTATCTTATTGCATACGTTTTGAATGGTAGTATTTCCTCCCGGGAAAATGCACTGGCTTTTGTAACACAGGTTTTTACCATCTAGTACTAGAGTCAGGGACTTCCTTCAGTTCCTTCACACAATATAAAAACCCTTTCATATGCAATAGCGGCCGGAGACCGGAGTCAACGGAAAGTAAATTCTAACGATTTTAAAATCGAAAATACTCGTCTCGCACATGATATGAAAATAATAATATAATTAGACTATAGGTAATGTTCCCACTGCTGGGACACTGATATCCTCTCGGTTAGAAGGAGTGGGCCGTAATCCACCACGCGGGTCCAGTGCGGGTCGCTACATAATACACGTCTATGATTTTTTTTACCAAGTACAGCGGTGCTATTCTGTAAAAAGATCACCGTGATGAAGTGAGTTTAAATTAAGCTATCATTCCACCTGATGCTAGGGACTGACACTAATGACAAGTCGCTTTAAGCTCACTTCACCTAAGTTTTCACGGTCAGCAGTGCTATTCTGTAAAAATCTCACCGTGAAAACTAAGGTGAAGTGAGCTGTCATTCCACCTGATGTTAGGGATTGCCTCCATTGATAGTTCACTTCACGCTCACTTCACCTATGTTATCACGGTGAGATTTTTACAGAATAGCATTACCGTTTATTCTTTAGTTTTTATTCAGTATCTTGCATTGTTTACAAACGTTACGTCATAAAAAACGCGTATGTCGAGATTCATAATGTATTGTTGTGTGAAATAACCGTGATTCAACGTTTATGGTATTATTATGTAGCGATGTTTTGCATTTAAAGCAGTTCCCGGAATAAACAATGTTTTGTTATATTATGTTACATTACCCACTAATAAAGTTAGTAACAATTCGAGATTTCTAGGAAAATGACTAACGGGAAATATTTCACTGATACTCTAAAAAACTTATTGACCTTCTAATGATGGAAGCTCGTTTAAATTAATGAACCTCAAAAATCTTTTGCTTTTCTAATGATGCATAATTTTTTTTAATGATTGAACCTCTTTTTAACTTTCTCGTTTCTCATAGTTGGCCGCAGTAACCAAGCTAGGGTATCGTCAACCGAATGGGTTTAAATTGGTCGCAGTTACTTGACAATTTAGTACCTATTTGTAAAACTCCAAAATAGGAATTATTTGAGGTTCACAAAAAGAGGCGCAATCATTATATTAGACTGTTCAATAATATTTTTAAACATGCCAATAGTAAATGATATTTTGTACCTAATGTTTCCAATTACTGTGATGTACTGTTTGTGGAAATTACATTATTACATAAGTACTCTAAACTCAACGGCCATGGCACACGAGTGGTGTTTTCGTCCAGTGTTATGAATGTGAATAGAAATAAATTGCTCTACTTGTCTGTCTATTTCAAGCCTGAATAGTTTCAAACTAGTTTTTTCTTAAAATAAACTTTAATTGTATGTTTGGCAGTAGATGTAGTACTTATACGGGCGGACGATATTGTTATAGAACCTGAATGAGGCTGGCACATGAGAGTGGAGAGTGCTTACCTACCTATTAAAGTTCCCGACCTGGGAACTTTAATGCTATGTCTAAAGTTCAGGAAAGTTCCAGGAAACTTACTCTGGGAAAACGTTAAACTTATGTAAAACTTCGCTAGTTTTCCTTTAGGTAAAATATTAGCTGGCTAAGAAGAAAGATGGAACATGATAATTTATTATGGAGACTTTTACCTCAAACAAAATCACTAAAAGATGTGTTGATATTAATATCCAATTATAAACCTTAGTAGGGTCACCAAAGGAGATAAGTAACCAGGGTCTTCGGTATAGTTGATATTTAACCGGTGGATGTTTTCGAATAAAATTTAATTTAATTCATAAAAAACAAACAGTACATTTAACAAAATAAATTTCGTTCGAAAACATCCATCGGTTTCTTACTAAACTTCAACTATATTGTCGACCCTGGTTACTTATCCCTTTTGGTGACTGTAAATATATCGACGTTATTACATTATTCTCAGCGTTGAGGATGCACTAGATTCAGCACAATAATCGTATAACACACTTCTAATCATAATCCAAGGGGTTTGAGGGATATTACTAAGTCATTGCTTCACAAGTTTAAAAATATCGTCTGATCAACAACGTAAATAACGCAAAGAACGTACTTATTTTGATTTCACACTGCGCGTTGAAAATCTAGTGTGCGAAAAAATTCCGCTACGATGTTTTTACACTTTGATAAATAATTAATTTTAAATACAAACTAAACAGAAATCATATTACGTTTACGAAAGAAAGAAATTAATGTCCAGGAAATGATCAACACTAATTTCATTACTGAGTAGACGTAATTCTGTGCCCGCGACTTCGTTCGCGTGCATGTTGTAAAAGAAATTGGATTTCATGGGTTTTAATTTTGTTGCGCGGAACCCTAATTCTTATATACGAATTCCGATTATCCACTCACCTCGTCTGGGGTGGATAGATGAACACTGTACGTTTTCCTAGGGTGGATTAACGGAATAACCGTGGCGGTTCATCCACATTCATACTAAGGTATTTATTTACGTATATTACACTCCCATCGGTTCACATACTTACATAAACTCCCGCTTATTTCCATGGGGTATGCAGAAACTACAGAACGCCTCCTGCTATGATCCTTTCATACACCTTTTGCTTTACGTTCATACTCGTACATCATACGCACGCCGGTTGCGAGCTTTATTTCAACGTATAAGTATGTACCAACTGATCCCCACAATTCGCTGCAGCCAATTGAGGAAATTGGTAATCATGTCTCGTTGGCGATCGGAGCGAGGGTATAGATTGCAAGAGGGCATTACTTGACTAGGTCGAACGAAGTACTTACGATCCAGTGAGAATTCAGGCTTAAACCAAACCTCACCGCTGAACGCATATTTTTCCGTTTATCCATCTCAAAAAATCCACCCTAAGGTAGATTCGTGGAAACGCATTTCCAAGAATCCTTACTATGCCTAGTTGGATAAACGGAATTTATAGGCTTAAGGTAGATTCTCGGTCGTACGTTTCCGCGAATCCATCTTAGGGTGGATTTTTTGGGGTGGATAAACGGAATAATGTGCGCAGGCTAAAATGCTTAATGACAATTTCATCAATGAAACTTAACGCACATTATTCTGGTAACCCTTCGGCGATTACAAACGTGATCTTATGTTATGTTATTTTACACGTTACTATACTTAACAGTCCCATATAACCGTTTATAACTGTACTTACAAGGAAGGAAACTAAGACAAAATAAATAGGAACGATTCTACAGAAGTAATTTTAGAATAACGTCATAGGAAACTCTAAGCTACAACCAGTTCGCTTTTACACAGGAAAAATACAATTAAGCAATTTGTAATTAATCTTTAATTATTTACCGCAAAGGGAAAATGGTTAGGAATACCGCTGAGAAGAAACTCAGCCTTGTTTTTATGATTTCAATAGTACAGACGCCAGCACATCAAGCTACCCGAAATTTTAATTTTTTTTCCAATCAACGTTGATCCTTAAGCTGTAGCGATAAAGTTGAAATTCTATTAAAGAAATTTGACAGACTAGTAGCTTTATGTGCTAGTCCGTACATTCTGAACTCCAATGTGTTGCAATTTTTCGTCGGTTATAAAAAAAAAATTGGCCGTTCCATATACATATTTTGAACGCCTAAGTATTGTAGTTTTCTTTTTTTGATAACCGACTAAAAATTTCAACGCTGTAACACTTTGTAACAGTTTGCACTTCGATGCCACCCTGTATAAATATTTTGTGGCCGGCCACATTTTTGTTGCTGTAGTGTAGCTGAGTTTTGTGGCACGTCTGACGCACATAAGTACAGTCATCATGAATCTAAAGCTTCTAATAAAAACGTAGGTTTCTCTAATCGCCCAACAACTGTAATTAGGAAACCAATGTTCGTATTAATAAACCAGTTCTGTAGGGTTTCTTAACCGCGACTATGCAATATCGCGTAATTGGATTCTATTGTGAGTCGTGAAGATTACCTACGTCAAAGAGTTCTTGGGTTTGCGTGGATGGATGTAATTTGTATTTTAAGGAAGGTGTGACTAACTATACAAATAAGTAAATAAAATTGAAGTGTCTGTTTGTAATGTCAAAATAACAGCTTTTTACTAAATGCATATAAAAGTATACACGGTAGATACATGCATACATACAGACATACATACAAATAAATAAAATTGAAGTATCTGTTTGTAATGTCAAAATAACAGCTTTTTAAACAACATGATGTGTAGGTACAACAGAACTGTCAAATATCTTTTATTAGTAGAGTAAGCGATATAACTCCGGTATACATCGTGTTTAAATATTTATTAGTAAGGCTGTAAATAAAAGTATATAAAGTACATATAAAAAATATATATATAAAATCTGTCTGTCTTTCAGTTTGATCTCCGAAACGATTGGACCGATTTTAACGAGACTTTCACGGGCAGATAGCTGTTGTTATAAGAAGTAACTTAAGCTTTTATTTTGGAAAAATAATTAGTAGACACATTATTGTTTTCCGACATCCACGCGAATGAATCGTGCGCACAGCAGTCTAAAATAAATTATACAATTAATACTTACATATACTTCAAGTGTTCCCTTTTTCAGCAAAAAAACAAGGTGTGGTTATGATTTTTTTCAGTTGGAAACACAACTCCTGCGTGATCCGGTTCGAGGGCACTTCCAGGCGGGTAGTTTGACTGGGGCGATACATCTGTCAGAGAATAACGCAGATGTCCTAACGCCAGCTCAGCGAGGACAGATACCTCGCGTGGAGCAAGAGGGCAAAACCTGGCTTGTTCCAGATGATCGGTACGATGTTCAGATGTTTATAAGCGGTGGTTGCAGTAGTTTTTACCTTTTTGAAACCTCTGTAAATCTAGCAAAATATTAATTTGCGCAAAAAAAATATATTTTAGGAAAATTGAACATATTATGGTCAAGCGCTGTGTGAAGATAGAAACGTGAATTAAAATAATTGGAATTAAATACTCAGGGCCGCCTTCCCTAGTGGCAGTGAAAAATTCAAACTTCTAATTTCAAGTCAATGCAATCATAATACTTATACGGGCGTTTATGTACCGGTTATACCACATATTTTGACACTCGCAGGGGAATAAAAACCTTTAGGGTACTTCTCGTTGACATAGAACCTGAAATTTCGCAAGAAGCAATCTCATGTAGCACAAGTAAAGGAAAAAATATGAAAACTGTTTTGTAGTTGCATACCTACAAATGCAAAGCACGGGACTCTCGATGCGCGGGACCGAATCGCACATGACTACGCTAGTAATAATAGTTCTGTGCACATGACCGGTTTTTTTTTATTGAAAACTAGATCGAAAGCTAAGGTGCAGCACAGACGGCACACTTTTTGTGCGATCGAGTCTGCGGCGCACAAAAAGTCTGCATGGCGCGCAAAAAGTCGGCCGCGGATTTTTCACAGACTCAACGCGAACGCGCAACGAATTACACGGATTTTTTGTGCGCCGGACTTTTTGCGCGTCGTGTGCGTTACTGCATATAATTGCATAGGTTCTATTTTCACAGACTAAAAAGTGCGTCACGGATAGTCTGTCGTCTGCGCTGCACTTATAGGAACTCCGTACTATGACACATTTTAAAAAATCTTTATACTTAATTATTTCTAATGCGTCAACTAACATAACATGACGCAATATCGCATAATCGGCATTTTTTACACAATCACTAACACAATTTATTATCTTCTCATATTATAAATTTATAATTATGAGTAATAGGGAAAATGATAACAGTCCTACCAAGAGGTATCGTGTTACCCAGTAACTGGGTTGTGGAGGTCAGATCCTAGTCGCTCCATGTAAAATACTGGTATTCAGCTGCATCCGGTATGGAAAAATGGAAAATGATAAAGATGGTGTCACAACATAGATGGTAAAAGTGCGCAGTGCTGCACACCCCTACCCTATTTCAAGTTAAACAAATATCAACTTTATTTCAATCAAAATTAAGTTGATTTCAGAGTGACTACTGACTGAAAAAGTTATAAAAACGTTGTAGCGTAAACTGAACTCTATAGTGTAGGATTTGGAGTTATTTTTCCATGAACTCACAAATGTTTATATTTTTGACAAATAAATCGCGAATGCACGGTATTACGTATTTTATCTAATAAGGGGGCTAGCCTATTGCAATTCAGTATGTATGACGAATGGGGAAAATGATAGTTCGTGTCACAACTCTTATGTAGGTATATTAGTGCTATGTAGTGTAAAAACGCCGTCAAAACACGCCAAATTCCGCCTTATTGCGGCTACAATGTCATAACGGTCTGGTGTGACACTATTATTGATTGCAGTGTTGTGTTCCCATATTCAATAGCAAAGTTGCCATCCATCCCATTTATTTAATTAGGGACAACAACCAGCAGTGTAATAATTATTATTGTTATTTATTTCACAGACAACAATAGGTCCACATTAACAGAACCAAAAATACATAAAAGATGTTAGTAACAATAGATGAAGATGTTAGTCTCCTAAGTTAGTAACAATGTGGCTTATGATCTATGTTAGTACTTATACACTACGACAGACAGTGTTGTTTTGATGAGATGTCCCATTATGGGGCTAAGTAAAATTTTTATTTATATTAACAGACTTAAAATAATAATAATAATATGTACAAGTATATAAAAAGAAGGGGAAATAATCAAAGGGCATCAAAAAATTCGTCCGCATTGCTGTCAACAGAAATGAAATGTTCATAGAAATTATTCCTAGAAATAGCCTTTAGGGCGATGTCGACCACGTTAGGCGAGAAATAAATTGTACAAGAATATGTTTGAGAAAAAAATAATTTCAAGCATGAAAAACTAATTTCGCTCGCTTTGAAAATTCTCATATTGCGAGAATGGTGCCGAGAAAAGCTGTAGGAATTTAATTTAAAATGTTTCCACACGACTAAATAACTTTCTACTCTAGTGACTGGCCAAGCGCTAGTAATAAATAAAGTTCTGTACAACGAGCGATTTTAATTAATTTTCGTATAAAATTTTAACAGTGCAACACCGTTAGACTACACTTATAGCACTAAAAATATCTGCACGCTAATTAGCGTACAGATATTTACTATACTAGCGTTGCGTTTGCGTTATTATACCAGCTTCTGCCCGCGACTTCGTCCACGTGAAATTTATTGTACCCCCGATCCAACCCGTCGCCTGCCCGCGCTATTAGTTCGTTTTTGCATAGGGTTCTTTCTGACTTTTTTCTTAATTGCTAGGCTCCAAGTGTGATGTTAAATAGCCTTCTTCAAGTATTAGGCTACCAAATTCAAAAAGATTTTTTTCAAATCCGACGGTTAATTCCAGAACTACCCGTCGGATTTGAAAAAATGGTTTGTACCCTTTAGCTTTATTATAATATGTATGTATATCGATTCCAATGAACCTGGAACGCAACTCCTACGTCCATAAACAAAATTGCTAAAAATAAAAGTATAGCGGTCGGGAACGCGCTCGATGTCACTGACAGTTCGTGGTCGATTTTTGGCATTGGGACAATCGAGCGTTTTCGTTCGCGGTCGATTTTTGGCTTCGGGCGCGTGAGTGGATATATATAGAAATAGATCACCAGCTTCTGACATTTCATAAGTGCCCATGAAGGTTTATGTGAAATAAAATATTTTGATTTTCAGATAGATATAAATATTATATGAATTATTTATTCTCATATTAATTATTATATTATATAGATATGTATGCGATTGCCACATCATTTTGTGAAAATGTAAACTAATTTTTATCTAATTTTGTGAAAATGTAAAAATGTAATACCCACTTATCGTCACTTAGATTTTCATGGACAGCAGACAGAGACTGTCTAAGGTAACCCTTTAAGCAGGGAACCCTATAAATTAGATAATTCTACTAAATGAGTACATTGTTTTTCGAAATAATATTTGCCCCGTTAATTTATCGAGGTCTGTTTTCCAAAATTTACATAAAGTTATGAAATTAATATGAAATTGAGGTTTTAACTACGATATGAACTTTTATTAAAATAATATCTGCGGGAAATATTATATTACATACTGAAGTTAATATCAATAAGGGTGGAATAAGAATAGGGTTACCATATCTCAGGATTTGTCCTGAGATTTCAGGATTTTTAGGCTCCTATTAAGATTGCGGGCGGATTTTGAAAATCTCAGGATGTTTACATTTTCAATAAAATACAGAAGATAATTTTTTTTAATTAGTAAGTTAGTTACACTTACAGAAAAAAACACTTATAGAAAGTTACTTATAGAAAAACATATAATTGTATCTTCTTTGGATATATTCACAAATCAATGTAATTTAACATCAACATTTAAAAACATATAATAATTATGTACCTAACCTAATTTTGCCTTTTTGGTTTTTAAAGTTAGAATCAACTTTTGTGCCAAAACCAGTAACTAATTTCTCCCCAGGGTTGTGAATTCGTACATATGCGACAAAATCTCAGGACTTTTCTATGGAAATCAAGCTTTTTGTTACGATTTTTCAATTTTCCATCTGCATCCTAATTTACTTTTACTTTGCGAAATGTTTATGCCCGCCCCGGGGTTTTAAAGCTGAAATAAATAGTTTGGATTCGCATAATTCGGGGAAAATAGGATTGTGGAAACACAGCCGTATTTTCGACCAGATTTGCCCGCGACTTCACTCGTATGACTGAATTCATGGGAAGGTGAATCAATTTGTCCGAAAGGAATTATACTCGCAATATCAATTATTATTATTATTTTTAATCTCAGCATTGCGACGGACTCTAATTGAGTAACACACTGGCCCCGATTCTGTTATTCACAAACTAAACTTAAGTTCAGTGCATCTTTTTCTTTCTATTTCAATATGAAAAGGACCGAAGATAAATATTAGTTTAGTCCTGTCAAATTAGATAATCCATAGACAAGTTTAGACGTGATAAAAAAATTGGCTACTAAAAATACGTCGATTCACGTCAGGCGCCGACTAATTTGACAGGACTAAACCAATATTTATCTTCTGTCCTTTTCTTAGTGAAATAGAAAGAAAAAGATGCACTGAACTTAAATTTAGTTTAGTTTGTGAACAACAGAATCGGGGCCATTATCAACCACAATTTGAATCATTTTGAAGGATATTAATGCTAATCCATTGCTTCATGTGTTCGAAAAAGTTGCCTGCTCAACAACGTAAATAACGCAATGAATGATTTTGAACTGTCAAAATGAAACCCATTGCTACTTACTGCTAGTGTGTTACGCAATTACCTCGCTGATAACCCTAAGGGTCAGTTCACACCGAGACGCGACGCGACGCGACGATACTGGAAGAGGCCAGTGATTTCGCGCCGCTCTCGCACGCCGCGCGTACCGGCGAAGTACCGCTGCGTCGAGATGCGTCGCTCTACGCCGCGAGGCGTCACGAGGCGCAGCGCTGCACGGCGCAACGTATTCTGAACTCTCACAATGCAATGTGTACCTGTTCATGTTGAAAATAAATTATATTTTGAGTCACTCTTTTAAAGTGTGCGCGCAGCGTCGCGTCGCGTCGCGTCTCGGTGTGAACTGACCCTAAGTTAGAAAGTTTCTGCGTAGGCCGAGCGTAGGCGGCCAACAGATAAGTATTAGAACGCTTTTATAACATTTCCAAGAGGTGCCAAGCCATGCGTGAAGGTACTGCCTTCTGAAAATACAACCTATTCTGGTTGTATTTCCCTTGAACTGACACGTTAATATTAATAGAAAAAGTTTGAGTGGAATATTATTGGAAATACCTCCATTTTTCCCATATATACATTTATAAGTAGTAATTTATAGTCGCCGGCACGAAACTTGGCAAGAGTCATTAGATGCATTTTTCCTTTCTTAAACTTTCTTGTAAACAGACATGTTTAAAAATAATCTATGGCAATTTCTTGTAGCACTAAGTGTACTTGCGTTAACTTACTCCCACTACGCCAGCCAAAACCTTGCCAAGTTACAAGCCGGCGACTGTATCAAAAATACTTGTAAAGGCGGGATGATTATTCAAGTCCGAAAGACCAGTGTCACTACTTAGGCATTAACTCATACAAACATATACACATCAAACTATACATAACCAGTATCAGCTGGCTTCTAACTGTACGAAAAACCAATACATTGCAAGGTCAGTTAAAACTGGAAATGTATAGCATGATGTGTCTTGTGTATGTGTACCTGATACATTACACCTCCCCTTTCTGGGACAATGTCCAGAAATAGACGGTAGGTTATAGACATTATACAGGGTCAAATTAGCTAGCGAAACTCCGCAGACGAAATAATGATGGGTACAGATATTTAATCATGATAAAACAAAAAAAAAAAAAATATTTTTTGGGTCATCAACCGCAGTTTAAAAAATCTTTTTTTTTTGTATACCATACAGACGCATTTACTTTTATTTTGTCGTATTTAGATATAGCTAATTTAATTTGACCTTGTAGACAAATGATGAGGAAATTGACGGAGCATGAAAACAAATAGTATTCGAAGAAATGCTACTTTGTACCATCTACGTGACGACCATCACTCCTAAAATTAGTGTCATTGTAGAAAATGGCGACATTAAAGTGAAGACATCCCCTGAACGCGTCCACCCAAGTAGGACGAACAAATAAGGAATTACAAGAAAACACAACTTTCTAAAGATGAAACACGCAGATATGGAAATGCTCTTCACAATTCCGGCGAGATTGAAATATACATTAAGCTTGATAAATTATTTACTTATGTTCTCGGTAACATTCGTGCACATTATAAATGTCGAGGAATACGCGGGCCGGCCGCGAGCCAGCTGTACGCGCAGATTGCACTCGGCAAATACCGCCCGTGGTGATGTAGTCGGGGTGGCGAGGAGTGGCCGACGGATCTTTATAGGTCACATATCGTCGCTCGCATGAATAAAATTCGTATCTCATTTTTATAATTTTTTAACTGATTTGAGTTAGGACAACTACATTTCTCTATTCGTGATTTACTATCTCTATGTTATTTGGATCTCAAAATATAACCATTTTGAAAGGCAACAAAATGTAAGGAATCACGAATAGAGACATGTATTTGAGGAGTGACTTTTCAAAACGGCTTATTTCGGGTTCCCAATTTTACTTTTTTTTTTAATGCCAATCGGGACTTTATAACTCATAATTTAGAGTATTAAAAAAAATATATACACTGTGAAACGATCTATTAACGTACCTAGATTATGTACATAGAAGTTTGTTACTAAAAATATTCATATATGAAAAGTTTTCGTATTTTTCTTGGTCCTGAAAAAAATGACCATACAGAAATAAGCCATTTTGAAAAGTCACTCCTCATTTGTCCTAACTGAAATCAGGTAAAAAATGAGATAGGACCCTTTAGTCATGCGAGCGACGATATTTTGGATAATCCTATTAAAATTACTTATCATAAATGATGTATATAGGAACGGTTTATGAGTTTGTAAGGAATTGATAAATCGACGCTCTGTGAGTTATTCAGGAAAAACTATAGTTTTACCATTCTTTAATATGACGCACAAGAAGCTAGACCACATATTCTGTGTGACGCGAAAAATTTCAAATACCAATATGGGGGATTTACACAAATCGAATCGCTACACCATCACTATAAAAATCGCAGGTGACGATGAGCATTTTCACGGTCGATTTTGGTCACCCGCCGCATGCGACCTGTCACCGCACGAAAGTCGAAACCAGAGTAGATTTCGACTTTAGTTTCGATTTTAGTCACCTGTGTAAACCCCGCATGTCTCAGTTATAGGTATCTCAATAAACCATGTAATTGGGCGCCAGTATCTTAAACCACACAGATTTCATTCCACGAAGAGGAACGAGTAAAGAGGAAACAATACAAGTACGCCGTACGTTGCCTTTTCTCTGCGCGCCCGCTATGGAAAGCCTGCGCTTGCGTCGATGCGCGTGTTCGCGGAACAACGCTGGCCGCACAATGCCGACGCAGCTGCGCCTTCCTGGTACAACTCACACCCGACAACCACGACAAACATACTACAGAATATCCACTGACATGAATTCAACGGTTTTTAAGAAAAAAAATATGATGATGGAAGAAAGTTGGTCGTGACAGGCAATTTGTTATTGTGTTCTCCAATGCATAATCCGCCTATAATGTTCCCACAGCTGGGACAAAGGCCTCCTCTCAGTGAGAGGGAGTGGGCCGTAATCCACCACGCGGGCCCAGTTCGGTTTGGTAGATGTCGCATGTCGTTATTTTGTTCTAAGACATGCCGGTTTCCTCACGATGTTTTTCTTCTCCAGTGGAACTGTGGCAGTTCTCTAATACAATGCTATCATATTTATTACAAAATACAGTTTCATTAAGGCGAAATGATTTTGAAATGATTACAGTCTGATCTATGAATCCATGATATCGAGGATCCAGTTACTAAAAGGTTGCTGACCGACACGCCTGTAATTTATGTCCGATGTAGAGAAATCTTCTGAGAAAAATTTTAAGCTATTTTCCAGTATAAGTTGACTTCTCATTGTACTAAAAGCCAATATACAATACGAGGTGATCTAAAACTGGAAATGTATAGCTTGATGTGTCGTCTTGTGTACAAGCCATGTGCCTGATGGGATTTCCCATCGGCAAAAATGACGAACTTCCATACAAACTTTCATCCTCTATTTAACCCCTTTAGTGGACGAATTTCCAAAAAATCCTTCCTTATCTTCGTTATACGACGACTAATGAGAGTGAGGGAAGAGAGAGTGCATCTGTGCACACACACTTGTTCACTATATGTAAGTATAAGGCTAAGTTCATATGACCGCGCGGTACCGCGCGTAACTGTTAACCGCGCGGTACAAGATCAAATAGTGTTTATTGCGCTACCGCGTAGCACAGCGCGGCGCGCCCCGTCCCGTGCGCAAGATCTTGCACCGCGCGGTTAGTAGTTCCGCGAGGTACCACGCGGCCATATGAACTTAGTCTAATATCTTCCGCGCCAAAGGCTAGTCTTTGTTGAGATTGGCCACCATGGCCAAAATACGGTCCAGCCCAAGGACCCAGCGAGTTTAGGCTGTGCGATATTATCAGTCAGAATTTAAGATTATAATTAAGTCGAGAAATCGTATAAATATTGTGTCATTATGAAAGTTATTTTTATTCTCAACTAGCGACCCGCCCCGGCTTCGCATGGGTGCAATGCTGATACTAAGTATAGGTACTTCAAGAATGTCAGTACGCGCCACCGCGGCCGGCCCCCGGCTGCGGCCGGTACCGCAGCAACCGCTATGTCCCTGCATTTTAAATCTGTAATATCTTCGAAAATATTCATTTAAATTATATGCTGTAAAAGGCCATATTTATCTATATTAAATGCACAATGTATTTAAGGTACTTATTTGGATAAGGATTAATGCTGTATTGCTTAAAATCGCTTCGTAAATAAGCCATTAGTTCCCGCGATAGTTGTCCGCGATGGTATATCTCTATCTCTTAAGATAGAGATATACCATAACGGACTTTTTTTGTAGACCTTTTTAAGGTGTACAATACTGTAGTACATTATTATCTCGTAGGGTTCCGTCAGCGTTTGAAAAGTAAGCGCAAAATATTGTGTTTATTTACGACATCACATTAGAAACCTCTAAAATTATCAATGTTTCTCTACTATACATTCATGCATGTATTATATATTGTATAAACCTTCCTCTTGAATCACTCTATCTATTAAAAAAAGTACTATGTAGTGACAACGGCATGAGTATCTAACTTTTTTCACCTTAATCAGTTGTCAACCGTTCGCCTTCTGAATTTCTTACCTAACGACATGTATGTTTGTTTTTACATCGCAATACGATGAAGACGTTAACTTGAATATTCTATATTTCCATTTACCTCAACAAAAATGTGATAACACGCTTCAGGTAACGATTTCCAGACATTATAATGTAATGGTCTCACGATCGCTGGACCATTACTAGATAACATTCACAAACGGTAGTTCTAGGCAAAGGTTTTTGTTTGGACTTCGAAGGGAAGTAAGTCCCGGAACTCAATTACGATAATGTCTGGAACGTGGACGATATAAAAGCCAAAGGAAAAAATATGAAGAGGGTTAATAATAGCTGTAACGTTGATGATAACATCCAATCAAAAGAGGGGAATCATAAAAGGCAAGCGTCGGTACAAGTAGAGCGTTCTTCCGTTCTTCAAATGTTGAGCTATATTTCTTTGCTTATTCTTTAGAAGTATAAATGTAATGTAATCTGCTCGTTTGGAATCTTCCATTTTGACAGTTCAACAACATTCATTGCGTTATTTACGTTGTTGAGCAGACAAATTTTTCGAACATAATTATGAGGCAATTGATCAGCAATATCCTTCAAGATGATTCAGGTTTTTATTGATAATGTGTTAAGCAATTCGAGTGCCGATTAAAGTCAAGAGCAATGTATACAAAAGGGAAGTAAGACCAGACCTAGGTACTATATGGATCTGAGTGCTGGCCGATGAGCAAGATATATGAACAGAAAATTCACACGAAACGAATATATGTATATCCTAGGTACTTTTAAAGTCGCTAAGATACACGAAAAACTTAGTGAAAACCGCTTGCGCTGGTACGCACATGTGATGAGGCGAGATGGTGATCATAACTAAAAGAATCAGGAATAACTATATAGAAATGGAAAAAGAGGCCATCGATGACCACCAATAACTTGGCTATGAACAATAAAAAAATACATGATGCGAGCTACACAACACACAACAAAAAAGACAACCGATAATCGTAAGGTGTGGCGCAGAAGTGCCAGGAGGGCTGATCTCAAATAAATTGAGGATAGTAGCCAGGAGAAAGAAGAAGATATTTTATGTAATCTAAAACATTACCTACTTCATGTGTGCTTAAGAAGCCATTACCAGCAATCTGGCTTCCGCAGCTTTGGGAAATCAAGAATCATTGGGAAATCGCCAGTAATTATAGGAACCAGCTAGTCTAATTCTATCTGTTGACCACACGAAAGAATCATCACGAAATTATGTAGCAAACAACAACTCAACAACAGCCAAATATTCAAAGAAAACAACACGTGTTAATGTGTTATAACGATTTCAGTTGAATTGACCGTTCAAAACATATCGATTACGAGAATCGAGTCGTACCGGTCCATAAAAATCGTTTGTTATTAGGTTATTGCGCACCGAACCGACTGCTGCGCTGACGCAGTACGACTGACGATACCCTGGCCATCACTGTCAAAATAAGAGTTCATAGGTCTCCATACAATTGGCAGACGACATACATTATCTCATTAGGAAACGTGCCCCGACTTCACAAACGCCTTTACCTTTGTTACTTTTTAATTAGCTATTGTCCCGACGCCGACGATCAAATCATGTTGTCCCGCATTCAAATGTTCAGATGAATTTCAAGGGCGCAGGAGCCGTAAATATAATGGAGATGTATATATGAGATGCCTGTAAACATAAATAGAGTTTCTTGGAAATTCAATTAACTGTTTTATTTTGATCGCTAACTCGCGTCTCGCGCCGGCGCCGGCCAATGCGACGCAATTAGACGCGTGTGTTAGTATTTTGCGTAAGTTTTTCTGTACGTTGTTGTGTGAATCATTGTTATAAGCATGTGACAAGGCGTCACACGTAGGCGCGGGCTATTTTAGGGTCTGTGACGTCGTGCTGCGCGTCACGGCGACACGATTTCCTGCAGTGTATCAACAAATAGCGATGTCGTTCTGAGTCATTTTCTTTATTTTAATATTTTTGTTTACGTAGACTTTTCTTTCGAAGTTTATGTACAAAAGTAGCATATTTAATTATATCTAATTATAGTAAGTAAATACTAATACTTATTTAGCTTTTATTGCTTATTTGGTATTTGGGTAATACTTCAAAGTGAAGCATACCTAGAAGTTACCTAACGAATCTTCTTTCGTCAATTTCCTCTCATTACGACAAAGACGTGCCTTTCGACTGTTATAGTCGCTTTAATGAGAAGTACAAGGTACAATAATTAATTGATTCTGTCCGATAGGAAACTGACTAAAAAGGAGCTTGCCTGCAATGTAATGGTCTTTTTTTTACTCTTTAGTTTAGTTTGTGATCTTCCTATACTTACGAGTCGAAATAAATACATATCTTTCTTTATTTCTAATGAAGTAGGTAAGGTAGACCGTAATTCGCGTAATCGCGAGCGCTACTGCTGAGCATGACTGGTCTGGTCGGGCAAATTGTTATTGGGTTCTTCCATCCAGGGACTCAAACTGTAACCGTAATAAGTGTTTTTTACACTGTTTTTAAAGCTGTTTTAAAAGAAAAACACTTCTAAATGTAACAAATACAATAATGTTACAGAATCAAGGTTTTTGTGTTAATATGTGTACCTAACAGAAATAAGCTTTTGTAGGTATAATAACCTGTAGCAATTGCTTTCATTTTGACAGTTCTACCACTTTCATTTCATTGCGTTATTTAAGTTGTTGACTCAGTATACAGAACAAACCAGAAACCGCATTCAATGATAGTTGCCTATCCCGTATTGTGTCCAAAAACATTACGTCTGTCCCCCGCCAGCCCCACTTCCCACCCGCGTAATGTTGCTAGACCTGGAGCAATTTCCTTGTTTTTGGGGTAATCTTATAACAGTAGAGAAAAGGTATTTGCTAAAAAATATATATGGGTTTATGGGAATAGGGTAGTAAACTAGCGTTATACACAACTAAACAACTATTATTCACACATTTCATGCAGTTACTATATAATCTGATGACTAAAGATGTATTCAATGTTAGCTACACCTACTATGCACTATAAATAAAACACAGGTTCAATAAGGTAAATAAAGGTTTTATTACGTTCCCTTTTGCTGGTTTAGCTTTTTATAATACTGTCTTTTAGATTGAACTGATTTGAAGAGTTTTATCCGTTTCATCTAACCGTGCTCTTTGTATAATTTTCATCCAGTCCGATTTTCTCTGTTCGTCAGCAGGGAAATTAAAATAACAAAGGTTCTATAATGGACGAAAATAGTACCCGGAATAAATAAAAAAGTGGGTAAAATTTTCGGCATAAATGGCAACACTCACAAAATGGACGCGTCATTTTCTAAGTCGATCACATTATTAGAACAAATTCAATAATGAAATAAATATACTTTTAAAGTCACTATTTACAGATGAAACGTGATCCCATCCTGTTTCTTTGTAATTCCAGCCGCATTTTTACACGTAGAAACAACACAAGACGGCATTATAAAATTAAAATTGAGACTCGTCAATATGTCACGACACGCCACGCGCAAAAGAGCGACTAAACGCAGGAACGTCATATCACTCTAGTTAAGAGTGGTTTTAGTTTGCTAATCCATTGCTTGATGTTCGAAAAATCTGCTCCACAACCTCAGAATACAGAACAAACCAGAAACCGCCAACGCGCTCAGTCTGAAGCGCGTTGGCGGTTTCTGGTTTGTTCTGTATTCTGAGGTTGTGGAGCAGATTTTTCGAACATCAAGCAATGGATTAGCAAAATGATTTAGATTGTATGTGTCAAGTATGTTACGCAATTAGGGTGCTGAATTTATCAACATTAGTGATTGGTTTAAATTCGCAGCTAGGATCCAATCATGTCCATAATTAGTTTTTGAGAAAATCGCGGACATACAAACATACATACTACGGGTCGAATACAGAACCTCCTTTTTTGAAATCGGTTAAAAATAGGATAAAACGGTGCGGCGCAAGCAGAATAATTTACACAGCAAAACAATTTCTTGAATCAACATAAACAGTTCCGATAACTCTCAATATCAAAGTGTCGGACTACTCGGAATAGTAATCAATTAATTGATGCAAGTTCTGCTACTGTTTCCGCGAAACAATCCGTCTTGGCATCGTTTACTTTTAACCATTTCAAATTGAATTCTCGCTTGATTGCACTCCCCTAGGTAGGTTATAAGAGCCGCGGTAATAAGGGCCGGACCTTATTAGGCAACTAAAAGACGGTTACAACGTTATTAATCGGCTAATAGGGTGGGTTTTGCGTAGTTTTTCAAAAGCTTTTTATTGTTCTTTGAGTGTTCGACCCTACGCGCTACGATGCGATGCGGTTTCTACATTTTATTTCTGTAATTTTTATGGTGTAAGTATGTATACTAAAGAGTATTCTATCTATCACAGACAGCCATGGAGTGTTCCATGCTTGGCCATAAAGCTTATAGAGCGAGTCTCAAACGTCGAAATTCGCAGACGTACGAAAGTTTCCGATATCGGAACGAGCTATGGAACTCTAATGGAGTTGAGCAGGACACCAGGGCCTTTGAGTCTGCTATTACAATAGTGTTAGAATGGTCTATCATTGATTTCATAATTGTTGATTTTGACAAGTTTGGTAATCTACTAACATACCTAATGGCGTCATTATGATTTTCCAATGGTCAACCACTGACACTCAATTGAAAGAAATGGCATAAAATGGTAATCTCATACATAATGACAAATGAATAAATGTAATCTTTATTGCTATTTACGAACTTCTTACTACTTCAGATTGCAAACACTAATACGTAATATGTAAAAATATATATTAAATGAAATCTAGAATGAAATTTAGTAGTTTTTCTCAGACTATTGACCGACCAATGATCGACCATTATGAATTTAGCAGATTACAAACTTTTAGCAAAATGACAATTGAATCGTGTTGGAATGACGAATTTATAAAAATAGCAGACTTGGGCCCCTGGCAAGGCGCAGCGACGACATGCGAAGTAAAGCACTGCCCGCGTGGCGTCCAAGGACTGGAAGGCGAAATGTTGGTCGTCCGGCGGTGAGATTGGCGAAAGACATTGTTACCACCGCGGGTAGAACTCGGATGAGGCTGGCACAGGGGCGCGGGACTTGAAAAGAGAGGCCTATGTTCAGGAGTGGGTAAAGTCGAGCTCTGGATGATGATGATTCTATCCATCACTATACTATCTATTATACAGGTGTCCCTGGAAGTATGGAGCTTTGTGTTTGATACTTTAAAGCAAAATAAAAAAAAAACAAAAAAATCGAAATTGAATCGATTGTCAAATACTTCGTCATACCTACAGGGTGTCCCTGGAAGTATGGATCAAATCAAATAGAGGCGTGGGCAAGGTCATTTCCAAACTTTCAAACCCTGAGAATGTCGGTGAATTTATTGACGGCTTAAAAGTTATGAGCAATTTTGGTTTTTTTCAATAACTTCGCATACATGCTCAAATAAAAAAAATCATAAAAAAACTATCAAGGCTATCTAAAAAAATTAAATTGACAGCCCTGATACATTTTTTTAATGATTTTTTTCTTTGAGCACTAACTCTGTGAAGTGATTGAAAAAAAAATTGGTCACAACTTTTAAACCGTAAAAAATTCACTGACATTCTTAGTCTCATTCGCGCCTGTTTGCAGAGGCCTAGCGGTCGGCCTATACATATTTTAATAAAAACCGAAACGAAATGCTTACACCAAAATATTTTTTTATTTTCGTTTCCTTGTAAGAATTTTGTGAGGGACACTATTTAGAAATTTTCAAAACGGGAGTTATTCAAAGTGTTTCCTCAGAATTTCAATTGGATTTTCTAGGAATGTTCAAAGTGGAAAACCACGATGTAGCCAGCGGAGCATGAATATCGAACAAAGTAACTTTAGACCTCCCGAGAGTATGTACTCCGAGTTATGTCAACTTGAGGAGACGGGCTGAACATTCTTAGAGCGAAGTGCTGTTAGCATAATAATAACATATAGTGGTGGAATGGGATAAGGAGAATATAAAGCCAAACATGTAGGTAGCTATATGTGTGCTTTAACTGCTATGTATGTGTGTGTGTGTATAATATGTAGCTATAAGTTCAAATATATGTGTGAGTGTAATATAAGCATGTCGCACGATACTATTATACTGCTAATCGTCGTATGTTAAATTATAGTCCAAGTTCCCGGAGGGACCACGGACAATTTAAGGTAATTAAATTTTTGTTTTATTTTGGGACCAAGGACAATTCAGACTATTAAAAAAAAAGTCCTGCAGTGGACTGCTATAGGCTGATGATGATAATAAAGGAAAAAAAATTGAAATATGGCCCGCGAATACCTTTTGGCATGAAGTCCCTTTGATGAGATTAAAAAAGCGTACATCTCCGACTAGTAAATAGATATCTGTGGCGTTGCCGCACTAGTGCGGTAGCATAAAGTAAAAAGCACGCGTGTTTAATACACTGCATTATGCTTTTAGAAGCGATTCATTAAGAGCAACCTTACGAGCAAGTGTTTTGAAAAATAATAATCATAATATGTCGTTGTACATATATAAAGAGGGGAAAAAAGAATCATCCCTATGATTCTCGACACCACAACGACGATGAAACGACGCAAGACGACAATGCAGAGGAATTTCAAAATTCGTCTGCATTGTTGTCAGCAGGAAAAGTGTCCAAAAGGCTGGCAGCACTGCCACATTGAATGGCAATGCTGATTCTTTGATCAAAAATAGGCCAACCTTCTGAAAGCCAATTCTCGTAATTTAAAACGTTCAAAATCTAGTCGCAATCTCATCTCGACGACAACAAATGTCAAAAACTTGTCAAAAACGTAGAGGGAAAATAGGGTTATTTTTGCGTGGATTTAAACGTTTTTAAAATTACGAGAATTGCCCCTCTGGTCACGGAGTCGACCAAACCGTTTTGTAAAACTTGCACACTTGTAAATATGTCCATCTTTAAAAGCGGAAGTACCTACAAGCCGACAAGCACATGCGTATTCACAGTAACTGTTATAATTATTATATTACTATACGGAACGCGTCACTTACCATGTGGGCCCTACTTCCGACCCTACGCCATTAATATTCATTGCCCCGTTAACAATTCTGTAGTCAAGAGAGACACATTTAATACACGGAGTAACTGTGCTGAAAAGGATCTATACTTTTAGTAGGTAATTAATTGTTTTCAAAAGAATTTAAATAATATTAACATCACGGGGGGCTAGTGGCTAAGTAATAACCGCCGCACCGATCTACATAGATATGTTTGCGCGGTCGATCGATACCCATCACGTTTGCAGAGTTTCCCTAACTAATTTAATTTGACCCAGTAAACTTAACTTTGCTGAAGTAATTTATGAAGCAAAATTAAAAAAAATAAAAATATTTTATTTCACATGGGCACTTATGAAACGTGAGAAAATAGGACGGTTCCAATTGGTCGTTTCCTATGGAGTAGAGCCGGCAAGGAACTCCACTGTTACTCTTATAGAAATAATTGGCTTTTACAATGTTTTCAAATTACAGTAGGTATGGTAGGACAGCATCGATACCATACATATTTAATCCACTTTGTGTATCTTATTTATTTATTTAGGGACAACAAATAAAAATAAAACAAACAACAATGTTTCGGGCTTCTGACGACCCGTAACGACTGTCAAAGATCCACGAATGACAGCCAACGGCTTAACGTGCTTTCCAAGGTATGGACCCCTCCATGCCTTGGAAAGCACGTTAAGCCGGTCATGGTATTTAAAGATGGTCCACCCATCCACGGACCAACCGCGGCAAGCGTAGCTTAACCTGATCGATCGACTCGTACGCCTGTTATTGCTCAGCCACAAGGCCCTTCAAGGCGTTTCGTTACTGTGTAAAGGACTGGAGACTTGTTACTATGGTAACAAATCTCCAGTCCTTTCACCTTTTTCTTTCACCGTCAAAATGTCCGCCCAGCTGCCAACCGTGACCGCCTATAAAGTAAATTACGCGTAAAACAAATTCACTAGAAATATTCGGATGGGCGCACACCCTCGATTGTCGCGGCTGTTACTTCGAAAGCTGTCGTGTCGTGTATTTGGGTCGCACTTCCTACAATTTGTCGTGGGAAGGCGCTCTTATCTACGGATGTGACTTAAGTGCGACAGGGGCCAATAACATTTTTACTTTAGTTCTTCCTTTGCGTGCGAAGCAAGACAATTAATGGGTAGCTAATGGTACTAGGTACTTGCCCCTGCTTCGCACGGTTTTTACAACATGTCAAAACATAAAGATTTATATGTTACATTTAAGTTAAATGTTTTAATGTATTATACACACAAACCTTCCCAAATAAATTCTCTAAATGATGTTGATATCCATCAAAAATCCGCTTAGAACAAAAACGTGGACACACAGACAGACACAAAAAGCGACTTCAATTTATAATATGTACAGATTCAAAGTACAAAGTCTACAGGAGAGGTCTATGTCTATAGGATTGCGGCGTTAGATTTCCGATTTTGATCGAAAATATCCTTGTACAGCTACAGTTCCAGTTCAATACTATAAAGTTTCCCACTACTAGATTATCTTTAAAACATAAAACTTCAGTAAATTAACTCATCCATTTCGAAACTGTTACACACTCCTGTGCGCAGTGGCCGCACCGGCGCAACGCAACGGTTCTGTGTAAGCGCGCCGGATGCGGGTAATCGTGGCAATTTGCCGCGCGTTTCGATTGCACGCCCGTTGCCCAACTGCTGCGTTTGTAAACAGCCTTAACTGATTGTCTACCCTCATCATTACACACTTTGTGCAGCTTTACGTGGAAGGACTTAGAAAGTACTAATTTGGATAGTTAAGTCAAGGAGGCAATTTACATGGTAATTTATATGCTACATTATTGCTCTACCGGACATTTTATTGTATTAAACCGTATTCATGAACTAGTTGATTTGCATGTAAGTATAGTTTTTGAAGATTTTTTATCAAAGATCTCTTGGGAAGACAGCGGAAAATAATACAAGAACGCAAACATTTTTAACGTAAAATCTTGCATTTTTTGTACCTTATACACTGACGTGTATTAGACAAGTATGTTTAATAGAGGTCAGTGACCTTAGAGGTTTGTCCTTTATTAGATAGACCTTAGTAAAGTAAAAAAATTAAAATTCTAAAATATTCCGTCCAATGACATAACAAGGTGGAGCCCATTATAATTAAAATTAAACAAGACACAAAAAACAATTATAAAAACCCAAAACATAAAACTTGAAAAATTACATCATTTTGGTGTAAAATAACTGTGTGAAAAATAATTTACAAAGGTTCAGTACTTCCTCGTGGTGAAGAATACACGTTTGCGATATTTTTAATAAACAGAAAATGGCTTGCTGTGGGGGTTGCGGCCCCTGTTGTGGATCCTGCTGTGGATCTTGTGGACCCGATTGTCGCCCCTGTGGTTGTGCATCTCATGGACCATGTACAACTCTTATACCCTGTAGTAAGCCCGTTTGTGGATGTTGTGGCCCCTGTGGGCCACGCTGTGGTCTATGCTGTGGCCTTTGTGGTCCGTGCAATCGAAATCAGTCTGGATTTAACTCACTTAACTGCTAGCACAGAGCTCGTCTTCGTCGAGCGAATGAGCTCATTGATAGCTCAACAAAACCTGCGGGGCAATTGCGTAATACATTATCAATGGGAATCCGTTTCATTTTGACAGTTCAACAACATTCATTGCGTTAGTTAGGTACGTGTTGAGCTAACAAACTTTTCGAACTCATGAAGCAATGGATTAGCAATTTGTTTCAAAATGATTCAGATTCCGATTGATAGTGTGTTACGCAATTAGGGTGCTGGTGATGCCCTTAATGCCCTGTTGTATAAAAAGTCCACAAATTCTCCTGGACTCGGGTTGTTAACTGACCAACCGGAGTCCAGGATGAGCACGCCACGTGGTTGTCACTGTACTTCGTCTGGTTGAATTTGAAAGTGAACTGAGGTAAACTATGAAATAATAATAAATATTATTGTTGAAGAAATATGTTTTTTATTCTGTTTTAAAAAGCCAATAGAATAGATACATCCCAATGCCTAATTCAATAAGGCCTATTGCAGTATCTTCAAAAGAAAAAAAAACACAAAACAAAACGCTAACCTTACTGGTTAGCCTGTACTGAATGAGGAAGCTGGGGTGACTCCAGCTAACACACACTAAACGTCTCATATCAACGAAGTTCTTGTGGCAGCTAAATTAAGACTGGGAACGTTGATTGCAGCTATTATGCCTTAAATATTGGTCTAGGTAGAATTATTCTATCACATATGAGGAAGCTGGAGTTATTTACATGAATTATATAAAAGGAGGAAGGATATATCAACGCACAGCCGAAACTGGGGCTAGGAATGTGAAATTCTGCACACAGCTTCCTTTTATAGTGTAGGGGAACACTAAGAAAGAGTTTTTAGAAATTGAACCTTTAATGGGGTGATTTTGTTTGTATGAAAAATACTAGGTACTGTCAAAAAGATGTCCTAGGACCAAATAATTTTTGTGTCTTTACCTAGAACCAAAAATTCGAAGACATCGCGCACTGGGCCCGCGTGGTTGATTATCGCCCACTACTTCCCTCTCACAAAGAGGAGGCATATGTCCCAGCAGTGGGAACATTATAGGCCGATTATGTATGTATGATAGGTGTTATTAAAAGGCAAGCCTATTTGAAAACAAACTATGAAAATCTATGAACCTAAGGTTTCCTAAGACAGCGGTGGCCGGCACATAGTGCCCGCAATTTACCAGCGAATGACGTCACTGAAACGTTATTTATGAAAGTAAGTTGGTGTGTTTCCCTATAGTGTGTTTTTTGACACCGTAAAGTGCCATAATGTGCCCGCGGTGCCATAATTTTCATGACGGCCGTTACTGTGGCGTTATGTGCCGGCCACTGCTTTTATAAGAAACCGTACCTTAACCCTATCGTTACTAGTGAAAGTTCTACCATAGAACTGTTCAGTAGAACTAGTGGGAACAAACGTAGGTACTATAAGACTGCGTTTCCACCAGAAACGAGCGAGGAGCGAAAAATGTGCGTAAAACTAACAATAACAACACTGGCTTAGCTCAAGCTATGAAAATGAAGCGATGTCGTCATCCCACAACCATCCCGCGGGGTAATTGCGTAACACACTATTAGTAACAATGGGTTTCATTTTGACAGATCGACAACGTTCATTGCGTTTTTTACATTGTTGAGCAGACACATTTTTCGAACATATGAAGCAATGGATTAGCAATATGCATCAAAATGATTCAAATTGAGATCGATAGTGTGTTTCGCAATTAGGGTGCCGGTGGCAAGCTGGAAGGGGGCAGATGGGAATAAACACTCGTTACGCATTCTCGCTCATTTCTAGTGAAACGCAGCATTACTAACACAATGGCTCCCTACCGCCTACCCGTTCCAGGAATACAGGCAATTATTGAAAGAATTTTACATTACCTTCGTTTTCCCGGAAAGCACAAAACAATATCAGTGGGGGCGGCTTGTATTTCCGGAAAGCTCTTCGCACACTTTCTAATAATCCTTGTGATGCAAACCTTTGTTTAAAGAAATAGCAACCGAACGACCGACCGACCGACCGATCGAGTTATTCCGTTTGTCCACCCTCCAAAAGGTGGATACGCGGAAATATATTTCCGAGAATCCACCCTAGGCCTAGTTGGATTTAAAGGCTTAAGGTGGATTCTCGGACATGCGTTTCCGGATCCACATTATGGTGGATCATATATTTACTGGGCTGGATAAACGGAATAACCGGACCGATCGACCGTTCGGAGTGGAACAGCAGCCGCGTGGGTGTGACGCATGTTTCCCCCAACCTTTTCTTATTCTTTTTTGTGTTTCTTCTTTTTTGCGTCATAGTTTATCGCAAAATAAACGTATTTTCTTTCTTTCTTTCTATATACTTATACCAGGAAAAAGTATACGTGTAACTTTGTATCGGTTATTCCGTTTATCCATTCCAAAAAATCCACCCCACTCTGTCCACTAGTTTAAACCGTTTTTGAAAAATGGAACAAGTGATTGCAGAAATGCACACATTTCGATAATAACCTAAATTTGTATGTAGAAAAATTATCAAAATTTTGCTATCGAATAAAAAATGGTGCAATATATGTATACCAGTGTTTATTATTATTATTAAATAGAAAACAATATAAATTTTAACCGCATTGTTTACTTCCATTTCCATTATGCAGGTTTTGTAGCGGAAATCAGCGTAAAAATAAAGTATACACTAGTTTGCCGTATCAATTGTGTTGGTATACATATAAATATGGAGTTTAATACATATTAAAACACAACGATGGCGCTTAATACTTAATAAAACACAACGTTTACTACATACTAATATCTTGTTTATGGTGGCAAATCCGTATACCTACAAAGAATAATACATTGATTGATTGTTACGGTGATACATCAGGCTAAATTCGAACCTATGGGTAGTAGGAATAAATGGTCACAGGTCACAGGAACCATGACCGCAATTTTGAAGGAAAATACAACTGCATTTTTTGAAACTGGAATATGGGTTACGATTATGTTATGATTATTGTTATGATTCGTAAAGATGTTAGACCGATTACTAAATAAACCACCAAATCAACGCAACAGTTTACTAAGTCGGACGAAAGGCACCAAAGTTAACAATAGTTGTAACAAATGTTTCAGGGCCGGATCAGCCGCAGCAGGGGCCGCAGCATGACGCGCACAGACCGCTAGTGCAGCCGCCGATGCAGCCGTGACCGCAGCTGAAGTATGAGCCTGCCATACCGGGCCGGGCACTAGAAGAAAGATTGTAGGTTTCAATAGAGACTGATGTGTCGCTACTGTGGTTAGGGCGACGGCTTTGGATTTGTGTGGGGTATAGGTGTTGGGTTCGACTGTTGGCATCGTATGATAAATAAGTAGTTGGTAAACCGACACCTGTGGAATTATGGAGCACTCACGGCACTTAATATTTTTCGTCATTGCAAGGAAGCTTAAGGTAATACTTTCCTCATCCAAAAATGTTTAGCCTTATTACTCTTTTATTAAAATAGATATCAAAATAAATTGTTATTATATATTTTGTATGTTTGTCCATGGCTCTTTTTTCCATTTCAAGCTATACAACAGTTCCTTTACATTGATTGTATGTATATTCTCACCCGTGTAAACAGCCAATCCCTCTGGAGCACGGAGAGCAGCAGACACCACATGCATGGACGCAGCAGGGCCCCGAGCCGCAGTCCATGCGACGGCCACATGCGCCCCCGCAGCATGGTCCTGACATAGGGCCCTGGCAACCTACGCAACAATTACGGACCGGCATCGCAAAATTTTATCTGGAAAAAAGAAAAAATATATTAAAATATAAAAAAAAATAATAATGATAGAGCAGCAGTCTTGCTTGACATCAGCCTCTCGCAAGACACAAATGATATAACATCAAGACAGTTTTGTGTGGTAGATGAGGATAGAGGAAGCTATAGGCATGTGTCTCTTTCTTAAGGTGCCCTCGTATGCCTTCTTCAGGTAACCAGCAAGAGGGCCTAGGAGATCAAAGCCAATGATTGCTACCAGAAGCCTCTCTAAAACAAATAATACCTTATTAATTGCTTTTCCCATGAAGGAAAAGTTATAAATACTTACAAAATTTTACTTTACAAGGATAAATTTTTTGTTTATTTTTAATGTTTTTTTATTTGCTGATCCGTGATTACAGCAATTTTTTTGTAAAATGACACATACAATGTGTGAATTTCGAATCTCAAAATTAGACCATAATGTTTCTCTTCTAGAAGTAGAAAAACTCCTTGGCTGGTGTATCTTTCGACAGATGGCAAAAATGGTGGGTACACACAGTGAAACGTAACATGAAATGAAACATACGTTGAAACAAATTCGTCTAAGTAGTTGTTGTGCAGCAGGGTAATTGCGTAATACACTATCAGTAACAATTTTCATTTTGACAGTTCAACAACATTCATTGCGTTATTTACGTTGTTGAGCAAACAACTTTTTCGAACATTTTTTATAAAGCAATGGATTAGGAATATCCTTCAAAATGATCGGTGATGATGAGTGGTTTATAGTGTGTTACGCAATTAGGATGCAATTGTGCTTACTCCACTCACTCCACCATAAAACTAGAAAGTGGGGTTCGGAGAATCTGTTCGCCATGCAATCAGGCATAGTTTAATACATTAACAACTGATCTTGCAAGGATAAAGAACGTAAAGTGCCTAACTTTGTATTCATTTGTTATTCGCTTCTCAAGCTCTGTTTCGACTATTTTCAAGACTGCGAATAATTTGATTTTTTGGTATTTTCTAAATTCTCTGAATTTTTATAAACACAGAGTTTCTACGCAACAAAGTTACGATTGCATGCTGGCTGTCAGAAATCATAGACTTCTCCGACTTGATCCGTGTTGACATAAAAATAAACAAACATACATCAACATTAATAAAACAGACCACACTATTTTGGTTTAATAATAGACTCTAATAAAATATAAAATTAGAATTGGAATTGGAATCTAATAAAACTCAAAAATAATTAAAAATTACCATTAAAAATCCATTTTCTAAATATTTTTTCTGAAACTTTTATCATGTGTTGCGGAGGCGGCGCCTGTGGCAGCTGCGGGGGATGCCTCGGGCGCTGCGGTGGATGTTGCGGTGGCTGCCGAGGATACTGTGGCGGCGGCCCCTGCTGCTGCGGCTGTCCCTGCAACTGCCAAGTGGCCGGCCTCGCGTACCCCGCCCCCTTCTGTGGCCCCTGTGGGGGTGTATGCAGGGGCCCGTGTGGCCGGCCCTTCGGCACCTACAGCTGGAAATTCAGGCCAGGCGGTTGCTGTTAAAGTTTCACGTCAATAGCGGTGTCCCAAATCTGTAATATGTAAATAAATGAGTCTGTTTTATCTACTTTTTTATCATGTGCATAACTCCAGCTTCCTCATATGTGATAGAATAATTCTACCTTCACCAATATTTAAGGCATAATAGCTGCAATCAAAGTTCACAGTCTTAATTTAGCTGCCACAAAAACTTCGTTGATATGAATCGTTTAGTGTGTTAGCTGGAGTGACGTCACCCCAGCTTCCTCATTCAGTACAGGCAAACCAGTGAACGTACACTGGACATTAGTTGCTAGGTCTCCTCATCTTGAGCAAAGCTACTACAGTTTAGGGATTTATACTAACATTGCGTAAAGTAATTATTATTAACGAACTTTTTCTTTCCAAACTTTGGAAGTGGATATCTAGGTAAACATTAGGTATTCTGCCAATAGGTAATATTTTATCCAGTCTCTGGTTGAGTTCTAATAAGTTAAAAGTGTAAGAAATTAACGCCCTAGAGACTTCGTAAAAGAGCATATGTGGCGAATAAGCACATACTATGCTTAGTAGATATTGATTTATTTGGTTGGCCTCACTGGTTACCGAAGCCTCTTCATCAGACAAACCGGCCAACTGCTGTAACTCGGCTGCTAGAGGTAGGCTTTAGTTGGACTTGTTCTCAGGGCATTACTGGAGGGAGAGCAAGCTAGAATTAAAATTTCTATGATATTCGGTGTGTGCTTAACTGATTGATTGATGCCGGTGCGAAGATGATTTGGAGAGTGGGGTGGTTGTGTTCTTGGAACGAAGGTCTTTAACGCGGCTTGCGGTAGGATGGTAGAAATCCTACTAAGTAATATTATAAACGCGAAAGTTTGTGAACATGGATGGATGGATTTATTTATATATAGGTACTTTATTTTACACCAGAAAATACATAACAAAAAAATGCAATTATTACTACAAAACATACAATGGGCGGCCTTATCGCTTTCTGCGATCTCTTCCAGGCAACCTTGGAATGGGAACAGTGATTGGATATATAAAAATTGGGTTGTCAGTGGTGCCAAATCTTAATATATATAAATTACTTGTCACGTTCAATAGTTTAGGAGTCCATTGCGGACAAACAGTCCGCAATGGACTCCTAAACTATTGAACCGATTTGAATAAAATATTGCAGACTGTGTGCAGTTTCATCCAACTTGAAAGATAGGATAGTTTATATCCCAATTTATAATCGCAATATTATTTTATTGCGAATATTGCCAGGACAAGGTTTGTATAAAAGAAAATTTCGAAAATTAAAAAAAAAAAATGCACCCGTGCGAAGCTGGGGCGCCCGGCTAGTAATATAATATAATAGATAGATATATAATGTAATATAGGTATATATTATACATAGAAGCTGTATAATAATATAGATACATAAATAAATACATACTAAATATACATATAAACAACGAAAATAAATGACGACTACAGATTATTGCGATACGAAAACAAGATCACAACAACAAGTAATGTTCATTCACCAGTCTCATAAATATAGCTAACGATTGCGCGCATTTTATTTGAATTGGCAATGCATTCCATAAACGAGCGGCCTGAACAGAGAAGGATTTGTCAAAAATGTTGTGGAATGCATTGGCATTTTAAGCTTTAAATTATCCGATGATCTCAAAAAGTTCGTGTGGAAGTCGCAAAGATACTGAAAACGGTTTTTAATATTGAGAGTGGTGGAAGGGGAAAAGGCGAATTGGTAACCACTTGAGCTTCAACACGAAATCCGGAAACATGGTCATATTTGCGCAAACCGAATACAGACATTTTGAAGCCGCTCAAGTTTATTGAGTTGGTCTTGGGTAAGGTCAAGATAGCTGGCATCAGCATAATCAAGAATGGGTAGAAGAAGTGATTGTGCAAGTGCAATCAGTTGGTAGAAAATTACGCAGTCTCTTCAAAGATGCAGCGGATGCAAATAGCTTGCGGCTAACTTCCTGTAGCTGGGCAGTCCAATAGATGTTCTTATCAATGATGGATGTTTGTTACTCTTTCACGCAAAAACTATCTACTGAACGGATTTTGATAGAACTTTACAATAACATAGCTTATACATCAGAATAACACAGGATATTTTTTTATCCCGATATTCCCACGGGATCGACACTTATGCGGGTGCAGCCGCGGGGCGCTGCTAATTTCACATAACGAAAAAGCGTTATGCCCACTCGCTCGATGCGACTTTCTCCCTTTTTATTATATACGAGTGTGTGTATGTGCGTAGGGAACTTCGTTCCTGAGGGGGTTCCCCCGACCAGGTTTTTTTCTCTAGACTTTTATTCACCAAGGCAAGCGTAGCTAGCTATACCTAGATGCTGTTTCCAATCCATTCACAGTTATTCGCCTCTGATTTTGCATCACTGTCCAAATCACAGTGATCTTTATTCTCATTATAATAAGGTTGTTGTTGGGTTACTGCCACTGATAAGTCTGTCAAAATCCTTGTGATCTTTATTCTTGATACAAAACGGTTGCAATAAAGTTGCTACTGTAAGACGTAACTGAACGGACGACGCTTCAAACCAGGAATTGAAGACAAGGTTAGTTCTCCAGATTACAGATATAGGTACCTACAGCTGAAGACTATTAGAAGCTAGCACACTTTAAAAATATAGGTACTCAAATAATAAATGAAACTGTACATAAAAAGTTTTTAAAATATGTACATAAAAAGTTAATAAAAGTTTTTAATAAAAAGTTTTTAACTTTAACATCTACAATTTCTCTTGAGCGTCAGGCGTCAAGGTGCGCGAGAACGGAAGTGCGGTCATTTTGTTCAACGTCCACATCAGATAATGGCGACCGGAAGTGCCGAGCGATTTACCCGCGATAAAACATATTTCGTCACTCGACTTCTCTTTTAATGGATTTCGCGTGTATTTAACAGATTGCGCATTTTAATGTTTTTACGTCGAAATCGTAAATATAGTTCTTGGATGTCGAAAACTCATAAAAATAAAGTATTCCCGTGATTATGATCACGTAAATCGTTATGAGCTTCGTCTGATATCGACTCAATCATTCAAGGAATTCATTCTCGAGTGATCAATCGAGTTTTCAGAATCGATGAATATGATGCCGATACCGCAGCATCCGTCGTTATCGTCATAAATATTGTCTGAAGTACCTAAATTACAACATCAGGCGTTCGGCCTAGGTATGTACCTACAGTATGACGGAAGAACGGACCCCGGTCGGCCAAGAGTGCAAAATTACTTTTCATTCACGAGTTTATCACTTATTCCTCGTTACGTAATTAGCCTATAATATTCCGATTGCTTGGACACTGGCCTCTTGTCGGTAAGAGGGGCCATAATCCACCACGCGAGCCCAGTGTCACATGACATGTCTTCGAGTTTTTGGTTCTATGACATGCCGGTTTCCTCACGATGTTTTCCTTCGCCGTTTTGAGAGCAGTGGTGATGAAATAATTTACACAAAGTAATGCGTCTGTCTGGGTTCGAACCTGCGACCTACATACAACTCGTAAGTCGCGGCCGTTACAACTGAGCCACCAGTGCTCTTATTCTTCGATGATTCTATTTTTTTCTTTTACCTTCCATAAAAAAATCATTATAATTTTGGTAATTAAGACTCTTTAGCCACTGGTACAGGTTACATACTTACAGGGTGGCAAATTTGACAGTTTCGGGTAGCTTGATGTGCTGACATCTGTACTTTTTATGAAACAGCAGATTTTTAGGGTTCCGTATCTAAAAAGGAAAAACGGAACCCTTATAAGATCACTTCGTCGTCCGTCTATCTGTCCATCTGTCAAGACCCTTTTTCTCAGGAACGTGTTCAGTTAGTTATGAATATAGAAATTTAATACTCAGGGCTGTAATTTCATGAAGCAGAAAAAAAAAATAAACTTCTAAGTCAAGGCAATCAGAAGAGGCGTTTGTATAAGTCCCGTTTATGCCGCATATTTTGACACGGTGGAAAACAACGAAAATGCGAATCCAACGACAACGACTTCCGAAATTAAAGTTATTTTTGACTTTGTAGTGTCTTTTTTGGAATTCGGTTGTTTTTTTTTTCCTAGTCTATCTAATCATGTGCTGAATTCATCTTTTCATTTTGTGCGTCGATGTCCCGCTAATTATTACAACGACCCTTACATTATGTACAGCAGGTATTATATACAGGCCCAAAAACACTACAATGGATAATGGAGTTGGTGGCCTTAGGCCTCGTTTACGGAGACGCGGGGCGTCGCGCGTCGCGTGCAACGCGGCGTCTCGCGACGCGTCCAATAGTCGCTTCTCCGAACGCTCTCACACAACGCCATAATTATGTTTGAATTTAATGCGGGCCGCGCCGCCCAACGCGACGCGCGACGCGCGACGCCCCGCGTCTCACAGTGTACCGCGTAGAACATGCTAGGTGGACAATATTATTTTATGATATTTAACGATGCTTTTATATATAAGTAGTCATATTGAGGCATTATTAATAGTTTTTGGTATGATTTTGTAATAAAAAACAAACAAAATATATCTAAACAGAAAATTTTATTTAAAATAATAAACAAACAACAAAATTGCATTAAATAAATAAATACCTACAATTCAAATTAACTTAACCTAAACCTAATCATCAGAATCATCATCAAAATCTTCTGGTGAATCGTCATCATTTTGCGGCAATGTGCGACAATATGATGACGTTTCGGGTCTTGATGCTACTATGGTCGGGCTTACAATTAAGTTTAATACCTCTGCACATATTTTTTCCGGCTTTTTTTGGGGAATCTCACGAAGGCTATTAATCAAAGGGTCAGATGTTATTATTAACATGGACAGCAAGTCTCTATTCGTGGCAACACGTGAGCACTTGCGGGTGTTGTACTCCCTAAATCTGCGGCAATCTTTGTTACGTGCTTCTTGAGCCTCTTCGGAAAGCTGCCCAATTGGAAGCAATGCCGCTTTGATGACCTCAGTACTGTGTACTAATATTTTATGTACAGTAGCAGGCATATAGTACCACGAATAGAGACTAAGGTAATGTCTTCTAGTTTCAAGACAAAATTTATTAAATTCAACTAAGTTTATTTCGAACCCAGAAGACAATGTCCTCAAAATAACATCAAATTGTTTGATAATAGTAACATCCAACCCTGTGATTTGAGCGCTCATCTCAGCATTCTTAAAAAAGCGACGGGCTGTGTTTCCATCATTGGAAGAACCAAATCCTGGCTTTGGTTTATCTACAATAAGTCCCATTTCGTTCTTGAATTTCAACTTGATTTCTTCGGAACGAACCTTGATATCAGCTTTATCTTCGTCGCTTCTAGCCTGCCATTTCTTAATATTCAACTTATAGCTGATATGTAAAAGGCATTCAAAGCAACGAATCCAAGCATGAAGTGTAGATAAACCAAAGCCAAAATGTTCCTGATTGCTGTTAAACTTCGCGGGGTCATCGTTCATCGTCTTGGGGGTGGCACCACAGATGAAACACTTTTGAGATGAACGAGTTTCCGTTAAGGCGTTACATACCTTTCCGTCTGTCATTGTCAGAAGAAGTTCGTGTTTCACAGAGATTTGAGAATCACCAAAGTTGATAAGTGTTGGAAGAAGAGCATTAATTTCTTCCAACAATCTATTTGTCTCCGCTAACGTGAAGTCGTTCGTTTCCTTAGCAAATATAAATTTGATTGGGCGACAATACATAGTTGATGAAGACCGAGGATTTTGCCAAATAATTTTGGACCCATCATATAACTTAAGGGGAACGAAAGAAAATACGAAAAGAAATTCGTCCGTATCTTCAGTGTTCTCAAATTTCTGTTTGTATGTGCTGTGCCCAGAACTTCCATCACATCCCCATTTACTAACAAGTGTAAACGTTGAACTTGTTGGGAGGACACTGCTGATAACTTGATTCTGTGCTAATACTAGACGTTCCGCTGTTTTATTTAATAAGGCTTGCAAATTTATTTCAGCACGAGTTTCTGTTATAGCAATGTGCTCCTCTGCAGGGTAACAGGCCTGTTTGGATTTTACTACACTACAATATGACGGAAACACATTATGTCCTGCCATTATGGACCACTTCCTAGTTTGTTTGTAAGCATGTGTTGTTGACTTAGAATCTATATAGTATGCTAAGGCTTCGTCACTACTTAACTGCCTAGGATCACAACTGGTATTTTTTGACTTAATAATATTATCTGGGCTCTCACTAATGTCTCTAATCACATGGGCAACTTTTCTTTGCCCTGCTGAACGCATAGCAATTTCGGCAGCAGTCACTAATTCACTGGCACTTCGAGATTCTACGAGATCCACGACTCGACGTTTCTTCGTCCTGCAGATGTCACAGCCTCACTCGATGTCGAAGGTTGTGGGGCTAAAGAACTCACAGTAAACTGTATGTCTCCTTCATCCAGCCATGTCTTATTTGTTATTAAAAAACGCTCCTTCGATTTTCCCGAAGCCAACCATTTGGCTCCAATCTTAGTAGAAAAGTTAGATATTTTCAGCTTTATTTCTCTTTGGCTGCTTTCAGTAATGTCACCAAAGTGAAATTTTGAAGAAAGATAGTCATAAATACGCGACCGTTTATCATTCTTTGCGTGTTTCAACCACTCTTCAAAAAAGGCTACCCTTGAAATAGAGTAAACGTGTTCTGAAAAAAAAAAGAAAAAAATATGTTGTACTGAAGTGTGCTGAACAATATGTGTAATTTTACAAACTACACAGTTATACCTACAATATATCTAAAAACTAGCCCGAATAGAGGCGAATCAATGTATTTCCTGAACGTTCTAAGTTTTCTTTATGAAAAAAATTACGCTAAAATTTATGCATCAAGTTAAAAAAATGCTAAAAATTCATTTAAATAGATTCTGATAAAAATAATATATTAAGTAATAGTACATACCCTCAGTATTAATATCCATCACAAAAAACTTTCACAATATCACTATAAACCACTATGAGATGTGCACAAATGTGTCGCTAAATTGCAACTGATTGCCGGAACGCTTGCATTAAACTCATTACCTGACTTCTGGACTCTATGACTCATCAGTTAAGTATTTGAAAAACAACTTTTTCTCGGAATTTGGAGTTTGGGGGTGTTGATTGTGTTATGCAATTAAGATTTCCTGGAAATGAAAACTTGAATTTTGTCCACCTAGCATGTTCTAGGCGAAATACCGTGCGTCTCCGTAAATGAGGCCTAAGTACAATCGGTACGTAACGTAACCTACCTATTGTTCATTTGTCAGACCTAAGTAGGTTTGTGGAATAGGGGCCAAAGTCGTGGAACTAATGAATTCAGTTTTCCCAATGACAACGCCGCACTGTTTATTGTATTTCACATCGTTTCTAGTAAATTGCGTGTCCGCGCGGTCTTTGACCTGTTTCGGCGAATCCTCAATTTTTCCCCATTATCTACAAAAGACAATAACCATTTTATGTTGAGCTCGGGTCTATTTATAACATAATATTATCGTAGGTCAGGATAGAGCGGGTTTTTTTTATAGATGCGGGTACCGTTTCCATAGAATGCCGTGGCGAGGGGTCGGGTTCCACGAACGTCGCCCCCATACAGTCACGGTTTATTTTTGGACATTTCTAATAACCGTGACATTTTGGAGCTCAGTGATAAGTTGGTAATGTTCAAAATCTTGGTCTCTTGAATCTTTTCAGGTGCAGTCACTTTTCCTTGTCCTGCTGTATCTTGTAATCTACTGTACAAATGTAGCGGTGCGTTATCTCGTTTAAAAGTAAGTACTATTAACATGAATGATGCCTGTCTCATCATCTTGGTTCGTTGATCGGACTTGCCAGTCCTAGTAACAATAATTATACAGACGCTTTGTAAAAACGATGCGTTATTATGATGTAATGCACGAATTGGTAGGAAATTATTTTGTTCGACTGTGTTTTACAACATGATAGCGACAGATTGAATCTATTGAAGGCAAGCAGTGAACAGATGGATCAAAGCATGTCTTTGTCTGTTGTCACTCTGTATCAGTAAACTGTTAACATTATTGTCTTTGAATCCTATGATCTCTGCGGCGGCCTGGTGTTTTTCTTGAGGGTTGGGCGTCTTTTCACAACAGGCAACACGGCACGGGGCAGCAGCAGCATCCCTGCACGTAAGACGGCCAGACGCTCTTTATCTTGGGTTTGCCTTGGCCACACTGAAATCCACCTCCACCTGCACACTTCTCAAATGTTTCATACTCGAAGTAAGTACTATAATATCTCTGATATGATTATTTCGTATTCGCTATTTCTGCTCAAAGCATGAGGTATGGGTTCGATTCCCAGGTCGGGCGGTTTTATATAATTTTTCCTATCAGGATTTTTTCAGCAGCAGCCCGGAGTCTGGATTTGTGCCTGGTTAATGGCAATAGGCTCGATCCATATCATATTATATGGGACTTTCATAACTTAAATAGCAAAATCTCCACATTTTAGTCCTCTAAAATGTGGACATTTTGCCAGTTTGACCTCCTGGTCATGAGGTGTACCTTTTGGTATACACACTAACAGGTACACCTCTTTTTTTTTGAGGATGGGAAATCATCAAATGATCCCTCTTGCTCTCGGTGGAGCAGAAGGGAGTGTCAGACTCTTACTGACTAAAACCAACTCGTGTTCCTTCCTTAACCCTTTGTGTTCCGGGGTAGCGGTAACCCTTTCGGACAATCCCGCTGCCCCGGCAGGGACAGGCACACCTCTGCCCAACTCTTCAGAGATTACAAGCGTGATGTTATGTGCCTTGTATGTTTGACTTATTGTATTTTAGTCCCTAGTTAATAATGTTTGAATGTAATAATATTTATGGGGACCATAGGAGGACATAATATGTACAGAAAGATCAGGTGCGCAGCGCAGTACTCGCAACCGGCGAAGGAAAGTATATAAGGATCGTAACTGGTGGCGTTCTGTAGTTTCTGTATACCCCATGGGAAAAAGGCGTGAGTTTATGCATGAATGTTATAATGTTGCTGTAGAATTAATGTACTTTAAGTCAATCAGGTCAATCAGGACGATCTTTAATGAGTATTGCTGACGACCGATTGGTGTCATAACGTCGTATCCTTTGTTAAGTTCTGGGGTCCTACGTGAAAATCATACCTTAACAAAAAACACATGACTTTTCCACGTTTTTCTTACAAAGTTACAAAATAGCACAGTCTGGCGGTGTTAACAGAAAGAGTATCGTCGTTCGGCGCTATGGGAGTTGCAGCATGGTCCAGTGGGGCAACAGCAGCATCCCTGCACGCAGGGCGCACAGCAGCACCTCGTCATGGGCGGGTCGCATCCCCCTGGACACCTCGCAAACATTCCATGTTCGAAGTTCCTATAGCATCCGTGCTGGTACGGCATTTTTTTATTATAAAATTCTTTTTTGTATTTTTTCAATTTTAGATTTTCGTTTTTTTGTATTTTTTCGTTGCTGCAGATTGTAGGCTGAGAAATTTGACGTATTATGACTTTTTTGTTCTCTTTTTACGGATGACGTTTTTCACCGGCCAGTTCTATTGGGCTCTAGGTTCCTTATAATGTCGTCTTTCATGTAAGGTAGACTGGGTACCTACGGTTGTAAAAAAAATTCCAATCGACCCCTTGCCAGGGCGTAACAGTCATTGAGGACAGTATTTTAAGTGTTACTTCAAAATAATAGATACCCAATATTATCATCATCTGCCTAGGCTTTTCTCAACTATTTTAGGGTCGGCTTCCAGTCTAGCCGGATGCAGCTGAATACAGTATTTTACCCAATTTATTCATTTAAATGAGTTTTATTACTCTAAAGTTACAGTTAGTTATATAATACAGGGTAAAATTTTAATCACCATTTTCCTCTTAAGGGGTCATTGTACTCATCATTATGAACAACTTTTACTGCCTATAGGACCAAATATGAAATTGCAAAAAAAAATCAGCTGTTCCTTGCATTTTGACGAGTTATGTAAACTTTAAATGTAGGGAACAGCTGATTTTTTTTCACGATTTCAGGTTTGGTCCTATAGTAAAAGTTGTTCATAATGATGAGTACAATGACCCCTTAAGTGGAAAGCGGTACTTAAAATTTCAACCTATATAGTATATTGTAATTTAAATGCCATTCTCGTTTGGCTTTGGTATTTGTAGAGAGTTAAGTGAGTCCATAATTATGTCAGCCCAATGATACAGGTCTACCTAAGTACAAAGTATAGTTGACACTTTTGATCTTTTCTGAAAACTCTATTATGAACTGAATTAAATACTTAGTAAGTATTGCGACATTTTCTACCTATTCATGGTCACCTGCGTTTGTTGTATCTCGCTTTTATAACGCTGGATATTTCATTCATATGAACATTTAATTTTATAAAAAGCAGTCTGGTACAATAAAAACGACTTAAAAATTGCTTAAATATAATTTTACTTAGATACTTTGGAAAAAAATTAAATGTTTCATTTGTGTAAAAGTTGGTTTCCCTCCTGGGCTCGCTTCGACTTTCCACCACCCTGTTGGTACTTAACACAAAGACTAATACTAACCACTGTTAGCAACAGAGTGGTGCGTCAGATCATCCACTTGACTATCGTGGAAAGTGACGCCATGAGTGAGATGCTCAACTGATTGATCAAACATCCAAAGACGATACCTAATTAGATTTATGTATTTAAAATGACATGATAAAGAAACTACATACACTGGCCGCAAAGATTTTGATTGACAATCTTTCGAAAATCGAATGCGCTCCGCATCGCCCTGTCACCTGTCATCATTCAACCAGAAGGAATCTGAATGACCTAGCGCTTCTCTCGGACTCGCTCGAAAATTGTCTCAAAATTTTCCCGGGAATTTATTATCTAGGCATAATTCATTTTTCAAAAAGTTACCCACGATGCCAGTCTATTGTGGTGGATTCGTCGGCGGACCTCACAGCGGCGGCTACTGCCTGTACTCGTGTGGCTGCAGCCCCTCGACGGGGGGTTGTGGACCGTGTGGGCCCTTACCGGGAACTTGCTGCGGCCCATCCTGCTAGTCAGGTAATTTTGTTAGCCTATCGCAGTCCACTGCTGGACATAGGTTCCTCCCAGGCTGTGCCACAACACCCTGTCCTCCGCTTTCGTCCGCTAGTTTGCCACCGCGCGCCGGTCCATCTAGCGAGGGCCGTCCCAGGCTACGCTATAAAGAATAATTTTGGCCTCTGTGCCTCTGATAACACGTCGACCACACAGTGGCGCCCTCATCGTTTGTTTGGTTATTTCATACAATTTAGAATGAAAATACAAAAAATAAGCACGTGTTGTGCTTCACAAGATTATACGTTAATATTAATAGAAACGGTAGTTTTATATTGTTTAGTTTTATTATAATCCTTAAAACGGATAACAGTGGCCACTATATTCCGTTTTAAGGATTATAATAAAACTAAACAATGTAAAACTACCGTTTCTAATAATATTAACGTATAATCTTGTGCTTATTTTCTACATTTTCATTCTAAATTGTATGAAATAACCAAACAAACAATGAGGGCGCCACTGTGCGGTCGGCATAGTCTTAAGCCGTTGGTTTCGGCTGCCGTTTAGATGTTTGACAGTCATTACGGATAGTCAGAAGCTCGCAAGTCTGTCAACCAGTCTTACTATGTTAACCAGTAGCTGGGTTGTGAAGGTCAAATAGACAGTCGTTCCATGTAAAATAATGGTATTCAGCTGAATCCGATTAAACTGAAAGTTGACCCTAACAAATTATTTGAGAAAATATTTGCCTAGGGAGATGATGGTCTGAAATGGTTCCCTTCATTGTAGTATTACATAAAATTACATTGTTTGACTCCTACACTAATAATCTGTTTTGTACAAAACTTTGATTTATTCTTCGTTCGTCCCGAAGTTTTGTCCCACATTCCAAAAAATTCTTAGTTTGTCCCATATCACAATTAAAGTTGTGTTTCGCCCCATATTACAAAGGTACAGATTTGGCGGATGCCATAGAGGCGACTTCTACCAATGATAGAAACGAACGAACAGAGTTTAAAAAATTGCATGTAATCTTGGCAACTTAGTAGGAAAATAGTAGATTGTTGCATCGAGTGCCAAGTGAGTTATTAATGTACCTAAGAGTTAATTAATTACTGATTGATAAATTGATTACCTTACTCACTTTAGCAAGGTGCGTAATCTACTTTTCTTTCAACTACCAATCTACCTAACGTGATAAAATATCCCTACTCAAAATAAAAACTCAAGTTATTGAAAACAAAGTATCCCGCGACTTTTGCGGCAAAAGGTTACCTATTAACAATTTCATTTGAAGCTGTTTTTATACTTTCTGGAGTTGAATCCATTTCGCTATCGCTGTCTTTTTCCATTGTTTAAAACTTTTCAAGCTAAATATGAAGTATCAAAGTTTTACAATGATACAAAATGCGCGTTATTTGTTTTTTTTTTTTTCCACCAAGCCGGTTTTATTCAGCCAGTATCTTTTTGATCTAATGCATATGTTACGGCTAATTGCCGAAGTGCGGCTACACACCTAGTTTTAGCCGGGTACAATCTAGGTGCATCCTACGTCGATGGAGCTATTTCTGTGTAAAGGGTTTAAAGTAACCTAACCAAACCTAACCTCGGGGTGCCCTTCGATCGCTCTTGTATCCTACGTCGCCTATCGACTGACCGCAACCATGCGACCGATGTCACCCGAAGTACACACGAACCGCATATGGCCGGCTGCACCTAGTTGTACCTGGCTAAAACTAGGTGTAGCCGCATTTCGGCCACTAGCCGTGACACATACATTTTATATTAAACTTAATGGGATACATTAAACTTCTGTGGTAAATTTATATCTAAATAAAAAACAGTGCATTAATGAAAAACTGTGCAACAGTGAGATTTCATATAACTTTATTGCACTATTTTGGTTCTAAGCAAAAAATACGTCCTTTGTGATCGGTTTTGTAGTGATTAATGATAACATTTTACTACGTAGTTATGTGCATTTGGATTGAGTGATCTTTTTTTATTTCGTGACAAAATCTGATTGTACATTTAGTCAAAAATAGTCAAAACTGATAGCCCAAAGTAAAAAAATTGTCACTCTCAAGGGTCTTCAGTTATTGTCCAAAATGTGGATCACTCAAATCAGACATTTTGCAAAAACGGCTATGAGCTAAATCTCAACAAAAACTTACTCTACAGACTACATTTATACCACAAAAATTTGTTAACAAATTGTCACAATATTTTTTAAAACCATCAAGGCATTTAAAGCTACTTCCAGGTATCTATGCCAATATCATTGGATCACTCAGTTCAGACACCATTTTGTCTGAGAGATCGTTGTAATAAGGTTTAGGTTGACTTTTCTATACATCTTTTTTTTAATCCTAAAATGTATGTTCCGAATATATTTGTACAATAAATATCATAACACAAATTAAATACCTTTTGTTAAAAAGTTATGAGTAATTCAATGTTTTTAAGTTTGCTGAACTGAGTGATCCTTATGAATACTTATAGGTAACTACCTGTTTCGTATTGATTTACACAACTTACGATGAATTTTCGTAAAACTTAATGACTAAAGTTTTACATAAAAATTATTTACATAGACGGCTTAGTTTACGAGATATTAGTTTTTTAATTTTTTTAAGAAATCACGTCTTGTAGGGTACATATGATTTTAACTTTTAATATATATATTTAAATGTTTCATATTTTATTGTTATTTGCTTAGTCGCACGTTTCATTTAGTTTTGTACGACATTTAGTGCACATAAGTGAGCTTAGGTACGTGATAGTGACAGTATCAGTGGTTTTCCTGTTTTAAGCAAGAACAATGTAAGTACCGAACGTATTTATTTAGGGTCCGTCGTCTTAAAATTTGCCAAAGATGTAAACAACAATAGCCGCTCGAAATTGTAATTTATTCGTGCGACGCAGCAAATAACAATAAAATATGAAACATTGAAATATATACATTAAAAGTTAAAATCATATGTACCCTACAAGACGTAATTTCTTTAAAAAATTAAAAATCTAATATCTCGTAAACTAAGCCGTCTATGTAAATAATTTTTATATAAAACTTTAGTCATAAAGTTGTACAAAAATTGATCGTAAGTTGTGTAAATCAATACGAAACAGGTAGTTACCTATAAGTATTCATAAGGATCACTCAGTTCAGCAAATTTAAAAACATTGAATTACTCATAACTTTTTAACAAAAGGTATTTGTGTTATGATATTTATTGTATATTGTGACAATTTGTTAACAAATTGTTGAGGTATAAATGTAGTCAGTAGAGTAAGTTTTTGTTGAGATTTAGCTCATAGCCGTTTTTGCAAAATGTCTGATTTGAGTGATCCACATTTTGGGCAATAACTGAAGACCCTTGAGAGTGACATTTTTTTTTACTTTGGGCTATCAGTTTTGACTATTTTTGACTAAATGTACAATCAGATTTTGTCACGAAATAAAAAAAAGATCACTCAATCCAAATGCACATTACATAGTTGATAGAAAAAGCTTTTATTTTTTAAATTTTCTTTATCAAATATTCATTTGTTACAGGTACCAGCAGACTGGCCAAGCGAGACCTGTGTGTTGAAGGAGAACGTGCAAATACTGGTATCCGTGCTGGTGTTCACGATGCTGGCGACCATCGGTCTGCTCGGCTTCATAACAGAGTACACAGTCGTCAAATCACAAGTGGATATTATTGTTAAATAAAAGTTAAAAGTGGATATTATTGTTAAATAAAAGTTAAAAGTGAATGTTGTTTTTAACTACGTAATCGTGTAGAAAAGCGTGTCAGTAGACGCGCACCTTTCCTCTTTAAGTTTACACCGGTTTCGTTGCTGTGGTTCAGTGCGGCCGTATGTGAGTCTATCTGGCGGGCCCCAACGAGACTAAATTTATCAATAGGTGATAACTTTTCATAAAGACATTATTTTGTACCTAAAGAAAATAAATAAGATATATTTTGTAGCTCAACAGTTTTTGATTAAATGGCGTTTCTATGAAGTGAGCGGGCCCCTTATGATTATTTTTTTTTTATTATACTTATAGATCGCCCAATAGTGCTTAGAGTTAGAAACTATTATGTACCTTACAAATCCAAAAATTTCGACTTTCTGTGTGTGTATCAGAATGGCTGGTTGCCTGTGGCTTTGGTCTATGAGAGTTGATTAGAAAATTGCTACATAATTGCTTATATTTGCTACATTTAATAAATAATTGCTACATACTATATATATTCAGAAATAACATATTTTTTTTGTACAGCCATCCTGACGTTTGGTTGGCTGGTCGCCTCCTAGTTTAAAGCCAAGCATGCAGAGTTTCCCGAAATGTATTGCGTCAATAATTGCTACATATTTGCTTCATTGATCTAATTTAGTTGTATCTTCAAACATATGTTAAATAAAGGATGTAGCAATTATTTTAATTATCCCAAGGAAAAGTGCCTGATAAAACAATAAAGGCAAATAGTTGCAGTGTGTCTTCAGTCAACGGTATTGCTACTTTAGGAGGCTATTATTGCTACTTTATGTTATTAAAAATTGGTTCTATATGTAGGTAATCCGTACTTGTTCCTTATAATAACATAGATCTATTTAAATTGTCGAATAAAATTAAATAAGCCTAGACTGTGATTCCAATACGATATCTGCACTAGCAATGACTAAGAATAATTGTTATAATGATAATTATTGGATTTTTGAGGGTAGGTACATATTTTTTTTAACGCAAGAATCGCATTACTTACGCTGTTGCCAGAGCCTAAACGATTAAACCGATTCAACATAACTAAGTATTTGCCTTTATTGTTTTATCAGGCACTTTTCCTTGGGATAATTAAAATAATTGCTACATCCTTTATTTAACATATGTTTGAAGATACAACTAAATTAGATAAATGAAGCAAATATGTAGCAATTATTGACGCAATACATTTCGGGAAACTCTGCATGCTTGGCTTTAAACTAGGAGGCGACCAGCCAACCAAACGTCAGATTGGCTGTACAAAAAAAATATGTTATTTCTGAATATATATAGTATGTAGCAATTATTTATTAAATATAGCAAATATAAGCAATTATGTAGCAATTTTCTAATCAACTCTCATAGACCAAAGCCACAGGCAACCAGCCATTCTGATACACACTGACCTTTTACCTTTTTTTTTCTTTTTACCTTTTTTTCCTTTTTTTTTTCTTTTTTATCTTCAGAAGATATTCGTTACTCAAACGTCCAGCCAGATTCCTTTATCACACAATATAGGAGCTTGATACCCTATTATGTACCTTACAGATCCAAAAAATTTCATGGTATTGTATGATCTATAGGGGGAGGATATTTAAAGGGGCCCGCTGGTTGGACGTTTGGCTAAATAACGAATATCTTTCTAAAGTATAATAGCTCACAGAAAGTCGACATTTTGGATTTGTAAGGTACATAATAGTATCAAGCTCCTAATGCTATTGTGTGATATAAAGGAAAATGGTATTTAAAAAGGGGCCCGCTGGCTGGACATTTGTTTAAGGTTATGAATATCTTCTGAAGTATAAGGTCACAGAAAGTCGAAATTTTGGATTTGTAAGGTACATAGTTTCTAACTCCAAGCACTATTGGGCGATCTATATATTGGGCGATCTAGAAGTATAATAACAAAAAAATAATAATCTTAAGGGGCCCGCTAGCTAGACACAAACTGTTGAGGTACAAAATATATTTCTTTAGGTACAAAATAATGTCTTTAAGAAAAGTTATCACCTATTGATAAATCTCACACACTGATTTGTATACTAAGTGGCGTGGCGGAGTGATCAAGAGGAGAGGAGTGTGAAAGGGTAGAGGAGAAGAGTGTGAAGGGTAGAGGAGGAGAAGAGTGTGAAGGGTAGAGGAGGAGAAGAGTGTGAAGGGTAGAGGAGGAGAAGAGTGTGAAGGGTAGAGCAGGAGAAGAGTGTGAAGGGTAGAGGAGGAGAAGGGTGTGAAGGGTAGAGGAGGAGAAGAGTGTGAAGGGTAGAGGAGGAGAAGAGTGTGAAGGGTAGAGGAGGAGAAGAGTGTGAAGGGTAGAGGAGGAGAAGAGTGTGAAGGGTAGAGGTGTGAAGAGTAGGTGCATAGAAGTGATCAATGATCAGCAGTGTGGAGTGATCAATGATCAGCAGTGTGGAGTGCGTGCAGGAGTGGAGAGTGGAGAACCAACGGGTATTCGGGTTGAGTACTAGAATTGAAAGGCGTAAATTGTGACCTGAACGTATATTTATACAAAATCCTTACATTAATACACTGTTTAATGACTACGGACGGCATTCGCGGATATCTTCGTGAGAGCCCCACACGCTCGCTGTGGTTAACCAGCGGATATCGCTCGAAGTCCGTTTGATCCGGTCGGCAGGCACCGTGGCGAGTCCAGTTGCAGCGTAGGGACCTGCCAAGCTCCGAGAGGCCCTAGCTTGGCGCTCGGCGGAGCTAGGCTCGACGCCTGCTCGACGTTGTACTCGCGGCCACAGGCAGCACGAGGAGCGTTGCTCTGAACGGAGCATGGGCGCTAAGCTTTTGCCACGCTGCGTCACCACGAATGGCCTTTGTGGCAGCGCCCGCTGGGGCCCCCAGCCGACTGCTTCAGCAGTAACCGCCGTAGTAGCAGCCGCCGCAGCACGGGGAATAATACGAGTAGCACGGGCCGCAGCAGGGGCTGCAGCACGGAGAACAGCGCGATCCGCACGGGTAGCAAGGCATCTTGAAGAAATTACTTCTCAACGAAACGCAACCGTCGCAAACAAAATCACTGCAGAGAAAGGCGAGCTTGTTGAATATTTTCACTTTTTTTGGAGATTTTTTTTTAATTTTTAATATTGTATGTTGAGAGTTTGAAGAATGATTACTAAGTGATCTTGTACAGATTTTGGGTGCCTTTTATATGTGTGATTTTTTCGAAATTCAAATATTTCTCTAATGTGTTTTTTTTTTCTGCTTGTGTTTTTATTCATACCAGTCTTCTCAAAGGAGATCGTCAACTTTTGGGCCCAATTTATTACAGAAAAAAAAATGTGGAAAAATACTTTAATTTATGATAAACCAAAATCATAAAAAATAATTTGAATCTACAGTAAGTTGCAAAATATAGAAAAACATTTTTTGTAATGTTTGTGTTTTTTGTTGAGTTCATGCAATCCGTCGTGAAATGGCTAAGATGGCAATGAGTCAAGTCTTTAAACAAATGTCAGTGTCAAAATAAAAATGACAGTATATGAAAAAATCATTCTCTCGTTCGCTCTGTGTTTACGCGCAAGTGAATGAGTTGTGTTGCGATTTTCGTGTTTTCGGTGTTTTATCCAATAACTTTGGCTGCTTCACGGAATCTGCCGAATCTTGCTTTCATGAACTACCTCAGCGCGAAAACGGACTTTAATAGAAGTGTGGAGGGAGGCTGATTGATTGACCTTATATGAGAGCTGTCGGCTTCAAATAGTACTTGGCTACTAAGAGGAAAAATTCACTGTCGGGATATTAGCAGATAAACATATTTTGTATATATTTTAGTTTACAGCTCTCTAAGTGGAAGGCAAGCAATATTGCAATATTATTGTAATTGTATAGTAGGAAGGTGTATTGTGTAGTAGGTTGTTGTGCGCATGTTAAGTCAATTATTTGGCACTTGAATTGGACTAGTTACCAAGAAAATATTTCACCCCCTGCACACTTCCTAGTTTCTATTCTAATTGTGCATAAAGACGAATGGCTAATGTGAATGATTTAATAGAGGACAATGAATAGCTACAAAATGTATCTTTTCTTTATTTAAAACTAATCTACTTCAACATTATAATTTACTTACCTGGGAATCTTAAACCTATCTAAGATACCAGTAGGTACTAATGCATTATCCACTGTAAGTATATCATTCACACTGTTAACGTCGGTTTAATTTATGCAATAGGGGTCTATCTCAAGAGTTTACTATTAGTCATCTGACCGTTACCAGATTGATAGTTGCAAAATATATATTGTTAAATAACAAAATCTCTAATATAACCTGACCTTAGATTCGATCCCACACCTATATCTTAATAATGCAATTGTCAATTAAACTGAAACTAAGGCAGCTTAAAGTTGATATTTTAATCTAACAATTGACATTGGAACTTGTAACGGTTCAGCAAATCGTGGGCCTGACGATGTATGGGAGATGGGCAATGTCCTTTCTAGACGTCAAGTTCAAAGAGTCTTGACGTAACGGTAAAATAAAATATGTCGAATATCCAAGATAAAGTTGGTTTCTTATCAAAACTAATTACGCGGTCGGGTAATAAATAAATCATTGAAAGATCAATTACCTACAACGACATTCATCAAAATTTAATTTAGTATCTAGACTACTGCCAATTAAATAACCGTTTCAGTGAAATTCGAAATTCATCCAAATATTCAGCATTACTGGAACAATACGACGGTAATCAAAATAACATAATTATTTTATAGCGAAAAGAACGAATTCGTGGAACGCACCCAACATGGCCGACATCGACTTTGAAACTGATAACACAAACAGTTTCAGTTCTTAGTACCACAATAATTGTTAGCATTTCATATTAACTGCTATGTTTCGTGGTAAGTAAAACAACACACGCACAGACGGTCACCTATTTAGCAATAAAAGTTTCTTAATATAGCGTACCAACCGTCCAACCTACCTCCATTGCATAGGGATGGCAGAATAGCTCAAATCGAACTTTAAAACACAAAACATCTACGTTTTGTTCGTTTGTAAACGTTTCAAACGTGGATGAAGTTGGAAATCATTGTGTGATGTAGATAGATTCTTTAGTTTATCTGGATTATTTGGATCCAGCAAATACGAACGGGTTTGTGGACTCGTTATACCCGCAACTCATGGATTAGGAGGTGCTAATTTGAAACGCAAACGTTCTAAATGAAACGGTATAGACAGTATGAAAACCACATAATTATCATCATCATCATCTGCCTAGCCTTTTCCCAACCATGTTAGGATCGGTTTCTAATCTAACCGGATGCAGCTGAAAACCAGTACCAGTATTTTACATGAAAAGGCTGTTTATCTGACCTTCATAACCCTGGTTACTCTGGGTAATACGATACCCCTTGGTAAGACTGGTTGTCAGACTTCTAATTACCCGTACCGACTGTCAAAGAAACACAAAAATGGAAACCACATTATATGCAATAAATTATACCACTTAGATACTTGTTGACGCTTTTTCTAACGATATACAAAAAATTAACGAAAGCGGACGGGAAAAAATATCTGCTGTTCCGTACATTTTGACGAGTTATAATGCGAACATAAATGTAGGGAACAGCTGATTTTTTTCGTGACCGATTTCATTCATTTTATCGGCGCACGAACACTCGCAGTGTAACACGTTACATTACGCCCCGTAACGCCGGTCAGTGTGCCTTTATATACTCCGGACCCCGGTAGGCAGCGGCGGCCTTAGGGGGTGGCGAACAGGGCAATCGCCCGGGGCCTCGCTCTTGCAAGGGCCTCGCGCAACAACAAGCAAATTTAAAAAAATATTTTTTTTTATTAAATTTAAAACTTTTGATTTTGATCCTTAATTATTTTATAATAGAAAAAAAAATAACTGAAGTTTACCCCACTATCGAAATAGTCCTTAGAATTATTGCCACCACACCTGTTACAGTTGCATCTGCTGAAAGGAGTTTTTCGAGGCTTAAAATTAATTATTAAAACATAGGTATTTGAGGAATTTGATGACACGATCGGCTTTCAGGCTATTCTTTCAATCGAAAATGACGTAGCTCATTCGTTAGATTATTGTGCTTTAATTAAAGATTTTAGTTTTAGGAAAAGCCGTAAACATCTATTTTAAAATTTTTCATCTCTGTACGTACGAGTACGAGTATTTGTTAATTTTGTTAATCTTTCAATGTAAAATATTTTTTTAAACTCAAATTTTATTTATTTGTTTATAATATTTAGCATTTCTCGTCAAACATGACAAATACCTAAACCAAACAATTAGACCTACTTTCGCATCACATACTTTTCACGAAGGACAAAGAGCCTCGCAAATACCTGCCGCCCGGAGCCTCGCAATGGGTAAGGCCGCCGCCGCTGCCAGTAGGTCGAAACAAAGAAAACCTGCCATGCTATTCTTTAAGGATACAGCCTTGCGGACAGCGCTGTCGCAGCGGTGAAAACAATAGTTTCACCGCTGCGACGACGCTGCCCGCAAGGCTGTATCCTTAGAGAATTGCTGCCCTGCTCAGGTGGAGTTTCACAGATGGTTCCGCAAAGCGGGGTAGTTGCGTAACAGTAGGAATGGCTTTAATTTTGACAGTTCAACAACATATTGCGTTATTTACGTTTTTGAGCAGATCAATTTTTCGAACATACGAAGCAATGGATTAAAATGTTCTTCAAAATGTTTCAGCAGTGCTATTCTGTAAAAATCTCACCGTGAAAACCAAGGTGAAGTGAGCTGTCATTCCACCTGATGTTAGGGATTGCCTCTATTCATAGCTCACTTCACGCTCACTTCACCTAAGTTATCACGTGAGATTTTTACAGAATCGATCGACAGATTGTGATTGATAGGTGGTGTGTTACGCAATAAGGGTGCTGCGCAAATCTTTATTCTCATTCATATAACGTTGCTTTTGGGGTGCTGCCACGGACAAGTCTGTCAAAATCATTGTGATCTTTATTTTTTTGATAGGTAAGTACTAGGTATTATGTTGTCGCTGCTAGAGGTATAATAACTGTGAACGGACTGTACCAACAACTCACCTGTCAATGCCACTCAGGATCTCAAAGATCCTTGTAACACTCGAGGTACCTATACCAGCAAAAAGTCTCCAAAGAAAACAGCGCCATCTACCTCGAGGGTATAGCGAAAACCTGCAATTCCTGGAGCAACTAACGTGTACCTACTGTTTGTATAATTTTATTCAATTATTTCAAAGCTATTTAATCACAATTATAGCTATCACTTAAGTACTAGTCAGCCAATTATATTAACATGTATTGGATTCTTAACGTTATAGCATAATATAACGGTACAAGAGAGTCCGAGGACTTCTGGGAAACTCGCTTACCAAGAAGACTCTTATTTAATCTGAAGCTAACGCTAAAATTGAAATTAATTACTTAGCTCTTCCGAGAATGTTGGCTGATCAACATTCTTAGAAGAGTTAGCAGGCAAAGTTAATAAACACTGTGTTTGAAGATCTAGAAAATCGTTTTTTTAGGTTCTTCGAACGTGCTTTTTCACTTTGCTCCCTACAGTTTTATTACTTTAAAAATGATTGTCAGTCAGAGAACTGCTATGTAATCCACCTACATACCTATTTTGAGTTTTACAGCACGACATGTTCAATTTATCTTGTTTATAGTAATGTTGCAGGTGTTCATTGGTAGCAGAAGGTATCTTTCAATCAGCGGGGTAATTACGATCACATCATCACACTATCAGGGCCTCAAGTCTGCTATTACAATAGTGTCAGAATGGCATGTTCAACAACATTAATTGCGTTATTTACGTTGTTGAGCTGACAAATTTTTCGAACATACGAAGCAATGGATTAGCAATATCTGTCAAAATTATTCAGATTATGTTTGATACTTAGTGTGTTACGCAATTAGGGTGCTGGCCTAAATTAAGACGAAGTACCAAAAATGATGGGTTTGGAAAAGTCGAAAAATACATAGGTACCTAAGGTCTATTCAAATTTATGTTTCTAATTGATGTTATTTAAAGTTAAACAAATATGAACTTTATTTGAGTGTGAGCCTGCTAGCAAACCTACAACATTAATTTTTTGTTTTTGTTACGGTAAAACCGTTACAAATTCGACCCCAATTTTAGGTTCAACGTGTACCAAAAATAAACCATGCGATAGGATATACCCGCGTATCTACACAAAGCTCAATTATTTATGAACCACAGAAATCTAAATAATAAGGCATATTATTTAGATCTGAACCCACTGAATAAGTATTCCGGGCAAGCACCCTTCATTCGCGGAATAGGGTTCGCAGCTGTCGGCGTAGCTCAGCGACCCACGGCCGGACAACGCTTCAATGACGACTAATAACAGGAGTCGAGATCAAATTAATACCCATACAAACCTCAATTCAATGCAATATCCCAATCCATTGATTGGGAAACGTGCGTTGCATCGATAAGGCCGATTTTTCCGCTGATTTTTAAAACGCACATAATGGCTATTCACGTGAAATGTTGAGGTACCTACTTAAATCTACAGATTCGTGGTTGCTGATAACATCTGTTTCAGTGATTGGGTTGCGAGGCAATGTACATATCTAACAAAGACATTAAATTATAATCTCTTTGGAACATAATAATATGCAAGGGGGGGGGGATGGAGGGGGGCTTAGGGGATCAGACCGGAATAAATCATAATATATTACTTACGTCGAATTAGTATTCGTTGATTAATCAATATTTCGATTATCTACAAAACGAAAGTTCCTAGAATTTGAAAGAGAACCTGTGTAGTTGTGTTTCCAAGATTCGTCAGAGTTACTGGCTATTTGTTTGACTGGTTTGATTAGTAACTCAATTACTTAGCTCTTTTTACCTACTTAAGGGCTAAGACGCTTCTACTAGGTACATACATATAGATGTTCTAAAATGCTACAACTATTCTAAGTATTTTGATACTCATTCGAACATGAATAGATTTTGTTTACCTACACGTTTCTTTACCAAACACAATTCGCGTAGGAGAATCTAAATCAGTACCTCCTAATTCGACGCATTTCGAATTTATTCCATGAAATTTCCACGTCAAGGATTCCACTAGACATGTTTTTCTCAATATTTCAGGGAAAATCGTCGCGAAGAGTGAGTTTTATTACAAGACTTACAAAAAATTTAACTATTCAAATTGCAGAGTTCCGAGAATCGAAAATGGGAGGACACAATAAACTGTAGCTGAGAATTAATGAGATTATTAATCATTACAAAAGATGTTTCAATTCCTCAGTGAAGTTGGCGTTGGCCGGGTTTCAAATGACTGTGTTGACGAAACATTTGTGTCAACGCGCGATGATTTAAGACACGCGATTGTCGTTCATTCCTGGCGATGACAAAGGTTCCATTTTGGTGTTGTACCACTTTCGGATAATTATTCATTGGTGGTTCAGTTTTAATCTTTGATTAAGGGTACCTACATGCGCTAAATCGGAATTGGGTCTAACTTGTTTATCACATCTCTAAAACAAATACAGAAATTATAGGAGCTTAAGATTCTGTTAAAATGGTTGAAAAATTATTGCGTCACGGGGTTTTCAAACAAAATTCAAAATACCCATAGTTACTGGTATTGATTTACGTACGCCCAATACCTAGTTATTTCCCATATTAGTAACGAGTGGTTAAAAGGCCCCTACGTAGGTAGGTACCTATGTCCTTTAAGAGATTGCCAGTTAACACGACTACCAGTACAGAATAACAGTTAAGACCAGATAATTCCTGTTTAATATCACACTAATTAACTCACGATGTTATATAGACAGGAATTAACTGGTATATTGTTCAGTCTACAAAATAATATGGATACGTATTGCGTATGTAAATTATATTATATGAGTCGAACATGTACACACCTAATGGCTTTTCGTACAGTGAGAAGTCGGCTTATACGGGAAATGTATAGCTTCATATGTCGCCATGCATACCTACCAATACCATAGAAATCCATAGTGACTCTTACAGAGCTACTAAGCTGAATAAAAGACGCCACCCTAACAAAGATTTATAGCCCGATGATAAGGTCAAATAGGTTACATAATAGTCCTATTACCCGCACCCGCAACTTTGACCGCATAGGTAGCTTCCTAAAAACTTCATCCCCATTAGTTTCGAAAAATCAGAAAATGAAATTTTATATGCACAAACACACATGTCTGCAAACTAAGTATATTGTAAAGGTAGTAACTATCTAGCTATTGTATAAGATAAAATTAGGTATTCTGTTCCTTTCGAGAATCAAACCTGCAACCCGACGGTACCGCAGAAATACAATATAACATTAGCCCAGTTATGCGTGGATCATAGAACTTTGTTGAATTGACTCGTCCATAACATTATTATCGAAAACCATTCCTAGAACCAATGTTTCGGCGAAACGTAGGTACTGACTGAGCTATACCTGCCTATTTATTGGATTACCTGGAATATGAAGGTACCTATTAATTCTATATTTATGAATATTCATTAATATAATAGCTTCTATGTTTCTGTTTCCAATCGAACGATTTTTCCAAGTAGGCACATTATTTTGGTATCATTATTTATAAAGCCCCTGAAAAGTCTGAGCGAGCAAATACGTGAGACGGTAGCATTTTACGCACTGATTCGTTGTTATTATACAGGGTTATTTTTAAAAACACCAGCAACCTCTTAAGAGGTCATTGTACTCATCATTATGAACAACTTCAAAATCAGCTGTTCCCTACATTTTGACGAGATAAACTCTATCTTGTCAAAATGTAAGGAACAGCTGATTTTTATTTCGCGATTTCAGGTTTGGTCCCATAGTAAAAGTTAAAACGTTACAATGACCTCTTAAGAGGTTGCTGTTATTTTTCAAATAACCCTGTATAATTAATTAGCAAGCGCTTCCGTACATTCATTATTCGCCTTCATTCATAACTAATCGCCTATTCGCCTTCTGCAGTAGGAAACCGATTTTAATTGTATTATTTTCGTAAAATTTCGACTGTGACAGCTCGTCATTTCACGGTGACGGCACCGCGTGCAATTAACGTGGCGTTCACATTTTTTCGATTGTGGGGTGATTGTGGAGAATGGGTGCTCTCTCCCCCGCATGTAATTGCTCTGTTGCAGAAACAAGGTTAACAAAAGTTAATTGAAATCGTTTTTCTGGGAATATTTTACCAGTTTTCATCGATATTGGCTTACTGGGGAATTTTAATTGCAAGTGCAAGCAAGTGTCGCAGTGTATTAAACCTACCCACAGGGAAATCATTACGTGTCATTACTTTGTTCAGCTTGTAGGTACCTACATAAACTATTGACCGCTTGGTTTTATCACAGAACATTTAGTACAAGTGTTTTATGTCAATTGCCGTGCCCCCAGCGCCTAGCTCATATATCGACGAGTAGGGTTGTGCAATTAAATAAAAATCGAAAATAACATTTGTCGCATAAATCCGACTGAGGGTCAATACATCCGAATCATCAACTTTTTCATAAACTATACTGTCCTGTACTTTCTTAAATGCCATTTTATTATACGTACCTAGGAACTTTATAGTAACAAACAATATTGTAGCTATCGCTTTTCACTTTAATTATACAGGATGCGGTCGTTTAACGGAATTTACGCAACCTTGCGATTGCGGCTTCATCGGAATCGGGGACTGCTAATAATTTCCCCCCCTGTTGTCGTTTCGACGAAATATACTCACTATGAGCAATATGCTATTCACTTAGAACGATCATTAGTATAATGTTCAAACTTTCCGACTTTTATAAAGGCATGCATCATGTACACCTAATATTGTATTTGACTAACTTTAACGGGATGTTAAATGCAGAATAATTTGGGGCTACATCATCTACTGAGTACCAACTAGCAATGCAGTTAATGATCATTATTCTTCTCCGTAGCGTGTCAATGGAAAAAATAACCCGTAAAAATGTTTTTTAAGATCTGTTTGGACCAAAATTAAGTAACGTGAATACAGTTCACTAACGCAGCCGTAAGGTCCTCACGTGTGCAGCTAGGTGACAGGGCATGCAAGATGGAAGGTGAGCCATTGTCTATGGATGATCTTTGAGTCATTCAATCAAATCACTGATTAACTGTCATTTAGAGAACCGAAAGATTTTTTGTCTGTTATAAGCGGCTATAGCCCAACGGTTACGTGGACTGCAATGGCGAGCAAAGGGTCGTGAGTTTAATGGTTTTACCCCAATAGATATCAGACAGACGATGACACAAAAAAACAAACTTTCTCACTTAATACACATAATGGATTACTCAATAAAATCCTTGTAACCGCAAATTACCTACGAATTACTGCATTAATCGCGAAATGTACTGCAGTCGTTACCTACTTAATATTTATTATTAATAAATATTGTTTTCTGTGGTCGGTAAAGTTACAGTAATAGGTAATAATGTTATTTCAGGAAAGCGGCGTCATGGACATTTTACTAGAAATGTTTGTTCAGCTGTGTTGTTGAGTACCTACTTAGACAACACTTTATTCAGTAGGTAGTTTGTGAATTGTGACACATTTTATTTGTTCCAATTAAAGAAAATAAAAACATACTTGATGTTCTTGTTTCCCTGTTTGGGGGTTCCCGTTGATTTGTTTGAGCGTATTATTTAGGTAGGTACGGCTTTACCCATTGACGATAATTACGTGAGTACCTACAAAACGTTAAAACCATAGGGATGCCCGATTTGTTTCGAGCTCAGCCTAAGTCATGAATGAGCAGATGGTCAGACTGCAAGCTTGCGATCCAAATATCTCCACCTATAATAGGGGGGAGGGTGCAAATTAATGAAAAACCGAGTACGTAACTCAGAGATCCGACATAGGAGTTAGGAGTAGGACTAAGATTCAAGACGCGGTGCGCCGTGCACTTGGCTAGACATGGTAATCGCAGGTGGAGCAGAACCCTATTTCCATAGGCCATAAGAGGGTCGACAGACCAATATCCAGGTGGGTGGACGACATAGAGAAAAACGCAGTTAAGACCATCTCACCGTGAAAACTTAGGTGAAGTGAGCGTGGAGTGAGCTGTCAGTGTCATCCTGATGCTAGGGATTGATACTATTGAGAGCTCACTTGACCTAACTTTTCACGGTGAGATTTTTACAGAATCGATCGGCAGGATGAGATTCTTTCGGACCAGCAGTGCTATTCTGTAAAAATCTCACCGTGAAAACTAAGGTGAAGTGAGTTGTCATTCCACCTGATGTTAGGGACTACCCCTATTGACAGCTCACTCACGCTCACTTCACCTAAGTTATCACGGTGTGATTTTTACAGAATCGATCGGCAGGAAAGCATGGCACGAAAGGGAGGAGAGCTATACTCAGCAGAGTGTGTGGAACAGGCTACCATTGGTGATGATGATTATCTTGTGATGTTTGTATGGCGACCCTGTATCTTCACGTTTGGCCAAATCAAGTTGAAAGGACATTCCATAACAGGCGATCAATGGATTCAATGTTGTCCTCTGTATGTACACGAGACGAGAAGCCTTTTTACATTATATACAGGATACAGGGAGTGTGGAACCTAAGATAGAAACGCGCTTATACGATACGAGTACATACAGAAAGCATGGCTAATTGAAATCTCTATTCCTAGACTAGATTTCGCCGAAAACTTTGTTGATAGAAAACATTGTTTGTAGATATCTCGGTTCATAGGAAGCACCGTTGACAGAGATCTCTGTTCATATATAGCACTTCTTACCGTAAACTTTGTTCATAGAAACAATTTACTGAAACCAATTAGTTAATTATTTTTAAGTAAGATGTATTCCAATTCGCTCGCTCTTGCATCCTATGTAGACGGAGCCCCGCTTTGAGGGTGTCCTACTATTTCTGTTAGGTTTTAGTGGGTTAGGTTTAAAGTAACCTAACCATTTTTTTTATCGTGGAGAAATGCTCATGTATTCTGCACTACCACGGGGAGATAGGGCAGTTATGTGGGACTCTAACCCACTGAAACTCCACGGTGTCCTCTTCTGCCGCTTATGGCGGGAACACGGGCACGCGTTAGCACTCATCCGTGAACCCGTCGCGGCTGTCCGTCACCGCGGTCCCTCCTCTGAGGGTACGGAGGTAAGAAGAACCGCACCGCAATACCGACACTCCTCTCCCGCCGCGGCCTCCAACCCTCAGCCGCGATACCTCCCATACGACATCACGGCCCGCCTCAGTTGCGATGTCGCTCAATCGGCACCGCAACCTACCTACTTGTTGGCCGCTACGTCGTCGGCTTACCGAAAAAAACCCCCAACCGAGCGGCCCCTCCTTGGGTTCCTCTTCGCTTCACCGTGGGTGACCAAGCTACGGCTACTGAGCCCCCTCCGCCTCGACAGTGCGGAAACCCACCGGGGAAACCTAACCAAACCTAACCTCGGGGTGCCCTTCGCTCGCTCTTGCATCCTACGTCGACGGTCAAAAAGCGTGTCTGAATCTGAGTAATAAAAACATGTATCGCAAAATATAATAATATACAGGTTGAAATTATAGTCACCGTTTTCCTAAGGGGTCATTGTACTCATCATTATGAACAACTTTTACTATGGGACCAAAACTGAAACCGCGAAAAAAAATCTGCTGTTCCCTGCATTTTGAGTTATGCGAACATATATGAAAAAAAAAATGTAGGGAAGAGCTGATTTTTTATTCACGATTTCAAGTTTGTTCCCATAGTAAAAGTTGTTCATAATGGTGAGTACACAGTGACCCCTTAAGAGGAAAACTGTGATTGAAATTTCACCCTGTATATTAATAGGTAATTTCTTTTCCAAAGGCGCTTTCTGTGAACCAAGGAAACAGTGGTTTTTATGAACCGAGATATCTACAATGTTTTCTATCAACAAAGTTTTCGGCGAAACGTGCTGTCTAGGAATAGAGATTTCTATTAACCATGCTTCCTGTATGTAGTCGTATCGTACGCACGGCTACACATCAAGCTATACCTTCTTTTCTTCTTTAGCTATAACTTCTGATTGTACGAAAAACTTATACAATATACGAGCTCAGCTAAAACTGGAAATGTATAGCTTGTGTAGCCGTGTGTACAAGGGTGTTTTATCTTAGATTTCACACTGGGATACAGGATATCATGGAACAAACACTGCCTCAGCTTTTTACTTCATTTCAAAATAGAATTACTGGTACGATCAATACCCTACAAGCGCTTTCAGTTATTTTACCTCTGACAGCAGCAAACTAACAGTAACCTTAATGAAATGTGAATAAAGATCACAATGATCTTGCCAGACTTGTCAGTGGCAGCAACCCAACAACAACCTTATCCAAATGAGAATAGAGATCACTGTGATTTTGACAATGGTGCAAAATCGTAGGTAAGTTAACTGTAAACTGACCTTAGTTGTTTCAATAAATTGGACTATTCTGGAACACAGGAATATCCCTCGTATCAACAATCAAATAGTTTCATAAGCTGTTGAGCAGCTATTGATTGATAAAGTTTCGAACTACCGCATACCCAACTAACATTTTGGTGTTAATAATAAGTGCTACGTGAGCTGTTTAAGAGAATTTTACGAACCTAAGGTCCTATACAGGCACTAAAATTTGGTGATATAGCGCGTTTTAACTGTCTTATAACCCTGATTTGGGCCCACGATTTTAGAGCTTATAGTGACATAATAGTTATAGAGTAGTGTTAGATGAGTGACAATAAAGAGCTACAATAGTGCCATTGAAGCAGTGCTTACCACTTCAAGTGTATTGTAAGCTATACTCAGGTTGCAACTGCAAGCTAAAGTAGTAATATAGTTATGAAATCTACTCTAATAACTTTTTTAGTAACATATTAGTGCTTCTTCGATACAATATATACCTTGAGAATATATTGTAGGTATTTAGTAGCAATGATTATTAAAACTCACTGCTATGGTAAGTTTTCTGTAACAATGTATATATGTTTTCATCTCAATTTTGATACGCCTCAAAAATAAACTGCTTTTGATGATATTATATAGAAAAAAATTACTGCCTCAGTTATTTTTTTGTTTCAATTATGGTGAATAATAGTTTCTGGTACTGTCTATAGGTATGTTAATGGAAAACTGACAATAATATAGTAAATAATTGGAGCAATAATGATTAGAAAAAGTTTTTTCCTTTTAAATTTTTATACTAAGTATTTATTTAATGGCGTCAATATCTAAATTACTTAAGGATCCTGATAACTCTGTTATTCCTAACGTAGTGCTTAAAGAGTGATTGTTAGCACTTCTATGCCATTTGCAGTTCTACAATATGGTTCTAAAAGTGAAAAAATAACAATTTTATAGGTTCAGTTTGCATAATGGTTCTATGTGAAGATGTAAACTAAATATTTTCAGGGTTCTATTATTGTTTTAATAAAACCTTTACGTAAAACATATTTGAATGAATAAATCAAATAATTAATGTCTATTATTTATAATAATTATGCAAAATAGAAAAGCCTGTGTGTGTGTATTTTTTATTTGTTTTGAATGTTATGAGTTGTCTTTACTATAATAGGTACTGAATTTTTTTGTATTTTTTAAACTAACTTTTAGAAGCTTCTATAATTATATTATTTATTTTAGATAGTTAAAAGTGAAAGTTATAGGTATCAATGAGGATTTTAGAACTACCATCGTTTTTATTAACCTGAATCAGTTCAATGAGCAAAATTCAACGATCATGGTGGTCGATGAGTTTTTGCTATTTAGGTGATATAAAATTCTATAACTCTACGTAAAGTAATAATTAAGAGTTATAATCTATGCACATATTGTTTGCCGCCATATAGAAGTATTTCTAAAAACCATTGTATTGACTAAGATTGACCCAGTAACCCCATTATATAATCATTAGTTATTTAAAGGTAGTTTCTGACTCTTGCAGCATCTAGCTCTACAGGATTTATAATGAACACTTTTATGACACTAATAGCTCTCTTGCTAACTCTTAGGGCTCGATAGAACTCGTTAAGTGGTACAAAGTATTTCAGTGACTCTATTTAAGGACATCAGCTGTTAATAAGTGTTAGTAGACACCTTACAATTACTTACAGTGTTTTACGCTTCTTAAAGCTGTTATGGTAAGCCTTAAGGTGTTACAAAGCATCTAACTAAATGTGTTCAAAGACATCAGCCGTTAGTAAGAGTTAGTAGACACTTTACAATAGCTTTCAGTGTTTAACGCTTCATAAAGTTATAAGAGAGACCTATACAATGTTTCCTACCAACTCCATGCTACCGCCTTAAGTTATATTTTTTTTTCTTTTTAACTGTTATTCCTCTTGAAGGTTTAATTATTTATCCTTAACACCACAGTAGAATCTAATGTCACTATCGGAGCTCTTATATATCATTTATAATACTATGAGAGCTAAAAAAAGGTTGCCCTTAGCGCCTAAATGTTTGTTGGGTAGTTTCTGTTTCTGCGTTGTAGCTTGTAGCTGAATCGACGTAGGTATCACTTATCTAAAAACTTAATTAGTTTTAGGAAACACTAATTAGTGGTCAGAATGTCAGTAGATTAGTACCTAATCAGTTTTTAGAAGCGCCATTATCTACAACGTGACGTTAATTTTAGGAAACATGGAGAATTATGATACTTAAATAAAAAAAAAACCTAATATGTGTTGATTTAGGTTAGTACCTACATTCCAATTATCAAATTAGGCAAGAAAACGTGGTTCATGATCATTTACTAATTGATACCTGCAGTGCTATTCTGTAAAAATCTCAAGGTGATAACTTAGGTGAAGTGAGCGTGAAGTGAGCTGTCATTCCACCTGATGTTAGGGATCGCCCCTATTGATAGCTCACTTCACACTCACTTCATCTAAGTTATCAAGGTGAGATTTTTACAGGATCGATCGGCTGTATAGAGTGGAAAACATATTTTTTAGATCGTCGGCATTCTGTAGTATTTGCCTACCCCCATGGAAAAAAGACGTAAGTTTATATAATGTATGTATATTTTTAGGTAGAGTTTACATAGTCTACAAATTAAATATGCATGTGGTGCAATGTATGTGGGCGGATAGGTATTCAGGATACGGAAGAAATCTAATTTATTATTGTAAATGTAATTACAATAATCACAATATAATAATAAATTGGCTCAAATAGATTTATTCGTCCCGACTTGTAACAAACACCGACAACATTACTTCCAACATTTTATGTGAAAATACGAGTAATAGAGTAGGTATGCATAGAGCGTCGACGTCGTAAATAGGTATTTTCGGCTTAACGTGATTTTCTATGAATTTCGAACAGATAGCTTTGTGACGTCACATTTTGCGTCACAATGTTGATTCACTAACGTGATAAGCCCGACAATTCATTTTTTTAAATTTAATAGTTGAAACCGTGACCGATTTTATTTTTCCAAAAAACGTGGTTTCTTTTGTGGGTGTAATAGCGAATCTATGAATGAGAGGAAGGTTGTAGGTGACGCATATTTAAATTGTTATAAATTAAAATATCAATAAGATTTTAGCAATTACGTTAGTTGTAAGACACTTTATTTCTGAACGTGTAACGCCATCTAGTGGGTTATTTATAAATAAATAATTATAAAGACGTTGGTGGGTAGCTACTTTAATATTAGTACATTATTTCTATGCAAGTTTCGTGCACCCGCAGTTAGTGAAAATGAGTGTGTCCGCCGCGTTGAATCCTTTCGCTCGCAACGCCTTTTTCCCTTTGTCTACCTAAATTATCGAGTTTTCTTTACCCTATCACCTACAAAGGTGCTCTCAAATTTCAGCGAAAACGTGACAATATTCACGACGATATCACTCTTTCAATTTTCAAGATAACACATTATTGAAGCAAAGAAGCGATGTTACAAACGCAGCTTTATTACATGTGCATTGCAGCAGTAACCCTAACCAACTATCAATACCATTTACCCGGTCTTCTCAGGAAAAAAAAAATTAGAGGCAATGGCCCCGATTCTGCTGTTCACAAACTAAACTTTTAAGATCAGTGCATCTTTTTATGACTAAAAGGACAGAAGATAAGATATTAGATTAGTCCTGTCAAATTAAATAAACCATAGACAAGTTAGACGAGATTATAAAATTGGCTACTAAAAATACGTCAATTTACGTCAGGCGCTGACTAATTTGACAGGACTAAACTAATCATAATCTTCTGTCCTTTTCTTAGTGAAATAGAAAAAGATGCACTGAACTTAAATTTAGTTTAGTTTGTGAACAACAGAATCGGGGCCATTGTTGATAGGTACACGAAGAATTAAATCGACAATTTTTTTATTACCATAAGTATTTATTTATTATTTACATAACATATAATGTATCAATTTACGAGACTCTTCTCCTCTTCCTTCTAGAAGGTTCTTCATCACTCTCTTCCTCCTCAATTTCCGCATCGCTCGTGATCTTCTCAACTATTTCTGTTACAGCACTTGCAGCGTCGATGTCTGTTTCATCTGCGAAAATATATCTGTGCTTTAAGGGACTACAATATAATGCTCATGACCTTAGACGACATTATTCTTATGGAGGTTTGAATGACGTCATCGTGAATTAAATAACAGCAATAGCAAATTGATATCTTGCACCTAAATTTATTGATTTATTAAAGGAGAAAATTTACCGTCCATACATTTTTGGGCTAAATGTGAAAGTGCCGGTTAATTTATTTTTTTATACATAATTTGATGTAGTTACAGAAGGCCTACCACATATTCAATATCTACGCAAGATATCGAATATGTAGGTCTTTCTTTTTACATCCTGTATATTGAAAAATACAACACAAATTAAAAGAAACACAGCTCCAAGCTGTTGTTTTAAGCCGGTGCATAAATTCACTACATCACTCATACACACGTATCAAATAAGTATGAGAAAGTGATTTTTTGAACTCGAGTTACTTATGGGAGAATGACCCTACAGATTGGTTCCTTAATAAAAAATGAAGAGAAAAATGTATTCTTTACCAAATAACTTTTTTTTATTTGGCACTTTCATACTTTAGCCCAGAATGAATTTTCTCCTTTGTGCAATAAACGTACAAAGACGGATTTAATGCTTTAATTCTGAGTTTTCATGGCTTTTGTACAGACTACGTAATAATAAATATTTTGGATTTTGCTCGAGAGACAAATTTGTGAACGCGAAACAAACAATAATTGTAATACCTTTCATTTTGACAGTTCGACATCATTCATTGCGTTATTCACGTTGTCGAGCAGACGAATTTTTCAAAGATTAATAAATGGATTAAGAACTTCTTTTCAAAGAAAGTGTGTTACGCAATTATAGTTCTGTTAACCTGTTGAATAATTATAGAAACAAAAATCCATTGTGTCTCGCGTGGATCCACTTTCAAGCACGATTAAATCCAATAATCGAAGTAGGCAAAAATTTTACAAAATTATATGATTCGGTCATTAGCACTACTTTGTTTGTATATCATACCCATAGTATACCTCTTCTAATGTCACGAAGATACAATAAAATTCTGTGAAGTTGCACTTTTGCGGTTTAGGTAGCCGTATTTACTTAGTCAATGATAATCAAAGTATGTTTGCTTATCTTAAGTTCATAAAAAGGATATTCGGACAAGTGAAGGTGATTCAGGACGATGACATTCGGTCGAAATGGTAAATTATACAAATAAATTACGAGAACTACTCGCGTTTGTACGCAAACGCGAGTAATTTTCTAGGAAAACGTCCTTTACCGTCGACCGCGTCGTTGTTAATTTAACATGAAATACGTAAACTGGCATATACAGTTATACAGGGTGGATTATTCGCAGTAAAAAAATACAAAAAAAAAAATAAAGAAAATATTACTACAAAAGTGTTTTTATGACAGTAGGTACCATGATTTATCAGTATTGGCACTTTTTTCAATGTCTTTTAGGTCTCACGAAAAATTATTTGTAACGTTAGAACCTTACTCTAAACACTCAAATTGTCATAACTTTAAAGGAGATCAAGTTAGGGCTCTGCCACATAGAATTTTTTTACTGCAAATAACCCCAACTGTCGCCTGTTTCGTTTAATCCACGATTTTTTGCCCATCCTGTATACAAACCTACTTAACTAAATAAAAATATAAAAAAACATTATAGGCAAAGGGCTTTGACGATCCATGGCATACCTACTGTCGCGCCATTTTGATTTGCATTTAATGTCAGCTGTCGATTTATTTAAGTTAAATGCGTGGCCGCCATTTTGAAAAACCGGGAACACCGAGGTTTCCGTACAAATTTGTAGGTATGTCATTACAAATTTACGGTTTTCGTATTTTTTCCTTTACTTGTGCTACATAAAATTGCTTCTTGCCAAATTTCATGATTCTAGGTCAACGGGAAGCACCCTATAGGTTTTGATTCCCTTGTGAGTGTCAAAATATGCGGCATAAGCGGAACATAAACGCCCGTATCTTTTGATTGGGTTGACTTAGAAGTTTGATTTTTTTACTGCTTTAAGGGATTGTAGCCCTGAGTATTTCATATTAATTTCAACTTTGATAACTCCACGCGTTCCTGAGAAAAAGGGCCTTGACAGACGGACAATGAAGTGATCTTATAAGGGTTCCGTTTTTCCTTAACCCTAAAACATCAAAATCGCGCGACAGTAAGTATGCCAGTTTCCATAGAAAATCTTCAATCCCCTTTCGTAAAAATTTTGTTTCATTTTAGTAAGTACCTTCTCTGAAATTCTGAAAGACCTCGGGCCTTTTGTAATAAAATATTCCTAAGGGCTGATTTTTCCTATAATAGTCCGATAACTTTTAGAGGATAGATGCATGGATGGATGGATGTTTGTTACTCTTTCACGAAAAACTACTGCAGGGATTTGGATGAAATTGGCACACAGATAGTTTATAAGCAGGATTACCACATTAGGATACTTTTTATCCCGATATTCCCACGGGATCAAAACTTATGCGGGTGAAACCGTGGGGCGTTGTTAGAAATACTATATTTTAAGTTTTTAAAATGTTCTCAATGTTTTTGTGATGGATGAGCAATAGTTGTTAATAGTACAGCTACACATTGCCGTGAAATTATAGCCCGTTTAGAAGCACCCCAAGTGAAATTTTTGTAATGTCTTATCTAAAAAAATAAACGAAGTATCTGTTTGTCAAAATGCCTTTTACTAAATTCATAAATGAAAGTCTATACGGTACCTACTTATATTGTCTGTTTTTTTTTGTTCCGGCTAATCTCCAAAATGGCTGGACCGAGTTTGATGGAACTTTCACTGGCAAAAAACTGATGTTATAAGGACAACAAGAAATAAAACTAAAACCAATGAAATCCAATATGTTTTTCGATACGCACGCGAACAGACTCGTAGGCACAGCTAGTTGAGAAATATATTTCTTTAAACATTACAAGTACCATCTCCCAGACGGAGATAGCGGGATGAGCTGGACTCCTTCAATAAGAACTCGTCCTTACCAGCATTGAAGAGAGAGTAGTGGAATTGTCCTGCAGTGTGACATCACAGGCTAACAAAAATAAATATTATAAGTATAATATACTACCTTCGTTTCTGGTCTCATCGGCTTGCTCCCTAGCGTTGAGTACGTCTTGTAACACTGGCCCTTTGATTCTGAAGTCGCGCGCCGTACCAAGGGATAGATACTGCTGCCAATTCAACTGTAATACAATAAACGAAATGATTCATTACTGGAATAATCATCATTTTAAGCAAACAACAAACAGCAAAGCAAATTAACAGCTCATGATTATCCCAATAAAATTTGATTACAATTCAATAAAATTACAGTTCTTCTACAGCATATAGCTTGTAGGTATAAAGAATCCACAATGATTTAGTTTAGATGTAAGTTTAGCTACTTATTTAAAGCTTCCTCTCTCCTACTATTTTCACTGCACGTCTTCCCATTTATGTATTTTTTTTTTGGCTAGAAAACAACTACTTAGCACATCTAATGGTAATTCCAGATGAATTCTGGTGCCTTGACATCATAGAGATAAAATGGAATGTCCAATGATCCTGTGATTGCACAAGCATGTCTTTTATCATTTATTTATTACAATCTCTCTTACAACTATCATCACAGGTGTATGTACCAAATGCGCCAATGCGGTCATTTTACAAATCTCTATTAACTTATTATTCACAATTTAAATAATTATAATTTCTAAAACTAAAAAAACCGTAACATGACAACGCTACAGAAATAGGACTTCCGTGCGCTAGCTCTTTCCCAAAAAGTTTGACTAATTTAAAATTTAAAAAAAGAATAATTTGATAATGGTGGATAATAATAGCCTCCCGACCGATTTCGGTCACGGTGGCCAATCTCAACGGAGATTAGTAGCCGTACGCAGGAGATATTATAGTGCACGTGTGTGCGTAAACACACAAACACAGGTGCACTCTCTGTCCCTTTACTCTCAAAGTCCTCAGGGACGGCAATCCGACACGACCAGGAAGAGATCAAGTGCAGGACCAACGGCTTTACGTGCTTTCCGAGGCACGGGGTTATTAAACCGCCAAATACAAACTCCGGATTGTTACTAATAAACTCCTAATGGAAAATCCAATAACACTTTGTTCGACACGGGAATCGAATCCAGGACCCCACGCTCAGCAGTCGCTCTTGCAACCACGAGACAGTTAAAACGTTAGATAAAAAGATTTCCGGCAGCGGTGAATATCAACAATAAGGTTCTTGTCTGAACTCAGAAAGCTTGTTACCAGCTTCATTATGATTTTACCTTAGCCTTATTAGCGAGCAATATGACTCGTTTGCTGAACTGCTCAGCTTCCAACACGAGGCGCGGTATGAGCTTGGTCTCCCGCAGTACTTTGGTGGCGTTCTGTTGTTGCTGTGAGGCTTCTAAGTATGTGATTAAGTTGTCCATCACTGTGGATAGTTTCTTGCCGCTCAGCTTTAGTAGGCGCTCGAACCTAGGGAAGTGAAAAGTAAAATTTAAATACAGGGTGTACATCAACGCGCAACCTTTTACAATGGATTCATTAAGAAAGAAAGAAAAGTGTTTATTGCCACTCGTACAGAAAGATCACTAACTAAACACAGTCAAAAATAAAAAAAACTAAATAATTTAAATTTAAAAAAAAATAAAGTAAGAAAAATGAAACAGGAAGTACTATTCGAGGCCAAAAGGCTCCTATCTCAGCATGATGCTGCGACATTTAAAAAATAAATGTCGCAGCGCTGGTATTCTGATAGGGCCCGCTGTGATGTCACGGGCAGTTACAGAAATAAATAAATAATAAAATAGATATATGTAAAATATTAACAAATAAAATAAAATATTCATATTTAATCCGACCCAGACGTAACCTCATTACTTGTCTATAACTTGAGTGTCAGAGGCACTCTGTGGCATTACTGTCACCGGAGGTCGCACGCGCCGGCGACCTCCGGTGAAAATAAATAAATACATTACGGCTATCTAGTGGAACATTATTACAGTGAATACACAGTACATGATTTTGAACCCACCTGCGTTGTAATTTTTCGTCGGTTAATAAAAACAGTTTATTTTTAAGCCCGCGTTTTGACCGCGTAGATATTACACTTCACAGGTATTTTACCACTGACATCAGCAATCTAAACGCAACCTTATTGTAACGAGAATAAAAAACACAATGATTTTGACAGACTTGTCAGTGGCAGGAACCTTAAAAGAATGAGAATAAAGATCATTCTGATTTGGACAGTGATACAAAATCAGAAGTAAATAACTGTTGATGGACATACAATATTTATATTGAAAATGTGAAAGCAGTGAATAGACTTACCACACTTTTTTTTGTGGGTGGGATTTTATCAAATTACTTCCCCCGCTCTGAGCAGAGCGGGAGGGCGTGTCAGACTTGTACTGACTAAAACCCACCCGTGTTCCTTCAGTTGCCTGTGCCAGGGGCCACGGTATCTCTGTCGAACAACCCGCGACCAGACTTACCGCACTTGCTGCGCCATGGCCGCGTCGAGCTGCTTGGCGAGCGCGGCCAGCAGCGCGTACAGCCGCACCGCGCTCGCCAGCACGCGCTCGCTGCCGCCGCCCACGCAGCAGCGCAGCTTGCAGCAGCCGGCCGTCCACGTCGTTAGCTGGCATAGCTGCACTATCAGGGACTTGTACACTTCGGTTACTTCTGAAAATATAGTTAATATTAATGTCAATCAATCAATCGATATTTGTTTTAGAATTAAGGTGAATGGGCAGTGGTAGACAGCGAAATTCAAATTTTATTACGTTTTTTGCAATTTTCAGGTCAGTATCAGGTTGTATCTTGATCAAAATTTGATTCGTGACTATAACAGGTACGTATCTAAAGAATTATAATCATTAGATTCATTAATACATCTTCCTAAGTGAGATTTGTACCACAAGCACTTTCCATCCTGATCCTCCGTTATGTCGAAAATACTGCAGCATTAATTTTGAAATAAATATATGGTAAAGTTGAGGATTAATGTTAGGTCTTATGTTAGACGAAAACACGATTCCATAAAATTTTCTTGATAGAAAAAAAATCCAAAGTTACCTCCAAACCGAACAATAAAGCGCTGGTATTCAAAAAATACTTCAAATTAGATCATGAAACTTTGTATACTAACTGAACTAACTATAAAGCAGGTCTTATATTTTTTTTTTTAATTACCAATATTTTCATCGTAAAAAGCAAATACCTAAACTATTGGCGCTGCCTGCCGCCTAGCACCGCACTCTGTCTCGCTCTCACTCAGTCCGCGAGCAGTATCGTGCGAGCGAGATAAAGAGTGAATTTTAGCTGAGGTAGTATAGGCTCTTAAGGAGTTTCTTGCCCATTCTTCTCCATACGAAACTACCTTTTGGAAGGGGCAACTAGAAACACTTCTATTTTCTTATAAATTTTGGCGTTCAAAAGTGCCTTTTAACGGGCTACTTGAAATAAATTATTAGACTTTGCATTCACCGTGGAATGGATTCAATATACATGATTCTAGAATCGCCCCAGTTGAAATTTTCCGTCGGTTTAATAAACAGTCAGCTGTTCCACACATCTCACGTCACACATCGTGTAGGTATTACACATTATTGTATAGAACAGCTAACTTTTTATTTTTTTTAGGCATACCTCTCTCGATCCTCTGCTGAGCGGCATGCGCGGCTGTACCCACAGCAGTAGTGAGGTCCCGCGCCCTGCCCATCAGATGCTCCACACTCTTAGCTCTGGTGGAAAGATGTGCGCATACGGCTGTAAGTACACCGTGGCCTGTACGAGAGTCAATTGTGGTGAAGTAGTTGGTGTCTTCGCCGGCTGAAGTGTCTTCTTCCTGAAAAGAGGAACGGTAAAGTCATACATGTGTTGGGTAAAATAGTCAGTAAAATAATGAGTTGAGTAAAATGAAAACAACTGGATCAAAAAACGTATTTGATAACTTTTAACACGAAATTTTAATTTTAAACACCTTCATTAAACATGTTTTTTATTTCGCAATTCAGATAAATTTTCATTTCCATTTTTTTTTTTTCATTTGCATTTTATTTTTACCTAAATTGCGTCGATTAATTTTCAAATCATAATTGTTGGATAAGTCGTCAGATATAAAGTTGAAAACAACTAAATAATTACATAAGAATGTGTTAGTCACCCTTTAAATAAAGATTACGTAAGAATTTAAACTGAACAGGGATTTTTTTACACTTTGATCAGATACTTTTGGAACAGACCATAAATAAAATGTAGTTTTTCAATTTAGAAGTTGACCATCACATTGCTAAAGATTTTTTTATTGAGTTTTAACTTTTAACCCCTTAATAATATAAATAGGATCCTGTTTAAACTGAATATATCTCTGGTTACGAGCACTAGTCAAGCAGCTTCACAACATTATGGGCCACTTGGTGTGGGTTCTCATATACAGGTGTAAGATATATGGACGCGCAAACTAATGATTCTAGACCCGCCAGTGTCCACATTTTTCGTCCGCTGGGAGGTTTTTACGGGTGCCGATGTCCTTTACACCATGTCTAAGTGGTTGGATGATAGTTGAACTTGGTTTTGGTGTAAACCTACATCGATCCTGCCGAGCGCACAGGACAGTTTAGCGAGAAGCTCGTCGAGTAGCGTCGCCTCCTGCTGCTCGCTGTAGTATGACGTCAGCAACGGTCCTATCAGCGAGAGGCAGTCCTGCTTGCTTGTTCGGATGTAATCTTCTAGTTTTATCAGTATCTGAAATAAATAATTTGGTTTAAATAATGTAAATATTATTCATAAAGCTAAATTCGGAAATAAAAAGTTAAAAGTTTCTTAAAACATGAAAATATAAACGGTTATGCGGCGCCCGCATGCGCTTGCAAACCTAAGACTCAATGATCCGGAAGAAACACATGACATAAATTGGATTTGGAAGAGTAATAGAAAATTAAAGAAAATTAAAATTAGTAATAGAGAATTTTATGGAAGTTGGAATGTCTGCTTAACTATAATTTTTTGATGTCTGTTAATTTTTTAATTACTTATTAAACAACACACAGCCTAATCCGCTGGGTCCAGAAGCATGACATTTTGCACTAGAGTTCCATATCTATATATATAAAAGGAGAAACTGACTGACTGACTGACTGACATATCAACGCACAGCCGAAACTACTAGGACTAGGAACGTAAAATTTTGCATACGGCTTCCTGTTATTATTTAGGGGAGCACTAAGAAGGGGTTTTTGGAAATTCGACCTTTAAGGGGGTGAAAAGGGGAGATTTTGTTTGTATGAAAAATCTTCTTAATATACTTGAAACTTGGCACAAATACTTATCTAAGTAAATTATGAAGTTTGGCATTTTTTGTTTTTCAAAATTACCCTCTAAAAGGGGATTGGGGGATGTAAAAATTTGTATGCCAGAAATTTAACGCACGACCCGATTAACTCAAAACTCAATATTTATACTTAAGACCAAATAAAGAATAACGTGTATCAGAGTTTTTAGAAAATCTACCCCTAACGGGGAGAAAAGGGGTAGTTAATTTTACAGGGGCAGATTTTACTGCGTGGCTTGATTTACTCGAAAATTGGTATAAATAATCTTTGAGTCAAGTAATGAACATATCCCAAACGATTTTTCGAAATTCCACCCCTGTGGGGGTGAAAAGCGGGGATACTGTTTATATGAAGAATCTTTATCATTTGGTTAATAAACTTGAAACTTGACTTACTTATCTAAGTAAATTATGAAGATCATAAACATATATTTTGGATTTTTTTAGAGGAAAGTACGAAATACAGGCAGACGAAGTCGCGGGCGAAGTGCTAGTATAGTATAACGAAGGTGTGCAATAAGAAAGGATTTCTGAAAATTCATCTCCTAAAAGGGTTATAAGGGATGAAAGGTTGTATGTAAAATATAAACTTACTCTAGTCTTCTGCGGACAAGAAGCTACAGGCGTCTCTAACAACAAAGAAGCGATTTGTATGAGCACTGCTAACTGTTTCTTGACAATGACGTCTCTTTCATCAGGTATGCTGTCCTCTTCAATGTGCTCGAACGCATGGTAGATAGTCTCTAGAATATTCGCTAGGCATTCTGCTCCTGATGTACCGATGCTGCTTTCGGCTAGAGGAAAAAATGGTTTCACATTATGGGCACTTAACAAAAAAATGAGGTTGAGAAACAGCAATTTTTGAAAAAACGTCAACCGTTAGCTACTCCCTATTATGGACGCTGGAAAGAAATGGCGGATCAAACTCCACTATACGTATTTTTCTAGTAATACATAATCGATCTCAAAATACCAGATTCGCCTCTAGGATCTAGGATGTAGTACTGCTCGACTTCATCCGCGACAGCTTCAGCAACATCTTTCCTCGGTACAGTTTCATGGATCTTTCTGTAAGTGGCTTGTGTAGGGCTTTATTTCATGTATTGTTGTAGATTAACCCAAATTAAATAAAATAAATTCTTTATTTGTCACTAGAATTAATATCTACATTAAACAAATATGAAAGACACTCAATATGACAGTCGCTATCTTATAGTATGGATGTATTACAAAGAATTGATCCTAACTCCCAAACTAGGCATAGGCCTGTATTTTGGAGGTCAATGCTCAGTCATGGGAACTGTTAAGAGAAGACAGCATTTTTTTTGAGTATCGCCACCTAATTGACACGCAGTTTATAAAGGCATGACGGTAGTGGAGTTGTACGGTCAGCAACAAAAGTCAATTACCACTTCAGTTTTTTTTAAATCTCACGTTATTGAGCAAAATATTTGGTCAAAGTTGCAGCAGAAGTACAATGCAATTTTGAAAAAATATTTTGCTCAATAACTGAGATTAAAAAAACTGAAGTGTTAATATTTTGGATAATTATGTTTAAAAAAATCCTCCGTTCATATTCATGACAGTATGTGAGAAGGACACCACAAAATAAGATTTGGACGGTTTGAGGCAATACAGGATGTCCCTGGAAGTACGGATCAAATCTAATAGGGGCGTGGGCAAGGTCATTTCCAAACTTTTTAAACAGTTCAAAAGTTATGACCAATTTTATTTCTTTTTTTAAATTACTTCGCATAATGCTCAAAGAAAAAAATCATTTAAAAAATCTACAGGGCTGTCAATTTATTTTTTTTAGATAGCCTTGATATTTTTTTATGTTTTTTTTCGTTGAGCACTCAGTGCAGCGAAGTGATTAAAACAAAAAGCAAAAATTGGTCAAAATTTTTGAATCGTAAAAAAATTCACCGAAATTCTCAGGGTAAAAAAGTTTGGAAATGACCTTGCCCACGCCTCTATTCGATTTGATCCATACTTCTAGGGACACCCTTTATACGCTGAAACGATCTATACTATACAGTTCTTAAATTATTTATAGCTTTTTCATTCTCTTTTAAATATGTTAGTTACTGCATGTTCTTATTGTACAGTCAACAACTACTTAGGAAAGAGCAAGAGTAGGTTCGATTGAATCTGGTGTTCATAAGTTGTCATAGTACTCACTTATAGCCAACAAGAAACTATCCATCCTGAGCGAGTAGAGAGGCGAGAACAACAACGTGAGGCAAGTCTTGAAAACTTCCAAACACCCCAGCATCGTCTGGTCGTCGAACTCGCACATATGTTGAAACCTGTTGTCATGAGATTAGGGTTCAATTTTGAATAAACGAAGTCATGGTATGAGGGTCTGTTTGTTGGTAGTCTAGAAAAATTTTGATATTCTTTTTTTATTATTTTGTTTTATTATTACTTTATTTTATAGGTATTGTCTTAAACAAAGCATATTAGGTATCTTTATGTACATATTTGAAATAAAGTAAAATAAATAAAAAAGGAGTTGTTAGCTGGTGTTTCTTTATCAATATTGTACATAATAGTGGAAGTGGTCACGGTAAATATCGTTAAATAATTATGTTGAACAATCTCAAGTTCTGCCGAGTTGTTTGGCTATCGATGTTGACTTCAGTTATTTTGTTATCGCGCAACTACTTCGGTTACTCGTTGACGTGCAGGACGTGTGTGTTTTCTTACAGAAGCCCACACTAATATGCAGTTAAGGTGAATTCCGTCGGAATATTCCCAATAGTCCCCTCTAGCTTTGTCCTCCGGGGTGACAGCTGGGAATGTTTTCAAAGGGAACAGTTGGCACAAATTGTCACCCTGGTGACAACTGGGAAGACAATTTCCAGCTGTCACTCCGGAAGACAGGGCTAGAGGGGACTATTAGGAATATTCCATCCCGTCGGTTCCTGTAGGAGAACGTGCCAAAAGATTTAATGCTCAAAAGTATTATTTATTTGGCTTAATTGTTCTAAAATTATAACTATGTGATTTCAGAGAAGATGACATGGCTAGAAGGGGATGAATACTGAGATGGCGACTAATAGAGAAGTATAGAAAATGAAGACACATTGCACCGACCCTAAATAAATTGGGACAAGGGTAAAAGAATGATGTTGACGGTTTCAGACAATTTATTAATTTACTTCTAACCTTTTATCAGCCTACGTCGGATAACTCCGACAAATATTTTCGTGCCCATTTCGCCAGGGTCGTATATTTACGACCAAATACCACAGCTCGTTTACTCTGTTTTTTTATTAATTACGCTGTATTCTATCAGGTTAATCGAAAAACAAAAAAAAATAGAATCATTGTGCCGGGCGCTGGGGGCACGACAACTGATATAAAGTCGGGCGGTCAAAGGGTTAAACTGAACGTTATTCTATTTTTTGTATCAACAGGTAACTACAAGAAGACTATGCCGACCACACAGTGGCGCCCTCATCGTTTGTTTGGTTATTTCATACTATTTAGAATGAAAATGCAGAAAATAAGCACGTTAAGTTGTGCTTCACAAGATTATACGTTAATATTATTAGAAACGGTAGTTTTATATTTTATTTTATTTATCTTTTTTATATTTTTTTATGTTTTTTTTTTATTTTATATTTTTTTATTTTATATTTTTTTTATTTTTTTGTTTTATTTTACCGTTTCTAATAATATTAACGCATAATCTTGTGAAGCACAACTTAACGTGCTTATTTTCTGCATTTTCATTCCAAATTGTATGAAATAACCAAACAAACGATGAGGGCGCCACTGTGCGGTCGGCATAGTCTTAACTATAGTTAAACACAATTATTGTAATTTCAACCTTATAATTTCTATGTAAAGTTCACATGACGCGTGCTCGTGATTTGCAAAGACCGCACTTACCTACAAACACATCTGTTGTATATGACGGTGGCTATGTTGACCACGTGGGTGGCGACTGCTTTCTTGTCCAAATGATCGCCGAGCAGCACTGAGTGTACGCATCGTAAGGCCCAGGCGTGGAAGTCACGACGAGCTCGGATTTGATTGCGTGGTTCGAGGGAAGACCAGGGCACGTTCTCACTATTGGTAAAACCGAAAATTGTTCAACAACTTTACTTTTTCAATATCCGTGAGAATACAGGTTGTTTTTAAAAAAGGATCACTATTGCAATTCAGACAGTATCTCAATTATTCATCATCAATCGTTACTTTAGCTATTGAAGATCTTTGAAATATAATTGAGTTTCAAATATATCGAAACATAAAAAGTTGCAAAAAGAAAACATGCTTTAATATCTATCTATAAATATAAAACAAAATCCGGGTTAGTTACACCATTTATAACTCAAGAACGGTTGGAGGGCTTTTTATGATCTAAGATTTGTTGGATGTCTCCGTCTCGAATAGCAGAACTATAAAAACATGGGGAAACATGAGGAAAAAAAATTTTTTTTACACATTTTGTATGAAACGGCTTTTTTGATGATATCTCGAGAACGAATTTACTGTTTTCAATGGCGGTATGAATTTCGCAGGGTCAGCTGGTTGGCAATAATCAACATTTTAATTTTCGTTTAAAATGACCATAGTATACAATTTAAAACGTAATTACACAAGTGACGTACCTGTACAACAATTCAATGACCCTCACACAGAGCTTGGTGTCCCACACACAAGGCAGCGGTTTGAACGGGCCTGCCTTGTCCTTGACCAAGTTGGACAGCTTCACGGGCGCCTTGCCTTTGTCTTTTTGCGACTTCTGACTCTTCTGTGACTTTAACGTCTCCCGCGTCTCGTTTAGAGACTTGTTGCCTTTTTTGGTCGCTTTTGGTGCTACCTAAGATTGAAATAAGGATGACTTACATATTTTTTTTAATAGAATTAAAATTTTTAAGTTCTTGTAACTTGAGAGTGTATTTTTTTTCTTGTGTAATCTTATCTATCTACCCTTGCAGTCAACAGGTTGTTTAAGTTTGTGCTTGCACAAAGTTTTGAATAAGTTACTTATTCCACAATTAAAATACATTCCCACAATTAAATGTGGCTGAGTGTACCCAACCAGATTTAATTAGTATACACAACCACAATTTACATTGTGATAATCTTTAATTAAAGCCTATAAAAGCTTTCAACATTTTGATGTAAAGGGCCACGTCAGAATGTTAATTTAATCTATTGCCAAATGTCAAGTAATTATATTGTTATAATTGGTTTGATCTACTGATTTTCTACAGTAAGTTATTAACTGTTCACGGCATATAAAACACACAATTCAAAATACCTTAGTCTGCTCCAACAGTTGATTGCAATCCTTAAATAGTTTGTAAACCTTGTTAGCAGCTGTCTCACTACCTGGATTCCACTGCAGTATCGTATGCGCTATTAGCGTTTCATAGCATTGTAATGTTTGCTGTAGTTTGAGGCATTTGGCTTTCGATTCTGGTGTTAAGTCTGAGAGTCCGGGTTCTTCCTATAATTAAAATAACACTTGAAATTACCTGTAAAAGATGTGTAACAGATTTTTTTTAATGATAGTGCAATCCACGAAGACGCGCGCCACTCTTTTTCCTAATGCTTACAGCACAACAAGTGAGCAAAATTCCGCTAGTGTTTTAGTTTTGTCGATACACACTAATTATTATTATTGGCTAATTAGTGTGTATCGACAAAACTAAAACACTAGCGGAATTGAATAGCGATAACCGCTAACGATAAGGAAGATGAGTGGGGCGCGTCTTCGTGGATTGCACTATCTGTATGTTCTTCTTACTTCTTACTTCAAGGGTCATATTTTTTTGATAACCGACAAATATTTTCTATGCTAGGGGGTTTAGAATCATGTGCTGAATTCATGGTTACAGTTTGCTCGTCGTGGGCACTGTCACCCTGTATAATAAAGGAATCGCGATGTTTTATCCAGTCATAAAAAACGTGCGAAGGATCAAGTCGCTAGTCTATATTAATCTATATTTAATATTAGCTGACCCCGCAAACGTTGTTTTGCAAAAAAAAAAAAAAATAGGGGTATGAAAAATAGATGTTGGCCGATTCTCAGACCTACCCGATATGCACACAAAATTTCATACAAATCTATCTAGCCGTTTCGGAGGAGTATGGTAACTAACACTGTGACACGAGAATGTTATATATTAGAAGATACTAGCTGACCCCGCAAACGTCGTTTTGCAAAATAAAAAAAAAATTATAGTAGCAGATTCTCAGACCTACCCGATATGCACACAAAATTTCATACAAATCGGTCCAGCCGTTTCGGAGGAGTATGGTAACTAACATTGTGACACGAGAATTTTATATACTAGATTAGATTATAAATGCGAAAGTTACTTTATCTATCTGTCTGTTATCTTTTCACACCTAAACCACTAAACCGATCATTATGAAATTTCACAAGCCTTAAGACTGCTGGAGAAGAACATAGGCAATTTTCCATCCTGGATATTTCGCTGCTTCAATTCAAAACTACCACAAATCAAGATTACATTTTTTTACAGAAGAGAGAAAAAAAAACTATTTGTGTCTATTGTTTTCTTATTTTATATTAATTATACGCATATTATACATCGTTAGAAGCGTATTTTTAAGCAGCATTAATAATGTATTACTTAACTAGTTTAATAAAATTATGAAGACTAAAGATTGTATATTTGCAATAAAAACATTTTTGCATTGTGGTACTTTTGAATTGAAACAGCGATATGTATTTTGAAAAACTACGCACAGACTAAGTCGCGGGCAACAGCTGGTACCATATAAAAAAACCCACCATATCAATATTGACAAACTGTTCACTATCGCACAACTGCTGCATGACCCTGGCGAGCTTACTCTTCAAGTAAGCGTTGCCGGTCTCCACTGATTGACTGGCCAGGATGTCTTCTAGATCATCCTCCTCACCGGGCTGCAGGAACTGGGCTACGGCGTATAGCAGCTGGGCTATGGGCTCCTGGTAATTTGAAAAGGATGTGTAATGTAGGATATATGTGGCTTAGACTTAGCAGCTCTTGATTAAAAGTAGTAGAAAGAGAATAGCGATGCCTCTCTGTTTGACAGTACGGGCGTTTAATAATATTTCATTGATATGTTGTCATTTTTATATTGTCATTGTCTTTAGATTGGTCATGAATAACTGCACACATTCAGGCCGCAATGAGTATGTGAAGCTATGTTTCCCAAATGGCAGTCAAAAACTTCATACCTATACTGCCCCGAAAGTGTCAATTGAATCTATTTTAAGGCACGACACTTGTTCAAAATTTGTTAGCCCAAAACTTCGCCACTTCGACGGCGTTATCAGTGGCAGCGCAGAAGTCACTTTTGTTGCATATTTTGGAACACAAGGTTAACTTATCCAACGACAAGAGATAGATCACCATGGTATTCACAGCAGTTATAGGTCGACCGCTTTACTGAGACGTTGTCTGAGGCGTGTGGTGACGTGATACTAGAGCTCAGTGATTCGTCAACTTGTGACAACTATCACCCCTCCCGCACCGCGCAGCTACCTCAGGCAACGTCACAGTTAAGCGGTCGGCCTATAGTAAGAAGACTTAGATTTAAACCTATCAACGTATTCATGCCTTACTGCCCACGTTACTTGCCACGTTAAATGTACTTACAATCAACACAGCAGTAACACCATTAATCTGCACACACTTGTTGATGAGCAAGGAGGCAGTTCCTGCGTCCTCCGGTAGATACTTGCTCAAGTGTTCATATAATAACTCCAAGATAGGTTCATGTAGGAATTGCTTGTCTTTTGCACAACTGTGTAATTCTATAAATAACATAATAAACACAACATTACTTCACGTTATTCCCTTTAATAATTTTTTTAAATATTTTTTTTATTAAAAAGTGCTTAAAGTTATTATTTACAGCATTTCAGGGTTCGACTTAGCAAAATTAGTCTATATTGTTCCCACTGCTGGGTATGTTTCTTTGTTACGCTTTGACGCTAAAACGGCTGAACGGATTTGGATGAAATTTGGCACAAGGGTAGACCATGAACTAGATTAGGAAACATGGCACTTTTTATCTCAATATTCCCACAGGATCGATACTTATGCGTGTGAATACGCTGGACGCAGCTAGTAATAAATAATAACGCGAATAACTAAGGATTGGGTAATAAAAAAAGGTATAATAACGTACTGGTATAAAGCAGCTGTTTGACTAGCGCGTCTTGTACGAGACAGCGTCGCAGTATAGATACTACCTCCATACACATCGCCTCGTTACGAACGCGCGAAGTTACACTGCCAAAATAATAAAACCAAAATTAACTGTGTAGTTAAGACTGCGTATATAAGGTGTTAAAAAATTAACCTGACAAACTTCAAGAGGTGCTTTAGACCATCGAACTGAACAACTTTCACTATGGGACCAACTCTGAAATCACGAAAAAAAAATTTGCTATTTCATACATTTTGGTCAAGTAGGTACTTATAGAAGTTTTGTAAAAAAAAAAGTGAACGGAGTAATCATGTTAAACGTACACGTTCCCCTGCTGTGTGGCGTGCAGGTCTACGGTGAGCTGCGTGAGGTACGAGTGCGCGCTGTACTGCTCGCTGTACGTCTGACTACTGCTTACGTTAGTGCTGCTCACGCGCACGTTACGTAGAACTGTTAGGAAGCCTGATAGGGCTAGGCAGCGATGTTGAGAGTCCCTGTGAATAGAATATTAAATCATACTGAAATATGGTGGGTACACAAGATGTTAAATTAAATTATAGCACAGGACATATTTCACCCTCATTACATAATTGTGAAGAGGTTATATACTGAGGGATATCAAGAGCTATTTTATTTCGTGGCTGTATCTTATGATAGTCTTAGCATAAGCATAAGCACTACTGAGACCCTCTATGCCTCACGGAGCCTCCTCTCAGTGAGAGGGTCTTATGATGATCTTACCATACAAAATTAGACACTAATTCAATGCGTGTCTAATCTCAGTATTACGTCAAGCTCCATGTATAAATCTCCTGTTTTAACAGTTGTTTAACTTGCGCAACAGATAAACACGTTTTGGTGGTAGTAAGGTTTATTTCTTAGATTATGTTTGTATTCAAATTAGGCAAGAATAGATACAGATCAGGAAATAGAAGAAACTCGTCACATCTGTAATCAATCAACTTTAAAAAGAGCCCCATTTAAATAAACAGTGAACGGTTCTAGTGTAATATCGATGTAAACCTAGTATTTCGACAAAAAAACATTTACGTGCCCAAAGAAAGCTTGAATTCCTATCTTACGCACCTGGAATAAAGTCCTTTTCTGCACACCATAACAAGGGTATCTCTAGTTCTAGTACTGAAGTTGAGAAGTGGATGTACCGCATCGAGGACTGACGCAGCCGCCTTGTAGTGTGTGGGTGAAGGCTGGCAGTTCTCTAAGATGGCGCCCAGTTGAGTGCAACGTTCTACTGACACCGGGGTCAACTTGCATAGCACGTATAGGCAGTCTGTAAAAAAAACCCTTGATGTATGGAATCAACAACAAAATAGGATAGCCCTACGTCTAACTCTGAACCAATAAAGTCTCATTACAGTCAGTTAGAAAGATGAAGCTAATTACCCATTCCAAAACTATGGAGATTAATGGGCAAGAAACTACATGGATACACTCATACCCCCTTACTAATTAACGTATTATATCAGATGAATAGTTAGATACACACCAGAGGGGCAATTCTCGTAATTTTTAAGAACGTTCACAGTCTGATCTCAGTATCAATCTGTCAAAAATACTTAAAATTTCCCTACATTTTGACAAGTTTTTGACCTTTGTTTGTCGCCAAGATGAGACTGCGACTAGATTTTTAACGTTTTAAATTAGCAGAATTGGCTTACTGATCTCTTTAAGTCGACAGTAATGTGACTCTCAAAAGAAGAAGACAAAGCGTTGTGTAACTATACAGACGCTATACAACGTTTATTAGTAAGGGGGTTAAGTTATACAACGAGTGACGTTAAATGCGCAAAACCTGAAAATAGTTGGTTCATAATTTACTACTGAATCGATTTCAGTAACTTGTAATATAGGTTTTTTTTTAATTATTTATTTTGCCATACTATCCGCCGATTGAGCCAAAGAAATTTAAGTCTTATTTTAAGGCAATAAGACTCAATTTTGAATGCATATAGTAATGCTAGGATCAACACGATTTTCTTAATAATAAGAGTTAGTTTTAAAAAAAAACGAGTGTGCTTATGACCACACGACTGAAGTGAAACTTCTTTCGCTCCATCTGTATGTATATTTCATTTACTAGCTATAAGAGAAAGAAAATGTGCGCGCGCACTGCTCTCTCTTGCTCCTACACTGTGATACAGACAATAAGCCTGCAGTGTGCTTAGATATACGGAACGTATTTGGCTATGAGAGGAAGAGAGAAAGAAAATGTGCGCGCGCACTGCTGTCTCTTGCTTATATCCCCCACTTAACTTCCGTTCGCCTTGCCCGATCACACTTTTCGTAACGCTTACGTCACGCGTTCGCCAGCTTACTCCCCAAGTCAAGCGTGCGTAAAGAAGTTTCACTTCAAAAATAGTGTTGGTTATTGTATTATGCTTTTAACTCAATGCTCTAATTGGGGTGTATGAGGTTTTGCGCATTTAACGTTACACGTTGTATTATTAAAAAATAGTAGATACGTCATTAATATTGAAATTACAATGATATGTGAGAACGATGTAAAAAGACGTGCACGTAAAAAGCGTGCAGAGTAAAATCAAAAAGAAACATGTTTCACTGCACCTGCATATTGCCTCTGCGTGGCGTCACTACACAGTCTGTCAGCTAGTTGGCTCAGTATGTGCCCGGCTGTCTCGGGCTGCGCCTTGCTGAGTCGCACCAGTATTAACTTGCCGAGCGACCAACATGTTGGGGCTACTGGTTTTAGACGAGATACGGAGAGTAGGAGGAATGCTAGGTTGATTAGGCCGACTACTGTTAGTTGACGGTGGTTGGCACTGGAACAAAAGAGTTTTAGTTTAAATATGGAAACCGTGTATGTTTGCCAGAACTAACTCGTTGGACTAATGGGTAGGCGCGTTTTTTTTTTCATTTCACAATATACCAGCATCAACACAACGCGACGTCTGGATTTGTGCCCGGTCGATGGGAATAGGAGTATTTTTATTTATTTACAAAAGAAGCTTAATGCATGAAGTTTACTTAGTATATTGAAATTAGGTAATCATGTCGGTCAATATATTCGTCTTTTATTTTCTAGAAGAAGCTGTTATGTTTTTAAATTCATGAATGTATGTTGTTTTAATTGAGTATGTAAATGTCGTAAACCTACCACCGTGCCACTTGTAATTGGTCTATACATAAGAACCTATATATACCTAACCTGTATCTATACCTGTGAACTTTTATTTATAAATCTAAAATGAATGCAGTTGGCGTACCTATTTTATATAAATAAATATAATGTAGATACCTCTCCGTAGTGATAAGCTTGAGCACGCAGATCACATCGACATCAGGTGGCATGACTGTACGCACCCACGCCGACTCTTTAGCTCGCAGATCATCCATAGCACGCTGTTCTATCGCTGATTTTATTACCTGAAATATTTGTTTACAATTTGAATGTAAATCATGCATTATTTCTAACACGATTCTTGAAGATGATGGTGATACACGCGCCCTCAAAATGGGACGTTAGGTAACTTTACGAGCCGCGTGACGACTCCCGGCCACCGTAGGCGCGGGCCTGCGGGCGGAGAGTAATGGGTAACTCTCCGTCCGATCAGGACCAGGCCCGTGCCGGACGGCGCGTACGTGTTCCACGCGCGCCTCAAAGAGATGTCAGCATCAGAAGGAAGGCGCCTATCGGGGCAGCGGGATTGTCCGAAAGGGTTACCGCTACCCCGGAACATAAAGGGCTAAGGAAGGAACACGGGTGGGTTTTAGTCAGTAAGAGTCGGACACTCCCTTCTGCTCCACCCTGAGCGGGAGGGGTCATTTGATGATTTCCCATCCACAAAAAAAAGGTAACCAAGATTTTTGTAACAATTTTATTATTTAAAAGAGTGTCCGTGGAGTTTCTTGCCCGTTCTTCTCCACAGGTACCTACACTTTGGAATGGGCAACTAGCTTCATCTTTCTGACTGACCGACCCTTGACAATTCAAAACTGCTTATAATTGGTTTATTTGAAATAAATGCTTTGAGTTTGAGTTGAGTTTAACTTTAAGAACCACGGAGCTGAAGGCCAATGGCGAGATAGTAATCAAATAGTTTTTTTTTCTGAGCAAAGGGTTTTTCCACATGTAATTTCTCATGCACATCCCTGAGTCTAAATTCATGCCCGATTTATGGCAATAGTCTGCCCCTATTAAATGAGACTTAAATATAACTGGACCGGAGAAGACTCATCAACATGTGAATGCTTCCCATCCTCACGTATGGTTCTCAAACATGGTCTATCACAATTCAGCAGAGGTCCACGCTTGAGGTTTGCCAGAGAGCTATGGAACGGAGTATTCTGGGTATTATAACTTGTGGACCGGGTTAAGAATACAACAATCCGTTCCCATCACTAAAATAACTTAGGTCACTCGGAATGCTGCCACGCATAAATGGAATTAGGCTGGACACATCTGTCGCATGTTAGAAAATCAGTAGGCCAAACTTACGACCCAATGGGTCCCGCTTAATGGCAAACGACATCGCAGCAGGCCCAGACGGAGATGGCAGAAAAATTGGCCCTTGGCAGCTCCGGACAGAGAGAGGTGGAAAGAGAGTAGGGAGGCCTTTGCCCAGCAATAGGACATTAACGGCTAAAAAAAATCATAACTGGCGAAATGTGGGTGTACTATACACAGATACACCTCTGCCAAACCATCGGGGAATACAGCTGTGTCAGTGTCGCTACGGCTTTGCAGAACTGTTGAAAATCTTTTCGTTGCGCGACGCGTAATTTTAAAGGGGTTAATAGAACCCCCCGGTGGGTTCCCGCATTGTCGAGGCGGGGGGGCACAGTAGCGGTGGCTTGGTCACCCACAGTGACGCGAAGGGGAACCAGAGGAGGGGCCGCTCGTCAGGGCTTTTGCTGGTAAGCCGACGACGTAGCGGCCAACAAGTAGGATGCGGTGCCGCTTGGGCGACAACGCAACTGAGGCGGGCCGCGATGTCGTATGGGAGGCATCGCGGCTGAGGGTTGGAGGCCGCGGCGGGAGAGGAGTGCCGGTATTGCGGTACGCCGCTCTCCCTACCTTCCGCGGCCTTGACGAGGTCGCCACCGTCTGATGGCGGACGCGGTGGGGCCGCAGGAGGAGTGTTGGTATTACGTTAGCCACTCTCCCTATCCTCTGCGGCCAAAAATTGGCAGGCGGGGCCAACGACGTGACCCGCCGCAAGGGGACTAAGGGTGCCCAGACACGGGGTCGTCTGGCGCCCATGTGCTGGTGTGGTCCCTGGGGTGGCCACGGCGTGCTATATGTTCTGGTGCGCCGGTGATGGGGAGTACTCCCCAGACGAGGGTCCGGTGACGGACAGCCGCGGCGGGTTCACGGATGAGTGCTAACGCGTGCCCGTGTTCCCGCCGTAAGCGGCAGAGGAGGACACCGTGGAGTTTTAGTGGGTAAGAGTCCCACATAACGTCACTATCTCCCCGTGGTAGTGTAGAATGCATGAGCATTTCTCCACGATAAAAAAGGGGTTAATAGAAGGGGCTTATGTCTCGTAAAAAAATAAGAATGGATTAATAGTTGTATACTTACATCCAAACACACCGTTCTAAAATCAGCTCCCTTATCAGACATGGACAGAGCCAGGTCTATAATGAAGGGGGCCCTCAACAGCTGTGTTTTAGGCCAGGACTTGACGTGTTTGCGAACCAGCTCGGGGTCGGCCGCACCTTGCGAGATGTGGTAGATGCAGGTCGATAGGCAGCGGCTAAGTTCAGCTGAACTGTGAGGAACTAGAGGAGAAAATTTGTGATTACATACATACACTAGCACGTCGCCCGCGACTTCGTCTGCGTGTATTTCGTACTTTCTTCTAAAAATTTCCAAAATGTATGTTTATGATCTTCATAATTTACTTAGATAAGTATTCGTGCCAAGTTTCAAGTTTATTAACCAAATGAATAAGATTTTTCATATAAACTGTATCTTCGCTTTTGTGTGTAAAATGGTAAAATAAATAAAATGAAAAACCTTTTTCATTTTATTCTTAAAGGGGTTTCAATTGACCTGAATATTGATTAATTTTTTAGCGAAGTTAAGATTAGTGCTTCAAACCAGGATCGAGTGGGCAAAGTATCGACATAAAGAGCTGATTATTTACTTCTTTCACTTACCAATGTCATCAATATCCATGGTAGTAGATTCAGAATCCTGTGGCGGTGGCTCTAACTTGCTGTACAGACGGACACTGAAGTAGTGGCTCAGATGTGATAATACTATCTCTAAGTGGTATGTCTTGCATAGTCTGAAAACAATATTATTAAACTGATCATCGAGGAGGGTTGCCTGCAATGGAAATACCTGTGTACAGCAGCGGACTGTTATAGTCTGTTTACTTTTGATGAATAGTTCAAGGCTCATAAACACGATTTTAAACACAATGTACAGTGGCCAGCACCTCAAGCTACCCCAATCTGTCAAATTTATTTGATATATTTTCAACTTTACCACAAAGGAATAAGGTTCATAATCAATTGGGAAAATTTTACAGATTGGGGAAGCTTGATGTGCTGGCCTCTGTACAGCCCAAATTAAACTATATGGCGGCTCGGAACATGAGGCGAGTCGCTGCGCAGTAACAAATTCACGTGTCAGCGGGGGTGAGGGGTGCGGTACTGCGCAGCGAATAGGGCACTTCAGAGCCGCCATCGAGTTTAAATCGGGCTGTAAATGGAGGCAAGGCCTAAAAAACAGAAGCTTATGTTTCACAACTGATGACTAAGAGCTTGCTATTAGGCTGGCTATAAATAGTAGACGATTAAGCAAGGCAACAAGCAGATACATTGCAGTGAAACCCTCATGAAAAAAAATGGCTACTAAAAATACGTCAATTTACGTCAGGCGCTGACTAATTTGACAGCACTAAACTAATATTTATCTTCTGTCCTTTTCATAATGAAATAGAAAGAAAAAGATGCACTGAACTTAAATTTAGTTTAGTTTGTGAACAACCGAATCGGGGCCATTGGCGAGCATCCATACACTTTGACGCAGCACGAAGCCTTATCCATGCCATACTACTACATTATAAATGCTAAAGTAAATCCGTCTGTCACCTTGTAATGCTAGAACTGCTGAACGGATTTCGATGAAATTTGAAACAAGGAAAAGCTGCAGCTTGGGTTAGGACATATGATACTTTTTATCCCGGTGGTATATTTCCCTTAGTTAAATTCCGCGGGGCAAAAGTTAGAGATCTATAAATCTTCCACTAAGATATAAATAAGTTTTTTTTTTATAGACTCACTTGAGTAACTGATGCACTAATGGAGGCAGAGTGTCAGGTGGCGTGTCTATGACGTAAGAACATATCTTGTTGACCACCTGCTTGTGGTCATTGCGCGACAGCTGCATATCCCTAGAAACAGAACACAGTTTTTAAATGAGGTTCTTTTTAAGTGATAGATGTAATCTTTCAAAATTCGATGATCGAGAATCGACGCATTCGCGATCATCGAATTTACTGCTAATATTTATAATATTTCTGGACAGAAATGTCCATAGACGAACGAGTTATTCTAAAAAAAAAATGTAAATGTGTGAGTAGTCAACTCGAGCCCAATCCTCAATCAGCAGCATTATCTTAGATATAAAAAAATGTGTAATTTAAAAAAAGTTTTAGTGCGTGATGAAAGCGTGTTTTTTTAATATTTTTCAAACAGCTTACATGTTTAATTTATTTTTAACTTATAGGTACACATAATATATTCGTTAATAAGTATAAAGTCCGCAAAGTTATGAAGATTAGGGGCTACTAGCAAACTCGAGGGGTTTACTAGTAGCCACTGAAGAGTTCCACTATCCACCTCCTGGCTCCATCATCAGACCCTCGACACCAAGTGTAATCTATTGGACTCGTCAAAACAAATCATAATTATGAGCCCAAACTCGAAGGGTTTACTAGTAACTACTGAAGAGTTCCACTATCCACCTCCTGGCTCCATCACCAGATCAGCTCCAAGACACCAAATTATAGTTTTGTCTTCTAAACTACATATGCATACAAAGTTTCATTTCAATATTTGATTTTGTCACATTGTTGGTTAAAAGTGAAACTAATAAAAGCGTGTTAAAATCCGCCTACAGACAGGATCTGACTAGCCCAAGACAGAGAGGAGTGGAAAGCAGAAAGGGAGGTCTTTCCCTTGTAGTGAGACAATATAGGCTAAAAATAAATAATAATAATTTATCCAGTAGAGTGGATGGGCACTACCCCATCCACCATTCAGATACTGTTAAACAGGCCTTTAAATACTAACTTGAACATAGCAGTGAGCTGCACAAGTTGTTTCTCAGTCCAGGCACACTGACACAGTGTGTGGACACACTGCTCTTTGTACTCTGTGCCTGTAAGCTCGGAACCACAGTGCTTGATCAAATCATGTGTTGATATTGCATTGATGCATTCTGGCAGGACATCACGCCAACTGGAAACAGTGACAATAGTAACAGCATTGTTTAGAAATTTTCATGGTTTTTTCATAGGAGAGGGTTTTTTGCAGCATTGAACTAGGCACAATTTTTTTTCTTATGAGATAATAAAGTTATTTGTTGATGTTGAGGTCACAGTACTTAAATGAAAATATTATTAATAATAAAAATCAAAAAGATTTTCTTGCATAGTAAGCGCTGCAAGTAGAATTTAGCTGCAACTCATTTTTTATTCCCACAACTTGCACCCTCATTATCAAGTACTAAGCAATTAATATCAATATTAACATATTACTAATATACCTACCTATAAATCGCTACCTATAAGGCGGTTATCACACTGCACAAGCAAACCGGCCTGGACACCGCTCTGAGGGCCAATTCTCGTAATTTTAAGAACTTTCACAGTCTGATCTCAGTCTCAATCTGTCAAAACATGTAAGGAAAGACGTATGTCTTTCCTTACATGTTTAACATTGATTGTCGCCGAGATGAGATTGCAACTAAATTTTTAACTTTTTTAATTACAGGAATTGGCCTTCTGGTGTGCAGTACTCCAGTTTTTATCTTTAACTGTAGAATCTTGATTTGTATACAAAAAACCACAGGATATAACACACTGAACCCGCATCACCATGCAGTCTACAGTCAAAGTTGAAAGCTGCAACACTGCACACTGGAGTGGTGTACGGTGCAGTGTGATAACTGCCTAAATGGTACAAACCCTCTCAATATTGCTTCAGCTAAGTTTCCTGATCAGAGCAACAAAAGTAAGTTATACAAAAATGTGATGATGAGATCTATTATATAGCTGTAACAACCATGGAAGTACTTGCCTATTTTGTATTTACCATGGTTAGAAAATTATAGATTCTCTCTTAATTTCTCTCTTATAGAACTCTATGTAAGTCAATAATATCTCTAAAGTAACAAACCAAACTCACATCATATTAACATCAGTATCCTGTACAATAGACTGCACGCTATCATTGGACCAGTGCACCAAGTCATCTATTGGCAACCTCGGTAGCTCCAGGCATAGTCGGCTAGTGACATCACCACAGTGAGTGAGAGAGGTGGACTCTTTTCTCATTGTCTGGAGGACTATCTCTACTACCTGGAAATTATTGGATAGCACTTAATTTAAAAAGTTTTGGAGCATTTAATATTAATAGAAGTCTTTAAAGTAAAACATACTTTACATAGGCACAATACATAAACTTCCATTTGATAACATAATTCCAATGGGTGTAGACAAAAACAGAAAGTCACCTGGTGTGATCCTGACATACTCCTTTTGCTTCGTTTACATTCATACATCAAACTAAATATACTATTGTAATAGTTTCCAAGACTGTTCTAACATCAGCTTATTTGATTAATCAGCCCTTTTTTTAGAAAATACTAGTTTTTGAGTAAGTCAAGACTGGCGAAACATCAGTCACTTTTGTTTAAGAGTATAATGACAAACAATGGTCTATCAATGATTTATGTTTGAGATTTAAAAACTAAAATCGGTCAGTGGGTCGTTTTAGGGACAGATTTCTGATGACGATTTTCGGATGATCTCCCAAGTTGAGGTTCCATAGTGCAACATTGCCAATTTATAAACCATTATTAGTTTTCTGTAAGTATCCACTTTAGTATAGTTGTTAATAAATTGCGTTAGTGAATAGTAAATTTTTAACAGTAGCGTTACAAGTGGTAAACATGTCAGGACAAGTTCTATTAGTCAAAATGTTGTTGTTTACCTTAACTTTATTCCTGCAAGTAGCAGCATTATCCGGGAATCCATTTAAAATGCAATTCAACAGGTCACCACCGTCACTATTTACAATACGCCGCGGTAAAAACTTCAGTATCTGTAAATAAATAAACGAAAAACATGTTACAAATACGGAGTCACACAAACTTTAAATTTTTATAGGCTATACCTGATCAATTTTGAGCTGGCAGTATTCACGTAACTCTTCGCGTTTACTAGGGACATGCCCAAGTTCTTTTATTTTAGTAAATACTTTATTCGTATCCATTTTAAATTAATTTTTAAATCACGTTTTTGTGAACACCCGCCAAAACAACACTGACGTCTTTAAAACGTCAGTGCAAACAACAACACAGTACCACAGATTATTTTTAACAACTGTCAAAAAATGATAGATATCTAAAATATCAGTTCTAAGGCGAAAGCGCCAGAGTAGCCCGCGAAATTAAAATTTTCTTACGTTTTTTGCAATTTACTTGTCAGTATTAAGTTGTACGCACGGCTACATATCAAGCCATACATAACCAGTATAAGCTGACTTCGGAATGTACGAAAAACCTATACAATGCAAGGTCAGCTAAAACTGGATTTGTATAGCTTGATGTGTAGCCGTGTGTACTAATATGTAATCCAAGTAATCCTATTGAATGACCATTTCATGAAAACTTGACATTTTGCATTCTAATAACATAACAAGTTATATACTCAGTCGCGAAGCTTATTTTAATCTACGTACACCTAGACACTGAGCTGCAAATTGCAAAAATCGTAAGAAAATATGAATTTCGCGGGCCACCTTAGTGCTTCCCCCTTAGGTTCCGTAGTAAAACAAGAAAGTTTCTCCAAGTGCATCTCTCTGTCAGTCCGCGGCTTAACTCAAAATAAATAAACGCATTTCTTTTTTAGTACTTTTACAATAACATTTACAAAATGATATGCAATCAATAGCACAATCATGTCATCATCATCATCATCTTCTTCCTGCCCATTCTTGTCCCATGCTACTTGCGATCAGCGCAACATGATTTCTTCTTCCATTCTCCCTTGTCAACCCTTTACTTTTCATAACATTCCTCACACAATTCATCTATCTTTTCTTTGGCCTTCCTCTCCCTCTCCATCCATCAACATTTATATTCATCACTTTTCTAGTCCTAAGCCTTTCCTCCCTCCTCATCACATGCACTTAACAATTTCTTTCTTAACTTTTCTGTCACGCCACTTTCTAACTTCCCTTATTCTTGACATCCGTGTATCGCAAGTTGTTTCTGTCACCTGTCACCATTTCATCCATCCATTTCAAGGAAGGTGCAATAAAAATAAAATTTTTCGAAAAGGATTATTATAGTCAATACTATAATTGGATACCTACCTATGGTACACATACAAATTGTTGCATGTGATACTTGCTTTGCTTATACGGATTTTCGACCCCTTATCGTATAAAATAATTTGATTAACTTTATTACCAAATGACCTATTAGTTACATAAAATAAGCTATCAATTAAAATAATAATATGTACAGACGCCAGCACATCAAGCTACCTGAAACTGTCTCCCAATTAACTTTGAAACATAAACTTTAGCGATAAAGTTGAAATTTTTTTAAAGAAATTTGACAGATTGTATTAGCTTGATGTGCTGGCGCCTGTACGTGTATAAAACAAGCAAAAGAATCATAGGACATCGAAAAATTCGTCCTCATCGCTGTCAACAGGAACAGTGCCCAAAAGGCTGGCAGCAGCCCAAAATTGGTTGTCTGTAAAGTCGGTCTGGCTATAGTTTTACTTTTGCGTGATATGTCTAAAGAAACATTGATGAATAAATGTGTCACAAGTCAACGCTTGTGCCGATCGTGCCTCTCTATCGCTTGTTCGGCGCTCTTGCTTGCACGCCCAGGCTCAGGCGGAACGTGACACTTTCGTACGTGATTTTTATACAATATCACGTCAAAAAAAAAAAAAACTACCGAAAGCTGGCCACTCTGAAAACATGTTCCAATGCCCGTATTTAGCTAAATCTTTAGCATGGAAAAAGTGTTACAGTAACGCATCCGTATCCAGATTACTAATAATTATGTATGTAGCAAGAGGTAGCAAGCTAATGATCATTGGGCTTTTTATTTCTTTACACAGTATGTTGGAAAAATTATAAATTTAAAAATTATAGATAAAAGTAATGGTTTTCATTTAAAATATTTTCAGATACTTCCAAATATATCAAAACAAACATTATTTTTAATGGCATCCCTGTAACGTCTTTTTGATGACGTCATCAGTTTATGTTTAGCGAGTGAGAAGTTACGAAATTCACGAATTTCATTAGAACGCGCACGTTTGTGTACAATTTACTGTACGCGCTTAAAGATTTGTAAATCGTTACATATCAAACATACAATTACAAAATATCTTACGACGTTCAAAACCGAACATCCCTAATAGTGTAACTGTGTAACTGAAAGTCACCGATACGTTCGTTACGTTACTTTTGGCGGCATCGCATGAAGCCACAGAAATAGATTTCCTTGTGCAATATCGGTGTATTAAAAATTCGGTGTAGTAATTTGAATATCGGTAGAATTTCGGTGAGATCATCAACCTTGGGTCGTTGGGAGCGAGGTGTGAAGATGGTGTAGAAGCAGTGATAACAGCAAGTCAGTATCAGTGATTAAAGCATGGAGAACCCGACGGTTAGCGGATTGAGGTCAAGGTCTCGTTCAAAGACACCCTTCCTGCGGTCGAGCTGCGACCGTGAGAGCTGCCAGGAGGTCGAAGAACACACCCATCAAAAGTCTGGACGCAAAACCCCTGTGAAGAGAAGCACCCCAATCAAGTGAGTATCCTGCCTCCCTTTCGTATTTAGAACACCCCTATGTGTTGCTCGCACTGGCCTAATCAATTACAGTAGTGATACATTACAAACAAGTATTTCAATTTCCATGGGCCCAATTTTTTTCTATTATCATATCTTGAGGTGAGCTAAGTTAATAAAGTAACAAAGATTATGAGAGATAAACCTGGTTTATCACACCTGTCACTATGATAATAATGTTTTATAATTCTTGCTAAACTTGTTTGTTAATCAGTTTTAAATTTTGTATTTTCATTAAATAAAGCATAGTTCATTACCAAATTAACAGAATTTCAAATGGTAAAGTATTTTATGCTTAACTGTAACAGTGTTCTATGTATCTAGTGTTAATGATTTATCATCATATATTTATCAAAATACAGAGCTTAAAATGTGTAAAGTTGAGTTATCAATCAGGATAAAAATTTATAATCATTATTGCCCTCATTTCTTTCATGTGTATATTCATACATAATATTCATTATGTACTAACAATGGTTACAGATTATGCACTGGTAATTTATCAATGGAGAAGAATTAACAGGCTTATCCTATGACCTTTTAAACATGGTATTATAATATTATAAATGAGTAAATTACTTTATCTATCTATCTGTCTGTTACCTTTCATGACTAAACCACTGAAGAAATCATTATGAAATTTCACAGATTGGTAGCCTGGGAGCTAGAGTAGGATATCTAGGCTACATTTCATCTTGGATATTTGTATTAAAAGTTATTGCAATAGCTATGTTACTATAAAATGACATTATTGTCTAGACCAGATTTATTTATCAATAATGAACAATCAACATTCTTTATCAGAAAGGTAAATAAAGCTGTGCAAATATATGGCAATGGTGCATACAACATGTGTGCAACATGTTACTAACAAAACAAAAACAAATTGCTGCAACATTATTTTGTTTACCACAAAAACAGGACTTTTGTAACACCCACTGGTTTCTCAGTTTTATATTATGACAGATTGATCACAAGGTTGTTAGGGCCTGAGTACCACTAAAGGACAACTTTGTTGACAATGATGTCACAACCACACAGATGTGAGGTCATGAAAGCACAGTGTGAAGTGACCTTGCTGGAACTATGCACAACATTGATTCTTGGAACTTTTGGTCATGGCATAATTTTAGAATATTGTAATCCATGTTTGCTACTGTATTTATATTTAACCAACTTGTGGGTAAATGCTGTTGGTGGATAAATCCTATTTGTATGTTTGATACTCAGTCACCCAAAAATAGCTGTTTATAACCTGGATGAATACATAGGATACTTTTTGTGATGGTAAATGACATGGCTTAACAACTGTTATCAAGTTGTGTTAAAACTAACTTCTGTTTTTTAATTTCTCTGGACCCAATTCCAAGTCCACACAGACGAAGTTGCAGGCAGAAGCTAGTAAATAAATGAACCAACATGATCGGCATATTGCTGGAATTCAAATAAAAGCACTTAAAAACACTGTAAGATCTATTTTAGTTAAAAGCTCATCATCTAAATAAGTAATTCTAGTTTATGTTCTACATACCTACTAATTATGAGATAATTAAATAATTTAATTACTTAACTAGTTCATGTTGATATAATCTGTCCTAATTAATAACATCTAATTTTAACTTAAGATAAACACAAACCATTTTAGTAAATGATTACCTACATTTTGTATTTCAATTTGTTGCTGCAAGTTACCACGTCGATAACTAAGTAAATAAAATTAACTAATTAGCCAACTTTCCTCTGATAAGATACAAATGCAGAAGAATTACTTTAACCTTGGCAAACGGAAGTGACTCATATGATAAAAAGACAGCCCTGTAATACACAAGCATTTAACATATTTTCACATTCTGATGGAATGTGAATGAAAATATGTTAAACTTTACCAATATTTGATCAAACATTTTGCACCATTAACCAAATTGTTTCCCAACAAATTAACACTATGAAGTTAGTATTAATTATACCAATATTATAAAGAGAAAAGATTTGATTTTTGATGATGTTTGCTTCATAAGTAGACCATGACCTGGATTAGGACAAAATATATTTTATCCCGATATTCCCACGGGATCAAGCCTTATGTGGCTGAAACTGCGGGGCACAGCTAGTTGTTCAATAATGACTTTATTATCACTGTCTAACATGATGGGCATAGTGCCAATGAGTTGTTGTACAATAGTATGTTGTAGCCAACACAGTAAATGAAGGTTAATTAAACATTTGTTTATATGAATACCTCTTAGATGTTAATCAACTTTGACATTATTTAAAATTTTAAAGCACCTTTAGCTCTGTACTAATTTCGCTACCAAGGTCCAATAATCCTTAATAACATTAACAGTAAGGACAGAAATTATTTTGTTAGTAGCATGCAATCACTCAAGATTAGGATAAAATTACGCCTTGCAATCAGCTGATGGTTCATAAAGGGCCTAAAATCCGCGAAAGCATGTCCCACAGTACTCTGGCACCATCAATATGCACATATATCCTTATCATGCCACATTTCTTCTCCAGACAACTAAACAAGCCAGCAAGCACAGTGACCTCAGAAACCATAACAGAAGTGGAAGAAGAGTTCCAGTCACAACCAGTCCACCAAACGCGTCAGGTCACCAGGAATGCAGCTCATCTCATCAGGACCTCAGACTACTCTTCCGAGGAGAGCCTTGACCGACTGAAGGGAAATACAAAAGAAGTAGTTCAGGTAAATATTGCAAAACCATATGTAAATTTGTAGTGATAATGAATGAATGCTTCATTCATGGGCGATGCGTGGATAATGTAAACAATGGATATGTAATGTCCACTAATGAGTTTGTAACTCTATGGTGTAGTGCAATGGCTGTTGTCACCCGCACGTCTTTATGTATGCCGGGTAACCGCGTGGTGTCAAGGTCTTTAATATAGGAAGCATGTAACAGACATTTATAGTTTTTAACCGACTTCGAAAAAGGAGGAGGTTATCAATTCGGTTTTATTTTTTTTATATTTGTTACCTCAGAACTCTGATAATTATAAGACGATTTGCAAAATTATTTGATAGGATATAGTTTCAGATTTGTTCCATAGAAATTTCATCAAAATCGGATCAGTAATTAGGTTTTTAAACCAAAATTTCTGGTAAAAATTCAAGTACTTAAACGCCATTGTGTCGTTTGCTTTCGTATGACTTTTCAGTGGTGGCTTAGTGGAATTATCATAGGAAGCATTGTGGCTTTAGGTGCCGTCTTTACCCAATAAACCGACTTCAAAAACGAGGAGGTTCTCAATTCGACTATATTTTTTTTTGTATGTATGTTACGCGATAATTCCGGCAATTGTAAATCGATTTTAAAAATTCCTTTTTGATGGATAATGGTATGCCTCGGGGGTAGTCCGGTATAAATGTCATTAACTTTGCTTGGGTAGTTTTTGAATTAGCTTCAATCTAATATATAAAATTCTCGTGTCACAGTGTTAGTTACCATACTCCTCCGAAACGGCTGGACCGATTTGTATGAAATTTTGTGTGCATATTGGGTAGGTCTGAGAATCGGCTACTATCTATTTTTTTTTTTTTTTGCAAAACGACGTTTGCGGGGTCAGCTAGTAATATATAAGTATAATATTTGCTACTAAGTATTGATGATGGTATAATAACTTTCAGTGATATTTACATAGCAAGTAGAATTAGTGTGGGGTACAACTAAAATGTGAAAAATAAAAAACTTTTTTACTAAAAAAAACAAACGACTTCCAAAAAATCACACTAAAAAGTCGGTTGTTTTTTTTTTTGTAATAAAGTTTTGACCTTAGCCGTTAAAAAGGTCAGTCGCGTAGTACTCACAACTGACGCGACGCTCGGGTTTAAATGAGGACGAAGCAAAAGAAGTATAAGGAACGCACGTGGCGTTCTGTAACTTCTGGCTCACTCCAATGTGACAAGAGACGTGATTTTATTTATGTAGAAAGTAGTGTTTACTTAGTAAGTCCAGCAGTTGGCTGAAAAAGATGTCACAGTCGAGGTGTGAAGCATACGGGCTAAGCTACCTGCATAGGAGCTTGCCACATCCGTAGATGCAGCACTGATAAGTCAACACAATCAAGTATCGTGTTTACGTTGTCCAAAAGCATACGGCTTAGATCTATCCATTGATTGTTTAGAGACGACACAGATTCCAAACCAGTTTTATTACTCAGAATCCAATAAATTCTTATTTAATAGTTACATAAGTTGCTGTCCTCAATAGATGGCATCTGAATGTTTTCTATAAATCCTTACTAATATTATAAAGTCAAAAGTATCTCTGTCTGTATGTTACCTTTTCACGCCTAAACCACTGAATAGATTTCGATAAAATTTGGTAATGAGATAGATGGCATCCCGGAGTAGGACATAGGCTACTTTTTGTCCCGGTAGCACGTTCCCTTGGGATAATTTTGCGAGATCCACGCGGGTGAAGGTTCGGGTAGAAGCTAGTGTATTATAAAACCAACATCTTGCATTCCTTTAATGCTAATAATACAGAGTATCAATTGTACATAAGGTTTAATTAATTCCGAACCGCCTGCATTTTATTGCAGTCAAGCAATTAGCATATCACCGTGTATGGCATCTGTTTCCGTATATAGCGCGTCATTGGTCTGAATAAACTTGAAAATGTGTTTATCCTCAGTTTTATTGCGCTGCCCAAACGTAGGACACCGTGAAAAAAAAAAAAAAGTTTTTTTGTCGCACATATTTATAAATGTTACAAGACAGAAAACAAATTGAGTGTATCGTCAAATGTTCAAAGAAGAGACATATTCAAAATAATTCATAAAATAAAATAGTATGATAAAACAATTGCTAAACAGAGCTCAAAAAATATTTTTCGTCGAATAAGATTTCATATTTATGTAAGTAATGATAATAAAGGGAATTCAATCAACAAAAGAAATACCTAAAAATTAATCCACTAAGCCGTGCAGTTATTTTTTAATTGAAATAAAACTGCAAAATTACTTTCAATTTGGTGGTCATTCGATTCAACTAACGTCAAACGCATCGCTGTTTTGAACCTTATATTTTGTTGCCGCGAATGCGCTATTTACCATACCTAAAAAAATGCTTCTTACCGCGCCATATAAGATTTACATAGCAATCTTTTAAACAATATGGTACAAGGTAGTGATTATGTCGACCGTAAGCCCAAGGCCTAGTCTACTCGCTCGTTGCTCGCTTTTAGTTCCAAAATAAATTACGCTTGTTGTAACCTTGGTCGAATTTCGGGATTTATTGCGTCTGTAGTTTACCTTCTTCAACTTTATTTGAGATTAAGTATGCTTTATTATTATTGCCTTCGATTCATTATTAATGAGCCCGCGGCTTCTCTTTATTAAAACTTCAAATCCCCGTTTAAAACCGCTCAGGGGATGAACACGCTAAGGAGCATAATAATTTATTATTACACTCACCGGCACGGAAACTTGGCCACTCGTGATTTTGCTGATTATTTGCATAAAAAAATTTGCGTTTGCATTTATGACAATAAATTAAGGGTAAGTGGCTTTAATACGTGTCTTTTATGCTTTAAGAACTTAGAAATTAAAAAATTACCTCACCAATAAATCAGTTTTTAAAATCACGCACTTTCACTGAAATTAAGAATTTTTCACTATAAATTTAAAAACACTACAAAATAAAAAATAGGGTCTTTTTCGTTATTGTCTATACGTTTTAATATCGGATGTTTCCTCCTCTAGCCCTGATAACTGCCTGCATTCGATCTGGCATACTTTGGATGATGTTTCGGACATCAACTTGCAGTATACTGCGCCAAGCGGCCAGCGCTGCAGTTCGGAGCTGGTTTAGAGTTTCCGGCGGGTTGGAGCTGGACTTTATCTTTCTTTTGAGCATGTCCCAGATATGCTTAATTGGATTTAAGTCTGGGCTACGAGCTGGCCATTGCAATTTTTGTATGCCAACCTCTTCCAGATATTCTTCAACGCAATGTGCAACGTGTGGGCGTGCATTATCGTGCATTAGGAGGAATTGGTCGTGTCCAATGAACCCCGAATATGGCATTACGTGCTCCTGAAGAACTTCCTCGATGTATCGAACAGCTGTTAGCCGATTATCGACCATAACCAACTATGTACGTGCGTCGGAACTTATACCTCCCCATACCAATATTGAGCCTCCATGGAAACTCACTGTTTGAGTGGTAGTAATGGGTAAAAACCGCTCTCCTCTTCTTCACCACACTCGTTCTCGACCATCTGGAGAACGTAAAGCTATTCGACACTCGTCTGTGAACAGTACTCTAGCCCATTGCTCGTGGGTCCAGTTAATGTGATCTCGTGCAAAGTGAAGTCGAGCTACTCGGTGCTGTCTGAGAAGTTCTGGACCTCGTGCTGGTCTACAAGCTTTTAAATTGACTTCCTCCATTTGTCTTCTCACCGTACGCTCACTAACATTAACGCCTCTCACAATTTGAAGCCGCTGGCGTATCTCAAAAGCGGTCAGGTAGCGGTTTCTCAAAATCTCCAGGACAATAAAGCGGTCGTCTCGGGCCGATGTGCACCTTACGCCTCCACTGCCTGGCCTGCGGGTGTACTGGCCTGTCTCCTGGTATCTTTTAAGGGCATACTGCATTGATGACTGTGGTACGTTAAGAGCAATAGCAACTTCACGCTGTGTCAGCCCTTGGTTAATTAACGCAACGGCTTGTGAAACCTGTGCTGGTGTTAGAGGCATTTTTATTGCTTTTAAAGCACCTTTACTTATTGAATTAAAAGCATAAAATCACAATAATTCAAAAACCGAACAGTAAACTTTCCACAACACACAAATTTAAAACGTGAACTTAGTCGCTCAAATGACCCGATTCAACTGTAAATTAAAAGTTCCCTCGTGGTGCACTTAAACATAATGGATTACCCTCTTGAACTAAAAGTAGACATTTTTTGACATACCTGCACAACAAACATTCATCAGAAACACTTAAACCTTTTGCTATCGCGAGATAAGCGCTTGGCCAAGATTCCGTGCCGCTGAGTGTATATGCTACAAAAGTAATTATTGTAGTATTGTCTGCGGTAAGTCTAATGCAACGTAACCTCTGATTTTTAATTTGCTAGACCAAAGTAACAGCTGCGATCGACCGTTTTTTTTTTTGTCAAGTTGACAAAAAAGGTCTATTGCAGCTGTCATTGTCAAGCTTAGCAAATTAAAAATCATAAACTATAAAAAAATGAACCTGAAGTTGCACTACGGGAATACGCCCAAAATCATGGTCGTAACCACACGCACGGCACATTTAAAGAGAAATCTCATTGTAATAAACGCCAAGCCACGCCTTAACCACGAAAAGCCGTTGGTCGACGCCGCGTGTCCGCAATAGTGCGTGTTTAGCCTAACAAAAAATGTCGTTTATTCAAATTATATTAAGGCCGTACTTTTTCTGTAAGCATAAAGAAATCTCAGTCGTCCAGTTTGATATCCGGCGAAAATTCGTAGAATACGACTTTATAAAAATAATCAACGCACAGACGCTTAACGTTATAATTTTGTCGACTATGATCGTTTGCGTCACACCCTAAGCAAACACCAGTCATTGTTGCTCCAAGGACTTGCGTACGTATTTATGGGAGCCGATGTGGCATTTGGTTGTAGTCTTTCACCATGTCCGTGTGTTTCGAGCGAAAATGTTCGCGGATATACTGAATAATCTGGTTTTTACGTCCCGTTTTATTCTCCCGACGATGTAAATTAAGCAGTATGCATACAGTTTTCCAAATATTCAATATTCATTTTGAGTATGTTGACCTTGCGATGAATAAATCACTAAACGCTTTTAACCTTTATTATTATTCTCGTTTGAACGAACCGCTATCTGTTGTTTAAATTTTTAAGATAATTCCTACTCTATTTGCTTAGAGCATTCACCTCATATCAGTTTCAACTGGACCGTACCCATCCATCTTAATTGAAAAGCAATTATAAAAGTAACATAAATAACAATCAAGTAATTGAACTTAACAGACGCCCACATGTTGGTGTAATAGACGTTTTCCTTCTGCTTATACGCTTCATATTGTATGCAGCTTCCGCTACAAGTCATAGAATAACGTTAATGTATTCTATTGTCACAGTTAACGGTGTGGTAACAAACCTGAATCGATACACATTAACATGTAGTCACGGAAGTCTACGACAATGTGATAACACAGATCTACCTAGCTATTAACTTTAAAATATTCAGGTTGAAAATACGCGCGGCTATAGGACGACCACCCAGTCAGGCGCTTCACACGTCTTCATACACACTGGCACGGAAACTTGACCACTTGTAATTTTCACGATATTTCGCATTTAAATGTATTTTTGTCACTGAAATAAGGATTGAGGCACTTAATGTTTCTTATGCTTTTAGAATTTAAAATTGAAAACGTCACTACACCTATAAGTTTATTTATTAAATTGGGCACTTTTGCAGAAACAGAATTTTACACTATCCACTAGAATAAAATAAAAAAAATAAATCGGTTTATTGTCTCTACGTTTTAGTATCGGGTGTTTCCTCCTCTAGCCCTAATAACGGCCTGCTGTCGAACTGGCATGCTACGGGAACAGTGGCCTGTCTCCTGGTATCGTTTTAATGCATAGTGCATCGACAAACGTGGTACAGACGCCAGCAGGTCAACCTACCCCAATCTGTCAAATTTCTTTGATAGATTTTCAACTTTAGCACAAAGGAATAAGGTTCATATTCAATTGGGAAAATCTGACAGATTGGGGTAGCTTGATGTGCTGGCCTCTGTACATTAAGCACCATATCAGCTTCACGCTGCGTCAACCCTTGGTCGATGATTGCTACAGCCTGTGCAACCTGTGCTGGTGTTAATGGTATTTTTATTGTTATTAAAGCACCTTCAGTTATTCAATAAAAAGCACAAAACCACAATAATTCAATAAGCTAACCGTAAACTTTTACAACACACAAAAAACTTACAACTTAGTCGGACAAGAGACACGATTCAACTAAACATTAAAAATTGCACCACAGTGCACTCAATCATAATGGATTACCCTCTTGAGCGAAAAGTAAACATTTTTTTGACCATTGGAAACACATTGTTATCGCGAGTCTTTGCGAGATAAGCGCTTGGCCAAGATTCCATGTCGCTGTATGTGCAGCATTCGGTCTTGAAATAAGTCATGAATATGACCGTTAGTTAAACACCTACATTTCGCGACACAATAATTAATTGTTGACCGAGCTTAGTAACGCTATGTGCTTACTGGCCGCCGGTCCTGCCACCGTTAGCACTAGAAGCAGGAAAACATAGCGATTATCCTTCCAAATATAAATGGAATCAAACTTCCCCCGCGTGGTTTATTTTTGAATTGCCCATACTTCACGTATGGGGATTATTATTCCAAGCCATCTGGCGCCTTCCAGTCGCTACGCGTAGATAGCACAGTGCATTTGTTCCTTAGCATAGATAGTAATTACTAATTTAGAACGTGATTCTAAGATTCCTGACCTAGTTTCGGATGTGGTGTTTAATTTAGAAGTATTCAAGGATCGTGAGGAGGGAGGTGCGGTGCTTTGAAGTTGCTATGGTGATTCGGTGAGTGAAATTACGCAATAGAAGTGTATCAATCGATATGTTGTTAGTCCGGTGAGCTCTTGTGTGCGTCGAAGATGTTTTCTCGGACGTCCAAGGTCGGTTACTGATTACCCTACATAAGAGTGCATAAATTATCTAACGTTCGCGTCTCTTATTCGTGGACATTCGTGGTTTAAGTTCGTCGCGGCGCGGCTGTGAATATGTTATGCTTTAAACTATCAGTGTATTTGTTATGCACACAGCGCATGTGCAACAACTGGTCTATCAATACGAAACCACTTCAGTCCGCTGTCCGTGTGGACGCCCCACCTGCACGCTATTCACCTGGCCGGAATATTTATTGGATTTAAATCAGAATTTCGAACTTGATATCTGTTGTATCAGGAGGCGTTGTAACACTCCAACAATAGTATTATGAAGTTAGTTTTCCTGTTCGTTAAGTAATACCAATAAAACAATGATGGTACGTTTGATGCTCTATATTTTTCATCATCATAATCATCAGGCTATAACAGTCCTTGCTAGAATGACCTTGCAATTGTTCAGAATTGCTATTCAGTTTACTCCTCCGCTGTAGTATATATTCGTCTACTTCCGCACTCACTTATATGGTCGCCAAACCGTTTGGGAGTCTATTTGGGGCACTGAAACCAGCGGACAGAATCCGCTTTGATGTGACGGATATATGTAGGGTAATTACTTAAAATTGATCAGAAGTAGGCATGCGTCTATTTATATTAGTTTTATCTGAATATTTCTATCATTATTGAATTAATGAACGTTGGAACATCGATTTCCTTAACACTGGCTATTTTCCTATTACAATCAGTTTTGTTTGTTTCCTCGATTAGTTTTTTACTGTTAATTAAATGCAGAATCAATCCTCAAAACCTCTCATCCATTAATCCATTATCATGCATAATCAGCCTCTATAATGTTCCCACTGCTGGAACAGGCCTCTCCCTTCTCTCTGTAAGAGGGAGTAGGCCGTAATACACCACACAATTATTAAGCTCAATAGCGAGCAATTGGGATGACTTATCTCTAGAGCGAGCTGCCATAGCAGACTGTGGCAGCTCACAGATATATACCTCTAAGGATAATAAAAGAATAAACGCATCAGATTCTTTGTTTTCGTGTCAATGGGTTCCAATTCCAAACTTTCTAGACCAAAAAATACAGGATTTTTGCTTCGTTTGGGTCTTCTTCTTAGTGTGTCGATGGCAATCTACAATCTACATCAGTCAGCCCAGAGTTTGGCTATAAACTTGGCACCTTCAGTAGCGTCCATCAACTACTTTGGGTGCTCCGCGTATTTAGTAGCTCAACTATTCAATGTCAAAGCCCTGTGGATGATTCAGAGCTAGTAGCGCTTGCAGTAACAAACAGAACGCTACGCTTGGATTGCCTCTTAACAAATTCCTCCATACTTGCGAACTTTTTGTCTGCATAGCTGTTACCAATGATGTCATGATGATGGCTGATGGAGATTTTTTTGGTTGAGTTCTTACAAGTATGGTTATTTGTTTCTAAGCGGATTTATAAATAGATTTTACGTAAATAGGCTTTTTAATAGCAGATTCCCATAATTTACGGACTGTTATTGTTAAAATTAAGCCTTGTATCTTTACCAATAATGAAACAAAGACCGCATAGCTTTGCATAGTAGACCCTCCTATGTGGAAGTAGCTATCACAGGTAAAATTAGCTTACGAATCTATTTATATGCCTATTTTGGCGATAAAAAATGCTACCATTGCATTGTTAAGAACAACGATTCGTTTTTGTTTGAAACGAGCATAAGTAACCTTACAATACAATCTACTAACTGTAGGCCAATTCTCGTAATTTAAAACGTTCAAAATCTAGTCGCAGTCTCATCTCGTCAACAAACAAATGTCAAAAACTTGTTAAAATATAGGGAAATTTGAAGTATTTTTGACAGATTGAGACTGAGATCAGACTGTGAACGTTCTTAAAAATTACGAGAATTGCCCCTCTGATTTCCTGTGAGGTGAACTTCGTCCTCATGAAACTGATCATGGTACCTTTTCTCTCATTAAGGAAAAATCTTTCTCTCTCTTAGGTAACGTCTACGTCATAAAATATCTTCCCGCTATTCAGGTTACGAAGTCTTAGAACTTCTCTTATGAAATATCCGTCCGAAAGCTAATCGGTTATGAGTGGAGTACCGTTATAATTTAAATTATATCATTTTCTGATCTGTGTCGGAGCAGACGTTAAAAGCGCAACGAATGTGATTACACGCCATTTCCAGTGGAGTAGTTACAAGTTTTTCTTCGCCATTTCCATACCTAATATATTTCAAGTTATCAATAGTAATTCCAAGTTGGATTACTTATGATGTTGTAGTTTTGAGGACCCCCATATCCACTGTATGTTTGATTCAATTTATCGATATTGATTTCGGAATGCCATTCATTCTTTTATAAGTCCAAATGGCGTAACTTTTGTAAACTTGGACTTCTCGGAGACATGTAGTCTGTAGTGGCTCTGTGGCTAGGTTCAAACTTCGAAGACATTTTCTAACAGTTTTCTCTGTTATTCGATAGTTTTTAACCCGTCAAGCAGTATACACAATATTGTACCTACACACTCGTCTGCCACCAGACAGGTGCATTCCGTTTTAATTGATACAGGAACCAGACGCGCAGGCGCAGGACGAGGGCGCATAAAAGGAAATGTCACGCGCCATTACAGTTAACGCCTTGTACGCACCGGATACTGATACTAACAAGATGGACGTTAATTATAAAGTTTTTGGTGGTTAGGGACCAAAGAATTATCTTGGAAGTTTCTTGTTGTGCAAGCTGATGGATTAAGCTGATTGAATAATAAAATTATCATATAAATTAGAATTCATATTTATGTCACTTCGATATTAAATTAAACTACAATAATAATAATATTTATCATACATAACGCACTTATGGCAGGTTTTAATATTAAATTAAGCTTATTCGAAACACGTTAGATTAGAAGAATATCAGAAAAAAAAAATAATAACATGAATAAAGTTCAACAACTTTAGTTTCTAAAACTTGCAGATATTGTAATAATGTACTATACTTAAAATATTTTTTTGTGTATTGCTTTTTAAATGATTTCCGTCTTTAGAACTCTGACCACTTCTCTCCACGCGAACGCTCAATATTGAGTATGGTTGCCCCGGTTCCATCCATCTTGGACCGTATCTATCCAGCAAAGGGACGCAAATTCTATTTCTCACCGTCACCCCAACAGCCTGCTCCATACTCTTTACAGCTGTCTTCAGCTTATCTTGTGGCTGAAGATGTAAACTACAATGAACTGCTATTAACCATATGATTTGTCTACAGAACGAGATCAACAGTCAATATGAGCGCGTTACCACGAGCTCGCAACGGTACGCGTCACTGTCTGACGTCACACTAAGCCCCATCTTCACGTCACACGGAGTGACTCATGACCGGTAAGTTTGTCATAGTTTGATCATGAACATAATTGATACGATACGTAAGAAAGATGATGTAACGGCCTCAGATAAGTTGGGATAAGGACAGACACCGAGTGGGTGGCGAAGATGGTGGGTCGGACGACAGAATTGTGTATAAAAGGGAGAGCGTTTGGCCTGCGGTGGGTATCCCCCGACCCTTGCTCGAACAAGCGCCAGCCCGCGCCGCAGCTGAACCAGTAGCTTTAAACTCCCGACTGTGACCTCTGAGTTTGTTTCGGCGTTTCTTCTCAGAGTAGTCAGATAGGAAACGCCGGCCTCATCAAGCTTAAATAATAAAAATCTGATCCAGCCTGTCCCATCTTGCTGCCCTCCCCCAGCGACGCAATAAGCCGAGGTTCGTACCTCACAGGGGGTGCCCTTACCGTGTAGTCGCTTAGTTTTAGTAAAATTTTCGCCCCTGGCTTGGCTGGCCTGGCTTTGAGATTACTTAAGGCAACCACAGGATGGTCCGGTTAAGTACTCACGACCTCTCAATCTGTTTGTCAAGTTTGCTGGCTTTGATAACGTTCTTAGGACCGTTAAATAAATAAAGGTGGTTCATTAGGACTGGAAATGTGGCCCTAGATAAACACATTGATTAGCTAATGATTTAAAAACCTATGTAAAACCCTGACTTTGTGAAGTTGTAAACTTCTTCGTCTAATTTAAATTCCTATTCGTCCAATGAGACCACAAAAATATTAAACGAAAAAAAAAAAACAATAGCTCTTTCATCTCAAACTGTCTTCCTTGGATATAAAAGCGCTATTTCATTCATCAGTGACTAAGAAACAGCAAAGATTCATCAGTCTGACACTCTGACCTTGGTTTCACCTTAAATTCCTTTCAATGTCACCAACCCCATCTGTCTGCGTTAGTTTCAAGTATAAGTTGACATAACACCGACAAGGTCATATATTTTCACACTTTTTCAATGCATCTGCATACACTTATGCAAATACTGTTCACTGAAAATAATCTTTCTCATGCTTGCATCATATTTTAATTGAAGACTTATCATCGTGATTTTGATAAAGTAGAAAATAATGAAGTTCACTTACAAAATTAACATCCTGTGATTTTCGGTAATGGTTATCAGGAGACGATCAATAAAATAAACTTTTCAAAGTACCGTTTCTTCTTGGGTGGAGTATCCTGTCCTGATAGATGTTAAAGTAAGGCAAGCTTCAACATCTCTTAGTAACTCAAGCTCTTACAATTCTTCAAGATCACAGGACCTTACTGACACTATTCTTAGTTATAACATAATCTATCTCGTAAAATATTAAGTTAGAGTTAAATTGCTTATTAGTCTATTAGGCTAGATTGTAATTAATTACTAAACATTTTAGTTCTTATTAATAAGGAAAAAAAAAAAAACAGGACCTTATGATTGAATCTTAGAAATTCCCTTAAAATCAATCTTCAAAATGTGCTCTAACAAAAGTAACAAATCTGACATATCAAAGAACGCTCCACTCAGTCACCAGTGTTTACACTTACATTTTTCCGTTGCGTGCACCCGTCACCCTTATCTTCCATATTATGATATGGAAGATAATTGTCAAACAACCCTTTGTAAACATCCATACAACCACTTGGGATTGGGACACCTTGTGTGGTACTGGTATGTGGTAAACGCTTAACATATTATATTGTCATAAATAACTTTAACCGACCGATGGTAAAAATATGTTCTCGATGGATTGCTTAGCATGCGTCGAAAAGTCATAAGAATCCGTATGTTAGTTGTAGGTAATTATAGAAAACAGTCGTGACAGGAAGTCAGAAGCTCAAAAGTGTTTGGCCTCAAGATCCGGTCTTGTTAAAACGGCAATACGTCTAAAACTACAAACTCCTACTGTTGGTGGTCTGCTATCATTCTATACAGGGTCAAAGTAAATTAGCTAGCGAAACTCTACAGACGTGATGGGTATCGATATCTAAACAAGATTTAACAAAAACAAAAAATATTTTATGTTCTTTTTTGTGGGTCAGCGACCGCTTGTATTGTTGTTCCTTGAAGTATGAATTGAGAAAATCTAAAAGCTGTTAATTTGACCATGTATATATTTTTTTTTTTATATCCACGTGACATTAGTGAATTTTTTTTTTGTAACTCTTCAATAAAAGCCACTTTTAAGAATTGAAGTAAAAATGAACATTCAGAGTTGTTTTACATCATAAACATAAAAATTATAATGTGTCGTAAGTATACTATGAAATGCGTTATGCCTATTGCCTATCGAAGTAATGATCCGCGTAAGATTTATGCAACGCACGAGTTACCCTCATCAGGTAATCGGAAAACGTACGTGACTATATACGTAGTAAAATAGTAGTAAGTAAGTACGAACTTACACACTTATAAAATCACGTCGTGAAAGAAGGAATTGTGTTTCCATTGTGTATGATCGGCTGCCACACGTCTGAGGATGTGACTAAGATACTATATACAGGGCTATAGGTTAAGTCGACCTAGATCCTTTAAGAGGTTGTAATTTACACAATTCCTGATTGATTAAACTATGAAACACCGCAACCCAAACTTAACCGTTTTCAAGATATGGGACATTGAAGTTTTTTTTTTTTGCAATTTTAGTGTAGAGAATAATAAAGCAACTTATCTACTACACAAAAATCGCAAACACAAACAAATTACAGGCAAAACACAAAAAAAAAAAAATATGCCGGTAGACAAAAAAAAACTTTTTTTTTAAACTTCAAAGTCCAATATCTAGAAAATGGTTATGTTTGGGGTGCGGTGTTTCATAGTCAAATCAATCAGGAATGATGGAAACTACAACCTCTTAAAGGATCTAGGTCGACTTAACCTGTAGCCCTGTATGTGAATGCTGAGAGAGTTGAGCAGCAATTAGTCCGATCCAGCTCGTCCCTTGATGCCCCCCCCCCCCTAACGACATCCGAAATCCGTATCACCGTATCCCGCACTCCCACAGGGAGTGCCCTTAGCGTGTCGCTTAATTTATAAGTTGTATGCCCTTGCTGGAGGTCTTAAAAGGATAGCCAGCACCATAATTGCGTAACACACTATTAATCGGAATTTGAATCATTTTGAAGCAAATTGCTAATTCATTGCTTCATAAGTTCGAAAAATTTGTCTGCTGAACCCGTAAATAACGCAATGAATGTTGTTGGACTGTCAAAATGAAACCGATTCCAATTGATAATGTGTTAGGCAATTGCCCCGCAGGTTAAGCAGCCGACTACCTCCTAGAATTGACCTGCAAAATGACATTCACAAAAAAAAGTTGAGCCGTGACCCAAACACTAGGTCAAAACCATGATGTTCACTGATCTTGTTCAACAACTACAATAGCAGCTATTCAAACAAAGCGGATCCTAACAACAAATCATACTTACCGTATTCTATTCTACACTCATTTAGTTTTAAAAATATGATTGACGTGTAAAAGTGTTTGTACAAACCTACTTACAGAAATAAAGATCTTCAAGATTTTCAATCAAAACCCTTCCGTTCACATCAAAGAACGATAACGTCTGTATGTATTCATAGAAAAGCTTCCATCAATGGATATGTCAAACAAACAAACAAATATTGGGTCAAACGTTGCTATTGGTACAGTTGGCTTTGGGCCAACATTTTTATATGCCACGCTAAAAATTACGTCTACTGACGTAACTTGTAATAGACGGAACATGACGACTATGTTTGAGATAATTTGTCTATTTTGACTAGGTAATGTGTTACTAAGAAATTGGACCTGTTTTTGAGTCATATTTGAAAATGTAAAACAAATCGTTGTTTTGTGCGACTGCTTGAGATTGAGTCCTCTTTTATAATTATTTAATACCTCAAGCACATAAATGTACAGAGGCGGACTTAATGCCATTGTCATTTTCTACCAGTCAACCTTTGATGCCGAGACAAACAGTCGTAGGTGCAATCATGAGAATTAAGGAATAAATATTTTAAATATAAAGATACTCATAAATCTATTAAAATATAATATACTAGCTGCTGCCCGCGACGTCGTCTGCGTGAAGGCTCTAAAGCACCAAAAATACCTAAGATGCCAGTGTCGCTATAGTATTATAAGTACACGACTTTTAAAATAGCATTAAAATATAAGTTTTTTTTGCAAGCGAAGCAAGTGAAGAGAGTTATATGGGAATCCTGCTGAGTTCAGTCATAAGATGTAACTGAAGGAAATAGAGAAAATAATGCAGGAATACATTCCAGGACACAAAAGAGTAAAAATACGTACAAAGGTATCATACCTTACAACACTTCTCTATAAACTACGTTGGTAGTTATGTTGCCAGGAGCCAAAATGTAAAGAGAGTCAGGACTGGTGACGCGGGAGCAAGCGACGTACAGTTGCCCTTGTGAGAAGCAACTCGTCCTGTGATCGACATCCGCTGCCCTCAGTCTCTGCTCCTGCGACCTGCGACTTATGATGATGGTCATCGCGAAGCAAACACTCACGGGGAACTGTACGCGCTTGAACTGGAACGGTAAGTTATGAGGTATGAGGGGAATGCGTGGTATAAATACTGCCTCGCCGACGCCACAACCCGTAAGAATTTCCGCCTTAATGGTGTGCCTGTGGAGCGAGATGACTTTAAGGCGGGTTACACAACTTCGGAGGAGATAGGTTCCGAAGAAGCATAATCGGAACACCGACCTTCAGCTTGATGGTATGCGTTGGAAGTCCACTTGCTGACAGGGAGCTCAGAAATTCCACGGGATAATGTGTGGCGTCATCTTGCTCGACAACAGTGTTTATCGAGGTGTAGACCACTTTATTCTCAATTTCCGAGAGAATGCATTCGTTAATTGCTGCAACCTGATCATTTTTGGGCATCAAAATGGCCCGCTCACACACCCAAGAATTCTGCTGGTGCGGTATACGACTGATGTCCCCGTACACACAGCGAATTAGTTCTTCTAAGCTGGATACCACTTTACCAAGAGACTCTGGAAGCACCACCTGTCCACCTATCTCTTCTGGTAGAGTGCCTTCGCCAAGACTTAGAAGGACATCGGAGAATTCTTGAGCACGTGCATTGCCGCTGAGCCGAGCTCTCATATTAATGGTTAAGCGCAGCGTACGAACTCGTGACCACAACGAAGAGCGTTTCAACGAAGCATTCACCTCGTCAGCCCTCGAGCCCCGCGTCACCACTGGAAGCGTTTGCCGAAAATCACCACTGAACAGAACTGTGACACCACCCATCAAATGTTCGTTCCTGCGGATGTCCTGCAGGATTCTGTCCACGGCCTCAACTGCCTTCCTATTGGCCATCGTACACTCATCCAATACGATCAGAGAGCAATCCTTGAGCACGTGTCCCTTATCGCTGTTACGTGACACACCACAAACAGGCGTTTTGGCGCTCTCTAAATCGATGGGAATTTTAAACATGGCATGTGCTATATTCCCGAAGACGCTACAGCAATAGCAGTTTTGCCTTGCCTCCTGACCTCTGCAAGTATGCCAGTGGTAACAAATGTTTTTTCTGTTCCACAAGGAGCATCCAAGAAAAACATTTTACCCTGGTTTTGCCCAACGCTTTCAAAGACGGTGTCATAAAGTTTTTGCTCTGAAGAGAACAAAGCGACATGGTCATTTTGTATGGTGGTAATTTCGCCCGGATCGTAATTTGTCTCAGCGTTATACTCCCGATTTCCACGGTCTTGATACGGTGATGATTGGGGAGCTGGTAACCCATATTCGATCAGTGGATTGCCGCCGATAGAAATGACCACATCTTGAAGTGAACTGAGACAGGTGTTCAGCACGCGTTCATCAGTTACTTCGACTTCGTCTCCAGTAGCACGCCTCAAAGCCCGTAGAAAATCTTCAGACAGATGATGGCGATACTTCTCCCACAAAGCTACCGGGTTCGCGACTCCACAAAACACCAAGATGACGGCAAACAGATGACGCATGTGGCTGGGACTGTCACTGACGCTAGCCTCCGCGAGGGTGTCATGAAATGAAATGATCATCATCAATGAACATAACTTTTTTGTAATACTTAACACTGCATTTTTTTTAAATTGTCTTCGTCAACTCTGCTCAAGATTTTGAGGGTTTTGTTGGAACTTGAATTTGTCAAAACGAACTATACGATACAACTTTTATGAAGAAAATGCACATCACCATCTATGAATTTTAAGAATAACTAACTACTTACCTCGCCAACATGATCAAATTTAAATTATTAATTTCCAAAAAATGTTAACATGTAACTTGATTTGATTTTCATGAAATCTCATAGATGGCGCTGTTTTAAAATTGTCTTTATACTACTAAGATTCATTAAACTATATTTCTCTGCCCAAGTTACTTAAATGGAGTAGTTTTTATAGTGTAAAGCTAGATAACAGCATGGCTTACTCAAAAACAACATTTAAATATGCGTCGTTAGATTACACGCTGTCACAGAATGCGTAAGAAAAATAAAGATTCACAGCTTCTCCCCCGTAGATGATAGCGTGATAATATGTAGCCTATATGTTGACCTAACCTCTTAGTAATATTCATGCAAAATTTGAAGTAAATCCATGCAGTACTTTTTGAGTTTATCCCGGACAGACAAACAGACAAAAATTCTAAAAACTATATTTTTGGCTTCGATATCGATTGTAGATCACGCCCCAAGTATTCTTTTTAAAAAATATTCAATGTACAGTTTTGACTTTCCTACGATTTTATTATATGTATAGATGCCTAATTATATATGAATGTCTCTTGAGCATGATGTCTCGACTGGCAATGTTATTAGATTTTTGCATCAGTAAATTCTCAATAGCAGCTACAGTCTTTACTGATGGCCGGTTTATTTGCAATAGGCTCTCTTTTAAATGTAAAAAAATCCTTTTGAAACATAATATGTAACTGACTAAATGTGCAAGGAGTACTACATAATTATTTCTGCCAATCTCTTTGAAGAATATAAGTGTGATATTATGATTATTAACTTTGACTACTACTGACTTTTTTGAAGGAATCATCGAAGTCTACCTAGAAATAATATTTATACTTTTCTCAGTCGCGAGTTAGCGTTAAAACATTCCTTTCTCCTTACAATCGCCTCCGCCCTGTTCCAGATGCCTTCTAAAGGTCACCGGTTCATTTGGCTAGAACACGTCCTATGCTACGTTTATTTTGCCCTTACCATTGCTTTATTTATATTCAACACCTGTTGGGGGGTTTACTTACGTAATTTTGACGTTCAAAAAGTGCTGATTCTCAGTCTAGTTTGAATAAATGACGTTTGATGTTGTATAAAACGATATTCTAAGAAGGCTAACTCTTGCTTGAAGGTCAAAAACTAAATTATTTCAAAACATATAATTTATAAATATTAAAATATTTTTGGTATATATTATCAGTACAATGTATTAGCTATTCATGTCATATCAAATATTAAAATGTCTTTTCAAATCTGAATTTCAATATGACTAAGTTCTCTAGACGTCTGCACAAACAAAATTCCGAGAATTCTAAATGGATTCCTCTCAATGCCATTGGGATTCGCAAGGTCTTCCTAATTTCACGTCGGTCGGATCTCATTTATTAGCAGTCTACTTAATTGCTCGCGATTTATCACTTCCACGTTATAACGACATCTTAATCATTGACCAATCTTCGGAATTATTAGTTTGTAGCGGGTGCATGGTGAGCAGTGGTCACCCAGTGGTAACCGGGCCTTACGAGTTGTCGGTCGAGGTCTTCGGTTCGAACCCAAGCAGGCACTTTATGTGTAAATTATTTCATCACCACTGCTCTCAAAACTAAATATTCGAAGACATGTGACATCCACCAACCCGCATTGAGCCCGCGGGGTAGATTACAGCAGCCCACTCCCTCTCAAAGAGAGGAGGCTTGTGTCCCAGCAGTGGGAACATTATACACTGATTAGGCTACATTCTATGCTGAGGGTGCATGATTTGAAACTAAGACGTTTACTGCTGAGTATTGATCTCTCAACAAGCATCACCAATTCGCCACAAACACCATCTGGGCTACTCCGTAAAAATCTCACCGTGTAAACTTGCTGAAGTAAGTTGTCATTCAACCTGATTTCAGGGATTGTCACAGCTGACAGCTCACTTCAAAGTTGTGACGGAGCGATGTTTAAAAAGAAAGAAAATACCTACATTTATTTGCGGCAAAAATGATGCAGGGAAAAAGAACAAGTTGAGGGATATTTTTTTACAGAATAGATCGACAGTAAGGTGTTGCTCGTATCCAGGTGATGCCCAGGACCTTCACTAAGTCACCAGTCCACCGTGTGGAAAGCTCATACTGCGTACTTTATCCCTACATCCACTAACAACATTGGAAAATTACCTTTATTAATATCCAGTTGTTCTCAAAGAATCATGCTAACAGTACCACTTTATCTACAGGTCGTCCCGCATAGGCAGTCCAAGTTCGTACAGCGCATGCTCCACAGACAGCTCGTTCGCTGAGCAGGCGCTCGCTGACGCCAGTCTACTGCTGGAGATCAACCCTACTAACGACCATCTGCCCTCGCGACTGTACAAGATGGCGAGAGAATATTGGAAGTGAGTATCACAACACACAATGAGTATCAAACTGTCTCATATCCGCTGGTGGGCACCGATGCCAGCCGGACCTATAGCTGTTAGCGTAAACAACTTATTTATTTATACTTTCAACCTAGGCAAAGAAACGGCAAGATAGCACGGTATTTAGTCTGTAATCTATGTAATCAACAGATGTTCAAGATCTAAAGAAATACCTACATCCCTACTTCATATTATAATTTCGATAGTTACTCTTGTCTGTATTTTACCTTTTCTCGCCTAAACCACTGAACAGATTTCGATCAAATTTGGCAAGGAGATAGAAGCCATCCTGGGGAAGAATATAAGCTACTTTTTGTCCCGGTAGCACGTTCCCGTGGGATAATCTCCGACATCAACGCGGGCGAAGCCGCGGGCTGAAGCTAGCTACAATATAATTATATCTTGCATCATATTCTAATTAGAATCGATATCGAAGTTTCGTCATGCCTATACTTAAATAGCCTTTATTGCTGTTTCTTTCTTATCATTATTACATATTAAAACATGCCTTTCATGCCTACTTTAAACTAAATAAATTTAACTTTCATTTGAATGATCGGCAACTGGATGTTTGTATGAAACAGCTTGTCTGTTGACAAAGGCCTCCTCTAAAGATTTCCATGTATTCCTGTCTCTTGCTAAACGAGTCCATACCGGACCAGCTATTTTCTTGAAGTCATCTTCCCATCTTTTCGTTTGTCTGCCTCTATTTCTTTTACTATCTCTTGGATACCATTCTGTTACTAACTTAGTCCATTTCTCTTTACTTTCCCTTAGCATATGTCCCGTCCAACGCCATTTAAGCTGTCTGTAAACTGTGTATGCATTTTTAAATTTTGTTTTCTTTTTAATTTCTTGTAGTTTCACTCTGTCTTTTCTTTTTATGCCTAGGATACTCCTTTCCATTGCGTTTTGGCAGACTTTTAATTTATTTTCTTGTATTTCTGTTAACGCCCATGTCTGGCACCCGTATAGTAAGCATGGCATAATGCACATTTCGTATACTTTCTTTTTTCCTTCCATTGGCATATCTTTATCCTTCATTATTTCCCTAAGAGACCAAAATCGTTTCCAAGTATTAGTTATTCTTCGTTCTATTTCTCTATTCATGCAATCATCTGTAGATATAAGTTGGCCTAAATATATATATTCATTAACATTTTCTATTTGTTCGTTATTTACTGTAATTTGTTCGTTGGTTACTGTTTGTGGGACATTTGTCATAATTTTGGTTTTAGTTAGGTTCATTGTCAGGCCGGCCTTAGCACTTTCATCGGATAGTTGCTGCAACATCAGTCCCAGAGTTCCTGCGTCCTCTGAGAACAAAATCAAATCATCCGCGAAGCGTAGATGGTTGAGATTTTCGCCATTTATATTGAGGCCCTTTTTGGTCCAGTTTAGGTTCCTGAAGATCATCTCTAGCACTGCTGAAAATAATTTAGGTGATATAGGATCTCCTTGTCGTACACCTCTTTTAGTAGGAAATTCGTTGCCCGTAGATTCAAGTTTAACTTGTGCGGTGCTCGCTGTGTATACGTTTTTAATTATTCGTATGTATTTTGCTTGCACCCCTTGTCTTTTTAGAGCGTCCCATATATACTCATGTTCCAATGTATCGAACGCTTTGTTAAAGTCAACAAATCCTATGTAATACGTTTTATTATATTCCCTATATTTCTGTAGTATTTGTCTTAGGGTGTGAATGTGATCTATAGTTGAGAATTTACTTCGGAAACCAGCTTGTTCTTTAGGTTGGTTTTCATCTAGTGTATGCCTATACTTAGCCATCAATAATTTAGCGTATTAGACAGTGGCTCGGCTTTTTATTATCAACAAACTTTGCAAGTCAGTGCTTAGTAGTTTACTGTCAAGAAATAGTCTGGTAGTATCAAGCCAGCAGGCAACAATACACATGTATTTTCACAATAATTTGCTCTTAGTGTGCCGTGCCTCGGAAAGCGCGTTAAGCCGTTGGTCCCGGCTGTCATTCGTTGATCTTTGACAGTCGTTACGGGTAGTCAGAAGCCCGAAAGTCTGACAACCAGTCTTACCAAGGGGTATTTATTTAATACTTCAAGCACATACATGTACAGAGGCGGACTTAATGCCATAGGCATTTTCTACCAGTCAACCTTTGGGTGATGCAGAGACAAACAGTATCGGATACCCAGTAGCTGGGTTGTGGAGGTCAGATAGGCAGTCGCTCCATGTAAAATACTGGTATTCAGCTGCATCTGGTTAGACTGGAAGCCGACCCCAACATAGTTGGGAAAAGGCTAGGCTGATGATGATGACTTTGCTTTTAGTGTGCATGCACACGAGCGGCACGTGTCAACGGCAAAGGCAACAACAGGCGTCGACAACCGTCGCCGCCGTTCGTGTATTTGACTACGGTTGCTACGGTATTCAATCAAATACTCGATCGGCACGTTGTCGATTGTTGTCGCAGCCGCAGACGCGTAGACCTTTGCCGTTGACGAGTGCCGCTCGTGCGATGAACTCTTATTGTCATTGAGTGCAAAAAACTTTTATAATTTAGTCAGGTCATTCTTTGACACGTGCCAAGTGTCAAAAACTTGTCTAGTCCACACACAAAATGGTTAAAGTCTGTTTTTTTAATCTCGGAGACTAAATTGACAAGTACAAATGGCAAACTGACATAGATTGCAATTAAGTCAGTTTTGGCATTTTCATTTGTCGATTTTGTCTCCGAGATTAAAAAACAGACTATAGACATTAATAAAGTTAGCTGCCTAAGTACTTATTTCTTTTGTTGACTGTGAATACAAAAAAGTATAATTACTTATGTGTGTCACGATTCGGTTGAGCAAAAAGCTTCGCGAGCGCTGAAAAGCTATTTAAGTAGTCGGCTAAACATAGATCGAGTTAAAACATCCTAATTTATATTGTGCCTAGAGCAAAAGCGACTTTGTACAGACGCCAGCAGGTCAACCTACCCCAATCTGTCAAAATTCTTTGATAGATTTTCAACTTTAGCACAAAGGAATAAAGTTCATATTCAATTGGGAAAATCTGACAGATTGGGGTAGCTTGATGTGCTGGCCACCGTACGTAGTACGAGTCGAGTTCATTAATATATTGGCAGTGACAAAGTTTCAAAATATTATAAGCGTCAAAATGATGATCATTTTAACGCTTATAATATTTTGAAACTATAAATGTATGTTAACATTTTATTTATGTCTAAGTTTGTATAGAACTATATGATCATTTTAACGCTTATAGTATTTCGAAACTTTTTCACTGCCAATATATTAATGAACTCGACTGTACAATAGCTAACATTTATTTGAAAACATAAAATCAACAAAAAATAGCAAAATTAAATCCTAACTTAACTAAAACAAAAAATAAACTAAAATATAGCGTTGAAAAATTCATCCGCATCGCTGTCGACTGGTAATGTACCCAAGAGACTGGCGGCATTACCACGTTGAATGGCAATGCTTAGCTTCTGGCCAAGGTAAAAGCCAGAATTATTACGTAGAATTAATTATACTAAAACTTAACACCTAAAGCGAATAAAATACTAGATAAATATACTCCAGTACGTATTTTTCTGCTGTGCATGAGGTCTTGGTTTCGATTCCCAGGTCGGGCAAAGTGTTATTGGGAATTCCTAAGTAGCAGCCTAGAGTCAGGATTTGTGTCTACAAAGTACTCTCAACCAGACGGTTGATAGAGATAGGCTCGCCTCCTATTACATAAGACTTAAAAATAACTGGTGAAAGATGGGTGTACTGTAGGTACATCTCTGCCTAACCCTTCAAGGATTACAGGCGTGATGTTATATGTGTTGTCTACTTCAATGTGGAGTTTACGCGCTTAGGCATTACTACGAACACTAGAGCGCACTATACGATAATACTCAACATTCAGATAGTGTTTACACACTTGTGATAAGAACCGATATTGAAAATGATGCCAAAGAGTATAAAGACAAAAGTAAATAGTTCAATGTTCACAGTCTCCGCAACTACAGTATTTTTATCTTACGAAATGACGCGCACTGTGCTTGTGGTAACCAAGTGTACAAACATGCTGTGAACACACCCTCACACACCCTCACACCCTCTTCCAACTTCGCCAGTTTCTCGGACGGTACCTACCAAAAACTCCTGCGCTTACAAACACATTCACAGTGTATTTGTATACTTGGTAACCACAAGTAAAGCGCGCGTAGCTTCGTGAGATAAAAATACTATACCACAGCGTAACAATATCAATGTTGTTTAATGTCTACTCAATGGCTAGATAATTTGAGTAGTTCTGAAAATAGACACCAGCTGGCGCGTCAGTCTATGTAGACCTGTCAAAACATTGTTTTCGAGTACACTCTTTAATGTTTAATGTAGAATTCACAAAACGATGCCTTGTTTATGTGTTGTGCCACATTGCTCTTCAAGAACAACAGGGCATCGTTTTCCAAGCGATTTAAAAAGGAGAAAGACGTGGCTCATTAAAATACGTCGAGATAAATTTGAACCCACACCATATTCTCGAGTTTGCAAACATCACTTTCTCAAATCAGATTATGTGATGCCCTTGGACCCTGTGACTGAAAACCGTAAGTAATTGATATTTTTTGTTAAATTGTTTACGATTCACGAATGTTATAATACCTATATATAACATAACATTATTTATCAAACAATTGCTGTTTATGCTGGTACCTAGACCTCACAAAGTATGTTTTGTTTTGCAGCTACACTCAGGTTGAAAAAGAATGCTGTACCAAGTCAGTTTGCATGGACCAAATCTCAAACAGAATCTGTCATCCAACGGGCAGAGCGAGCCAACAGAAGATTGCAATCCAAGAATGTTATACTTCCATCTTCATCAAAAACCACTGAAGACTCAGTTGAGGAGATATTGCAAGCTGAAGTATATCACAATATAGAAATATCAGTTAATGAAGTGGCGGTAGAGTGCTCCACAAAAAATATTTCTACACAGTGTGAAAGTAGTGAAAAAATTATGTGTAATGTAGCTACTAATACAATCAGCGAAGGCAATATAAGTGCATTTAACATTCTCTCATTACAAACTGTTGCAAAAAGGGTAGAACTTAAATTTTATACAGGTTTTGACTGTTATGACCATTTTTGGCTGGTATTTTCTATACTCGGCCCTGCTGTAAACCACCTAATGTACTTCCAGTCAGGCTCAGCTAAAAGAATTAAAAGACATTTATTGTCACCTGCCAATGAATTTTTCCTAACAGTAATTAAATTAAGACGTGGTATGACTAACAAAGAATTGGCATTCAGATTTGATATTAGTGAATCATCAGTTAGTCGAATTTTCATAACATGGATAAACTTTTTATTTTGCCAGTTAAAGGAACTAAAAATTTGGGTTCCTATTCATGTTGCTGAAGAAAACATGAAGGTAAAGGGTCAAAAATGCTCCAGCACTGTCATAATAGACTGCACTGAAATAAAAATAAATCAATCTAAAAACCCAGTTTCTCAACAGCAAACTTACTCCTCATATAAGTCCAGCAATACAGTTAAAGTTTTGATAGGCATGTCAAGTATTGGAACAGTAACATTTGTTTCTGATGCTTATGGAGGTGCAATAAGTGACCGAGCTTTATTTGAGAACTGTGGTTTGCGTGATCTATTAATAAAAAATGACATTGTGTTAGCAGATAGAGGATTCCAAATTCAAGATCTCCTAGCAGCCAAAGATGTGAAAGTCAATATGCCAGAGTTTCTTAAAAAAAAGGCTGGTCAGCTTGAACCTGAACAGCTTGACCATTCTAAAAAGACATCCTCTAACAGGATACACATTGAAAGAGTTATTGGGTTGGGCAAAACCTACAAAATCCTCAAGGGCACTCTTAGCTCTAATTTAGTTCCTTTAGCCAGTAGGATTATATTTGTATGTTTTATGCTTGTCAACCTTCGAGAAAATATAATGGAAGGAAAAGAATAGTGTCAATAAAATAAATGTCTGAATGATTGTGTTTTATTGTTATTTAAAAATATAAACCTTATTTATAGTGATGAAAAAAACAGATTAAACATAATTTTTGCAGCTATTTGGATCACCTGATTACTTTTTTCACACTGAATAAAATTTCATAACTAACGCTGGAACAATAAACTCATTGTAAAACTGCTTTGTTTTTGGTATTATTAAGTTCCTAATAACATCATCATTTCTAACAACAGATATTATCTTGAAGTCTTTTTTGGTCCAAACACAGAAATCACAAAACTTTCTACCCGTTACATACATTTGTGTTTGGACCTGATAATAATAATTTGAGCTACGCTTGAGATTTAACACATTATCCATAATTTCTAAATAGTCTACACTTTCTGCAGTGATATCTTGTTCCCGTATGGTGTAGGGGCATTTCACTTCTAAAACTGTTAGGCTGCATACCAAGCCATCAGGGGAGCCAGCTAAGAAACAATGCTCAGGTGCTACAAAAAGCCCACATGGAACAACATTGTTTGTTGTAGCATTTGTGTATGCTGCAATAGCATTTTTCTCATTCAATTTACCCCATTCAGTCGCTTTACATTTGAATTTTTTTGGGTTTATGATAGAATCCGTAAATAAATTCTTGTTTTTTCTCTCTGTCATATGAACTATAGTTCCAACCTTAGATGCAGTAATGCGCAAGGATCTTTCTATAAACCAAATGGGGCTATTATACTGAGCCCTCGTTTTCTTCTCTAATGCCACGAGGGCTTCTGTTGAACCTTGTATACGATTCCAGATAAATTGATATGCTAGTGGCATGGACAAATAATCATGGTCGTTGATGAGACCAGCAGTGGAAGCAGCAGTAAATGCTCCGCTTAGAGCTAGTGTTCGCTTCTTGGTGCTATTGTAGTTTATCACTGCATTTCGCACATTGTCATTGAATGATGGACTATTTCGATATTCATTTGGTCTTGGATCGTAGCACATATTGTACATTTCCTTCTTTTTGACACCGTAAATGGGTACCGATAAGTTAAGCTGTTCAGCTTTTTTTGGTGATACTTCCACTTTACTTCTTTTAGGCATGTGCCATGTCTGTTTTAGGTCTGTGCATGTTTTTCGTATGCACCAGGTTCCATGCTCCCTAAAGTGCAATATTGCATAGGATACTGTAGCAACATGTTTACAAACCGCTTGTGTACCTTTGCCAGCAATGCATTCACAGCTTCCCTCAATAATATTGCCTTCTTGGTTGATCACTAGTTTCACAAAATATGTCAAGGACTTTGTCATTTCGCTGTTTACTTGAGCTCGATAGAAGCAGCATTCCATAAAGTTTGACACAACTAAAGCTGTCAAAAAATTTTCCTTCATCATGTTATACCCTTTTCTGTGGACTGCCGCATGCATGGTCATGCCTTCCTGCTCTTTGTAAACTTGCAGAAAGTAGTGGGTTATATGAACTATATCCATTTTTGGCACTACATTAGACTTCTTCACACTAACAAATGATTCATCAGGCGGCCAAGTTAAACCCACTATGTCATTTTCATCTTTTGTAATAAAATTATCACTTTCCTTAAAGTTATTATTACGGTCGTAGGCAGCCAATCTGAAAATAAATATAATGAGTTATTAAACATGAATAAAACGACAAACTTTCATTATAATCTTTTTAAAATTGTGGGATTAAGTGAGTTTCCAACACTTACCTCTCAATCAGAGCTTCCTTCTTGCCAACACATTTCGCATTTCTACTCCTCAATTCAATTTTCAGCTCATTTACGGTCCAGCTACCGTATTTATCGACCATTTTCAAATTATCTCATAATAAATCCTCAGTAAACAGTCGTATGAAAAATATTTGAAAATTTGACAGGTCTACATCTACAACAGCGCTCCCTAGCGGGAGAAATTGCGAGAATCGTTGCCATTACACAATACACAGATACGATCTGGAACGCACACGTCATGACGTCATTTCGCGTTTGTATGCGGGTATTTGTAATATTAATTTCAAAATTGGAACGGTCAACTGTCGTAATCATGCCTGTTGTAATACCAGCTGGCTGGACGAAATGATTTTGTGTGAAAAGTTTTAATATTTATTGACTAATTTATTGTAGACTATTATTTATTTAAATATTGTAACCAAATATGACTAGTGTTGTGGCTTATTTGGAATTGGAGGAGACTGTGGAAGAAGTTTTTACGCTAAGGTAGGCCAGCAGGCATGTTAATCTATATACCAATAATAAAGCTGAAGAGTTTGCTTGTTTGAACGCTATAATCTCTGGAACTACCAATCGGATTTGATAAAATCTATTTGCATTTGATAGTCCAATTCTTGAGGGGTGATGACCTATCTCCCCAAGTTCCAATTACCCCAAAGCTTTATTATTAACTAAAAGTTGTATAATGTAATCGTGAATGGTACAGTCGCCGAATCAATGTTTACGTACTACGTATTGTTTAATGTTATTTGTTACTACTTGAGAGAACCAATGGGGTAAAAAAACGTAATCTTTTCATTGCAATTTAAGCTTAATTCACAAAACTCCCTGAATATATCACGAAGACATTTAAAAACATAATTATATCACAAATTATACACAGGTAGGTACATAGAGAAAATATACCTTTCAAAATAAGGTTAATTTTAACTAGGTACTGATTTTAGTTTATTCTAAACACTTTTGGACAAGTATGTACGAGGATTGGTCAAGTGTGAACTTTACAAATAATTTTATTTTATACTTTGAGGACGTTGGGAATGAATGTATGAAAAATTATTTTGGGGAACTTGGAACTTGGCGAGTTAAATACATATAGTTTGGATTATTGAATTATTTTAATGAATTTATACTCTATAATACACTGTGATGTCTATTGGCGATAGCAGCTGTAATCCAGGCCAAACGCTTAATTAGTTAACACCTTGCTTGGCACAGGTACAACTTTTTAAAAGATAATAACTTTTCTTTTTTTTTTTATAAGCCTTTACTAAGGCCCCTCTTTCCCACTGGCCACTCTGGGCAAGTGCCCAGAGCCCCGCGAAAGACGGGGGCCCCCGGCCTGCCCTAATAAAAATCATTCTTTGCAGCCGAAGTGCCATTCTACGCATTATTAGTACCCGATTCAATGACAAAATAAATGATTTTCAGTGCGAATTTTAAGCGCATCAACATGTATATGCTAAGAGTTACTTTTTCAAATCATAATTATTACAATTATCATGTGATTATAAAGAAATAAAAAAAATTGTTGAATAATTTTAGAATTTTGCTTATCTACACAGGGGCCCCGTGATCCTTATGTGCCCAGGGCCTCCAACAGGTCAAAGACGGCCCTGCCTACACTGTCCCACTGATGAGCAAATGCCTCCCCCAAATCCTTCCTTAGAGCCACCTCGGTCAATAGCAATAAAGCACTATATTTTAAAAATTAAATTGAATTATTAAAACACATCCCCGTCGATGATTACCACTTGACAGACAGCATACTTTGAACTACTCAAGTCGTTTAAACTACCATAAAACCTGTTGCTACTTTACTATTAATCAAATTCCACGATTGGTTAATAAACCTTATTCACACTATAAACAAGGCTAGGTACTCACAACATGACGTGTCCTGCAAGTAGCCGGCTAGGACGGTGACAATAAAATTAGATATTATGTTCTATATTTGCTTTGCGCCGCCGCGCGCAAATGCCAAGCGTTGCCAAACTCATGCAGTACACTTTACTCATCAACTGTGATAAGTGCATTTTGGAAACACGCTGTATTCTCAAGTAACACTATTTAATCACTCGCGTCTTATTTCTGAAGTATTCTTAAAAGAGTTTATCTATTCAGTGCTATTTGTTTCATTATCTTGCATCACTTGCGTCCAATACTCTGTTATGGGAGAATTTTCGTCACACAACCGAATCAATAGTTGTTAATACTGTCTGAGGACTGCAGAAACTGGGCATAAGTCAGCAATTTTATACTTCAAGTGGCACAGTGATATAAGTTTCCATCTCACTGACTCCATCAATCATGTATGAAGGGCTAAGGTGCACAGAAATCGTGAGGTATATATCCTTTACGTGTTTGATTATACGTTTCGTGTCGACTATAGTGTATTAGAGTTACAGTTTTATTATGTATTTTACGGTTATTGGGCAGTTCTCGGCTACATATGGTTCTATTTACAAGATTTACAACTCTAGTGAGCGTTAGTGTGTTTGATTATCGTAAAACGTGTGATGTGTAAATGGAGTGTTTGGTCAGTGTAAATAGTAATAATTGTACCATATCTACAGACTAAAGGTTATAAATACTAGACTGGTCTACTTTTGAGACTTCCTGTATCCATTAATCATGATAGTACTTCTACTTTTTTTTTGCACGAGCAATGTTTGTTGATAAGACGCAAAAAATATGTCAATCAAAAACTTTATTTTGTCAGCTAACTAATTACTTAGTTATCAGTGAGCGCATTTGACTTAAAATTTTAATGAACATTATTCTGATACTATATTTAAATCTTCTAATATATAAAATTCTCGTGTCGATGTTTGTTACCAAACTCCTCCGAAACGGCTGGACCGATTTGTATGAAATTTTGTGTGCATATCGGGTAGGTCTGAGAATCGGCCAACATCTATTTTTCACACCCCTATTTTTTTTTAGCAAAATTAAGTTTGCGGGGTCAGCTAGTTTTATTATAATTATAATTAATTAAATAATAAACTCCTACTGCCCCACAACAAGTCGTTTTAAAGAGCTATCGATTTATTTCCGACTTACCACGAAATAACAGTAATTTCGCAAAGCAAAGACCCAATTAGGAGTGTGAATCTTATACCTCTCTAGTGTTACATATTGTGTCCTGATTTTCTCAGTGGACAACCAAGAATATCTGTAGATTTACATATCTATCTAATAGCACTTTCATCTTTTCCCCAGCAAATACCCCAAGACAGACTACACTTATTCACCCTTGTCTAAGGACCGCGTCGAACTGGCGCCTGGACAAGTGGCGATGCCGAACATGTCTCGACGCTCCCTGTCTCAATTCCGAGTGCAAGGCCCTAATACCAGCGCGGATGAGGTCGACCGTCTGTCAGCCACTACTTCTTGGACAACCAGCACTGTTCGACGGCGGTATACGGTGAGTGAACTGCCTACCGATTCTGTAAAAATCTCACCGTGATAACATAGGTGAAGTGAGCGCAAAGTGAACTATCAATAGAGGCAATCCCTAACATCAGGTGGAATGACAGCTCACTTCACCTTAGTTTTTACTTTGAGATTTTTACAGAATAGCACTGCTGTTTATTTTGAGAGATTTAGAACATTTCGAACTATTGTTAAGAATCATATTCTCAACTTCCCCGAAAGATGGGGAAATTACTTTAGAGTGCGGTCTCTTCTTTTGTGATATCCGCAACTGCCCCAGATGGAGGGTAATGCTTTTCGGGTAGGACCTATGTTAATTTGTCTGTTCCTTAGTGATTTCCCTTGGACTTGACTTAGTTTTTTCTCACGTAAGTATCCTTTTGTATCCTTGATGTAAAAAACGTCCTTTTTAACCCCCGACTCAGAAAGAGCGGGTGTTTTAACGTGTCTGTCTGTGTATCTGTCTGTGGTATCGTAGCTCCCAATAGGATGAACCGATTTTCGTTTAGTTTCTTTTTCTTATACGGAGTCTGTGGCTAACTATGATGCCTCTTTCCTGAAATTATAAACAAAGTAAAGATTTAAATAAATAGCAAGCAATTTCAATATCACCTACTGATAACAGCATACTACGAAAACTTTTCTCAGTTCGATGTTTATGAATAAGAGACTAGTCAGCGGCGGAGAGTTCAATAACCTAAGTTCAGTAAGCTATGAGACGGTATACTTTGATTCAGGAATGCACAGCTTAGTCCCAACCTCAACCTTAGATGAATCATACTTATTATGAGGAAACATCAAACCAGTCGGTAATAGTCAATTGTTTCATCTTTGATATTATCCTGTTATCATACCAAACAATAAGAAATTTTTATCAAAGAATATTTCGTGTCAAAAAAGTCAAAAGTCGAAGCATTTATTTTAAATAAGCACATAAAAGGCGCTTTAGAACGTCAAAACCCTCGTCGTGGTCATAAACCCTCAATCAACTCAGCCTTTCCCAGTCCATTGTTGGATATAGGCCTCTCCCAGGCTGTGCCACAACACCCTGTCCTCCTCCTTTCGCATCCAGTCTGTCCCAGCCACCTTTTAAGGTCGTCGATCCATTTAGCTGGTCATACAGGGTGTATGACCAGCTAAATGGATTTTGACATAAAACCAGATGTTAGGCTCTCGCTGTTAATATCCTGTATTCGATCTTGGAACATTGCGAATATTATCATTTGTATCTAGGTACTTTATTCAAAGCCCACTTGCACCAAAAATCACTAAATGCGTTTAGCTCTATAAATATTTAAATAAAACATCTCTCGGTTTCTGTCTCCTTCAAACGTTATTCGTCTGTCTGTATTTGTCGTATTAATTTGTGGTACATACTACCCTAAGGGCCTTATCACACTGGCGATTTACAAGCAAGTCCAAAGCGAGGCGAGTGCGCAGCGAGCTCACCGCGAACGCCAGAGAATGGCGTCGACGGCGCACTATTCGCCTCGCTTTGGACTCGCTTGCAAATCGCCAGTGTGTTAAGGCCCTAAATGTTTATGTGATAGAAGAAATCCCAAGCATTTTAACTACTTAATTACTTAAATGTTTTTCACCACCTCACATCATCCCTCTTTCCTTCCCCAGGCAATAGACAGTTCAGATGACGAGAGCTCCTACCCTCACCGGAACGGCGGCGCCTTCACGGCGGAACAGCGCTGGTGGATCACCAGGCTGCTCGTCACCATGATCACCACTATCACCACCAGCACTAAGAACACGTGGAGGAAGGTCGTGGGGCCCTCGCATCGGTACCCGTACACAGATCGGAGACCGGTGAAAGGTATATTGATGTTTCGATTTTAATTGAGTAACAGGAAGATAGAAAATAGTAGGAGTAATTCTGCCTTTGTAAATGCAGGAGTTGCAATATAACTGTTCGAGAAAAACGATTTTGATGGTTTTGCTTTTGATAACCAATTTAGATCAAAGAAAATGGGGGATATTTGATTGTTGTATTTTGGCATTAGCTGCATTGTTCACTGCGTTGACTTATGCCATTAACTTTTTTTTTCTCCTATATCGATATGTTCTCGATATTCTTCGTCTTTTAATTAATGCCTATAAAGAAAATAGGTATAATACGTCAGTAACTGACGTTATTTTTTTACACATTACAATAACTTGCGACGATTTATTCGCTCAATAATAGTGTAAGGCGATTGGCACACTGCACCGCATCACGCAGCGGGATGCAGATAACGTGCCCCCGCGCATGATTTTTTACATACAAATTCAATAAAAACGCTCTTCCGTGCCGGGAATTTGGCTCCGTTTCTCTCGCTCCGTCGCGTGAAACGTTGCAGTGGGTGATCCGCCTAAAGAAACGTTCTGTTGTTTATGCTGACTTCTATAAAGGAAGGGGACCCGACCTAAATACTAATCACACTAATATTATAAAGGCCAAAGTTTGTGTGTGTGTGTGTTTATATGTATGTTACTAATTCACGCTCAAACGGCTGTACCAATTTTGATAAAATTTTGTATGGAGATAGCTGACACCCTGGATTTACATATAGGTTACTTTTTTATCCCGATGTTCCCACGGGATCGACACTTACGCGGGTGAAATCGCGGGGCGCAGCTAGTATTGATAATTAGGAAAAATGGAAATTATATTAGCCTAGGGTAATTTGGGAACAGTCACAGACACATGTGATAAACTCGCAATGTCGTGTACACAGGACACATCAAGCCATACATTTCCAGTTTTAGCTGACGTCGCATTGTATGTCTTTTCGTACAATGAATTCAGCTTATAGATACTGGAAATATATAGATTGATATGTCATAGTGCTTTACTGTTTCGTTCTCAGCGAGCCTGCTATCACGGAGCGCGTCGGTGGCGGCGGCTCCCTTTGTATGGATCTACACGATGATCAAGAACACTGTAACAACCACTGTCACGACTGTCACTGAAACTGTTAGTACACCTTTTTCTTTTATTTACACTTTGTTATCACCCCCAGCGGTTAAATGTTGCTTATCTTCACTGGGCGACCTAGACGCATACCGCAAGAGTTCGATCGAGGTCTAGAAAAGGATGCCTGAAAGGATTTAGGGGAGGCCTGTAGCGGTATCTACAACGCCATATGCGAACAACGCGTCATACTGACGTCACGCAAAATCCTGCATCTCGTAAGCAAGGTTTACCGCGCAACTAGCATAAATACAACGGCCCGACATGAACCATCGGGCAGTCGCCCGCCAGTCACGACACCCGTGTGATTGGAGGATCCTCCTTTTTATATGAAGGTTGAGTGAACTTTACATCCTGTTCCTCATACCTCTTAAACTAGGCCTTTGCTCAGAAGTGGAACAGTGTACGCTTCTCAAATGTTCACTGAATTTTCTCTAAATCTTCACTGAGAATGCAGATTACTCGACGATCAACCAACAATTAGACCTCTAAGAACACTAACGTCGAGTTTTAAACCCCTATTTCACCACAAGATATTTAGGTGATGTGTGTTTTTTTTAATAGGGACTTTTTCTCTCTTTCTTTCTTTTATTACACCATCCTGATTTAGGAAGGGGGTCCATGAATATCGCGTAGTGTTATAAGGTTTCTATAAGCGCATCGCGAACTGTCAGCGTTGTATCGTCTCGTGCCAAAATGAGACATGAATATTTGGTGAACAACGCTTTATGGTTCTTCTGGCGCGTGGTTCAAATCGGAACTAACGCCGCCATCTTGTTTTCTGTTACAATTTCACACATGTTTACAAACAACGCCCCCTTTCAATGTCATTCATACACCGAAAGATCCTTCACTCTACGCATGTGTCTCGCTTCGGCTCGAGTCAATGCGAGGACTAAATCTAGCCATACAAAAGTAACCAACTCATTAAAAACTAATTGTTTCGCAGCTATCACCGAACCACGTGGGCGTGAACAAGAAATACATCGCACAGAGCTACCAAGAGAAGGCTGTCGCTAAGAAACGATGGTGGCCGTGGTTCCTGCTGTTTTTGCTGCCAGTACTCGGCTACGGATGTAAGTACTTTAGTTGTATTTAATACAATGGCGCCGATTCTGTTGTTCACAAACTAAACTAAATTTAAGTTCAGTGCATCTTTTTCTTTCTATTTCAATATGAAAAGGACAGAAAATTAATATTAGTTTAGTCCTGTCAAATTAGACAGCGCCTGACGTAAATTGACGTATTTTTAATAGCTAATTTTTTAATCTCATCTAACTTGTCTATGGATTATCTAATTTGACAGGACTAAACTAATATTTTATCTTCTGTCCTTTTCGTAATTAAATAGAAAGAAAAAGATGCACTGAACTTAAATTTAGTTTAGTTTGAAAACAATAGAATCGGGGCCATTATCTAGCTTTTATACAACATTATTTTTTGTGCCCGGTTGATAGCAACAAGTTTGCCCCTTATTATATGAGACCTGACATAATAGGCTTGTCAACTGAAAAAATCTAATTAGTCCGTCAGTTAGATTATCAAAAAATATTTGACCCGTATTTTTTTCTTTTGTTACGTAAACCAAAGTTGACGAAGATACGACGCTTTTAAAATTCTCAATACGTCACACCTTGGTATAATTTTTAATGCGTTCTGACGTCACGAGCCCCCACTACCGAGTTTTGATGAGTTTTATCTTTGTCAATATTCATTGATTTACAGAAACAAAAAAATACGTGTCCATTATTTTCCAATACTCTAACTGACGGACTAAATAGATTTTCAATTTATTGAATTTGAAAACTAGCCTATTGGCGAAACGTGGGTGTACAGTCACCAAAAGAGATAAGTAAACAAGGTCGTCGGATCTAGTTGAAATTTAGTATGAAACCGATGGATGTTTTTGAATGAAATTTAACTTGATAAATGAACTGTTTGTTTCCTATTAATTAAATTAAATTTTATTCAAAAACATCAACCGGATTCTTACTAAACTTCAACTATTATCCGACCCTGGTTACTTATCTCTTTTGGTGACCGTACTACAGGTACACCTTTGCCTAACCGGTCAGGGATTACAGACGTAATGTAATGATTGTTATGTTATTATTTTTTGTTCAAAAATCCACGAATGACAGTCGTTACGGGTAGTCAGAAGCCCGAAAATCTGACAACCAGTCTTACCAAGGGGTATAGTATTTTCCAGTAACTGGGTTGTGGAGGTCAGATAGGCAGTCGCTCCATGTAAAATAATGGTACTCAGCTGCATCCGGTTAGACTGGAAGCCGACCCCAATATAGTTTGGGAAAAGACTAGGCAGATGATATGTTATTATTTTTTGTTCATATGAAAGCTAATAATGATTGTAAGAGTGCATGTTAAAATTATAGCGACAGAAAACCTACTCAAATCGATTGTATTAAAGATTCCGAATTGTCTAATTTCATATTTCGCACATACAAAAAATAACGTTGTATAAAAACCAAATGCATGGCTGATCTTACGTATACAGGGAATACAGGGGGCAGGCACCTCGACGCACAAACTGAAACCATGAATTCATCAGACCCCCATGCGTTGAAATTGTTCTTCGGTTATTTAAATTATAATTAGCTGTTCCACAGATATAGATACACCTAGATAACGCAAGAGCAACTACTTCGTGTGCAAAAATAGCACCATTCAAAAATCGTAAGCCGCCACTTTCGCGCTCAGTCCTGTGTACTGCTGGCTGGGGGGTTGTAAGAGCGCTTATGACGTCATAGTAGGTAGTCAAAAAAAAGACACGTTTGGTTTTCATACAGATCGTAATACTTGCGTTATCTAGGTCTATCTATATCTGTGAGCTGTTCCATACATTTTGGCCACATAGGTACTTATTGCATGTTTCTTTTTTTTTTGATAACCTTCGTAAAATTTCTACCCAGGTCTAGAGTCATGTGCTGAATTCCTGATTTCAATTCGCTCGTCGATATTATGCCACCCTGTATTTTGATGATGTTATCAAATGTATGAAGATTAGGTCATGTTTTGTATAACACCATTTAAGCACTGTTTAAGAACGACGTTTATTCATAAGAACTTCAAACTTGCCAGTCGTTCCTTTGTTCCATTAACTTTATTGCAATAATACATTCTTGGAATATAATGAACAGTCAATTCCATAATCAGACAGACAGTTCTTATTAAAACGCCTATAAATAAATACAATGAGGCAATATAAATGACGTAAGAACTATAAAACTAGTAATAAGTACTTAGTAATTAAAAAAAAAATATTTTATCTATAACCATAGTTGGTTTTAGATAAAATATATTTTTTTAAATTGTATAAGCCAATTATTTAAAAAAATTGTAACCCTGGAGTTTCTTACTGGCTCTTCTTAGGAAACAATCAATTGAAATTGTGCACCTAGCTTCAGACGTTTCATGAGTGATTAAAATATTTTGAAGAAAATTAACAAAAGAACGGCTGGAAACTATTTGTGCTAGCAGGACATAAAGTATAATTTTCACTGTGGTAACATGTAAATCAATAGGTAAACAAGCTAATTCCTTACAGCGCACTACACCTATGAGAACTGGGACCGTCTCGCTATGGTAAACTTTACCGATTTCCGCTTAGACCTTCCCGAGTTCTCTGCGATACAAATGCCGAAGCTATCTCTCCCGAACATATCTCTACCGAGCTTCAACATCCCGAAAATGCCAGACATCAATATAACGTTACCGGATATAAGAGAGAACTTACCAGAAATGAAGAAAACATACATCGAGTACAGGGATATCGTACAAAACAGGGTAGCTGATGCTTCCGACTACGTCGTAGTTGTCGCCGAAAGTTGCTTCCAAGAGATCAAGAAGGCCTGGCGCGACTTTTTTGGATGACGTGACATAAATTCCCCCCAGTTGTTCTACTTCCGGAATTTAATGGAAATGGGGTTTTATACAGTTATACTAGTTGCAGCGATTTTCCTTTCGCACTTTGTGGTGAAGAATTTAAAGCGGGTTGGGATTTTTCGGCGACGCCGTCGCCGCCGCCGACGATAAAACTGACAGCAGTTTCGTAGATTACAGGTTCAATTTTTGTTATCATGTGTCCTTGATGTCATGTTCATAGGTTTTTAAAATCAGTAAATAATGTGTTAGACGTATCACGCTTATTCGACTTAGTAATATACCAGTTTTAATGTTAACTTATTGACAAATCATTTAACTGTTAGGTTTTTAGAGTTGTATAAAATATGTCAAACACATCTGTAAACCCTGCCCCTACGAATAATAAAAAGTCAGGAAGCGTAACTCAAGCTCAAAAATGGCACCACGCAAATGTTTACCGCGATGGGAGTTGCCAAAAGGCCACCGCGCGCCGTAACCAAGCACGGCGTTTGTCGGAATTTAACGCTTTACGCGAGCGTAGCTGATTGGCTTATTTGCGTGTGTTCTTTCGTTCGAATACTCGAGGTATTTTGTCAATGTGAAGTTTGGAGACAAATTTCTCGTTGATGAACAAAATCAAAGAGAAATTCGGCATTCGAATTTCAAATTCGGAATTTATTATTCGTAGCGTATGAAATGGAGGCAGATTTCATCATTTTGTCACCCACTATCAATCGAACCCCTCTTTTTGCGTCGGCGCGCGGGGGTTAAAAACTAACTGGCGTTATAAAAATATATCAAACTGCGAAATAAATCCACATAAAGTGCAATTGGTAGCCATTTCAGATTCATTTATTTGTTCGTTAGACATAATAAGACATGAAAAGAAAGATCTAGCTATCGAAGTTTTTAGCAGGGCTTATTGCAAAGTACGCTAGACGTACTCTACTAACAATTATCGTCATTCGTGAAGTGACTTTTAATGCAGAACAGGAGAAAACAGCCAGACATTTTCTTACCGCAGACTACCAATATTAACTCCATACAGTCAGTCAACTCGTTTGTTTTCGCAAGGCAATGGTACGGAGCTTAAGTCACAAACTGCATTACATAGACAATTTTTGACGTTTTAAAGAAAAATGTATGGGCGATAAAACGCTGTAAGTACCTATTCATACACACGAGTGACAACGGCAGCGGCAACTGCATCCGTTGACAACATGTCACTCATGTATTTGTATGTAGATACGACATAATATTTTCTGTACTTACTTAGATAATTTTGTATTTACAAACCCATAATATAAGGGTGCTCAAATTTTGTATCCATATTTTGTTCATGTCACTTCTCTCACTCATCCTATTATACAACTTATGAGTTATGTTAACTTAAAAATGGGCTCGTATAAAAGTATAAAACATGTATGCTCATTAATATTGTTCAATTCTATAATATAGGATGTATTCGGAAGTAGATAAATAGATGTAAGTTTAAACTTATACTATAATAATAATTATTATTTGTGAAATGTGTGCTTTGAAGTTTTGAAGGATGTGCATACATTTGAATTTAGTATAATTATATAATTGTTGATTTTCATATCAGATTTATAATTCTTAGCTACTATAATATGTTAGGAATTGATAAGTACCTGAAATTTTAAATTGCTACTTATTTTCTGTTCATCACTCAAACAACTTAAAATATTATTATCATTGTATGCACATGCTTAAATTCAATTGGATTTTAAATGTAACTTATTTATTTCAAATGTTATAATTTCATATGTGAAAGTAATTTATAATATTGTTTTACGATTGTATTGTTGCTATTATATGAAATATTCTATGTATAAAGTGGTAGTATAATAACATAATATGATACTTGGTTTCATTCCGCAATACAGATCATCTATTTTCATTTATTAATTATATTTTTTTAAATTTTATGTTAATCTGCTGAATCAAATGATTTTCTAAAGTAATCAGTTAACCATCACATCTGCTTGAGGCTAAAATGATAATTTTCAGTTTTAACCCGCCAAAAGATCGTCTACTAAAAGCTGTTTGCATGTAAGCGGTCAACGAGTTGCAAGATAATATTTATTTTCTTTTCGATATTCATATGTCATTCGCCGGGTTAAATACTATTGTTGATATACCGTTTTACTTTAGAAATGATAAAAATTCGGCAATCTATTAGTTATCTAAGTCGTGTATACTGTGCACAGTATACTAACATCGATGTACCTAAATTAACATGACGTGGCCATACATTACAGTTTTATTTAGATATTAAGCTAATTTCAGATAATAAACTGTTTCGGTACAAATTATTGTATTAACAAAAACGTGTTAATATTATTTCCAAATTGATAACATTAAAAAGACTAACCCCTAGTCATAATTTCTGATTATTTATATTGTGTGATGGCGTACAGATTTTTTAGAGTGCCTAAGTTTAAAATAATATTATGATTGATTTAAAATATGTGCCCAAAAAGCCACATCAAAATTGTGCAACTATATGTTGTTTGATAAAAAAGAAGCTAAAATTAATTTAGTAGTTTATTTGTGATAAAAAGTGTAAAATATTACATGTTTCGTTTGATGAGGCCAGTATGTAAATTAGTTTTCTATTTCAAAAGTTTATAATTGTATAATTTTGAATATTTTATCGCATCAATTTGCTTTAATTTCTGGTGTTTGCAGCCAATGCCTGACCCATTTGTTTAACAATATTATAATTTAAGAATATATTTAAAACAGGGATTTATTTGCAATACTTAGCACCTGTGCTTAATAGCCGAACCAGAAACAATAAGTATTGTATTACTATAAGCACAAATATTTATTTGTCACAAACAACCTGCTTTGTTCGCTTTACATTTAATTTTGATGTGATGTTCTTATTAATTTAATTATTTTAGTTTATAAGCATATTTGTATTTAATTGCATTTCGATGGTGTAATACAATTATTCTACAAATTATGTTCTACTAATTGGTTCAATTTGATTTAATTATATTGTTCGTAAGACATAAGACTTGTTATTTTTATTATTCCCATATAATTCTTCCCTGTTTTACCTTAAATATTATAAAGCCGGGGAAGGATAGAGGCCAAATCACCTATAAGAAAGTGGACGTACTCGATGGACGCTACACTTTTAGGGTGAGTTCAAATACCTATAATACTAATTAATTATAAAACTCTGTCCTTCCCTGTCGCTCTCGATATTAACTGTGTTTATTTAAAGCATTGTGTGGGAAGGACAGAGGGAAATGCAAATGGATCTAATGAGATGTGTCTGTTCCAGATTACAACTACGGTGAGCAAGCGGCGCCGCCGGAGCAACTCGTAGTGGATACCTACAAGCCTCCACAGATCCTACAAGACCCAGACTTGTCCAAACGTATGGCGGCTTTAGAAGGCTGGGCGGTGAACGTCGACACTCGCCTAAAGTACTTCGACCAGAAACTCTCCCGGCTCGACAACTTTGAAGCGCAAATCGAGCAGTACTCTCTGAAATATTTGCAACAAAACATTATTCAAGTTTTTAATGAAAACGACAATTCTGACGCTTTGGCTGCGAAACTGAAGCAATATTTCGACAAGGATTATGTGACGAAAGAGCAGATGCAGGCGATGTCTCAGGAGATACACGAGCGTTTGATTAGTACTTGGAAACCGGATATGGATGAGGACAGGATCCGTCTGATGGTTCAGGAGTACCTTGCGGTCTTTGAACGGAGACAGATGGAAATTATTGCTGAGAGGATAAAGGAGTATATCAGGGATGTTGAGGTGCATACAGTATATTCTGGGACAGATATCGAGGCTGTTAAGAGGGTGGTCGCTGGCATGCTTGATGTGTATGACGCTGATAAGACTGGATTGGTTGACTACGCGTTGGAGTCTGCAGGTAAAACATATTCTTATAAATGTTAAGCTGTCGCTGTTAACAAATAATACTGTTTATAATATGCTATTACGTAAGGCACAGCAATGCCAATTTATTTATTTAATACTTCAAGCACATAAATGTACAAAGGCGGACTTAATGCCATAGGCATTTTCTACCAGTCAACCTTTGGGTGATGCAGAGACAAACAGTGGCATTTATCAATTAACTTATCGCAGTCTACTATTACATATTATACTATTACAACTACACGGAAGTTCAGTTGTAAATATGACTCGTATAAACAACTAAACAGCTCACGTGAGAGGTAACACTTAACGATTTTTTTTTCTACCATCACTATTGTGTTATCCGATGAGCGTGTTGTCTTTTCCTTTCATTTCTTGAGCTAGTAATTTCCAAGGTCCTTATCAATTTTTCTTGCAATAGTAAAGTGGACAGTGTTAAAAACATTACAAAAACGTTACATTAAATCCTGTATTATAGAAAACAGTGCATAAATACGCAAAACAACCTCGCTAGTCGTTCATATTTTATTCTCCAGGTGGTCAAGTGATCTCCACAAAGTGCACGGAGTTATACCAGATCAAGACGAAGCAGTACAGCATCCTGGGCCTGCCCGTGTGGTGGGTGTACACGTCGCCGCGGTATGCCCTCACTCCTGGAGCCATGCCCGCCGAATGCTGGGCTTTCCAGGGCTTCCCTGGGTACCTGGGTGAGTAGAAAAATGGCACCACGCAAATGTTTACCGCGGTGGGCGTTGCCGAAAAGGCCACCGCACACCAGAACCAATCACGGTGCTTGCCGGAATACAACGCTTTACGCGAGCGCAGCTGATTGGCTGTAGTGAAGTTTGGAGCCGAATATCTCGTTGATTTTGTTCATAGTTACGCTTCCTGACTTTTTATTATTCGTAGTAATCAGCCTATAAAGTCGTCACTGTTGGAACTCAGCGAGAGGGAGTGGGAGGCAGTCACCTCCTTCTGCGAAGCAGTCATGCTAGCGAAGGAGGTGGCGGGACGGCTGAGGGAGAGGGCCTCACGTCCCAGCCGCCGCGGGAGACGCCCCGGGCGTCGGGAGCCGCGAGACGACTCCCGGCCACCGTAGGCGCGGGCCTGCGGGCGGAGAGTAATGGGTAACTCTCCGTCCGATCAGGACCAGGCCCGTGCCGGACGGCGCGTACGTGTTCCACGCGCGCCTCAAAGAGATGTCAGCATAAGGAAGGGGCCCGAAAGGGCCGAAGCCTGCCGGGGCAGCGGGATTGTCCGAAAGGGTTACCGCTACCCCGGAACACAAAGGGCTAAGGAAGGAACACGGGTGGGTTTTAGTCAGTAAGAGTCTGACACTCCCTTCTGCTCCACCCAGAGCGGGAGGGGTCATTAGATGATTTCCCATCCACAAAAAAAAAAAAAAAGCCCTCATCTGTGTGAACAGAACGGGGCATAGTAAGCCATTTAATCTTCGGTAGAAGCTGTCCTCTTACCGATAGCTCGTGCCGATACGAGAACAGTAGAATACAACAGCGAACAATCAACAGCATAATCAGCATATAATGTTCCCACTGCTGGGAGACAGGCCTCCTCTTTTCAAGAGGGAGTGGGCTATAATCTACCACGCGGGCCCAGTGCGGGCCTCCTTCCTTCCTTCACCGTTTTGAGAGCAGGGTAATGAAATTATTTACACAAAGTAAAGCGACCTACAACTCGGTATTTCGGAGCCGTTACCACAGGGTCACCACTGCTCCAAAATCAACCTTTGAGTACCATGCAGGAAGTGGAACTTGGACTATCTACGTTCATATATCTACCGGCTTTACACGTACCATGTGTAAAGTTAGGCGTTACTGAATCATGCAATTGAATCATCTCTTGGCCCCCTATGTGGGCCGAACCAGCTATATATCCATACCAATATTATAAATTTGAAAGTAGCTCTGCCTTTATGTTACCTTTTCTCCTTTAAAATAGATGAATGGCTATGAAAATATGAACGGATATGGATAAAATTTGGCTAGGAGACAGATGGCAATCTGGGGAAAAACATATTCTTTTTGTCCCGGTAGCACATTTCCGTGGGATAATTTCCGAAATTCACGCAGGCGAAGCCGCGGACAGAATCCCTTAATATATGACTGAGTAGATACCGAATAATTCTGCGGTTTCTTTACCATGCAACTAACACTGTGTATTGTTTCAGTGGTCCGAACATACGCGATAATAGAAGTGACCGGATTCTCCTTAGAGCACATGTCGCGCCTGCTGGCAGTCGAAGGCAAGATCGAGTCCGCACCGAAAAACTTCTCTGTATACGTACGTAATATTGTAATTTTAATATGCGTGGCTTGCTTGAACATACAATATAACCAGCTTTTAATGTTCCCATTGCTGGGACTCAGGCTTCCTCTCTGTGAGTGAGCCGTAATCTACCACATGGCACGGGCACGGTACGTGTTGATGGATGTCAAAATGTCTTGGAATTTTTGAATGCATGACTTGCGGTCACTTAATCTGTAGATTGGATAATAAAAATAATACTCAGAGCTTCCTTACATTAATTTATGCACATTAGAAATTAATGTGTTTTGTTCTAATGTTAACCCACTATCTAACGATCCGCTTGCTTTCAGCTCAGCGATAATGAACTAAAAACGAATTCACGTAAAACCCAGTCAAACATTGGGCTTCAATATTATTGGTGAATTCAGCCGCCCTTGCCCTTTAAACTTACAACTGTATGCTGTGCTACTATGAAATTCATAAATCAAATTCTGCTATCGTTATTGTAAAATATACATACTTCACAACAAAAACGATGAAATCGCCCAATCACAGACGAGACGAGTGACGTGATGAGGATTTCAACCATTATGATTGGTCGATTCCTGCACCTCTCCGCTCCGCCCAGTTCCGCTTCAGGAGAAACGCACCCTTAGTCTACAAAATCTTAAATAATTTTGATTTCTTTTCCTGTGTTACATCTTGCTTGCTATTTGTTTTTGCTTTGTTTCTTTGTTAACTGCAACTATAAAAGCTTACAAAAGTCACATTTGTAACCTGCTGTAACTAACTTACATCCTGTCAACATTAAAACCACTACAACCACTGGTTGTGCTGTTTCATAAAATCACAGTTGGCCCAATATCCCCTATAAATGGGGGCGACGATATTGCCATCAACCGAGCACTAATCCAGATTCCGGGCTGGGCAAAATAAATCAAGTTAATAATACTTGAATAGTTCTTGCAACTCTGCTTATGGACTGATTTTACCAAAGTCAGATTTCTTTTATACTTGGAATAAAATTGATGTCTGACAGTTTTAGTATGGAAAACTCAAAAATTCAAAATTTATTCTCAGGATAAGACTTATTCTAGGTATAAAAGTTTGGCGGAATGCGCCCTTTTTTTTTGAGGATGGGAAATCATCAAATGACCCCTCCCGCTCTGGGTGGAGCAGAAGGGAGTGTCATACTCTTACTGACTAAAACCCACCCGTGTTCCTTCCTTAGCCTTTTGTGTTCCGGGGTAGCGGTAACCCTTTCGGACAATCCCGCTGCCCGTGGAATGCGTCCTAAGACTCTGATTTTATACTGATATTATACCACAGGCAATTGTACCGTGTAAATCAGTCTGTACTATAACAAAAAATCAAATGCACGTCTAAATTGATTGGTTATCTTGGGCCCATGGTACTGCATATTATATATTTTGTTTAAAACTATCTAGTTTCTGCTGACCGATCATTCTGTGTTGCTCGTGTGTGCTTGCATTTTTCCTTCCGCGCATGATATGATAGTCAATTTTCTAGCCAGAAACTATAGTGTGTTGGGGTAAGTTCAGCACTGGGATAAGACCGTAGGAATCAAATTCCCGGCTAATTTAGCAATATTATTTAACGCGGCCGACATTGTGTTCTGCGCCATTATATTTTGCCCCGACGGCCAGGGCAATGAAATGGCGGTGATTTTGACTTGTACGGTTAAGCCAGCGACGAACTTACCCCAACACACCTTAACTTACTTCTTGATAACATTGCTTGCGCAATTTCATAAAATCATACTTGGCAAAATAATCCCATCTAATATGGGTGAGACTATGGCCATCATAGAAGGTATACTAGTCCAAACTCTGGGCCAGGGCCAAATAATTTAATTCTTGAACCTCGAGGCCTTTGCCCAGATGTGGGACAGTATAGGCTAAGTATTAAAAATCTTCAACGGTTTTTGTTGGCTTGCTAACTCTTTTAGAAATGTGTGTCTTAATTAATTACTTGTCTTGGGCCTCATGGTAGCGTACTATTAGATTTTGTTTACACCTTTCTGTTTTGTGTTCATCTTGTGTTGTGTGCTCATTTTGGTTGTTAAATTTAGACATCATGGTTAGTATAAATATTACTTTTTACGTCATACATTTATTATTGAAACATACATACATAAACTCACGCCTTATTCCCATGGGGATAGGCAGAAACTACAGAATGCCACTTACTACGATCCTTCAGAAACCATTTTGAAATCATCATCATCATTTCAGCCGAAAGACATCCACTGTTGGATATAGGCCTCCCCAAAGCACCTCCAATTCGACAGGTTTTGTGCTTCTCGCATCCGACGAGTTGCTGAGGCTTTCACAAGGTCGTCGGTCCACCTTGTGGGAGGCCTTCCAACGCTACGTCTTCCGGTACGCGGTCGCCACTCCAGAACCTTTCGGTTCCATCGGCCATTCTGTTCTGCCAGAAATGTGCCATGCCCACTGCTACTTATGTTTGGCAATTCTTCGAGATTTTTTAAATATTATGCTTCATTTAAGCATTTTGTTCTGAAATGAGAAATATAATCCATATTTTCCTACTTTATGTCAAAATAATAAACAGATCACCTGTTTTGAACATTTACTTCCAGGGTCTACACGGTGAGATGGACGCCGAGCCGCATCTATTCGGCGACTACCAGTACAATGCCAACGGCACCGCGATACAGTACTTCCCAGTCAAGTACCCCAAGACAACCAACATCGGTGGAGTGCAGTACCCGGTCGCCTACGATATTATAGAACTGAGAGTCGAAAGTAACCATGGCAACCCGACATATACCTGTGTATACAGGTTCAGAGTACACGGCAACCCGTTGTCTGACATCCGCAGGGCCACAGAAGACAGCATTAAGGACAGCGAGACGTAGCACACACTACAGCTGTTTTTAAAGGAACTAAGATGTCACGGAATTGAACTGTGTGAACTATAAGCAGTGGAAACTCGTCCAATCAAATTGTGTTCAATAATGAGGATAGTAATCATTCCTAGGCATATTCAGTGTCGTGTAAAGTGGCCTTATCTTTAAAATTCTTAATATTGATAGTACAAAAACTGTTGGTGACGTTGTTAAGGTTGTTGTAAGTTTTGAACTAGACCGTGTGCTTACAACCAGTGAAATAACGTTAATGAAATCTCCGAGACCGCACAATGCCCGTAATACGCTTAGTTGAATTCTGAATACTTTTAAACTTTATTTATAAATGTAGATTTTTAATGTACTTTTTAAGGTTTTAATAAATTAAGGTTTTTATTTCATAGTTAGTTTATAATTTTAATTTGAACGGTTGATTTAGAAACGCGGTGTCAATTTTTTTACATTTTTAGATCTACTTTTCATATACAATTTACATACTATAAAAAAGTGCTACTTTTGCACTTCCTGAGAATAAAAAAGTGTTACTTAATAATTATGGTTTTTCTCATAATAATATATTAAAAAGAAATCAAGGAGTATTGTTATACATAGGATATTATAACTTGGTAGCTACTAGTATTAAATACTTGATCAGCAGTCATATCTCGTTTCTAAATCGACATATTTTATCAAGTATAGGCTTAGTGAAGGAGCTAGTCCAGTTAGATTATAATAAACTCTATGCCAATATAAATATAAGTGTTTACGGTTTGTCTCAAAATCTAATTTAGCCAGTAGTGGAGCCTAACATCCCTGCGAAATTTTTGAGAATCTTACTAGAAGATAATTTAGTTTGTATATACTTTAGAAGCACTGCTTAGTAAACGATTTTATGGCCTTAATATACTGCCTCTAAGACCGCCGGCGGCCACTCACGAGTTAATATGTTTGCTTTAGAACTGTATAAAAAATGCCGTTAACCATAGAATCGACAGGGTAGCAGAGGCAAACTAACCATGAATTCAGCACATGATTTTAGACCGGTTTCAGAATCATTAAAAAGTTATGCGTCGATACGCCTAGCACCCTATATAGTCCTTTCAACTCCTTTCGTATTTGAGCCTCCAAAATTTTGATAGGTATTTCAATTACAATTTTAAACAAGACTTCAGGCATCTATTATAAGTATAAGCAATTAAGGTGAATGCGCAGTGGTAGACCGCGAAATTCAAATTTATTACGTTTTTTGCAATTTGCAGGTCAGTGTCAGGTTGTATCTTGATCAAAATTTGATTCGCGACTATAACAGGTAAGTATCTAAAGAATTATAATCATTAGAATCATTAATACATCTTCCTCAGTGAGATTTATACCATAAGCACTTTTCCATAAGAGATTTCTTCTTGTGGTACAAATCTAAGTTAGGAAGATGTATTAATGATTCTAATGATTATAATTCTTTAGATACGTACCTGTTATAGTCGCGAATCAAATTTTGATCAAGATACAACATAAAACAGACCTGGAAATTGCAAAAAACGTTTAAAAAAATAGAATTTCGCGGTAACCACTGCGCAATCACCTTAAGGGCTGATTTTGCAACATCTGATAACTTTATTCAAGGAATTATTTTGAAATTTTGACAGTTCTTTCATACAAAAACTGTCAGATGTCAATTTTATTCCACGAAGAAAAATTATCTGTCAATTGAAAAATCAGCCCTAAATCTGTTAAATCACCTACCTACTTTCTAAAGTTTCTTACATGATTATGTTTTTAACCGACTTCCAAAAAGAGGCGGATATAATTATTATGTTCGACTTTATGTATGTTTTTTTTTTTATAAATTTCAATGTGGTGTTTGTAGGTAATAAGGGCCAAGAATCACCACTAATCTCTCTCCTGTTAGCTATTAGTCATATCGAATGATTGCTTCGAAAATAAGACTAAGTAGTACCCCACACGCTGTTTTTAATGTTAAGGTTTATGTAGTTTAAAGTTACCACTAACAATAATCTTCTTCGTTGTAAAACGTTACTCGGTCTTAAAAAATTTGGAAAGGAATTGTTGTACCAAAAATATTTTATAATGATCAATCATGTCAATTAATCGGAGTTATATTTTTCTATGCATTGTGTTCCTTAACCTTCTTGCACGAGGAATGATATAATGCTTGTGTACCCGCCGAATACTCGAACGTCACTTAACTCTATGACATTCTCAAAGAGACATACGCAGCATGTGATTTATGAACGCCTCAAAATTGAGTTGTGTTTGAGTATTTGGCTGTGTGCCACCTAAATACTGTTGAACTGAGTACAACACTGTTTCAAATATATCATATTTTATCTGTGCAAAGTTTATAGTATAATGTATGACAATAAACTTACTATGTACTGTTACTTAACTCTAGACCCGATGATATTTTATGAATTTTGACACAGTTTTATCTCGTTAATTTTTAATACGTTTTTAACTAACCGATACTGCTAATTATGTATGTATTTGTGATGTTCGAATAAAAGTCGTATGATAAAATACAGTTTTATTTATTCCTGGTATGCGTTTAACTTAACAGTCAATCTGCCTAGACTTTTCCCGATCATATTGAGGTCGGCGTCCAGTCTAACCAGATGCAGCTGAATACCACTATTTTTCATGGAGCGACTGCCTGTCTGACCTCCACAACCCACTTGCTAGGCAACACGATACCCTTTGGTAAGACATTCAGACTTTTGGCATGTGACTACCCGTACCGTAGCTATTGTCTAAGATTTACGTATTACGGTAATCACCAAAAAGTTATGCTAGAAACTTGGTCTTGCAGTATATTATACTTTCACAAATCAGTCTATGATAATCTCAAAGACACGACTTTGAGATAACACAATGGCCCCGATTCTGTTGTTCACAAACTAAACTAAATTTAAGTTCAGTGCATCTTTTTCTTTTTATTTCATTAAGAAAAGGACAGAAGATAAATATTAGTTTAGTCCCGTCAAAATAGATAATCCAGACAAGTTTAGACGTGATTAAAAAAATTGGCTACTAAAAATACGTCAATTTACGTCAGGCGCCGACTAATTTGACAGGACTAAACTAATATTTATCTTCTGTCCTTAATGAATAATGAAGTTATTAATAGTTAGTCTGTGTTAATGAAGTAGAAAGAAAAAGATGCACTGAACTGACTGCTAAGCTGGCAGGCAATGTGATACGACGGGGGGGGTCGGGAGAACAAGAAAAATTTCATGTGGACGAAGTCGCGGGCATAAAACTAGTTATAAATAGTGATTGCCATGACCAACACAATCATGAATACATTCATGACATGTGACGTCAGTGTTAACGACAATTTTGTATTTATAGCTATGACTAACATTGTTTTTGATCTTACTTGACCTGAACTTGGCTATCTTACTGCGACGTATCAATCCCACAATCACTAAGTACTGGTCAAGAATAAACAAACATATCGCAAATGAGTTCACTTTAACTGGTAATTCAGTCGTAGCGTATGCGTTGTAATAATAATAATAATCGTTTATTTATAAAAAGGGAATACATTTACAATGAATAGCTTAACAATTAAAATAGCGCACAGTTGCTAATTTGCCTGAACTAGGTTGAACCTGTGCTTCAGGCTAGAAAGTGCATAAATACTTAATGTAATAAATTAACAATGATTATAACTTAAAAAAAAACTAAATTAAAAACTTAGGTAAATAAAAGTAAATAAAATAGCATGTTAGCAGTATTTGCAGACAATAAGTAGGTCTTCTATTTGTGCATTGTCGATGGTTAGTAAATAATTAAGTACAATTTTCTTACAGCTATAGTAATTTAGTTTATAGATACTTAAATTTCTATTTAATCTATTGTACAGGAATGGGCCTAAGAATGTTAAAAATCTTTCTACAAAGACATGTTTTGAGGTCACATTAGACATGCATACTAGATCATTCCGTCTCTTCGTTAGTATTGTCGGCATTGTAGGCAAGCATGGTGTGCTGTTTTAATACTAAGTGCATAATGAAAAGCTGGCTAACAGTGGGAAAAAAGAAGGGATGGAAGTTTGCTACCTTTAAAATTGCTCTCTGAGCTCTTTCAAGAGGAAGCAAATTAGTTTTTGGTGCGCCACCCCAAGAAGTGATACAGTATTGAATTATAGATTGACATAGGGTCAAATAAACTTGTGTGATTAATTTTTAATCTGCTAATGTTCGCAATTTTTTAAAAACATATATTAGTTTGCGCACTCTTTTAACTAGGCTTTCAATAAGTGTCTCGTCTATTATTACCCCCAGGTATTATAAGTTGCTTGTTTTGTGGATAAAAGGACAATTGCACATAGTGATTGTACGGTTTCCACATTGATGGGCATATAGGTAAGGGTTAGTAATGTTAAGAAGAGGCTTGCGCATGGAGAAGTGAATATATTTTGTCTTGTCGGCATTTAACGTTAGTAGATTGCTATGAAGCCAATTAGTCACAGTATTAAAACCTAGTTGAGCGATTTCGAACAGTTCGCTATTGGTTTTAGCGCTAAATATTAACGCTGTGTCGTCGGCATATGATATTATTTTGCCGTCTTTAATTGTGTGCATTTATAGTGCTAAGATAACTAGTGGCAATACCTGTGGGCAATACTTAGCTAGATCGTGAGTTAGGGGGTCGTTTGCTAACGATTGTTTATATAGATTAGGAAACGATTCCGTTATAGAATACCAAGATATTTGTGCAGTTGTGAAAAACTCATACTAATCGCACATTGATAAGAAGAGTGACACTAAACAAAAAAGCGATATTTTTAGTTGAAGCATTTAAAGTTTTACCAAACAGTAATGGCTAAAAAATTTAAAAAAAATGACAGAAAGAATAACAAATTGGTATCATGTCATGATACTAATGTAAAAATATAGCTTATTATTTTTTTTAAACAAAATATAGCATATTTATAGCATATTTTATTTAAAACATAGCTTTTTTGGTTAGTGTCACTCTTCTTATCAATGTGCCCTATAAACTTGGCTTGGTAGTTCTTCGAAAAATCTAGAAAAGGGTGAAAAGCAAAATACTCTACTGTCTGACATAATAGAATCAAGATTGTTTTCTTACTTTTTCTTATTTACATCTGCTAAACTTTACAACTTTACAAATTAAATTATTTGGCGAAACTTCACCGACGTTGATAGGTATGGTATACATATATAAAGATAAATACTGGTTGTTCCGTATTTAATGGAATCGGGGTCATTATACTTATCATTATGAACAACTTTTACTAGGGGACCAAACATGAACCCCTACCTGCGGTTAATGACCACATAATCAGCTGTACCTACCTAATTCAATCTTGATTGAGCCAACTTGCGAGTTTTGTAATTACAAATATTGCCCTGAGTTTAATTCTTATGTCTGTGCGACGAATGCGCTTTTATATTCTGAAGTTGATCAAGAAGTAAAAGAAACAAATCAACATCGCTCACCGCTAATTTGACACAATAATGTATTGGGCAAAGCTATGTAATTAATCGGTCTCTGCGTAAAATCAACTCGTGTCGTTTACTTTACATACAGACAATTTAGACATGATTCTCAAGCGATTAATTTATTCTAGGAGCAAAGGAATCATGACGTATGTAAAATAGATATACAATAGGCAACTAAAATAATTGATGAACGTGATGCCTGTTACAAATAATAATCTATACTAATATTATAAAGCTGAAGAGTTTGTTTGTTTGTTTGTTTGTTTGAACGCGCTAATCTCAGGAGCTGCTGGTCCGATTTGAAAAACTCTTTCAGTGTTCGATAGCCCATTCATCGAGGAAGGCTATAGGCTATATATCATCACGCTAAAACCAATAGGAGCGGAGCACCAATGAAGAATGTTTCAGAATCGGGGGATTTTTTTCCTATTGAGAGCTTCCGCTGCGTGCGCTGCGTAAACGGTTAGAGTTTCGCAAAAATCATATATGACAGAATTGTTCCCCTTTAAAAGATTTAAAAAAAAGTCCGCGACAGCATATGTCTATCTTTTAAGGTTAGCTCACTATAACCTCTTTTATGGTAACCAAATTTGTTCTGAAATAATGCATTATTTGCGAAGGTGTTTTTATAAACATGGTATTAATCCTTATCCAAATAAATACGTTATTCATCACATGTATTTAATTTTGAACAAAATTGCCTCTGACATCATTTGATTTCAATGTATATCTTAGGAGATATCATAGTTTTAAAATAATACTAATAATAAAGCTGAAGAGTTTGTTTGTTTGAAACCCGGTTTAAAGCTCTAAATCTCTGGAAGTATTGGTCGCATATATAAAAATATTTTTGTGTTTGATAGCCCAGTTCTTGAGGAAGGCTATATTCTATTAAACTTGACGCTAGGACCCTTAGGAGTTGAGCAAAAAGAAAAAAAGTCTGAAGTTTTCGCCAACCGAAAACGAAGTAATAGCGCAGGCCGGCGACACGTTGCGACGGGGTGGATCGGGGAAACAAAAAAAAATTACGCGGACGAAGTCGCGGGCAGAAGCTAGTAATAAAGATAATAATGCTTACATTCCATGGTTATCATTTGTAACATGTGGAATGGTGATGTGTGATCATTTGATCATGAACCAAATGCGGGTGAGAAAATGCTCCCTAAAGATATTCACTTTCTCGCTTCGAGACAAGTTACCTATACTAGTGTTTTGTTTGATGATTAAGATAACGGATTTATCCATGTGAATCTATGATAAATATTGACGATGAGAATGGTGTGTACGGTGTACCTACTCGTTTCATACTCTGATGTAGTGTCTCGCAGGTAACAGAGAACTGTGAACTCACAAGTTTACCTCGTAGAAAATTTGTAGATTTTATCCAATTTAAGTGAAATGTTTTTTATTAGATGTAGCATCCCTACAGCGTTAGTAAACAGTTGCCGTCTGCGATGGCGGCTATTTCAAGACGATTGCTCCAAGTTCGTTCTATTTTCATACATGGGTCAATGTCGGTCGTTGCGCTCACATAACGAGCATGCATTTGTGTAGTGTGTGTGTGTAAGGAAAATGAAAGAAAATGCAGGTGAATTTTTCAGATTTTTTTTTGTATTTTTTCATTTTTTATAATTTATAAATGACCTAGTAAGAAAGTAGTCTTATCCGTTTCAGCACATACAATCATCATTCATGAGATTACAAAAGATCCTTTGGCGAGTGCAGTACCGAGGCCGGCGGTCGAGGCGCGCCCGCGGCGCCGCGCTCCGTCCTGCCGTCACTATTACGATTTAATTACAATAATATCTTACGTACAATTAAATTAACGGAGATTACAAGCCTGAATTGAGCAGCCGACCGCGGGACCGGCCGGGCCGCGGGCTGCTGTCGGCAGCGGGTCGCGGCGCGCTTAGAAGCACTTCCTGTGCACGATGGAGGGGCCAGACTCGTCGTACTCCTGTTTCGAGATCCACATCTGCTGGAAGGTCGAGAGGGAGGCGAGGATCGATCCACCGATCCATACGGAGTACTTCCTCTCTGGGGGCGCGATGATCTTGATCTTCATTGTGGACGGGGCCAGGGCTGTGATCTCCTTCTGCATACGGTCGGCGATGCCAGGGTACATGGTGGTACCACCGGACAGAACTGTGTTGGCGTACAAGTCCTTACGGATGTCGACGTCACACTTCATGATCGAGTTGTAAGTGGTCTCGTGGATGCCGCAAGCTTCCATACCCAGGAATGAGGGCTGGAAGAGAGCCTCGGGGCAACGGAATCGTTCGTTACCGATGGTGATGACTTGTCCGTCGGGAAGTTCGTAGGACTTCTCCAGGGAGCTGCTGGAGGCGGCGGTGGCCATCTCCTGCTCGAAGTCGAGCGCGACGTAGCAGAGCTTCTCCTTAATGTCACGCACAATTTCTCGCTCAGCCGTGGTAGTGAACGAGTAACCGCGCTCCGTGAGGATCTTCATCAGGTAGTCTGTGAGGTCGCGGCCGGCCAAGTCCAGACGCAGGATGGCGTGCGGCAGCGCGTAGCCCTCGTAGATGGGCACCGTGTGCGAGACACCATCGCCGGAGTCCAGCACGATACCGGTGGTACGACCGGACGCGTACAGTGAGAGCACGGCCTGGATGGCGACGTACATGGCGGGCGTGTTGAAGGTCTCGAACATGATCTGTGTCATCTTCTCTCTGCAAAACAAAGGACATGGTTAGGTCCGGTTTAGAGCGCAGAGCTTGGCTCGCAGTGCTCGCTACAAGCGGCTTTGGGTACGGACGAGGCGCACTGGGCGCGGGACCTACCTGTTGGCCTTGGGGTTGAGGGGGGCCTCCGTGAGCAGCACGGGGTGCTCCTCGGGCGCCACACGCAGCTCGTTGTAGAAGGTGTGGTGCCAGATCTTCTCCATATCGTCCCAGTTGGTGACGATGCCGTGCTCGATGGGGTACTTGAGCGTGAGGATACCTCTCTTGCTCTGGGCCTCGTCGCCTACGTACGAGTCCTTCTGTCCCATGCCGACCATGACGCCCTGGTGGCGCGGCCTGCCCACGATAGAGGGGAACACGGCGCGGGGTGCATCATCACCGGCGAACCCGGCCTTGCACATACCGGAGCCATTGTCTACTACCAACGCGGCAACTTCCTCGTCGCACATTTTGAATTAGTCTGCAATTGACAAAAAAAAAATTGTTAACCTACACTTCATAAAAAAAAGTAGGTAAGTACTTACATTTATAACTACTAACTAATGTAGCATAAGTTTCAGATCACATCCATTTTGGTTGTCTGTGGGTAGAAGACCCACACGCAACCATTACGGGACAATGATAAGTGGGCGGCGGAATAGAGTTGCAAATTGGAACCAAATATGGCAAGAGTTATGTATGGATAGGCGGTGCGGTGGAAAAAACGTGGCACATGACGCGGCATGACCACATTTCACGAAGATGGGGCTCTGCTCTTACCGAGCGAGAAAGTCGTTCACAAGATGAGTTACTTTCTAATTGGATTGATGAACACTCAAGTTCAAATATCGCTAAGTGTCAGTTGGAGCCCGATCACTGGCCACGCCCTACCGCAACCGGCTATCCCAGACTCCCGGCCGGCGTCAAGCGGCCCAACCCTAGCGACGTGTCACTGACCCGCACACACTAATGGGATTGCACTATTTCCTCACGCCACTATATTATTATCACTAAACATCACAAAAAAAATTAATAGGCTGCACATCTGTATCAACTTACTTTTAATTAAATAGTCCTAATAAATAAATAAATTAACTCGCTATTGCACAGCCTCGGTAAATGCTGCACAACACCACTGCTCGAGCTCACTTCGTGGAATGCCGGCGAGCGCGGCAGGCAGAGTATATAAATGAGGCTGGTTATCGGGGCGCCCCTACCCCGCCGCGGCGACTTCTCCACCAATCGCACAGTACGGCACAATACATGAGTTTTCGTGGCCATATATGGTATTCCGCGGCAGGAGCCTGCGCGCGCCGCCCGACCCCCGCGCGCTCCCCCGCCTCTGATAGCGCTCCTCTTGATAACGACGAGATCTCAAACGGCGGTCACATTGAACATTTAGCAAGCAGACGGTCGCTTCAGACAGTAATGCACTGTATTTACTCTGCCTACACACGCACTTACGAAATAGGTGATAACGAAAGTTCAACGCATATTGGCACACTTCCAAAAAGACAGCTGTGCACCACTCTGACGGCACTGCAGATGCGGATAAGCAGCAAGTGGCACTTTACTGCATAGACAGTGAGCACACTCGTCAAACTGACAGAATGACTGCTAACAAACTCCTAAATATCACAATACAAATTGATTGTACCACAGAAACACGAGTAGGAGAGTAGACGCACACCTCAACTCGAGGCAATAATAATTTAGCATCGTGCCTGGTTGAAAATTTGCCATAATTACAAAGCCAGGTTAATTAAATAACCGAATAAATATTAAAATATCCATTGCTTACCAGTAATAAACGATTAGAAGAGACAATAACCGCAGCGTTCGCGAACCGTGAGAAATGAATGCCGGCCGGTTTCTTTCTGTTGCTCGCTCGCTCGTGGAGGTCGGTCGATCTGCTTCACTAGAATACGCCGTACGCCGGCGCCCCACGATCCAATCGACTCGCCCAACGGACCTCTGTAGGTGCTAAATAATACCAAATTTACCTACTAATTACGCCGCGTTATCATCAAAAACGACCTACAAAATGCTCCTACTGTCAGGCCTAATTGACATATGTCATGCAATTGTTACTATTCGAAAAAGGAATGTTATTATTTTTTACTCAGAAATGGACTCGCCCAAGTTCCCCGCTTGCCGCAACCGATGGCCTTACCATATATGGGCATGGGTAAAATCCCGAGCTCTGATTGGTGCACGGTGGCAGGCAACGGTCGTTGTACGTACATGTCGCACTTCAACACAAACAAACCTTTGTGGTTGTGTTGGTGTCTAGTAGCAAAGCGATTCCATTCAATACCGTCTGTGCAAGGCGGCGAATAACTTAGCCAAGTTGAGAAGGTTGTATGCGCGATGACGCTGCAAATAGTTTTACGATTATTTATGTTGGTCGTATAATATAAAATTGTACCGCTTGACTTTTGATGTTTATGAATATGATTTTAATCTCAATTTACATCTAACGTTAGACGATTTAATTAAATTGACTTATAGTAATATACCTATATTGACCCTTCGGCGTCCTAATCATCATTGAAGAGTTCCTGTGGCTATCTGTGGTCTCCTTCATCAGTTCCACTTCACCAAATTATGCTTTTTGAATGCAAATGCTTGACATGTTGATGAAAATAACAAAATTGCTATATGTATGCCTATAATATTTGAGGAGTTCCCTCAATTCCTCATGGATCCCATCATCAGAAATGGATTTTGACAAAAATGGGACCAATCTGGAAGCATATCCTTTCAAATAAAAAAAAAAAATCCAAATCGGTTCATAAATGACGGCGTACTGAGGTAACAAACATAAAAAAAATAAAAAAAATACAACCGAATTGATAACCTCCTCCTTTTTGAAGTCGGTTAAAAAACCTGATGTCATCTACTCTAGATTCAAGAAGCTATCCAACCCTGCACATAATAGAGTACAGCAATGTAGCATGTGTAGGGTTGGGGTTATTGTAATTTTAGACGAGCTCACGAGTCTCAAGACCTACTGATTCGCCATTTTTTTTTAATCAACGGTTACCTATGTACTAATAAAGACACAGTTCTTAAAAATATACAACCGTAACGTAACCGTACCTATGTATTTTTTGTGTCTACCTTGAGGTCAATAACCTATGGAATTATGTAAAGCAGGTGAAGGTGTCTTCAATTTGCGAAGACCTATTCAAAGAAAGTGATAGTAGTTTGCAGCCTTTGCACAACCCAGGTCGAGGGTTCTATTTCTCACCGACCAGAAACTACATAACTACCTACCTAATGGGAATACGCTCCGCAGTATTAAATTCCTATCATGAATCGAGTGTAATATCTACCAAACGGCTGAAATACGTCACGTCTGTTTGGTTAACATTCATCGCACTGTGTTCATTAACATTAATGCGATTAATGTAATGTTATTCAGTAATGTAATATTCTTGGAACTTACTTCTATATTTATGTCTGTAATTTATATGGTCCGGTGTACATAATAAAGAGTAGGTATTCTATTCTATTCATTACGGCCGTCATCCCCGAAGGTTTGGGCACAGGTGTCACATTTCGCCAGTTATGTTTAAACCCATTTAATAGGGCAAGCACCTCATTGTTATAAATTGGGCATAAATCCAGTCTCCGGGTTGCGTACTAAGAAATTACAGAAACCAGTCCAAAATTCTACGCCAGAGATGAGGATCTGTTTATTCTACGAAAGCTAAAGAATATGGAGTAAGGAGTGATGAGTGGTGTAATGCCTATGGCATTAAGTGCACCTCTGTACATTTATGTGCTTGAAGTATTAAATAAATAAATAAACCCAAAGCACTAAACAACTAACATCAGCCAAGAATTTTATATTGGTCTTTCTTATAAACCCATAAAGTCATCATAAAGTAATGAAATAAAAGACAAAAAATCCGCTTCCACTTTCATTCATTGCTAAATGGGACGAATAAAATATAGGTACAGAGAAGAGATATTATAAGAGAAACTTAAGATCCCAGTTGCCAAGCGCTGAGCCAGGGAATTATGCCTAGAAAAATTAAATGGTCTAGACTAGACTTCACATTAAAATAGGCTCCATTTCAGTTAAACCTAAAGTTGAAAATTATTAGCTTCTGTATCATATCAGAGGGGACATGAATATTTAATAATAATAACAGAGCAAGGTGCGAAGAAATGTGGCAACGGGCGTTATGATTGTGAATGGGATGCAAAAGAAACACCCAGCACCTTGCATCGTTCTTTGTGTAAAATGTGTGTAAAATCCATTGAGGTAATATGTACTACATATTACCTCAATGGTAAAATCTAGTATGGCTACTAAAGTTACATTACTGCAAGCTAAAAATTAGGTACAAATCTATAATTCCAGACGAGACCATAATTATATCAAAATATAAATTACACTAACCATGTAGGTACTTGTAAGAAACAAAGAAATCGGCTAGACAGCAAAGAAACATTATTTTATCAACATAAAAGTGGACGAGGAACGCATGGAGGAGACACGAATATCACGTTAGTGAGTGAGTCATTCACTGGAGTCATTCTACTGTCTGCACATTATCTGTGCTGTGACGCCTGTGACGCACCAACGACAAGGGTTGTCGGTTCACTATTTAGTATGTCGTTGCTTGACTCAACACAAAGGGCCATTTAGAACGCATTTCCGATAGATTAGTACGTTTGTGAACCCCTTGTAAAAGGACGATCGTTACTTGAGAAGTTAGAGGCAGCATTTACCTACGCTTGTAAATATATTAACATGTCTACATCTTTTGTGATCTCAATCTATCAACAGTGCACTAATTACTTAGTCAAGTCTAGAAAGAAACATCAGTTGCACTTGCACAGTTACTGCAATACGGATCCGAATAAAAAACGTGAGAACAGCAGCGAACACTTTCTGATTATTTTTAAATTGTAAAGATTCGATGAAAGTTTCATAGAAATGGTACAGTAATGGTTATGTTGGGGTTCACGATGTTTAACCTCTGGCATTACACGCCAGTTGTTTAGACAACGTAGATTAAACTGCGCTTAATCTGTTCCGGGCTTCGCTGGTCAGGCAAGGGAATGCTGTTTGATTTTGTGACTCATGCATGACCGCCGCATGCGTGCGTACTACAACGATGAGTCAATCATATACTACAGTTGACTCGACGAAGTCCACTAATTCAGTCCCTTGTAAGTTATGAGCTATGACTAATAAGTAGCACATTTCTGAAGTGCATTTCGCAACCTCTGAGCCTGCAATAGCCCCAATACTTGATGGTGACATCGTTCACGTAAAAGTTTACAAACAATAGCTAGCTAATGTTTCCTAAACAAACTGCTCGTGGTGCATACAGTACCTACTTCATTCTTACCTATTGTGGAAAGACAGGCCATAGAAAATGAGAACTGGCTCCAAGCGGTTAAGCCAAATAAACACATTCTGGCTAATGTCGATATCATTCATTGAGGTAATATGTACTGATATCATTAAGGATAAAACCATTTTGTTGATAACTTTGACGGGCGTCCATATTTAGATGTAGACCTTGGCTGGCTTGGCTGAGCCCCAGGCACAATTTTTTTGAGAAAGTGCTCGTAGCAGCTTGGAGAAACTTCTCTCAAAAAAGTGCTACCGATTCCTTCAGTTTCTACGAAGTTGTTTTGCCAATCGGTAATTGTGATTATGGTCACATATGGTGAAAGGATTTTATAAGTTAGGTACAAAAATTCCAATGAAGTGGTCATGTAAAAACCGACTGATGATTTGGTTTTTCGCTCGGTCGGTTCCGTTGTTCCGCCGAGTCATCGAACAGATGTCTGCTGTGCAGTTTCTGCTCGCTCATCAATCTCTCGAAGTCTCGATCGGCGATATTTCTTTCGGTGCGAAAGTGTCAGTAACACCAAAACTAAAAATTAAGTTCAACGTTTTCAGCCAAGTGTTCATAATGATCCACAAATTCATATAAAATTCTAACATGCTCTGATTATTTTAGCGGGTTCCCGTTGTAAATTAGATTAGGCTAATTTGTTATTCATTTGTTCAACCATCATCAACATGTCTATGTCTTTTATGTTAGGGTCGGTCGGTTGGGGTTGTTAAACCATAATTATGGAAGGTTTTCCATTAGTTCATTATTTTCACTTTATGTGTTTCATGATAATTTTGTGTAGAGATTTGATTTCTTCCGCTATAAAATACTAAGTAGTACCTATGTTCATACAGGATAAAATTGTATCCAGTGCGCAAACTATAACCATGAATACAGCACATAATTCTAGATCTTCTAGCGTAGAAATATTAAAACTGCAATGCTCTTTCATAGAGAAGTGCAATACCTGTGTGGTCAAAATGAACTATTTGTTTTACTATAAAATGGAGATAACATTACAACAATCAATGAAAACACTAACATTATAATGCATTATATAGGAGTATTTAGGAACCATGAAATAAATCCTAACATTGAAATTAAAAGAAGTGATTTTTGCTGACATACATTAAATAGCATAAAACGGTAAACAAAAAGAACACACTTTAAATATTGCGGTAGCAGTGCGGTGTTATTGACCCAACAAACATATGGCCGAAACATGGAAAAATATTATAGGTCTGTGTGCCGGGCACCCCTTTTTTCAGGTTTGTAAAAAATTTTACATTTTTAAGTATTATTACTTAAAAATATAAAATTTTTTACTCTTATGTCTCAAGTCTATTAAAATATGCATTAGTTCACATCGGGAATAAAATTTAAGAACTTTGGCGATGGCGAAGGTTATTGAACTAGCGAGCGGGCAACATGTTGTGTTTAACTGCAGATGTCTTTAACCTGCCGGTGCTAGCTTGTTAGTAAATTAACCCTACAAACTTTAAGAGGTGCTTTAGAGACCATCGAACTGAACAACTTTCACTATGGGACCAACTCTGAAGTCACGAAGAAAAAATCAGCTGTTTAATACAAAAGTTCAATACTTACCTACTTGACCAAAATGTATGGACGTGACACATCATGTAAACACTTTAAACAGTGGTTTATTTATCTAATTAACTTAACTGTCGGTGACTCACACACACGCCGGATATCAGATGAGTCTGTTTTTGTAGTAACAATCACTACGCATTTATTAGTCAACCTTATCCACCCGAACACATTGGTTTATTTTTATGTAATTAAATTTTTTATCCATTTTCCTGTATGAATGATCCTGTTTCGAAAGTTTAGGCATCATGAATCCAACATAAAATATACTTACGTAAATGATAAAAGCGAAAATATCATAAGTTCTATGATATTTTCGAGTGATCTCTTTGTAGTTAATACGATGAATATAACATTAAAACAATACTATACTTAAGTTATAAACATAGGAAATGCACAACTTCCAGTAGACGATCACAACTTCATAAGAAATGAGTCAACGAAGGAAACTTGCGCATCGTGTGTAGAATATAAACGCGTTGGACCATTGTATTGTAAAATGTTTCGGAGTTGGAATAAGTAATTTGTAGTATTCTTGGATGGTGTGAATCATTAACATGTTGCGTGTCGTTTTAGGAACCTTGACGACACATGTTATTTGTTTTACCTGTGAAAATTCCGCCTCTGTACATTTATGTGCTTGAAGTATTAAATAAATAAATAATAAAATTCCTTGAATTGATATATTTTTTATGAACTGTTTTAATTGGAAACTCAATTTCGTTACACTTACGACTGATTTTTCAATCGATAGATAACTTTTTTACTGTGGAATAAAATCGACGTCTGAAAGTTTTTGTATGGAAAATATGTAAAAAATTCAAAGCTATTCCTCGGATAAAATTATCTGTCGTAGGAAAAATCAGCCCTTAAAATATAGGTAAAATAAATAATCAGGCAACAAACATTCCAATGCCATCCATCGTCAGCGAATGGTAGAGGATTCCGTGGTCTAAAACAAACCTGCATGAATAGTTGGTTTTGAAGGTGGTGTAGAAAATCTTTTATGTTAGTTACCTACGTACAAGCCGTGCGGGTTGCAGATCAAGAGCTAAGCTAAGTTAGTCTAGCTTAGCTCGCATAGCTGAGGTAATTTTTAACCGACTTCCAAAAAGGAGGAGGTTATATGTTCGACTTTATGTATGTTTTTTTATTTGAAAGGATATGCTCCCGAGGTGGTCCCATTGTCACCAAATCGAAATCTGATGAGGGAATCCCATGGAAATCGAGGGAAACCCTCAAATTTTATAGGCACGCCTATAGCGATTCGAGTATTTTTTATAGAAACTCGTGCATTTGCACTCAGAAAGCACCATTCGGTGAAGTGGAACTAGTGATGAAGACCACAGATGGCCATCCGAACTACTCAATAATAAATATTTCTCGGGTTGCGATTCGATTAGGTACTTTAATGTGGTTGCTAAGCACAATACGTATCGTGAAGTAGAGTTGATGGTGACTTCTCAATCGGCTCCAGTTCTCCTGGTTCTTACAAGGAGAACTCCTCAACAATTAACGTCCCTGCATCGGGAAAAGCAATGTTTTGTAAAATGCGATGAGCAGTTGACATTAGGCTATTGTAACTTAGATAAGTTACAAACTAGCCCACTAAAAAGTGAAAAATAAAAAACCTTTTTTACAAAAAAAAAAAAACAACCGACTTCCAAAAAAACACTACAAAGTGAAAAATAACTAATTTCGGAAGTCGGTGTCAATAAAAGAAAATGCGGAACCAACGACACCGACTTCCGAAATGAAAGTTATTTTTCACTTTGTAGTGTTTTTTTTTGGAAGTCGGTTGTTTTTTTTGGAAAATGTTTTTTTTCATACTCCGGTTTATAGTTTGCGATCTGTACCTACACAAGTATGAAAAGCAACTACATCAGCAATGCGAGCTAAACTAGACTAACTTAGCTTAGCTCTTGGTCTGCAACTCGCATTACCATCGGCAAATATTATGACAAAATTCCAAAATTTCTTAGTTCTCACTTTCGTTATACTGCGTTGCCTGTTTTAGTGAGTGAATGTATTATTTTTATTAAATTAAAATGTACCTATATTATCTACAGGCCGATGCGTTCTCGCCAACATCACAAACTTATATGAGAAATGTACTGACTTTCACAATCATTTCTAATTTTATTTTATTATTTATTTTATGTAAGTATCGTTATTTGGTTTGCTAAATTCCTTGCCAACTTTTCTTTTAACAATTGACCTTATAGATAGGTTATCCCTAAGTCAGACCTATCCTACTGGATTGAGGACTGCCAAGTTTACATTTTCTTCTAATATATAAAATTCTCGTGTCGTAATGTTTGTTACCAAACTCCTCCGAAACGGCTGGACCGATTTGTATAAAATTTTGTGTGCATATCGGGTAGGTCTGAGAATCGGCCTGCCGGGTTGAATAATAAAGAACCTATTAAGTTCGTGCGTATTGGAACCCCTAATGGATTAGTACCTATATGAGAAAATAAAGATATTATATCTAAAATATTATCTGAAGAGATGATTTGCATTTGATTGGAAAGTTCGCTGATTTGACGACTCTGCATATTAGTCAGAATAAGTAATGCGATAGATATACAGAAAGGGTACCCAACGTCTTTCTCTGTGCTGTGGTCATAAATATTGAAATAAAATGCGAATCACGAACATGAAAGTGCCCGATATGTATTCCGAATTGTAATTTTGGCAGTGTTACATATTTTAACGATTATCGACTGCCTTGGCAAGTTGTTTACCAGTTTATAAAACTATATTATGTAATTTGTAGTAGGTAGGTTGCGCAGAATACCAATTTAGGTTATGCATGTCAACTTCCAGCGAAGCTTGCAAAAATATATACGGCGACTTTAATGCTCTAAGACGGCGACGTATGTATTACATACGCCAGCAATTTTTAGTCAATAAAAAAATGGTCTTCCGCGTTTCGTCTTTTGTATATTCGACGTTTTTATCTCTGCAAGACGTGTGGTGATTTATATAAATCCGAAACATGACACGGTCAATATTAATGGGTTTTTTAAGTAGTGTGAAATTTTCTTTACAAACTCGAATTCTCAAGCTAATTTACAGTTCACTACTACAGCTGAGCATGAGGGTAGGAATTTCTAAGTAGCAGGCTTTTTTTTTGAGGATGGGAAATCATCAAATGATCCCTCCCGCTCTGGGTGGAGCAGAAGGGAGTGTCAGACTCTTATTGACTAAAACCCACCCGTGTTCCTTCCTTAGCCCTTTATGTTCCGGGGAAGCGGTAACCCTTTCGGACAATCCCGCTGCCCCAGTAGCAGGCCTGGAGTCTGGCTTTGTGCCCGGTTGAAATTTATGTGTATAGGTAAGTACGCCCTTACCTAACCCTTCGAGAAAAGAGTTAGACATGATGTTATGACTAGTACAATCAAAATGCAACTAGGTATGTTGTGTACCGCAGTGTACCTAGGCAATTCTGAATACTTATTAGTAGCAGTTGCAATTCATCTGTAAGTAGGACAGAACTTAATTGTCCATGATCACATTTCACGTATGACCGCGTCATTGGACTGGGATCTGATGCAAACTGGCCTACTTCCACATTTAGAAGTCTAGCGATATATGAACAATGGAAACCTAAATAGCTAAAACAAGTCTTATAACAATTGCACAAGATATATTTTCATTTGATTAGGTTCATTTATTATGGCCGCAAGATAAAAGGACGTCTGTGATGAAGGGCGGACAGGGCAAGCTGTCCTTTTGTGGGCATTTTTTATCAACCTGTCAGTGAAAGGTAAAGAGATGGATTTTTGCTATACTGGATAAAAATAAAGGCTGGTTTTTGTGTGATTCATGAGTTTGTTTTAGAAAAAGCTGGTTAACATTTTGAAATACAGAGTCGATAGATTGTTTTTAGGATAAATAAAAGTTAACGGTTGCCTTCATCCTCAACATAAAATTAGGCCCTAGCCGGGCTAGGGCCTAATCATTAGCCTACGCTAAAATATAATAAAGCAGGCAAGCAAAGAAAATCTAATTTAAATGACTAAATAAATGGAAACCCGCATCAATGTAATTAGGTACACTAAATCATTACACCTAAATTCTAGAGAAATTCAATATCCCAAGATGCTAGTGATGTGCCAAAACCTTCTGAAACCAAAGACAAAGCTACGAACCTTAAGTGAGAAAAAATAAGGAATGGAACAGTTGTATTAAGTAAGTTGGTTCTTAGCCGCATACCAGTCTAGTCGGGGAGACGTCGGCGGGGCATGCGCGGAGCGCGGAGGAGGCAAAGGGATCGATCGTCCGCCCGCTCTCGCCCTTGACCCTCGCCTGCATCGGGGTGGGCTGTGAGCATGTGTGTGTGAGACTGTGAAGGGTGTCAGCACTTCGGCAGATTTCATGCGGTGAATATTTGACGCGAAACCGGGCAATGTCGGGATGGGAATATGGGATGCCGACGGGCGACGTGGTTGGCATAGGCTTAGCTTAGAATTTTCTCGATAGAATAGAATAGACCGTACTTTTCTCAATATTGAATCATGAGATAAGTTTATAATATTGATATTAGTGTGTGTGGGTCTCAAAATGACTTGTGGTACTAGTAGCAGATATCTTTGAAAATAACAGCAAGTTTATAATTCAACTAGCTTCTGCACGCGACTTCGACCGTGTGAATTTTTTGTTCCCCCGACCCACGCCGTCGCATCGCATCGCATCGCCTGCCCGTCCTTGTCGTTTAGCGTTATTTCGGACTTTTTTTCTTTTTTCTCGGCTCCTAAGGGACCTAGCGTGATAGCAAATAGCATTTCTCAAGAATTGGGCTATCAAATACTAAAAGAAATTTTCAAATCCGTCTGATAGTCCCAGAGGTTCAAACAAACAAACTCTTCAGCTTTATTATTAGTAACTGCCTATAGATTATTAATTTAGTTGTAACCACTGTTGTCGGAGAATCAGTTTTTTAGACAATCTCAAATATTTTCGCTAATAGATACACATTTTAGTCTGCTGTCTGACCCTCGTTACCTTAAACGCCGCGACCGCGGGGCACTCGTAGAAGATAGAAGTAGGTAAGTACCTTTGTATTTGCTCCGTGGTAAGTACCTACTCGCTCGGCAAAGATGGAAAATCGATATCTGCTTTGCGGTGCTGTCATTATTTATTACATTACACCTAACTTACATTTCTGTGCCTCCTGTGATAAGTGATATAACTCGAGTTGTACCCTTTTTGTGATTTTCACATGAGCATTATCAAAAAAAAAATAAAAAAATAACGTCTTTTTTGGTCTAACTCACGTTCTTCTATCTGCTATAGTTTCGGAGATAATTTTGTGCAAAGTGATACAACTAGTGATGTGCCGCTGGAAATATTGAAAATTTACGGGAACTTTCCCATTGTAAATTTACACAATATTCCCAATATTCCCGTAAGTATTCCCAAAGTTTCCAAATATGTATTTAATACATTTTTCGTATATACTGTATAATTACACATGTGCAACTAACATTACGCGATATTTATACTCCTATTACCACAGCTAAACATGTCGTTACATGTTTGTACCTGCACTAGCTTGCGCCACGGCATAGCGATCGCCCCCACCCCTTGTAAAACAAGCTTCAGTTAGTATACAAAATATTTTATAGTTAGTTCGGTTAGTATACAAAGTCTCATGATCTAATTTAAAGTATTTTTTGAATACCAGCGGTTTATTGTTCGGTTTGGAGGTAACTTTGGATTTTTTTTCTATCGAGAAAATTTTATGGAAGCGTGTTTTTGTCAAACATAAGGCCTAACATTAATCCTCAACTTTACCATATATTTATTTCAAAATTAATGCTGCAGTATTTTCGACATAACGGAGGATCATGCTAAGCCATTTGAGGTAGTATTGGCCCTTAAGGTGCCACTTTTCGATATTTTTGCTATACAAATTTCGGGAGAATATTACTCCACTGTTTGACATTGTGCATACAAAGTTAAACATGATATCGTTTCGACTTATTAATAATTGTGTCTGTACGGAAACAGAATAGTAAAATAAAAAGCCATCAAAAAGTTATGAGCCAACAAAGATTCGTTTTTCTTGCTATTTTTAACGTAACTTTGGGTGTCATAAGTAATAAAAGACCTGTAAAATCTTCAAAACCAAGTCCGTACCGACAAAGCTCAATTATCGAAGAGATCAATAAACTTTATTTGTAATTGATTTATGCAGTGGTTTTTTTCATAAAACTCGATTTTCCGAAGCACTTTTCAAATCTTTTTACGCGTCTATCAGTTCGGCACGGTGTTTCTGTGCGTGAAAACTAGACGTTGTTCGTGTAGACTAGCGTCTAACTGCTCATCACTGATATTAGCGCTGTCGGACACGAAGCCAGGCGAGACAGCGTGCTTTTTGACAATGACCACCAGCGAGTTCGAGCTCGCAACTAGTTTACTCTTAAGTCATAAAAATGGAAACGTAGCAAACGCTTTTTTATTAGAATCAAGCCCTGTCGTGATGAAAAGGGAGGACAGTTTATTTGAAACATCAGTAGTTTAACTAAAAAAATGGTCCGAATACTTATTTCTATAAATATAAGTAGTATAAAGATCGTAAGCAATAATTTTAGTAATAGGGAAGGTGGAGAGGGTGTTAAATTTATTTGAGGAAAGTACGAAACCCACGCGGACAAAGTCGCGGGCAAAAGCTAGTACGAGTATATTTAGTCTTTAGAGACAGATACTTGTTAATTTTAAACAAATATAAAAGTGTGTTGATTCCGTGGTTTATTAAAATTGTTAACTTTATTAAAAACTTTACAACTCTCAGAATCTGATTGTAAAATTGTGTTAATAAACCAATGTGATTAAAAATGTTTTATAAAACATAATTTCTGATGCTTTGTGATTTTTTGACTACGGGAATATTTACGGGAAAATTGTAAATTTACAGGGAATATTCCCGTAAATATTGGAAACTTTGGAAATTTTCAACTTATATGTATAATCAACTATCGACGTAAACACGATAGTACGCAAATTTACCTAATTAATTGGCTAGCATATAATAAAAAAACACTAAAGTACATTATCATCAATATTCCCCTAAATTTCCAGTTTTGGGAATATTGCCGGGCACGTTTACGGGAATATTCCCAAAGTTTCCAAAATTCCCGGGAACGGCACATCACTGGATACAACTATAGGGATTTTGGCAAAAAATTCGTTACAATCGATATTTGTCAAGATGTAACCCCAAAACCGGTCACTTAACACACAATTTTTCGTGCTTCGTGATTTAAATCTGTGCCTCCTGTGATAAGTGATACAAGTCAAAAAACGTCATTTTACAGGACAGCAAAAACAAGATTTAAAAAAATCTAGTTCGTTAATTAAGTGGGCTAGGTAAAATATCAGTGCACTCTTTTGTAGAACACATTCTCTTTCAAACATTTTCTTTCTCTATATAATTTAGATTTTTTGATAGATATTTAATTTTGGAAGTAATAATTACTTCCAAAATTAAATATCTATCAAAAAATCTAAATTATATAGAGAAAGAAAATGTTTTGTTCTACAAAAGAGTGCACTGATATTTTACCTAGCCCACTTAATTAACGAACTAGATTTTTTAAAATCTTGTTTTTGCTGTCCTGTAAAATGACGTTTTTTGACTTGTATCACTTATCACAGGAGGCACAGATTTAATATCTGTAATACTTTGTGCACAGGCTACCGTTTCATTGTAATGACATTATGTCTACCTCCGTGGACAATTCGCCCCCACACGCTCATGTTGCCATCTGCGTTCAATACTTCAATCGGTCCCTCATCCAGAACACCCCACGGACGGGGCAGGACATTTTCTGGCTTCCATGATTATGTTTTAATAACTGTAATTTGCATTTTGTTTACCCACATGGGTTCTATTTCATATTATACCTAATGTTTGTTCAATTCAATGATTGGATGACTGATTTTTTAAAAATTTGTTGTCTTTATCAGTTCATTTTTTTTGGCTTTCCGGAAACATATGTCATGTTTGAATATGAATGATACTCTGGAATGCCATGAATTGGACAATTTATCGACTGTACCTACAAGCTAAAATCATGTGCTCGCTCAGAATTTTAATGTGTGAAGCACAGATACCTACAATGCGGACGATTTATTTTGGCGACTCTGAACTACGCGCAGAAGGCTGCGCAGTAAGATCTTTTTGGAACCAAATGTTGACATGAGGCGAGTGTGAGATAGAGAACATGCGCGAAAGTTCTTAGTGCCTATATATTCAGACTTGCCAAGATATTTCGGCCGTAGTGTAGGTACGTACTCTGGTACGACTACGTTTCAAACAAAACATAAGGTGAGCCCAGTACCAGCAGTGCTATTCTGTAAAATCTCACCGTGAAAACTAAGGTGAACTGAGCTGTCATTCCACTTGATGTTAGGGATTGCCTCCATTGATAGTTCACTTCATGCTCAGTTCACCTATGTTATCACGGTGAGATTTTTACAGAATCGATAGGCTGACTCGATCAATATTGACGCCGACAGCATCCTATAAATAGTTAGTCTACCTAATACCATCGTTAGCGACCATTACTCTTTGTTGGCAAGGGAAACAAACGCATGCTGCCAAGGGCCAAGTGACGCGCCAGAAAGCAGTCAACATCCAAACAGTTGCACCGGCAACCGCACCCGTGACGTCATCGCGCATCAGACGAAACGAACGCGTGGTGGGTGTGTCTATCTAATTATAACCGTGTATTTTAGGATTTCGACTACACATTGCTCTAGGTCAGCTATTATAAACTACACGCTATCCCACGTAGGGCTGAGATGTGAGTGTGACGCATCACTCTCTATTTTGTAAACATCGAAAATCATAACAAAAATCGATCTTGAATGACGGCTTTAAATGCTGTTTCAACCAGCCTGCCAGCATCAATAACTGATTCAAGAATATTTGAGATAATCACGTAACCAGATTAGAAAACTATTCCAAAAAATGATTAAAAACATAATTTGTATGGAGATTAATTTATCGATAAATCACCTTGTTAGAGAAATCGATAGGGGAAACTATACCCACATAACATTAATATATTACGAGTATTTTTTTATCATAATCGTAACTATGTATGTATTAGAAACTGCAGTTGTAATCAATCGTCAAGTTGTGTTAGAAGGGGATTATTAAGTTGTTATGAAGAAAGATAATAAGTAAGCTATGTAGATAATGGAAATTATACTCAATAATGGTGATAAGGATGGGCTTATCTAAACCTTGAATTTGCCTATCAAATTGTAAGTGGACTATCGAGTGCCTTGACATTTAATGGAGCCAACGACTGTTATATAATAATAATAATAAACAGCTAACATCAGACCGTCATTACAAATAAATGGTCTTTTAATTTACTTGTGGGAATGCCTCAACCGAGCATAATGCTAATAATACCCCAACTGCGTAGTTTGAGGGTTTAATATCCTGTTCGCAGCCTGAAAAGCTAGTAGGTGTGGTTTTCCCTGTTCCAATAGAATTATCACAGCCTCGCCCATGTTCCTACAATATTCCATTAGTGATATTAAATGCAGCACGAATATTGCTTTGTTCGCTAGAAGTGCTAATTACTTAGGTAGACGATTGAACTATTAGGTTCCTATGGACTGATTGTATTATATCTACTCACGTCAATCTGATAAATGTTTCTTTGAATCGATTGTAATGAATGTGCTTATCACTTTAAAGCCTACCATTAATTTGTATGAAGGAATTTGTCACGATAACAACCTTATCGTGCTGTTTCATTACGATACTACAAATATAGCCCAAAACGATGCCATTTATGATTAGTAACATAATGAAATATAATACAATCAGGCAGCCCATGATGATAAAGTTGCGGACGTCGAATTCCGTTACAGCATGTATAAACTAAAATATGGAAAATGGAACGGTCAATGACTAGTTGTTGCAGTTAGAAATTCCAGTAAAGCTGTAGACGGTCTGCGTGAATTGCACATTCATGTCATTATGACTGTAATACTAATAAACGGTACCCCGTCTTTCACCTAAGAAGCTAAATACGCAGGTAATGAGATGAAAGGATAGAAAGCAAGAAAAATGCAGATTTATACCGGTATATAAATTATCTTTTATTAAAAATGTTCAGGTTAGTAACGATTTATTATAAATAAATAAAAATCTTTGTCAAAAATACGGAATCGACAATGTTCCGCATTCATTATTACGTAATATGCATATTACGATACCTTACAACCTATTTTTAAATACTGAACTTAAATAAAAGATCACAAGCGTAATTTGAGCCGCCCATTCAGGGGCCTGGTGTAGGGCATCATAAATTAGGAATAGTCTTACTTGCCGCTTAGAAGCACTTCCTGTGGACGATGGAGGGGCCAGACTCATCGTACTCCTGTTTCGAGATCCACATCTGCTGGAAGGTCGAGAGGGAAGCGAGGATGGAGCCTCCGATCCATACGGAGTACTTCCTCTCTGGGGGCGCGATGATCTTGATCTTCATTGTGGACGGGGCCAGGGCTGTGATCTCCTTCTGCATACGGTCGGCGATGCCAGGGTACATGGTGGTACCACCGGACAGAACTGTGTTGGCGTACAAGTCCTTACGGATGTCGACGTCACACTTCATGATCGAGTTGTAAGTGGTCTCGTGGATGCCGTTGGCTTCCATACCCAAGAATGAGGGCTGGAAGAGAGCCTCAGGGCAACGGAATCGTTCGTTACCGATGGTGATGACTTGTCCGTCGGGAAGTTCGTAGGACTTCTCCAGGGAGCTGCTGGAGGCGGCGGTGGCCATCTCCTGCTCGAAGTCAAGCGCGACGTAGCAGAGCTTCTCCTTGATGTCACGCACGATTTCTCGCTCAGCCGTGGTAGTGAATGAGTAACCGCGCTCGGTGAGGATCTTCATCAGGTAGTCTGTGAGGTCGCGGCCGGCCAAGTCCAGACGCAGGATGGCGTGCGGCAGCGCGTAGCCCTCGTAGATGGGCACCGTGTGCGAGACACCGTCGCCGGAGTCCAGCACGATACCGGTGGTACGACCGGACGCGTACAGCGAGAGCACGGCCTGGATGGCGACGTACATGGCGGGCGTGTTGAAGGTCTCGAACATGATCTGTGTCATCTTCTCTCTGCAAAACAAAGGACATGGTCAGGTGCGGTTTAGAGCGCAGAGCTTGGCTCGCAGTGCTCGCTACAAGCGGCTTTGGGTACGGACGAGGCGCACTGGGCGCGGGACGTACCTGTTGGCCTTGGGGTTGAGGGGGGCCTCCGTGAGCAGCACGGGATGCTCCTCGGGCGCCACACGCAGCTCGTTGTAGAAGGTGTGGTGCCAGATCTTCTCCATATCGTCCCAGTTGGTGACGATGCCGTGCTCGATGGGGTACTTGAGCGTGAGGATACCTCTCTTGCTCTGGGCCTCGTCGCCTACGTACGAGTCCTTCTGTCCCATGCCGACCATGACGCCCTGGTGGCGCGGCCTGCCCACGATAGAGGGGAACACGGCGCGGGGTGCGTCGTCGCCAGCGAATCCGGCCTTGCACATACCGGAGCCATTGTCTACCACCAACGCAGCAACTTCCTCGTCGCACATTTTGAATTAGTCTGAAATAATAAAAATGGATTGTGAAATTCCTGAAAGATAGTCCTTAATTGTGAGGGCCAGACTGATTGAGAAGAACGATCTTGCTAGCAAAAGCCAGCCGTTATGTAGTAAATTCATATCTAACGCAACAGTCACGCTTTGTGCCAACTCACTGATAAAAGGATTATTTGATACACCTTATCTCTAAAAGAATGATAAGAATAATTTTGGAAAAGCACGCATGTACAATTTTTTTTAAAATAAGTTAGGATACTTTCTAACCTATTTAAAAAAAAATTGTACATGCTTGAGAAATCATAGAGAATAAGTTTTGAATATCTAACAAACTGACGGACATCATAACAAATATGGATGAAACCACCCTAAAAGCACACTGCCTGGTCTGGGGTTCGAACCCAGAAAACCTCAAATTCAGTAAACAACTTGCCACAAAACTGATAAGTTTGTTATAATTCACTAAATCCAAACACTTCACTTATATTACGTAAAAATGTTATGTAACATGTAGTTTCCACAGGTGTTAATATAAAATTAAACACTGGCTTTAAACGCTGTTATATTTTCAGTTTTAAGACTTCGCAGTTTTTGTTATTAAAATCCACAATTTAATTTAATAAAATTAAACAAAACTTACTGTTAAATAATAAGTTAATGACTAGGTACGACTCGTGCTGCTTCGGTCAAGCACACCTCACTAAATGAGAACCGGCTCTTGAGGATAAACTATATAAAACGCGCCTTATCAGAGTTCATGTACTATCGGCAACAATTTATTTTCCGCCAATCACGAGCTGCCTGATGCTGCCTCAATTTTTGTCACCATATATGGTAACGCACTCGGTTCTATTCACAATCTGGTGATAACGATACGCTTTGATAACGATTATATAGCACTACACTACACGTTATCTGAAGCAGTGTGACTGTACACGTAAACACTTACCTGCCACCTCCTAGTCTACAATACACTCGCTCAGGGTCATCAGTACGCTTCTTTAAAATACTGAAATTTCTCTCCAGTCTATCCGTACTTTCTCTATGATTCAGCTGGTTTGCGCTAATTGCCACAAACGCCTTACATTAACCTACAAATATTTAATTAGTTTAATACTCGACCGTTGTTAATATTCTCATTATAAATTATGAAAAGAGCAGAAAGCATTACTAACTGACGTAAAAGATGAAAGATATCTTATTCTAGTAGGTAGGACGTTACAGTGGCTGCACGGACGTGGTGCAAAAAATCTGTATATGCGTCCGAAGGTGACTGGACCAGACCGGCCAGTGGACACTACTTGTAGGATTTGCTGTTCGCGATAAACGACCAGCCAGTCGCGAGCGACAAAAACAAACTATTTGTTGTTGAATAGAAGCGTGGGCGATACAAATTGGGAGCCAAACCAGATCCACGATTATATGACACATCAAATACACGTGGAAGACTAAAACGAGGAATTAATTAGGTAGGTACGTTAATCGTAAACATTGATTCAAAGTTAAAGTAATAATGTTGGATGTTACAAATTAGTTACAACGCGTGAAATATTCAATCCCGCCACTGCTGAGGTAGACAAATCAATAGAGCTTCGAGACACCCTTGTTAAATGTTTCCTAATATACGTATAGAATAATATTGTTCAGTCGTCTGCGTGTATTGATTTTGCTCCCGCCCCCGCACCTTGCCCCGTGTTTCGCCCCCACAGTGCACCGTCGCATGGGGTGCGCTATGGGGTTGCATGACTCATACGACTGCACCCTCCGTCTCTCCTGAATCGTATTAATTTGCAGTGTTTTGATGTAGCTCGCGTTATTGCAGATTCAAATATGTATTTAGAATTACAAATAATTTCGTCCATGTATAACGTCGACTATTTTCAGATAAGTAGTTAGGAACCTTAAAGATATAAAAAAGGTAAGTAGTAAAGATAGAGCAGTTAACAATATTAAGATTTTAATCAAGGCTTAGCATATCTACTAATTTCGGTGAATTAGTAACAACAAAACGTATCTATAATATAGTACTGTACGTGGCCATTACTGATATATTGCGATCGCTACCTTTTTAGCGATACTCAAATTGGCAATCCGGAACATTTTCGGAGTAACCTTGATGTCTCACTGTCTTATTTATTACTTTAGGGAGCAAGGTTTCGAGACGTATTGCTTTTTCCAATAAAGGGAACTACTTATTAGGATGTCCGCAGTCGCTGGGCTGCACTTGACCTATCTATACTCAATTTTTTATCCATTAAATTATCATTAATTACTTCGATTGAGTTCTCGTGAACGAACACAGCGATGCTGGCACGTGTAGGGCCAAAATAGCTTTAATGTTATGTTTATTTTGCCTTTAATGCTTAAGCACTCTGCTATTGAGCTGCTTCTGATGACTTCATCAAGGAAAATGGCTATACATATAGTAAACAGAAAACAAGATTCATCCTCCATTCCATGTTAAATATTACCTTGTAGTAATGGTAGATTTAAATCAAAATGTACTTTAAAATCAAGTGTCGTATGCGATTTGAATGAACCTTGGTGTGGCCCTCCGATGACTCAAGTGATTTCTCACAAGCGTTTGACAGCATGAATCATAGTCGAGGTGTAATCGAATCGTGACGATTCGTCTCGATCACAGATTCGATCATCTATTTGTATCATGACGTCATTATTATATTGTAATGTAAGATCGTTAAAAATCGCTTACTTATGTCATGATTGTCTCTAGGTGCGGCCCAATTGAGGACTATATAATATGCGTGATATTTTTATTGTTCTGATGGGATGAATCTTTATTTCATGCATTGTTGAATTTGTGTCTACTTCATACTTTCGTTTTACACGCCTTTTTCAAAGTGAAGGTCCAATGAAAAAATACGAAATAAAATACGAAAGTGGTTATTAATAGAACAGTTCACCAACAAAGAACTGCAAATTAAATTTAATCATAGCATAGCAACAAGAATGGCGGCCCAATCAAAACTAATAGTACCGAGATACAAGAACTATTACGGGAAACGAACGAACGCTTATTTAATACCTACTCTAATTAATGATGTTCCAACAAAAATCCAATCAGAAATAACAGACAGTAACTATAAAAATAAATACAAAAAATTCTTTGATTCTGTTTGAAAATGCATCATGCTGTATAGATTTTATTCAATAAGTGATTAGCATCTTCATCGTTTTGTACATTATGGTTGTTATTTACTAACTACCTCACATTTTTCTATAAACTAAGTACTTATGTTATATTTGTATAGTAACTTAACTAAGTATTTAGTTAGTTTTAAGATTTGCTAGTGTGTCAACATCCGGACAAACCTATTGAGGTTTTTGTGATGTTTATGTTTGTGTTTTGTTTTGTTCCATAATTAATAAACAATAAAAAAAAAAAAAAAATGTGCCAGTTAATGCCATCCGAATTCGAACATTCCGCAGCATACGCGACATTAGGATTTTTTTGGTATTTTGGGTTACATTATCGAAGTTTTCATACGGATCCCTAACTTTTTGAAAATACCTAGTAACCTCTAAATACTTCTACTGCAGTGCTATTCTGTAAAAATCTCACCGTGGAAACTAAGGTGAAGTGAGCTGTCATTCCACCTGATGTTAGCGATTGCCCCTATTGATAGCTCACTTCACGCTCACTTCACCTAAGTTATCACGGTGAGATTTTTACAGAATCGACCGGCTCTACCTATTATGATTTTATGTGAAAAATTCTGCTTGGAGAATTCAACCCAGAATTCTTTCTGGGTTAAATCATCAGAAGTAGGTACCTTTAAGTTGGTAGATGCCGTTGTCCGTAATATAGTCCACTTCTGACACAAATGAGGTGACCTGTATCTGTGATGGGACCTCGCCACGACACTTAAAACTACTGGAGCGAATTTAATTCGACTTTCACTTTCAAAAGAGCACGGTTATACTTACGTCATAGGTACTGCCATAGCCGCTCATTTAGAGGAAAGTTATACCAATATTACTATAAAAAATATGCATTTTAATCTAGTGCCAAGCGAGACCTCGTATTTTATCATACCGGGTAAACAATTTTTTTTTTTGGGTTCCGTACCTCAAAAGGAAAAACGGAACCCTCATAAGATCACTTCGTTGTCCGTTGGTCTGACCGTCGGTCAAGACCCTTTTTCTCAGGAACGCATAGCGTTACCAAGTTGAAATTAATATCAAATTCCTGAAATCCCTTGAAGCAGTGACAAAATCAAACTTCTAAGTCAACGCAATCAAAAGATACGGGCGTTTATGTTCCGGAATCAAAACCTATAGGGTACTTCCCGTTGACCTAAAATCATGAAAGGCAAGAAGAAATGTCATATACTTAGCACAAGTAAAGGAAGAAATCTAAAAACCGTAAATTTGTAGTTACATTACAAAAAAAAATCCCGTTATAAATTATTTTCATACGGTCTACAAATTTGTACACACGGCTACACATCAAGCTATACATTTCCAGTTTTAGCTGACCTCGCGTTTTATAGGTTTATCGTACAATCAGAAGTCAGCTTATACTGGTTATGTACAGCTTGATGTGTAGCCGTGCGTACGGAACCGTCGGTGCGCGAGTCCGACTCGTAATTGACCGGTTTTTTTTGTTAACAGTAGTTGACCTACGTACAATTCAGTGGTACAAGCTTTTAAAGCACAAACAAATTAGATAAATGTAATACGTCGTTATATATTTAATTACCTACTACAAACACAATTAATAATTATAAATGAGGTTATTTCTGAGTAAACAGGAAACATTCTAAGTAAATCAAATAACAATGAAAATGAACATTTTCCTTAGCACAGCGTCCTATAATTGTGTGTGTTTTTTTTAAAACACTATACATGATGTCCATGTAGGTTATATTATGGCGGTTAATACAGGAAAACATTATTTAAATGCTAACTAACTGGAAAATATAAACATGAATCATGGTAAATTCTTGCTGGTCGATGACTTGATTAATTGAATAATTCAAAGAATTTTTCATATCACTTTTAATGTTAAAAGTCTAATTCAAAAAGTGAATGCTATGTATCAATATAGGTACTCAGAATATTTAATTTACTAAATAGACCAAAATGACAGGTGCGATGATTGTGAAATAATAAAAAAAACAATTCCGTAGGATAAGAGGAAGTGGTCCAGTTTGCAAGATTTGACCAATAAGTACATACTAATTACCACTAATTACCAAACAAAGCAAGTTAAATAAAAGCTTATAAAAAGGCCGATGGCCGAGGCCGTGTTCTTGAGTATTATTTAAAAGAGTGTCCGTGGAGTTTCTTGCCCGTTCTTCTCCACAGGTACCTACACTTTGGAATGGGCAACTAGCTTCATCTTTGTGACTGACCGATCCTTGACAATTCAAAAGTGCCTATAATTGGTTTATTTGAAATAAATGCTTTGTGTTTGAGTTTGAGTGGAGACCGCGAATCGGTAAACGTAAGGTGGGACGCCCTCAGGCTAGGTGGAGCGACGATCTTCGCAGGATGGCTGGTAGCAGCTAGATGAGAGTTGCCGAAAATCGAGTTGAAATTCGTGCAATGGGAGAGGTCTATGTGCAGCAGTGGACTGCTATAGGCTGATGATGATGATGATGAAAAAGGGTGATTGCAGCTGTTATTTTGTCAGAATTTACATTATTAATTTTCATAAACCCATAATAATCATCTGGCTTCTACTCCACATCAAAAATAGTCAGCGTTCAGACACTAAGTTACTGAGTCGTTACCTTTTTCAAAATAATATAAAAAACAGCATCAAATTAATAGCACACACAGACTAGTCCCAGACAGACATCTTTCACGTTTATAGCGCGGCACAGTGATGTTACATAGTAAATTATGAAAAGTCAGAAATTATAGCGAATAGCGAAGGTACTCCCCGTCTAGTAATAGCATTCTGCATCTAGACAGGTGGCCGTCTACATCTGGTGTCTTGACTCCAGACAGACCAACCATAAAAAATCTAAAAAAGCAAGGATTTTTTAAAATTATTATACCCGTGAAATGAGTTTCATTCGAGCTTTATCGAATGTTTCGTCCTTAAATTTCTGTGTTCCCCAAATTGATTATGATGGCTACTTCCATTCCAATCCATCTACCTAGGCTTTTCCCAACTATGTTGCGGTCAGCTTCCAATATAACCAGCACCCTAATTGTGTAACACACTATCAATAGGAATCTGAATCATTTTGAAGCAAATTGCTAATCCATTGCTTCATAAGTTCAAAAAATTTGTTTGCTCAACATGTAAATAACTCAATGAATGTTGTTGAGCTATCAAAATTAAACCGATTCCCATTGATAATGTGTTACGCAATTGCCTCGCTGATGCAGCTGAATTCCGCTGCTATGATAGGAGCCTTTTGGCCTCTTACAGGACTCTCTGTTTTTTATATATTTTTGATTTTTTTATTTTATTTTTATGATTGTGTTTATATTAGTTTGTGATCTTCACGTGCGAGTCACAATAAATGTATTTTCTTTCTTTCTTTTAATACCAGTATTTTACATGGAGCGACTGCCTATCTGGCCTCCACAACCTAGACTTCCATTACAAGAAAATGATTAATTATTGACAATCATCCACAAATCCAGATACACAAAACACACAACAACACAGACAGTCAATACTTTAAATATTGTTGATATTTTTCCTCCTTCATATTTTATTATCGTCAAGCTCAGTTATGAGACGGTTCCTAAGAATCTCCACAAAATACGCTATCAGCTGACTGATGACGTCAGTCGGTATCGCAAAGATTATTGTGAATTCTTGGGCGTATAATATAGTAAATTACATTTTCATTTATGATTCTTACGTCATGTGGCAAATATTTTTGGATTGAACGTTTGGAGGACGGAGTCGCAGACATAGCCCTCAACATCCTTTGATATAGAGTCATATTAAAAAAAATCTTACCACAGAGAAACTATCATTAGAAAAATGGGAACTACTCGTTATCTATACTAATATTATAATGAGGAAAAATTTGTATATATGTTTGTAACGAATTGGCTCAAAAAGTACTGGACCGATTTTAAAAATTCTTTCACCATTTGAATGCTACATTTATATCACTGATTAATATAGGCTTTTTTTCCACCCGTGCGAAGCCGGAACGGGCCGCTAGTTTCTAATAAATAAGCGGTGATTGGCCTGTGTCCCAGCAGTGGGAACATTATAGGCTGATTATATGATTGTAGGAAGGACTTGTTTTCAGGATTTTTTGTTTTCTTTTTATCAGGTTCAGATATCTATACAAATACGTCTGCGGAGTTTCGCTAGCTAATTTAATTTGACCCTCTATAGGGAGACCTTTGACCACCATTGGGACAATAATGCCTAAACTATCTATCTTTCTATTCTATATAAAACTGTTCGTTGACGAGCACATCACTTGAATATGGCTGGACCAATTTGGTTAATTTTCTTTTTTAAATGTTCGTTTTGGTCGGACCAAAACGAACTAAATAAGGTTTTAGGTAAAGAAAAATTGGAAGAACTGCCCGGAAAATTGGAAAGTTTCGCGAAATACTGAAAATTTGGTTTTCTTACGGATTTTGTATGAATTCATGAAATTGAATTTGGACAGAACATCTGTCGGGTTAGTTAGTAAAAATAAAAAAACCTGGTGAACAATATTTTTTTCCTTAATCCCTGACTAATGATAATGATAAATGATAAATGATTTTATTTCTGTAAGTAGGTTTGTACAAACACTTTTACACGTCAATCATATTTTTTTTAAAACGAGATGAGGTCGGCGTTTCCTATCTGACTACTCTGAGAAGAAAGGCCGAAACAAACTCAGAGGTCACAGTCTCTTTTAAAGTCCAGACATAATCTTGGTGAGATCATGTGGAGACCATGTAGATTGGTGTCTGAAATGGTCTTTTGAGGAAAGAACCACACAGATTGAGTGGACCCGTCCAGTCAGTGCACGCATTTGTCAGTAATCATGCAGCTCAACTCAAACTTAGGGAGCTCAACGATTCGACGAACAATACCAAAGAAAGGACATTTGAGTAGGTCGCATAAATTACTCAAACTGCCAGACCATGACTAAAACTATCTGAGAAAAAAACAAAGGCAAACTAAAATTAACCCACATAGTCTTCACATTCACAGTCATTAAAAATAACATAATACTTTACAAAGTAAATATTCATGTCACTGTATATGTAAAATTTATCAATGTCAATGTGTATATAAAAATCCAGAAATAGTCTTGGTCAGATCATTTTGAGGACCATGTAGATTGGTGTCTGAAATGGTAACTAACTAACCTAACTACGGAGCCGGCGCTCTAATAAATGGACACAATCACGTCTGAAACAGTTATTTATTGCCCCTAGCACTAGCAGGCATTATTTATACTTTATCCTTATTGTACGCTAATAATATTTCATGTAAGAACAAAATGGTTTATTGTTTTAACCAAAAATACCTGTTTTTTAACGGCATAATGGCTTTTATTTTAGATTAAAAATAACTTACAACATACTATCTATACACGTAATTGAATCGTATTCTTCACATAATTATCAAACGTCAATTAAGTAGTAGGTACCTAACGACACGGTAACATTAAAATAATAAAAAATAATAGCCTCCCCGACCGATTTCGGTCATGGTGGCCAATCTACGAGATTAGCCAGGTACGCAGGAGATATTGTAGTGCACAAGTGTGCGTGCAGACACAGTGTGCACCTCTTCCCTCACTCTCATAGTCCGATGGGACGGCAATCCGACACGACCGGAGAGAGATCAGGCGCAGGACTAACGGCTTAACGTGCTTTACGAGACACGGGGGCATCACACCGCCAACTTCCGTTACTAAGAAATTCCTAATGGAATGTTGTAATAATATAAAAAATAATAATATAATAATTAATTATTATTATTAATTTATTTAGTAATATTAATTTCGGCTGTCACGCTCAAACGGCTGAACGAATTTAGATGAAGTTTGGCACATGGGTAGACTATGAGCTGGATTAGGACACAGGATACTTTTTATCCCTATATTCCCACGGGATCGAGACTTATGCGGGTGAAACCACGAGGCGCAGCTAGTTTAATATTAAGAGAGCATTCGGTCGTTTTACAGGATAACTAATAGTAATAGGAGAAATAAAAGTTGAGGATACTCCAGTCTCATCTTTTTTATTCTGGTAGGCAATTGGAACCAGAAACAGTTGGTTCTATTTTTCATTATACTGTAACAGGAAATAATATGAATTAATGCTGCTAGGCACTAATTAGAGCCCGTGGCTAAATAATAACAGCCGCACAGGTCGATTGATCAGGTTAAGCTACGCTTGCCGCGGTTGGTCTGTGGATGGGTGACCATCTTTACATACCGAGACCCCTCCGAGCCTCGGAAAGCACGATAAGCCGTTGGTACCGGCTGTCATTCGTGGATCCTTGACAGTCGTTACGGGTAGTCAGAAGCCCGAAGAAAGTCTACAACCAGTCTTACCAAGGGATATCGTATTACTTACCCAGTAACGGGGTTGTGGAGGTCAGATAGACAGTCGATCCATGTAAAACTCTGGTATTCAGGTTAGACTGGAAGCCGACCCGAACATAGTTGGGAAAAGGCTAGGCAGATGATGATGATTTACTTCTTCGCACATATTAAGTTGATTACTTTAATTACTTTATCCGTGGTTTAGGTTATTTTATGGCAAAAATAGTTAATACCGGGAAAATTTCGATTTTTAACGTGGCGTGTAATAAACCTACTTAAGTATATAAAATTCATAAACGGTAAATTTTGGTATTATGTTTCACTCCACCGTAACAAGAGATTTAGCTGCAGTTTCCGGTAAGTACCTACCCATCGTTTTTAAATACTTTCAGTAATTTACCAATCGCCAAGTTAACCGCTACGCTACGCCCGAAATTCGTAGTCTGCTACGCGGAGTATAGCTTAGCGGCGTAGCCGCGGCGGTTACGCCATAGGCTATACCTACAAAGCAGTATAATTGAACTTACTGACTATGTAAGTGTATACGTAAAACCTAAAACCCTGGGGCAAAAAATACAGCAAATGACGTCAACATCCGTGGCGCTTATCATAATCCCCGCAGCCCCACATCCTCAGATATCGCGAATAATGAATGACTGGGATTACATAGTAATATTAATCACTGACAGAGTAACTCCAGGCCAACTATTTAAAACTGATTCGTTTCAGCAGTTTGTTTTGTAAGCGATCACGCGATATACACTGTATAGTGTAATAGTAATTATTACCGATCGGCGCAAGCGCAAGGTCGAGGCAAGCGAGACGCGCGCAAGTTCATTGCTCACATACACAGCAAGACTTGAGCACCTTGGGTAATGTTAAACATAGCATAAATAGAATACTGTGCAGCCATTTAAATGCAATATCTTCACGTTCGATTTGATGCATTTGTAACTATTAGCTACATCTTTCATGCGTGTTCTTGTGAGAAAAACGATGTCACGTGGCGAATGCATAATATCGAGAGAAAGGGAGAAGTCTGAAAAGAAACTCGACGTGACAGCGGCGTGGAATAACACATTTGAGTATACCCTAACTAATATTATAAATGCGAAAGTAAGTTTGTTTGTATGTTTGTTACGCTTTCACGCTAAAACGGCTGAACGGATTCGGATGAAATTTGGCACATGGGTAGACCATGACCTGGAGAAGGACATAGGCTACTTTTTACCCTGGATCGCAGATGAAGTCACTGGTAATATAATAGCTAGTTACCTATATACCGTCACGACACTTTTGCTATAGTATGTGTGTGTTTTTTTTTTCATTTTAGGTACTTAAGTACTCTTAAAAATTGACAATTTATTTTGATGTATAAATAGATTCGTCGTACTTCAGACCTGTCATAATACTTATTCAACTTTACGACAACGAATTCAATAACCTCTAGCGATCCATCAAAATACATTACTTTACCTCGTACAGGAAATAACAATACAGGCAGTAATTTATTCGGATCTTGGCTCATAGCTGGAAAACGCGCTAAGAATATTTATTATTAGACAAATTACTTCGCAAGAATTGCAAATGCAAGGATCATCATTTACCTAGCCTTTTTTCCCAAATATGGTCGGAATTCAGTCTTACCGAATGTAGCTGACTACCAGTATTTTACTTAGAGCGCCTGCCTATCTCATCTCCACATCCCAGGTACTGGGTAACACATGACACCCCTGATTGTTAGACTTTCGGACAAGCCTGATTGTCAGACTTTCGGACAAGACTGATTGTCAGACTTTCGGACTTCTGACTATCAGTAACGATTGTCAAAGGTCTAGAAATTATAGCCGGGACCAACTGCTCAACGTGCTTTCCGAGGCAAGAAGGGGTCTCGGTATGTAATGGATGGTCACTTATCCACAGATCGACCTCGGCAAGTGTTGCTTAACCTTGAAGATCGACCGAACGATGTGCACAAGGAAATAATATTACTACTAAAGTTGAGTCTCTAAGATAATTTCCGCCCCATTTTGCGATCGCCTTCACTACTTCAAGTGTGTATAAGGTTACTGGGAAGCCTTAAAAGGCCTAGCGAGTGCGCAAACGCAAGTATCGACCGCATGCCATTTTTGGACGAAGCGAGCATTAAACCTTGGCGTTTGAGGCCATATCCAGATGGCGGATTCCATAATAGAGCTTCTGTTGCCAATGTTAGCGTTCTAACTCATTAAGGGAAGCTATGGCGGCTTGCCTGCTTAGGCATGCTCAGGGGAGTTTGTTGACAGTTTGGCATAACATAACATTTCAGAAAGAACTGTCTAAATATGAACTGTTAGACACCAGTGTTTTAATTAAATTAATTGCCAGCGAAACGTGAAGATACGAATTATTAAATTAAATGCCTGAACTGAATAAATAATAACAAAACATTATTAATAAGGATATATTTAATTAATTTATAACGAAGCAACAATATGTCGTAAATAAATTCATGATTTTCTAGAAACTGCGACGTTGTATATTTAGAGCGGAGCGTACCATGTCCATATAAGGTAATGTATTGTGTTTACCTTAAAATAAACCACAATTATGTAGGTAGGTATCTGCGTAACAGAATCATGTACCTATTTGGTGCAAAATTACCAGAAAACGTCCCGAGGAAACACGACGCTGACCTAGGCGAAGATGGCAGGACGAGCTTGATACCTACAGACAGCATTCTGCCCAATCTATTGCTATACTCTATGCATTCTGCCCACACCAGCACCCTAATTCATTGCTTCATAATTATGTTCAAAAAAGTCTGCTCAACAACGTAACAGCGCAATGAATGTTGCTGAACTGTCAAAATAAAAGCTTTAGAGCTACTGATAATCTGTAACGCATTTATCCCGCAGATCGACAACAGTGTAAATTAAGATTTTAATTATCAAAAAAATAAAATAATGGCCCCGATTCTGTTGTTCACAAACTAAACTAAATTTAAATTCAGTGCATCTGTTTCTTTATAATTCATTATGAAAAGGACAGAAGATAAATATTAGTTTAGTCCTGTCAAATTAGTCAGCGCCTGACGTAAATTGACGTATTTTTAGTAGCCAATTTTTTAATCATGTCTAACTTGTCTATGGATTATCTAATTTTACAGGATTAAACTAATAGTTTATCTTCTGTCCTTTTCGTAATAAAATTGAAAGAAAAAGATGCACTGAACTTAAATTTAGTTTATTTTGTGAACAACACAATCGGGGCCATTATCTACCCAATAAAATTCCTGCCGACACACCAACATGGCCACGTGTGTAAAAGCCGAGCGGCGGGCTAAATGTGAAACACACTATCAATAGCAATTGTTTTCATTTTGACAGTTCATCAACATGCATTGCGTTATTTACGTTGTTGAGGAGACAAATTTTACGAACATACGAAGCAATGTATTGGCAATATCCTTCAAAATCAGATTGAGATTGATAGTGTGCTACGCAATTATCCAGGTGTGTAAAATTTGTACCATAACAAGAACATCGGGGAAGGAAGGAAACGACAAACTGTGTCAAGGTGAACCGGTGAACACGGCTGTTGAAACCGTATTTATGTCCTTGCAGATGTTTTCACTTGATAGCACACCACATGCTATTTATTTGTGAGGAAATAAAGACGGTACGGTAGAATTTGTTGCCGAAGAACATTTTCATCAAAATACATAGACAAGGTATATTTTTTTCTTTTAGTTAATTTATTTTGTAATGTTGTCTCCCCCATTGGTGTAATAATAATACCTGAAAAACTGTTTATTAATTATGAACAACTTGTACTAATGGGACAACAAAGAAGTGGCGAAAAAAAAAATTAGCTCGACAAAATGTATGGAGCAGCTGTATGTTTTTTGCGCGATTTTATGTTTGTTCCCATTATAGTCAAAGTGGTTAATAATCCTGAAGTACAATGACCCCTTTTCAGGTTTTCAGTTATTAAAATTACTCCTTTGTATGTAAAAGGCGACGATATCCGTAAATATACTAAATACCTAATAATTTCAGGAACAAGAACGCTAATCATCGATCGTAATGAGATGAAAAGATGAGTTCAAAGGGCAGTAACCTACATTCCACAGAGGGTTGTTATAAGGGCACCCAAAGAGGCCCAATTTATGGAGCAATAACCTTGCTTTCTCCCATTTATCTTTCCTCTGGAGGTGTTTCTTTGTAAATTCAGGATAATATTAAAATATTTGAAAATAAGTCTAGGTACCTGTTTACTAAAAATTTATTATTATCGTTGGTACGCGATTGGGTTTAATCTTCTAAAGTGTAATAATTAGGTAGGTATCAATTAAAGTTAATATAGCATAAGGGGCCCGTGGCTAAATAATAACAGCCGCACTGGTCGATCAATCAGGTTAAGCTACGCTTGCCGCGGTTGGTCTGTGGATGGGTGCCCTTCTTTACATACCGAGACCCCTTCGTGCCTTAAGCCTTAAGCCTTTGGTCCCGGCCTAGGGTCCCAGCTGTCATTCGTGGATCTTTGACAGTCGTTACGGGTAGTCAGAAGCCCAAAAGTCTGGCAACCTGTCTTACCTAGGAGTATTGTGTTACCCAGTAACTGGGTTGTGGAGGTCAGATAGGCAGTGGCTCCATGTAAAATACTGGTATTCAGGTGCATCCGGTTAGACTGGAAGCCGATCCCAACATAGTTGGGAAAAGGCTCGGCAGATGATAGCTTAAACTGTAAAATTAATTGTTCGAATGAAATATGTTTGAATTAGATACGACTTATAAGAAGACTGCATGTTTTCATTAATTCGTTTGCGAGGGCATTGACCTACCGATGTAGGTATCTACATGAGAATTAATGAACATATTTTGCTCGACTCCAAGATTTTCTAGTCGAAGCGATGAATATTCAGATTTTTTAATCGGAAGATTAAAACGTTAACGTGCGCAGTTTTATGTGTCTTTTACATAACACCATATTAATTATGATTCAAAAGGAGACATTTTATTTACATTATAAAATAATACTTACTTAATTTATGTCTTCATAAAAACTTTCTCAAATACATTTCCGCGTAGAACGATTAACGTTAAGGACATCAAAATTAGGAATCAATCTGCATAGCCTTTTCCCAGCCACATTGGGGTCGGCTTCCGGTCTAACCGGATGCAATTGAATACCAGTATTTTACATGAAGCGGCTGCCTGTCTGACCTCCACCCATCTGACCTATACAACACAGTTACTGGGTAACACGATACCCCTTGGTAAGACTGGCTCTCAGACTTTTGGGTTTTTGACTACTTGATTGTCAAAGATCTACGAATGGCGTTGCCAAAAAAATATGTGTTGTCTAAAGAAGAGCAGTGTTGCTAGTAAGGTAATTAAATTCTGTTCAAGGAGGAGGTTCTCATATCGACTGTTTTTTTTTTTGTTATAGTTACTTCATAACAGTTGTCGTGCCCCCAGCGCCCGGCAGTGATTCGATTTTTTTTTTCGAATAACCTGATAGAGTACAGCGTAATTAATAAAAAAAACAGAGTAAACGAGCTGTGGTAGGTATTTGGTCGTAAATATACGACTCTGGCGAAACTGACACGAAAATATTTGTCGGATTACTCCGACGTAAAGGGTTAATGGATAGGATATGCCTCTGGGTTTATTAACTTTGCTTGGGTACTTTTTGAGTTAGCTTCAATAATACGTATTTTTGTCACTTATTGATGATGTTATAACTTCCTGTCACTGATATTTACATAGATCATAATCATAAGAATGTGTGTGGGATAAGTACAACAATAACTTTAATTTCAGAAGTCGGTGGCAAACAACGAAAATGCGAATCTAACGACAACAGACTTCCCAAATTAAAATTATTTTTCACTTCGTAGTGTCTTTTTTGGAAGTCGGTTGTTTTTTTTTTTGTAATAAAGTTTTTTTCACTTTGCAATGTTATTTTTGTATGTCAGCTGTTTATATTTTTAAAGTTTTTTATTATATTTTATATATATTTTATTTTTATTCTGCGCTTAGCACTTACCTGAGTGAATATGAACATCATACCGCCAGCAAGACTTTGGAGGACAACGGGCCGATATTGGTGGTGTATTATTTTAAATAACATCGGTACATACGTGAATATCCTCCACAAATAATGTTGGTTATATTTTTGTTGTATGTACTTTAAGTAGGAGGAAAATATAACAAATAGGATGATACATGAACATTATTTTGTTGTGTACCTATAGGTAGGTACCTGTCTACCTAAAATCAGAATAAAGGATGACAAATGCACTGAGTTACCCCGTTTAACCCGAATTCTGATATCCCTGTATGGCTCGATGTCAAAATGGCAACGTTGCAAACAAGAGCAAAGTCACGTTCTAATAATTTGTTTAGAACAATTAGTTTTTGCAGTAGGTATCTTTGAATGAAATGCAAATTAATAATTAGATGCCAGATCTAATTATTAATTTGCAAAAATATTCAAAAGTAAGGAAGCCGACTTATCCAATGACAAGTCAGCAAGCTATTTACAGAGTACCATTGCAGAGTACATAAAACTCTTAGCGGAGAACCTATTGCGGCAAGTATGGTTGAGATTCGAAATTCAAATAGAGAAGACCACTGGAAGATGGTTGGAAGACTTTATTTTTATTGAGTTCTTACTTGACTGTAGGTAGAGAGAACTAAGAAAGTGTATATGAAAGGATAAATTCATCTAAATACCGTAAGTACAGACGCCAGCACATCAAGCTACCCGAAACTGTATAATTTTCCCAATCAACTTTGAACCTTATATTTTAGTGATAAAGTTGAAAACCTATTATAGTTTGACAGATTGTAGTAGTGTGTACCATCTTACTTAGTGTCATAGATGGCCGTGCCCACGGATACAAATAGGTTAGTGCCATATTTTCCGTGACAGGACTTGACAGGAGATATTCTGGTGTGGACAGCAGCATAGCTATTCACAACTAAGTACTCGTTACGCTTCCGTACCGTATCGAACATCAATCAATGTTATCGTAGGAATCCTATAAACGGTGTTGACAAGTCCAAAACCCGAAAATTTTGTCAGTTTAAATCAAATAGACGACCACTATTCTTCAGACAGCTGTTTGCTGTCGGGGGCAAGACAAATCAGGTTATTGAAATGTGTCATTTTCGATTCGATAGCTTGTCGTATGGTTGAGAATTAGGGTGCTGAAGTCTTGTAATGCAAAAAGGAAGAACCAGTCTTAAGGATACTAGTACGCTAAAACCTTGCAAGGGTACAGATAAACTAACCAAACATTAGCAAAAATGCGCCACCATTACAGACTTTAAGGTTAAACGTTTTCGCCTACGTGCTCGACCAATCAGTAACAAAAGTATTAACGTAAACAAACGCAAGATTACACGAATCACCTTGTAATATGTAGAGTGCCCAAATACGACGTAAAACGTGGGCTCAATTTCCATTGGCAAAGACTAACGAGACAATTCGAAGCTAAATACCCTGAGGTTCTACAATCGTGCCTCCTCGGAAAGCACGTTAAGCCGTTGGTCCTGGCTGTCATTCGCAGATCTTTGACAGTCGTTACGGGTAGTCAGAAGCCCAAAAGTCTGGCAACCAGTCTTACCTAGGAGTATTGTGTTACCCGGTAACTGGGTTGTAGAGATCAGACAGGAAGTCGCTCCATGTAAAATACAGGTAAATTTCAGCTGCAAACGGTTAGACTGGAAGTCGACCCCAACATAGTTGGGAAAAAGCTAGGGAGATTGATTGACTGTGAGGTTCTACCAAAGGATTGCATATAAGGAGTCAAGGGAACTTTCACAGCTAAAAATATTTCTTATCAACTAGGTATGTAATAACAAGGACGCTACGGATGCTCGAGCATACTATATGATTAAAGGGCTACTTCTTGCTGCCTTACTTTTTGCAAAGGGGCCAAATCTTGCAAAAAGTTTAATTCCTGCGGAATTCCTCATATGTATACTAATTTTTATTTCGAATAGGTGGCATTCTGTAGTTTCTACCTATCCCTATGGGAAAATTGGTGGGTTGACGTATTTCTGAAACGTAACGCCTTGGTCTAATATTTTGTTGTGGTCGATACTCAATTAAATTATTAGCGCTTTGAGGTCCGTCACAAACTCATAGTCTCTAGTCGATGCCTTTTTGGGCAGCAAAGAGGTTTGGTTCTTGGATCAGTGAGCCACTAGGTGAAGGCATCTCAGATTCATCTCCTCTGTCGAATAAATAGCAGACTAGTTGCGACCGCGGTATCACCCGCAGAAGTTTCGATTCCGTGAGAATATCGAGATACAAAGTATCCTATGTCCTAATCCAGATCATGGTCTATCCATGTGCCCATCTAAATCTGTTCAGCCGTTTTGACGTGTGTATTAGTTTAGATGATTGATTGGTTAGACGTTTTATAACTACACACATCAAAAGTGTCTAGGGATCAAGCATTTTTATGCGGATTTCTTGAGATTGAGATGTGGCTTTGTAATAAATTTATGATTTTATAAATTTATATGGATCCTTTTTGGTGCATTTCATAATTTGAATCAGGAACTGTGAATCAAATTCGAGTAAAAGATGAAAATCAGCTGTCAATATTTTCCCTATAAAAACATACAACGCATTGAAGACATTATTAGTGCTACTGTTTCCCTACTACTGATTAAAACCAACGTTATTATGGAGCGGCGACGTCATTTATGCAGGGAAGAAATGCTCAGAGCCGTGGGAATGATAGAAGCTGGTTCCCGGCAACGTACTGTGACTTTAGCTCTGAATACAAGTCAGAGTGTTATCAGTCGACTTTGGACACGTTACCGAAGCACTGGTACCGTGGCTGAGCGCCATGGAGGACGGTATCGCTGCACCACACGGAGACAAGACCGATACATTCAAATCTTAACTCGAAGAGCTCCAACAATAACCGCCATGATGTTAGCCGTGAGGCTTCATCACTCTTCAGGGAACTTAATTAGCGACCAAACAGTCAGAAACCGCTTGCATGAAGTGAACCTTCATTCCCGAAGACCGCTACGGGTACCACCTATAGCAATGCACAATCGTAGGATTCGATATCAATGGGCTCTTGAACACAGAAATTGGGCAGAAGAACAATGGCGTTTCGTGTGCTTTTCTGATGAGTCTCGTTTTGGTATGAGACCGGATACAAGACGTATACGACACTGGAGAACCCCTGGACGCCAACAGCGATTAAAATCCTGCCAGGAAGTCCATCCTTATAGTGGTGGAACCATCATGGTATGGGCGGGTATTTGGATCGGCGGAAGAACTGAGTTGATTTGGATCAGAGGCAACCTCAACGCTCAAATTTATGCTGAGACGATTGTATCAGACGTCATCGTTCCTCTACAAGTGCAAATCGGTCCCTTATTTCAGTTAATGCATGATAATGCACGACCGCACACCGCAAGAGTTGTAAGACAGACTCTCGCCGCAGCTAACATCAATGTCCTGCCCTGGCCTGCTCAGTCGCCAGACTTGAACCCGATTGAGCATGCATGGGATATGCTACAGAGAAGAGCTCTGCCGAATATGGAGGGTATCCAGTCGCAAGAAGACCTTTTTTTGTTGTTGCAACGAACATGGGCGGCCATTCCACAGCGTGATTTGGATGAACTCATTTTGAGTATGCCAAACCGATGTTCTTGTGTTGTTAGTGTTCGCGGTAGAAACACGGATTATTAATTGTTTAAGTTACCCAATAAAATTTTAGAGAAAACTGTTATTTCAGTCTTTTTTTCGAACTTTTGTGTTAGTGGTTCAAATGTCAAAAATCCCTTTATTAGGAAAATGGCAAATTTCTTTATTAATGCAAAGGTGACTTGGTTTATCGTTACTGTGACAAACGAAAACACTTTATTTGATGAATCCTTAAAGAAAATTTTAATTAATATCAATCAGGAGAAAAGTTATTGCAAAAATATATGTTGATCCCTAGACACTTTTGATGTGTGTACTTACGTTTTTATTGTCATGCCTGGAGCACATTTTTTTCCGTCAATTTTTGATCACTGTTTGGCAATAACATCGTGATACTTGCTTGTCCTTAAAGAATCGTGAAATCGTCTCAAATTGAATTGTCCTTCCAAAACTGGATCTTGAGCGTAAAATCTCTAAATCCACCATACATTATTCTTTTTGCTGTGTGGAAGAACCACATATGACATCACCGTCTAATAATCTAAGTCCTGTCCTTAACTTGACTTTGGATTGAAATATATATTGCCACACCTGCGTTTAAGGGTTGTATTGTAATCCGACCGTAAAAAGAAGCAAATTATAAGGACATAATTAATATCCTCTGCAGACCAAGCCAAATAAAAGAGTCTTGACACAAATATAGTGGTAAAAGAAAAATATGAACGTGTGGGCTGGTTTGACCGATAGCAGAAAGATAAAACCAACATCTATCTAACAGACACAACACATGTCAGAACATAGTCTCATCACTTAGTAACTTATCCATCTAAAGTCGTAAACTGTTCGTTTTTTATAGGCCTTCCAAAAAAACTTCATAGAGGCTCATTTAAACAATAACGAAACTTAGAACTTCATACTCCCGCCAAGTTTAACAGACGTTTCGGCTAACTACACCTAAAAAATGTTAGCAAAAAACCGGCCCAGACAACAGTGAACAGCGCTCTAAAATTAGATAAGACAGAGAGGAGAGGACTTCCGAAACGTGTCGTGCTCGTGCAGTGTCTTTGGCCTCGCTTCATGTCCGTTACGATTTAAATTCAAAGCGCCAACGGAATGGATTTGGTTAACGGATGCCGATCGATGCGTGGCTGGGCTACTATTGTTTCATTATGAACCATTCGATTGAATTATTGTATTGTGACACTCGGACAGTTCTCGCGGTATTGTCACTGTTTTGGTCATGACCTTTTATTGGTTACTAGACGACCAAGTGCAGTTCTTTACTGTTGTACAACACCCGTCTTATACAGAACGAAGACCAAGCCTAATCCTTTGAGCCAGTTATTGTATTTTAAATTTTATTCAGACAACTGTAAAGTACCAAAATTGACAACTTAGATTTAACGTCAGTGTTTGTAATTAGAAGTTTAGATTTCGTCGGAATTATCTAATCTAACCTGCATAGCTATTCACAACCATCCGGCGGGCTATTGTATCGAAAATGAAACATTTCGATTTTCGATAACCTGATTTGCCTTGCCCCCGACATGCGACATCAAACAGCTGTCCGAAGAATAGCGAGCTATTTGAATTAAACTGACAAAATTTTCGGGTTGTAGACTTGTGAACAGAGCGTTTAGGGGACTCCGACGATAACATTGATTGATATTCGATAAGGTTGTGAATAGCTATGCTGTATAACTGGCTTTTCCACACAATTCTGTCTTTGGTTAATGTCAGTCCTTTGGGTAGGAGTAAATGTCCTGTCGGAAAACACTTCAGAATTAAAAAATGGTTCGATCAGCTCGATGGTTTAAACCTGTGTCTTGAAAACCTTGTTTTGTAATAAGCCCGCACCTGCCAAATTTTGATCCAAGGAAGGGATGCTACTCCTAGAGTCCTATTTTCGAAAGCAAAAGGAATTACGTCAGTTATTTCATGTTGTATTCAGTAATTATGTTTCATTTTCCTTACCCATTGCTTCTAAGAATAAACCTAAGTACCTACATAGAATTAATACCTAAGTATTTAATTTAACTCCTACCGCTTACATAATCGTTGAAACACCACGTCATCGATTATGTTATTAAAAGCAGAATAATTTCCATTGTTATCAATGTTTTAGCTAGAGCAGTTTTATTTTCTGCCTCGTATAAACTAGTAGGTACGTATAATATGATATTGTAATCAAAATTTAAAGGAAACGAGTAAACGACAAGATTAGTTAAATTCCTGTTATTACGAAACCTCACGAGTTATCGTGTTCATATCACAAATTGTGATAGATTCTATTAAATATTGATAGGAATCTATAATAATAATAAATCTGAAGAATTTGTTTGTTTGTTTGAACGCGCTAATCTCTGGAACAGTCGGATTCGAAAAGTTCTTTTTGCATTTGATAGCCCATTTCTTGAGGAAGGAAGGAAGCTAATTAACCACACGCTAGGACCCTTAAGAGCCGAGCTAAAACAAAAAAAAAAGAACAAAGTCAAAAAGAACGCTCGCTGAGCGAAAACGATGTAGGTAGGTAATAACGCGGGCATAACGATGCGATAGGATGGGTCGTGGGGGGACAAGAAATTTCAACTGGACTGTTAAAAATATACATTAGAATACTATAAATAGTAATACAGTAACTCGAGACCACTTTCATCATCTCTAGCTGAGAAAAATGCATTTTTACTTTCTCGCCCTTTTTCATCCAAAGTCATTTATAGGTTGCCACAACTCTAAACCAAAGCGCAAAGGTACAAAATGTTTAAGAATGACAATGTTGCAAACCCACAAATAATATTAGTTAAATAGCTGTTTATTGTGTATGCTAACAGGATGAAGTCGCGGGCAGAAGCTAGTATAGAAATAAAAAAATTCAATGAATTCTTACATCGATTAGATAAGTGATTCACGTAACGTGACTTACGTCGCATTTGTTTTTTTACCAATTAATTAACAGCTCACCCCTTATTTTGAAATTAGATTTTGCATTATGATTACAATTTTCCTTTTCACTGGAAAAGAAGAATAGGTAGGTAGACCAATCCTAAAAACAAAAGAGCCAAACTTTTTAAAATTAATTTATGGTTTTCTTGAAAAATCTTGTAGTGCTGATATGCATCCTAGAGTAAGCATTGGACTAGTGGAGAGATGGGTAATTATTATCTATGGATGGGCATCTTTTAACGACCTTGCCTCCAGGTTGGTTCAGGTCGAGCTTCATCGGTGAGTCTTTTAGCGGGGTTCTACTGTTTTCTCGGTTCTTTTGTATGTCATTGCTCTACTGTGTTATGTTGTTGTTTTCAATATGATCGTCGGAGGTCTCGCTACTACCCGTTTCCGGTTTTCCTGACTCACAAAAAATACAATAAACAAAAATATGAAACATCTAAGAAATATCTCGAATGTGAATACTATAGCGAATACCTAGTTTGAAAACTTTTTAACAAAAAAAAAAACCGACTTCCATAAAAAACACTACAAAGTGAAAAATAACTTTGATTTCGGAAGTCGGTGTCTTTGGATCTGTATTTTAGTTTATTGCCACCGACTTCCGAAATCAAAGTTATTTTTCACTTTGTAGTGTTTTTTATGGAAGTCGGTTTTTTTTTTGTTAAAAAGTTTTTATTTCTCGCTTTTAGTGGGACTGTTTATAATGCATCAAGCTCATCGCCTTTTACAAAATATTACTTTTCCCGATACAGGGACGTTAATTGTTGAGGAGTTCTCCTGGTACTCCACCATCAGCTCCATTTCACCATTCGCATTGTGACGAGCATAAATTGCTTAGCAACCATATTAAAGTAATCGAATCGCAACCTGTGAAATACTTATTATTGAGTAGTCCCGGTGGCCATCTGTGGTCTTCATCATCAGATTTACTTCACTAAATTTTGCTTTCCGAAAGCAAGCACGAGTTAGTATAAATAATACCCGAATCGCTATAGGTGTGCCTATAATATTTGAAGAGTTCCTTCGATTTCTCCAGGATCCCGCTGATAATCCTGGCAGCATCAGGCCAGACTTATGTCAACATTGCATTGAACTTAAAATTTAGTCCTGTTTAAAATGAGGCCAAACACGACTACGGTGCTGTAATTTCAAGGTTTGTACTTTTTCTGATGCTCCTGGCATCAGCATCAAGTCTCTGTGTAGGTACTTCGGTGTTTCTCATTAACAGTACGTTTATCCACACATCGAGCCCTTTTCAATGAGCCTAAACACGATATATCTGCTGTTAGTTGTCGAGGAGTTAAGTACTCTGCAGACTATCCTGACTGCAGCATCAGGTCATGACTTGATGATCATGAGACCAAATGTGGCAAATGCCCAATCAAACATCAAAACAATTTACTAAAACTGTCCTTGTCTGTTCGAGTAACTTCTTACTGTTAAGGAGTTGTACCTTCCATCATCAGCTCAGCTACCTGAGATGGTGACAACCATACGCAAATACACAAGATACTTCATAAAATATGCGAAAAACAATAAGTGAGCCTATAAAATTTGAGGGTTGCCCTCGATTTCTCTAAGATCCCATCATCAGATCCTAACTTGGTGACAATGGGACCACCTCAGAACTATCTACTTTCGAACAAAAAAATAATTTTGAAAATCCGTCTACAATTGGCGGAGTATTCGATGAACAAACATACAAAAAAAAAAAAAAAACATACAAACATCCGAACATAGTACCTCCTCCTTTTTGTGAAGTCGGTAAAAAATAAGGAGTTGCATTGTCAGATGTAGGTAATCATTTTATTATTCCGTCCGAGTCTCTATGACCTTGGTTGGCGTCAGAAGAAGCGTTTGAATTTCATACGTTATGAACCTATTATCAAAGCACACGTCAGCGGAATTACATCACCCCAATACATACACACATCAAAAGTGTCTAGGGATCAAGCATTTTTATGCGGATTTCTTGAGATTGAGATGTGGCTTTGTAATAAATTTATGATTTTATAAATTTATATGGATCCTTTTTGGTGCATTTCATAATTTGAATCAGGAACTGTGAATCAAATTCGAGTAAAAGATGAAAATCAGCTGTCAATATTTTCCCTATAAAAACATACAACGCATTGAAGACATTATTAGTGCTACTGTTTCCCTACTACTGATTAAAACCAACGTTATTATGGAGCGGCGACGTCATTTAAGCAGGGAAGAAATGCTCAGAGCCGAGGGAATGATAGAAGCTGGTTCCCGGCAACGTACTGTGGCTTTAGCTCTGAATACAAGTCAGAGTGTTATCAGTCGACTTTGGACACGTTACCGAAGCACTGGTACCGTGGCTGAGCGCCATGGAGGACGGTATCGCTGCACCACACGGAGACAAGACCGATACATTCAAATCTTAACTCGAAGAGCTCCAACAATAACCGCCATGATGTTAGCCGTGAGGCTTCATCACTCTTCAGGGAACTTAATTAGCGACCAAACAGTCAGAAACCGCTTGCATGAAGTGAACCTTCATTCCCGAAGACCGCTACGGGTACCACCTATAGCAATGCACAATCGTAGGATTCGATATCAATGGGCTCTTGAACACAGAAATTGGGCAGAAGAACAATGGCGTTTCGTGTGCTTTTCTGATGAGTCTCGTTTTGGTATGAGACCGGATACAAGACGTATACGACACTGGAGAACCCCTGGACGCCAACAGCGATTAAAATCCTGCCAGGAAGTCCATCCTTATAGTGGTGGAACCATCATGGTATGGGCGGGTATTTGGATCGGCGGAAGAACTGAGTTGATTTGGATCAGAGGCAACCTCAACGCTCAAATTTATGCTGAGACGATTGTATCAGACGTCATCGTTCCTCTACAAGTGCAAATCGGTCCCTTATTTCAGTTAATGCATGATAATGCACGACCGCACACCGCAAGAGTTGTAAGACAGACTCTCGCCGCAGCTAACATCAATGTCCTGCCCTGGCCTGCTCAGTCGCCAGACTTGAACCCGATTGAGCATGCATGGGATATGCTACAGAGAAGAGCTCTGCCGAATATGGAGGGTATCCAGTCGCAAGAAGACCTTTTTTTGTTGTTGCAACGAACATGGGCGGCCATTCCACAGCGTGATTTGGATGAACTCATTTTGAGTATGCCAAACCGATGTTCTTGTGTTGTTAGTGTTCGCGGTAGAAACACGGATTATTAATTGTTTAAGTTACCCAATAAAATTTTAGAGAAAACTGTTATTTCAGTCTTTTTTTCGAACTTTTGTGTTAGTGGTTCAAATGTCAAAAATCCCTTTATTAGGAAAATGGCAAATTTCTTTATTAATGCAAAGGTGACTTGGTTTATCGTTACTGTGACAAACGAAAACACTTTATTTGATGAATCCTTAAAGAAAATTTTAATTAATATCAATCAGGAGAAAAGTTATTGCAAAAATATATGTTGATCCCTAGACACTTTTGATGTGTGTATATTCGTGCGTGTAAATCGACAACAAAACGTCACATTTATTTATAGCCATTTCATTATAAAGGTACGCTTACACGGGCAACTAAAATTGCTCAATTCTGGTCAATTCTCGTTTAACTATGACGTCACGATTACATCCAGCAATTTAGGGCGATGACAACGTGCAGCAATTTGTTGCCAGAGATACAGCCACACAATACCATGCAATATGGAGCAACTTAAAAAACCAGGCAATACAAGACAATACGTTCATACACTAGCAATTCAGTTGAATAATATCTCCATGGGCATGGACGGAAGTATTACTTTCAGCGGCGGCTTATGTAATGCTTTTGTGATCCAGAAAAAAAAAACCCCGCCCCATCACCTCTGCCGCACAACGGCCGGTTCCTCTCGCAAAAACGAGACGAGACGAGACGACAAACGAGTTAGAGAAAATTGACAAAAAATTTCCAAACCGATTGAATATTCGGCAACTAATATTGGCGGCATTGAAAAATGTGAAATATATGGAGCAATTATAAGCAATATTCCCGAAACAATTGCCGCATTTTAATGTTGTTGCTCCAGATTGGTCCATTAATGTTGCCAAGCAATTTTTGCTCAAAAAATTGCCCGTGTAAGAGCACCTTAACGAATTTACGTAGTATGTACAGAGGCCAGCACATCAAGCTACCCCAATCTGTCAAATTTTCCCAATTGAATATGAACCTTATTCCTTTGTAGTAAGTGGAAAATCTATTAAAGAAATTTGACAGATTGGGGTAACTTGATGTGCTGGTCTCTGTACACGAAAAACAAAATCGATGTCATAATAGTAACGTTTCAGGTAATCGAGGAAGTTATCGAAATTAATCATATTTACCCATTTACCGTGTGACTTGTGGCTAAATAATAACAGCCGCACGGGTCGATCGAAAGTTAAGCTACGCTTGCCGAGGTTCGTGGATGGGTGACCATTCATAACATTTCGAGGCCCCTCCGTGCCTCGGAAAGTACTTACGTTAAGCCGTTGGTCCCGGCTGACATTTGCAGATCTTCGACAGTCGTTACGGGAAGTCAGAGGCCCGAAAGTCTAACAACCAGTCTTACCATTGGATATCGTGTTACCCAGTAACTGGGTTGTGGAGTTGACACTTTCACAGTGTGTAAGTATTTCTATTGCCGCTTCAACACGTAATAAAATTAAATATAGTTAAAAATTAAAGGATCCCCCATACAGAAAGTGTTTATTTCGTCGTTTTCTGCTCTGTTGTACACACGGCTACACATCAAGCTATACAAAACCAGTTTACGCTGGTCTCGCATCGTACGGAAATCCTATACAATGTGAGATCAGCTTATACTGGAAATGTATAGCTTGATATGTAGCCGTGTGTACAGAAACCATTGACCCGACTCGCACTTGGCCGTTTTTTTTTTAATTCGCCTACGTATAATGTAGGATTGGAATGAAAGAATTAGAACGCTTGGTCGTTTTTCTTTCCCGCCGAACGCTATACATCAGTGACTATTTTTTTTCACACCAATTACTGTCTAATATCTCGCAACGAGTTTAGGCCTAGTGTTCGTGTACCAACCAATTAACCCACATCAACGTGTTGAATGAAAATGTGAAATATTTGACTTCGGAACGCGCTTTCCTTCATTCTTTATTTGTTCAAAAGCCTACCTACATTCTGGAGAGAATTTATTGGTGATGGAATGGGATTTGTTTCAGTTTCAGCTTTGGACAAGGGCTGGGCTGGGTCGGGGGGGTTTGGAAGGGGCTTTGGGGGGGGGGGGGGTTAGAGACATGGCAAGGATAGGGCCCTTTTCCTACAGGGTGGCTGAACATCGACGCGCAAACTATAATCTATAATCATATATAATCATACTATAATCCGCCATAACGAAAGCGAAGCGCAAGGGCCACTACCTACCTATTCTCAAAGCACTTCGTCCTTTGTATGAACCCTCATAACTTTGGTTTGGATAATACCAGATAAACAAAATTCTAGGGATATAATGTCAATAGTGGACTTATTAAACATATTAAGTTTCATTTGCATAGCTCTTATACTTTAGATTTTATTGATATCTAAAAAAACCCGATTTCGTCACTGACTCACTGATGATCGTCAAATTCTTATGGGTACTTCCTGAAGTCCTAGAAAGCTGAAATATGGTATGTAAGCTAGTATTAGTACACAAACAACAAAACGATTCTAAAACTTGGAACTTTTACCCCCCAAACCCTTAAACTAGGGGATGGAAGTTTGTATGGGTTTTCCCATACAAACTTAATTTCTTCCTAGAGATCTGAAAATTATACAAGTACACAGACTACCTATTACAAATTAAAAAATACGTGTTTCAGGTTTTTTAAAAAAATCATCCTTTAACTATATTATAGGGGATAAAAGTGTCTTTATGGGGCTTTCATCATAAGCAACTTACAAAAAGAAGTGAAATGCCACCAAAACCATTTTCAAGTAAAATGTTGCCAAGACGAGACCATAATATGGCTCGCACTGTCAAAAAATTATGAGATCTTATCTAGAGCCAAGCTTCTAACTAACTCTACACGCCCTAACTTCACAAACTCTACACCTTATTCAAAATATTTAGCTTGCTCAAAATATGTGGTGGCGTTCAGTAGTTTTTGCGTGAAAGAGTAACAAACATCCATCCATCGATCCTCGCAGACTTTCGCAGTTATAATATTAGTAGGAAGTAGGATATATAATATACAGGGTTATTTGTAAAACACCAGCAACCTCTCGAGGTCATTGTACTCATCATTATGAACAACTTTTACTATGGGACCAAACCTGAAATCGCGAAAAAAAAAATCAGCTGCTCCCTACATTTATCTTCGTCTATCTTGTCAAAATGTAGGGAAAAGCTTATTTTTTTTTTCGCGATTTCAGGTTTGGTCCCATAGTAAAAGTTGTTCATAATGATGAGTACAATGACCTCTTAAGAGGTTGCTGGTGTTTTTCAAATAACCCTGTATATTTAGATAAGTGTAAAGTGTGATGGAAGGGCCCGTAGCTAAATAATAACAGCCGCACAGGTCGATCGATCAGGTTAAGCTACGGTTGCCCCAGTTAGTCTGTGGATGGGTGACCACTGACCATCTTTATATACCGTGACCCCGCCGTGCCTCGGAAAGCACGTTAAGCCGTTGGTACCGGCTGTCATTCGTGGAACTTTGACAGTCGTTACGGCTAGTCACAAGCCCGAAAGTCTGACAACCAGTCTTACCAAGGAGTATCGTATTACCCAGTAACTGGGTTGTGGAGGTCAGATAGGCAGTCGCTCCATGTAAAATACTAGTATTCAGCTGCATCCGGTTAGACTGGAAGCCGACCCCAACATAGTTGTGATGAGATGATGAAGTGTGAAGTGTAATACCCCGTATACGTAGGTATAGCCACAGTATACCTACAAGCGGAGATACTTCATCGAAAGTATCATCATTCATGTTACTTTTCATATTGCTTGTAAACAGGCCTGTGAATCTGAAGATCAAGAGATACCATATTATAAAATTATACATAGTACCTACCTAATAATAATTGTTAGAACACACGCGTCAACAATGCGTGTGATAAAAAATTACATTTATTTCCGTCGATTTACACAATCCTTTGCAACATTGTGGGAAGTTAAGTCTGATTATAAAAGTTTGCGAACAATCTTTATATCTCATTAATGAATAGACATCTCTGCGTGAAAGTGAGGAGACTGTAACGTGTATGAATAGAGAAAGTAGGTATTATAGTACCCGATGTGAACAGCTCGACGGATCTCTAAGAAAGTAATATCTCCATACTGCGGAAGCTACAATATGTCACGTGTCACGTTGTTTGTCCGCAATGGACTCCTAAACTACTGAACCGATTTTAATAAAATTTTGTACACTGTGTGCGGTTTCATCCAACTTGAAAGATAGGATACTTTATATCTCAATTTATAATCGCAATATTATTTTATTGCGAATATTGCCAGGACAAGGTTTTTATGAAAGAAAATTTCGAAAATTTGATAGAAAAAATGCGTCCCGTGCGAAGCTGGGGCGGGCCACAAGCATGTATAATATTTTTTTTATTGGAAACGTCTTATGAAAAACAGCGGTGTAATTGCATAACACACTATCAAATAGCAATGGGTTTAATTTTGACAGTTCAACAACATCCATTGCGTTATTTACGTTGTTGAGTAGACACATTTTTCGAACTTATGAAGCAATAGATTAGCATTATACTTCAAAATAATTCAGATTGTGATTGAGTGTGTTACGCTAATAAGGTGCAGTTATGCTCGAGTATGTGCATGTATTTATTAGTAGTGTAGTTTCGGAAATTTCGGAATTCTGGACGTTCCGGTCACCGGATTATGAGTCTAGACTCTAGCCAATTCGAATACTTATGTTCTCTTGAATTTTGGAATACGTGGCTTAAGTAAGGAGCTGTCTCTACCAGTACGAGCAAGAGAATCGCGGCGATATTGGCGCCGATTCTGTTGTTCACAAACTAAACTAAATTTAAGTTCAGTGCATCTTTTTCTTTCTATTTCAATATGAAAAGGACAGAAAATTAATATTAGTTTATTCCTGTCAAATAAGACAGCGCCTGACGTAAATTGACTTATTTTTAGTAGCCAATTTTTTAATCTCGTCTAACTTGTCTATGGATTATCTAATTTGACAGGACTAAACTAATATTTTATCTTCTGTCCTTTTCTTAATGAAATAGAAAGAATAAGATGCACTGAACTTAAATTTAGTTTAGTTTGTGAACAACAGAATCGGGACCATTATCGTCGTGCCATCAAAGTCACTAAAAACTAAGTATGAATCAATCTCCACACGGCGATATCATCGCGACGATAGTTATTTGATGACACTGCATGACTATCGCCGCGCTTTTCTTGCCCCTGGAGATGGCGCCAAGAGTCCTAAGACGTTATCACAAAACAATGAAAACAAAAGAAATACTGTGATCAAAACCTGTTATTTTGGTAGGGAGAGGGTACTGGGTTACATCATACACCTGCAGGGTCAAATTAAATTAGCTAGCGAAACCCCGCAGATGTGATGGGGTCATGGGAATCGTTATCCAATGACGCAAAAACAGAATAAAAATGATTTTATAAACTCACATTTTTAACTAACTACACTACCAGTGGCCGTTGACCCGTAGTCAGCTGTAGTTATTTGAAATGAAAAGATTAGATTTTTCGTTTGTTTTATCGTCATTAGATATCGATACCGATCAGTTTTGCTAGCTAGTTTAATTTTACCCTGTATACAAATAAAATTGAAGTGGCTTAGTTTATTAGTGACGGTCACATATAATATGGTTACGCTTATCACTTAGATATAAACGAAGAAGAAGATCTGGATGACAGCTGCAGGGTCGATCACAAGCTGAAGGTGCCACAGAGTCATGGCGAATTTCCCTACAGATAGATATTTCTATTCAAATGAATGTGCATGTTTTATTTAATACTTAGCAGAGAATCGACCAAGTAAAAATGGGAATATAATTTCTCGAGATCCGTAGCTAGTACAGTTTATACCTTTGGTTTGCGTCTCCAGGTGTTGCAATTAGCATTGTAATTTTCTGAAGCATCCGTCTGTCTGGGACTAATCACACTTATTCAGCTCTGTTCAGCGTTTGTCCATAGAAAACAACGATTTTGACCATCAACGATTTTGTCCGTTCATGGCTTTTTTAGTTCAGCGGCTGAACGGATGCGTACGCATCTCATACAAAATCGTAGTTTCCTATGGACAAAGGCTGAACAGAGCTGAATAAGTGTGATTAGGCCTATTTTTCTTTCTTTCTTTCTTTTCTTTCTATTAGTCCCTTAATCAATTAAAAGGCATTTCACTCGGCTTTTTAGACCTTAAATAGAGTTAGAGCAGTTCCGCACTACATCCGATCCGAATCCGAATTAAAGATCCGACTTCAATCCGAATTGGGAATGTTCTACTCGTATATTCGGATGGATAGAGTTCGGATCTAGTGCGCAACCCCTCATACAAATGACTACGGTCACTTCGGACCGGCATTTCTGGGATTTGGATCGGATGGAGTGCGGAACCGTTCGGATTGCTGGGGAAAACCCAAGGCTGCAGTCAGTAAAAGGTATACCTGTATACCTTTTATGCCGAGTATGTCACAATGTCACTTAATTTCTGATGTTTTTCATTATTTTTAGTACGTTTTCGCTCTGTTGGCACCTTTTTTTATATATTATGTAATTTGTTATCATTTTAATTGTGCTTTTGTGTGTTGTGCTGTCTTTTGTGTGCACTGAATAAATGGTTTATCTATCTATCTACCTATGTAACCTACCTACCCGATGACTCGTTTTCGTAAATCCTACTTTTCTGCAAGGAAATAACGTATCAGTGGGAACCAAGAATATTGGAGTACCTATCGATCAACTAAGTATAATAAATAACATTAAGGTTGAGTGGGCAATTTGTCACGTATTGTGATTTTCTGAGCCGACGTTTGATACGCATTAGCCTAAAATATAGGTTACGCTCCACAATTTCCCACGCCCGTTTTTCCTCTATCAACAATAGACATTTTTTTAGGTGCGGTGCAGACAGCAGATACGCTACCATATAAGGCGAATTCCACACGACATGCAGCAGAGCGGATAAAGCGCGGTGTTCACGCGCCGATGCGCGCGCTGAGCACGCGACTTGCCGATTTCTGAGCGACATCACACCAAAATGTGGTATTATACGGCACCGGTTAACGGTAGCGCGTTAATTTGATAATTTTACTGCCTGCTCTCTCTCGTTTAAAAATACAAGTTTATATCCGTGTGAGACCGTGTGCGATGCATTCGCCTGCACACACCCGTGCACACTTTCAGAAACAATTAATTAATACCTACTTACACACATTCCGAAAGGTAGCGTAACCGGTGACAATATTTTGGCATAGCATAATTTGTAATTTAAATGAGCCCGCCCGCGTAATACCTCGGAAGCTTACGACGTTAAGAGTTCTAACTGTCACCGTTGTTTAAATAAAATTAAATAATATTCATGACTGCTAATTTCGCTGAATTTTAGATAACATCAAAAATATTGCTAATTTTCGATAATTGCCTCTTGCTTGGTTTTGCTACGTTTCTTTGATTAAAGTTTGGTATGTTTCAGTTAGGGGGCAGAGTTTCTTACGATTTCAAATGACATCTTTATATTGGAGAGAAATTCAGGTAAATCCGCTATGACTGAACTGATTAACAGACAACGATCAGCCCAAAACCATTGGAGAGAGTAGCATGTTTTGGGCAAACTTAAGTTCCTTTTGAGATGCAAAGATGCACTGGGATCTTTTGTGCATCCCGAACTCATTAACAAGGGTTAATAATTATGCAATAGAAGTAGGAGTATGAACGCACCTGAAATTGCAAGCAACTACATCCAACACTATACCGTACGCATTGACCGTACGGTGCCGGCGTATCTACAGTTATGTTGTTTCACAGAAAAGTGCAATACCTACGCGCTCAAAATGTATGGAACAGCAATTTTTTTTAAAATTACCGACGAAAAGTTTACACTCAAGGGGTGTCCAGAATCATGTACGGAATCCATGGTTCAGGCAGCGCATAGATGTCCCTGCCAGCCTGTATTATTTGGACGACTATAAAAACTTTCGTTCATGTCTCATACTTATAGTAAAGACTAGACTAGATATCATGTAATTATGTGGTCTGTACGTAGGCATACGTTGGTACCTACCTATTGTTTGTAGGTAATTGGATCGTTCTGACATACTTATTATGTAAGTACCATTGTTTTAAAGGTAAATAATAGTATCCTAGCGAGTATTACGGAGCCCTCCTTCCCTAAAAACCCAGATGTTGGGTGTTGCAAAAATCTGAGCCGAGATGAATAAAGTCCGAAATGTGACGAGTTTATTAGGCGTTAGGTACACCCCACTTCCGAGGGTTTTAGCAGTGACACACAGAACAACGTTGGTCCTAGAAGCAACCCATAAGAATGCCATTAAAAGCTACGGCTTGCATTGCATACCGTTCTATGTGACAAATGCTCATAATTAACTCAAAGTCTGCCATTTATCACAAGTCTAATTAATCCGAAGTAATAACATAGACATCTGGTACGAACAACAACAGCCTCGCGTTGTTCTCTTTAGCCATAAAAAGGCGGGAACACGACACCTCTTTGCGCGCCATGTTTGGCCAGAAACCGACTCGGTGCAGTTTTACCCTTTACTGACACAAAATGTAATCGTAAACAACTTACATAACATACGAGTGTCTTATTCGTGAATTCGACGTTTTAAAACTTATTCGATACACCACCGAGGCTAGCATAGCGAATTTGGGCAGTAAATTATGTACATACTTGGTACGATGATCTCTGGTTGAGAATTTGAGACTCGCACAAACCAGGGACATGATCACATGACACAAAAGGAAGGAGCTTAGGCCTATACAGGGCTACAGGTTAAGTCGACCTAGATCCTCTAAGAGGTTGTAGTTTCCATCATTCCTGATTGATTTGACTATGAAACACCGCACCCCGAACTTAACCATTTTCTAGATATGTTTCTCTGTAGTACAGAACTTAACATCTAAATATGTTTCTCTGTAGTACATACCTATAATAGACAATATATCTCCGAACTCACTAGCCATATATAAGCCATCAGTGGCTTTTGTGGTTTTTAGTATAAAATTATTTAAACTCTGCGATAAACTTTTTTGAACATTAATAAAAAAAAATAAAAAAAAAGATATAAAAAAAATGTTTTTTTGTTTATTGACCTATTTTTTTTTTGTTTTTGCCTTTATTTTATTTGTGTTTGCGATTTTTGTGTAGTAGATAAGTCGCTTTATTATTCTCTACCCTAATTGCGAAACTCACTATCAACCACAATACCAATTATTTTGAAGGATAGGTATTGCTAATCCGTTGTGTCATTTATTCGAAAAATTTGTCTGCTCGACAACGAAAATAACGTAATGAATGTTGTTGAATTGTTAAAATGAAAACCATTGCTAGACCGTACTGTTAGTGTGTTACCTACGCAATTACCCCGCTGTTATAGAAAGTCATCCATAGGCAGACGGTAGCAATCGCTATGTTATCAAATTGTTCATTCCTATGTTTTAATGGCACTTGTGATGCATCTTCATGTAAGGCCAGCAGGGGCCATCCAGTCCAGACTCATACCAGACCCTATTCATGTGGCCCAAACGTTGAATAATAATTAATTCGTCTAATTTAATCTCTCAATTTTGACCCCGTAGTTGCCGCCCTCAACAAGAATAGGGTGGATTGAGATTTGAGAGCGACTCGGAAACGGTCTACATTATCAATATAACTTCATCGGTTCATCATCGCACTAACATAATATTTTACATAAAAATCCGATCTGCAAAAGGGAAATTGCTGTTTTTTACCGACGAAGCACGACGCTCGCCGTGATGAATAAATTATTTGAAAGCAAAATAATTTAAATAATATGTAAGAAGGTATAATATGCAATATTATTTACATAACTAGCTGTGCCCGCGACTTCGTTCGCGTGGTTGTCGAGAACAAAACAACGTCGTTTAGATAAGAGTATATCACCTTTTTGATGATTTAGATAAGAGTCCTGACTTTGGTATAGTTGATTACGTTAATGCTTCTCTATATACTATGTTAGCGGTGGAATTACCCGGAGCATATACAAAAAGGTTGTTTGGGTTGCTAACACGTGATAGAGAAACATAGAGTTGGCCGTGTGAAAAACAATCAAAAGTAAGGTCTACACCCGCAACGGATAACGTCTGGCCTTGGGCTTTATTAATAGTCATAGCGTAACAGAGGCTTACAGGAAATTGCACGTTTGAAAGTAAACGGAAAATTATTGGGGATAATGGGTATCCTGGGAATGAAAACAACATCACCGGAGCCGCAACCTGTTAAGATTTCGGCTTCGATGACATTTCGTTGGAGATTTGTTACTCTCAACCGAGTTCCATTGCATAGTTTTGGTGGGCTTAAATTTCTGAGTAGAATGATTGGTACTCCGACTTTTAAATAAATTTTGTGTGCTGGAAGACCTGGTGTATTTAGAGAGTCTAAAAACTCTACTGGATAGTGGGTGGCATCTCCTTCTTCTAAAACCGTGTTAATAGATAAATATTCCCTACTTTCTCCAGAAACATGTACCAATATTTGAGAATTTATTGCTGCTGCTTGGTCGTTGCGAGGTGCCAAAATAGCTCGTTGGCATAGCCAAGCAGCGTCATGGTTCGAGATCTCTGATGGATCTCCGTATACAGAGGAAATGAGTTCCTGCTGTGAGGCAATAGAAGAACACAGGCTTTCGACTAAAGTTACTTTACCTCCTTCTTGAGTCGGGTATGTGCCGTTACCAATTTGAAGTAGTAAATTTGAGAAAACCTGCGCGTTTGCGTCACCTCCCAAATATGCTCGCATATTAAAGCTCAAATTAGTTAATATGACACTACGCCATAAAATAGAGCTCTTTAAACAGGCACCTATTTCATCGGCCCTCGTTCCTCTGGGTATTATAGGGAGTGTCTGCCTGAAGTCTCCACAGAATAGCACCGTTAAGCCTCCCATCGGTCGGTCATTTTGTCTTATATCTCGCAACGTTCTATCTACAGCTTCCACAGCTTTACGATTTGCCATCGTACACTCGTCCCAAACGATAAGGGCGCAATCGCGTAAAACCCTTGCTTTATCACTATTGCGAGACACGTTGCAAACAGGGTTTTCTGTGCGGTCCAAGTCGATTGGTATTTTAAATGTTGTATGTGCAGTTTTTCCTCCTGGTAATAAAGTGGCAGCTATTCCTGAGGAAGCGACGGCAAGGGCAATTTTGTTTTGGCTCCTTATTTGAGCCAAGATAACTTTAGTGAGGAAAGTTTTACCTGTTCCACCAGGTGCATCTAAAAACAGCATTTCTCCTAATGAATGTTCTACACTACAGCATACTCTATCAAAGATTTGACGTTGTTCTGACGTCAAATTTGAACAGCCATTTCGCAATATTTCTGCTAACTCTTCGGGGTTGTAATTTATTTCAGATGTATACTCCCTATTAATTCGTTCCCCACCAACTGTCGGTGTCGGCAAGCCGTATTGACTGAGGGGGTTCCCTCCTATACTTGTAACTATATCTTGTATAGCCAGCAAAGCCCTATTATGGCAGCTTTCACGTACTTGGTCAGAAGTTTCACTATTTATATTTTGCTGTCTCAAAAAATCTTCGGCAAACGCGTCTTTATATTTTTGCCACAACTGCCCAGCGTCCGATAGGCCACAAAATGTCAACAAAATGGCAAATAAATGGCGCAAACGATGTGGACTATCACTGACGCATGCTTCGGCTAAAGCATCATCCCAATGCTGATCGCCATCTAATAAATGCCGTGCGCGGCAAGCAGCTTGAAATGTGGGATATTCTATATCGTCCACTTTGCGGAGCTCAGCAAAAGAAGTAGGTCCTCGCACTGTGTGAAGAAGAAGGCGTAAATAATAACACTCTGCATTATTTGGGTGCACCGTGTATACTCTTCCAATCACGTGTTCTTTAAAAATGCCGGACTCGCCTTCTACAGCAGTTCCACGTCTCCTGCGATTAAAAACACCTTGCTGCTTGTTATAAGTATAATAATGTGGCACTTCATTGTACAACAGAGACTTAGCGAAATTGTCTCTTTCGCAAAGGCGAAAGAATGCGAGCAAGGTGGTTTGTCTTGGGTTGTTCATTCTTTCTGCCACATTTTCTGGCTGAAAGTAAACTCGCTGCCCGCCTTCCAGGTGCACGTCAAGATGGATGACTGGCGGATACCTTTCATGAATAGGGAAACTCAAAATGCGCCAAACTGCCTCCGAAGAGCTTATGTATCGGCCAGATTGATACCTTGTCACTTCATCAAATTGGTTGTTATTTCTTAGTGCTATCATGGCTTGATCACTACCTTTATTAACATATTTACATATATATTTTATAGATTCGACGCTATTACAAATTTCAACATTAATGTGTGCTTGAAAAGCGTTTGACAAAACTGGAGAATACGGTACCACCCAACTATTATTTAGAATTATTTCTTGTCCACGGAATCTGACAGTAGCTGTGAAACCACCTTGTGACGGTGATCTTCGCCGGTATTGCGGATACCCATTTTCCCCAGCCATAGTTAGTTCTTTCAGTGCTCTGGGGTATTTTTTTGAGCATTGACCATCTTTCATGCACGGTGATTCCCTGTTTAAGAGGCCACATGGCCCGTGAACCATATGTGTTTTTACTATGTCATGCAAAATCGGATCTGCATTATAGTCCGGAAATTCTGCACTTATGACACTGTCTATAGCATCGGGACGAATTTTTTCTTCCAGCCACAGAAGAATGTGCGCGTGGGGTAAACCACGCTTTTGCCACTCGACGCTATACATAAAACAAAGAGTTGAACCGAAAACTTTCTCCTTTGTAAGTAGATTAATCAAGACTTTGAGTTTTAAATGAAAAATCCTAGCAATAATGTCATGTCTGTCGTATGACGCCTGTCCTGTGAGAAGTGCCTGGCAAATCTCCGTCCACTTTGGATTTGTTGTAAATGTTATAAAAAGGTCCGGCCGGCCGTATTTACGGACGTAACAAAAAGCATCTTGCGTTCGTTCGTGCATATACCGCGGACCGCCTGTGAAACTGGATGGCAAAATAACCAATCGACCCAAGTTTTCGACGTTATTATCTGATTGCATGGCGTCCCGCAAGTGCACGTATTCTTCAGCGCGTAACCGTCGCTGGTTAGTGCGAATATACACTAAACGTTCAGTTTCTATTTTTGCGTACATGTCCACAATAAATTGGCTGAACAAACCACGAAATTGTTGCAAATATACGAAACTGTTTTGCCTTATTTGTAAAAGGTAGGAATAGTATTGTTGAGCAGATATTTTTTTTTGATAATTAGTGACTCTCGTAGTAGGGTTCACTTGGTACAGCCCAAAATTGTACCCATCTTCACCATGACAATAAATTAGTGGATATTGCAGGGCGTCGTAAGCTCGGTGGGTTTCCAAAATGCGTTGAAGGCGATCGTCGCGTGTACGCAACACGATATCACGTCTCTCACACTCCTGGTCGACTAAAACAACTGCAACTTCATCTGCGACGGGTGCATTGTGTCTTCCACGGTGTTCACCCACAGGACGTCTATCGGCACTTATAACAATTTTGAAATCATTGCTGCCTTGTGGAATTGACTCCAATGCAGCTTTGAATTCACGAACGTACTGGTTAACGTGATGCAGCAATTCTTGAAGTTGACCCAAAAGCTCAGCATTGAGCTGGGGAAAATTGTGATTTCTAACATTGAGCTGTTGCGTGTAATCGGATACAAAATAAATTTGGAGAAATTTGGGTTCATTTTCTGGCAGCAAAGATCCAATAAGGTGATAAACTTGACCTTGTACTTTGAAGGTTGGCATGAACGGTCCTTCCGTTATTTGTTTTGCCCCAAAGGAAGTCATTTGGAAAGCACTGTTATATAAACGAATATTATCCAAAAAACGGTTCGACTGGGGATGATCGCCATTCAGGAGACTTTTAAGTAAGTGTGGTGGATCTTGGAAATTTGGAAGAACAATTTTTCCATTTGAGCAGCACATTCCATCTGTCTCTTTCCTCCATTTCAAAGCATGACAAAAATTACAAATTTCTCTCATGTCACCCACGAAAGTAAAGCCAGCATAATTAATTCTAGACGAATATGTGAACCCTGATTTTTCCCTATTGTCCCAAGGTAATAAAATATTTGCATCGTCATTTTCCAAGGACTCATCAGCTCCGCTATTTGTTTCTCTATTCATATGGTATCGAGCTCGTTCTATTTCTAGGCGAGATTGACGTTGTTCTGCTGTTTCTGCTCGTCTTAGTTCATCTATTCTTTCCCTTTCAGATGCAAGATAACTTTCATTGTTTCTTTGTACACCTACATAGTTATGTCTAGCTATTTGTAATCGTTCTTCTCTTTGGGAGAGAGATTCAGACTCGCGCGAGAGAGCGTGTCGCTCTCGGTCAGATGACAGACGTGCTTGGCGTTCCTCGATACTCTCTTGAGAACGCAAGTCGCGGTCCGAGTTCTTTGCGAACTTAAGCGCGACTCCCTTTCTGTGAAAGTCTCTGACTCGCGTGAGAGAGACTGGCGCTCCCGATCAGCAGACAGCCGAACTTCGCGTTCCTGGATATTCTCTTGAGAACGCAAAGTCGCGGTCCGAGTTCTTTGCGAACTTAAGCGCGACTCCCTTTCTGTGAAAGTCTCTGACTCGCGTGAGAGAGACTGGCGCTCCCGATCAGCAGACAGCCGAACTTCGCGTTCCTGGATATTCTCTTGAGAACGCAAAGTCGCGGTCCGAGTTCTTTGCGAACTTAAGCGCGACTCCCTTTCTGTGAATGTCTCTGACTCACGTGAGAGAGAGTGGCGCTCCCGATCAGCAGACAGCCGGTCTTCGCGTTCCTGGATACTCTCTTGAGACCGCAAAGTCGCGGTCCGTGTTCTTTGTGAACTTAAACGTGACTCCCTTTCGGTGAACGTTTCCGATTCACGTGAAAGAGCGATGTGCTCTCGGTTAGCAGATAACCGTGCTTCACGATCTTCTTCCGATTCCTGAGACCTACAAAGTCTCATCCTTTTCGCATTTCGGCTACGCAGCGAAAGGTTAGTTTTTTTTCTTTGAGGCATTTTCAAGGAAAATTAAAGCAATAAACAAAACTAACAACACTTATGACTGAATAGCCTACAAACTTAAAAGAACGGTGCGTCGAACAGTCTAGTGTGACAACGTATCGTCTGTTCGTGGTCGTGACTCAACGAATTGGCAACACTAACTTACTGTATAACGATTGGCACTATTGGATTCAAACTACGAAGTAAATCAAATACAATCTTTACTTCGTACTTCAAACCAATGACCAAAGTTGACCAAACGAAACCAATAAGATAAGCAAATACTTTTTTTTCGACCAATTTAGAAAATCGATAAACCAAGCAACCAAAGAACTTTTACGACACACGCAAGAACTTTTAAGACACCTAACGAAACCCAATTTGCCTAGTAAACACGGTGGACGTCATCCTCGCGCGGAAAATCTTAACACCGCGATTCAGAAAATGACGTCATTTGCACAACGCCATCTATCGGATTTAGATTTCAACTATCAACATTAGTTCTATTTTTAGTCTTAAGATGTCGTTGCAAGTACTATACTTAATTGCGTAACGTAATATTTTACTTCTTGAACTCACTAAATTAATCATATCTTTTGATAGAGTGAACCGATTTCGATGAAACAAAAACTAAGTTAAACCTCAAGTTGCGTATAATTTTTGTATATAAACATTGTCAGCATTGAATTCGTAGACTTTACGTGATGTGCGCACAAACAAACAGACAAACAGACAAACAGACAAACAGACAAAAATTTCAAAAATGATGGAAATGGGTTCTGTTACTTATCTTTTCACACGCTGGCTATTTTTTGTTTCAATTTCTTCAATGTACAAAAATGACTTTTCTACAGATTTATTATATGTATAGATAATACAGACTACCTTTCGAGAGAAATTAAATCTATAGTAGGTAATATTATAGAGCTGAAGAGTTTGTTTGTTTGTTTAGTTGAACGCACTAATCTTAGGAACTACTGCCGAGCGATTCTTTATAAATCTGACCGTGATAACTTAGGTGAAGTGAGCGTGAAGTGAGCTATATAGGGGTAATCTCTAAGATCAGGTGGAGTGATAGCTCACTTCACCTAAGTTTTCACGGTGAGATTTTTACAGAATAGCACTACTGTTTCGAATCTGTTGTATAGGAAACCTACAGAGGTGTTAATACAAAGACGGACTGATTCGCACTGGTGTATTCGACGCTTGCGCTTAGTGTGTGGCGCAGCCACATCTACTTATAGCTATGTACATACATAACACTTTTCCCCCTTCTAATAACTAGGAGATAAAAGAATTAAACAGAAGGAGAAAACAATTTAAAAGTATTTCTTGTAGTCTATGATGGGTCTGTTTCTACGAACACGGCCTGGCGCTGGCGTATGAGGGTGATCATCGTCAACTCGTGCCGGCTGAGGGGTACTGAACTCAGGGCTCGCCGCTGCGGAGACGCTTGACGACGTTCCAGGTGTCCCAGGTGTACCTGGCGACATAGATGAATTCTCTGTTGTGTTGTCAGTACTGGTATCATCGTGTCTTAGAGTTACAGTGGAGGGTGTGTCTGTGGTGAAGGTTGCTGAATTTCCTGCTGTTGGTAAAACGTCACTCGTACTGCTGCTCTCTGGGTTTGTCTCTTCTTGAGGTACAGTTACATCCCACACATCAGTCATAATATCGCTAGTATCATTGTTACCTTTATAGGAATGGAGCTGGTTTTTATGTCTTATTATGTTCTTGTTACTCTCATGCAATTTTAATTTGTACATTACTTTTCCTATTTTGCTTACAATGGTTCCTTTTGACCAGCTAAAAGTTCTGTTCTTTAAAAATCGTTTGTACCATACTGTATCACCAATCGCGTAATCTTTGTGTTGTTTGCCACCGTAGTTTTTAACCTGTGAGCACTGTTTTTGTTCTATTAAAGCCGATAACTCCGATGACAAGGGAGGGTTTAGAACTGTTTTTGAAATTAAATCTAAACGTGAACGTAGCTTGCGGCCAAAAACTAATTCAGCTGGAGTAGTCTGAGTGGTGCTGTTAACAGAGTTGCGGTAGTCGAATAGGTATTTCGACAGTTGATTTTGTAAATCCTCCTTACTACTAGATACTGAAATGGAGTTTAAACCTTTTTTTATTATTTTTACAAATGATTCTGCTTGACCATTGCTCATTGCATGGTAAGCAGGCGAAAATAAATGTGATATTCCATTTAACTTACATAAATTTTCAAATTCCTGTGATGCAAATGAAGTTCCGTTATCAGTCACTATTGTATTGGGTATTCCAAACCTTGACATAAAGTCACTTAGCTTAGTTATAACTGCCTTAGTTGTTGTATTATTGTTCATCACATAGCACTCAACCCATTTGGAATATGCATCCACTATTACCAAGAACATTTTATTGCGTATAGGACCTAAGAAATCCATGTGAATCCTGTGGAATGCATTCGGCGGATGTGGCCAAGGTGCAAGCGGCGCTCGTGGCGGAGAAGGCCGTAACTGTGCACAAACTTCACATGCACTAGCCAATTTTTCCAGAGCTCCATCAATGCCCGGAAACCAAAATCGAGCCCTAGACTCGGCTTTCATTTTTACTATTCCGAAATGTGAACTGTGGAGTTCGTTTAATATTTTACCTCGCAATATGTTTGGTATTATTACTTTATGGCCTCGCAGTAGAATTCCGTTTTCTAACGATATTTGCATACGACATAAAAAATATGGTTTGAGTGAATCATCTGTTATTTTACGGGGCCAACCATTTTGAACATAGTTGCTTACCATCTTTAGAACCGAATCTTTTTCAGTCTCAAGCTCTAATTCCCGTGCAGTAACAGGTAAACAACCATCAATAGCAAAATTCACATACGCGGCTTTCTCCCTCACACCAAGCGCACACACCTGCCGCTGCTCTGACTCACTAACACAGCTATTTTTCGGTATTGCACGTGATAAGAAATCAGCTGTGTTTTGTACACTGCTAATAAACTCAATTTCATAATTATATGCGCTCAAAAATATTGCATAACGTTGCAAACGGTTTGCCGATACTTCAGGTATGCCACGGCTTGGCTTAAATATAATCGTTAATGGCTTATGGTCTGTGCGTAAGGTGAATGGTTTTGGTCTACCATAAAGATATTGATGATATTTCCTAACACCAAAAATGATCGCCGTTGCTTCCTTTTGAATTTGCGAATATTTCTTTTCGGCTACTGTTAGTGAGCGTGACGCGTAGGACACCGGTTGTTCTATGCCATTACTACCTATCTGTGATAATATTGCACCCAAACCAACTGGGGACGCATCTACAGTTAACACAATTTGAGCATTATTATCAAAGTGTGCGAGGACCTTATCAGAAGACAATATCTTTTTAATGCTGCTGAAAGCTGAACTCTGCTCGGATCCCCAGTGCCATTTGTTGCCGTTTTTTAATAATTCATGTAATGGACTCAATATGGAAGACGCATTCGGAGTAAAACTTCTGTAATAATTAATCAAACCCAAAAATGATTGTAATTCAGTTACATTTTTTGGTACAGCTGCTTGCAAAATAGCATCAACCTTAAGTGGATTCTTTCTAATACCCTTTTTATCTATAATGTAACCTAGATATGATATTTCTTTTTGAAAGAAAACGCATTTGTTCTTTTTTAATGTAAAACCGGCTTCTTGCAATCGTTTTAAGACTTCGTTCAACCGATTCATGTGATCAAATCTGTTAGGACCCGTAATGCAAATGTCATCTTGAAAAACTAATACCCCTTCCATATTGCCCACTATGGATTCAATAACCCTTTGAAAAATTGAAGGTGCACTAGCTAAACCAAAGATAAGGCGAGTGTGATTAAACAGTCCCCGAGGAGTATTTATACAAGTAATGTTTTGCGAGTTTTCATGAATTTTCAGTTGATTGTAGGCCATTGATAAGTCTAGTTTACTGAATTCTTCCCCACCATGCAGTTTGGTAAATAGTTCTTGCACAGTTGGAAAAGGATATTTTTCCACATGTAATTGTTTATTTATTGTTGCCGAGTAATCAGCACATATGCGAACACTACCATCACTCTTAAGAACAGGCACTATCGGTGACGCATACTCTGAATATGAAACCGGTTTTAAAATGCCTAGCGAGACCAATGTGTCCAATTCTTTGTTTACTTTATCTCTTATCGCAAAAGGTACTGGGCGTGACTTGAAAAACACTGGCCTTGCATCTGATTTAAGGGGTAGCATAATTTCAAATTTATTAAAGCAACCTAGTTCATCTGAGAACACATTCGGATATGCCTTAACTAGTTCTTGTAATACGTTATCAGCATCGCTCATATTTTTACAATAGCCGAGTGTGGATACGAGACGTAATGCAAACGCACGCATAAAATCACGACCGAGGAGGGGAGGGCCGCCATTGCGAATAACATAAACAGGCAATCTGACCGATCGACCTTGATATGAGATGTTCAATAACATACACCCTGTAACTAACATTTTAGTGCTTGTATATGTCAACAATTTTTTTGTAGGTGCTGTTAACGGAATTTCAGAGAAGGTACTTTTGTATAAGTTTTCAGAAATAACAGAAACAGGAGAACCGCTGTCTATTTCACATTTTATACTTTGACCCTCCAGACTGACAGTTTCTGTCAAGGGCACTTCATTGAAACAGTTGATATTTAAAAGTAACTCACCATCATCTCCCTCGTCATCGGAATTACCTTGCTCAATGTGATTCACTTTATTTTTCGTACACATTTTACGCAGATGACCTTTACGATTACACAATTTACACGAATAGTTTGAAAAACGACACTCTGATGATTTGTGATTCTTGTAACCACACACCGAACATTTTTCATTATGCTGATCCTTTGATGCTGCTTTCGATGCTCTGGTGTCAGTGTTACCACCTTGAGTTATTTTGAAGACTGCCTGGTTTTCTTCGGTGCTTCCTGTTGGTGCAAGCGCGGCACCCGCGCGCGCGCACCTGGTGCTTTCAGCTATGTCCACGGCTTTACTCAGCGTTAAGTCATTGATTTCTTTGGCAAAGAGTTTGTCTCGCTCATGCCCTGGTAACATGCCCATGACGAACTTGTCTAGAAGATAATCCTCCAAATTCTTGAAAGCGCAGTAAGTAGCAAGGCCACGTAACCTTGCAGCCCACTGCGAGTGCGTTTCACCCGGTTGCTGCACAGCCGTATAAAACTTATGCCTTTCTGCAAACCCGCAGCGCTTCGGCACAAAATGGTCATCCAAGATTTTCAAGATATCATTATAGTTCTTCGTATCCAAGTCTTCAGGCAAGGCGAGATTGCACGCTAGTTGGTACGTGTTCTCCGTGAGTGCGCTCAACAAAATCGCTTTTCTCTTTACTCCAGCTTTATCATTATCCTCGCCAATGCTGTTGGCAATAAACCATTGCTGAAGCCGCCCCTTATAAAGCTTCCAGTCTTGAATGTGGTGATCAAAATTGGATATAGCTCCCAGTATAGAATTGACACCGAACATTTTTTTAATATATTTTTATATCCTCGTCGCCAATGTTGTATAGGAAACCTACAGAGGTGTTAATACAAAGACGGACTGATTCGCACTGGTGTATTCGACGCTTGCGCTTAGTGTGTGGCGCAGCCACATCTACTTATAGCTATGTACATACATAACAGAATCAAAACTATTATTGTGTTGGATAGTCCATTTATCGAGGAAGGCTATAGGTTTATATATCATCACGCTACGACCAATAGGCGCGGAGCATCAATGAAAAATGTTGCAAAAACGGGAAAACTATTCCTTTTGCATTGTTCCCCTTTAAAAGTTCTAAAAATAAGTGCGCGACAGCTTATGTCTCTCTTTTAATGTTGACTCACTATAACCTTTTCTCTGGTAATTAAATTTGTTCTAAAATAATGAATTATTTGCGAAGGTGTTTTTAAAAACATGATATTACTTAATCCTTATCCAAATAAATACTTACGTTATTCATCACAAGTATTTAATTTTGAAAAAAAATCCCCTTGACATCATTTAATTTCAATGAATATCATAAGAGATATCATAGTTTTCGAATAGGTAACTCCGCAAGGCGGCTGGTCATGAGGGGGTGGAATACATTGAGCTATATAATATATATCAATGGTGGAATATATTATTTTAGTAGGCTTTTACCTCAAATTAACGCGGGTGAGACCGGGGGGCCACGGTAATATTATCTTTACAGCATTGTAACTCGGCCGTATCTTTGAAATAAATTCCTACAGCCGCGCGGTACGCATGCGAGGGCTGCCTGCCTCCAGCATTTTAATTAAGTACATTTGCCTACTTTGTGTTTCCATTTAATTTTGTGATTGTAAATATACTTTTTTATATAAACAAATAAAATACTTTGTGAATTGAATAGGAAGTGTTAAATAAAAATGCGTGTTGTTTTTGATTGGTAGATTTAATTTAAAAAAAAAAGATACTACCTAAACCTACCCCAAAACGATTGGATAAACAAAGACATAATTCATGGCATTAATCAAAGAAACTACCTATGGACAGAATTAAAACAACAACCGGAAAATGAAATAATACAAAAAGAATTTAAATCAATGAAGGACAACGTAACTCAACTAATTTGAGACACAAAGGACAGCAACTACTATAATCAATTCACTCAATGTATCAAAAAGCCAAAAAAGATGTGGAACTTGGTAAATCACTTGGCCAACAATAAAATTAAACAAAGCAGTATCCCGCCGAAGCTTATAGTAAGATCCAAACAAATAAGTGACTTAAGAGAGATCTGTGAAGAATTCAACCAATACTTCTCCACCATAGGCCCCATCCTGGCCACTGATATCCCCAAGCATTTTCATGATAACCTCACCCAAGCCCTTCCCCATTCCTTATTTACCTCCGAATTATCCACTCTTGACCCATGTACTAACACCGAAATAATTAATAATCTTGACTCAAACTCCAGTGCAGGCTTAGATGGTATCACCACAAAAACCATCAAGAGTATTAAACACCTTACTGTCAATAACCTAACCGCATGCTTCAACAAATTATTACTAAATGGAGAGTTCCCCAACACCCTTAAAATAGCAAAAGTAACTCCAATTTATAAATCAGGCTCTAAAACTGACCCCGGAAACTACAGACCAATCCCAGTACTCCCTGTACTTTCCAAGGTTCTGGAAAAAGCTCTACATAAACGTATAGAAAAATACCTCAATAGTATTAACTTCTTTTTAACCGACTTCAAAAAGGAGGAGGTTATCAATTCGGTTGTATTTTTTTTAATTTTTTTTTTAATGTTTGTTACCTCAGTACGCCGTCATTTATGAACCGATTTGGTTTTTTTTTTTTTATTTGAAAAGATATGCTTCCAGATTGGTCCCATTTTTGTCAAAATCCAGTTCTGATGATGGGATCCATGAGGAATTGAGGGAACTCCTCAAATATTATAGGCATACATATAGCATTTGCATTCAAAAAGTATAATTTGGTGAAGTGGAACTGATGAAGGAGACCACAGATAGCCACAGGAACTCTTCAATGATAATAAGTATTTCACGGGTGGCGATAAGATATCTCGATTAAGATAGTTAAGCGACTATGACGAAGCAAATTTAAATAAATGGTTCTGACGAAAATGGTACCATCAAACCGATCTGATGATGAAGCTGGAAGGTAGGTACCGGAACTTCGTAATAAAACCATGTATTCTAGCCGTGTTTGGGCTTATTGGAATTGTCATGAGATGCACTCTGACTATAAAAAGTAAAAAATAAAAACTTTTTAACAAAAAAAAAAAACAACCGACTTAAAAAAAAAACACTACAAAGTGTAAAATAACTTTAATTTTAATTTTGGAAGTCGGTGGCAAAAACGTAAATACAAAACCAAAGACACCGACTTCCGAAATTAAAATTGAAGTTATTTTACACTTTGTAGTGTTTTTTTTTTTGAAGTCGGTTGTTTTTTCGAACGACAGTACGGCTTCCGACCTAGAAGTAACACTCTTGCAGCTACCGTAGACCTAGTCACCAAAATAAAATCAAATAATAGATAAAAAAAAAATATTGTGCTTGGCGTATATATAGGGTGACTGGTAATTAGTGACCGATACCTAAACACGTGATAGTACTCATGATAACAAACAACTTTTACTATGGGACCAAACCTGAATTCGCGAAAAAAAAATCTGCTGTTACCTACATTTTGACCAGTTAGGCGAACATAAATGACTGAACAGCAGATTTTTTTTTCACAATTTTTGGTTTGGTCCCATAGTAAAAGTTGTTTGTTATCATGAGTACAAGCACGTGTTTAAGTATCGGTCACTAATTATCAGTCACCGTATATTGATTTAAAAAAAGCATTTGACACAGTCAGTCACAAACTGCTAATCAAAAAATTAGAAAGCATCAATATCAAAGGTCCGGCACTGGAGATAATCCGATCATATCTAAGAAACAGATACCAGGTACTCAAATTGGGAAACGCTCAAAGTCAACAATTACCAATCCAATATGGGGTTCCACAAGGGTTATTACTAGCCCCGTTACTTTTCGCAATTTATATTAATAATATACACGAATTAGGCCTACATCGTCATGTCTCTCTTTACGCGGATGACACATGTCTTTTTTACTTCGGCTCCTCTATACAAGACTTAATTAAAAAAGCACAGGAAGACCTCAACAAGCTACTCTCCTGGTTCCAATACAACCTCTTAACAATTAACACCTCGAAAACCTGCTACGTCATTTTTAAAGCTAAAAACAAAAATATCCCACCCCATCAACCATTAGAAATAAATAATGTACCCCTGCAAAAGAAAAACTGCGAAAAGTATCTTGGCTTACGAATGGATGGCGCCCTGACGTGGAAGGCACAGGTTGAACACATCAAAACAAAATTGTCATCACTTATTGGATCACTTCGACGCATCGTCCGGTGCATGCCGCGTCGGGTCCGCTACTCCATATATAAATCCCTTGTGAAACCACGCCTGCTATACTTAATCGAAATCTGGGGTAATGCCACCAAAACTAGTCTAGCCGATCTTCAAATAATGCAAAATTAAATTATAAAGATACTTTTTCATTATCAATTTTTAACACCTACTTACAAAATATATGAACAAAACTAATGAACATAAAACAATTATATATTTATCATACTTGCATGCTTGTCCGGAAAATATTAAATAAATCTCTCCATACTAACTTATCTTTTGTACGGTTGAAACAACAAACACAGCGAAGTTCACGCCGAGCGAGTTTTTTAGTTCTACCCAAGACAAGAACGAAGTTCGGCAGGCGCAGATATTTACAATAAGCTACCGTCGACAATTAAAAATGTAATCTCCTATAATGTATTCAAAGTACAACTTGCTCGACATGTAGTCGCAAAATTACCAATAATATTCCAATAGCCGCCAAGTACTACTGGATACATTATAGAAGTACCTGCTTATACAAAAAAAAAAAAAAAAACGAACGACAAAAACGAAATACCTATTACATATTATTGTATTTCTCATGTAAGTGACTGTAGTCTTTTATGAGAATAAACTTCTATAAACACAAAAAACCATGTTTATGTTTGAATAACAAATCGGTGTTATAAATTTGGGACCGAAAAATATTTGCGCCTCGACTGAGACGTACGAAATGCTTTATTATTAAATTTTAAAGTATAAAAAATCCGCATTCTAATATAAAGCTTAATTAAAAATTGTTTTGGGAAACATGAACAAGGTGGAGAAAAAGGAATATCTTTTACTTGGTTATAGATACCTGCAGCTACTTTACAATTTATATGTTTGGTTTTAAATGAAGTTCGGAATATTGCCTCCATTTTTTCTATATATTCCACAAAATCATCGCTGGGTACAATCAAAAGAGTTTGCGAATTAATATTATTGTAGTCCCAGTATCTTAAATACCGACTCTCTGAGCTGAAATTGTGGCTTCTTTGATCGGGTTTCACATACGACTTCAAAGCGTGACAATCATCATGTTTCTCCAAACAACGCTTAAGAAGATACCCACAAATATAAAATAGTGCATTTTTTTCTGGCATATCTAGCTGATTGTAATCCGAACTAGTAATTTGGATGCTGGAAAATTCTTCATAATCTGTATTTGATATTTCGTTGGTTGATGCCGGTAATGCATCGCTAGTAACATTTTCGTTCGTCGTTTGAACAAGAAGAGTTCCGAAATCATCTGCACAATTTCCGCCTTTTGGAGGTTTTATGATGCTGCAGAAAAATAATTTTTTGAACGCCGATGCAAATTGTCTACAATTCGGATTTAGAGCCGTGCCATTTTTCGTTCGTATTTGTCCGAATAAATTTTCAAGAGCGTCTTGATTGCATCTTCTTGTCAAAAGAAAATTAAATCCTTCCAACCGCAAGTCATCGAACAAAAGCATTATGGATGTAATAGTTATTTGGAAACCATCAATGAATCTAACACTTGACGTGACGTAATTGCCATTCTTGGGATTCTTTAATTTTAAATCTTTGAAAAAGCTTATCATCTGTTTGAAAAATGCCTTTTGTGACTCATTGCCTTCATACGCTCTTTTATATTCATAACTATTTCTCAGATTAGATGTATTCAAAGAATCGAACAAATTATTCATCATCATTAAAAAGTTAGCCGTGTCTCTGCCGGATTCTTCAATTTCATTGTTATCTATATACGCACGAATGCCATTTGCAACGGACTTGCTAAGAAGTTGTGTCGCATAGCAAACCTTCATTTTCTCGAAGTTTGTGGGATTGATATGACTGTTGTTAAGTTTAGGTGCAAGCCTTAAACTCTTTTTTATGTCCTGATTATAAAACTTTACAATATGATCGTATTTCGCTATAGAATCACCGAAGTGGAAATCATATTGCATCAGGTTATTTCGAACGTTTTTAATTAGATGCGGTGCATCAAAAATATAATAAATTTTTCTATTATTCATAATAAAATATGGTCTTTCAATTGAAACTGATCTTTGTTTGGCAGCTTTCCATAAATCAGACCCTTGATCGGACACAAAAATACGGACGTTAAGACCAATTTCGAATAACTTTTGCAGTACTTTATCAATCCATTTATTTATTTCTTCATAGTTTCGACATTCTGAAATTAATGCATATGATATAGGCTGTTTCCAATTTACAAATATACCACGAACCATTATTACTAACGCATTTTTAGCGGGTTCAGGAGACTGCAATCCTTCAATTTCGTGGAATCCGGTAATTTTGTCTTCTTTAATATTAAAGAATAGATTTGCTTTTAATGACATAGCAACAATCATAACTGAACAATTTTTTTCTACTTCTGTCATTTGTGCAACTTTTAATTTAAGAACAGACATAGCTCTTTCATTGATTTCAGTTGTAATTGGGAAAGAATGATTGTACAATGTTGAAGGACAGGGTAAACATAACGCACTTTGCAAAAACCGGTATGCTTGTGGGCTAATGTAGTATAAATTTAAACAGTAAATGATGTAGTCCTTATCATATCGATTTCCTTTTCCTTGTTTTAGTTTACTTTGGGCTTTTATCAGGAGAGCTAGTTTGTCGGTCAAAAATTTATCGCAAAGTCGATGCAAAGTATTTTCTTCAGCTTTTTGTGTTTCATTTTCAGTTTCGTGTAATTTTATTTTCTTTCTGCATTGGAGGAGTTCAACTTTCAATTTTCTTTTCCTTGGAGTGTTGCTAGAGAGACCCGTTGAGGTTTGAGCAAAGATTTCATTCGTTGCATTTTCAGTCCGTGTACAATTTTCATTTCCTACCAACGGAGCAGTTTGAGTTTGTTTGTCTTCTTTTAGAGAGACTCCTGGATCGGTACTGGCTAAGTTTGGCAGCATCAACAATGGTAGGGCATTCTTTTTTAAAAGTTTTCTATTTGACGTTTGTAGTACATCCTCCAAATTAAAATGTTTTTCACAAACTCGGTAGGAAGTAAAGTTAGGTTTGTTTTCCAAATCATCTCGACGAATCAGTTGCAACCATTGAAGACGTCTGAAAAAAAAATCCTTTTATAGGGAAAAAAAATCTGCTGTCGCCTTACTGCCGCGTTACAAAACTCCAATCATTACAAACTTCAACACCGGTAGGTGATGAAGTTTGTAAGGATTGGAGTTTGAGAGTTACTCAACTAAAATGCAAGAAACAGCTGACGAGTAATTTTAATAACTTTTTATCTCAGCTTATAAACTCTATTAGGTACCTACAACTCGCAACAACTCAAAACAAAAATTCTTTGGTCATCAATGCCAAGCTGAACAGCTGGCTACGAATGTTTTAAAATCACAACTCTCTCAAATATCTAAATATTCTGTGAATATTTCATGAGTCTAGCTGTTGTTGTTGTTATTAAGGGCCTATACTACCTCAAACGGCTTAGCATGATCCTCCGTTATGTCGAAAATACTGCAGCATTAATTTTGAAATAAATATATGGTAAAGTTGAGGATTAATGTTAGGTCTTATGTTAGAAGAAAATACGATTTCATAAAATTTTCTTGATAGAAAAAAAAATCCAAAGTTACCTCTAAACCTAACAATAAACCGCTGGTATTCAAAAAATACTTCAAATTAGAACATGAAACTTTGTATGATAACCGAACTAACTATAAAGCAGGTCTTATGTTATTTACTTTTTTTTAATTACCATTATTTTCACCGTAAAAAGCAAATACCTAAACTATTGGCGCTGCCAGCCGCCTAGCACCGCACTCTGTCTCGCTCTCACTCAGTCCGCGAGCAGTATCGTGCGAGCGAGTTAAAGAGTGAATTTTAGCTGAGGTAGTGTAGGCTCTTAATACCGAGAAAAAAAACGGTTTTTACTGGTATAAGTATGTTGTTATAGTAGCAGCAGAAATACTTAATCTGAGAAAATTTCAACTATTTAGTGACAGACAGACGGTCAAATCTATTTTTTCTAGTATTATTCATACACACAGTACATAGGTACAAATTACAATAAACAACTATTATTAATAATAAAATACCACGTCTTTACTTTGAATAGTTTGAATAATACAAACTAACAAAACAAAACACACATGCCCCGAGGTTTTTAACACAAGCGTAAGTACCTACCTACCGTATCATGATTCATGAATCGCCTATATTCGTAACTACCTATTTCACTCGTGTCAATCACTTTACTCTATTCACTTTATTAATCCAGACACCTTTTTTTCGGGAGATAAAAGGAAATACTTATCCATTAAAAAGACACACAAATCACACAATAAGTACCTACCTACTAGTAAGTAAAATTATTTTATAGTCTTACCTTTTAGAGGTTCCAGGTAACCTAAAAAAAGTTATCTCTGGATGCGATAGTGACGAATTCATGCAACCATAAACAGAACAATATATCCTACTCGTCATAATAAATATGTAAATAAGTACTTTAACTTCTTTTATGAAAAAATCGCGCGGTTATTTTTAAAAAAACAACACACCGTCCGTTCGTCACTGCGGCACAGTCGCGACTGTCTGCATACCGAGCGCATACCGATATCGTCATATCGAGGCGCGTAGGCATAGCTCGCGCTTCGTCCGTTTCTATGACGTTGGAATACTGTTGCCTGAAGGTTATCGCTCATCAATCAACGATTTGCATGTAGGTAGGTACCTATCATTTTAGCTTCTTGCTAATTTAGTAACGGAAAATTAGTTACAGACCTACCGACTTCGATTTATACTGCCAACTATGACTTTCAGAGCTGGCTTGAAGAGAAGTCGTTGAAAGAGAGGTCCCAGTCAGTCCCAGTAGCTATTTCTTCATGAGAAGTATCATAAACTTTATTGTAGTCTGTGGAAGCATCCAATAATGATTTTTTACTGGACTGGCGTAAAAAGCTTAAAGCGACATCTGTTTTATAAAAATAGATGTAAAGTGTTATGGACTAGGGACCGTAAGACCGGAATGTGACATAGCGCCATCTTCTGGATTTTAAAGTAAAATTCGACGCGTTTCGTTATCGCATTAAATTCAGCGTTATGTACACGTTTAAAACACTTAGGTATCTAATTTAATTACTTGCTACATTTCATGATTTTACATAAAATATTTCATATTTATTTCATTTACAAAGGTTAACGTTAATAATTTGAGAAACTAAACGTAGATTCTTGTGACATGACTGGAAAAAAAATAAACAGTTGCTGCCATGCGCTCTGTCCTTGTAATTTTGTTCATGTTATCTCTTTCACACCTATGGTAATTCCTGTAATACACTTGAGCAACATGCTTGAAATTGTACAGTTTCAAACCTGGATTTCCGACTTTATGTCCATCCATCTCTTAGTTTTAATCCTTGTTCCCAGTAAAATAAAAATTATCCGTTTTCTATTCGACTTTTAATATTTTACAAAGTTCTCAGAAGAGATACAGGAATTCGTGAACAAATGACTTTTGGGAGAATCGCCAATTTGAATTGGAATACTTGTATTGGAAGTAATGGGAATAACGTATTTCGTACTATGACAGAGAATAGGTATGTTTACTTCATCTTAGAAATTGTATAACTGTACCTAACTAACCTAAATAGTATTCTTTGTTATTATTAATTGCTTCCCTTTCCAGGAAAAGGTCCCGCGAGGACGATTTGTGTGAATTTATGCCATTGTCAAAGAGGATAAATAATTTGCATATCAATAACAACCTAAACTCGAATGTTTCTCAAATGCAAGATGCTGGTCATAGACAGATTAACGGAATAAATACGGAAAACGGAATCTCTTCGCCAAGTTCATCGTCAGGTTCAGAACGAAGACCAAGCTATGAGCCAGGAATGAGTTCCAACCAGAGTAGCTACTACTATGACAATAAGCTGTTATTTGAACTGCATTTAGAGAGAATACAGAGATGTGGGCAGCAATTTCCATATTAATACTAGTTTTAGTGGTACTTGTTTACGTTTTCTGTATTATTTGTTATGTCTAATAGTAAGTACCTATCTACATATATAAATTGTACCTTTTTAATAAAAATTGTTGAAGTATGGTAACAAATTTAATTTTTAATATGGCATTTCATTGACTTATGTCAAATCGATGATAAATTTTTGACCAATCACGCTAAAGAATTAATGCGCCACCTGGTGTTATGTTTCGCGCACTACAAAAACAGTATGGCGGACTTCATTTGTAGTAAATGGTAAAAGAGAAGGGGCGTCGTTGTTTACTTGTTTGTAATTAATTATGAAATTCATTCTGAGTATTGTTGAAGTGATAAATTAAGTAACTGGGAAAAACGGAAAATTTAATGTCAAAGGTAAGTCGTGATATACAACGTTTTGTTTACAACGTGTGAATATCCATGACCTTATTTTGGAAGCGGTACTCCGTAGTACCGTTAGACGGGGCGCGTGGCCACCTGAGCGCTCTCGAGAGAGTGCCGCGAGGGCCGCGTTCAACCCCTCCTCTCGCGATTTTCCTGGCGGTGGAGGAAGGAGCCGGGAGCGGGAGTGATTTGGTGACGGCACATGGAGGGGATCCCGCATCATGGTGGGGATGCGACGCGTGATGGTCACACAGCCGCAGCCGGTCAAAAGGACTGGTAGGGGTGAACAACCTTCGATTTCTGTCTGGTTTCGCCCACGAGCATGCGGGGTTCCCTCATTAATGCTATGAATCGAATTATTCTTTATTTATTTGTAATTGCGTAACTGAAAAGATATCGGCCATATTTGTTGCGTCTTCTTTGCCCTAAACTATGAATGATTTTTGTTATCCTTACTATATGTAACCCTGGGTAAAACGGTACAGTACAAAACTACTGTTTTGAAGTATTTTTTTATCGTTTTTCATTGTATGAATGAAGCAGGTAGATAAAATAAAATCTTCCCACGAATTTATGAGGTCAATGACACAATAAACTTGTCTGACCTTATTTGAACTTTCTATTGCCAAAATGTCCGTAAACGGCGCAAACTTTCAAGTTTCAAGGTATTACTAGGATTAACTGAACCGTTCTAAGTTTGGGATGAGCAAAACTTTTTAAAAATTTAAATAAGTCTATAGCATTCAGTATGGTAGGTCTGTACAGTTAACAAGATGATTACCCAACCATCTTGCTTCCCACAGCTAGTGAACCACAACCACACCTCGCTGTCTTGTGAAAGTACAGCAAAGAGAAAGTGAGCATCACGCTAGAGCTACATGTGCATACATACACATACACGCCAATTGTCTGTCAGTATGTATAACAAACTCGTCGATCGACTATCGGGCCTGCATAAAAAACTTTCTTTAACCCACTTTCTTATTAGTAGTAGTTGGCGATCATCTTTCGCCTCTCACCGTGGCTGAATTAATATTAGTGTAGTGCCGTGTTTGGTGGTCGGTAGAGGTATGTGCCCTACCATCGTGGTCCCAGTGTAGTCCCGTGCGCAGTGGCGCCGCAGTGGTGGGACATTGGGACGTGGGGATACGCGTTGCCATAGTGACTCAAGTGGGACAGTGAATTTTATTTTTATTTTTTTCCCGCTTCGGCGGCGAAGCGCGGAGGGTTAACAACAACAATGTGCGACATGCAGAAGATGCCCACTAGAGAAGATGCCTCTTGGTATGGGGATGAATACTTTTTATATTATATTATATGCAAGTGTATGTTGGCAACTGATTGGTCACTTTAAATTTGCTGGATATGATCAAAATCCTATCTTGTTTACATCAATAAACTGTTGTGGATATGGTTTTTTTACATGTTTTGCAAATACCAATTGATTTTGCCATAGTCGGAGAAAATATCCCAGTAATAAAAAGCCATCATCAGCATAACCCTTTCCAAAAATCAATAAAAAACTTTTTGAATGAATTCAATACCTACCTAAAACATTTCCTACTTTCACTAACTGTGACATTAATTCCACAAATAAGGAGTCATACAACTTTCTTAACTGGCCATGTTCACTCTCTATCACAAAATATTTTATAGTTATTTTTTAAAATTAGGATTATGTTTTCTCAAACAGAATTAAAAAAGTAGGGTGTGTTTGTGGCACTTAAAACTCAAAAAATAATGATATCTAATATATAAAATTCTCGTGTCACAGTGTTAGTTACCATACTCCTCCGAAACGGCTGGACCGATTTGTATGAAATTTTGTGTGCATATCGGGTAGGTCTGAGAATCGGCTACTCTCTATTTTTCATACCCCTATTTTTTTTTTTTGCAAAACAATGTTTGCGGCGTCAGCTAGTAAATAAATATAATTATTGTTTGCTGCTGACACTGGCCCGCTAACAGACCGCTATCTAAAATATAATGAGTAGGCTTGGATGAATGGTTTAGGGAATATTACCTTAATTACTATACTTGGATTAATAGTATCACTCATGATCATCATTTAGAAACAGAGTTCAGCTATTCTTAAGAGATCTCTTCCTTCAAATCCACCAAATCCAAATCCACTGCAATATCACCAAATTAAGGTCATCAGTATTCCCATGTTCTAAGCTATTGCCTCAACAGTGAAAGAAATAACTGTATTATGATGTGAATGTGTAAGCACCATATTTTATAAATCTTGTATTAATAAAAAACACATTTCTAAAAGTAGTAATTATTATTCATTTCTTATGAAAATTCCTGAGAAGAATATTTGAGAAATCGCTATAATACAAGGCCTTTCCCTTTTTACTGCTTAGGAGGTAATGCCCATATAGGCCCTTCACAATCAGCCTATAATTTTTCCACTGTTGGGACACAGGCCTCTCTGTGAGAGGCAGTGGGCCATAATCCACCACGCGGGCCAAGTGTGGGTTGGTGGATAGTGCAGGTTGGTGTATACATCCATAATAATGTCGATAACCGTTGGAGTACTTTCTGAGTACTGGATTTTTGTGGTAAATTGGATGTGTCTTTCTATTCAAAATACACCAATAGCATATTGCCATAAATGAATCCGAGAGAGAGACTTTTAAAATAAATATTTTCGCTTAATATTGGTAATGAACTGTATCTGGTTAGTCAACTCCAACATAGTTGGGAAAAAGCTAGGAAGATGATGAGCTTATTTTCCAAGAGTGGGCAATGGACTGAATAGATTTGAGCATTTAGGAGGAAATAGGTCATATCTAAATAGGTCATAATTATTTTCCAGTGAGGAGGACACTGATATGAATTTCGCCACATTCTCAGCAGTGGGCAATGCTGGCACACACTTTGTCACCACTGGTGGCCAGCTGCCCGTCGCTAAGTTACAGCAGAATGTGACCAACAATGGAACCGGTATGCCACAGGTAATACACCAAGATTAACACTATGTTTTTTTCAACTCTTCCTGCAGCAGAGAACCAAGACTTGAAGACATCCAGTAGTACCAAGGGTCCTAAAATCTTGGTCTTATTTCCATTTTCAAAATAGACTGGTTTATTTTTAGGGTTAATATGTAAGTAACAAGATTACCACAATGTAATAAGTAGGTATAACTGCCTCATTGGTCGTATCGCAAGCATGGCTGCATAGAGCTCTGGGTTCGATCCCAGTGTCGACAGTCTGGTTCGGTTTTTTCCATTAAGATATTATTAGCCTGTAGATTTGAAGATTTCGACCCCTATTGGCTATTAAAACCCTAACTAGCAACACACTTCTACCGAGAAGCGTGATGTTATGTTATATGTAGATTGCAGGTATTCTATACCTGGAGATATATTTCCTAGACTGTAAACAACTAGGTATCCGCTATTTGTAAATATTATAATTTTATTTATATTCTTGTGTTTCTTTGAAAGTTAGATATTATGTACCTACTGCAAACTCTATTGGAATAAAATGTTAGAGTTCTCTATAAACATGACTGACTATAAACAAATTGACTACCAAGAAGTCACACGATAACAAGATTCATTTATATGATAAAATGAATGTATTTTCTAACTTCTTGAATAATATTCGAGTACTTACTTTCACTAGTGAAGTGCTTGGAATTCATTTTCAACGAATATGTTCTAACTCATTGGAGATAGTTTCTAATGATTTTATAATATTTTCATCTTCGTTGTTGATTTCAATACTCAAATCTGTACTTCATATTATAAAGAGAGAGAGTTAATTTTGTGTGTTTATGTATAATTATGTGGAGCGTCATCTCCGGAACCACAGATCCTATTTTAAAAATATTTTATGAATTGAGAAGGTACATTATTTTAGACGGAAATAGCCTATATAATTATGTAAATGTTACAAAAATAAGTACTTAATAATATTAATGAAATACTATCATTAATTCATGCAAGCCTAGTACTTTTTGTTAAGTTACTGATCAGAACTTTTGCACAACGTGTCGTGAACGCCGTCTTCATATGTACCATCTAGGAAACTTACATCTATACACCGTAAGGGCTATTTTTGCTTGCAGCGCTCAGCCGTTGTAGTAACAGATATGGTCATCGTATCGTGAGCACGGGATTTTGTTTTCAAATTGGGCAGATGTAAGTTTCCTCGATGGTACATTGCACCCGCGGGACGACGGGGCGGGTCGCTAGTATAAAAATAATGTAGTAGTTTGAACTCCAGAAATGCCTATAAATCATTATTACGCAACTAGTGAAAGCCGCACTGAGCAAAATAGACGTTATTTAGAAACTACACATTCATTCTATTGTTGCATAAACTGTAACAAAGGATGTGTTTTAACAAACTCTCAGGGGTGATAATCAACGTTTGACTTTCTTAGAATTTAAAAACCTAATTAACTTAATAAAGATTGGACAGTGTCGTTGGTCTACTAGTCGCAAGAGCGACTACTGAGCTTGGGGTCCAGGGTTCGATCCCCAGGTTGAGCAAAGTGCTAGACATTTCTAAGTAGCTGTGCGGAGGTTAGTTTTGTTCTCGGTGGGTCAATTATAGGCTCGCCATAATAATATATATTGATTCCAAAATAAAAATTGGTAAAATACAGTATAAATCTTAGAAATGATATAGGTATTACAAAATTTGATAGCCGTACATGATAAGCCTGTGTCACAGTCACAGGTGGCACGAGTTCGTAGAATTACTATTAGGACAAAGAAGTCTTAACAATATTAAGAGCCTATATACTACCTCAAATGGCTTAGCATGATCCTCCGTTATGTCGAAAAATATATGGTAAAGTTGAGGATTAATATTGAGTACTATGTTTGACGAAAACACGATTCCATAAAATTTTCTTGATAGAAAAAAAATCCAGTTACCTCCAAACGGAACAATAAACCGCGGGTATTCAAAAAATACTTCAAATTAGATCATGAAACTCTGTGCATACTAACTGAAATAACTATAAAGCAGGTCATATGTTTTTTTAATTACCATTATTTTCACCGTAAAAAGCAAATACCTAAACTTTTGGCGCTGCCTGCCACCTAGCACCGCACTCTGTCTCGCTCTCATTCAGTCCATGAGTAATCACACTTATTCAGCTCTGTTCAGCGTTTGTCCATAGAAAACAACGATTTTGTATGAGATGCGTACGCGTCCGTACAGCCGCGGAAAGCGGAACGGACTTCATACAAAATCGTTGTTTTCTATGGACAAACGCTGAACAGAGCTGAATAAGTGTGATTAGTCCCTAAAAAATAGTCACATAATTATTTTATTATATTATGCTCGCCATTACATGAGACGTACCTACTCGTAAAAATAACTGGCGAAATATGGGTGTACACTCCTACCCCTCACGGAAGAGAACCACATGACGTTATGACTTCTTGTATGTGTTAAATATACAAACGTACACAAAAAATACTAACTGTACTATTTTAGAACAGAAATGACGTCTGAATGATGTCACACAAATTCCTGAAGTTAATTTATTCTTAAAACCAAGCAAGACTCCGTGTTGATTGTCAATTTCTTAGAAAACTACACGTATTGAGTTCATGAAAATATATAAACGGAACTTCACGGTGATACTGAAGTTAGGTACTATGGATATAGGTCGATAGAGATGTGATAAGGATGGCTAAGGCAATGGTAGCAAACAAAGGTTAGCTGGAGATTTAGTTCGGCCTCTGTCTCGGAGAATAACGATTATCTGCTTGATAGACAGAGCTAAAATAATCAAGAAAAATAAATAATTATGATGTTTTGTAACAGCATTTAAAGTTAGAAGTGATAGTTTGTACTTCTTTATAAATAAAACAAAGTTGGGTTAGTTACACCATTTATAACTCAAGAACGCCTGGATCGATTTTTATATTTGATTTTTTGGATTTGTCTCTGCCCCGAATAGCAGATTAACTATCAAAACATAAAAATTCACGAAAAAAATTATAATGAAGAAAATTTCATTTTCTCATACATTTTGTATGGATGCCCATTCCAAAATCTTCATAGATGAAGTAAGTGACAGCGTGACCAGATTTAGCAGAATTCTGCGATTTTAGCAGAATTTGACCACCAATTTAGGGTTTAGCATATTATGTCGCAGATTAGAAAAAGTTGGCAGTTTCTAGCAGAATCCAATAAACCCTTGTCAGAAATTTGGCAGAATTCAATTCGTCCTATTTTTCTTGTTGTACTGGCAGAATTCTGCTAAATCTGGTCACGCTGGTAAGTGATGTCTCCAACTTATTTATGTTCGTACGTTGCAGGTATGCGTGGCCATGGGAGACGGCGGCATGCAGTACATGCGCGCTCTGGACGGCAGTGTCCAGGCAGCGCCGCAGCTGATCTCCTTCCCCATCCAACTTGCAGGATCTAAACCGGGTATGCATTAGGAACTAAGAAATAAGCTTACAGGGACTAAGGCCGCTGCCTGGAATTTTGCGGGCAGCGGGGCGGCAGCGGCGGCGGCGCGGGAGCGGCAGGATCTTATGCGTACATTTAAATGGACCGGTTCTCGAAAACAGCGGCGCGGGAGCGGGCAACGAGCGGTGCACTCAAGGCAATCGGCGACCGCCCGCGCCGCCGTCGCTGCCGCACCGCTGCCCGCAAAATTCCAGGCAGCGGCCTAAGGCAGACATATGTGTTAGTTACTTACCTGTTAGTAAATCTATATAAATAAAATGCTGTTCGTTCGTAAGCGTAGAATTGTATACTCATTATTATTGTACAGATGCCAGCACATCAACCTACCCGAAACTGTAAAATTTTCCCAATCAACTTTGAACCTTATGATTTTATGATAAAGTTAAAATCTATTAAAGAAATTTGACAGATTGTAGTAGCTTGATGTGCTGCCGTCTGTACACCATATAAATTATTACAGATGTAGAAATTTTACAAAAGGTGACACAATGGGCAGTCTTATCGCTAAGAGCGATCACTTGAGAACGAGATTTAGTTATTTTTTGTTAAAAAAAAAAAATAAATATTAGTCCAAATCACATTTTTATGGAAAGCAAAATTGGAAAATAATTCCTGAAAAATGGAAACTTCAGGAAACCTGAATGTACTTTTTTTATAAAACAGCGTCTACCGGGTCAGCTAGTGCATCATTAAAACATTGAGTGAGACAATGATGTTTTATGCTAGTTAGGGAGTCTAGAATCATGTGTTGGATTCATGGTTTTAGTCTGCGCGTCGATGTTGACGCTTTTATCTATTTCCTGTGAAAATGTAACCATATAAATTATTTTCATAGGTGACCCTCAACCAACGGTACAGATCCAGGTGCTCAGTCCAAGCATGCTGCAAGCGCCGCAACAGCAAAAGTACCAAATGCAGATACCAATACAGGGATACCAACAAGGTACACTATGTATGAAATATATAATTTTATATTATTTTCTTATGTTACTTACATGTCTGAACGTAATCGAAGCTAAAGGAGTTGGTAAGGATCGTAGCAGGTGATGTTCTGTAGTTTCTGCCTACCCCATGGGCAGTTTATGTAAAGTCTATTCAAACTTATGTTTCAAATTAATATTATTTCAAGTTAAATATCAACTTTACTTTAATGGTCATTAATTAAGTTGATTTCAGAGTAACTAGCAGTATTAAAAAAAATTATAAAAATGTTTGAAGTTGTAGCGTAAACTGAACTTTATTGTGTAGGATTTTAAGTTATTTTTCCATAAACTCACATTTTAAATTTATGGCAAATAAATCGCGAATGCGGATTATGTTTGTATTTATGTACACATAGAAATTAAAAATAAGGCCTAATTCTGAAACGCAGCTTAGTGCAGTCGACTTTAAGTGGTACTGAACCGCCAGGATATAAAGAATGCCTTAAAATCAAATTTCTTATTTCTTTTAAAAATCAGTTAGAGACTTATTAGTTATTATCAAAGTAGTTTCTAGTGTTGTGCAAAAACTTTCATCTATACTATTCTATAAGTCCTAATAATAAAGCTATAGAATTTGTTTGTTTGTTTGAACGCGCTAATCTCGGGAACTACTAGTCGAATTTGAATTTTTTTTTTTTTTGCAATGAATAGCCTAATTCTTGAGGACGGCTATAGGATATTTAACATCAAGCTAGGAGACTAAGGAGCTGAGCAACAAAAAAAAGGAAAAAACCACGCGAAATCGAACTAATACCGTGGGCTGATGATGCGAAGCGACGGGACGCGAGAACAAGAAATATTACGCGGAAGAAGTCACAGGCAGAAGCTAGTAATTAATACTAATAATAATTTTATCTTAGCTCATAACATGTTATTTTATGGCAAATTACCATCATCAAACACATTAGACGTTTCAAGCTCAATTTCAGTTAGTTTCTCTTACACAAACTAAGCAACATTCACTTTTTAAACAATTACAGTGATCTTTGAACGAGGTTCTATTATCAAAAATAGTGATAGGTAATAAAAAAATTTTTTTTTGTAAGTTTGATAGGTAGTGTTGCTAATAGGTCGATCCACACAAACTCCTCAAGGAAGGCCACCAACGCCTTGTTACTGACCTGGGTTACCGAAGGCCCTAAAAAAAAGTGATAATGGCCCAGATACTGTTGTTCACAAACTAAATTAAAGTTAAGTTCACTGCATCTTTTTCTTTCTATTTCATTATGAAAAGGACAGAAGATAATTATTAGTTTAGTCCTGTCAAATTAGATAATCCATAGACAAGTTTAGACGTGATTAAAAAATTGACTACTAAAAATACGTCAATTTACGTCAGGCGCTGATTAATTTGACAGGACTAAACTAATATTTATCTTCTGTCCTTTTCCTAATGAAATAGAAAGAAAAAGATGCACCGAACTTAAATTTAGTTTAGTTTGTGAACAACAGAATCGGGGCCAATATTAAGATAATAGTTTTATCTCAAGGTGGAGCGGTCTTGACTCTTGCTTATGCACCGGACGCGAACGAAACTGGTGGTATACAGCTAGTCGGGCAGGGCAGCTTAGGTGAAGGTAAGCTTATTATACATTTTGTTTTTATTTAATTTTACAGAAGTATCTTTGAGATAGTCTTAAAGTATAAGTCTGAAATCGCCAACCCGTCTTGAGCAAGCGTGGTGATTAATGTTCGTGCCTTCTCTATATTAGAAGAGGCATTTGCGCTGTAGTGGGTCAGTAATAGGCTGGTTTTATTATCTTTTTATTTATTTTTTTTCCATCTTATTATTTTTGAACATAAGTCATACACGTCGTAACCCACAGATATAGATAGACCTTAGATAACGCAAGTATCACGATCTGTATGAAAACCAAGCGTGCTATTTTTTTATTACCTACTATGACGTCACAAGCGCTCTTTCTCACTCACGCTCACCCAGCCAGCAGTACACAGGACAGCGCGAAAGCGGCGGCTTACAATTTTTGAACGTAAGTTGGTGCAATTTTTGGCGCGCGAACTAGTTGCTCTTGCGCTATCTAGGTGTATCTATATCTGTGTCGTAACCCATCAGAGTGAAAATAGTCCTTGAGTGAGAATAGTCCTTTAGAGAGGATTTTCGGATACACAGGGGCTTTCAAAATGACACAAGGTATTATCCCATGAGCCCTAAAAAAGTCTTTTTAATGCGAGTAAAAATCCGCAAGTTATGTAAGTCTATGAAACTTTTTAACCGACTTCAAAAAGGAGGAGGTTATCAATTCGGTTGTATTTTTTTTTATGTTTGTTAAGATCAACCTTTTTTCAGGTTATCTAAAGTGCAAACATCTTTTATGGGGTACTGTGTTAAATGCTACAACAAAATACCTTTTGATATATTACAATTAAATGAAAGAAAATTTAAAACTCATATAAAAAGTACACTTTGTAAACAAGGATATTACAAATTGGAGGATTATATCCAAGATAACAATGTTTGGAAACATGCTGGTCCTGCTCCATAGGACAATCTAGAGTCTAGACAAAATCAAACTGGTTGCTAATTTAATTTATACATACACATTTTTTTTTACATTGATTTTTACATTCTTTGACAAATGTAACTCACACACTTTTTAAAATACTAGTAAATTTTTTCAATCTTTGTAAATATGTGGACACCATGTATCTATCACATATTTGATTTACCAGTCTGTTATATTTTTAATTCTTTTATCATTTTTGGTAGACTAAATTTTATTTTAGGTGCATCGTCTTCACATATAATTATATAAACAATGTATACAAAAACTTGTAAAACATTTTAAAAGAGTAACGGTGGAGTTTCTTGCCCATTCTTCTCCACACGAAAACTACATTTTGGAATGGGCGACTAGAATCAATTCTATTTTTTCATTTTAAATTTTGACGTTCAAAAGTGCCTTTTAAGTGCCTATTTGAAATAAATGATTTGACTTTGACTTTGACTTTGTTACCTCAGTACGCCGTCATTTTTGAACCGATTTGGAATTATTTTTTTTTATTTGAAAGGATATGCTTCCAGATTGGTCCCATTTTTGTCAAAATCCAGTTCTGATGATGGGATCCATGAGGAATTGAGGGAACTCCTCAAATATTATAGGCATACATATAGAAATTTTGGTATTTTCATCAACATGTCAAGCATTTGCATTCAAAAAGTATAATTTGGTGAAGTGGAACTGATGAAGGAGACCACAGATAGCCACAGGAACTCTTCAATGATAATAAGTATTTCACGGGTGGTGATAAGATATCTCGATTAAAATAGTTAAGCGACTATGACGAAGCAAATTTAAATAAATGGTTCTGACGAAAATGGTACCATCAAACCGATCTGATGATGAAGCTGGAAGGTAGGTACCGGAACTTCGTAATAAAACCATGTATTCTAGACGTGTTTGGGCTTATTGGAATTGTCATGAGAAGCACTCAGACTATAAAAGTAAAAAATAAAAACTTTTTAACAAAAAAAAACAACCGACTTCAAAAAAAAAACACTACAAAGTGTAAAATAACTTTAATTTTAATTTTGGAAGTCGGTGGCAAAAACGTAAATACAAAACCAAAGACACCGACTTCCGAAATTAAAATGAAAGTTATTTTACACTTTGTAGTGTTTTTTTTTTTTTGAAGTCGGTTGTTTTTTTTTGTTAAAAGTTTTTATTTTTCGATAAGCCACCTTTTTCGACGGTTTTCTTAGCAAAACATCCATATTGATAAATACTTACAAGAGATATTTAAAATAGTGAATTTTCTACACATTCAGGTACATTCCGGCTGCGACCAGGTGATGTTGCCATTACATAAGAGTGGTTTATGTTCACTAACAAACACTTGTGCACTCGCCTGTACGACGCACTAGCACTTGTGGCAACTTACTTGATTGATAGACGCTCCACGGCTTAGTTTCCACCAAAGTGAAGAGATGTCTCGAAAAACCTTACAGTGCTAACAGCTTTTCAGTAATTTTGACATCACTCTTCGACGGAATACAATAACCCACTGGGCGTTGGTTGTTGACGAGCGGAGACAGAGTATAAGCACTAGACAAGTCACTAAATAATAATAATTATGAGATAAGGTGCTGCGGAGAGATGGGGCTATACTTGACCGATAGCACCATTCCTTATAAGGACTGGAATCATAGTGGCATTAATTCATAATACGGCCCAAGGGCACACATATTAGATCCAGAAGCGGTAAGAGTAAACGAGACAAATATAGTTTCTCTATCTCCTACGCGTATGCCAACTTTGTCTGACTCCAGGTGTTAAATACAACTGGACCCAACATAAAAACTTTTTAGCAAAAAAAAACCGACTTTCAAAAAAACACCACAAAGTGAAAAATAACTTTAATTTCGTAAGTCGGTGGCAATAAACTAAAATACAGATCCAAAGACTTCCTAAATTAAAGTTATTGTTAAAAAGTTTTACATTTATTACTTAGCTACTATAATATTATTTTTATTTCATTACTAACCCGACTAATTAGTTAAACAATCAAACGCCGCTCGTACAAGGTCACTTATTCTTTCTAGTCGCGTCGTCGTCGTTCCCGCCATTTTTTTTACGCTCCGCACGACAACCAACCCTACTAGAGTTTACGCACACATTTGCACGTGTACCAACGTCATTTGGCTATGTAGTAGTAGTAGGTAATTATTTTGCGCGCGTTGTACGGAGTGTCCGGGGTGTGGTATAGTATAGTTAAAAAAAACTTATAAATCAGTATATAATGTTCCCACTGCTGGGACACAGGCCTCCTCTCGGTGAGAGGAGAGAATGTGGGCCGTAATCCACCATGCGGGCCCAGTGCGGGTTGGTAGATGTCACATGTCTTCGAATTTTTGGTTCTAGGACATGCCGGTTTCCTCACGATGTTTTTCCTCACCGTTTTGAGAGCAGTGGTGATGAAATAATTTACATAAAGTAAAGCGTCTGTCTGGGTTCGAATCTACGACTTACAAGTTGTAAGTCGCGGCCGTCAACATTAGGCCGCCACTGCTCACAAATAAATTGTATTTCTATAAATTATGCGCCCTTCCACTCCATACACGCACATGTGCAAAGCGTGTGTAGTTTAATGCTCTCTAGAAGGTTTCAGTATCAATATCTGAATCCAAAAGACTGTGGTGCCGAATCTGTTGTTCACAAATTAAACTAAATTTAAGTTCAATGCATCTTTTTCTTCTTTCTATTTCATTATGAAAAGTACAGAAGATAAATATTAGTTTACTCCTGTCAAACTAGACAGCGCCTGACGTAAATTGACGTATTTTTAGTAGCCAAATTTTTAATCACGTCTAAACTTGTCTATGGATTATCTAATTTGACAGGACTAAACCAATATTTATCTTCTGTCCTTTTCCTAATGAATTAGAAAGAAAAAGATGCACTGAACTTAAATTTAATTTAGTTTGTGAACAACAGAATCTGGGCCATTGTCTACTTACAATGGAACGCTGAATAGTGAGAATAATTTTTAGTGAGTTGTAATGTGAGCCAAAGATAGACGATTTCATTTTAAAATACAATAATAACCATCATATGATTCAACGTTTTAGTATTTTCTTAATTTAATGTATATTATTTTACCTAGTAGGTAATCTTAATTTGAAATACAAAATATAAATGACTAAATATTTTCTTTAAAGTTTACAAATATTCCACAAATTATTAATATTAAAATCTCAATACTGTATTATTTAATTGGTCAAACCATGGTGAAAAATATCTATAAGGTACATTGTTTTGTATGGATAAGCGTAAAATAAATTGTTTGACACATATTTTAATACACAAACAGACGCACACATAAATACACTCCTAAATGATAGGGTAGGTATTTGACTGAAATATTATTTTAAAAAGATGAACAATTATTGTCATTTTAAAGAATAAACACGATTTATATAAAAAAAAAAAAAACTTAGCCAAGAGTGAGTCGAGCTCGCTCAATTTTAAGTTTGTGACTAATTGAAATAAATGATTTGACATTGACTCTATTTACGAAGTGTTCGTTAATTAATAATTACCTATGTATTGGCACCAAGTTGCCGTGTCTGGCCATACCGCTGTTAAACCCGCGATGGTTTATGTGGTATGTTTAAACAAATGCGTGTAAGTAAACTGTTTTTTTTTTTTATAAATAAACAATAAAAAAAAAATAAACCGTAGTTTTTCACGGCAAGAAAAACGTATGTGTACAAAGGGCCTCAGAGTATGATGCGCTGCGGCCCGATGTGGCTGTAATGTGTAGCTGGTTTTAGCGTACGCAGCCTTTAAGTTTAATAGGTTGAAATTTCTAGTTTGAGGCAAACATATTTCGCTGTCATGCATTTTCGCCCAGTGCGTTAAATCATAATCTACCGTCTTAGATCGTAAGTAGGGGCACAGATATAGATAGACCTAGATAACGCAAGTATAACGATCTGTATGAAAACCAAGCGTGCCATTTTTTTTACTATCTATTATGACGTCACAAGCGCTCTTTCTCACTCACGCTCATCTAGCCAGCAGTACACAGGACTGAGCGCGAAAGTGGCGGCTTACGATTTTTGAACGTAAGTAGGTGCGATATTTGGCACGCGAAGTAGTTGCTCTTACCGAGAGCTGTCAATATAAAGTGCTAGAAGGATTTTGGCGTTCGAATGACGTTAACAGGGAGGCGCTGTTGGTAAATATTTGTGCAATTATTTTGTGAAATATATTGAGAGCAAGATGGCGGCATTAGGTCCGATTTTGGCCACGCGCCAATAAATCCTTGTACAGCTTTACAATGGACCACTGTGTGAGGTAGATGGCGCACGCCATTGTCATAATATTTACCTTCACTGAGAACTGCTTCAGCAACAGGTTCCTCTTTCTTGTCGTCAGTGACGTCATCCATCTCTATCTCAATGTCTACAGGTTCTATTTTCTTCACGTCCGTTGGGTTTAGTCGTAAAAACTGTTGCAGGGACGCCGGGAGACCTTGTGCTTGCTGTAATTATAAAATGTATATTCGCATTTGATTGTTACTACATAACATATTAAAATATTTTTATGAGCTAAAAAAGATAATATACACCCGAAACATATAACATATCAAACCGAACAACTTTCTCCATGGGACCAACATCGTAATCGCGATAAATTTATAAAGGGACAGATTACAAAACTTCAATACCTACTCGGCCTTAAATATGTCGGACGGCAGAATTTTTCTCAGTACTGTTGATTGGCTACCTAGGAAGCGCCGGACGAACGCTTAGTACTATTACTCATGGAGGCTCTTTCATTTCACATTCTTATGATAACATTGTATCATAAGCAGAAACCATAGACAAGTAACATCTATTTGAATACACAATATAGGATCATTTTCATGTATTGTCATTGAATCAACTGTCTTGTCTGACTACTTTAGTATCATGGAGTCTTAAGTTATATTTTTGATTGATTGTTAGTAATAAAAAGGTCCTTAATAAATTTCAGTTGCAATGGAATTTGAACTTAGGGGCGAGAGATTACGGGATAGGAAGATTTAAGACTTATTTTTGAGAATAAAACTAGAAGATAAGAAAAGTAATAACCTGTGCAGGCAGTGTGCTGAGGTACTTGACCAGATCCTGCTGATGACACTGGTTCAGCTGCCATTGCATAGTTTCGCCTGACTCCGTGCCTTGCGAGCTCTCCTCCTATGAGAAACAATAATTATTATACATAAATTAATATATAGTAGGAAAGAGGTTTTTACACCCTGTAAAAATGTCTTGACGGCTTGATTACTGCGGCGACATTCTGTACATCAAACTAAGTAACATTGCACAAAAATAATTGCTTAGAAATTATTGGGAAACAAGTTTTATTTATGATGTGAAAATTTACTGTTAGCGGTAGTGCGCAATAAAGTGTTGTGCATGTAACGGTACAGTGGCCGTGGAGGTATTTAAAGTTGTGTTATAACATTAAAAACTTGTTTTCGTAAAAAAACGTCAGTAAATCTTGAAATTTTTATTTTCAATATCCACGGCAAAGAGAAGATTTCCAGGTACTTCGGTTCAGTACAAAAAAAAAATACAATGACGGGGAATACAAATGAGCCTCGGCTTCATTAAATAATGTCTTTTTACCCGTTAGTGTAGTGGATTTAGACCAAAAATAATACAAAAGTGAAATGGGAATTTTTTTTCGAGTTCTAAGCGACTAATCACCTTTATTCAGCTCTGTTCCGCGTTTGCCCATAGAAAACAACGATTTTGTATGAAGTCCGTTCAGCTTTACGCGTCTGAACGGACGCGTACGCATCTCATACAAAATCGTTATTTTCTATGGACAAACGCTGAACAGAGCTGAATAAGTGTGATTAGTCCCTTAGAGGTGAGGTACCTAATAACAGGTAAATTAATAACAGACATTGGGTTTCATTAAAATTGTAAATTAAGCAATAAGTTTCCTTATTATTCGCATTTGACCTTTCTAAGAACAACAACAGTAGCATATTTTCCTGCGAGGGCACAATTAACTGCCTATTATGTAATGGCGTCTTCTACCTCCTAATATCCTTGAAGGAACAATATTTTAGGAACTTTTCTTACTTTTGAACACAATTTTCCTCGCAGCTTTTGTATTAATTATCAGATACTAAAATGTCGTAGCTAAGAAATAACAGCCATGCGGGTCTATCGATCAGGTTAAGCTACGCTTGCAGCGGTCGGTTCGTGGATGGGTGACCATCCATTACATACCGAGAGCCCTCCATGCCTCGGAATTCACTTTAAGGCGATGGTTCCGGCTGTCGTTCGTGGATTTTAGACAGCTGTTACGAGCAGTCTCAAGCCCGAAAGTCTGACAACCAGTCTTACCAAGGGGTATCGTATTACCCGGTAACCGGGTTGTGGAGGTCGAATCGGCAATTAGACTGGAAGCTGACCTAAACATAGTTGAGAAAAGGCTAGGCAGATGATGATATTTAAATGTAGAAAATTTAACTGCTGATTGTGGATATACTGACGATAGTAAATAGTCTTAATTAAACAGTTTTTTTTTTAATATGTTACAACTTGTTAGTCAAGCTATAATGTTTGGGAATCAGCCATTTATTAAAAGATATTATTTCTGTTAGTAGGTTACGTCGGCATTTCCTATCTGACTACTCTGAGAAGAAATCACTGTCCAATCCAAGGTTGCCTGGAAGAGATCGCAGAAAGCGATAAGGCCGCCCATTGTATGTTTTGTAGCAATAATTGAATTTTTTTGTTATGTATTTTCTGGTGTACAATAAAATATATACAGTTTCCCTGGAAGTATGGATCAAATCGAATAGGGGCGTGGGCAAGGTAATTTCCAAACTTTTGATCCTGAGAATGATTGAGAATTATTTTACGGTTCAAAAGTTGTGACCAATTTTTTTCAATCGTTTCGCATAGTGCTTAAAGAAAAAAATCATAAAAAAACTATCAGGGTTGTCTAAAAAACTTAAATTGACAGTTCCTGGTAGTTTTTTTTTAATGATTTTGTTCTTTGCGCACTATGCAAATTGATTGAAAATAACAAAAGTTGGTCATAACTCTTGAACCGTAAAAAAATTCACCAACATTCTCAGGATCAAAAAGTTTGGACTTTGCCCACACCCCTATTTGATTTGATGCATACTTCCAGGGACACCCTGTATAAATAAATAAGAAAGAGAAAAAACTCATATTAACTACATGGTGCAAATTCGGAAGGTACTCACATCATCATTGTTAGTTTCATCACACTCCTCTTTGATGATAATGTCCATTTGTTCAGAATTGTTGTTGTCAGATGTTGTATTGTTATTCAGTGTCTTGTTTTCCGGGCTGTTGATAATAATCTGCTGGTTTGGCGTTATGAACACCTGCAAAATTATGTTCAATATGAGTCTCACAAATATTTGAGGGGCTCGTGGCTAAGTAATAACAGCCGCACGGGTCGATCGAAGGTTATGTTAAGCTTGTCGAGGTCGGTCTGTGGATGGCTAACCCTCCATTACATAATATACCCTTCCGTGCCCCGAAAAACACGTTAAGTCGTTGGTCCCGGCTATTATTCAAAGATCTTTGACAGTCGTTGCGGGTAGTCAGAAGTCTGACAATCAATCTTACTAAGGGGTATCGTGGTACCCAGTAATTGCGTTGAGGAGGTCAGATAAAATAAAGGATAAGGTAAAGTAGGTACTGGTATTAAGCTCCATTAGGTTAGACTGGAAGCCGACGCCAACATAGTTGGAAGTCTTACGTATTAGTAGTAATTTTGACGTGGTAATATACTATAGCCAGATGGTAGCTAGGTAGGTCAAGAAAATCCCAGCCAAGATGAGGACCATTCTTATTATTAAAATGTTCCGATCTTCCAAATTAATCCCCCCATTATTTACAAAGTCGTAACGCTTACCTGATTCATGTTTTGTTGCATGTGGTCCTTTTCTTGCGTCTGTTGGACTAACTGCATCTCATGTGGTAACGCAGCTAATACTTGAAGACCTGAGGATACAAAATAATGTGGCTTGGTTAGAGACCATGCTTTAAGGTGCCACTTTTCGATATTTTTTCTATACAAATTTCGGGAGAATATTACTCCACTGTTTGACATTGTGCATCCAAAGTTAAACATGATATCGTTTTGACTTATTATTAATTGTGTCTTTACGGAAACAGAATAGTAAAATAAAAAGCCATTAAGACTATGCCGACCGCACAGTGGCGCCCTCATCGATTATTTGGTTATTTCATAAAATTTAGAATGAAAATGCAGAAAATAAGCACGTTAAGTTGTGCTTCATAAATTGTATGAAATAACCAAGCAAACGATGAGGGCGCCACTGTGCGGTCGGCATAGTCTTAAAAAGTTATGAGCCAACAAAGATTAGTTTTTCTTGCTATTTTTAACGTAACTTTGGATGTAAATAAGTATTAAAAGAACTGTAAAATCTTCAAAACCAAGTCCGTACCGACAAAGCTCAGTTATCGAAGAGATCAATAAACTTTTATTTGTAATTGATTTATGCAGTGGTTTTTTCACAAAACTCGATTTTCCGAAGCACGAATAGTGCTTCGGAAAATCGAGTTTTTTTTTATTCGAATTTTTTTATGCGATTATCAGTTCGGTACGGTGTTTCTGTGCGTGAGAACTAGACGTTGTCCGTTTAGACTAGCGTCTAACTGCTCATCACTGATACTGGCGCTGTCGGACAAGAAGCCAGGCGAGACAGCGTGCTTTTGGCCATGACCAACAGTGAGTTCGAGCCCGCGACTAGTTTACTCTTAAATCCCTGATTTCAGAAGTTAATCATTATTGTGTTTTCAAATGTCATATCAAAATTCATGATTGATGACATTTAGTGTACTAAATCAACCTCAACAGAACAGCTAATCATAAAAGCCGATTACCTAAGTCAGCAAATTTTGTGTTGCACCTACTGGTTATTACATATTTATTATATACCTTTATAATGTTATCTTTGTGTTATTCTCCATACTAACTAATATTATAAATGCGATAGTAAGTCTCGTTTGTTTGTTACTTTTTCGCGCTAAAATGGCTAAACGGATTTATATGAAATTTGGCACATGGATAGACCATGACCTGGAAAAGGACACATGCTCTTTTCAGCCTGGATCGCAGACGAAGTCGCGTGCTGCAGCTAGTATCCATATAAATGCAAGAGTAACTCTATCTGTCTGTCACCATATCACGCCTTAAAGGCTGAACGAATTTCAATGAAATTTGGCACACAGGTAAACTATGACCTGGGTTAAGGCATAAGATAGTTTTTATCCCGGTAGTTCGTGATCCCGTGGGATAACTTTCGCCCTCCATGCGGGCGGAGACTCGGGCAAAAGTTAGTATGTATACATTTTAAAATAGAATCTATATTTGGAAATAAACGATTACTTAAATGTGACATTAGATTCAGTATTCAGAGACATATCCTCTTAAGAAACCATGACATTGCAATAATGATCCCCAGTTAAATCTAGCGTACAACTCTGTTAAAACATTAATGTGAAAGAAATCAAAGTGATATTAAGATGGGTTCACACCGCACCAACGAATGCTCGCTGGTCCTGTCTGTACCCATTAGGCTCACCTTCCAACGAAGCGAAAAGAGATGGCTCGTAAACGTAGATAAAGAATTGTATAGATTAGCTGTCAGCGTATACCTTATTTATGAGATACGATAATCTTTGACAGTCAAATGCAAACTGATACCATCTTAATTTGAGCAATACTTTCCAAAGAAGTCGCCGTTTTGTTGGGTCCAGTTGTATTTAACACCTGGAGTCAGACAAAGTTGGCATACGCGTAGGAGATAGAGAAACTATATTTGTCTCGTTTACTCTTACCGCTTCTGGATCTAATATGTGTGCCCTTGGGCCGTATTATGAATTAACGCCACTATGATTCCAGTCCTTAAAAGGAATGGTGCTATCGGTCAAGTATAGCCCCATCTCTCCGCAGCACCTTATCTCATAATTATTATTATTTAGTGACTTGTCTAGTGCTTATACTCTGTCTCCGCTCGTCAACAACCAACGCCCAGTGGGTTATTGTATTCCGTCGAAGAGTGATGTCAAAATTACTGAAAGGCTGTTAGCACTGTAAGGTTTTTCGAGACATCTCTTCACTTTGGTGGAAACTAAGCCGTGGAGCGTCTATCAATCAAGTAAGTTGCCACAAGTGCTAGTGCGTCGTACAGGCGAGTGCACAAGTGTTTGTTAGTGAACATAAACCACTCTTATGTAATGGCAACATCACCTGGTCGCAGCCGGAATGTACCTGAATGTGTAGAAAATTCACTATTTTAAATATCTCTTGTAAGTATGTATCAATCTGTATATGGATGTTTTGCTAAGAAAACCGTCGAAAAAGGTGGCTTATCGAAAAATAAAAACTTTTTAACAAAAAAAAAACAACCGACTTCAAAAAAAAAAACACTACAAAGTGTAAAATAACTTTAATTTTAATTTCGGAAGTCGGTGTCTTTGGTTTTGTATTTACGTTTTTGCCACCGACTTCCAAAATTAAAATTAAAGTTATTTTACACTTTGTAGTGTTTTTTTTTTTGAAGTCGGTTGTTTTTTTTTTTTTTAAAGTTTTTATTTTTTACTTTTTATAGTCTGAGTGCTTCTCATGACAATTCCAATAAGCCCAAACACGTCTAGAATACATGGTTTTATTACGAAGTTCCGGTACCTACCTTCCAGCTTCATCATCAGATCGGTTTGATGGTACCATTTTCGTCAGAACCATTTATTTAAATTTGCTTCGTCATAGTCGCTTAACTATTTTAATCGAGATATCTTATCACCACCCGTGAAATACTTATTATCATTGAAGAGTTCCTGTGGCTATCTGTGGTCTCCTTCATCAGTTCCACTTCACCAAATTATACTTTTTGAATGCAAATGCTTGACATGTTGATGAAAATACCAAAATTTCTATATGTATGCCTATAATATTTGAGGAGTTCCCTCAATTCCTCATGGATCCCATCATCAGAACTGGATTTTGACAAAAATGGGACCAATCTGGAAGCATATCCTTTCAAATAAAAAAAAATAATTCCAAATCGGTTCATAAATGACGGCGTACTGAGGTAACAAACATAAAAAAAAAAAAAAAAAAAATACAACCGAATTGATAACCTCCTCCTTTTTGAAGTCGGTTAAAAACGGCGACTTCTTTGGAAAGTATTGCTCAAATTAAGATGGTATCAGTTTGCATTTGACTGTCAAAGATTATCGTATCTCATAAATAAGGTATACGCTGACAGCTAATCTATACAATTCTTTATCTACGTTTACAAGCCATCTCTTTTCGCTTCGTTGGAAGGTGAGCCTAATGGGTACAGACAGGACCAGCGAGCATTCGTTGGTGCGGTGTGAACACATCTTAATATCACTTTGATTTCTTTCACATTAATGTTTTAACAGAGTTGTACGCTAGATTTAACTGGGGATCATTATTGCAATGTCATGGTTTCTTAAGAGGATATGTCTCTGAATACTGAATCTAATGTCACATTTAAGAAATCGTTTATTTCCAAATATAGATTCTATTTTAAAATGTATACATACTAACTTTTGCCCGAGTCTCCGCCCGCATGGAGGGCGAAAGTTATCCCACGGGATCACGAACTACCGGGATAAAAACTATCTTATGCCTTAACCCAGGTCATAGTTTACCTGTGTGCCAAATTTCATTGAAATTCGTTCAGCCTTTAAGGCGTGATATGGTGACAGACAGATAGAGTTACTCTTGCATTTATATGGATACTAGCTGCAGCACGCGACTTCGTCTGCGATCCAGGCTGAAAAGAGCATGTGTCCTTTTCCAGGTCATGGTCTATCCATGTGCCAAATTTCATATAAATCCGTTTAGCCATTTTAGCGCGAAAGAGTAACAAACAAACAGGCTTACTATCGCATTTATAATATTAGTTAGTATGGAGAATAACACAAAGATAACATTATAAAGGTATATAATAAATATGTAATAACCAGTAGGTGCAACACAAAATTTGCTGACTTAGGTAATCGGCTTTTATGATTAGCTGTTCTGTTGAGGTTGATTTAGTACACTAAATGTCATCAATCATGAATTTTGATATGACATTTGAAAACACAATAATGATTAACTTCTGAAATCAGGGATTTAAGAGTAAACTAGTCGCGAGCTCGAACTCACTGTTGGTCATGGCCAAAAGCACGCTGTCTCGCCTGGCTTCTTGTCCGACAGCGCCAGTATCAGTGATGAGCAGTTAGACGCTAGTCTAAACGGACAACGTCTAGTTCTCACGCACAGAAACACCGTACCGAACTGATAATCGCATAAAAAAATTCGAATAAAAAAAAACTCGATTTTCCGAAGCACTATTCGTGCTTCGGAAAATCGAGTTTTGTGAAAAAACCACTGCATAAATCAATTACAAATAAAAGTTTATTGATCTCTTCGATAACTGAGCTTTGTCGGTACGGACTTGGTTTTGAAGATTTTACAGTTCTTTTAATACTTATTTACATCCAAAGTTACGTTAAAAATAGCAAGAAAGACTAATCTTTGTTGGCTCATAACTTTTTAAGACTATGCCGACCGCACAGTGGCGCCCTCATCGTTTGCTTGGTTATTTCATACAATTTATGAAGCACAACATAACGTGCTTATTTTCTGCATTTTCATTCTAAATTTTATGAAATAACCAAATAATCGATGAGGGCGCCACTGTGCGGTCGGCATAGTCTTAATGGCTTTTTACCGACTTCACAAAATGGAGGAGGTACTATGTTCGGATGTTTGTATGTTTTTTTTTTTTTTTTTGTTGTTTGTTCATCGAATGCTCCGCCAATTGTCGACGGATTTTCAAAATTCTTTTTTTGTTCGAAAGTAGATAGTTCTGAGGTGGTCCCATTGTCACCAAATTAGGATCTGATGATGGGATCTTAGAGAAATCGAGGGCAACCCTCAAATTTTATAGGCTCACTTATTGTTTTTCGCATATTTTATGAAGTATCTTGTGTATTTGCGTATGGTTGTCACCATCTCAGGTAGCTGAGCTGATGATGGAAGGTACAACTCCTTAACAGTAAGAAGTTACTCGAACAGACAAGGACAGTTTTAGTAAATTGTTTTGATGTTTGATAGGGCATTTGCCACATTTGGTCTAATGATCATCAAGTCATGACCTGATGCTGCAGTCAGGATAGTCTGCAGAGTACCTAACTCCTCGACAACTAACAGCAGATATATCGTGTTTAGGCTCATTGAAAAGGGCTCGATGTGTGGATAAACATACTGTTAATGAGAAACACCGAAGTACCTACACAGAGACTTGATGCTGATGCCAGGAGCATCAGAAAAAGTACAAACCTTGAAATTACAGCACCGTAGTCGTGTTTGGGCTCATTTTAAACAGGACTAAATTTTAAGTTCAATGCAATGTTGACATAAGTCTGGCCTGATGCTGCCAGGATTATCAGCGGGATCCTGGAGAAATCGAAGGAACTCTTCAAATATTATAGGCACACCTATAGCGATTCGGGTATTATTTATACTAACTCGTGAATTTGCTTTCGGAAAGCAAAATTTAGTGAAGTAAAACTGATGATGAAGACCACAGATGGCCACCGGGACTGCTCAATAATAAGTATTTCACAGGTTGCGATTCGCTTACTTTAATATGGTTGCTAAGCAATTTATGCTCGTCGCAATGCGAATGGTGAAATGGAGCTGAAAGTGGAGTACCAGGAGAACTCCTCAACAATTAACGTCCCTGTATCGGGAAAAGTAATATTTTGTAAAAGGCGATGAGCTTGATGCATTATAAACAGTCCCACTAAAAAGCGAGAAATAAAAACTTTTTAACAAAAAAAAAAACCGACTTCATAAAAAACACTACAAAGTGAAAAATAACTTTGATTTCGGAAGTCGGTGGCAATAAACTAAAATACAGATCCAAAGACACCGACTTCCGAAATTAAAGTTATTTTTCACTTTGTAGTGTTTTTTATGAAGTCGGTTTTTTTTTTGTTAAAAAGTTTTTTTATTTTACTATTCTGTTTCCGTAAAGACAATTAATAATAAGTCAAAACGATATCATGTTTAACTTTGGATGCACAATGTCAAACAGTGGAGTAATATTCTCCCGAAATTTGTATAGAAAAAAACGAGTGTGCTTATGACCACACGACTGAAGTGAAACTTCTTATCTTGCTTTGAATCTGTTGTCACACACTTTTTGTGCACAATTTCCGTACGTAATTTCTTCTTAGTTGGTGGTCCTGGAGCATCGCTTTCATACTCAGAGTCTGTGTCACTTCTTTCCATAATTTGTTATTATTTACCCGAAAATTCACAAAACATGAACTCTAAAATGAATTTACAGTTTTATTCACTTTAAACGTAGAATATTGAATGTATTGAACAAAATATTAATTCATAAAATTGTTCAAAACGAAATAGAATTACGAAAAATAACCAAAGAATCACCGTTCGCGTAACGCTAGTAAACTCGCAAACGAACTACTGACTGAAATATATATATATTTCATTTACTAGCTATAAGAGAAAGAGAGAAAGAAAATGTGCGCGCGCACTGCTCTCTCTTGCTCCTACACTGTGATACAGACAATAAGCCTGCAGTGTGCTTAGATATACGGAACGTATTTGGCTATGAGAGGAAGAGAGAAAGAAAATGTGCGCGCGCACTGCTGTCTCTTGCTTATATCCCCCACTTAACTTCCGTTCGCCTTGCCCGATCACACTTTTCGTAACGCTTACGTCACGCGTTCGCCAGCTTACTCCCCAAGTCAAGCGTGCGTAAAGAAGTTTCACTTCAAAAATATCGAAAAGTGGCACCTTAAAGCATGGTCTCTAACCAAGCCACATTATTTTGTATCCTCAGGTCTTCAAGTATTAGCTGCGTTACCACATGAGATGCAGTTAGTCCAACAGACGCAAGAAAAGGACCACATGCAACAAAACATGCATCAGGTAAGCGTTACGACTTTGTAAATAATGGGGGGATTAATTTGGAAGATCGGAACATTTTAATAATAAGAATGGTCCTCATCTTGGCTGGGATTTTCTTGACCTACCTAGCTACCATCTGGCTATAGTATATTACCACGTCAAAATTACTACTAATACGTAAGACTTCCAACTATGTTGGCGTCGGCTTCCAGTCTAACCTAATGGAGCTTAATACCAGTACCTACTTTACCTTATCCTTTATTTTATCTGACCTCCTCAACGCAATTACTGGGTACCACGATACCCCTTAGTAAGATTGATTGTCAGACTTCTGACTACCCGCAACGACTGTCAAAGATCTTTGAATAATAGCCGGGACCAACGACTTAACGTGTTTTTCGGGGCACGGAAGGGTATATTATGTAATGGAGGGTTAGCCATCCACAGACCGACCTCGACAAGCTTAACATAACCTTCGATCGACCCGTGCGGCTGTTATTACTTAGCCACGAGCCCCTCAAATATGTGAGACTCATATTGAACATAATTTTGCAGGTGTTCATAACGCCAAACCAGCAGATTATTATCAACAGCCCGGAAAACAAGACACTGAATAACAATACAACATCTGACAACAACAATTCTGAACAAATGGACATTATCATCAAAGAGGAGTGTGATGAAACTAACAATGATGATGTGAGTACCTTCCGAATTTGCACCATGTAGTTAATATGAGTTTTTTCTCTTTCTTATTTATTTATACAGGGTGTCCCTGGAAGTATGCATCAAATCAAATAGGGGTGTGGGCAAAGTCCAAACTTTTTGATCCTGAGAATGTTGGTGAATTTTTTTACGGTTCAAGAGTTATGACCAACTTTTGTTATTTTCAATCAATTTGCATAGTGCGCAAAGAACAAAATCATTAAAAAAAAACTACCAGGAACTGTCAATTTAAGTTTTTTAGACAACCCTGATAGTTTTTTTATGATTTTTTTCTTTGAGCACTATGCGAAACGATTGAAAAAAATTGGTCACAACTTTTGAACCGTAAAATAATTCTCAATCATTCTCAGGATCAAAAGTTTGGAAATTACCTTGCCCACGCCCCTATTCGATTTGATCCATACTTCCAGGGAAACTGTATATATTTTATTGTACACCAGAAAATACATAACAAAAAAATTCAATTATTGCTACAAAACATACAATGGGCGGCCTTATCGCTTTCTGCGATCTCTTCCAGGCAACCTTGGATTGGACAGTGATTTCTTCTCAGAGTAGTCAGATAGGAAATGCCGACGTAACCTACTAACAGAAATAATATCTTTTAATAAATGGCTGATTCCCAAACATTATAGCTTGACTAACAAGTTGTAACATATTAAAAAAAAAACTGTTTAATTCAGACTATTTACTATCGTCAGTATATCCACAATCAGCAGTTAAATTTTCTACATTTAAATATCATCATCTGCCTAGCCTTTTCTCAACTATGTTTAGGTCAGCTTCCAGTCTAATTGCCGATTCGACCTCCACAACCCGGTTACCGGGTAATCCGATACCCCTTGGTAAGACTGGTTGTCAGACTTTCGGGCTTGAGACTGCTCGTAACAGCTGTCTAAAATCCACGAACGACAGCCGGAACCATCGCCTTAAAGTGAATTCCGAGGCATGGAGGGCTCTCGGTATGTAATGGATGGTCACCCATCCACGAACCGACCGCTGCAAGCGTAGCTTAACCTGATCGATAGACCCGCATGGCTGTTATTTCTTAGCTACGACATTTTAGTATCTGATAATTAATACAAAAGCTGCGAGGAAAATTGTGTTCAAAAGTAAGAAAAGTTCCTAAAATATTGTTCCTTCAAGGATATTAGGAGGTAGAAGACGCCATTACATAATAGGCAGTTAATTGTGCCCTCGCAGGAAAATATGCTACTGTTGTTGTTCTTAGAAAGGTCAAATGCGAATAATAAGGAAACTTATTGCTTAATTTACAATTTTAATGAAACCCAATGTCTGTTATTAATTTACCTGTTATTAGGTACCTCACCTCTAAGGGACTAATCACACTTATTCAGCTCTGTTCAGCGTTTGTCCATAGAAAATAACGATTTTGTATGAGATGCGTACGCGTCCGTTCAGACGCGTAAAGCTGAACGGACTTCATACAAAATCGTTGTTTTCTATGGACAAACGCGGAACAGAGCTGAATAAAGGTGATTAGTCGCTTAGAACTCGAAAAAAAATTCCCATTTCACTTTTGTATTATTTTTGGTCTAAATCCACTACACTAACGGGTAAAAAGACATTATTTAATGAAGCCGAGGCTCATTTGTATTCCCCGTCATTGTATTTTTTTTTTGTACTGAACCGTAGGTACCTGGAAATCTTCTCTTTGCCGTGGATATTGAAAGTAAAAATTTCAACATTTACTGACGTTTTTTTACGAAAACAAGTTTTTAATGTTATAACACAACTTTAAATACCTCCACGGCCACTGTACCGTTACATGCACAACACTTTATTGCGCACTACCGCTAACAGTAAATTTTCACATCATAAATAAAACTTGTTTCCCAATAATTTCTAAGCAATTATTTTTGTGCAATGTTACTTAGTTTGATGTACAGAATGTCGCCGCAGTAATCAAGCCGTCAAGACATTTTTACAGGGTGTAAAAACCTCTTTCCTACTATATATTAATTTATGTATAATAATTATTGTTTCTCATAGGAGGAGAGCTCGCAAGGCACGGAGTCAGGCGAAACTATGCAATGGCAGCTGAACCAGTGTCATCAGCAGGATCTGGTCAAGTACCTCAGCACACTGCCTGCACAGGTTATTACTTTTCTTATCTTCTAGAGTTTTATTCTCAAAAATAAGTCTTAAATCTTCCTATCCCGTAATCTCTCGCCCCTAAGTTCAAATTCCATTGCAACTGAAATTTATTAAGGACCTTTTTATTACTAACAATCAATCAAAAATATAACTTAAGACTCCATGATACTAAAGTAGTCAGACAAGACAGTTGATTCAATGACAATACATGAAAATGATCCTATATTGTGTATTCAAATAGATGTTACTTGTCTATGGTTTCTGCTTATGATACAATGTTATCATAAGAATGTGAAATGAAAGAGCCTCCATGAGTAATAGTACTAAGCGTTCGTCCGGCGCTTCCTAGGTAGCCAATCAACAGTACTGAGAAAAATTCTGCCGTCCGACATATTTAAGGCCGAGTAGGTATTGAAGTTTTGTAATCTGTCCCTTTATAAATTTATCGCGATTACGATGTTGGTCCCATGGAGAAAGTTGTTCGGTTTGATATGTTATATGTTTCGGGTGTATATTATCTTTTTTAGCTCATAAAAATATTTTAATATGTTATGTAGTAACAATCAAATGCGAATATACATTTTATAATTACAGCAAGCACAAGGTCTCCCGGCGTCCCTGCAACAGTTTTTACGACTAAACCCAACGGACGTGAAGAAAATAGAACCTGTAGACATTGAGATAGAGATGGATGACGTCACTGACGACAAGAAAGAGGAACCTGTTGCTGAAGCAGTTCTCAGTGAAGGTAAATATTATGACAATGGCGTGCGCCATCTACCTCACACAGTGGTCCATTGTAAAGCTGTACAAGGATTTATTGGCGCGTGGCCAAAATCGGACCTAATGCCGCCATCTTGCTCTCAATACATTTCACAAAATAATTGCACAAATATTTACCAACAGCGCCTCCCTGTTAACGTCATTCGAACGCCAAAATCCTTCTAGCACTTTATATTGACAGCTCTCGGTAAGAGCAACTACTTCGCGTGCCAAATATCGCACCTACTTACGTTCAAAAATCGTAAGCCGCCACTTTCGCGCTCAGTCCTGTGTACTGCTGGCTAGATGAGCGTGAGTGAGAAAGAGCGCTTGTGACGTCATAATAGATAGTAAAAAAATGGCACGCTTGGTTTTCATACAGATCGTTATACTTGCGTTATCTAGGTCTATCTATATCTGTGCCCCTACTTACGATCTAAGTCCCGTATTACAGAACGTCACTCAGTACTCAAGCATTACTTAAAACTAGTTTCAACCAATCAAATGGCTGGAATCTAGTTTTAAGTAATGCTTGAGTATTGAGTGACGTTCTGTAATACGGGACTAAGACGGTAGATTATGATTTAACGCACTGGGCGAAAATGCATGACAGCGAAATATGTTTGCCTCAAACTAGAAATTTCAACCTATTAAACTTAAAGGCTGCGTACGCTAAAACCAGCTACACATTACAGCCACATCGGGCCGCAGCGCATCATACTCTGAGGCCCTTTGTACACATACGTTTTTCTTGCCGTGAAAAACTACGGTTTATTTTTTTTTTATTGTTTTTTTATCAAAAAAAAAAAAACAGTTTACTTACACGCATTTGTTTAAACATACCACATAAACCATCGCGGGTTTAACAGCGGTATGGCCAGACACGGCAACTTGGTGCCAATACATAGGTAATTATTAATTAACGAACACTTCGTAAATAGAGTCAATGTCAAATCATTTATTTCAATTAGTCACAAACTTAAAATTGAGCGAGCTCGACTCACTCTTGGCTAAGTTTTTTTTTTTTTTTATAAATCGTGTTTATTCTTTAAAATGACAATAATTGTTCATATCTTTTTTAAATAATATTTCAGTCAAATACCTACCCTATCATTTAGGAGTGTATTTATGTGTGCCTCTGTTTGTGTATTAAAATATGTGTCAAACAATTTATTTTACGCTTATCCATACAAAACAATGTACCTTATAGATATTTTTCACCATGGTTTGACCAATTAAATAATACAGTATTGAGATTTTAATATTAATAATTTGTGGAATATTTGTAAACTTTAAAGAAAATATTTAGTCATTTATATTTTGTATTTCAAATTAAGATTACCTACTAGGTAAAATAATATACATTAAATTAAGAAAATACTAAAACGTTGAATCATATGATGGTTATTATTGTATTTTAAAATGAAATCGTCTATCTTTGGCTCACATTACAACTCACTAAAAATTATTCTCACTATTCAGCGTTCCATTTTGTAAGTAGACAATGGCCCAGATTCTGTTGTTCACAAACTAAACTAAATTTAAGTTCAGTGCATCTTTTTCTTTCTAATTCATTAGGAAAAGGACAGAAGATAAATATTGGTTTAGTCCTGTCAAATTAGATAATCCATAGACAAGTTTAGACGTGATTAAAAATTTGGCTACTAAAAATACGTCAATTTACGTCAGGCGCTGTCTAGTTTGACAGGAGTAAACTAATATTTATCTTCTGTACTTTTCATAATGAAATAGAAAGAAGAAAAAGATGCATTGAACTTAAATTTAGTTTAATTTGTGAACAACAGATTCGGCACCACAGTCTTTTGGATTCAGATATTGATACTGAAATCTTCTAGAGAGCATTAAACTACACACGCTTTGCACATGTGCGTGTATGGAGTGGAAGGGCGCATAATTTATAGAAATACAATTTATTTGTGAGCAGTGGCGGCCTAATGTTGACGGCCGCGACTTACAACTTGTAAGTCGTAGATTCGAACCCAGACAGACGCTTTACTTTATGTAAGTTATTTCATCACCACTGCTCTCAAAACGGTGAAGGCAAACATTGTGAGGAAACATGTCGATTTTCTAAGATATCGTCGGCTAAATATTCTAAGCTGCTAACTCCATGTTTGGCTAAACTGACTGTTTGGTATCAAATGAACGAGAAAAATATTTTCTCTTTCATTTGATACCAAAAAAATCAGTAAAGTCAGTAAGTTTGGCGTAACTGACTGTTTGGTATCAAATGAAAGAGAAAAACATTTTCTCTTTCATTTGATACCAAAAAGTCAGTATAGCCAAACGTGGAGTTAGCAGCTAAGAATACTTAGCCGACGATATGTCTTAGAAGCAAAAAATCAAAGACATGTGACATCTACCAACCCGCACTGGGCCCGCATGGTGGATTACGGCCCACATTCTCTCCTCTCACCGAGAGGAGGCCTGTGTCCCAGCAGTGGGAACATTATATACTGATTTATAAGTTTTTTTTAACTATACTATACCACACCCCGGACACTCCGTACAACGCGCGCAAAATAATTACCTACTACTACTACATAGCCAAATGACGTTGGTACACGTGCAAATGTGTGCGTAAACTCTAGTAGGGTTGGTTGTCGTGCGGAGCGTAAAAAAAATGGCGGGAACGACGACGACGCGACTAGAAAGAATAAGTGACCTTGTACGAGCGGCGTTTGATTGTTTAACTAATTAGTCGGGTTAGTAATGAAATAAAAATAATATTATAGTAGCTAAGTAATAAATGTAAAACTTTTTAACAATAACTTTAATTTAGGAAGTCTTTGGATCTGTATTTTAGTTTATTGCCACCGACTTACGAAATTAAAGTTATTTTTCACTTTGTGGTGTTTTTTTTGAAAGTCGGTTTTTTTTGCTAAAAAGTTTTTATTTCTCGCTTTTTAGTGGGTCTGTTTATAAAGTATCTAAGTTACAATAGCCTAATGTCAACTTGCTCATCGCCTTGTACAAAATATTGCTTTTCCCGATGCAGGGACGTTAATTGTTGAGGAGTTCACCATTCGCATTGTGACGAGCATAAATTGTGCTTAGCAAACATATTAAAGTAGTCGAATCGCAACCTGTGAAATACTTACTTATTATTGAGTAGTCCCGGTGGCCATCTGTGGTCTTCATCATCAGTTCCACTTCACTAAATGTTGCTATCCCAGAGCAAATACCCATGCAAATATGGTACTTAGCTAAATATTGCTTACACTAAAATATTTTCGTTTAAATGACCTACTTAACTATAAATAATCGGTTATTATATCGTATGGTATTAAAATGCGATTTCTTACAAACATTTATGTAAATACAAATTCGGAAAAGCATCACAATATCGAACCATCGTGATTAAAACTTTTAAATCGCAAAATTGTGTGTTCGTGTCAGCAGTACAGTGCTGCGGTTCTTTGTGAGCGCCCCTAGCTAATGAACCGCCGATAATGTCGCGGGTGTGCGGGGTGAGGTGCGGTATCTGATGTCAGCGCGGGGTAGGGAGTGGCCATTCTGTACGAAGTACTATTAGGTATTCTGTGACTATACATCTAATGATAGTTCTTTAGTATATATTTAGAGAGATGTCATGCGAGCAGGACTTAGCTTATTAGAGCAGCGGACACGAGGCCAGTGTGCGAATTCTTCTCACCCACTTATTCACCGAACCGTCTTCCAATGTATTCGTGCACGATCTTAGTGAATGCACTGTCAACAGAACTGACTCGCCAATTTGCCTGGTGTTCGAAGCCTATTAAGCGCTAAATCGAGCTTGTTTTAGGAGAAAAAACTAGAAACAATTTTAACATTGTTATTAAATCTTTTACTTTTTTAAGAATGGACTGTATCCGCCTAGGTTTTTATGAAGAATAATTTTACTAGATATATAAGCTGTCTCATATGATGTATTAAAAAGTATTTTTCTGTGTACTCGCACATTTTTTTCACCTCAGAATTTTTTTTGCTTAATTTTTTTGCTCCCTGAATTATTTTTGACAACTAGTAGTTGGGCTTATGGTTAAAATATTACCAGATTCTTGAAGGTTTAGTTCAGTAGGCTAATTCTCGTAATTTAAAACGTTCAAAATCTAGTCGCAGTCTCATCTCGGCGACAAACAAATGTCAAAAACTTGTCAAAATTTAGGGAAATTTGAAGTATTTTTGACAGATTGAGACTGAGATCAGACTGTGAACGTTCTTAAAAATTACGAGAATTGTCCCTCAGGTAGGCACGGGCGTGTTTTTTCTGCGGCGATTTTTTCGCGCACTTGATTTTTAACGCACTGTTAGCGCCGAGAGTTGAAAATCCAACAGTGTGTTTTTTTAACGCGCTGGGATATGCTCTATTAGATTCTCAACTCTCGGGTCAACACCAAGAGTTGAAAATCCAGTGCGCAATATTTATACGTCCGTGCTAACGTGGGCTTAGTGTTTTAACCAGGAGTACTCCTCCATCTTACTATATATAGTATAAATATGGCTTTGCCCTACTTATATAGTAAGTGACAGAGCAAGAGTCATCTCAACAGAATCGGTGTTATTACTGAACAAGGTTTCTTTATCGAACTAGTTTTTATTACAAAAAATGGCTTTCGTATTAGGACGGTCAGTAGTTTTGTTTATAGAACCACAACATAAATCTTAATGCAAAAATTTACTTCGAACCAGCCTATCGATTCTATAAAAATCTCACCGTAATAACTTAGGTGAAGTAAGCGTGAAGTGTGCTGTCAATAGGGACAGTCCCTAACATCAGGTGGATTAACAGCTCACTTCACCTTAATTTTCACGGTGAGATTTTTACAGAATAGCACTGCTGGTACATTGTTAAATTTTTGTTAAGTAATAAGCCCGATTGAGTTTCAACCTTCTTTGGCGTCAATATGATGATATGATAACTATCGTAAGTCTACCCTAGGTATGGTATCTTTATACAGGTTGAAATTTTAATCACCGTTTTCCTCTTAAGGGGTCATTGTAATCACCATTATGAACAACTTTTACTATGGGACCAAACATGAAATCGCGAAAAAAAATCAGCTGTTCCCTGCATTTTGACGAGTTGTGCGAACATAAATCCGCATTAAGTCCGCCTTTGTACAGTTTTTAATTGTACATAAAGTTTTAATAAATGAATAAATAAATGTAGGGAACAGATCTTTTTTTTTTCACGATTTCAGCTTTGGTTCCATAGTAAAAGTTGTTCATAATGATGAGTACAATGACCACTTAAGAGAAAAACGGTGATTAAAATTTCACCCTGTATTATAAGTTCAGTTTATACTTATGCGACTAAATATCCAAAATTTTTAAAGGCTGAACCTTTCTGACTGCGTGACTCTCAATTGCAACAGAATCGTTATCAATGACTAATCACCCCCCTTCTCTTGCAGACGGCACTCTTAGGATACAAAGTAAAAAAAAGAAAAAATACAAGAAGAAACCGCCAAAGCCCGCGCGACCAAAGCCCGGACAAGTCGTGATCGCGACCGCGCTCGACGGCTCGCCGATATTCTGCTGTCCCGAATGCCAGATGGCGTATCCTGAGAAAGAGCAGTTGGAGATACATCTTATTGTGCATAAGATTGAGAGGCGGTTCATCTGTGGGATCTGTGGCGCTGGGTAAGTTCACGCTTTACAATTTTCTACATGTCTAGTTAGGGTAAACGACGGTGTAAGAGATAGGGCGGTATTGTTTTCAGCGCACACACTCCACGGGTGATGGAAACGCGGTGATAGTCACGTCGTGACATCAAGTTATCGCCGCGATGATATCGCCATGTGCAGTTTGATTAGTTTCTATTGAATTTTTTGGATCGGCGATATTTATATAACTGCGATTCTCTCCCTAATGGCGTTTGTCCACCGACACCGTCAACAGGATGTCAACAAGGACGTGATGACGGCGCCGAAGTAGCGATACATACATTTACTATGGGTATCCACCACATGCCGTTTCCGGTACGTCACGCTGGGTTCGAATAATCTCGTTTATCGTTGACGTCCCATTGACAGTGGCGGTAGACAAACGCTGTAAGGTTGAATGTCACTTTCACGTCATAAAACCTTCAAAATCTATTTTTGCTTTAAGATCAATGTGACAGATAGTTTTAACCTTAGTTAAGTTCCTTTACTGGAGTTTTTAGTTAAAAGGGGCTTTGCAATTACGAGGTTGACTGTTCCATGGAGAAAGCGCGGGAGTGCGGTAACATAGAGTTTACTATAGATGATAGAAGAGTGACTGGATGAGGCCTCTAGTCTTAACATAACAAACGGTGTAATGATTGTAAAACAATCGGCTATCTTAGTCGAACACCATCTGTCTCGTTCCTTTTGTGTAATAAACATTTGCGATTGCTTAGGTATGTAGGGAGTTTGCTGCATTCCTATCTTAATAACCAATCAGAAATTGATCATTACCCACTATGTCACAATAATTCATTATTTGAATGTTTTTTTTTTCTTTGTCCAGTTTAAAGCGCAAGGAGCACTTAGAGCGCCACAAGCTGGGCCACAATCCGGAGCGGCCGTACGTGTGCGGCGTGTGTCGCAAGGGCTTCAAGCGACGCGAGCACCTCAACCTGCACACCGTCATACACTCCGGGGTCAAGACTGAGATGTGCACCGAGTGCGGGAAAGGTAACGTATAATTACAGCTATGTTAACTCCTTGCAGTCGGTTTTAAGAGCAATCCTGTTTTTTTTTTTTATATCCCATAATTGTAGAGGATCATTGTACCTACTCATCATTACGAACAACTTTTACTATGGGACCAAACCTGAAATCGCAAAAAAAAATCAGCTGTTCCCTACATTTATGTTCGTATAACTCGTCAAAATGTAGGGAACAGCAGATTTAAAAAAAAAAAAAAAAACACGTAGAAGAAAGTGAAAAGAGAAATGTCGAAGTTAACGGAGGAAACCTTCGCCTAGAAGTGGGAAACGGGCGTATAGGGCGACTAGAATCAATTCTATTTTATTGCAAATTTTGACGTTCAAAATTACTGCTAAATAAATAACTGCTTTGACTTTGATAGTACAGATGGTTGATGAAAAAAATTGCATTAAATGCCCATCGTAGGTAAATTTGTGGTCTCTCGATTAATATAAAACATTTACCAAAGGCCTGTGTGTTGAATTTCAGGCTTCAAAAGAGAATACCTACTTAATAATGATATAAAACCGAAATCACTTTTTATGAAAAGGTCAGGAGACGCAGAAAATAATTAAACTTGATTAAAACATACTTAGTTAATTTTTCAACTAAGGTTGATGTTTGGAGTTGGAGTTTTAATGTCGATAGCAAAAATACTAACTATTCCTCAGGATACTCACTGTTTTCTAACGAAGAAATAAGTAACATGTTGTGATACCTAAAATCAGGAAAAATTATAATGATCAGAAACTAATTTCGAATGAAGTTAGTTTATTCGCAGGAATTCGCTAGATGCCGGAAACACAGGACCCGTTGTTGTGACGATATTTGGGTGAGGCCTATATTTAGCAGTGGACGTCTTTCGGTTGAATCGAATTGATAACGTCATATTATAATGTGTAGTAGAAGTAAAATGCTTAGAACCTTTTTATGATTAAAATTATTATTATATTAATATTTTGACACGTCAAATTAACCAACGATTTTTTATTTCTTACAGGTTTCTACCGTAAAGATCACCTCCGTAAACACACGAGGTCGCACGAAAGTAAGCGAGCTCGCGACGAAGCGGCCGGAGATAGCTCGCCGGCGCCCGCGCAGCCTTCCAGCGGGAATAACAACCTCATGCCCGAGATTACTATACACGTTAGTTCTACCTGACTTATATCTTGTAATAGATGAATGGATGGATGAGAAGCCAGCTCAGTGGCGTACTATTCCAGAGGCCTATATCGAAGTGTATGCACTAAGTACTCTGATCATGATAAATGATTTTTATTTTTGCAAGTAGGTTTGTACAAATACTTTTACATATTTTAGCTATAATCCTCTATAAAAGTTTCTGGAACAGTTAGCTTATTGCCAACATTAAAACAACCAGTGTTATAGTATCCATAATATCATCCAAACGAGTGCTATGTTATAATGTTGCACCAAATTTCATTATGCAACTCCTTTGCTTTTTCGATCCCTTCCGTACTCATCAAACAGCCACATTCTCACTACTCAGTTCGTGGTATTTTTATGAATTTCAAAAAAATAACATTATCATGCAAGGGCGTTTAACGACTACAGCGCCGTAATTTAAAAAAAAACCTATATAGGTTATTAGAATTCACGTAGTATCCCGCCATTTTTGTTCGATGTTAGTTTTGTAAAATTTATTACTTTGTTGTTTACAAAAATGAGTGATACAAGCTTTGATACTCAGGAATTTCCATGTATTTACACAGAGTTCTTACAACACCCTATGGTTTCAGAACCTTTTATAGAGGATTCATATCATGGGTGTGTTTTGATACCTCTTATTATACAACAGTTGCATAAATTTAAAACGAGATGAGGTTGGTGTAGTCTGATAATGAGGTCGGTGTTTCCTATCCGACTACTCTGCGAGTAAAGATCGAAACACACTCAGAGGTCACCATCTCTTTTAAAGACCAGACATAATCTTGGTCAGATCATGTGAAAACCACGTAGATTAGTGGCTGAAATGGTATTTAGAGGAAGCAAATAGATTGAGTGGACCTGTCCAGTCAGATGTTCAACGAAAGTCAGATGATGTTGATGACATTTCTACTAAGTTTAAGGAGTCTTTCATTTACAAGTTTTTGATCATTTTCGTTGTTGTTTTGTCATTATTTTAACACAAGGATTTCCAAAGTTTACACCCACTACTTATCTGTATACAAAAGTTAATTTTTTCACCATTAAATCGCTGTAGCTGTGACTGCTGAAAAATGAACCCCATTTTCTTTAGCCAAAATCACCTGCCTAGTCGGAGGATCTTCGATATCCACATATACCTTACTCCATTATAAATTATTTTCTATCATAATACTTATTCCCGTTCCACAGATACCAACAAGCTCCAACTCCCAAATGCCAGTTCAGATCAACATCCCGCAGCACGTGGTATCTTCTCTGGCCGCCAGTCAGCAACAAGCCGTAGAAAACGCACAAAGCACGCTCGATGCGTTGCTCGCACAGCACTCGTGACGTCATAGCGTGCACGACACGCACGAAACGTACGATGCCTTGGTGAACGGTTGTAGGAATAAGGAAGATTGAGACCAGAGAAAGTAAGGTTTTAATGTATCTGCGTACTAACGACGACAAATGTTTCACATTTCCAGGATAATTTGACCTCTCGTTGTACGGATAGCATATAAAATCCGAAATCAGCTTATTTTGGAAATGTTAAGCTGGATTTGTCGTCCTTTCTACAATACTCGTCACGGATGTGTCTGAAGGTAGCTGCGGTTAACCCAACTATGTAATTTTTTTCAGAAATTAATTAAATATTTTGGAAATTTGGTGTCATACAAAAAAAAACGCGCCAATTATTAGCATTTCCTCCTTCTTTTTCTTAAAGTCGGCTTAAAATGCACAAATCCAATCCGCTGCTAATTTCACAGACACAAAGATCAGTGGGGAGTATTGTATGCTCAAACTAAATTCAATACGATGTAATGTACGAACTTTGTGGTACGTAATGGTATGTGCGCTTAAAATTTGAAGTAAAATGTATCTTCCTGGTTTCTATAAACTATGTACGCACAAATTAAACAACCCTGGACAGTACGGGAATGAGGTGCATGTATGTTAAGAATAGAAGCTTCATCCAGTCACTCTTCTATCACTCTATGTTACCGCACTCCCGCGCTTTGTCCATGGTACAGTCAACCTCGTAATTGCAAAACCCCTTTTAACTAAAACCCCCAGTAAATAGGAACTTCACTAAGGTTGAAGCCAAAATAGACCTTGAAGGTTTTAGATTATTCGAATCCAGCGTGACTTACCGGAGACGGACTTGTGGTGGATACACGGCCTTAGTAAATGTATGGATCGCTACTTTGGCTCCGTCATCTCGTTCTCGTTGACGTGGCGGTGGACAAACAGCCTTAGGGAGTCAAAGCAATTATGAAGTAAACGAAATTTGTGACGTCACCAAGAGTGTACAGTGATGTCTCCTTGTCCATCTCAGGATTCTCAGGTCATTGCAGAGTAAACTCATGACAATAATTAAGACGATGGCTATGTATGCAAGTTGGTCTGTCTGTTCGGATGTGCTCGCTTCTGTAGTAAGTAGCACTGAAGCATTAGATTAGATAAAAAAACTCCAGAATTACGTGGTTTTGCATTGAACACTGATACGGAGCGGGACTCTAAGCTAGCTATTCCGAACTCAGGCCCAAAATTAACACATCGAAGCCAGAAAATAATTTAAAAAACTAGCATTGACCTATGTCTGTATTTGATCTTCTAAATTTATAAAATGAATGAATGAGTGAGCTACTGGGATTAAATTAAGGACGATAATGGCGCCGATTCTGTTGTTCACAAACTAAATTAAATTTAAGTTCAGTGCATCTTTTTCTTTCTATTTCATTAAGAAAAGGACAGAAGATAGATATTACTTTAGTCCTGTCAAATTAGTCAGCGCCTGACGTAAATTGACGTATTTTTAGTAGACAATTTTTTAATCACGTTTAAACTTATCTATGGATCATCTAATTTGACAGGACTAAACTAATATTTATCTTCTGTCCTTTTCACAATGAAATAGAAAGAAAAGATGCACTGAACTTAAATTTAATTTAGTTTGTGAACAACAGAATCGGGGCCAATGATTGTTGCTGGTTGTGATTTGTATGGAGCCATCACACAATACGTCAGTTACTTAACAATTACAGGGTAAGACAGTCGTAATTTGATATATAAGCCCAAAATGCACTGCCGAATTATAACTAAAACGTTGTTTGTAATAAGTTAATGTAAAAACTTTGAGAAATGTTGCGATATTCGATACGGATTGAACTAAAAATGAGTTTTTCCTGACCTAAAGTCGTTTTAGACTTATCAATATTTGACTGTGGTATACGACCAATGTTCGTCGCAGTCGCGGTCATAAACCGAGGGAGCGAGATGACACGAGACTCATACGAGTATCAATTTTTGAGAATTCACGCTCTGAATATGAATATTCACTGTCCTACTCTCGTTTTAAGACCACAACTGTCGCGAATCTTGACGTTTAGTATAGCACCTTATATAATTTGAATAATTCATATTATTCTACTCAAATTCTCATCTTCAGTTTTATTGCATTCGTATAAAATATCGCCATTTTCTAACTACGAAGTCGTGGCCTTGTAAGAGTCTATAGAAATTAACATGGTAAATATTGCGCTCCATGAAGACTAGTTTATGAGTTGTGTAAAGAAATGCGTTGTTTGTAAGGGAAAATTAGATTAGATGTAAAACTCGAACCAGCTTAGTTTTGTTGAAGGGAAAACATGTGATGAAAAGCTTCAAGCATAATGTTTTGTATATTGTGGATACATATCACGTAATTTGTTTTGATAATGAAATACCATGACATGACATTTCTCATTCCGAAAAGCGCTGCACAGTGTAAAAAAAGCGCTGAGCTTTTTGCTCTTATAAAAAATCAATCGTGATTCCATTCGGCAAATGATTCATCGAAATAAGTACATATTTTGTGGTAGGTTGTTACTAGGGAAGCGATAAGGTAGCCCGCGAAGTTCAAGTTTTCTTACGATTTTTTGCAATTTGCAGCTCAGTGTCTGGGTGTACGTTGATTAAAATATGTTTCGCGACTGTAACAAATATGTAATTACAGAATTATAATCATTAGAACGAGTAATACAACTTGTTAAGTTAGTGTAATCCTAAATGTCAAGATTTCATTAAATAGTCATTCAACAGGATTACTTGGTCTTATAGAGTTATATTGATGACTTTAATGATTATAATTCTGTAAATACACATTTGTTACGGTCGCGAATCATATTTCAATCAACGTACAACTTAATGCTGACCAGCACATTGCAAAAAACATAACAAAATTTGGATTTCGCGGGCTAACCTATCGCTTTCGCCTTAAATTATGAAGATATAGATAATAGTTTCCATAGTCCATAAAAGCCTGTAGTTTCAACCACTGAAAATAGGTTCTAAAGTCATGTCACCAAATGTAGGTACGCTCGACGACATAAAATATCAAGCTATACTTTTCCAGTATAAACTGACTTCTCACTATACAAAAAGCCTATAAGCAATGAGAGGTCAGCTAAAACTCGAAATTGCTGAATAGCTTGGTATGTCGTCGCGTGGACTCAGACACTGGTTACTTTGATAATATTGTAACCTTAAAAACTTTTTACTATTCTCCGTAGAACAAGAACAAGGCTCATTTTTATTAGCATAGTTACTAGATATATTTCAGAGTTTCAATGTTTCGTATGTTCAAGAAGCTTCAGTACTACACAATATGTTCTCAAATGCCTGGTTTCCCGTTTGATTTCAATAAAATACGTAGCGCGGATAATACAAATCATTGTAAATATCATCGTCACTGTGATATTTATACCATTACCCGCTTACTGACGCATTCTCGTTACCTTTCATGTGCTTATTTTGTATACAAACTTTTTCTATTTCCATCGAATTGTGATATTTATTTTTGGTCCGTTTGTTGGAGTATGCTGGGATTATACTGCTTGAAAATAAATAATTATAGACCTATATTCTTCGTGAAGATGATCCATCTCACTTGGAAATTAATCTTCATTTTGTTGTGCTATTTTAAGAAATGTTTAATATATTACCTGTGTAATGTTTACCTGCCGGCCTACCGTATAATAATCCTAGCGACGCAATTGAACGGACTTGTTGAGCTGACGAAGTTCATCGCAAGTGTGAGATTTTGATTTTTTATGATTAAAAAAACAAATAGTAAAACAGGATAATATTTTATTTTAGCCTGTGGTGTTCCGATGTTGACAAGGGCCTTTTCTGAACTTCTATTGGTTTACATTTTTGGCTGCTTCGCTACTCTTTTGTTACGTTCAAGAAAATGAAATTGTATCACACATTTGCGCGAGTCATAATATAAAATTATTTTAAATTTAGGCTTTTCCACCACACGATATTAATATTGTCAGCTTTAAAATAGGTGTAAATTATTTTCCAATTATATTTTTGTACTTAGTATTAAGTTTTTTGTAATGCATCACTACACTGGCATGTTTTGTATGTCTTAGCTTAGAACGCTGCTATTGCGAGTTTAAGGTGCTCTATGAACATAAATTAAGTTGCAAGTCTTTTCTGGACATCCAGATATCTTCGTTCTAAACAATATCATGGTAATTATGAAAATCAGAGTTCCCTATTTCTGGTAGCTAAATCAAGAGTATTTTAATTAATGCATGTAGTCTAATTCTTGAATTGGTTTTCTCATTCTGTAATAATTAATAAATAATAAATTGTATTTTTGTACATTTTGTTGATATTTAAGTCTCTATTTTTAATATAAGTTGCGTAGTCTAGTTCGGTTGGTCATTCTAAATCTCAAAAATTTGTAATGTTTTTTTTTTGTATCTTTTTAGGCATATTGTGCGTACTTCGGTCGAAAACTTTACTTTTATCTGTTATCATTGAAGATAACGTTAGCAGTTAACCAATTTAGAAGCATATTTTTTTATTTGGTTTTAAATGAAATTAGTTGCAAGTATTATAAGATTAAGACATAGCGAATAGACCATTAACCTCGGTCCGGAGTTGTAAGTGTAAACTTTTGTATGAAACTTTTATTTATTAAGAAGACACCGTAAGATAAGATTAAAGAATAAAATCACTGATTTTGAAAAGTATTGTCTCTCATTTCACACCAGTCGTCTAACCAACAGAAAGCTTTTCATTATTTATTATCTTGATCTTTATTTATTTCACATTATGCACACACACGGAGTACCTACGTATCATGGATTCATGGTAAGATTTAGCACAAATCGCCACAACAAACACCAATATGAATCTAACAAAATATAATTAAACTACATTTATATCTATAATGCTTATGGTGTAAGTACATAATAAAGATTATTCTTATGTAACCTATAATCTTACCATACTTAGGGTAAGATTATAGGTTAGATAAGAACCCTCTTGCACCGCAAATCACTAAACACTTAGCGCTAAACGAATTCAAATCATCGTTCTATTTCTGACAATTCTTTGAAGATAGCAGAGACATAGAGATGTTTTAAATTTATGTTTAATGCTAAACGCATTTAATGATTTGTGGTACAAACGTGAACAAATGTATAAAACAGCCGATCTGTTCTGTAATTTTTTTTATAGAATAGCTCGATGTTAAATATCTGTCTAGCTCGTTATGCGCGCGACAACTCACCCCTACACTCAGAGCACTTTACAATGCCTCTACACTACAATGAGAATCTAGCTTTAACCAGTTAGCATCGTTTAGGTAAGTACCTATATATTTAAGTGACCATAGCAATAAAAATAAAAACAACGAAATTACTTTCATATTTAATCGAATAATTTTATATTTAATTATTCCACATATTTTGTTTGTAATGTGAGTCAGGTGGTCATATCACAAACAAAATAAAATGTAGCTACTGATAATATGTGAAGAACTCAAAACACTGTAATTATTAAGGTATATCCACGGAGAAGATATTTATTATTCCTTTTTAATGAATCTGTTATGTATCACTGCCGGGCAAAGGGTTCCCCTTTATGCTTCCTAATTAGTTTAAATTAGGGTGAGAGAATTGATTCGTCATCCTTACTTATTATAAAAAAAGTCGTCGAAATGTATAATGTATACGCGTATAATTTCCGAATTACTGCACCAAATTGAATAATTCTTTTTTTGCTTCAACTTTCTGATTAACTGACCGACTAGTTAATTTTGACAATTCAAAAGTGCCTGTAAATGGTTTAATTGAAATAAATGCTTTGATTTTTTTTTTTTGAGTTTTGTTGTGTTCGGCGCAGGACAAGGTTTGTATGAAAGACCATTTCGGAAACTCTAAAAAAAATAGCACCCGCGCGAAGCTGGGGCGGGCCGCTAGTGAATAGGTAAGTAATAAAAACATTACTTACGGCGTCATCTTGTGCTTATTTAGTCACATTAAATGATTAAAACAATACTTCATATTTATTACTGTAATAGGTACTTAATTTGTCTATCTAGCAGCGTCACAGCTACCGACGCGGCGCCGCAACACCGCGCCGCCGCTGTCCGATCTTCACCGCAACAGATGTCCAAGATGAGACGCCTCAACAAATACACTGGGAATATTATTACACACCTTACCTGTTTCTACCTAAATATTTGGGTATAGGCTCAGTCATTGGGGCGAAAATCAAACTCATTTAAATTTTTACGGTCCCTAAACATGTTTATAAACAAAGAAAAGAGGAATGTAGGTAGGTATTTACATACCTACCTTACTTACCTTAGGACATCGGTTTTGTTTATTTACTTGTAGGTTTTCTGCTTCCTTCCTTAATTCCTAGTTCGAACCAAATCTTCCTAAAAATACTACGTTGTTAACATCTGACCCTGAACTTGCTGTGATCTTGAAATAGAGGGTAACTCCTTTGAGTGGTTCCTGAGCTTGTGTCGTGCGAGGCCCTCGACCCCAGTCCGTCGCGGGTATGCCGCGCGCCGCGCAGCCGCCCCGCCCGGCCGAGTACCGCGCAACCTATCCGCGCATACCGAACATACACCACTTACTTATTTCATCAACGACGAACAATTAAAACGCAATGAAAACCCACTTTCTGGACACAAGACAGGTAACTATTCCATTATGTTTCCACTCTTTTGTGTTTTCTCGTGTCGCGGTGTCTCAGTGCGCGTTCCAAGATCGATGGTGTGAGACGGCGGGCCGGTAAAAATAAAGCGTTAGAAATGACTGGGGTGAGGCAGAATGGCGGGGGTTGAGTGAGCGCCCTACTAGGGGCCGCACCCTTTGATTCACTTTGTTGTGGTTCGCACCGAGTACTCCACCTGCTCCACAGGACGAGTGCAGTTTTTTTTATATCTCGCGTGCGACCTTGCGACCCCCGCTGACGTAACACTATTCGTGTAACTACGATGTATGCCGCGGTTTCAGATTCAGTAAACGACGATGAACTTTGCTCCGTTCACTGGTCACATTCCGACGGCGGCGGCGATCCCTACTATCCACCAGTTCGCCGCAAAGTTTGGATATGAAGGAGGAGGCAGTAGTTCTGGAGGAGTGCTGCAGGAGACGCGGTACCATGCGTCGGGCAGTGGTGGCGGGGTGCAGTTCGCGGTGGCGCCGGGCACGGGAACAGTGGCCGTGGATGGTGTCAAGTTCAGGCAGGCGGAGAGTGTGGTGGTCGTCAGCAGTGCACAGCCTGGCACTGTGGCGCTGGCTGGATTAGCACCCATACATACAGGTGAGTCAGTGTTTTGTTATCAATAAAGATCATTTAGGCATAACTAATCACAGTGAACCCATCAGGGCTACATTTACTCATTTGCTTTATTAATTATGATCAAATCACACACATTTCTAGCGTCAAAAATCAATCTTAAATTCCTGATTTTTTCTACAAATGTAAACACCAACCTGTTAACTACCCCTCATTCCAAACAGTGAACACTGGCGTGAAATACCAGACGATATCATCTTCGTCTGTGAACTTAGGCAACATAGCGTACGGCGGACAGGCCAGCTACGTGCAGGCGGAGACTGTGCATCAGCATCTGAAGGCAGAACAGCGCCAGGACAAGAGGGAGTATCGAGAGGAACTGCATCATGATCTCATGGCCACTATGATGCAGCAGCATCAAGGGATCAATGGTAAATAACTTCATTTACAATTTTTTTTAAGTTGATAGGTCTCTGCTGACTTCTGTGATGATATTTTTTTTACTCAGAAGGCGAATTTTTGATTCGTGATCACTACAAAAATTTCCAGCTTAGAAAAGCTGCTTTTTAGACATTTTGCAAATGATCTCTAACATTACATGACCTGTGGTATGCTTTTGTAGAGTCTAACATCACCTTTTTTTCATCTATAGTAGCGCAAGCACCCCTACAACAGGGCACACAGCAACTTCTAGTAGTGCTGCACGAGCCAAAGGAAGCAGCCGCATTGGCTCGAGCCATCAAGCAAGAAGGACGCCTTGATCACCGCAATGGTACCGCCGCGCCTGCTGAGTTTATCAGTAAGTTACTTAACCTGATCAAATTAAACCTATCAAAGCCATCATTGAGGGAATTCAAAGATCCTTTGGCCTGCAGATTCTATAGCACGTTTCACCACATCTGGATAATTTTCGGTTAACATCCTGAAAATATTCATAAAAATTCAAAAAAGAGAAATTCAAGAAACAGGCTAATTCTGCCACGTTATCAGCCAATTCAGAGATATTATAGACCAACCTATTATACATACATACATAAACTCACGCCGTTTTCTCATGGGGCTAGGCAGAAATTATAGAACGGCTTATTACTGCTGAATATTTCAACGTGACCTCATTATCATATCAACTCGTTATAATTCTTAGTTTGTAGCCTTACAAGTACGGTTCAGGTAGCCTATATAAGTGGATTCAACTTCTCGTGTGTCATATACACATATTAGTTTGTAACATATTTCTCTTGTGCCAGTTTTTTTTTGTTTTATGTAGTTTATAGTCATTATTAATTGTTGAATATTTGTACTACCTAATGATATTTGTTCATAATTTTAGTTATTACCTGTGTTAAGTCTGTTGTAGTACCTAAGCATAGAACCCACTTAAATGTTGTTACATATTTTTCATTAATTCATCCGGTTTCTCATTGTCGATCGATACATAATTATGACATAGTACCTATATCTCTCCTAACTCCATTCTGACATCACCAACAATTACTTCTCCTCATTATACCCCTTTGTCCTTGCATATCATCAACATCATTCATGTTCACGCCACTTATCATTCACTCTTAGTATCGTGTGCGTCAGGCATCGGTGACGTGACTGACAGCTCAACGTGGCAGACCCTGGGTGGTGGCGTGGCTGACTACCTTTCCGCACTACCACTGCCTCTCCACCATCTCCTAAAGTACTCCACGCCTGCGACTGTGGTGGAGAGCAAGAGGGAAGAACAACCCACTATTGTAGCCACTGTGAATGCTAACGCGTTGAATGCTATGCCTAATATTGCTACGGTGAGTTTGAAATCTTTATATTATTTCCGTAGCCGGAAACTGCTATCCATGCAAAGTGCAATATGTACCTACCTACACTATTAAAAATGGAACAGCCGATTTTTATTTCTTAAATTTCAGGCTTGGTGTGATAGTAAAAGTTGTCCTATAATTTACTTTTACTTTATGGCCCTTTAGGTACCTACTCATCGTATATAAAGTTTTTCTAATTAGCTTACAAAACATAAATTAATGGTTTTGTGTTCCAGATGCCAGTAGCGAACGCAGTAAACAGCGTGGTGGTACAAACATCGACGATAGTCAACCAGACGGTGAACCAGAACACCAACACCGTCGTCATGTCCAAGAAGAAGAAGAAAAAGAAATCCATGAAGGAGAAGAAACCGCGGCCAAAACCGGGAGAGATACGACTGACCACTGCTTTAGGTAAGGATATGTTGTGTACCTACCTACATTCTTGTTTCTACTACGCTTATTTATTCTTATTCCTATTAATTCATATTCTTTGTAAATTGTAAGTGGGCTTGTCAGAATAGGGTGGGGAGATGTTGTGTACAAGCATAGGTATCACGCCGAGTGAGAGCGAGACATCGCACCGGTCGGGACCGCGCGCTCCCGCGCGCCTCACCCCGCAATGCTTGCATGTTGAAATAAACGACAGTGCGTTTACAGCCAGCGAGTGTTTTACTTGTCCCGTGTTCCGTACCTAACAGGTTACATTATTATTATACCCAATAGCTGAAAGATGATCATGTTCATAGTTGGTAATATCACGCAACTTTTACTATGATAACGTTCCACCTTGTGGGGGTCTACTAACGTTGCACCTTCGTACACTCAACCGTCCTTAGAAAAAAATTGATTTTGACAGCGCTTCTATTTTGTATCGGTAAGGGTAACCGCCCTTACCGATACTTAGTTTAAAGGCTGATTTTTCCATCGCCAAATTTAACTTTTATTCGAGGAATAAAATTGACGTTTGACAGTTTTTGGATGAAATATCTGTCAAAATTACAAAATTATTCCTCGAATAAAGTTATCAGATTATTGAAAATTCAGCCCTGTTAAATTACGTACTTGCATGCGATCACCATTCGTAAACATAAATTATTTACAGTAACAGTTAATTTAATTCATTGCAGATGGCAGCACCTTGTACTGCTGTCCAGAATGTCACATGGCGTATCCTGAGCGGGAGCTGTTGGAACAGCATCTAGTTGGACACACTATGGAGCGAAGGTACGTTTCAACTCGGTACAGATTGGTTTGCCCGAGGCAGATATTGCCACGTCATTATAGATACATATTTCTGCTCTCCAATCGCTTTGCTGTGTTGCCATTTCAAAGCCGGGTGCCGATGTAGTTATAGCCACAATAGTAACTACTAGAGTTGCTAGTTCTAAAAGTGCCTGTAATTGTGTGTAGTGTGTAATTGGTATAATTAAAATAAATAGATACTAGTTTGAGAGACGAAACAAAATAAAGGCATAGCGAAAAAACTGATTCTGATTAGGGAATCCCTGATACCTTATCAGGGATTCCCCAATCAGAATCAGTTTTTATCATGAACCTTGCTGGATAAAATTCAGGATTTTGGGGGCTGTATAGCCAGCCGCTTGTATATTCAAGGGACTTTTAGATATTCAATCCTTTCTTACATAAATACAGGAAATAGACTTGTTCCTAACATCCTAGATTTAGTAGCACCTAGGCATAATCAGTCGCATGTTCCTACTGGGACACAGGCCTCTTCTCTGTGAGATTGAGTGGGCCATAATCCACCACACGGGCCCAGTGCGAGTTGGTGGATGTCACATGTCTTTGAATATTTGGTTCAGGACATGCCGATTTCCTCACGACGTTTTCCTTCACCGTTTTGAGAGCATTGGTGATGAAATAATTGACACAAAGTAAAGTGCCTGCTTGGGTTCGAACCGACGATCTACAACTCGTAAGTCGCGGCTGTTACCACTGGACCACACTGCTCTCACTCGTATCTCGTGGTCATTAGCAACACAACTCCTGACTGCTTCTAAAAATAAGTGTAATGAGCCAAATTATTTTCTCTCCAGGTTTATCTGCGACATTTGCAACGCAGCTCTGAAGCGTAAAGACCACCTCACACGTCACAAACAGTCGCACAACCCCGACAGGCCGCACGTGTGCTCCGTCTGCATGAAGGCGTTCAAGAGGAAGGAGCAACTGACGCTGCACTTCGTGATACACTCGGGGGAGAAGAGGCATGTGTGCAACGAGTGCGGGAAAGGTGAGTTGAGCTGTCTTAATAGCACTTATTCAAACATGGTCAACCCAGCAGTGCTATTCTGTAAAAATCTCACCGTGAAAACTAAGGTGAAGTGAGCTGACATTCCACCTGATGTTAGGTATTGCCTCCATTGATAGTTCACTTCACCTATGTTATCACGGTGAGATGTTTACAGAATCGATAGGTAGTACTCAAGTGCTCACTACACCAGACCAGACCAGCAGTGCGATTCTGTAACCATCTCACCGTGAAAACTTCGGTGAAGTTAGCGTGGAGTGAGCTGTCAGTGTGATCCTGATGCTAGGGATTGATACTCTTGACAGGTCACTCTAAGTTCACTTCACCTAACTTTTCACTGTGAGATTTTTACAGAATCGATCGGCTGGGACCAGCTCACCCCGGCCAGGACCAGGCGTATTCGTTCATGAACTGCATCACTTTAACGAAGTTAATTCAATTCTAGACGCATTATTCTAATTCAGCCACGCCAGCAAAATTAATTGAGGAAAATTTGACATGTAACCTACCTAAATCCACACTTTTTCTTTCACAACCGACCTTCTTCACTTGAAGATATTCCTATCTGTCTGGAAACACTCGCAAAGTCAATTTATACCGATAATTCCCACAGTGTTTTTAAACAAAGCGGAAGTAAAGTAACATGTTAAGTCTTTCGTCAGACAGTAAATTAATTCCGGTAGTCACAAGGCAGATATATTATGTAGATTAATCTTGCCAGCGGCTTCGGCGCATTTAATTTTTTATCTTTATCTTGCTTTCCAGGCTTCTACCGCAAGGACCACCTTCGGAAGCACACCCGCTCGCACATAGCGCGGCGCGTGAAGGCCGAGATGTCGCAACAAAGCTCGTCCACCTCCCCCCCACTCGCGCACGCGGTTCCCGCGCCCACCCCCGACCCCTCCTGACCACAGACCGACGATAAGAACGCCAACGATCTGCTTACACTCATCGCAGCTCGACTCGAGTAGTGTTACTGTAGGTGGGGGTAAAGAAAAGGAAGTGATACTAGTTTAGAAGTGGAAATTCTGATTCAATCGGATCCGCAATCGCGGTCGCGCGAATACGCGACCATCGCATTCATTATGCCACTCATTTGTTCGGGAAACTGGAAGGCGCCTTCTGTCATCGCGACCACAAGTCGGGTTCGCCGAACAAAATGAACGCGACGGTCGTGTTCACGCGTCGATTGCTTTGTTTAGGACGCGGCCTTAGGGCTCAGCTAGACTTATCCGCCGGGATTCGCATTTTGTCTTGATAAACGTTTGCGGGGTCAGTTTTCCGATTCCGTAGCCACTTCTTTCTCGTTCTAGTGGATGTGTCTGAGCGACAAAAAAGGAGAGCTACGGAAAAATACAATTATGTCTGTCATACTTATAAAGATATTGGTTAAAAATGTAATACGCCTCGTACGTGTTCAAAATCCCGCTAAAAGTCAACCAAAACCTTCGGGGCGAGATATACTTTGAGATGCGCTTCTAAATGAAATATTTACTTCTTTTTCTATAGTGGAGGCGAGTTGATTCAAGCGTTCGTGTAAATAGGTAATGTGGAATTGTGGAACAGTGTAAATATTTGCTATGACGTGGAATGACTGATGTTTTATGGCCTGCTTTCTATTCTATACAAAAATGAATATTTTAATGGCCTTACCTGTTAAATTAGTTCTTCATTAGTTAAGGCCTTTTCTAGCTAATTTAAATCTAGCCACATCTCATCAATTTCATTAAATTGTCGAGTAAAAACAGGCTTAATAATCAAGGAAAAAGGTTTTTAATAAAAACAGGCATGGAATCAACTCTCCTATTTATTAGTACAAATATATTAAAACGACATGTGTTTAGAACCGTGTAGCTAATAAGACCAGTATTCCGATACTATGAACATAAGTAAAACCTCACTTCAAAGATGGATTAGAAATACATTGATCTACGAATATTTTATGGATATTATACCACCTCGATGTCATTCTGAATAGTGTAATGATATAATAATAAAAACTTTACTGTCTAAAATATTACAGGAGGTTTTACATTGGCCACAAACTAGACAAGCCTGTACATAACGGTCATTTTACGTTAGAAAATGTACATATTTTTGAATAATATAGGTATATAATATCAACATCTTTATATTTTGATGCACCGATCTTCCACATGTGATGTGGATAAAATTAAGGTACGTTATGTTACCAATCTAGTCAAACTTTATTAAGTGCCTATAGACGACCCAGCTTCACTTTCCTCCCTTAGAACCCAGTGGACATCTGTAAATAAATAGATGAAGAATTTGTAAAAAGTTTCCAAGAGCAAGTGATAACCAATGAGAAATTGGGCCGTCTAAAGGAACACGTAGCTGACTTAAATTAATTAAGTAAAATTATTTATTTATTTAGTAATGAAAAACAACAATCTCATTTCATTTGTTATTTGCTAAATGTTTGTTGAGTTGAATGTGTTATTGCCGCTCGCGCTACGGCAATCCACAGTTGTCTGAGATGCGAGTTTCGATGTAAAATAAATACTCAGAGAATTCAGATCTCGATGTAAGAACAGTTTCAGCAATAATATTAACGTTAGTTCGTACATTGCCAGTATTTAAGACGGAGGTTATCACATAAGATACAGGTAAGGTACTGACATCGGGATAACGCGTAAGTTCGATGACTTCAGAGCCTGCCGATCGCTTCTGTAAAAATCTCACCGTGAAAACTTAGGTGAAGTGAGTTTGTTTTTTCTAGGAATTGACACTATTGACAGCTCACTCCACGCTCACTTCACCTAAGTTTTCACAGAATAGCACCGCTGATTTCGAAAGAATATATTCTGCTGTGATGTAAATTTTTATACATTTATTGTGTTTTATATAAATTTTAAATGTTGTACACCTTTAAGGGTTGTTTTCTATTATTATTATTGTTGTTCGTTTGGTGTCCATATCGGTGTTCAGTTTGTTTATGTGATTCGATGTACCTTATGTAAGTAAATGTTTATGCAATATAGCTGTTATATACCATAGAATGTTTGTTCATAACTTGTATATTAGGATAGCATAGTACCTACGGGTAGTGGTTTACATAGGTACGTACAAAACATATTTTTATAGTAAAATTGACGCTCAGTCTTAGATGTTTTAGTATTCGTAATTTTTGAAAAGGTTTAAAGTACAAAATCGTTTTAAATTTTCGTTTTGGTGGATTATTTTATAAAGGTTGCAGATTTGAGATCCATCAAGAAAAACTTTTCATGATGGATCTCGCTGATGTTGTAATAGAGATATAAAATGTGAGAGTTACGCGATGCGCTAAGATAACCCGCGAAATACAAATAATTGTTTTAAGATTTTCGCAATTTGCAGATCAGTGTCAGGTTGTATGTTGAGTAAAATATGACTCCAGACCTTAGGGAGGGGTCATTTGATGATTTCCCATCCACAAAAAAAAGCCTTTAGCAAAAATATGACTTTACATAATTATTATAATTAGCATTATGAGTCTTGTATTGGAATTGGCTTCAAATGTCATGATTTCACGAAATACTCATTCAACAGGGTAATATGAACTCGGAGAGTTGTATTGATGGTTATAATTCTATAAATAAATATTTGTAACGGCCGCGAATCATATTTAGATCAACATACAACTTGATACCTGCAAATTTCAGAAAAACGTAAGAAAATTTGAATTTCGTTGAGTGCCTTGACGCTTTTACCTTAAGAATGAGAATAAATAACGAAATAATAATATTTCTTTACATAACATCACTTTCTGACTTGTATATTTAGATCGAAGTAATTGTTTACAGTAGAATTTCTCATTGTGATATCTCATTGTTGCGCTTGTCCAGTGAAGGTGACGCGAAAGATTGTGTTTTAAAACTTTTTCGAGTTTTCCTTCTTCATTTGCTATTCGCCTGCGCTGGACAACCGTTTGTATGATAGGAACCTAACCCACAATATTTTTTGACAACTCATAATAATAAATAGTACCTACATAATTATATCCAGCTTCCCTTTACCGACATCGTGCTTTCGTATTTTAACTTAAATATAACAGTTTACTTGATATGGTAGTTTTATTATTAAATCGTTCTCTTTTCTACCTCATACTATTTTGGAGTCTCATAAGAATCCTGAAACTCGGGTACAATTAGGGTCAGGACACATTGATCGACGGTTTGTTCATACAAAAAAAGAGCAGTGTGGAACGACGTACGCATCATTTCGCATCGACGCGACGAATGCGCTCCGACGGCGGACTGACACAAAACGCCGATCTTTCGTAAGCGCCTCCGTAAACGGTGGATTGGCATAATGTGTAATAGTGTGCTCATTTTCAATCGGCAAAGTGCGAAAGGCCGTCGATCAATGTGTCCTGACCCTTATAATCTTCCTAATTTTCGAGAATGTTTTTTTTTTGTTTGCCTTCGCTTTACCACACCTGGGCAGGGGCCCTCCACTCCTTCCATCTGATATTCCTTCCTCGCGTCCAATGAGGCGTGGTAGCGGCAGGTCGCGTAGGTGGTGGCGGGACCAGCTGGATAGGTTTCGTCAAAACTGGAAGGACGCGCGGGCTCGCGGGAGATGGAATATGATTTTTAAATAATAAAAATAATTTGAGTGCAAAATACTTTATTTTTGTACTTCCATGTCACATTCATTAAACTTAGATTAGAATCACAACGTTATTTTCTGTGAAAAGACAAAATAGAGGAACTTTACAGAAAGATAAACTTACAACTAATTTCGATTACATTGCCAGTTACAATAATGTTAATAATTAAAACATGATTTGGAGATTAATGGACCCAACTTGACAAATAAAAAACCATTTGAAAAGATATTTTACCAAATATTTAGGCAACTTTTTTGGCACTGCGTAGCTAAAACACCACAAAATTGTTGTGAAACAACAATTAATTAATTTTCATGATTTGTTAAAAATCTCTTGTATCTGGCAATAAATCTGAGTATTTGGTTTACATGGCACAATTAGTGACACACTTAAAACTAACAATTTTATCCTCCACATTTTAATACAGTCAGCGAAATTAATTGTTTAGCATATTGACATACTACATTAATTAGCCAGTAACTGCAAATTAAAAAAAAAACGCAAGCAAAGGATGATGGACTTTAGCGTCCCCAAAATTGAAACTTAGTCAACAGAATGTGTTACAGCAATGCAGTGAATGTGTTACAGCAATAAAAAAAAACCTTAATTTTCAATTTCGATAGTGTACACACGGCTACACATCAAGCTATACATTTCCAGTATAAGCTGATCTCACATTGTATAGGATTTCCGTACGATGCGAGACCAGCGTAAACTGGTTTTGTATAGCTTGATGTGTAGCCGTGTGTACATAGGGACAGCTGATATGTTTGATTATTAAAAAAACAAGTGAAAATCGTATTGCTTTTTACTTAAGGTATTTCATATTGTATTTTATTTTCCATGACATAACGCTTGTACATTCCGTAGGTGTAGGTAGAGATTTTGTACATACAACCCGGATTCAAAACAGTCAAGACTTGAGACATATCTCATTTAAAAGGTCTTGGCTTATTGATATTGAAAGCGTCCCCAATTGTTTATAACCCTTTCACTATAGAGGGTCTATAGTATTTTGCCCATCGTCCTTTGAATTTCGCGGGCTACCTTTTTTTTGGCTTCCCCTACCACTATCGCCTTAAAGACATTACATACAACTGTTAAAAAACTACAGTTATGTTTTAAATATACGGGCAATTAATGTTGGTAATCATTTTGCTAAACAATCAATTCCCTGACTACATAGCAAATCACAATAATATAGATCAAAGTTTATTACCGAAGAACATTCAATGTTATACTAAAAGAATTCGTAGAAGAATTTGAGAGATATGCAATTCTTTATCATTGAGATCATGGCAATATACTATGTATTTGGACCCAGTGCTCATGCATATAAGAAAGTAGGTGACAAGGATAAGGTCAGGTATTCTCAACCTGCGTGCGTCTATGCAATTCTCGTAATTTTTAAAAACGTTCACAGTCTGATCTCAGTCACAATCTGTTAAAAATACCTCTAATTTCTATACATTTTTGATAATTTTTGGCATTTGTTTGTCGCCGAGATGAGACTGTGTCTAGATTTTCAACGTTTTAAATTACTACGAGATTGGCCTTCGATGTATGAACGTAAAAGAATCAAACTGAAGTGTGCAGTTTCTGCTAACCCCCATGAGGGAAAAGGCCTGAGTTTATGTATGTATGTACTAGAGATGGGCTGAGTGATAATTTTTCTGTATCAATGACTGCATGACAATGACAAAAAAATATCGATGGTAGGAACAATGACAAAATCACCAATGATTTTTATTTGAGTATTAGATCTCGTCACTTCAATTGTGAGTAGATGATACTGAAATGATCGCCGAACCGCTTAGTCAAATTATTATTTATCTAAGCATGGGTCGAGTTTGTCAGTTAGCCCGCGTAATTAAAATTTTCTTAGTTTGTGACATTCTCCGAAATATCACAAGGAGGAGCGGGTTGTAGATATCAGGTGTATTAATTTTTTCGTTAAACTCACGATTTTTACACTCACTTCACTTTTTACTTAGATTATATTTAAAGAATAATATGCTGAAATTTTTTAAAGATACTTTGTACCAAAAAATACACGTGATTTTGGGTAGGTACGGGGAGGGGTGATAGTCTAAAACCTTACCGCGTAACACCAGGGAGGAGGGGGTAAAACAGTTGCTAAAAATACCACGTGATAATGGACGATCCCTAACATGCAACTCGAAAGTAAAAGTAATAATTGTTTTTAAATATTTTAACAAGCAAGAAAAGTAACACCTTTTGTCACCTACTTTCGTTTTTTCCACATCTATCTCAAATAACTATGTACAATAATGTAAGTCCATAAATAAATGATCTACTCCATACAAAATTATATGTTAAATTCTCAATATTAAATAGATACTTATTGTAAAAGAAAACTATGTCATTAATTACCTATTATTGAATTAATTTTTAAGGAGTAGACATGAAAAAATACAAGATAGAAATTATCATTACTAAAAATAGTTTCAAGTTTTATACATACCTAATGGTTTAGTGGGACCAGAACCCTAATTGCGAAACACACATTCAATAACAATCTGAATCATTTTTAATTTATTGCTAATCCATTGCTTCATATGTTCGAAAAATTTGTCTACTCAACAACGTAAATAGCGCAATGAATGTTGTTGAGCTATCAAAATGAAAACCATTGCTACTGTGTTAGTGTGTTACGCAATTACCCCGCTGCAGACAACCCCAAATGTATGCGAAAATAAATTAATTTTACTAAAATACGTGAAGGGTAGCCATTTTTTGCAGCTGCCTGTCACGTGAAGTATAAAAGTAGGTGAGATTTGTTCACACAACATTTATTCCTGAGGAGCGAAACGCAAACAGCGGGAGTTAATGCAATGTATCACATTGCAAATGAAGAACCTGCCAATTTAGTTGGGTTCTTAGCAACACTTGGGTAATTTCAAAATATTTTTTTTTATTTTAATGGTACTTGAACTTAGTCCTTTTCACCCACAGATATAGATACACCTGGATAATGCAAGAGCAACTACTTCACGTGCCAAAAATCGCACCAGCTTACGTACAAAAATCGTAAGCCGCCATTTTCGCGTTCAGTCTTGAGTAGTGCTGGCTAGGTGAGCGTGAATGATAAAGAGTGCTTGTGCTTGAGTAGGTAGTCAAAAAAATTGCACGCTTGGTTTTCATGCAGATCGTGATACTTGCGTTATGTAGGTCTATCTATATCTGTTGTTTCACCACATCCGGTTAGTTTTACTGGAAGATTACGTCACGTAATTAATTCCATTTTAAGGGTTCCGTACCGAAAGAGTGCTAACGGAACCGTCCGTCCGTCCTTCTGTCTATCAGCGGGCTGTATCTCATGAACCGTAATATGTAAAACCGTTGAAATTTTCACAGAGTGTTTATTTATATTGCCGCTATAACAACAAAGAATAAAGATAAAAATAAGGACCCCCTAATACAAGAAATGTATTTTTTTTTTAAATATCGTATTGTGGTACGAAACCCTTCGTGTGCAAGTTTAATTTTTCTGGTAAATAGTGCCCACCCTCACATTGTGAAACGGGCCCTTTTCATCAAGTACCGGCCGCCAATAAAGTTAAAACCACAATCATGAAAATAGAGGAACATGATCTACAAAATCACCAAATATCGATATCTACGACGCCTGCGGGTCTATGGTGACGGCGCGTTGCTCTCCGTTGTCCATACATACCACCATTTGGTAGGGGACCTTGATTTGCAGGGGCACGCGAAGCTTCGTGTTTGATGGCGCCTGCAATAAGGAAAAGTATTTATAACATAACGCCTCGCCAGTTTTATCTGAAGACACCCATTTCGCCAATCTATACTAATAATAAAGCTGAAGAGTTTTTTGTTTGTTTTAACGCGCTATTCTCTGGAACAGTCGGATTTGAAAAAGTTCTTGCATTTGATAGCCTAATTCAAATAAAACGCTGAGCGAAAACCAAGTAATAGCGCGGGCAGGCGATGCGATGCTACGAGGTGGGTCGGGGGAGCAAGAAACTTCACGCGGACGAAGTCGCGGGCAGATGCAAGTTACATATATTATTAAGTCTTTCGTTATAGGAGGCAAGCCTATCGCCACTATCCTAAATGGATGTATTACAGGTTCCTTAATTTATTTTGATCTCACAAAGCGACACCAGCTTTACTTGTGGTAACCAAGTGTACAAATACGCTGTGAACTACGAATAATAAAACTCAAGAAATGTAACTCAAGCTCAAAAATGGCACCACGTAAATGTTTACCGCGGTGGGCGTTGCCGAAAAGGCCACCGCGCACCAGAACCAATCACGGCGCTTGCCGTAATAGGACGCTTTACGCGAGCGTAGCTGATTGACTTATTTGCATGTGTGTTCTTTCGTTCGAATACTCGAGGTATTTTGATTGACTTTTTATTATTCGTAGGCTGTGAATGTGTGTGTAAGCGCAGGCGCTTTTGGTACCATCCGAGACAGAAGCTTGTTGACGAACAGGTGTTTTCTACGGCGCGTACAGACGGCCTTGTTCCTCGCATATACACCCCTATACACATTGTAATACACTTTTTTCAATAAGTCTTGTCAAACAGTTATTGAAAACGTGTCGTGTATAAAACATAATAATATATTGATGTTGTTTCAGACATATCTTGAAAACTATTTTGCTCACCTTGTTGACCAGTTCTTTACGAGTTTTGTATAAAACTACGTCTTCACAACTTATTTTAGGCGTAAAAGATAAACGAACACAGTAGACATAAAATTCTGAATACATGTTTTATACCTTTGTGTCATATTTTAATCGTGGTTTTTAAAGCAAAAAAAAAAACGAATTATTTTACCCTACTTACATGTATAGTGATCTCAGGTAAGACCTGCTTCTTCTTAGGCATTTTACTAGGTACTTTGTTGATGGGGTACAGGTCAGGCATCTCTTTCTTAGGCTTCACCCTGTTGTGGACCAGCATGTGTTTCTGCAGGTGATCCTTACGGTAGAATCCTGTATAACAACGTTATTTAATTACATCAGCAAACGGCAAAAAAATACTGTTTTCTAGTGAACGATCGAGATTAAAATAAGAACCATTTAGGAATGTTTTTGGCGAGTAAATAAGGTTAACAATTCGTTGCACTGGAGCACAACATATAACCAAAACTGGAATGCGTATTTATTTTCACATAAGCAGTATCAGTTCTATACGACGCTAAAACACCGACCTAAACTAAGCGAATTACGTTCGTTTTTCATCAAAACATTCGTTTATATAAATGGTTCCTATTTTACTACAGATTTGTTAATGTAAACGATGGATCGGAATGCTGGGCCGTAAAGCAGACGGATGAAAAAAGATTGCAAGCAGCGGTGATGAGAATATTGAGTTGGATGTGTGAAATGACGAAAATGGATAAAGTAAGGAAGGAGTAAATAAGTTAGTAGTATAGAAGTTACAGAAAAGTTGAAAGGAAATCATTTGGCTTGGTATGGGCATGTGATGAGGATAGCAACCGCATGGGATTAAAAGAGTGATGAATATAAATGTTGATTGATGGAGAGAGGAAGACTTTGTGAGAGATTTTGTGAGGAGTGATATTATATGAAAGAGAAGGAACTGAAATGATCGCGTTATGGTTGACAGGGGAGAATGGAAGAAGAAAACTTGTTGCGCAGATCCCAAATATCATGGGACTGGGGCAGGAAGATAATAATCACAGATATAGATACACCATATACTTCGCGCGCCAAAAATCGCACCAACTTACGTACAAAAATCGTAAGCCGCCATTTTCGCGCTCAGTCCTGTGTACTGCTGGCTGGGTGAGCGTGAGTGAGAAAGAGTGCTTATGACGTCATAGTAGGTAGTTAAAAAATGTCACGCTTGGTTTTTATACAGATCGTCATACTTGCGTTATCTAGGTCTATTTATATCTGTGATAATAATGATCTTAGTGTAAGTTTAATCTAGTTAAACTAGTGCTATTCATTTTAATTATTATTGTTAGTTAAAACTAAAAAAAAATGAAAGCACCTGCCATCTAATCTCTTCACCACTCCTGGTTGACTGGTAGAGAATGCCTAAGGCCTTTGTGCCTTTTTGTGCGAAAAGTTTAAATAAATAAAGCTTACCTTTCCCACACTCAGTGCAGAAGAACGACTTGACCCCGGTGTGTATATGCAGATGTATCTTGTAATGGTCTTTCCTCTTGAACGGTTTCGAGCAATACTTGCAGACGAACACTCGTTGGGGGGTGGGCAGCTCTCTCTCTTCTACTTCCACGTATTGAACGCTGTCTAATGCTGCTAGCTCTGTTACGTCCATCTGGAATGGGGTTGAATGGTTTAAGAATGTTCCTTATGGTTCGTTTTTTGGGCCAAATAGGCGATTGTAAAGTAAAAGCTGTATATCGTCAAAATTGCAAAACCGTTACAGTAAAAAAAAAAAGAAATTTCATTGTATGTCTGTTAATATTCAGTTTAAATACAGTAAAACTTTTTGGTATTGAATTGATATTTTACTACTTGTGATTTTAATCTCTCTCTGACGAATAATCATAATCTAAATTTACAATAGGAATTTCTACAGTGGAGATCTAACGTGCACGTATGTAACGTGTACATACGTCGTTCGTTCGTACGTGTACGGTGTACGTACTAGTATAGTAGTATTAATCAACGTTTAAATAAAAGTTATTAACATTATAGCCTGTAAATAATTTCGCAACCTGAAAAAATGCTGTTGTGATCAGCATAATCAGCCTATACTGTTCCCACTGCTGGAAAACAGGCCGAAGTGCGACGTAATCTACCACGCGGGCTGGTAGATGTCACATGTCTTCGAATTTTTGGTTCCACGACCTACAACTCGTAAGCTGGGTTTACCACTCGGCCACCATTGCTTCACTTGTTGTGATTTGCAGTTGATAATTCAGTCAACCAATCAGTGTTGAAATGAGTTTGATTTGTAAGCAAATTTTTGTGTTGATTTTCGTACGAAAATACACTTACAAATTCCTGCGGGTATTTGTTTTCCTTCTTGGCCTCTCGCGTGATGACCTGCGGGGAGGGCGGCGGTGGAAGTTCTTCGAATTGCGTGGGAAGCTCATCCAGCTGCGTGCTAACTATGTCAAGTGATGTTGACATGCACTGGTGGCCTTCGCAGTGCTCGTTTGTTTGGAAACCTGCAATAAAAAAAAACTTTGAATCTTGATTGGATGTAGGTTTTTACGTGAACAGCTGATTGGTCACTTTTTTTTACTACAGCCTGCCTCATGTGTTTTCTTTTATACCTTTTACACAGGAAAAATAATATTGAGGACACAGGAAGAATAAGATTGAGGGGCCCGTGGATAAACAATAACAGCCGCACAGGTCGATCGATCAGCTTAAGCTACGCTTGCTGCGGTTGGTCTGTGGATGGGTGACCATCTTTACATACCGAGGACCCCTCCGTGCCTCGGAAAGCACGTTATGCCGTTGGTCCCGGCTGTCATTCGTGGATCTTTGACAGTCGTTACGGGTAGTCAGAAGCCCGAAGGTCTGACAATAGTCTTACCAAGGTGTATCGTATTACTCAGTGACTGGGTTGTGGAGGTCAGATAGGCAGTCGCTCCATGTAAAATACTGGTATTCAGCTGCATTCGGTTAGACTGGAAGCCAACACCAACATAGTTGGGAAAAGGCTAGACAGATGATGACACAGGAAAAATGGTTCAGGATCATGTAATGAATCCATGGTGAATAAAGTTCAGTTTACGCTACAACTTCAAACATTTTTAAAACTTTTTCAATAGTGCTCGTCACTCTGAAAGCAACTTAATTACCATTCAAATAAAGTTGATAATTGTTTAACTTTAAATAATATTAATTTGAAACATAAATTTGAATAGACTTTTAGATATTTCGGATGATTACCTTTCAAGAATCTTTAGAGGCTGTTTCCTTTTTTAACAACTAATGGGTGATTCTCGACTCTATTGCCTCTAGTTACAGCTGACTTTTGCACGTACCTTCTCCGCAGATGGAGCACCACACCTTGAACACGGGCTTGTCGTGCACGTGGCGGTGAACCTTGACATGCTGTTTTCTCTTGAACCGCCGGTGGCAGATATCACACTCGTGTGGACGACTCTCGTGTTCGCGGACTGAGCGTGCTATTAGAAGGCTGTTGTCTGTTGCCTGGAAAATACAAATGTTTATTTATTTAGGAGGATAACAATATTATAAGTACACTGGATAGTATCCATCGCCGTCCTCTCCACAGGACATCGGGCGAGAGGCCAGTTGACAGCAATGCGGAGGAATTTTTCGACGCCGAAGACGGGTGACGTCACCGAGGCAGGCCTAAGAAACGCGGACGTGATGATTTCGACTTGTTCCTGACCGATTGGCCGGAGAAGGCACAACATAAGGAAAATTGGAAAATTAGGGGATACCTTTGCCTTTGATTCACAAAAAAAATAAGTTTGTTAATAGTTTTAGTTAGGTTAGGATATAGTATTTTTGTTTTAAAAGTTTATACTGGAAAATAGTATTATAATAGTATTTAATAAGTGATGGCACAGTGGTGAAGGCCTCGCCTCTGATGCATGAGGTTGTGAGTACTTTCCGAGTTTATTTTGGATAAAACATGGCAGACATCGGTGAAGGAAGAACATCGTAGGAAAAACGGACTTTTAATTACTGTAAGTCTGAAATCGTCAACCCGACTTGTGCAAGCGTGGTGATCATGTTTGTGCCTTCTCTGTAGGAGAAGAAGGCTTTGCCCTGCAGTAGGACAGGACTAGCCTGGTATTATTATAATAAATTTAATTAAAATAATTTAAATTTATAATAAATTTTTATATATCCACGCAATCACTGTCCATTCCAAGGTTGCCTGGAAGAGATCGAAGAAAGCGATAAGGCCTGGGCAGCCTTGTATGTTTTGTAGTAAGTAATAATTGTTTTTTTTTGTTATGTATTTTGTGGTGTAGAGTAAAGTATAATATATGTATAAATAAATAAATTAACCTTTTTCTGGATCCTTCTAGGCGAAAGTAACAGATCGAAAGTAACATAAATACTATCAAGTTATCGATTCTCAGCGTCCTTCACTCCGCTCATAGGCCCAGTACAGAGCTCATCTAAAATGTCAAATATTATAATTTCGAAACGTTTGCAAATGCAAGTGTGTATCTCAAAGTGTGTGTGACTCTCAAGATAAGTTTTATGACCAAATAATACCGGCTTATTATAGTGCGGAGGATCTTTGACAGTCGTTACGGGTAGTCAGAAGCCCAGTCTTACCAAGGGGTATCGTATTACTCTGTAACTGGGTTGTGGAGGTCAGATAGGCTATCGCTCCATGTAAAATACTGGAATTCTGCTGCATCCGGTTAGACTGGAAACTATTGCCGCCTTTTTGATATTCACGGAAAGGTGAGATAGATTATATACAGGATTACTTTTCAATGACCAGCCAAATTTAAGGGTGTGGTACAGACCATCAAACTGAACAACTTTCTCCATGGGATCAACATCGTAATCGCGAATAAAAATTCAGCCGTTCCATACGTTTAGGTCGAGTAGGTATGAAGTTTTCTATGGGACAGTTGATAAATTTTTCGCGATACATAATGCAATGCAGCTACTTACATATACATCGCTTTCTATAGGTTCTCCCTGCTTATAATCTTCATCCCCGCTGTGCATGGTGTATGACTGTAAGTGCTCGGTCATGTGATTCAATAGCTGATCTTGTAGATGAAAAGCTGGAAAAAATGGAAAAATAAACCGTTAACAAAAAGCAGACGTCTTACCGGTAAGTGGTCACCGCCGCTTATGTAAATTTGCAGGCGCGGATCTAGGTTTTCGCTGAAGGGGAAGAGGAGGGGGGATTTCTCAAGTTTTAAAAAAACATTCGGCACCTATTTTCCCTAAATTCGAGAATGTGCCCCCTTTTCGAGGACGACTACGAAATAAATAAAGTCCTCCAGGTGGCATTTCGGCCACGGCGGCCAATCTCAACGGAGAATAGCCTTCGGCGCGGGAGATATTATAGTGCACAAGTGTGCGCGCAGACACAGGTGCACTCCCTCTTCCCTCACTCTCATAGTCGGATGGGACGGCATTCCGACAAATACTGAGTAATATACTATACTATACTATACGCTACTATACTATATGAGTATGTACTTACACAAAGTAAAATACAGGTTATAAAATTACTACCTCTGACAAAAGTAACTCAATAGCAACCATATGATTACAAAAATAAAGATCATTGTGATTTTGACTGACTTGTCAGCAGCAGCAACTCAACAGCAACGTTATTGTAATGACAATATACACTTGCGTGCAAAAAATCGGCCCACCTCATGCTCTCCATTTGAGACGCGATATCTCAAAAATCGTAATGAATATAATTTATTCTTTTACTAGCAGCGCCCCGCGGTTTCACCCGCTTTAGTTTAGATCCTGTGGGAATATTGGGATAAAAATTATCCTATGTTTATGTTAATCCTGGTTATAAACTATCTGTGTGCCAAATTTCATTCATGTCATTTTGTGCATTCAATTACGAGCAAAAACCTTTTGTAATCAGTATTGCTTACCTCCCATAACATACGGCGTGATAATATGTAGCCTAAAGCCTTCCTTGGTTTACAAAGAACATTTTTGCTGAATTTCAATTCAATCTATCCAGTAGTTTTGGCGTGAAGCCGTACCATACACACAGACAAACAGACAAAAATTCTAAAAATTCACTTTTTGTCATCAGTTACGTTTTTTTAACAAAAGCCACTTATTTTTCTCGAAAATTCTCAATGTACAGTATTTCTTTCGTTACTGTTTTATTATAATTATTATGTATTATGTATATGTATAGATATTGTGTTAAGGTAGGTTTATTTGAAAGGTACAGTTTATTTGGATATACAAAATATTCTGTTCAAGGCAATATTTTCTCTTTTTCTCATTTTTGCTCGGAAAAAGTGCGTGATTGACAAATCAATGAAATTATTGTTTAATCAAAATTGAACGTGACTTTGTTAACGGATTTAAAAAAAGGAGGTTCTTTATTCAACACCCATATTTATAAGTTCGTGATTTTTTCAAAAACTAATTAATCAGTTTTGATAATTCTTTCACTAATGTAATCTACATACTTTTAGGAAGGGTTTAGTTTAGTTTAGTTTAGTTTAGTTATACAATACATTAGGTTATTGTTAGTAAAACTTGTTGAATTATATTTTTCAAATCGAAGAGCATGGGGTGGGTCGATTTTATTGCACACAAGTGTAGATCACAATGGTGTTGACAGTTATGCAATATCAGAAGTAAAATAACTTTGAAAGGACTGTCTTAATACTCTACATTTTAGCTAGATCCGCTCGTTCTTGCATTCCGTTAGTAAGATCACAATGGGAGCGTAAACTTCTGAGCCTGCGCGGTGCGGGAGGGTGATAGTTGTCACAAGTTGACGAATCACTGAGCTCTCGCGTCACTTCACCACACCCCTCCCGCAGAAAGCTGCTACCTCAGGCAACGTCACAATTAAGCGGTCGGCCTATAGTTTATAGTTCTCGGTAATACATGATATCTAATATATAAAATTCTCGTGTCACAGTGTTAGTTACCATACTCCTCCGAAACGGCTGGACCGATTTGTATGAAATGTTGTGTGCATATCGGGGAGGTCTGAGAATCGGCTACTATCTATTTTTTTTTTTTTGCAAAACGACGTTTGCAGGGTCAGCTAGTACAATATAAGATAATACGTGAGAGCTGCCAATAAGCTATCTAGCACATCGATAAGTTGACACGGATGGATAAGTCTACGAGTAAAGACAGGGAAATGAAAAATTTTGTACAAACACTTTTACACGTCAATCATATTTTAAAAAATAGATGAGGTCGGCGTGTCCTATCTGACTACTCTGAGAAGAAAGGTCGAATCAAACTCTCAGAGGTCACAGTCTCTTAAAGTCCAGACATAATTTTGTAGATTTGTGTCTGAAATGGTCTTAAGAGGAAAGAAAAGGAATACTTATGTTTATGTTTATACGTCATACAAAATATTAATTATCAAAATATGTAATTGATACTCAATCTCAAACGCGGTAACAACGCAAAATTATTCGAGGAGGGATCGTCGAAAATCAATACTATACGCATAAATGCTATAATTTCGCAGTGTGCCCTAATTACACACGCGCAATGGTCCAACTGAACTAACTGCGGACTAAGTGCTACTGGACTAAGTGCGGAAACCAAACCCATAACATAGTGGCCTAATTACTCTGGAAAGGCATAAAACTATCTCAGTACAACGCCCAGTCAATTCTCCAAACCAACAACCAAAGATATTAAATTAGTAGACCAGAGGGACAATTCTCGTAATTTTAAAGAACGTTCACAGTCTGATTACAGTCTCAATCTGTCAAAAATCCTTAAAATTTCCCTACATTTTGACAAGTTTTTGACATTTGTTTGTCGCCAAGATGAGACTGCGACTAGATTTTGAACGTTTTAAATTACGAGAATTGGCCTACAGATTGCATGCAGCATGAATGAAAGCGTGCTAACTTGTTGCACTATGAGTAAAATTCACTGACATAAACAGTACAAAACAAAATGAATCTCGGCAACAAACAGTCACTGCCAGTTTCATCACTTGTAGGGGTCGTCGCCGACCCTAAAAATAATCCCGGTCTAAACCCCCCAAAGGCCCCTTCCCAAAATAAATTAGATCTCTAAAACCGTCCATAATCTAGCGTCCCTTGAACCACCCTATCCGTGCCCCCATCGTAAGGCCCATGGGGGATCGCCCCTAAAATAGGGGAGGGTCTAAAAAGGTCGACTGGTCGGTTGCTACGTGCGCATATGTGTTCGCTACGTAATTGTAAGCTGGGTACTCAATATTGATTTGGGCTGAGTTTATGCTGTACAAATTGTAGATCATACGTACTGTAACAATTTTGGGTGGCAAGTAGGTACTTTTTAATTGTTATAAGATTCGGACTGTTTTTTTTTTACATGTTTTTTAGTATTTATGTAAATTATAAAAAAAAAATATTGAATTCTTCAAGTAGCTTACGAACAGCTATTGGGTGGTATTAATTGAATTTAATTACAATATTTATTGATTGGAAGGCTATGAGAAGAACGTTTGATGATGTTGATGACGATTAAATGATATATACTAAGCTTCTGTCCGCGACTTCGTCCGCGTGAAATTTCACCCTCCCCCATTCACCCTCTTAGGGGTGGAATTTCGAAAACCCTTTCTTGTTGGATACCTAATCTTCACAAAGAACACACCCTCCAAATTTCATGTCTCTAGGATCAGCGGTTTAGGCCGTACGTTATCAGTCAGTCAGCTCAGGACTTTGAATTTTATATAATTACTAGCTGACCCCGCAAACCTCGTTTTGCAAAAAAAAAATATATATAGTAGCCGATTCTCAGACCTACCCGATATGCACACAAAATTTCATACAAATCGGTCCAGCCGTTTCGGAGGAGTATGGTAACAACACTGTGACACGAGAATTTTATATATTAGAAGATATAGATGAAGATACGGTTCTGGAGTCATTTAATATCAACAATATCAGCTACACTCAGCAGTATGTTTAGACTGGCAAGCACGCAAGCATGGGTATCCTTAAAAGTTTAAGATCCGCGATCTATTGTACCCGAGTCCCTGGGATAAAAACAAGCTTTGGTAGCAATAGCTGTAATGTGGAGATTTGCGTAGGACTCCTAGTATTTATTCTATGACCATAATACCCTCTCTCGCCCGAATCGCTGTCACCTGTTCGTCCGTAGGATCGCTGCGCTGCGCAGCCTCCAGCATATAACTCTATGGCTTGCAGTTGCAATTCCAATACATGCGCGTCCGAACGTTGTCTGGATTTTAAGTGAAAACATTTTAATTGTTGTGTTACTTGATTTCACAATATCAGTGCGAACCGCGAGATTTCGTATTGAAAGACCGACTATGACTGGGTGTTTGTTTTGTAAAAAACCGGGTAATTTGGTTATAGACCCAGACGAAGATGCATACCATGCCATAAAAAATGTGGCAGATGAACGGCAAGACGCTACTCGCGACAAGTTCTACTTCCTGTACAATGACAGTTTGTCTAGACAGTGTTTTTCGTGGCATGTCAAATGTGCCACTTCCTATATTTGTTTTGATGATCACAAACGCCGAAAAAGGTCGCAGATTGTACTCAAGCAAAAAGTTAAAGAAGAAGATGAACAAGAATTTAAACAAGCAATTAAACAAGAGATTAAAACAGAGGAACCGGATGAAGAAGTCAGGGTCAAAATTGAAGGAGTTTCTGACACACAGGAAGTTCAATATTCCGTAAAAAGAAGCATATATCCAGAAGATATTATGTTTGATTTGTAACAAACAAATGAACGTGGTACTCAGTCAAGCTCCTTCCAGAAGGTCTAGGTTGTCGGCAGCCAAAATAATTTATGATGCAGCGCACAGGAAACACGATGGCGTCTTTATAAAAATTCGTAGATATCATTCACCCAAAGATATGATCGACAAAGGCATGCATTACCACAAAGCAAGGTTCAATGGTTTTTTTTTAAATTCAATTGAGCTGTGGTCCTTTCCATGTAGGTCCTTTTGCTCATCTTTTGTTTATCAGTGTGATAGTGGAAACTTGTAAATGGCCTTCAATTACTTTTTGTTTAAGAATACTTTTTCGTGTATATTTTCCAAATAGAATAAAGTAAAATCTATACTAATAATACAGGTTTTTTTTAACGTGTTAATCTCCGAAACTACTGGTCGGATTTGACAAATTCTTTTTGCGTTTGATAGCCCAATTCTTGAGAAAGACTATAGGCTATTTAACATTACGCTAGGACCCTTAGGAGCCAAGCAAAAACAAGAAAAAAGTCAGAAAGAAAGCTGAGCGAAAACGAAGTAATAGCGCGGACAGGCTATGCGATGCCAAGGGGTGGGTCGGGGGAACACGAAATTTCACGCGGACGAAGTCGCGGTCAGAAGCTAGTAACATAAATAAAAATAACATTATGCTTGCTTGCTCACCAGTGCGTTTATTTAATCTACCATTTAACCACAATAAGTAACTTAGCTCATGCATTGCGAACAGTAGCTATGTCGCGTGTATGTATGAAATCTAGGACACCCATTACATATTTGCATACTTATTTAAGGTAAGGTAGTATGTACCTGATAATGCACACGCTTGGCGATATAAACATGGGCGAGATTTCAAGGGAGTGCCATAGATACGTCGGTAGGTTGACAATATATCAGTTACCTACACTAGCATTTTTGTATTTAGGAGACTGCCCCAGAAGGTGGAGCCATTTATCATTTATAATTCTTTCGGCTGTTTGCATGGCTGACATTTTCTCACTTGCTATACTAATTAATGATCTGAATTCTTCCTGATAAACTGGAATTTGAAGATTCTTTTCGCCGGTTCTGCGTAAGTATCGCACTTTTCTATGAAACAACGGATTTTTTTTTGATAAACTAAGAAAAAATTCTACGCTAGGGAGTATAATCATGTGCTGAATCGTGTATGGGAGCTACATCTGCCAACAAACTGCTGTGCAGTTTGGCAGAACTAAAACTCATTGTAATAAGTTGTCACCACAAACAAAACGCTTTTTCATTTTTTTTTTCATGGTTATACTTTGCGCGTCGAGGTTCCAGCCACCTTGTACCTATAGGGAAATTGCCTGCCTATAGTTAGTAGGTATGTAGTAAGTAATATACCTATACCCCCTGACTAATAAACGTATTATATCAGAGGGGCAATTCTCGTAATTTTAAGAATGTTCACAGTCTGATCTCAAGTCTCAATCTGTCAAAAAATACTTCTAATTTCCCTATATTTTAACAAGTTTTTGACATTTTTGCTTGTCGCCGAGATGAGACTGCGACTAGATTTTGAACGTTTTAAATTACGAGAATTGTCCATCAGATGAATAGTTACACATCTATTTCTCTCTTTCAGTTGTCAGTAATTTTACTTTCGAAAGAAGAAGGCAAAGTGTTGTGTATCTCTACAGACGCTATACAACGTGTAATATAGTAAGGGGGATAGTATTTATGTAACATATCCAAGATGTTACAACCAGAATGAAGCCGCATTCCGTGACGCATCATAGGCACCACATAGGCACATCTGCAGATTACCTAAGCGGCAGAGGTGCGGCCGACGCGGACTGTTGATATAAGGACCACTTTAGTAATAGCCATATTCCTGTCTATGTACTTTCTAGGTGATATTTGTCACCTTATATGGGTAAGTATCATGATTTTGTTTAAGACTACTTTGATGCTCTCGGTATCAAAGGCTCATAATTTGAGAAACCTATAATGTTAAAGCCTTCGCACTCCGCGTTTACACCTATAAGCAAGTAGTAAATACATAAATAAATCAATAATTTTATTCACCAAAATAAGTAAACATATTATTACAAAATTGAGTAATGACAATATACACTAAATAATGGCTTAAAGTTTGTACAGAGGCCAGCACATCAAGCTACCCCAATCTGTCATATTTTCCCAATTGAATATGAACCTTATTCCTTTGTTGAAAATCTATCAAAGAAATTTGACAGATTGGGGTAGCTTGATTGCTTGCTTGTACTTAACATACAAAGTTTAGGACTATCTGCATCCAAACTAGGTGGTAAGCTTGTACTCGGATTAAATTTGATCCCCATATTTAAAGTGAACATTAAACCATGTTTAAAGTTGTAAACATAGTAAGATTTAGGTATGTGGAAAGTTTGCATAATGTAGGTATGAAAAAAAATAAGTGTGGTGTGAAAGTGTGTATGTGTGTGATTCGAATGGGATGATAGTTCAATAAGAGTGAGTAAAGTAGTAGTTTGTCGAAAACATGTCGTGTATAAATCATGTCTTGACGTTGTTTCACTATTAAGTTCAAAAGTTTTTGATAACTCTTGTATTACTTTTTATACAACTACTCTTTACAACTTGTTTTAGATGCAAACGATGATCGAAAACAGTAGACACAACATGTATAAAATATATATTCTATGTTTTATGCCTTGGTGTAAACGCGGGGTAAAAGACACTTCTACCTCACTCTATGGTTATTGGGAAAAACAAGTACTAACCTAATACTACTTTGGGTTGGACTTAGACCGCTTTCACACTTAGGCGACTTTAGCAACGCGACAGTCAAAATTTCATATTATAAACTGAAGCGCGGCCTCCGCGTGCGCTCTATCGCTGATGAGTCAGTGTTGCAAGCGCACTTGATTATACAGGGTGCATTTGAAATAATGGGCATTATTTTAACCTAAGGTACTACTTATGATACTAATTGCATTAGGGCTACTATTACGCAAATCAAAAATATTATTAATGCAAGTATGGAAAACCTTAAAATGTAGTAAGTCATACAAAGTATCAAATTAGTTGCGCTTCTCGATAGCAAATGCGTAGGTACACTACGCCGTACGCGCGTCCTTGGGCGTGAATTCTTTGACCCCGCCCGACTCACGTGACATTCGTAAGTTGCCAATGAATTGATTCATAATAAATTCCAATTTTCCCTTCGTACTTTGCCGGCTTAGGACGGTCAAAACTACGTCAACTAACATACATTAGAAAAAAAACATTTACGTACCTAGCTTGTGGATTGTTTTGAAAAAACCTTATTTGTCGGTAAAGTGACAGAGGGTAAACGGGTGCTCTTCCACGAGCTTGTGCATGTGCTGGCACGTGAAAAGACGAAAAATCCAACAGGTTCTGAGTAGTTCTGGTGGAATGAGACCCCGTGAAGGAATAGGGTCGTTCGGGTAGCGCCGATGGAACATTTCACGAGTTCATACTAAATTTCTTGTGCGATCGTAAATTACAACCATTTGTGGGTATTGTTGGTTGGTGTACCTAGCCTGCACATTACGCGGTCGAGGCATCGTGTACACAAACACACACACAACACACAACTACTACACTAACACTTAATACACTGCAATCCAAGCACCGTATGACGCGAGCGGCGAGTACGGCGATTACGTCACGGGATCAATAAATCAATTACGCGTCAATGCACCTGCGCAGTCGTTATGACACTGGTTCCGGGTTCGTGACTTCGTGTTGCGGCGGGAAGCATACCCCGCGCGGGGGTGATATTCGTATTTTTGCGAGTGAGGGAGTGGGACGGAGAGAGTTCGGGGAATCCCGCCGGACGGAATGTCTTGTAGCCCATTGTTATTATTACTTGTAAGGAAAAACCCGCGCGCGCGCAGGTGGTGTTTGTTTACATTTCGTTTTGCGCTGTACTGCGCTTTAAGATTTTGATATTTCAACAATTATTGGCGTTAACGAAGTATTTTGTTTTAATTACTTTAAGTGTTTATTTGCAATAATAAGCCTTGTGCAATTTGATTTACTACATTTTTAAGGTTTTCCTTACTTGCATTAATAATATTTTTGATTTGCGTATTAATAGCCCTAATGCAATCAGTATCGTGAGTAGTGCCTTAGGTTAAAATAATGCCCATGACTTCGATTCCACCCTGTATACTGCACAATGAGCGAATTTGACACCGAACAATTAGATTTAAACTGCGGCGCAGCAGCCGCACTGCTATCGCGCGGTTGTTCATAAAATGTGAAGGCATCTGCTTCTGCCGCGCTACTGTCGCGCTGCTAACGTCCGAATGTGAACGCGGCCTTAGGAGGGGTACAAGGTTACATAAAGCCTGCCCCTCCCTTGACACCCCCAGTTACGCCTATAATAAGCAATTATGTAATTTGTGGTACAATTATAAACCTAAAACACGGCTTCATACTGGCCAGAAACAATATTTATTTCGTCTTCGCAAAAAAATTATATATATTTTTATATTATTTGGGCATGTGATACGGGAGAATGAGAAAATGTCGTGAGGAAAGTTTTGAGTATGAATGTCGAGGGCTATAAGAGTAGGGATAGACCAAAGAAACGATGGATGGACTGTGTGAATAATGATGTGGTTAGAAAGGGGGTGACTACCGAGATGACGACTAGATAATAGAGAAATGAGTAAGAAAAAGATATATTGCGGTGACCCCAAATAAATTGGGATAAGGGCAGGAGAATGAAGATGATGATTTTTTATATTACTAGCTGACCCCGCAAACGTCGTTTGGCAAAAAAGAAAAAAAAAATAGATAGTAGCCGATTCTCAGACCTAAACGAAATTGCGTCCTTGCTTTCCTATGAATTTTCAGTGGTGGCTTAGTGGAATTGTCATGGAATGCATTGTAAGTGCCGTATCTTTACATAATTAACCGACCTCAAAAAAGTACGATGTTGGAGGTGTGAAAAAGGTTTTTATATCTCCCGATAATTACGACATATCGTTCTACTTTCACGTGTCATAGTATGACATTGTGCCGATTTTGAAGTTCGAATGCGATTGCTATAGGTAGGTAACCTATCTACCTCTTCTTACTTAAAATATCATTGGTCTTCACCGGTAATCGCTACATATTCGGAAAGTTTAAGTCGACGGTGACCTTTTACCTCAGGCTAGAGAATAAGGGGTTTAGTAAAAAAGTGTTTCATACAAACATTACCCGTCACCCCCTTATCCATCTCCACCATAAAACTGGGTCGTCATGACAACGCTATCCGTGTGAAAAAAGTTGAAGTGACAGCCTTTCGATACTTGTCTACAGTTTAGGTTGTTTATGAGCGAGTCAGTGAATCTATACAAGGTGTAACATAATTAACGCAAGACCTCATACACCCCAATTAGAGTATTGAATTAAAAGCATACAATGAACAAAACTTATTTTTTTTATAGCTTGCTATTTTTATTAAGAAAATCGTGTTGACACTAGCATCACTTCGACACCTTTAAGGAAAAATATCGTAACTCATTTTAGTAAATTTTCAGGAAAGCGCGTCAAACTTATACTTTTTTATGATTATATTATAATACTAGCGGCCCGTCCCGGCTTCGCACGGGTGGAAAAAAAGCTTAAATTAATCAGTGATAATGTAGCATTCAAATGGTGAAAGAATTTTTAAAATCGGTCCAGTACTTTTTGAGCCAATTCGTTACAAACATACATACAAATCTTTCCTCATTATAATAATTATATTATTAGTATAGATTATTATAATATAATCATAAAAAAGTATGGCCATTCCCTCCTTGCCTCAAATCAAGGTTGGTTGGCATTACGACTTAACCGAAACCTGAGAGATTTTTTTTATCTTTGACGCGCTCTCCTGATTAAAAATGAGTTACGATGTTTTTCCTTGCAGGTGTCGACTTTATGCATTTAAAATTACGTGTTATTGCCTTGAAATAAGATTTAATTTTATTTGGCTCAATCGGCGGTTAGTATGAAAAAATACATAATTTTTAAAAAAATACCTATATTAAAAGTTACTGAAATCGATTACCTATGTTAAAAGTTACTGAAATCGAGATGAACAAACTACTTTCAGGACTTGCGTTTATACTGTTACACCTTGTATATCGATGCCTTAGTTCACAATTGCACTAACTACGAAATTTACATTTTTGAGGAGAGAGCTTTAAAGTTTTTTAAAGTTTAGACGAGAACAGTAGAAAATCCAAGTAAAATAACAAAAAAATATGCATCTATTCATAAGACTAGTCCTTTTACTCAATCTATCTTGATTAGTTTTACAAAAATAAAGATCATTAGTATAATACCACATTCAGGGGACATTAAACGAACTCATTTAATACAACTGTGACCCACGTTTTTGGTAGAAAGAGACGGAATAACGGTATTTCGATGCGCGGAAACGAAAGAGCATGAAATTTAGTGTATTTGGCATTAAAAAAGTAAAAATTGAAAATTTTGTAGTTAGTGCAATTGTGAACTAAGGCATCGATATATAAAGTTCAAAGTCCTGACTGACTGATATATCAACGCACAGCCTAAACCACTGGTCCTAGAGACATGAAAATTGGAGGGTATGTTCTTTGTGAAGCGTAAGAGGCGGATCACCCACTGCACCGCTTCACGCGGCGGGACGCAGATAACGCGCCACCGCGCGTGATTTTTTACATACAAATTCAATAAAAACGCGCTTCCGCGCGGGGAATTTGACTCCGTTTCCCGCGCTCCGTCGCATGAAACGTTGTAGTGGGTGATCCGCCTAAGAAAGGGTTTTTCGAAATTCTACCCTTAAGAGGGTGAAAGGGGGAAGGGTGAAATTTCACGCGGACGAAGTCGCGGGTAGAAGCTAGTCACTTATATAGTACACACACAGTTGTATTTGAACTTCAATATCATTAAATTGTGAAAGTTACAGTTGTAAAAATAACTGCACAATAACTTATTTTTACACTTAAACTTAATTTTTCAACTTTGTAGGTCTAATAGATGTTGATTTAAGAGGTGGTGTGGAAAATTTCGTGTAATAAATCACGCTAACTGCGCCCCGCGGTGTCACCTGCATAAGTCTCGATCCCGTGGGAATATCAGAAAAAAAATAATCATACGTTCTAATCCAGGTCATGGTCTACCCATGTGCCAAATTTCATCCAAGTCCGTTCAGCCGTTTTAGCGTGAAACCGTAACAACAAACATACAAAAAATCAAATCGTTCCTCTTTAAAATACATCATATTACTATAGCTGTTAATCCACAGGTGTACTTACACTTTTTTTTTTCTCCGAACTCGGCTTGGCACAATGCTATAGCAAGAAATGGACAATATTGTCAAAATTTTATATGCTTGAGTACGAGGCTTTTGACTACGTTGTATGTGTATATTTTGTCTTTTTTTATATTTTTTATTAGTAATGTGCGTTTTGTTTGTGCAGAATAAACACTTTTTCGCATATGGAAACGGTTGATTAAAAAGTAGTCCTGCTACAATATTCAATACGTCAACCAACTGTCTATCTATATACCTACAAGATAATCCTTTACTCCAAGCCATCAACCCCGAGGTATTTGACGCATCGAGAGGGGGATGTACCCCCATGACGTCAGCTGCCCATCGCAAGTAACGGGCACAACCGGTCCGCAGTTACCGACCCTACAGGCCTACAAACGAGAGGACAAGGCCAGCCCGTTCACTGCGCATGGATAGAAAGCCAGCCTATGCTGCAATATTACATGCATAATGTAGCTTTCATATCTTGATATTGCAGTGTTCTTAGGATTTTTTGCTGGAATACAAATTTGGAGACAGAAGGTAGTTAAACTGTTCCATATTCGTGCGAGCAAGTTCCACCTTCTATCTTGCCCCAATATATGTAGCCAAAGTGAGCTCTACGCTGCTACCGATAACGCCATGGAAGTGAAAAAATTTTTGACCAAAAAAAAAACTGTCGTGCCAGTGATACCAAGAAGAAGAATAAACTATCTAGTGTCGGCTCAAGCGTTTGTCGACGAAAAGCTTGCCTCTGGAACGCTTTAATAAAAACGCTGAAAAGCTTTTTAACGATTATTGATTAAGATTGACCAATCGTGTTGTATTTTCTTTTTCTTGTATTATGGTTATGCTTTTTAACGGCCTTTTTGGTATTGGTTTTTAATGTTTATCAGCGGAAACTTGTTAAAGGCCTTCAATCTTATATTCTTTAGAAACATTGTATATGCTAGCTGTAAGTTTCCCAAGAAAATAATACATAAAATAAATAAAATAAAATATGGTTTATGAGAATTGTAGTCTTTCATTTCTTGTGTTTCTGAGGGGGCGAACGTTAAAATAGAGGGAAAAAACAAAGAAGGGCGCCCTGCCAACGCGTGGGATTGGAGGGAGCGTCGAAGTTTGAAGGTTTTATTTTAGTTTCAAGTTTATAATTTAAAAGGAACATTACAAAAATATTAGATTTTCTGTTATACAGTGAATTCTAACAAAAAAGTGTAAATCTCTGAAAAGGAAAATGGTACCTATTTATTAATTTACAAGCCGCGTATCCGATGGAATTTCTCAACGACAAAAAGCACAAAATTCCGTAAAACCTTTCATCCCTTGGGGATGAATTTCCAAAAAAATCTTCCTAATGCTCACTTTCGTTTTATAAGGCACTCTTGTGCAAAATGTCATGCTTGTAGACCCAGCGGCTTTGGCTCTGCTGTTGGTGAGATTTAATTATTTTATTAATTAAGTAGATTTATAATAAATACACTGGGGATTGTGGCTAAGTAATAACAGCCACACGGGTCGATCGATCAGGTTAAGCTACGCTTGCGGCGGTTAGTCCGTGGATGGGTGACCATCGTCACATACCAAGACCGCTTGGTGTCTCGGAGAACACGTTAAGCCATTGGTCCCGGCTGTCATTCGTGGATCTTTGACAGTCGTTACGGGTCGTCAGTAGCCCGAAAGTCTGACAATCAGTCTGACCAAGGGGTATCGTATTTTCCAGTAGACTGAGTTGTGGAGGTCAGATAAGCAGTCGCTCCTTGTAAAATACGCATGCAGACTGGAAGCCGTTTCAGTTTAACCGGATGCAGCTGAATAACAGTATTTCATTGTTTCCCCAACATAGTCGGGAAAAGGCTAGGCAGATGATTATGACTAATAGTAGGTACAATTATTTACAATTCGTAATCTATGTGTGCTAGGTGCACAACTGTAGACTGCTGATATCAGTATAGCGGGAGGGGTCTGGTAGTCCGTAGACCTATTAATAAAAATGAAGAGTAAAGCTCTAAGACGAGGGTACACCGGCTACGCGGCTGGGGGATAGAGGTCACGACACGACCTTTACGACAATCCCACGCTAATTTACATAGTATTGTATCTATACTTTACATCGAAATGGGGGGAAATAGGGGAGTATTTGTGTCCCTACGGCCTTAGGCGAGCTACACGTGTTTCTTGGACGGTGCTAGAATAATATAGTTTCTCTTAAAATATTTCGTGTATGAATAGATACAACTTATATATGAGTCGTCATTTTCCCTATAGCTTCGTCAGCCCAAAGCACGTTATCGTAAAATAAAAATCATAAAATCCAAACAAGAAATACCAGATTTGAAATTCAATTGATCATTTTTACATTTATCAAAATCTGTCAATTCGTTACGAAACGAGGGGACATCCCTACCTACCCCCATTCTTGTAGACGACCATATTAAAGTGTCCCCTTTTCGACGTTGCGTTCGTCGCAGTGGGTTAAAAGTACGTTAAAGTTGGGGACAAGTAAAATATAACTAAACAAGTAAAATATAATCTTAACCGTTCTGAAACCTTATTGAATTTGTACTGGGTACACAAACCTTGCTCCCGACGGAGTTTTCCATCGGCATAAATGACGAAGTTCATACAAACTTTCATCCCCTACTTAAGCCCCTTAGGGGATGAGTTTTCAAAAATCCTTCCTTAGTCTCATCTTCGTTATATAAGGAACTCTTGTGCAAAATTTCTAGCCTAGACCTAGGTTCAGGCTGTGCGTTGTCTGTCAGTGAATGAATGAATTTAAGATTTTTATTAAATATATACTTAATATAATATTTAGGTACTTGAATTCTTAGATTCTTTTACTTGATATAAATAATATATTGGTTGGACTGTGTCATAAAGGTAATTTAGGTACTCATTTGTTTTAGTGGCTTTACCATCATCTCATCTTAGCTGAAGTTGTCAATTATCGTCACGCGAAACGTATCTTTTAGGAGTGAATTTAAACCACAATATAATCAGCCTGTAATATTCCCACTGCTGGGACACAAGCCTCCTCTCAGTGAGAGTAAAAACCACATAACGATGGGTTGAAAATCTGATATTACAAGGAATCCAAACAAGTCTGGAAGAGCTGTTATCGATTCTAAAGTTATGATATAGCTAACTCCGACCTCTTTATTTTGCAAACTTTTATGTGGGTTTTAGACGGGTTGTATTCAAAACCGGGGGATAAATTACTGCCAAGACAAACCATCCTTCACGAATGTAACTAGCGGATAACGAAATAGAAGTAGATGTAAATAGTCAAACATAAAGAGGCATCCTCGGAATACTTTGACCTACGAATTTAACAAAAACCTTCTTTTAAAAATCCCCTTTTCATTATTTAGCCCCCGAAGTAAAACTCATCCTTTTTGGAGCCGTGAAACTTTAGCAAACCCTTGGCACATTTATTCCGAAATACTCTGAATACCCAAGACCCATAAAAACCGATACAAAGGGGAGGGGGACCCTTTTAGCTCGCCCAAAATAAAAAGATATAGCAAAAAATGGAGGGGCTGGGGTTGCTCCCTAGTGACTCAAAATGGGAGACACAAAAAACTATAATATTCCTGTGACGGGGTGCGCGTTTTATAAAATACAATAGGAAAATTATAAAGGTATTTAACCTGGTCTCGCGAGTTATTCGAATATTTACTACAAAACTTCTTTGTTAAATAGGTGTATCATTTATATAAACAAGAATCAATCTATTAAAAAGAAAATTAAGGGTTACAGAATAGGTATTACAGATAAAAAATATATCGGTTTTCTAAGAATGAAGGCTAGGCCGGTCCCGCAGGAAAACAAGATAAGATTTTACATGAAATTACAATTGAAGCTGTAAGAAGAATAAAATGCGGCATAACATAATCTTGAAAAACGTTAGGTCCTCGACGACACAAGAGGATAAAGATGAAACGTACCAAATGATATCACCCCCTACTCAATGAAGCGACAATGAAATCTAAATCAAAACATGATGACAATAAAGTCAGTTTTCCTCTACAACACTATTTTTAGTAAGAAAAGTTTTTTTTTTCGTTTCTGGCTACCATCTGAGTCAGACCTACCTGCGCTAAGTGTAAAAACTTTTTGGATTGAAAGGTCCCCGCTGAGTCATCGAAGACGTACTGTTCGTTATAAAGGAGAATATTACAAAGTTAGCGTGGGATCATAAATGGAGGGGCGCAAGCCTTCTACCCCTTGTTTATAAATAGAAATGTATGGCTTTACACGAAGCATGCTGCTGAATCGTTCTTGCTAACTATAATTTTTATTACATTTGAAATGATATTTGAAGTCGGATCATCATATATTGACTTGAAAACAACCGACCTCAAACAAAAAAACACTACAAAGTGTAAAATAACTTTAATTTTAATTTCGGAAGTCGGTGTCTTTGGTTTTGTATTTACGTTTTTGCCACCGACTTCCAAAATTAAAGTTATTTTACACTTTGTAGTGTTTTTTTTGAAGTCGGTTGTTTTTTTTTTTTGTTAAAAAGTTTTTATTTTTTACTTTTTATAGTCAGAGTGCATCTCATGACAATTCGAATAAGCCCAAACACGGCTAGAATACATGGTTTTATTACGAAGTTCCGGTACCTACCTTCCAGCTTCATCATCAGATCGGTTTGATGGTACCATTTTCGTCAGAACCATTTATTTAAATTTGCTTCGTCATAGTCGCTTAACTATCTTAATCGAGATATCTTATCGCCACCCGTGAAATACTTATTATCATTGAAGGATTCCTGTGGCTATCTGTGGTCTCCTTCATCAGTTCCACTTCACCAAATTATACTTTTTGAATGCAAATGCTTGACATGTTAATGAAAATACCAAAATTGCTATATGTATGCCTATAATATTTGAGGAGTTCCCTCAATTCCTCATGGATCCCATCATCAGAACTGGATTTTGACAAGAATGGGACCAATCTGGAAGCAAATCCTTTCAAATAAAAAAAGAATCCAAATCGGTTCATAAATGACGGCGTACTGAGGTAACAAACATAAAAAAAATACAACCGAATTGATAACCTCCTCCTTTTTGAAGTCGGTTAAAAATTGTAAGAAAACGCAGTTACGTATAGTAGGTAAACTAGGTAAGTATCTAAAAACCGAAATACTTTGGTACGCACGGCTACACATCAAGCTATACATATTAATAACAAAAAAAAAACCACCAACAAGAAAAACCTATACAATGCGAGGTCAGCTAAAACTGGAAATGTATAGCTTGATGTGTAGCCATGTGTACAGTATTTCTGGTATGAAGCCTTGATACCCATTTTTGGCTCGCTAACGATTTGGGGGGTGTAACCACACCCCCAGCCATGACCTTGGCTTTGGCACTTCGGGCTCGCGTTCAAATATTTTATAAATAATAAACGGCTGTACTTTGCCTCTTGCGAATGTCAACCTATCGACCTCTGATAAAATAACTTACACTCAAGGGCACATAATATGTAGGTATACGGTTACCTAGCTAAAATACAAACGCATTTTAAAACATAAGCAGGTACGCACGGCTATACAGGGTGGAATCGAAGTCATGGGCATTATTTTAACCTAAGACACTACTCACGATACTGATTGCATTAGGGCTATTAATACGCAAATCAAAAATATTATTAATGCAAGTAAGGAAAACCTTAAAAATGTAGTAAATCAAATTGCACAAGGCTTATTATTGCAAATAAACACTTAAAGTAATTAAAACAAAATACTTCGTTAACGCCAATAATTGTTGAAATATCAAAATCTTAAAGCGCAGTACAGCGCAAAGCGAAATGTAAACAAACATCACCTGCGCGCGCGCGGGTTTTTCCTTACAAGTAATAATAACAATGGGCTACAAGACATTCCGTCCGGCGGGATTCCCTGAACTCTCTCCGTCCCACTCCCTCACTCGCAAAAATACGAATATCACCCCCGCGCACCCCGCGCGGGGGTGATATTGCTTCCCGCCGCAACACGAAGTCACGAACCCGGAACCAGTGTCATAACGACTGCGCAGGTGCATTGACGCGTAATTGATTTATTGATCCCGTGACGTAATCGCCGTACTCGCCGCTCGCGTCATACGGTGCTTGGATTGCAGTGTATTAAGTGTTAGTGTAGTAGTTGTGTGTGTGTTTGTGTACACGATGCCTCGACCGCGTAATGTGCAGGCTAGGTACACCAACCAACAATACCCACAAATGGTTGTAATTTACGATCGCACAAGAAATTTAGTATGAACTCGTGAAATGTTCCATCGGCGCTACCCGAACGACCCTATTCCTTCACGGGGTCTCATACAACCAGAACCACTCAGAACCTGTCGGATTTTTCGTCTTTTCACGTGCCAGCACATGCACAAGCTCGTGGAAGAGCACCCGTTTACCCTCTGTCACTTTACCGACAAATAAGGTTTTTTCAAAACAATCCACAAGCTAGGTACGTAAATGTTTTTTTTTTAATGTATAAATGATAAATGATAAATGATTTTATTTCTGTAAGTAGGTTTGAACAAACACTTTTACACGTCAATCATATTTTTTTTTAAAACGAGATGAGGTCGGCGTTTCCTATCTGACTACTCTGAGAAGAAAGGCCGAAACAAACTCAGAGGTCACAGTCTCTTTTAAAGTCCAGACATAATCTTGGTGAGATCATGTGGAGACCATGTAGATTGGTGTCTGAAATGGTGTATGTTAGTTGACGTAGTTTTGACCGTCCTAAGCCGGCAAAGTACGAAGGGAAAATTGGAATTTATTATGAATCAATTCATTGGCAACTTACGAATGTCACGTGAGTCGGGCGGGGTCAAAGAATTCACGCCCAAGGACGCGCGTACGGCGTAGTGTACCTACGCATTTGCTATCGAGAAGCGCAACTAATTTGATACTTTGTATGACTTACTACATTTTAAGGTTTTCCATACTTGCATTAATAATATTTTTGATTTGCGTAATAGTAGCCCTAATGCAATTAGTATCATAAGTAGTACCTTAGGTTAAAATAATGCCCATGATCTCAAATGCACCCTGTATATCAAGTTATACCACAGAATAACTAATAATACTTAGTGCTATACATAACCAGTATAAGCTGAATTCTGATTGTACGAAAAAGCTATACAATGTGAGGTCAGCTAAAACTGGAAATGTACCTATAGCTTGATGTGTCGCCGTGTGTAAACAAATACAAATGTCAAAAAAGTGGCTTATAATAATGTTACCCACAGTTAGTCCGGCCCTCGAGAGGAGGCGTTCTTAACACCTGTCAGTTTCACACAAACGAATACTTGTTTTGCGAATTTGATCTTTATTAGCTACTAGAATTGTCGCACTGACTGTTCTGTTATTTGCCAGTGAGCCACAAACTAGACAGTCAACCTGCCGGTCGATTCTGTAAAAATCTCACCGTGAAAACTTAGCTCACCGTGAAGTGAGTTTGTTTTTTCTAGGAATTGACACTATTGACAGCTAACTCCACGCTCACTTCACCTAAGTTTTCACGGTGAGATTTTCACAGAATAGCACCGCTTTATCTTTAATACCTCACAATTTCAATAGACCTCTGAATATCCCTAACATCGTAAGTCTTTGACTGTACATTTTTATTCCCAGCCAGCCCAGTAAAACCGTTTGAAAAGCAACCCTCCCCTTTTTTTCTATCTAAAATAAAATATGAATCTACACGTGCACGACCATCGTAAGGAGGGTTGACAGAGCGTCAGGGGAGGGCTGAGCGAAACTTTGGGGCTCTTAGGCTCGTCGAATAAGTTTATCGAAAATGCATGCTATACGGATACCGTGTTAAGTAAGGGAGAGGATAGGTCAAATAATTATTTATATTTAGAATCCATACTAATATTATAAACCCTAAACGTCTCACGCCTAAACCACTGAACGGATTTCGATAAAATTTGGCAAGGAGGACATCCTGGCAAAGGACATAGGCCACAAAGGACACAGGGAGACATACTTTTTGTCCGACATTCATGCGGGAGAAGCCGCGGGCAGTCGCGAAATGCGAAAGTAAGTCTGTCTGTTTCCTTTTCAGGCAGATGTGGCACATGGATAGACCATGAATGACATGGAATAGGATATTGGATATTTTTTATACCGGTAGTACGTTCCCGTGGAACATTTTCCGATTTCGACATCAGGCGGGCGAAGCCGCGAACAAAAGTTATATCAAAAAAGCTTTAACCTTTGTTCTTACAGTGAATATTGCCCTGACGGGAGAGTAGTATGTACTCCAAAATGGTACGGGACATTAAGACCCAAAAACCCTTATTATTATAACCCTTTTCCACTTCAGTCAGCATTATCGTGGCATGCCTGCTCCGGCCACGACTGCCTAAGCCTCCCCCATTCCGGGAAAATTGTCGTAATCGCCACGTTCGCGTTTGACGAACGGGTTGCGCACTACGGTATTATTAAATGTCCGTGACTATCGCTGGACCACCAATGCCAAACGCTTCCATATTTGGTAAATAATTAGTACTTATTTGGTACTAATTAGTACTCGAACAACAAAATTGGTACCTTAGTAGTTTCGAGAAAATTGTCTTTGAAGTTAGTGTGGCGGTAGTCACGCTCTCTTCAGCGGGACCACCATGAGCACCGAAAAAGGGGGCATGCTACAGCTATTCTAAGTATACAAGTAATTAGTACCCTTATATGTAATTCATTGCAGAAAAAAAAAACAGAACTGAAACATTTGTATTTACCGAGAAATCAACGATGATAACTTTCGCGCGCTCGTTCAACAGGACCACGATTTCTTTCATGGTAAGGTTCCCAATGTTCTTTGGGAAGTAATCACAGATTTTTAATAGCGAAATCTTGAAATTAACATTTAACACCGTGACAACCGCCACCCCACCATTGGAATGGTATATCTCGTAAACCACTGGAGTACTAATTTTGTATTTTGGGTACTAATTTTGAATTTTGTGTATTAATTTTATCTTGCAGGGTACTAATTTCCTATGTAAGTCTGAGGAAAGCGGTAAGCTCATCAAACTTGGAATTAACATTCAAAGTAGTGGTCTTGCTGAACGCTCGTTCAGCAAGACCACAACTTTGAATACGCGAAAGTTATCATATTTTTCTCGATAAATACAAATGTTTCAGCTGTGTTTTTTTTTTTACGAAATGAATCACATAATAAGGGTTCTAATTATTTCTATACTTAGAATAGCTGAAGCATGCCCCTTTTTTCGGCGCTCATGGTGGTCCTGCTGAAGGGAGCGTGACTACCGCCGGACCACCTTCAAAGTCGATTTTCTCGAAAACTACTAAGGTACCAATTGATTACTAATTATTTACCAAATATGGAAGCGATTGGCGTTGGTGGTCCGGCGGTAGTCACGGACATTATTATTAACCGTGGTAGGTCGCTACTATGTTATCCTCACTTCGAATGTAGACCCCCCCCCCCCCCCGCCTGCCTTTCGAAGAAGGGACGTAATTGAAGGACGGGTAGCCGATAAGTTACTTATTTATATGTTGCTGATGACAGCTAGAGCTTTGCTCGGATACCTTATGACACTGTACGTACTAACGTAGGTGGGTATATACCTAAATGTAAAAATAACATGCCTGTAAGTATCCTGTATTCCCCGAGGGGGGAGAAGTGGAGATGTGTTTTCGCCGGTTTTGTTTCTCTTGTAATGGGGGGGATCCTATTGCCGCAATTAGGGACTATTTGTGAACATCTACATAATTATATCTAATACATAATGTATGTTAAAACAAAGTCGCTTTTCGTGTATGACCACTTATTATGTCAGATCTTCTAAAATCTAAATTGTTACACAATGGATTTTGGTGTAGTACCTATTTACTGTCATTTAATTTTAGAGTATTTATTCTGAAAGGTGATTTATGTGTGGGTTTGTGTAATACATTAGTAAGTTCCATTTAGAAATCTCGATGTCCTAAATATCGCCATTGTACGATTGCACCCGTGCGAAGCAGGACTCAAGACGTTGCGTTCTCCGTACCACCTATGGACATAAGATTAGTTCGGGGCCAGAACCACCCGAACTAAGAACGATTGACAACACGATTTGATGGTGTCGTCCTTACTCCCGATTTGTTTTTACCTTTTTTTTTTGAGGATGGGAAATCATCAAATGACCCCTCCCGCTCTGGGTGGAGCAGAAGGGAGTGCCAGACTCTTACTGACTAAAACCCACCGTTCCGGGGCAGCGGTAACCCTTTCGGACAATCCCGCTGCGATTTGTTTTTACCTGTCCGAAAAATTTAATTAATCGGGAATAGAGTATCGAACTACTTTTTGATGGGCCCGTATCTTTTGACTGACTACGCCCCATCCCAATTACCTGTCTATCACCAGTTTTGGCATACTGGAGTTGGAAAAACATATCCATCTCTGGTTTTAACGACACAATAATATATATTATGCTCATATGCTGGCAGTTAAATTATATTGGCTACCATCAGTAGCGATCTGTCAATAGGTTATTGGGTTCGGCCTTTAGAGAGTAGGGCCCCCTGGGGCAGGTTGTACCTCGTTAGTAAAATTACAATAACTTACTCCAAATCCTATTTTTAAAATACTATCATTATAAAATATTGAAAACTTACCTATCCCGCACAAGGAGCACACTTTGTCCTTCTTCATATGCGTCCAGCTATGTATTTTGAGGGCTTCTTTCTTCTTGAACGATTTCTTGCACACAAGACATATGAACGGCCTCTCTACTGGCTCTTCTGGAATGATGTACTTTTCTTCTGGTACCTTAAAAATATATGTTTCTGTTAACTTGCGCGCTTTTATAAAAGCTACAAATCTTCTTCTTCTAATATGTCGGTTCCTCTACATAGGATCATGATTACACATAGTTTCAGATACACCTATAGAAAGTGCAATCCACGAAGACGCGCCCCACTCTTCTTCCGAATCGCTAGTGGTTATCGCTAGTTAAATCCTCTAGTGTTTTAGTTTTTTCGGTACAAACTAATTACCCACTAATAATAATTGTATTAACAAAATTAAAACACTAGCGGAATGTTGCACACTCGTGCTGTAAGCATTAGGAAAAAGAGTGGGGCGCGTCTTCGTGGATTGCACGATCTGTAATGTGAGCGCAGAATTGAGTTACGGGTAAAGTAGAGAAATAACTCCTCCTTCTTCTTCTTCCTTATTTAAAGTCCACACTGGTTATTGTTATTGAGTTAACTATAGGGACATTACTTAACACTACAGAACTAATCCTACTAATATTATAAACGCGAAAGTTTGTGAGGATGGATGGACGTTTGTTACTCTTTCACACAAAAACTACTACGGATTTTGATGAAATTTTACTGTAATATAGCTTATACATCAGAATAACACATAGGATACATTTTATCCCGATATTCCTGCGGGATCGACACTTCTTCGGGTGAAACCGCGGGGCGCTGCTAGTACTCTTTATAAAAATCAATGTTTGTTAACGCATCCGATATTATCGACTGATAATAACGCGCCTGCGGGGGTCATCAGCTGTCCCATTTCAAAACCTAGTAAGGGACATTTTTTTTTTAATCTTTTTATTGCATAATCTTGCTAACCTAGACTAAGTTAGCAAGATTATGCAATAAAACAATTAAAAAAAAAAATTCTCTTACTAGGTTTTGAAATGGGACAGCCGTCATTAGTCCAGTTGCGATAAAACTTTGTCAACTTATTGCTGGCAGTTACACGAAGGATAAAGTCATAAATAAATAGTTAATTGCGGGGGTATTTAAAAAAAATCCATAGTATTGGTCACTTTGGAAGTTTCGTATAAGGATTCTTTAGCCTTAAGATTACTTAATACATGGTCAAATTAAAATTACCTCAATGGTCAAATTCAATGAACTATAACCACAGAACCGATTGATCTATAGTCGATACCTACAATATATAACAAAAATATCGATACCCATCACTTCTGTGAAGTTTCGTCAGTTCATTTAATTTTACCCTGTATCTTTGTATGTATATCATGAAAACTACATATTTAAACACACTTAGGGCTGATTTTTCCATCGCCAGATAACTTTTATTCGAGGAATAAAATTGACGTTTGACAGTTTTTGTATGAAATAACTGTCAACATTTCAAAATTATTCCTCGAATAAAGTTATCAGATGATTGAAAAATCAGCCACAAGAATCACTAAAGCATAGTCTTTTTTTTCATCGCAGATGGCGTTTTTCCTGCTTCATCGGTCAACGATTCGCACAGATGCTCCGAGCCGGCCTAAACTGATCAAAACAAGGCTGGCGCGCCTGTAGGGGGATTTAAACGGGGTTCGAGAAAGGGCGTCGCCGGGACGAATATGGAGGCGAATAGGATTTGAAGCGACTTATGCTCGCTTAACCCAAACCTAGATTTCACATACTGGGTTTATCAGAAAGGTGTGGTCAGATTCAAGGGTGTGGTACAGACTATCAAATTTAACAACTTTCTACATGGGATCAACGTGATGGCTTTGTGATGGGTATTTAGACCGTGTGCTTTAATTAAGCATTTTAGGGCTACATTGTCAAACAAAGAACTCGGCTTGGCCATGGCCCGTATGGAAAACTTAGTGAATTCTGAGTTTACAAAAAGAAAGAACATAAAGATTCGTAGTTATCTATACTAATCTATACTAATATTATAAAGAGGAAAGATTTGTATGTTTGTAACGAATTGGCTCAAAAAGTAATGGACCGATTTTAAAAATTCTTTTACCATTTGAATGCTACATTATCACAGATTAATATAGGCTTTTTTTAATTGCAAGAAAAAAATTAAATAGTTAAAAAATAAATGTCCACCCGTGCGAAGCCGGGACAGGCTGCTAGTATATTATATTAATACAGCTTAGATTCTATGTTTTTCTTTTCATTACTTTCTAAGCCGTATAAAGTAAAATAAATGAATTATTAAAAATGAATAGTGACGCTCCCTCCTCTTCCCCTACATATAAAACGGGGATGATTTCTGTTTTATTTCCATCTCTCTTGTCCCTCCTCCCACCGCGCTTTTCGACGAATCGTTATTTCAAAACAATTGGAGCTTTTATATAAACACTTTTTCGCTAGATTGATCAGTCTACGAAATAATAAAGTTTTATCATGGCTCAGGATGGAGTTGAGTGGAAAAAGGAAAGAGGGACCTTTGCTCTGCAGTGGGACAATGCTAGCCGATTATTTATTTTTCACTTCAGTAGCTCAAACATGTAGGTTTTGCTGCCTGAAATCGGTGAGCAAAATCCGATTTTGCTCACTGAGTGAGACAAAGTAACTTTTTAATTTTTTTTTTCAGAAAGCCGCGAATATCTTATTCAGCCTTGGGTTAATGATACAATTCGAAACATTCACACTCTATCTCTTTCCCGCCATTAGAAAGAGAGACAAAGACCAGCCCTTTCAAAGTTCCGATTTTGAATTCGACCTCAAAAACAAACACGTTCGGAATTTCGTACGAACTAAAAAAATTTAGCAAAAAGCTAATTATGTCTTTTAATGTAATTTATTGAATTTTTAACTTATTGTTGTATTTAAACGAAAATAAGTATTTACTGCAAATAAAACTGATATTTAACCTGTAAATATTTATTTCTAGTTTCAATAATATTACATAATCTAATTATTTTGAATAATAAAATATCATGGGTGTTATTTCCGAACACGCTTTAATTTATCTCATAGTGTTATCGCTGCTGAAGTGAAAAGTTATGTGTGTTACACGAGAGCAAAGTTTTTTGCATCTCGTGCCTTTGAATCCCTCGCCACACTCAGGATTCAAAATCAGCACTCGCAGCAAAAAACGACTTTGCTCTCTTGTTGCACAAATAACTATAATTATGATGGAAAACTAAAAGAGCAATATCAACTTGGAGCAAAAGCCATTAGTGGATTTTTTATAACACTTATCATCAACAGTGTACCAAGGCGTAAAATATGAGCCATCGAGCTTTAGAAGAAGTCGCCAAACAGGTAAGATGACGACGCTCTAAAGGCTCCCGCAGACACACGCGACGCGACTCTAGTAGCTATTTCTATGAAAGCTTAATAGAAATTGTTTTACCAGATCGCGTTGAACCGTCGGGCCCCGCCAGTCTGCGGGAGCCGTAATGCTCTACAAGGCCGTACTTTTCTAAAACTTGATGTGCTATGTTTACAGTATGTTGCAAGCATTTAAAATATTATAATTATGATGACTTTGTGTCCGACTTAAAAGGCTAATAATAATAATGATGTCTCCATAAATCCTTTCCTTACCTCCATCTCTTCATGATGCTGCCCCAACACAATGGGACTGCTGTACTCATCGATGATCTCCTGCTTGATGTCCGCTAGCTGGTCGCTGCCCAAGTCCATATACCCCTGGTCATCCACGACTTCCGCATTCTCCTCTATGAACACTTTCGTGTGCGTTTGTAGGTGTTTTCGTAAGTGGTCTTTGCGGTAGAATGCTAAAAAAAAATTTTTTGACGTGATATAAAGACTGCTGCTGACTGCGACTACTATTACATACATTGTGATAGGAACGCGCCTGGCCAGGGCCTGTACGGTACAGGCCCTGGCCAGGCGCGTTAGCAGGTACAGGCTGTACCTGCTGATCGATTCTGTAAAAATCTCACCGTGATAACTTAGGTGAAGTGAGCTATCAATAGGGGCAATCCCTAACATTAGGTGGAATAACAGCTCACTTCACGTCGATTATTAAAAAAAAAGCTGTTCCATACATTTTACCCGCGTAGGTATTGTACTTTTCTGTGAAACAGCAGATTTTTTTTTATAACCGACGAAGAATTTCAACGTTTAGAAATCATGTACAGACGCCAACTCATCAAGCTACTACGATCTGTCAAATTTCTTTAATATATTTTCAACCTTATCGCTAAAGCATTAGATTCAAGGTTGATTGGGAAAATTTTACAGATTCGGGTAGCTTCATGTGCTGGCGTGTGTACCAGTACCTGCCACCCTGTATGCTCTATTCGAATTGAAGCGAAATCACGAGTAGATAGTAGTTTTTAGGTGATAACTACAGAAACAATGATTAAATTTGTAGAGGCACATGCAAAAAAAGGAGTCGGACATTTCTACCTTTCCCGACATACGGGCGAAGATAGCATAACTGCTGTTAATACGTCAGAATACTCAATAACCTTATTTTTTTATAACAATGGGGGTTTAATGGGTAGGTTATAATATAATCTATTCTTGTCACTTATACAACGCAATAAAACAACATTGGACTAGCCTAAGCCCACGATCGCACGGACGGACGTAAAGATATCGCGGCGGGTTTTATCGCGCACTGGATCTTCAACCTTAGGTGTTGATCCGAGCATTGAGAATCCAACAGGAGCGCATCCCAGCGCGTCAAAAAACACACTGTTGGATTTTCATCTCTCGGCGCTATGCAGTGCGATCAGTGCTATCAGTGCTATCAACATTTCAGTGAATGTTTTATGCATTTTAATTTTCTATATCCATTCCATACACATTAATATAAATTAAAGTCGATTATGCCCTGGCTGGGCCCGGTTAAGCAGACGACAACCTCACAGGTTGAACTGCGAGATTCCCATTTATACAGGGTGGAATCGAAGTCATGGGCATTATTTTAACCTAAGGCACTACTCACGATACTGATTGCATTAGGGCTATTAATACGCAAATCAAAAATATTATTAATGCAAGTAAGGAAAACCTTAAAAATGTAGTAAGTCAAATTGCACAAGGCTTATTATTGCAAATAAACACTTAAAGTAATTAAAACAAAATACTTCGTTAACGCCAATAATTGTTGAAATATCAAAATCTTAAAGCGCAGTACAGCGCAAAGCGAAATGTAAACAAACATCACCTGCGCGCGCGCGGGTTTTTCCTTACAAGTAATAATAACAATGGGCTACAAGACATTCCGTCCGGCGGGATTCCCTGAACTCTCTCCGTCCCACTCCCTCACTCGCAAAAATACGAATATCACCCCCGCGCGGGGTATGCTTCCCGCCGCAACACGAAGTCACGAACCCGGAACCAGTGTCATAACGACTGCGCAGGTGCATTGACGCGTAATTGATTTATTGATCCCGTGACGTAATCGCCGTACTCGCCGCTCGCGTCATACGGTGCTTGGATTGCAGTGTATTAAGTGTTAGTGTAGTAGTTGTGTGTGTGTTTGTGTACACGATGCCTCGACCGCGTAATGTGCAGGCTAGGTACACCAACCAACAATACCCACAAATGGTTGTAATTTACGATCGCACAAGAAATTTAGTATGAACTCGTGAAATGTTCCATCGGCGCTACCCGAACGACCCTATTCCTTCACGGGGTCTCATTCCACCAGAACCACTCAGAACCTGTTGGATTTTTCGTCTTTTCACGTGCCAGCACATGCACAAGCTCGTGGAAGAGCACCCGTTTACCCTCTGTCACTTTACCGACAAATAAGGTTTTTTCAAAACAATCCACAAGCTAGGTACGTAAATGTTTTTTTTAATGTATGTTAGATGACGTAGTTTTGACCGTCCTAAGCCGGCAAAGTACGAAGGGAAAATTGGAATTTATTATGAATCAATTCATTGGCAACTTACGAATGTCACGTGAGTCGGGCGGGGTCAAAGAATTCACGCCCAATGACGCGCGTACGGCGTAGTGTACCTACGCATTTGCTATCGAGAAGCGCAACTAATTTGATACTTTGTATGACTTACTACATTTTAAGGTTTTCCATACTTGCATTAATAATATTTTTGATTTGCGTAATAGTAGCCCTAATGCAATTAGTATCATAAGTAGTACCTTAGGTTAAAATAATGCCCATGATATCAATTGCACCCTGTATAAAAAAATAATAATATAGTCGCATTTCGTGTGTCTGTGGGACCGCGTTGTTCTTGTAAACTGCGCAACGGATTTTGATGCAGTTTTCACCATAATTTAGAGAACTTATTTCGGAAGATTTATGTGTATAATACAATAACATTAAAACTACATAAAATAAATAAATCTCGATATTTTGTAAAGTTGTATAAACCGTACGACGCATGGGCGGGTCGCTAGTATTATTATGTTATAGGTTGCATCAGTTAGTCAGGTAGTCAGAGGGGTTGGTCATGAGATTCTATCTATTCAATTGTAAACAGATTTCAAGGATAACAAGGGTGAGATAAAAACGGATATTATTATTATTACACACACCCTTTGTATGACCTTCAGCCCTTTACATGTTATTTGAACCGAGATACAATTCAGACAGAACCACAGAGATATACATAGATAGACCTAGATAACGCAAGTATCACGGTCTGTATGAAAACCAAGCGTGCCATTTTTTGACTACCTACCTACTATGACGTCACAAGCACTATTTAGTGATGGCAAAATAAAAATAATTGATTCAAAGACGCCGCCGCATGCGGCACCTGTCTCGCCCCATCCCCGGGGCCTAACGTTCACGCTCACCCAGGCAGCAGTAGTAGCAGTACTACATGATTGAGCGCGAAAGTGGCGGCTTACGATTTTTATAGGTACTTACGTAAGCTGGGCACGCGAATTACTTGCTCTTGCGTTATCTAGGGGTACCTATATCTGTGGTTTATACTAAACTTATTAAGACTGTGCCAACCGCACAGTGGCGCCCTCATCGTTTGTTTGGTTATTTCATACAATTTAGAATGAAAATGCAGAAAATAAGCACGTTAAGTTGTGCTTCACAAGATTATACGTTAATATTATTAGAAGCGGTAGTTTTATATTGTGTAGTTTTATTATAATCCTTAAAACCGAATATAGTGGCCACTTTTATCCGTTTTAAGGATTTTAATGAAACTAAATAATATAAAACTGCCGTTTCTAATAATATTAACGTATAATCTTGTGAAGCACAACTTAACGTGCTTATTTTCTGCATTTTCATTCTAAATTGTATGAAATAACCAAACAAACGATGGGGGCGCCACTGTACGGTCGGCGCAGTCTTAAGCTTAGCAAGCGTAAACGAGACAATAGAAGTATGTAAGGATCGTAGCAGCTGACGTTCTGTGGTCTGTGCCTACTTCCATAGTCCCATGGGAAGAACGCGTGAGTTTATGTAGGGTACTTATGTATGTTTTTCCCCTAACTTGTTCTTTTTGTGTTTGTGTCCTTTCTTTGCGTCATGTTTACCGCAAATGAACGTATTTTTTTAATTCGTTTTTTATATGCTTAGCAAAGATTTTATTTTGAAGAAGTTGCAACTGTTTTTTTTTTTTGAGTTATCAGTCATCTTGGGTTTTTCTTCACATCTCCAAACTACCTTTTCTGATTATATTCGAGAGAAAAAATTGGATTTAAATCTGGTAATATCTACTTAAAATGCCTTACACAATTTATATCTAAAACAGTTTTTTAGATATAAATTGTGTAAGGCATGTTATCAGTATCTGAATATTCTTCTTATTAATTTATTATAATGAATCAACAGGTCTAGAGTAAAAAAAAAAATACGATCAGGATTGTCTAGATTGCCAATGTTCAACAGACATATAAATAAAACATTGTATTTATGTAAGCATTTTACAACATAATTTGCTTGATATTAACACTTTACCGTTTTTACTTCTTCCCATAATTATAAAAGTAGGAATTTAGTCTGTCCAAGTGTCAAATATTAGTCTAGAATTCTAGATTAGTGAAAACTCAGATTTTTACTTTGCTAGACCAAAATGACAGCTGCAATCAACCTATTTTTGGTCATGCAATGTATAAAATTTGGACATGCAATGTATAAAAATGCTGTAATTTTAGTCTAGCAAATTAAAAATCTGAGTTTAGATATTTAATTAGGTGCCTTAGTGAAGTTGGCACAAGCAAAAATAGAGGCCGATGCCTAGTAGTTGGTTAAATTCGGGCTGTGAATGATGATGATGAGATGGCTAACTGAAAACACTTACTTTTATTGCAAACAGGACAAGCCTCACTCTTGTCCCCGCTGTGTATGGACCGGTGAATATTCAGGTGTTCTTTCCTCTTGAAGGCCTTCCCACAGTCAGGACATACATGAGGTCTGACTTCTTGGTGTTCTAGGGTATGCCTGTCTAGGTGTTCCTTTCGTTTTAGCCTGTTGCAGGGAAATGGTGTAAGAGTTGAGTAAGGATAAAGTTTATAGAAGTGTTCACTGAATGTTATATTGAAAAGATAATTTTTATTCTTGATTTAGAATTAAATAATTAGGTATTGTATGATTTAATTTTTATTGTTTAATGTTTGTTATACCTACTTAGTCAAAAGTATAACAGAATTAGATTTGATGTGAGAATAGTTAGAAAAAAAAAGAAAATGCCTTAGTTTGGTTCTTATCTATTTTAAACTCAATTGGTTGATTTGAATGTAATGTTTAAGTGTTTATAGTTGAGTTTCTTTATTTTCTAAGGCCATAGAAAGTCCTCTTCTTACAGAAAACAAGCTTTATTTACTGCTAATATTAGTATCATGACTTGCAAGATTAAAAAATTAAACATACCCAGTTCCACATATCCCACAGAGGTATCTATAGTCCTTGTTATGGACCAATAGATGCCTCTCAAGTTCCTCCTTGCTATGGTACAAGGCAGAGCACTCCACACAGGAGTAGTGCACCACTCCATCAGGCTTCTTCACTATCATAGCCAACTTATTCTTAGCTAACATACTCCTTTTTATGGCCAACTCCAAGTTTGGTACTGGCTCTGGAAGAATCTCTTTGGTTATAGAGTTAAAAAAGAAAGGAATTTTGAATACTTAAAAAAAAAGAATGTCTTACCATTATTACTATCCATATTCCTCACAGTATACTTTCACCTGAAATATCAAACTTTTTAGACCAGTTTTTTTATTCAGATTAGAAACTTCTAACGTCGTTTTAGACAACTTTCCCACTCGCGCACAACCGTTAGAAAGGGCAAGGGCCAAAAAAAACTGAACTTGAATTTGTGATCCCTTCCCCTTCCAACGGATATCGCCCAAGGCCCAAAAGCTCCCCTCTGCTTAGGGGTGACTACCCTTTGTCTACCCAAACTTCCCCTAAAGGAGGGGAGGGAACCCCACTCCGTACTCGACCCGATAGGAGGGGTGGATTTACCTTGCCCGAGCCCGACATTGATTCAAAATGTTCTACCTGAGTTCCAAAACGGGTTTAAAGACGTCGAACTAATAAATAATACTACACCAAACACTCAATAATTGTAACCATTTAATATTAGTTATCTTTTCGTGCGCGCGAAAAAGTTCTGTAACTTACACAAAGCAACATGACTGTATAAATTGACATTATTACAACTTAAACATACTTACGATTTTGTCATTTAACACGTCACAAAAATTCAGATAGTAACAAGTAAGCACAAAGTAAATTATGAACAACGAACTTCAATACGAAAATAAAAATACCCCAAAGAAATCGGACACAGACGCGCACCCCCCACACAAACCGTTTGAAAGTGACTGTCAGTGTTGCCTGCTCTCACGTCTGAATTTTTGAAAACGTAAAAATCTTGAGGTATTTAATTTTACTCATTCAAGATAAACGATACCTATACCTGCCTCAATTGTATTATGTACATACACTAAAAGATTGGAGTAAATAGAAATGAATGTACAAATAAATGCTTTTCGAAAAGACAGAATTTATTGAGAAAATAATGTAGAAATAAAAATAAATACTAATAAAGAGTATGTTAGGCAACACCTGTACGATAAAAGTTATTTTGTCAAAAAATAAGAAACAATGTGAAAAAAAAAAGAAATTTCAGTCGTTGACCAATTCATTATTCAATTCATTGAAACTGCAAACCTATCATAGTCATGTATGCTGTCAGGTTTTTGCTACAAACAATAATATTTTATTGCATTGCTATGAAGAGATTTTGCGTAGAGATGGGTTGCACACTCTTTTAAAATGAGGATCGTGCGAGGCACTCTTTGTACCAAGTGTGCTAGCACACTGTGCTACCACGAATGAGGCGAGGCGGCGAGGCCGCTGGCTGAGTCTGCGGTGGCTCAGCACGTATGTGCTGTGAGTGTGTAAGTGAGTCGCGTGACTCGCCGTGCGAGTCGCGAGTGTGGTGTGCTATGTAGTGACGACAACGCGACAGGGCATGACGGCACACAAGCAATAGAGTTGGTAGGCACACGCGGTGACTAATCGGTTAAGCGCACGTCACACAGCTCACACGAGTGATGATGAGGGAAAGAGAAAGGAGAATGTTTACGTGACGTCGTCAAACGAAAGCAAAAGACGGCAACTAAATTTAGACCTTATCTCCTTTGTTTATAAGTCTGTTTCCGCTAATAATGTATCGCTAACCGCTTAAAAAGAGTGAGTGACTCGTTTCGTTCAAAACTGACAACACGTACCTGATCGTACAGTAGTTTAGCTAAACTGTGCAATGAGTGAGTGACTCTTTTTAATCAACTGAGTAGCTACAACTGTGCTAGCACACGTGCTGAGTCACCCAACACTAATTTTGCGGCTTGCCCGCTTGAAAACAACTGACAGTGACAACTTAATAATATCAGTGATTTTTAGCTCTTCATAGATTCGTTGGATTTTTAGACAAACGAGAAAACGTCAATTTCATGAACTGTCACTTGCCATAGGCCGATTCTACACGGAAGACGAGGCGATGGTCAATAAAATTATAGTCGAAAGACTATAGCCTGCCCTTTGGGCTAATAAAAAAAAAATGTCACTTGCGGTTGCGGCAGGGTTACCAGATCGGGTATTTTTTCGCGATTTTGGGCAAAAATTTGGCTCCTGGAGAAATTTTGGAGAAATGTTTGGAAAGAGGAAAAAAATCATGGAGAATTTTGGGCATTTTTAATATTATAATTATTCGATGATAATCGATGAGAGTACTCACGTCGACATATTTTATAAAGCATTTCCAGTATAAGATGACTTCTTACTGAATGAAAAGCCTATACAATGTGAGCTCAGCTAAAACCGGAAATATATAGGGTGGCAGGGACATCGACGCGAAACCGCTTACCATGGATTCAGTACATGATTCTGGACCCCTCTGCGTTGAAATTTTTCGTCGGCTTTTTCTTAATTTTTACGTTTTTTTCTGCAATTTTTTTTAATGTAAGCTGTATAAAATCATTATTTCTATCTAACCCAATGAGATTTTTAATTAAAAAATAGTAAATTCACTTTTTTCACTTAAAACAGCAATGTAAATAAAACTCGAAAGGGCTATCTGATCAGCTGTTTTGCTAAAGTTCATTTGTGAGGTCAACACTGGGTTAGTACCTACGTTATTCGCTTTCAAATGCCGACAAAGGGACGGCGGCGGCGAGCGGTCTCGTTCTAAGAAACTATGCGATAAGGCGACATATCCCAATGAATCTAACAGACGCGTCTCATGAGGCATTTTAATCATCTACAGAAATGAATGACCCATTTACTACTTTTATTTTAGATTAATTATGGGGGATAATTATTTTTCTAAAGCTTCATCGATTTAAGTAAAGAAGATTAAAAAAAATGTGTAGAAATGTCTTGATAGTCACGTAATTTTTCGATATTTTTTTATTATCAACATTAATTTTAGTTTTGAATGCAATTCAACAATGTAATTTACTGTTTCTTAAAAAAAATACATTCATATTCGCAATTAATTTCGTGAATAGGTAGCTAGGTACAACTAAATGTGTTTGTACACTCTATCATTTTGTTGGTCTGTGTTCGGTGTAGGCACTGTAGGCACAAATTAAATAATAGTACTAACTGTAGAAAGCAAGTGCGGCAAATTGAAAGAAAGATCAGCAAAGTACATTTCTTTTGCATTTCGCCGATTTTATCGGATTTTTGCTAGTTCCTAGATTTCGTTGATCGCAAACGGGTGTGCTATTTGACGCGAATTTGTGATCTTAATAAAATCAAAAGTAATTTTCTCTGTGTGTGTGTGTGTTTGTGAGAGACGTTCAAAATGCCTTCCTCGAGGAAATAATCGAGGAGGTGCCTGTGCTCCAGTTCCGCGAGACATGGTTCCAACACGACGGCGCTCCCACAAACGTAACCCTTCCTGTACGACGGTCAGTGGGTCGTCTTAGTTAAGGTAAGTTCATTAATTGAACATTACTGGATCGCTAAGTTCTAATCTTTTTTGTTATAAATCCTCATCGGTATCGCTATTTTATGGGAATAAGCTTTTAGCGTTAGTTTTATTTCCATAACGGGTACTTAAGAAGTCACCATCGGTTATCAAGACTAATTGTAAAACAATGTTTTGATGTGGTAGGTACCTATCAATGTTGTCGTTAGGCGATATTTCGTAGGTACAAAACTCAAACTCAAACTCAAAGCATTTATTTCAATTAAACCATTTCCAGGCACTTTTGAATTGTCAAAATTAACTAGTCAGTCAGTTAGTCAGAAAGTTGAAGCTAGTTAGTTGTCCATTCCAAAACGTACAGACGCCAGCAGGTCAACCTACCCCAATCTGTCAAATTTCTTTGATAGATTTTCAAGTTTAGTACAAAGTAATAAGGTTCATATTCAATTGGGAAAATCTGAGAGATTGGGGTAGCTTGATGTGCTGGCCTCTGTACAATCACGTTCGTCCGGCAGCGGCGGCGGGCGGCGCGACGGCGGCGGGCGGCAGCACCACAAACGTGTGTGTGTAGGTAGCCGCGCGCGCCATCCGCGGACCGTTTTGATCGCGTTGTTTGCAAGACATTGCGCGCTCAAAAATGTCAATTTTTTTAACCGGTCATTTCCGAGATTAATGACTTTCGTAATTTTATTTAGGGCATCAGGTGTAACCTTTTCACGACGTTTGTGCGTCGATGTCCCTGCCACCCTGTATAGCTTGATATTATTTCGTCGTGTACCTCTAGAGACACCAAAGAAAATAACGATGTGCATCATGGTACTCTATTTTAGTAAGTAGAAGCTTGAAGTTCAAACTATTTTTATAGATTACTGGAAATAATTTGCTTGATGGTTAATTATTAAAATCTACTTACTACATTACTGATGTCCATTTTCAGTTTCAATCAAAGAGCGTGCAATGCTCTTTTACAAAATTATGTCGATGTTATGTTCAGTTGGTCTACTTTATTTTTGTCATTATAAACTGTTTCCTAATGGTTACAATTGCTTAACCTGATAAGCGTTTAGGTACGTCGGATTAATCCGCAAATATTTTCGTGTCCATTTCGCCAGAGTCGTATATTAACGACCAAATGCCAGAGCTCGTTTACTCTGGGTTTTTTATTAATTACGCTGTTTTTTTTTTTTCGAATCACTGTGCCGGGCGCTGGGGGCACAACTGTTAAGAAGTCGGGTGGTTTTTTTTTCTACTACAAAGTTTTTGCCTTTGGGTAAAACTTAAAAAAAATTGTATCATTTTTTGGAGAAAAAATATTTAAAATTTGGGGAAAAATAAAAAACACATCTGGCAGCCCTGACTTGCGGCATACAAATACAATTGTCAATTTGTCAAACAAAGTCACAAATCACAATCACGATCACACGTTCATCTACCAAACAATCAAAATTATATGGTTATTTCCGTTAAATTCACGCGTAAATCCGAAAAATAACTAAATACTAAAATGTCTTATGATAAAAAACTTGTTGACCTAGCAATTAAGCTCTTTTCGATAGATGCTGTAAAGTTTGGGGAGTTTACAACGAAGATCGGCATAAAAACACCTGTTTATTTTGATTTGAGGGTTATAGTGAGTTACCCTGATGTTATGGTATGTGTTTCAAATTACTTAAGAATTGCTCTTCAAATATTAAATTTCAACGAACATTTCACTTATAGATGTGTTTCATGTTTACGGTTTTACTCACGTGTTTCGGGTTAGCCCGACTTGTTTCCTAATTGAACAGAGCTTACCCGAAATAAACATGAGTAAAATTTTAACATTATTAATCATTAGCAAGCAATTATTTACAAATGCTTTACAATATGATCAATTGATCATCTATGTATTATTTTTTTGAAGGAATCAATATCAAACCTGTTATTGGAAATTGCTATGAAGGATTTGAAATACGATCACTTATGCGGTGTCCCATACACAGCCTTGCCGATTGCTACAATACTCAGTGTATTAACCAAGAAGTCTATGTTAATGAGACGCAAAGAAACGAAGGCGTATGGTACTAAGAAATCCATCGAGGGCCACTACAAGGCAAACCAAACATGCCTTATAGTTGAAGATGTGGTTACCTCTGGCTCCAGTGTGCTTGAAACTGTGAGAGACTTACGCAAAGAAGGATTGGTAGTCACGGATGCAGTCATTATATTAGACAGAGAACAAGGTGGCAGCAAAAATCTTGAAGTAGACGATGTACAAATTAAATCTTTGTTTACAATGTCTTCTTTGATTGATATATTGGTGAAGAATGGGAAGATTACTGAAGAAACTGTGGTAAAGGTTAAAAATTACCTCAGTGAGACACAAGCTCCTGTCATAGGTAAGAATAAAAAACACGTAATTGAACTCACACTATTGTTTGGAGTGTACCTGTGTCATACACCCACTTGTGCACTATAATATCTCCCACAGCAATAGCTAATCACCGCTGAGATTAATCACCATGGCCGAAATTTAGGCTGGTGGACAATTTTTTATTATTTAGTGTCAGACTAAAAATTGGTTAGTTAACTGTATCTATTTATTTATTATTTTGTACACAACAAAAATACATAACAATAACATAAAAAATTTATCAAACTACAAAATATACAATGGGCCTTGCGGCCTTGGCCTTGCAACTTGCTTTCATTGAAATGATAATTTAATTTTTCAGAGAAGCCATTGGACCGAGTCTTGCTTACTTATGAAAAGCGTGCTGAATTAGCCAAGAATGGTATAGCAAAACAACTGTTTGGCATAATGGCAACAAAGAAAACAAACTTGTGTCTCTCAGTCGACTTGACATCCACTACGAAGATCCTTGATCTATTAGAAAAAGTTGGGGAACATGTTTGTCTGGTGAAGACCCATGCAGACATTATCGAAGATTACAGCAATGATTTTATTACCAGAATCAAACAGCTGGCTGACAGATTCAACTTTTTAATACTAGAAGACCGAAAGTATGCAGATATTGGACATACTGTCTCCTTGCAGTATTTGAAAGGGTTGTACAAAGTTGGCGAATGGGCGGATTGTGTGACTGCCCATTCATTGCCTGGTGAGGGAATACTCAAAGCACTGAATTCGCCAAATGATGTCAATCGTGGTGTGTTCTTGTTGGCTGAAATGAGTAGCGAGGTAAGATTACATTCATAGATATTATGTTTAAATAGCACTACCAAATACTTCAGAGTAATCAATCTGTCTAGCCTTTTTCCAATTATATTGAGGTCAGCTTCCAGTCTAACCGGATGCAGCTAAATACCACTATTGTACATAGAACAACTGTCTATCTGACCTCCACAACCTTTTATTACTGGGTAATACAATAACCCTTGGCAAGAGTGGTTGTCAGGCTTCTGGCTACCAGTAACTATTGTCAAAGATCTACACATGACAGCTGGGACCAACTGCTTAATATGCATTTCGAGGCATGGAGGAGTCTCAATATCTAATGGATGGTCTCAATATGTAATGGATGGTCACCCATCCACAAACTGACTGCAGCAAACATAGCTTAATCTTCGATCATCTTTTGCAGCTGCTATTATTTAGCTACCAAATACTTCAGACCATGCTAGTTAAAAAAAAGTAAATGTTATTTAATTTATTGTATTTCTGTTTCCAGGGGAACCTTATAACACCAGACTACAAAGAAGCAACAGTATCTATGGCATCTAAATATCCAGAATTGATCACTGGATTTGTCTGCCAGAATAAGGACACTTTCAAGGACCCAGGTCTCATACAGCTGACTCCTGGAGTACAGCTGGAAAGCAGCAAAGATGATCTGGGCCAGGTATACAATACTCCAGAGAAGGTCATCTTAGAAAAGGGAGCTGATGTCATAGTTGTGGGGAGGGGCATTGTGGCAGCAAAAAGCCCAGAGGCTCAAGCAGTTATTTATAAGGATACTTTGTGGAAATGTTACCTGAAGAGAGTTTCTGGGAAACTTGAGTAGGAAAATTCTAACATTTCGCATTCTTTATGTGCTACCCAAAGTGGTGCTCATTAAGTTTTTCTAAAATTTTACATTTCATTAATCTATATCATGTTTTGAGTAAGTTTATGTGTGTTACTAGAAATAAGCGGTACTGTTCCATAGGCGCCATCTCCACGAGCGAGAGAACCGTGGCGATATTGTCGTAGTGCCAAGTATTTCTATACACTTTCTTAGGAGTCGCGACGATACGCTGGCGGAATAATCGCTCGTTCGTGGAGATTACCCGACGACAGAAGCGCGGATTCGTCGCGATTCTCTCGATCGTGGAGACGGCGCCACTGTCTTGAATATTCCTCTTGACTTAAGCATTTATAAACAAGGACCAATAACTGTTGTGATAGCATATCATAGGTAGAATTATAATTAACATTTGGTGCTAATACCTAATATACTTAGTGCCTCAACATTCCTAGGTGTTATTATACCAATAAAACTCATTTTACTTGTTAAAATAAGATATACAAATAGGTATTGTATTCATGTTATGATCTAATAAATAGCGAAATTTATCTAAAATCGTCGGTAATTATTTTCCCTGACCCTTTTGTGTGTGATGAAAATGAAATTCTGAAGGAAAGACTGCTGCGTAAATACCGCCTAAGTCGGATATAAACATGCTGTGGAGGACAGAGACCAGTTAATGCAGACTTACAATATTATTTTCCCCTAAGATATCCCTGTCTGATTTTCGAATTCGCCATAAGTGTACTTACAGTTGCACTCAAGCTGGCCTCATTTGCAGGAGCAAGAATATTTCTAAGTAAAATCGGAAATAAATGTTTCTTGCTTTTTTGACGATGAAAATATCGTGATGAAACCTTGAAAATTAGTTTGAAATCGTCAACTAGCGCTTGGCAAGTTTGAAGATAAGCATTTACTGTATGAGACGAGTTGCTCTGGAGTGCGATGATGGTGAATGTTGGATAAATAGATACAGCCCAATACAACAAGTAGCCGTAATTTGATTCATCATCATCCACAGGCCAGCCGGACAGCCCGACTTCACCCACTGGTGGGCATAGGCCTCTCTTGTGCCAATCACCACGCTTCTGTATGGCTTCTGTGCCCGTCTCATTCAGGTTTTGCCCTCGACGGCAAATTGATTACGAATAACTTATTATTCTAGTTATGAATCGAAAGCACCAGCTAAAGAAAGCCTGCTACTTGAAAGACAAACATCGATATTATTTTAATTTATTATAACTGGTATCCCTACACAAAACTGTCATCGATCATGTCATTATCAAAGAAACGTCAAAATTGATAATGATGACTGCAGTTTTGTACCCAACAAAACAAAACAAAACATCATTAATAATTTAGAAATGGATTATATAGTTAAGGAGTTAGGAATAAGTAACAAAAATATATTCCCCACTGCTTCACCTGGCCTTTATACCGTCGTCGTCCACACTAACTGGTTGAAGAAATGGATAAAAAACCTCGAAGTGGACACCTCAGTGAACAATGTAGATTTTACCTTGCAACCTGGTGAAAGTGTACCCTATCCGTGGCGAAAAATATTTATGAGGGTATGTTTCTATTCATCAATAAAATAATAATAAGATTTTTCTGCTAGAACTGCGTATTAATAAAAAAAATCCTTTGTATTATAGGTATTGAATAAAAAAGTGTCCAAGGTTCTTCCACTGCCTCGATACAAGCTCAATGAAAACGCGAATGAGACGCCCCTCACGTTCTCTCAACTACTGCAATATGTGTCACAAAGTAACCAGAGAACATTGTGGAAAGAATCATACAAGAAGTACTGTCAAAATAATGATAGCAGTAAAGAAAGTACCATAGTGAATCTGTTAGAGCATGATCAGCTGATGTCTGAGGTATTGCTTCGCCTGTATGGAAGTAATATAATTAGGGTAAAGTGTGATGGTGCTGGACATATAGAGTACAAAGAGATAATACCTAATAAACATGTTTTAAAAATGTATGAAACACATGGTAACCTCCTAGCAGCTATGTTCACTATAGAATCAGATACCAACTTCTACATTATATATAGAGGACAGTATGAGAACACGCTTCTAGATTGCCTGAACTTCAGTCCTAATTTAATAGATATAAATTACGGCCGTGGCCTGTTTATTGTGTACCAATTGTTGAATTTATCGAAGGCTATGAGTGATAGAGGGTTGAGCTTAGGGATGCTAACTCTTCAAGATATTTATTTGTCTGAGACCTTATGGCTGCAAGTGTTGCCAATGATAACGAACAATATCCACTGCTTGGATGCATCCCTGATCATTGAACACAATAGAAGTAAGCAGACCACTCCTGCAATAAGTCAGGGGCCTCCTGGAAAGAGGGGGGAGGAGTGGTGCTGGCGTAAAGAGGCTGTACAGCTGGAAAAGCTGTGCATGCTGTGGGTCAGAGGCAGGATATCTAACCTGGACTATCTGCTACACCTGAACATGTTAGCTGGAAGGTCTGCCAATGATCCTCAGGCACATTTCATGATCCCTTGGGTGACTGATTTCTCTTCCAGATGTGGTAAGTCTTTGTAGTAGTAGTAATTGTAATGCTTTTGTTTTGTTTGATAAAGGTGTGTTTGTTATGATTCATATTGTTATCTACTGCACAGATGCTTGTAAATTATCAGTAATGTTTGTAGTGTAATAAATTATATAGGCAGTGTACTCTTAAATATTATTTGCATTATTTGATTACAACTATGTGTACCTACATAAACACGATCGACACGCGTCGGCGAAAGAGGCAACTGCAACCGTCGACGCGTGTCGGCGAGAGCCGACGTCGCGTGTAGGCGACAGCTGTTAACGCGTGTCGCTCGAATATTTGAGTATGGCAGGTAAATTTTTGCTATTTCCAAATACTAATGAAGAGAATGAAGCACTTTCTTTAATTTTAATGAGAACAAAAAAAAACCGGGTAAGTGCGTGTCGAGCTACACACAATGAAGGGTTCCGTAGTTGGAATGAATTTATCCCAAGAACAAACTTAACATTGTAGTTGAAAATCATGTTCTCCCACACATTTCAACTGAAAATGTAAGTTTGTACGCACAATATTGAGAGATTTACCATGTTGTTTTAAGACCACAGACTTATTATGGGTTTTCCTGTAATCTATAGGTATAGAACTATTTAGGGTCAGTAGTTGCGGAGATAAGGGGGGGGGGGGGATGGTCAGTTTTCGTCTATATTCTTAAATATCTTTAATATAATTTAAGTTATGAAAAAAATATATTTAAGATCCTCACAGCAAGCCCTTTCATTTGATATGTCACACGGTACAGATTGCGAAACTTTTTTTAAATTTTCTATTTGCCCCCAAAAATGACCCCCATATTCAACATTCATTTATTTACGTTATACGTCTGTGTTTGGGTCACAGAGATTCACATGTGTACCAAATTTCAACTGACTCGGTCCATTAGATTCGGAGCAAATTGGCTGTGACAGACGGACGAAGAGAGACACACGAGTGATCCTATAAGGGTTCCGTTTTTTCTGTTGAGGTACGGAACCCTAAAAAAACAATAATATATTTTAACCAATTTACTTTCAATTTGTACATGAGTAGGAAGTTAATACTTATCTTAAGTAACTAATAATTTATTGTAATTCTTATCTTTTATCGTTGAATTTAATTCGCTTGACACAATCATTGATTAAGTTGTAAAAAAATTATTATGATAAAAAAGTGACCTTAGGATCCTATTCCTTCAAACACTATATCACTACATAGTATAAAACAAAGTCGCTTTCTCTGTCCCTTTGAATGCTTAAATCGTTAAAACTACGCAACGGATTTTGATGCGGTTTTTTTTTCATAGATAGAGTGATTGAAGAGGAAGGTTTATATGTAGTGTATTTAGTATCAGCATTGCACCCGTGCGAAGCCGGGGCGGGTCGCTAGTTATTATTATAAGGCTAATATATTAATAATTCTGCTATCACAAGGTTACCGTAGGGACTAAATAATGCAAAGCGAGTTATGCGATGTATTTTCAGCTTTTTAATATAATGTTGAAGGTAATTTATTTTAAAAAGTATTGCAGAAGTAAGCACGCCGAACTCTCCGTCGCTTATATTTCCGTAGCTGTACATGTTGTTACTATACTAAAGCTACGGTTTTCTAGAAAAACGGTGGCCGTCACATATCGCCCGCGGTGACGGTTGTCATAAAAATGATGACGGCAGCGGGGACTTTACGGTGTTAAAAAACCAACCAAGTGCGTGTCAAATCACGCACAATGGAGGGTTTCGTAGTTGGAATGAATTTATCCCTAGAACAAACTTAAAATTGTAGTTGCAAATCATGTTCTCCCATACATTGCAATTGAAAATTTTTTTTGGTCGACTTTTACTCGTAAACTTGTAAAGCCTACTTAGCTGTGATAGTTTTCCTTTTAATTTCGTTATATATTATACAGGGTGGAATCAAAGTCATGGGCATTATTTTAACCTAAGGCACTACTCACGATACTGATTGCATTAGGGCTATTAATACGCAAATCAAAAATATTATTAATGCAAGTAAGGAAAACCTTAAAAATGTAGTAAGTCAAATTGCACAAGGCTTATTATTGCAAATAAACACTTAAAGTAATTAAAACAAAATACTTCGTTAACGCCAATAATTGTTGAAATATCAAAATCTTAAAGCGCAGTACAGCGCAAAGCGAAATGTAAACAAACATCACCTGCGCGCGCGCGGGTTTTTCCTTACAAGTAATAATAACAATGGGCTACAAGACATTCCGTCCGGCGGGATTCCCTGAACTCTCTCCGTCCCACTCCCTCACTCGCAAAAATACGAATATCACCCCCGCGCGGGGTATGCTTCCCGCCGCAACACGAAGTCACGAACCCGGAACCAGTGTCATAACGACTGCGCAGGTGCATTGACGCGTAATTGATTTATTGATCCCGTGACGTAATCGCCGTACTCGCCGCTCGCGTCATACGGTGCTTGGATTGCAGTGTATTAAGTGTTAGTGTAGTAGTGGTGTGTTGTGTGTGTGTTTGTGTACACGATGCCTCGACCGCGTAATGTGCAGGCTAGGTACACCAACCAACAATACCCACAAATGGTTGTAATTTACGATCGCACAAGAAATTTTGTATGAACTCGTGAAATGTTCCATCGGCGCTACCCGAACGACCCTATTCCTTCACGGGGTCTCATTCCACCAGAACCATTCAGAACCTGTTGGATTTTTCGTCTTTTCACGTGCCAGCACATGCACAAGCTCGTGGAAGAGCACCCGTTTACCCTCTGTCACTTTACCCACAAATAAGGTTTTTTCAAAACAATCCACAAGCTAGGTACGTAAATGTTTTTTTTTAATGTATGTTAGTTGACGTAGTTTTGACCGTCCTAAGCCGGCAAAGTACGAAGGGAAAATTGGAATTTATTATGAATCAATTCATTGGCAACTTACGAATGTCACGTGAGTCGGGCGGGGTCAAAGAATTCACGCCCAATGACGCGCGTACGGCGTAGTGTACCTACGCATTTGCTATCGAGAAGCACAACTAATTTGATACTTTGTATGACTTACTACATTTTAAGGTTTTCCATACTTGCATTAATAATATTTTTGATTTGCGTAATAGTAGCCCTAATGCAATTAGTATCATAAGTAGTACCTTAGGTTAAAATAATGCCCATGATTTCAATTGCACCCTGTATACTCGTACTACTGCCGTAAATTTTTTCACATATCCAAAAGCAACCTTTTAGCTGGCAGGAGGGGGCCGACACTAGACTAACAAAAAATTAGCACTGTAAAGCTTAATATTTCACAAACGGGTCCCTCAATCGAAAAATGATTTTTACAAACCCTCAAAATTTTTGAAAGACCTATCCAACGATACCCCACACCAAGTAAGACGAGAAAAAAAAACATACCCACTTACGTGTAGAGGAAGTAGACTATGTACAATTTTTTTTTCAATAGCTTTTTTAACCACTTTGTCGGCGTAATTAATATGTATATCCATGCCAAATTATAGTTTTCTAGTACTAAGAGTCTGAACTATGCTGCGGACGGACGGACGGACGGACAGACGGACATGGCGAAACTATGTGTTCCTTGTTGACTACGGAACCCTAAAACGCTCTCTAAGAAAACACGCCAACTTACTTTCATAGTTCCAGTAACGTCATTGGCTGGTAAATTGCAAACGCTGCGTGGCGGCTATCGCTCTTCTAGGACACCGTAGCTGACCTTAGCTCTGATTCAATAAATATACTGTGAACTGTACAGACGCCAGCACATCAAGCTACTACAATCTGTCAAATTTTCGTTAATAGATTTTCAACTTTATCGATAGAGCGAGAGAGGTTCAAAGTTGATTGGGAAAATTTTACAGTTTCGGGTAGCTTGATGTGCTGGCGTGTGTACTAGTTGTTATGTTACCTACCAACGAAAATATAAGTTGACAGGGATTTAAAAACGTATAAACTTCCATAACTTTTAAGTTCGCTAGTAAAATATTAATTCCATTCGTAGGAAGGCACTGGCGAGACCTGCGCAAGTCGAAGTACCGTCTGAACAAGGGCGACAGACAGCTCGACATGACTTATGACGTCAGCAGCTGTACCGACCAGATACCGCACCACGTTTCCGACGCGCTGTCCGATATTACATGCTACGTCTACTTAGCGCGCAGGTTAGTGTGCTCGAATTTGAGATTTATGTGAAGGGAATGACGGTTGTTTTTGACTTACGACGTTAGCAGCTGTACCGACCAGATACCCCACCATGCTTCCGATGCATTGTCCGATATTACAGGCTACGTCTACTTAGCGTGCAGGTTAGTGTGCCCGAATTTGAGATTTATGTTTAGGGGAATATGGTTTGTTTTTTAACTTATGACGCCAGCAGCTGTATGACCAGATACCGCACCATGTTTCCGATGCCATGTCCGATATTTCATGCTACGTCTACTCAGCGTGCAGGTTAGTTCACACGAATTTGAGATTTTTATGAAGGGGATACGGTTTGTTTTTAGAGTTCCGTACATCAAAAGGAAAAAACGGAACCCTTAAGTGATCCTACACTTTGTTGTGATGGACAACAAAGTGTAGGATCACTTAAGGGTTCCGTCCGTCCGTCTGTCTGTAAAGACTCTTTATCTCTGGAACTCGTGGAGGTATCGAATTGAAATTAAAACCTTATATTCAGGTCTGCAGTCCCTTGAAGCTGTGAAAAAATCAAACTTCTAAGTTAACGTAAAAAAAGATACGGCTATTTATGCTGCAAAAAACGTATATTTCGACACTCTCAAGGGAATCAAAATGTATAGGGTACTTCCCGTTGACGTTAGAATCATGAAATTTGGCAAGAAGCAACGTCATGTAGCACAAGTAAAGGAAAACAATCCGAAAACCGTAAATTTGTAACAAATATAGTTGTCAAAATAATTATTTCCTTTATCACCAAAATACCAATATGTGCTCTAAGGGTTAGAGGTAAATTGCTGTGATTATATTATATTTGTCACTTAAATATATACTAAAATGTATCATTATGTCCCAAGGCTGGGCCACAGGCCTCCTCTCGGCGAGGGAGTGTTACTAAAATGTACCTATAGTGTAGGAAAAATGTTGTCATTGTAATAAGTACACAAAATTATTAACCTTGTTTTAGGATAAGTTATATGTAATTTAGCGTGGATAGATTATTATTATTTGGTTAGACACACTAGCAGCTAATTAGCTGATGCGTGTGTATCGAATAGCTTGGAGATATTCTGTCCAGTCCAGTCGATTCTTGAAGTAGTTCAGTGTGGGAGCCGTTATAACATTTTATTTTTCATAGATCTTGCCATTTAATTTAATGAGATTTAATTCTGTTACATAAGCGTAATTTTTGATACCTAATTTATTGATATTTGGACGTCGTCAACGGTAAAACATAGTGTACCTATACACATTTTATTTGCAACACCCTTTTTTACCAATAAAAACTTTCACTTTGACCTTTATTAAATTTTACCGTAATAAATTCTCTTCTAGAACACCAAAAGAAGTCCTCTGTAAATATGTGCGAAATAAATGGGTTCCCGCGGAGTACCCCGCATCGATACAGCGCATGCAAGAATGGACGCCCGACGAGTGCATTCCCGAGTTCTACACAGACCCCACCGTGTTTAAGAGCATCCATGAAGATCTGCCGGTAAGAGAACATTAAGCATTGAATACTCATTGCTAAATGGGGGCCCGTGGCTAAACAATAACAGCCGCACAGTTCGATCGATCAGGTTAAGCTACGCTTGCCGCGGTTGGTCTTTGGATGGGTGACCATCTTTACATACCGTGACCCCTCCGTGCATCGGAAAGCACGTTAAGCCGTTGGTCCCGTCTGTCATTCGTGGATCTTTGACAGTCGTTACACCCGTAACGACTGGTTGTCAGACTTTACCCACTTTACCCAGTCAGACTGATATTCAGCTGCATCCGGTTAGGCTGAAAGCCAACCCCAAGATAGCTGGGAAAAGGCTGGGCAGATAATAATGACTCATTGCTAAAATGTAATACTTACTCCACTCCGCCCACCCGCGCCTCCGCGCTCCGCTACTCCTCTCGTATCAGCTGTAAGCTAATAATCCATGCCATGATAAAAAGATGACCCAGTTAGTAACTTAGTCAAAATATTGCAGTGGAATTTTTTCGCGAACTGGATTTTCAACTCTCGGTGATTTTCTTGGAAAAGTGTAAAAAAACGCTCGTTATTTCGACAACAGTTATTGACCGTTCAACGCTTTCGTAGGAAACCAGAGCTTTAAGAGAATAGCTGTAAACCGCTACAATTCCACCACTAAGTTAATCTGTTAAAACTGTTACCGGCATCTAACTGATACAGTACCTATGTTAGGGTAAGTTCGACGGTGGGATAAGACAGTTCGAATCAAATTTTTTAATACTGACAACATTGTGTTCTGCCCTCACCATCTGCCTAGCCTTTTCCCAACTATGTTGGGGTCGGCTTCCAGTCTAACCGGATGCAGCTGAATACCAGTATTTTACATAGCCTATCTGACCTCCACAACCCAGTGACTGGGTAATACGATACCCCTTGGACTGATTGTTAGATTTTCGGGCGTCTGACTACCCGTAACGACTGTCAAAGCACCACGAATGACAGCCGGGACCAACGGCTTAACGTGCTTTCCGAGGCACGGAGGAGCTCGTTATGTAAAGATGGTCACCCATCCACAGACCAAACGCGGCAAGCGTAGCTTAACCTGATCGATCGACCTGTGCAGCTGTTTTTATTTAGCCACGGGCTCCTCGTGTTCTGCCTGACCATAGCATAGCATAATCAGCCTATAATGTTCCCGCGGCTGGGACACGGGCTTCCTCTCGGTGAGAGGCAACAAACCGACCGACCGTAGACCGATAAAGACCGGTGACCGTAGTCTACCACGTGGGCCCAGTGCGGATCGGTAGATGTCACATGTCTTCGATTTTTTGGTTGTAGGACATGCCGGTTTCCTCTCGATGTTCTCCTTCACCGTTTTGAGAGCAGCGGTGATGAAATACTTCACAAATTAAAGTATCTGAGTTCGACCCTACGACCCACAACTCGTAAGTCTCGGCCAGGGCAGAGCAGTGGTGGCCAAGTGGTACCTCCAACTCTTAAGTCGCGGCTAGGTCTGCTGCTAGTGCTCTGCCTTGACCGTCGGGGCAGAATAAAGTGTGCAGAATTTGATTCGTAAGGTTTTATCCAGCCCCAAACTTACCCCAACTTACTGTTACTTTCAACTGAATATGCTTTGAAAGGTCGGAGAACATAATTTGTGTTATTTTCCAGGATTTAGGCATACCGTCCTGGGCGACATGCGCGGAAGACTTCATCACAAAACACAGGGAAGCCTTGGAGAGTACGTACGTGTCAGACAATCTCCATGACTGGATTGATATCACTTTTGGTTACAAGTGAGTTTGTTGTGTTTCACTTTCACGAGAAGTTAATAAATCTATACTAATATTATAAAGAGGAAAGATTTGTATGTAAGTATGTTTGTAACGAATTGGCTCAAAAAGTACTGGACCGATTTTAAAAATTCTTTCACCATTTGAATGCTACATTATCACTGATTAATATAGACTTTTTTTTCCACCCGTGTGAAGCCGGGACGGGCCGCTGTTAGGCATATTTTAGTATATGTGATATGCGGCGAATTATTAAATAAATTCTGCACCCTAATTGCGTAACACACTATCAATCAGAATCTGAATGACTTTCCATTGTTTCATATGTTCGAAACATTTGTTTGCTCAAAAACGTAGTGTGCCCCCCCCCTGCTGCGCGCTGGTCTAAAAAGTTCTAATGGCTTTCGAGTAGTGAAAAACTACTTAACTATATCTAATGTCTATCATTCAGTGTTTTTTGTAATTAGCAGATGGAGACGATAATACAACAATAAACTAAATTGCGTATATCTAATGACGTTCCCAGTCTGCATACGATAATTCAGTCAAGTATATCCATTAGTTTAGTAAGTATAGCTAGTCAAAGATTGGCAAAACGCATAGTCGGCCCATAACTACTATTTAGTTTGTTGGAAAAAATCACCTTTTGTAATTTCAAAGCTAGAATTTGTTTGATACTTCCAAAATACTCTGAGGGCCGGCGCTGACAGACGTCGCGGCACGGCACGGCAGGGCGTGCTTTGGCAGCTCGAAGGATGTTTTGGTATGCCGAAGCATGCCGCGTCACGTCGTGGCATCCCGCAGAAAGTCCGGCCTGCCAAAACCTTATTTTAATTAGTTTAGCTCTCCTAATCCTGTGACTTATGTGGCTCGCGGGACGCGGTGGCACGCCGCGGCAACCCGTGGAATGAAACGGCATGACACGATATGCCGCGGCGTTCCGCGGCATGGCACGACGCGGTATAATTGTATCGAAATAAAGTAATATGAATTCTAAACTCATTGAAATAAGGATAAAAGAACTTGTTTTACCGTGCCGTGAGGTCAGTCAGCACCGGTCCTTAGGCATTAGTATTACCAGTGTTTTTATTTATTGTCGTAAGTATAGGACTTTCTGTTTCATTTTTCTTTTTGTTACATTTTTATATAATTTGGTTTTTTATTTTAGACTGTGTTTAGTTTAGTTTGTGATCTTCCTGTACAAGTCGCAATAAATTCTTTTTCTTTCTTTCTTTATTGTTGTCTCCACATTGTATAAAGGTTCTGTACTAATAATGATTAATAAAAAAAAACTTATAGTTTATACTTTATTGTTTAAAGATTCGTTGTAGTCATTATAGTAGCATTTTCTTATTGAAAATTTGTTTTAGCTTCATTTGCGTTATATAAGGAACTATTATGCAAAATGTCATGCTTGTAGACCCAGTTCTTTAGGCTGTGTTGTTTGCCAGCGAATGAATGAATTTAAGATTTAGAAGTACATGTTCATGGTTATTTGTACTTTTTTTTCTAAATCAAATCAAATCAAATCCTTTATTTGCATAAAACAGGTTCAGTGGATGTTACAAAAGGTCAAATGGTACACTGTTAATAACCATATAAGGTGTGCAAATACAAAACAAGAATTTTAACTGTTAATTTAACAATTCAATAAAGTACAATGCCATCTATACTAATATTATAAAGAAGACATATTTGTATGTATGTTTGTAACGAATTGGCTCAAAAAGTACTGGACCGATTTTAAAAATTCTTTCACTATTTGAATGCTACATTATCACTGATGAATATAGGCTTTTTTAATTGCAAGGAAAAAACAAAATGTTTAAAAAATAAATGTCCACCCGTGCGAAGCCGGGACAGGCCGCTAGTTAAAAATAAAATTATCGTAAATAAGTCATCTTATTAACTTAACTTTGTTCCTAGGCTGTCAGGCGCCGCGGCAGTAAAAGCTAAGAACGTGTGCCTGTCGCTGGTGGACGGGCACATGCGCTTGCGGCGCGGCGGCGCCGTGCAGCTGCTGGCGGCGCCGCACCCGCCCCGCGCCGCACGTGCGCTGCCGCCCGCGCCGCCGCGCATGCACTGGACCGCGCCGAAGGATGCCAGTATGTACTGCTTTAGGCCCGGACTCCACCAAAGCGGAGATGTGCGGAACGAAGCGGAGACGTGCAGGAATCGCCCAATCACAAACGAGACTAGTGACGCGATGAGGATTTTAACCATTGTAATTGGTCGATTCCTGCACGTCTCCGCTCCGCCCCGCACATCTCCGCTTTGGTGGAGTCCGGGCCTTACTCATATCTAGGAATCTAACCTGGCTTACCACAGGAGCACCTTAACACTCCTCAGAATTTTGTTAAAATGTTAGTGAAAATACAACATCAAGTCAGCAGTTCACAAGCACTAAACGAATGTACAGAAATATACTTTTCAACACACTTGCTCGTAAAGTGGCTCTTAATGAACCGCTTTTAGGTCCATAATGCAGTGTATTAAACACGCGCGCTTTTTACTTTATGTTACCGCACTAGTGCGGTAACGCCTCAGATAACTATTTACTAGTCGGAGATGTGCGCTTTTTAATCTCATCAAAGAGCCAAAAGCCAAAAGGAATCTGCGGGCCATATTTTGCTTTTTTTTTAAAATAGTTTGATCTTTGAATTGGTGGATTTATCTCCGCCCCGATTAGCAGAATAAAAATTAAAACTTGGTAAAAATTTACAAAAAAAAAGTTTTTTTTTTTCTCATACATTGATTCTGAGGCTTTACAAAGTTCGCCGAGTCAGCTAGTAACTTTATAACCATTTGTAGCATCAGTTTTATTATAATTATCATTGTCCACAGAAAAGTCCCTTCGAAACGACAGTTCAGACGATGTCTCGGATGATGAAGAGGAATCCACCAGTCTTCCTCAGCACGTGTCACGGCTGAACGTCCCCCCGCAACGGGTCAGATCGCGACACAAGAGTACCAGCAGAGCTCGCTCCTTATCCAAGAGCCAAGGACTCGAAGACTCGCAGACAACGTCAAATGAAGGCAGGGCCTCCTCCCACTCACGACACTACAGGGTGCAACGATCAGAACTTGGGAAAGGAGTAATATATCTGCCAAAAGAATTCAACCCGGTAGCCTCAATTCAAGCTATAGAATCCCTCGACAATTTCCGCACGAAATGCTTCTTCACTAAAGCAGAAGATAAAGAGAAACATAAAGAGAATGTTACTACTTTAAATCTTTATCCGGTACAGCAGGATATGAGGCAGGATAGTACAGTTTCGAACAAGGAAGGGTCTGATGATACAGCTTTCACGAACCACATGTTTTTAGCGTCTTACGATCAAAGTTATTTAAAGAAATTCACGCAGGATGCGCATCTGGAAAGTGTGTTAAAAGAGAGAAAGAATAGATCCTTTAATACAAGGTACACAACTGACGCAGCGATATATAAGCAGTTTGTGACTGAAAGTCGGCGCCAAGATATGTTGGTGATAGGATGTTTGATCGTGGAAATATTCCTACATACTTATATGCGTCCGCTTAGAACGGCAAGCGGTAATTTCTTAGAAAGATACAATAGCTGTCGAACGGTATTAAAACATAACTACAATGCGTTACCGAGAAGTGTTAGCTACGTAGCATCCCTACTCCTAAGCGTACAACCGCCCAGCTTGAGTTACAAAAATGAACTGACTCCCAAAAAGGAGGAACCGTTAAAAAAGATTCTAGTAACAGATAAAGGGTTACCAGCTCCAACTCCAGCGCAATTACTCCAACCTTTACTGATGCAGCATTTAATACCGTTCCCGCAAACCTTTAATATTTTATACAAGTTATTGAATACGTTACATGAATATGAGTTAACGAGTACTGAATTAAACATACTGTATATGTACGAATGTGATGGCGTTCAGTGCGAAAAGTACCAAAACGTTGATAAAACAAAACTGTACTTCAATCAGAAAATCGCTGAAGGAAAGATCCAAGCGTGCGCAACACATTTAGACGTACTCCTGAACCAAGTGAATTGTTACAATCAGTTCGATGTTCTAGATATATTTTTGTCTCACTACATAGAACTGTTACAAAATAAAGACACATCAGTATTAGCCGCATGGTACTTATTCGACACTGTTAGCAAAGCTTTAGGCCCTGCTGAGACCAGAAAAAAGTTACTCAAACATGTATTAAACCTCTATGAAGATGATGACTTTGCTGTTGATAAACCTGACCAGCATAAGTTAACGGATATCGATGGTTTATCTCTGTCAGGAGGAGTATCGAATAAACAGAAGTTTGTCAAACTCTATCACAATATATTCCTTCTGCAGTTGATGGTGAGATTAGGTATTCAATGCTTCCTGGATAATTTCACTCAACATCTAGTTGAAGCGGTTGGAGGTTACAAAGATGTTACGGAGGAAGTCGGATCTCCAGGCCATCTGTGTCACAACAAGGCCTTGTCGAACAAAAAACCGAGATATTCAGACGATAACGTGAAAAATGCTCTATCTAGTAACACAGATATATTTTCGCCTGATACGTCATACGGGTCTGAACACGTGACCACCCCAAGTGTTGAAAAGGCAGAGACAAATGAAGGTCTGAAGGAGAAAGACAGTGATAACAGAAGCGAGAATGAGTTGTTTCACTTTGAAACTGATAAAGATAGGCTCCCTAGTAGAAACAGCAGAAGCAAGTCTCCCGCAGAATCTATAGAATCATATAACTCTAATACTACGCAAGAAAACATCCATACTCCATCACCATCTATAGACCACGTATCTCCAATATTCGCTAAATACTTCACACCGAACACCACAACGCAAATAGAAGTTAAGGTCCTAGTCCATAAAGATCAAAATCAAGAGACGGTAACACCCTTAAATAAACCAACTTCCCCTATGATAGAAATACCAACCAAAGCAATGTTCACAAATTACGTACATTTCGCGGAAGAGGATGATTCTGAGGAGGCTGAATTCAGAAGAAAATCACACGATCCACAAATCAATTTAGATATTCAAGAACCTTCTTCAAAAGGCTCTCGAAGTACGAACGAGGATGATTTTCAAGGATTTAAAGACCGAAATTCTTCTAAAATTTCTGATATGAGTTCTGAAAGTTTGATCTGGTTGTCTCATAGACTGGGACCAGTACTTACTTGTAGGTATATAACGAGGAATTTGTTAAAGATGTTGACGTTATGTTACATTGGGAAGGATAACTTGGCGCCTTGGGACAGTGAGGAAAAGGATGAGTTTGATGAGATATCCATTGTGAACAGCCGAGTGGCTGGAGATAGGAATGCTATGAAGGTCATCAAGTGCCTCACTTCTATAGTTGGTGAGTAGCTAAAATATTTCGTAAATATCCATGAATCTTACAAAAGCTTAACTTGTGGCTAAGTAATAACAGCCGCATGGGTCGATCAATTAGGTTAAGCTACACTTGCCGCGGTTGGACCGTGGATGGGTGACCATCTTCATATACCAAGACACATCCGTGCCTCGGAAAGCACGTTAAGCCGTTGGTCCCGGCTGTCATTCGTGGATCTTTGACGGTCGTCAGAAGCCCGAAAGTCTGACAGCCAGTCTTACCAAGGGTTATCGTATTACCCAGTAACTGGTTTGTGGAGGTCAGATAGGTAGTCGCTCCATGTAAAATACTGGTATTCAGCTGCATCCGGTTAGACTGGAACCTGACACTGACCTTGCAAAAAAAACGTAACCCTGGGGCTTCCCCCTTAAGAAGATATCATGACTAGAATCTCTGTTAAAACGTCTCCGACAGCGGATTGCAGAATGATGATCTATTATGATTCATTTATTTGTTTATTCAAGTTACAATGATACACAATATTCAATACATTACACAAAACTATATTCAATGACTGCCTTGGCTTTCATGACTCAACACATCTGTGGCGTAGAGATTTTTAAAATGTGATATTAGAGTTTTAATAAGGAAAACCAGATCAAAAAAGTGTTGTAAAATAATAGATTTCCATTATTTGAAAAGGAAGGTGGAATAATTTGTTTTATAAGACCCCTAACTTACTTGATTGTTAGGTATCTTACAAAATGTTTCTTCATTTTTCAACATTTTCTGTCTTCCTTACAGCGATGTACGGCGAACAGCTAATAATATTCCAATACCTACCTCACATGGGCGAGTTGATCGCGTCGTGTCGCCGTCGTCTTTCCGCACCGCTAGAGGGCGGTGTTGTCGCATGTTTACAGCTGGTCAAGTATCTACTGCCGTATATGTCTGATGTAAAACTTATGGAACAGTTACAGGTATCTATTTATTGAATTACCTCTCCTATTTTTTAAAATATGTCGAGTATATAAAATTTGACGTGGTAAGATTCAAGAATCAACAGTGTATCAATGGAGCGAGTGAAGTTAGCAGTAATTGTAGCCAGCTAAAGTAGACACACAGGACAGTAACTTAAAGCAAAAATGTTTTTAACTATGTAAGTAATTAAAGATAATTTTACTGTGTGGTAATTGTGGTATACATTTTGGGGGTCTTACGAAAGATTTTTGTAGTCAGCCAAACTACTACGAGTTCATAATGAAGGTTATTAATGTTATAGAGCTATGTCACAAACCATGCTCCAACTCCTATCCTGATCTCCGGGTCCCAAAATATGCAGTCAAAGTGACGTCTGCGCTGTCATCGACAACGTCGTGGAAGTGGCAATTTTTTTGGAAAACAAGGTTTAAAATACAGTTGTGCCAGTGACACGAAGAAGAATTAATGTTGCCCAGTTACTCGGTGTTGAATGCTTTATTAGAACCATCCTTTCTTTCGAACTTCACACCGCAAAATCTGAATGAACGCGATTTTCCCGAGTTAGAGCCTCAATGACTGACTAGTTTTTTGTTCCAGGACACATTCCTAAAAACAATCCTCCAACCGGCCCTCCGGTTAGCCTCAACAACTCGTTGCTCCTACCCCAGCGGCGCGGCGGCGCGATGTTCTCTAACCAGGAAACTGTTGGACGCTCTGCACGTCTTAGCGCTCAGAATCGGGCCTGAGATGACGAGGAGACATCTATGCGTGCCGGCTTTACAAAGGTAAGCCACTCTTGTAGGTATTTAAAAGTAGATGAACGAGGTGCGAATTTCCTACATTGAAAGGGAGACAGCCATGTGTGATATTGTCTGTCAGTTCAACGGTTACTAACCAGCGAAAAAGCTTAATTTAAAGCATTTGTCAGAAATTAAATGGATTTTATTGAATACGATACTGGCCCCGATTCTGTTGTTCACAAACTAAACTAAATTTAAGTTCAGTGCATCTTTTTCCTTCTATTTTATTATGAAAAGGACAGAAGATAAATATAAGTTTAGTCCCGTCAAATTAGATAATCCATAGACAAGTTTCGACGTGATTAAAAAATTGGCTACTAAAAATACGTCAATTTACATCAGGCGCTCACTAATTCGACAGGACTAAACTAATATTTATCTTCTGTCCTTTTCATAATGAAATAGAAAGAAAAAGATGCGCTGAACTTAAAATTTAGTTTAGTTTGTGAATAACAGAATCGGGGCCAGTATACATCAACTCAGCCTATCGCAGTCCACTGCTGGACATAGGCCTCTCCCAGGCTGCGCCGCTTTCCGCATACAGTCTGTCTCAGCCACCTTCTTAAGGTCGTCGGTCTATCTCTAGCTAGGGGGCGCCCCGCACTACCCTTGCAGATACGCGGTCCACTTCAGGATTTGTCAGCTCCACCGGCCATTGGTCCTTCGACAAACATGGTCAGCCCACTGCCACTTCAGCTGGCTTACTCTGCAAGCTATGTCGGTCCTCCGGTTTTTTTTCGGATAACTTCGTTTCTGATTTTATTCTTCAAAGAAACTCTGAGCGTAGTCCGCTCCATAGCGCACTGAGCGACCTTTGTAGTACATACTTTACGTACATACTAATAATAAATATTCACCTCTTTTGCAGATTCTTCTTGGCGTTCGATAAAGCGACTGGCAAGGTCGAAAACTGGCCGAAGCAAGAAGAAAGTACACCGGATAAGGTAAGAATTAAAAAAAAGATTTTCTTTTGTTTTTGACACATTTTAATTCCTTGTGTCTACATGTATCATTTTAAGACATCATTTATAAATAATGATATACAGGGTGAGGTGTTGATACGACAATAAATTAAACTTCGTATCTAATCATGACGTTCCACGTCTACAAACAAAAATTCTATCAAATAGTCGGCTGATTGGGCAAAACAATCGCTTCATCACTTCTATTTAATTTCGTTGCTTGGATTTAGGTATGATTTCAAAATACTCCTATGCATTGCCAGTTTTTGTCGTGCTTTTGTCTCCACATTGTATATATATGATCATTACCCTTTTCATGTCCAATTTTCACCTTCCCTTTCACAGTCATCAGACCAAGAATCAATCGACTCAAAGCCCGAAGGCTTTCTCGAGATCTGTCGAGACGGCACTACGGCCGAGTGGCGCGTACAAGATGGTCGCGTCGTTCGCGCAGACCTACCTGATCTCGCCTGCACCCCGCCTGACATCGGCGAACATCCTTATGACACTACCAGACTAACGGTCAGTACCCATTACTTAACAAGGTGTAGAGATGGTTAAGGCTTAGACAAGGTTTTGGGCTGATAATATACAGGTTGGTATCGACGCGCAACCTGTTACCATAACCATAAGGGAAGGTTCATATCTGACGGAACACGCGTTGCGTATTATCGGTCGCGTAACGCCAGAACAGACAAATGTATAGAAAACTTGACCGTTCACACTCAACCGATGATGCGTTAGTGCGATACGTTCGACGCATTTTCCGTCAGATGTGAACCGACCCTAAGATTTAAAATTTTAAATAAATAATAATAAATTTTATTTATTTCCAAAAAGCTTACAGACATAATTTACTAGTTACTTAATAACATAAATACATTATTACAACTATTGGTGGGAGGTAAGTAGATACAGAGCAATTATTTATGCTGCAGAAATCTGTAAGCAGTATTATTTAGTACATGTTTCTGAAATTTTCCGTAACTAAAAAAAAAAATGCTGTTCCATACATTTTAGGCGCGTAGGTATTTCACTTTTCTATGAAACAGCAATTAAATGAATAACGGGTAATTTATAGGGGTTCTAGAATTATGCGCTGAATTAATGGTTACAGGTTCCCTGCCACCCTATACAGGGTTAGTTTTTAATGACCAGCCCAATTTAAGGGCAGACTATAAAACTGAACAACTTTCCCCATGGGGCCAATATCGTAATCGCGAAAAATTTATCAACTGTCCCATAGAAAACTTCAATACCTACTCGACCTAAATGTATGGGACGGCTGAATTTTTATTCGCAATTACGATGTTGTTCCCACGAGGAAAGTTCTTCAGTTTGATGGTCTGTACCACACTCTTAAATTTAAACCTGACAAGTAAACCTGTATAGGAAAGCCAGAGTATTTTTTTAAACGGTGTATTTTTTACGAAAATGAGGTAACTGCTGGTCAAATATAACAAGTTGGCATTTTGCACCGCCATCGCACGACATATCCTTACACACACGACAGAATAGTTAGGTATTGTGTGTACGCACACGTTCGTTCTCTAACAAAATGCACATACTCATACCATCCGCACAAAGTATCACAGAACCTTTTGTTCAGAATATCTATCAGACTCAAGTATGTATTATTATTTGGTTAGACACACTAGCAGCGAATTAGCTTTTGCGTGTGTATTAAATAGCTTGGAGATATTTAATCTGTTCAGTCGATTCTTGAAGCAGTTCTGTGTGGGAGCCTTCACAACATTTTCCGGGAGCCTGTTCCATGCTGTTACAGCTCCGCGGTTAGATAAGGATTGCTTCAAAGGCTTTTCTTTGATGAATTTTCCCGTAACTTTAGGGAAATATCCACACAAATGTTTGTTGGCCATTCAGAGTGTAAAGGTCTTGAAAATATTTAGAGTGATGAGACCAAGATCTTTGAGGCGCAGTTCGTAAGGTAGATTACTTATGGTATTATGTATGTATTTCATCTAAAAATTATTTCCAGGCTCAAGAGGAACTCCTGATGGTATTCGACGAGGAGTTAGCCTACCGAGCGTACACCACCTTCGCCAAGTTCATAGGTTCAGAGACGATGGAGCGATGTCTTAAGAACATAGATACTGTGCGCGCGCTCTGCAGGAAGTACGAACAGAACCATTCTATAAGGTATTAAATCAATCATCATCTGCCTAGCCTTTTCCCAACTATGTTGGTGACGGCTTCCAGTGCAATGCAGCTGAATACCAGTATTTTACATGGAGCGGTATCCTATCTGACCTCCACAACCCAGTTACTGGGTAATACGAAACCTCTTGGTAAGACTGGTTGTCAGACTTTCGAGCTTCTGACTACCCGTAACAACTGTCAAAGATCTACGAATGACAGCTGGGATCAACGGCTTAACGTGCTTTCCGAGGCACGGAGGGGTCTCGGTATGTAAAGATGGTTACCCATCCACAGACCAACCGCGGCAAGCGTAGCTTAACCTGGATCGACCAACCTGTGTAGCTGTTATTATTTAGCCATGGGCTCCTCAGGTATCAAATCAATAAACCTGCTGATGAAATAAAATATTCTGATATTGAGGTATGAAATCAATCAATTACTGAAATTTTTTAATAGGCCAAGTCGCGCTTTTGAGGTTATTAAGGCTTTAAAAAGGTTCCGCCACTAAGAGAAAGAGAATTAGTGTTTTTCAAATAAAAAATGTGTGATGTTAAGTATTTTTAAGCAGTGGAAAGTACACGTGCTTAAAAACACCTTGACATTATTATTTAAAAATAAAAAAGAATTTGAAAATTTTGGAATATAAAAAATTATAGCCTTGTATGTTCATATGTAAAAAAAGGTTTTTAGAAGCAATAAACTTAAAATAATTTGGTTTGGCTTATTAAACGAAACATTATTATAAATAAAAAAAAATATCGATGTACAGACGCCAGCACATCAAGCTACCCGAAACCACAGATAATGGCCCCGATTCTGTTATTCACAAACTAAATTTAAGATCAGTGCATCTTTTTCTTTCTATTTCAATATGAAAAGGACAGAAGATAAATATTAGTTTAATCCCGTCAAATTAGATAATCCTTAGACAAGTTTAGACGTGATTAAAAAATTGGCTACTAAAAATACATAAATTTACGTCAGGCGCTGACTAATTTGACAGGACTAAACTAATATTTATCTTCTGTCCTTTTTATAATGAAATAAAAAGAAAAAGATGCACTGAACTTAAATTTGGTTTAGTTTGTGAACAACAGAATCGGGGCCAATATAATACTTTCCGAAATTGTCAAATTTTCCCAATCAATATTTCACCAACATTGAACCTTATGCTTTAGCCATAAAGTTGAAAATCTATTAAAGAAATTTGACAGATTGTAGTAGCTTGATGTGCTGACGTCTATACACAGGTACATTTGTTATTTTTTTTTATTAATCGATTTAATTTTATACTAAAAGTGCTATTTGTCTGTTTTGCTCCACAGTTCCCCCCTCCAAATCCGTTCCGACAAACGTGTCCAGCCCTCATTCAGCGACGAGCCTCTAAACCGAAAGGACCTCTCTTCAGCCAAGCCCGAAGTTGTCATGGACCATATATCGAGCTCGAACAGTTTCGGATCCAACGTGACACTTGTGGGCAACAGGATAGATGTCGCTAGTGATGCGTGTGATGTGGGGAATGGTGCGCAGGGGCATGGCTTCGATGTCGTTGCTTATAAGACGGATAATGGGATAAAGAGTAATAGGTTAGTTTTTTCTTTTGTCTGTCCAGAACTATAAGGTCTAGGTATAGCAAAGAACCGACAATGATCGCTATCTTCTACTTACACGCACAGCTTAGATCGCTAGGTTTAGAAGTTCATTTTTTCGCAAGAATTCCTTATATTAAAACGAAAGTGAGCACTAATGAAGGATTTTTAAATTCGTCCTCTAAACGTGTTAAAACGGGGAAGAAAGTTTTTATGAAAGTTCGTAATTTTTGTCGATGGAAAATGCCATCGGGCACACGGGCTTGTAAATATATAAACCTAAAACATACATCATTTTGTACGCACAATTCCAAAAAAAAAATGCTTACAAAAATCATAGCAAGTATGATCTCTCGTTAGTCCAAATTAGGTTGATATGTTGTTCATGATAAAAATAGAACATACGAGTGAATACCCACGGACGAAAACAGTTAACTTTCGCGATGGTTTTCGTGGGTGACCGAATAAAGTCGGCTGTAGTTGGACAGAAATTCATCGCCGAAAAAAATCGATCTTGTGTTTTGTTCCATGAATTCTATAACAGTGTTCATAATTTCAGATAATTCTATCAGAAAACTTACATACCATCGCCATTTAATCAGTTATCTACTTTAGTGAAATGAAGAAAGTCTAATTTGATTTTTGGGTGACTATTTGTAACAGAGGTCTTAAATAGTTTTTGATTGCAAAGGAATTTGAACTTTGTTAAGTATGACATTCAGTTTATTGTTACAAAACTTGAAAATGATCTCAAATTCTTAATTCAAATATAAATATCTTACTTTCCCTCTCTTTTAATTACCTTGAAGCCTGTGCCGAATAAATACATTTTCTTTCTTTTTTCTAGACATTTGCGTGGAGACTGGCTAATATACTGGGAGCACGAAATTGGTCGTCCCGACAAGGAAACACGGTTTAACCTCAAACAGATCAAGTTGCAGACCTTTGTAGGACACACGCATTCTGTCAAGTCCATACACTGCCTGGACAATGAAAGCAGTTTCATGAGCGGCTCTAAAGATAAGACGGTCAGGCTGTGGTCTTTGCGGAATCAGGTTAGTTAGTTGTGGCAGGCCTTTGTAGGACATATAATACAGTCAATACGGACAAACAAAATGTAATTTTTTTTAGGAACAGCTAAAAATGCTGAATTTTTGTTTTTGTAACTTAGTTAATATTGAACTCAATTTTACTACGTCAGCTTTTTATAAGGTAGACATTTCCGATCTGACTACCTCTGAAAAAAATCCTCTTAACTAAATTCTTTAATTTTTAGGGTGACGGCAACGCGACATCTCAATGCAACTGGACGTATACGGGCCACAAGAAGGGCGTGCTGTCGCTGACGTTCCTCGAGTCGCTGCGACTGGCCGTGTCGACCGACTCCGTCGTGCATATATGGGACCCTTTCATGGAGAGCGTCGTGTCGCAGGTTTGACTTTACATTTTTTATTAAAACCTCTTTTAAATAAAGTTGTTTATTTTTGAGCATTGTTAAGTATTAGCATTTTTGTGCGGTTGACAAAAGACGTAAAAGTACAAGCACATTAGTTTTCAATCTATGTCAACTATTTTTTAACTTATAATGTGAGCGTGCTGTGTGGTTTTATTTTACCGTTCCTCTGATTTGGGTGTGTTAAAAAGGCGTTAGGTATACACGCAAAAACACTGAAAACTACCAACGTACAAAGAAGATAATAGCCGAGATACCTTACTCTTTTGTTGAATGTACGAAAGCAAATTTTCATCACTTAAAAAAAACTGAAACCCTAGGAGTATAAATTTTAATCAGTTTCGACAAGTTCCTGACTCCTAAAACTCATTCATTGATAAACTAGAAAATATAGCCGTTATAAAATATTACAATCTTTACTGAACATTGATTTTGACCACCTAGGCAATCGTAAAAATAAACATATGTTACTACTATTGGTAAAATGGGTCAGAAACACAAAAGACCCATAATAGATCTAATAAATATCATGTTATTTCTTCTGTATAAAAACTTTTTACTTACATTAAACCAATTCTTTGACCCAGCTGGACAGCATGAAGTCCCCTGTGAGCATAGTCCGCACGCTGGCGGGTCCGTCGGCCGCAGTGCTGGCGGCCACGACCGACGCCACGCTGCGCGTCATCGATGCGCGCACGCCGCATACCTCGCACGAACTTAAGGTAAACTTGATTTAACTAACACTTTTATTGTTTGGATAATTTATTTAACGGTTAAAAACCAATTACAATAATTAAAGATCCATAAAAGAGAAAGTTAGGAAGAAGTAGGTAAAATATTTTTTTTTTTCATTATTTTGCAGTACAGGGATTTAATGATCTCATTAAATTTTAAATTTCCACCTAAATATACATTGTTGGATGCAATAAATGATTGAGTATTGTTGAGTATTGAAAGATTATTGATGCTGTTTCGCATACCATCATATTATGTTAATGAGAATTGAAAATAATTTATTCAGCTTAGACTGATAATCAGCACTTTTTAAACGTCAATAGTTACAAAAACAATCTTTATAACGCTCTCCCTTCACTACTTAGTAGATCCTACACCTCGGTAACAAAACCTTCTGTCAGTTGGAAGGAATTCTTAGCACAATAACCGCTATTGTCGTAAACTGTTCATTCTGAAACATGTCATGGGGATAAAGTTAAACTTTCAAAGTTGTCCAAATAATTTTCAACAGTGACATTCATCCCTTTCATCAGGAATACACTAGATTTAGGGTTAGCGCCTCAAAAACGTTCCGAAAAATAAGACGGCGACGTGGCCTTACGTGTGATTAAAAATAGAATAAGCACCAATTACTAAAATATTTTTCAAGCCAATTGCTCTGATTTTATGAGTAAATATTTTTATACTTATTTCATAATTACTTTATTTTCAAGCTCGAGTGAATTAGTTTTTTACATTTTCTTCGATGACACACAGTCCTATTACAGGGTTACTTTTCAATGACCAGCCAAATTTAAGGATGTGGTACAGACCATCAAACTAAATAACTATCTCCATGGGACCAACATCGTAATCGCGAAAAATTTATCAACTGTCCCATAGAAAACTTCAATACCTACTCGACCTAAACGTATGGGACGGCTGAATTTTTATTCGCGATTACGATGTTGGTCCCGTGGAGAAAGTTGTTTAGTTTGATGGTCTGTACGAAATCCTCAAATTTGGCTGGTCATTGAAAAGTAACCCTGTAGAAATATGAATATATCGTGAACATAATTCAATTTTATGTTTGAGCGTTTTGCAATTACGTTTAAGAATATAAATTACAATATTATCAATTTTGGCCAGTTGAACATTGAGTTTTTGTTTGTGATAATGTTCTAACTAGTGTATCCTGATTTTTTAAAACTCTGCCTTAGCAAGTCTCACAGATATTTGATTGGTTACTCCAGCTACCGATGAGCGCGACAACGTTCATCCGCTGCATGTGCGTGTGCTCGTCGGGCGGCTGGGCGGCGTGCGGGCTGGCCAGCGGGCACGTGGCCGTCACCGACCTGCGCACCGGCCTCACCATCGCCACGTGGCGCGCACACGACGGAGAGGTCAGTGTGAGGCTCACTCTACGAACTGAGGGGCAATTCTTGTAATTTTTAAGAACGTTCACAGTCTGATCTCAGTCTCAATCTGTCTAAAATACTTAAAATCCTACATTTTGTCAAGTTTTTGACATTTGTTTGTCGCCGAGATGAGACTGCGACTAGATTTTAAACGTTTTAAATTACGAGAATTGGCCTACTGATGTATTTCATGCTGGATTCATAATAATCCAGACCGAATTTAGGCCGTGTCGGTCAATCTCAGCGGAGACTATACATTGCCGTGGGAGATATTATACTGCTCCGTTGGTCTCGTGTTCGCAAACGCGACTGCTGAGCGTTTGCGGGTTCTGGGTTCGATTCCCAGGTCGGCAAATTGTTATGGTAGACTAGGGATTAAGCGATATAGTTCTAGTTCGTAGTTTCGATTTGTATTTATCTATCTGTATCCTAACTAAAACACCAACGACCTTATAAATGTCGCAGCTATGGAAACTGCACATTGAAAGCCAAAGGACGTCTTTAAAAAAAAATATGGAAACATTTTGCTCCTCAATTTTTTTCTGTATGTATGTTCAGACAGTCTAAGGATATATGTGTGCTGACTGCGTTCAAGCCTAGAGCTATCAGTGTCGTGGAATATACTACCACACAACACACACCCACACTGACACACTATAACACTGACAGCTCTTGAACGCAGTTTAGATGTGATCGCGTTCCGTTTCATTGGTGAAATTGGCACTTAATATCTTACATACAGAATACTTTTCGTCTTTTTATAGGCCATTTAAATGTATGTTTCACACGGCAATTTAATCGAAACCTTTTCCGAAGATTATGTGCAAAATAATTCTCTGAAACTACTGCAATCTGTCCAACACATGCATTTTCGTTATTCAGGTACTGAGGCTAGCGACAGTAGATGACCATAGACTACTGAGCTCTGGTTTAGATCAAGTCACAGCTCTATGGAGACCTGATGACGGAGAATTGATAGCGCATCTCAAGTAAGTTACGCTTTTTTATTTTTATAATAAAAAAAAAAAAAAATTAACCAAATTGACTAGCAACTTAAAATGTCCGTATATTCAAATCACAACTGTAATTCTTTGACAGTTGCATGAAATGCATGTAACATAGAAAATTTACGTAGGGTGTCAATTTGCATAGCAATTCAAATGTCATTTATTAAAACTAGGCTGAGGATCAGCACTTTTTGAACGTCAAAATTAGGCAGTCCCCAAAACGCTTTACCTTCACAAATATTTTCCCTGACTGCTATGCCCACGAATCCGCTCGCCTCGACTAAAATATTTCTATGTAGCAAAAACAAATACTCCTATTGAACACCAATTTGTAAAAATTTTGGTGGAATGCTTTGAAATCGGTCAAAACTTTACGTTATAATGTTAGATAATTATAGCAGTACTTTTTTTTTTTTTTGTGGATGGGAAATCATCCAATGACCCCTCCCGCTCTGGGTGGAGCAGAAGGGAGTGTCAGACTCTTACTGACTAAAACCCACCCGTGTTCCTTCCTTAGCCCTTTGTGTTCCGGGGTGGCGGTAACCCTTTCGGACAATTCCGCTGCCCCGGCAGGCTTCGGCCCTTTCGGGCCCCTTCTTTTATGCTGACATCTCTTTGAGGCGCGCGTGGAACACGTACGCGACGTCCGGCACGGGCCTGGTCCTGATCGGACGGAGAGTTACCCATTACTCTCCGCCCGCAGGCCCGCGCCTACGGTGGCCGGAAGTCGTCTCGCGGCTTCCGACGCCCGGAGCGTCTCCCGCGGCGGCTGGGACGTGAGGCCCTTTCCCTCAGCCGTCCCGCCACCTCCTTCGCTAGCATAACTGCTTCGCAGAAGGAGGTGACTGCCTCCCACTCCCTCTCGCCCCGGACCATGGCTCGAACCAGGGCCGGGCGCGAGAGGTCGCCGCCGCTGCCGATCGCCTCTGCGAGAACACGGCGGTGCTTCGCCCAATTGGGGCATACCGCCACCGTATTCTCCACCGTGTCCTCGGGGCGACCCTCGCAGTGGTGACACCCGGGCGTTTCCTCCCGCCAGATGGTGTGCAGGAACCTCCCGAAACACCCGTGTTCGGTGAGGACCTGCGTCAGGCGGTAGGTGAGGGCGCCGTGGCGCCTCTCTAGCCACTCCTCAAAGAGGGGTCTTACCGCCGCTATCGCGGCGTGCCCATTATAGCAGTACTTAATGGATCATTTGGCGCGTGGTAAAAATTGAAACCAACGCCGCCATCTTGGTTGTTCAATACATTGTCACAAAACGCCTCTTTGTCAATGCCATTTAACAGCCAAAAATCCTTGTAGAGGTGTACAGCCAGTTCACAGTTATTTTAACTCTGATTTTGGATCACATTCCAAATCACAATGATCTTTATTGTCATGGCAATAAGGTTACTATTGGGTTGCTGCCATTGCCAAGTCTGTCAAAACCACAGTGATCTTTATTTTCATTGCAGTAAGATTGCTATTCGGTTGCTGCGTCACAGGTAATATAACTGAAAAAGGACTGTACAGCTATACAATACCATTAGAATAAACAATACAACCAATCACAGTAAGTAATTTAAGAACAATCGGAAATGATGATTTCAGTCAACGAACCTATGAACTAATATTGAAGAAGTCATAAGAAAGATATTGAAATATTCGTACTACGGTCTCTATATTCAGAGGGCACATTCCGTTACTTTCTTCCCTCCATGTCTTACACAGGAAGTCATAGAACGCAGTCGCTGCTGTAATCATAAAAAAAAGTCAAATTAGGTCGAGAATCAACACTTTTTGTCCGTCAAAATGACTTAAGACGGTCTCCCCAAACGCAGGCCCGTCACCACTTCCTAGTACTTTAGCTGGGAAGCCTCAGCAGCATCATCTTCTAAACGCATCATGATTTTCCTACACTTATTCCAATTTATTTGGTGTCGGCGCAACATGCCTTTTTCTTCCTCACTTCTCTATTAGTAATCATCTCGGTAGTCCACTTTTAAAGATATGATAAAAAAGCACTTTTTCTCTCCTTAAACATAACCTTTGCAAAATTTCCATATTTATGTCTGTAATTTATATGGTGTACATAATAAAGAGTATTCTATTCTATTCTAGTCACCCCCTTTCTAACCATATCATTATTCACACAGTCCATCTATCGTTTCTTTGGTCTTCCCCTACTCTTATAGCCATCAACATTCATACTCAAAACTTTCCTCACGGTCACGACATTTTCCACTTTCCTCCGTATTACATGCCCATACCATACAACCGATTTTCACACAACTTTTCAGTTACCGGTACCACTTTCAGACTCCCTCTTATGTACTCGTTTCTTATTCTATCCACTCCTATAACACCACACATCCCTCTCATCTCAGCTGCATATATAATTGCCTTCTAAACTAAGGTAACTAATTTTTTTTTGCTCTGCAGGGGCAGCACTGAGCCGGTCCACTGCCTCTCAGTATACTACAAAGAGTTGATCTCAGGCACAACGAACAACCGCATCGGTGTGCATACATCCCTCTCTCAAGACGCTAGCTTTTCGAGCACGAAACTACGCTCCGACACGTTTCGGGGCGTACTGACGTGCATGGCTGTATTACCGCTGAATAGGCTGCTATTACTCGCCAGTGATAACGGTACCATAAGCCTGCTGTGTTGAGTTGTCGACAAAATTGGATGGGATATCGATATTATTTTGTTCTGTATATACAATATGAAGACAACAATACGAAAATAAATTAAAACACTGGCAATACTAATGCATATATTTTTTTTGAAACGATCAAATTAATCCTAATACCGAAATAACAAAAATGTTTTTTTCAAACAAACTAAATATTAGTGATGGGCCGAATATTGGTTTTGCGAATCTTTGACTACCTATAGTGACTAAATTATTAGATATATTGGATTATTTTTTTTTTTATGCAGACTGGAAACGTTATTAGATATACGCAGTTTAATTTATTGTTGTATTGTCGTCTCCAACTTGTATATTTTTTTGAGTTGTAAGTATTAAAAATTTTGAACTTGGAATTGTTTCACGATGTGCGACGGCTTCTCAACTACATAGAATCGGCGCTTAGCTTTATTATAAAATGATTTTGTCTTTTCCAAGCTACAGAAATAGAATGATGTTTTAAATTAGTTTACGATAATGTTTTAGCAACTAGCTGTGTCGGTCGGATGAGTGCCTGCGTTGAAAAAAAATCATGATTATAAGACCAACAGATCATTCCATTGTACTAATTCCTAAAGCATTTTACAAGAATTTTCGTTTAAAAAATAATTAAAATTTAAGAAAAATGTGTTTAGAAATTTTTTTTTTGTTGTAATGTGTAAGAATAGCGTATGGAAACTGTAAGTAAAAGTGAATACATGCTTTAGCAAAGTCTTCTTAAAAAAATAATTGTAAAGTCTAAAAAAAGAGTTTGGTCAAAGTCAAAGTTAAAAAAAATAATCGGCTGTTTCATAGAAAAGTGCGCTACGCGGTCAAAATGTATGGAATAACTAATTATTTTTTAATAACCGACTAAAAATTTTATCGCAGTGGGGTTCAGAATCTTGTACTGAATCCATGATACTGGTTGCGCGTTCAGTTGTTTTACATAACGGAGCTGTAGTGCTATTCTGTAAAAATCTCACCGTGAAAACTTAGTGTGAAGTGAGCTGTCATCCCACCTTATGTTAGAGATTGCTCCTATTGATAGCTCACTTCACGCTCACTTCACCTAAGTTATCACGATTAGATTTTTACAGAATCGACCGGCAGTTTTGTAAAACAACTAGCAGTTTTGTAAAGCAGCGGATTCTGCAATCCATCTGCGACATATACAATAAACTTCTAATGATGGGGCAACGCCCACAAATCGCGCGAAGTAGCTTGAAATTATGATTTAATCTATTTATTTGTTGTTTTTATCGAGTTATGATACCTTTATTGTCTGTGAAGTTTCGCCAACTACTTGAATTTGACCCTGCATATTTTTTCTAAGACACTAAAATTGTAAGGAAATAAGAATCCTTTGGTTTCGCATGCAGTAAAATGTAGATAGACTATAATAGGACCTTACCATATGTGTCGAAAGTACAAAATAGTCGTTACCAAAGATATTATTCAATCATAATAATTATGTTGAGATTACCTACCTATATCCTTTGTATCCTCAGTTTGAACAGTACCTAATATTGTAAGTTTGTTAAGCATCTACCGAAATAATTACCTAGGTAGGTACGCTATTTTTAAATACACTCCCGAACTCCTAAGTCGAGCCATCGTGCTTTCTCATGTAAGGTTTAAAGGCCTAAGACATCAAAATAATGGTGAATCAAAGAAAAGTTTTTATGCCGTTTTGAAGGTGACTTACTGGCCAGCATTTTGGAGTGTCATCATTGTTCCGAATTTGAATTCACGACCATTTAAAAAGTTTTACATACAAAAAGCAGAGCAGTGGTGGCCAAGTGGCCGCGTGACTTACGAGTGCGCGCTTATGTCTAAATTATTTCATCACCACTGTTCTCAAAACGGTGAAGGAAAACATCGCGAGGAAACCGGCATGTCATAGAACCATAAATTCGAAGATATGTGACATCCGCAAACCCGCAGTGGCCCGCGTGGTATATTACGGCCCACTCCCTCTCACCAAGAGGAGGCGTGTGTTCCGGCAGTGGGAACATTATACGCTGATTTTGCTATACAGAAAATGCAGGATGGCTCGATTTGGAAGTCCGGTATCAATGTATTTTAATTATCGCGTAATTTGTACTGGATTAATTAATTAACATTTAGATTTCTAGTAGGCGAAAGATTATATTATGTAACCTATGTAAAGTATATTATACAGGGTGCAATTGAAGTCATGGGCATTATTTTAACCTAAGGCACTACTCATGATACTAATTGCATTAGGGCTACTATTACGCAAATCAAAAATATTATTAATGCAAGTATGGAAAACCTTAAAATGTAGTATGTCATAGAAAGTATGAAATACTTTGCGCTTCTCGATAGCAAATGCGTAGGTACACTACGCCGTACGCGTCATTGGGCGTGAATTCTTTGACCCCGCCCGACTCACGTGACATTCGTAAGTTGCCAATGAATTGATTCATAATAAATTCCAACTTTCCCTTCGTACTTTGCCGGCTTAGGACGGTCAAAACTACGTCAACTAACATACATTAAAAAAAAAAAATTTACGTACCTAGCTTGTGGATTGTTTTGAAAAAACTTTATTTGTCGGTAAAGTGACAGAGGGTAAACGGGTGCTCTTCCACGAGCTTGTGCATGTGCTGGCACGTGAAAAGACGAAAAATCCAACAGGTTCTTAGTGGTTCTGGTGGAATGAGACCCCGTGAAGGAATAGGGTCGTTTGGGTTGCGGCGATGGAACATTTCACGAGTTCATACTAAATTTCTTGTGCGATCGTAAATTACAACCATTTGTGGGTATTGTTGGTTGGTGTACCTAGCCTGCACATTACGCGGTCGAGGCATCGTGTACACAAACACACACACAACACGCAACTACTACACTAACACTTAATACACTGCAATCCAAGCACCGTATGACGCGAGCGGCGAGTACGGCGATTACGTCACGGGATCAATAAATCAATTACGCGTCAATGCACCTGCGCAGTCGTTATGACACTGGTTCCGGGTTCGTGACTTCGTGTTGCGGCGGGAAGCATACCCCGCGCGGGGGTGATATTCGTATTTTTGCGAGTGAGGGAGTGGGACGGAGAGAGTTCAGGGAATCCCGCCGGACGGAATGTCTTGTAGCCCATTGTTATTATTACTTGTAAGGAAAAACCCGCGCGCGCGCAGGTGATGTTTGTTTACATTTCGCTTTGCGCTGTACTGCGCTTTAAGATTTTGATATTTCAACAATTATTGGCGTTAACGAAGTATTTTGTTTTAATTACTTTAAGTGTTTATTTGCAATAATAAGCCTTGTGCAATTTGACTTACTACATTTTTAAGGTTTTCCTTAATTGCATTAATAATATTTTTGATTTGCGTATTAATAGCCCTAATGCAATCAGTATCGTGAGTAGTGCCTTAGGTTAAAATAATGCCCATGACTTCAATTCCACCCTGTATAACTGGATAAAATCGAATTCAGCAATAAAGGCAGATTTATTTTCTTATATAACCATGTATATTTAAAGATGTATGATTTTGTATGGGTATCTATTATAGTACACACTTACATTTTTGTTCCCATTTAGCTCAATAAAAAATCCTCATTAATTAAATTAAAATTTAATTTGTATATAAGGTAAATGAAAAAAACTAAACATGTAGAGCTGCTAGTATAGATACTCAATTTTAATTGTATATAAGAACATATAAACGAAGCAAATGAACAGTGTATTTTTTGGGTTTGTTTTATTTGGTAAACCACATGACTTTTCACATGAAACATACTCTAAGCTTGGTATATACAGTAAGCGATCAAAACTGCTTAATTGCTGTGAATACGCCGTATAGGCCGTACATACTGTATATCTGTGTGTTAGAGATGGGTTGTAACAGGTTAAACACGATATCTGTTATCACTGTTACTGTTACACAAAAATAACAGATCCAAATACCTGTTATTAAATAACAGCCTGTTATTTTTGTACCGACGATAAATACGTATTAAAATATCAATTGAATATCTTCTTTATTTCTTTTCGTTTTAAGTCGAAAATTGTTTCCGAAGCATTGAATAGGAAGGAATGACGGGGTAACATGAAATTATAGAATTACGTTTATTCATAATTTTTTTTTCTATACATCCGTTTAGTCTGGAAGCAGATCCCAACATTACAACAACAACAACGTTGTAAAAGGCAGAAGGCTAAGCAGATTGATTGACTATTTTGTTTAGTAAATTCCAAACTGAACACTTTCCATCATACTTTATCACAGGCTTTAGGACTGTCAGTTTAGTATTTTGACAGATTGGGATAGTTTGATGCGCTGGCGTATGTACAATCGACAATGTTCCCATTGACCACTTTTCAATTTTGGGGTGTACCTATGTATGAACGTTTCGTAATATTCATGTCTGCTTATCCATAATTATATTTTTGACGTTTAAACCTGTGGGTGCGCTAAGGTAGCCCGCAAAATTCAAATTTTCTCACGTTTTTTTTGCAATTTGCAGGTCAGCATCAGGTTGTGTGTTTATTAAAATACTAGCGGTCTGTCCCGGCTTCGCACGGGTGGACATTTTTTTTCTTGCAATTAAAAAAGCCTATATTAATCAGTGATAATGTAGCATTCAAATGGTGAAAAAAATTTTTAAAATCGGTCCAGTACTTTTTGAGCCAATTCGTTACAAACATACATACAAATCTTTCCTCTTTATAATATTAGTATAGATGATTCGCGACCGTAACAAATATGGCTTTACAGAATTATAATTAAATAAAACTTAAAAAAAAAAACAACCGACTTCCAAAAAAAACACTACAAAGTGAAAAATAACTTTAATTTCGGAAGTCGGTGTCAATAAACGAAAATGCGGAACCAACGACACCGACTTCCGAAATTAAAGTTATTTTTCACTTTTTAGTGGGTCAGTTTGTAACTCATCTATCATCACCTTTAAAAAAATTACTGCTTTTTCAGATGCCGGGACGTTAAAGGTTGAGGAGTTCTCCTTGTAAGAACCAGGAGAACTGGAGCTGATTGAGAAGTCACCATCAGCTCCAGTTCACGATACGCATTGTGCTTAGCAACCACATTAAAGTACCTAATCGAATCGCAACCCGTGAAATATTTATTATTGAGTAGTTCCGATGGCCATCTGTGGTCTTCATCATCAGTTCCACTTCAACGGATAGTACTTTCTGAGAGCAAATGCATGAGTTACTATAAAAAAATACCCAAATCGCTATAGGTGTGCCTACAAAATTTAAGGATTTTCCTCGATTGCCATGGGATTTCCTCATCAGATTCCGATTTGGTGACAATAGGATCACCTCGGGAGTCTACCCTTTCAAATAAAAAAAGAATTTTGAAAATCGGTACACAATTGACGGAGAAATCGGTGAACATACATAAAAAAAAAACATAAAGTCAAACATATAACCTCCTCCTTTTTGGAAGTCGGTTAAAAATAAGTCTGCGCGCGGCCGAAATCGGAAATAATCGTTAACCACTGTGATCTTCAGTTCACTATCAGTAGTAGTAGCAAGAGAGTGTGTTTTCCGTGTTTTCGATAGTAAATAATTACCGTCATTATGCTGAAAGTGATTGAAAGTGCTGGCAGGGATACAATTTTGAAGCCGAACGTCGCTCGCAGATTTATCTTGCACGCACTTTATCATCATTGACCTCGAAAACCACGAAAACGACACGCATGTCGAAAAAAAAATACTGGCGAACTGTGGGTGTAGTATACACCCCTGCCCCACCCTTCCAAAGAATACAGGCGTTGTTATGAAGAAATCTCATTTCCGCAACTTTTTCGCGCAACAATTCTTTCGGAAGTGGATTCGCGCAAGTGGATTCGTGCAAGCGTCTTTTGCGCAAGTGTCATTGCCGCAAATGTGCATCCGCGCAAAAGTCCATTCGCGCATAAGTCCATTCGCGGAAATGTCTTTTTGCCCAAATGGCTTCGCGCAACTATCTTTCGCGCAATCGTCGTGCTACCAGTTCTTATGGGCGCGTGGCCAAAATCGAAACTAACGCCGCGTAATCTTGTTTCGTCAAAACATTGTTATCAGTAGGTAGGTACATTGTATCATACATTATCATGTTTACCAACAGCTGCACTCCCCTGTCAACATCATTCGGCCACCAAAATATCCTTGTTGTAAGTAGTGTATAGGGTCGATCGTCAGGTTAAGCTATGCTTGCCGCGGTCGGTCCGTGGATGGGTGACCATCTTTACATACCCTCCATATCTCGGAAGGTACGTTACGCTGTTCGTCCCGGCTACCATTCGTAGATTTTTGGCAGTCGTTTCGGTCGTCCGAAGCCCGAAAGTCGTCAGACTGGTTGTCAAACTGGTTATCAAAGACTCAAAGAGTATCATGTTATACAGTAACCGCGGTGTGGAGGTCTTGGTTCTACCTCTATCGTATTTTCCCGCGATCCCCGGCGTAGGCGTGAGATGGAACACCGGGGTGGTTTTTAATCAGTAAGTCTGACAGACCACTCCCAGGGCGGAGGACATCTATGAGAATTTTCCAGCATAGAACAAAACAAAAAGGTTACAGGAAGCTGAACCCAACAAAGTTGGGAAAAGGTAGATTTGTTCAGGGGGATTCGTTCGCGAAATTCATGCAAGATGAATTGACCTACAGATTGCAAAAATGCAAAAAAAAAAAAAATTTAGCGGGCCACACTGGCGCTTCCCCCAAACTAACTTAGCAGATGCTGGTAGATTTGTTATTAAAACTATTTCATGCTTGCTGAATGAATCAAATAGATAATACATACTACTAATTCCATGATAAAATCAGAGAAGAATAAAATAAGAATTGAAGGAATGAAAATCTGTCAATGCTAAATGTCAAATTGTCTAAATTACGTAAATTCATAAATTAAAATGCAAATTTTTACAAAAATATTATATTCTTGACATAAATTAAGTGAACGGCGTCGTGATCTTCAATGTCCAAGCACCGTATCAGCTCCTTAAAGAACTTGCGCCGGGCAAGTGTGTTGGGCCAGAATACCCTCGACAAATCTCAGATATCCATCCTTAAGGATGAAACAAACACAGGGGAACATTTCCTAACACCAGAGCAACTCGAACGCGTTTATCGGACTAACGTGGACACCGGAATGTCGGAGAGCTTTGCCGCGGAGATGTTAGAACGTTATGGTCCGAATGAGCTAAAGGAACTCGGTGGCTACAGTCTGTTTTCATTATTTATACACAATCTGTTTGGTTGGTTTTCACGTGTACTTTGGGTGGCAGCAGGAGTCAATTTCGTAGGGTACTTCTTTTCGAAAGACCAGGACACACCAGGGGATGGCGAACATGATGCCCACACTGCAAGAGAATATCTCTATTTGGGATCTGTGATCGCCGTGACGCCGTTCGAAAAACTATACCTAATAGAGAACTGGTCATCGGCGATATAGTAGAAATGACTGGGGGAGATATAGTGCCAGCCGATGTCCGAATACTTACATGCACAAATTTAAGTACAGACATGTCTTCTTTAACTGGAGAATCTGAACCTATAAAGCACAGGCCTGAATGCACTCGTTCTAATCCTATGGAGTCCAAAAATATGGCTTACTTTGGTTGTCCTGTTACTGAGGGTACTGGCAAAGCCATAGTAATTGCGACTGGAGAAATGACTCAAATAGGGAAAATTGCTGGACTGGTGACCGGCTTAAAGAAAGAAGAAACCCCTATTGCAAAAGAAATCAAACATTTTGTTACTTTATTGTCCGGCGTTGCATTTTTTGTGGGTATAGTGTTCTTTATTATGGTATATGTCATACAGAAGAATTGGCTGTCTGCGCTGCAGTATATGATGGGCATGGTATTGGCTAATATACCAGAGGGTTTGATTGTAACGTTAACAGTGTGCATGACACTGTCAGCTAAATCTCTTAAACGAAAAAACTGTCTTGCTAAAACATTAGAAGCTGTAGAAACCTTAGGATCCACTTCGTGTATATGTTCAGATAAAACTGGAACTTTGACTGAAAATCAAATGAAAGTGTCCCATTTATTTTGCAATTTTAAAATAGTAGATAAAGATGACTTGCATTCTCAGGTTGTAGACCCGACTTTTTCAAATTTATGTTTAGCAGGTTCACTTAATTTAAAAGCAACCTTCTACCATGATACAATAGACCAACCCATTGATCAAAGAAAAATTATTGGCGATGCTTCCGAGACCGCTATATTACGGTACATGGAAAAGATCCGCGCAGCCACGAAGCTTCAAATAGAAAACCCGAAAGTAGGAGAAATTCCATTTAGTTCAGCTTACAAATATCAAGTCACGATTCATCATATGCTAGCAACCAATTCCTACTTCTTAATCATGAAAGGAGCACCAGAAATTGTATTAGAATACTGCTCTAAGATTCTCATTGACGACGGTCCACAGCCCCTCACGGCACAGTTGAAAAAAAAATTGAAAACTAACTTCATCAAGATGGCAAATATGGGAGAGCGTGTAATTGGATATTGTGATTTACCATTGCCACTCAAGGACTACCCAATAGGTTTTAAATTCGACACACAAGTACGTAACTTTCCCGTGGAAAACCTTATTTTTATTGGAGCAATATCAATGATCGATCCTCCAATACAAGATATTGAGAAATATATTGGTTTATGTAAAACGGCTGGAATCAAGGTGATAATGGTGACTGGGGACCACCCCGTCACCGCTTTGGCTATATCTCGCAAGTGTGGCACTATTTCATTGCCGACTGCCTATGATTACGCGTTTGAACACCACATTGACCTAGCTGATGTACCGCCGCACATTTACAGTCGATTTCAGGCAGCTGTTATGACTGGAGACGAGCTTCGTAAATTGAGCGTTAATGATTTGAAGGCGGTTCTAATTAGGTACAAAGAGATTACGTTTGCGAGAACCAGCCCTCAGCAGAAATTGTTTATTGTTGAGACTTTTCAGTTGTTGGGTTACGTCGTGGCCGTGACAGGAGATGGTGTCAACGATTCTCCGGCTTTGAAGAAAGCAGACATTGGTATAGCTATGGGTATTAACGGTACTGAAGTATCCAAAAAAGCTGCTGATATGATCCTATTAGATGATAACTTTGCTTCCATCGTGCTGGGAGTACAGGAAGGTAGGAGAATCTTTGAAAATTTAAAAAAGACCATTGCGTATACCCTTACATCAAACGCAGCTCAAATGGTACCTTTTGTATTGTATGCGGTCTTGGGTATGCCTCTGCCCATTAGTCTCATTTTGATAATTGTTATAAACATTGGAACGGATCTACTTCCTGCAATAAGTTTAGCATATGAGGACTCGGAAGAAGATATCATGTCGATACCGCCTCGTAAACCCTCAGATCACCTCGTTACTGGCCATTTGTTATTTATGACATATTTTCAAGTAGGACTGATTCAGTTCTTCGCTGCGATGTATGCGTATTTCATCGTATTCGCAAAGGATGGGTTCTTTCCTTCTAGCTTGCTGTTTGTTCGTAACGATTGGGAAAGCGAAAAGGTAACTGTGAGAGATACATTAGGTCGTGTTTGGAATTACTCGGACAGGAAAACGCTTGAGAGAAAATCGCAGACGGCTTATTTTGTCGCTGTGTGCTTGACTCAGATATCGGATGTGATTATTTGTAAGACTAGAAGAATCTCGATTATGAAGAAAGGTATGAACAATCACGTGTTGAATGTCAGTATAGTTATTGATTTGATCTTCGCGCTATGTGTGGCTTACTTGCCATTGTGTCATGAACTTTTTAGTACGGAGAGGCTAGCTTATTCTGATTTCTTTCTGGCGATCCCTTTCATGGTCCTTATGATCTGTATGGATGAAACGAGGCGTTACATAATAAGGAATAATATGTCCAAGTGGCTCGAAAAAGAGACTTATTATTAGTTTGTAAAGTTTTTTTTTTACAATAAAGGAAGCAACACTAAGTACGTTGTGTTATTAATAGCCCAAAAAATATAGGAGACAAATCTGCGAATTATAGGAGACAAAATAAAAGAATACATCTAAAAATTGAAGCACCTCCCATAGGTTAGGTCTTCTTTTGAGTATTCATACCGTAATAGGTTACCTTGTTGACTTATGCAGAAAAACGTAGGAATTAAGACTAGGTAACCTAGATAGATACAGGAGAAATCACCAAACGGTTGCATGACTTCCCGTGACCAAAGGGTTGATTTTTATATTGGCTAAGCATTGTCATTCAACGTGGCATGATGTCATTCATTTGGACGCGCTACCAGTCGACAGCGATACGGAGGAATTATTCGATGCCCTATTTTAGTATTTTAATAGACTAGCGAACCCGCCTCTACTTCGCACGGCTGCAATCCTCGCCATTGTGATCTTTTTTATTTTAGACAGTACCTGAGAGTCCTTCTGATTACGGACATATTGAAGATCAAAGTTCTCACTTTTTTTCGAAACCAAAATTAGTTTTCAGTGTAAATTTATTTTATTTATTTATTTTACTGTGTTTGGATGGCTTACGCAAAAGTAATAGGATGAGGTAATTCACAACAAAATATACCGTTGCATTGATTGCACCCAAAAGCACAGTATTATGCGTGCGTTACATTGCGCGCTGCGTTAAACATCAAAAGTCGTCCAACAATTATTTTTCTTAGTTTGATGTACCTACTTACTTACAGCATGCATATATAACAGTTATGTGATGGGTGCATTGTACACCCTGTACGTAAGTTAAATATTAATATATTAGATACATATGTGTGTTTTGTAGGTAGGTACACATAAATCATCTGAAATAGATTCTTTAAAATGTTCGTATTAATCTTTTTTATATATTTTGTAAATATTATGTATTGTTAGAAACATTATTTAAAAAAAAAGACTTTCAAAACAAGATCTCAAAGTTTCAATAAAATTGGACGGATGAGTTGCCTACTATTCGAAATGTGTGTCAAAGATATACAGGGTTATTTGAAAAACACCAGCAACCTCTTATGAGGTCATTGTACTCATCATTATGAACAACTTTTACTATGGGACCAAACCTGAAATCGCGAAATAAAAACCAGCTGTTCCCTACATTTATCTTCGTCTATCTCGTCAAGATGTAGGAAACAGCTGATTTTTTTTTCGCGATTTCAGGTTTGGTCCCATAGTAAAAGTTGTTCATAATGATGAGTACAATGACCTCTTAAGAGGTTGCTGGTGTTTTTCAAATAATCCTGTATAACTATCCCTTCGTACGTCTTACGTCTAATATACCCAATATTAGACGTAGCAATATTATGTTTTAAAACTATAACATTAATTGAAACTTGTTGTGGTTGACGTGAATGCTTTTTGTTTAATATAGGTTGAAATTTTAATCACCGTTTTCCTCTTGAGGGGTCATTTGTACTCATCATTATGAACAACTTTTACTATGGGACCAAACATGAAACGCGAAAAAAAGAAGTCGGTTTTTTTTTTGTAAAAAAGTTTTTATTTCTCGCTTTTACTGGGTCTGTTTATAATGTATTTAAGGAGGTAAGGAGGGTTGTTGAGGAGTTCTCCTGGTACTCCACCATCAGCTCCATTTCACCATTCACATTGTGACGAGCATAAATTGTGCTTAGCAACCATATTAAAGTAATCGAATCACAACATGTGAAATACTTATTATTGAGTAGTCCCGGTGGCCATGTGTGGTCTTCATCATCAGTTCCACTTCACTAAATGTTGCTTTCCGAGAGCAAATAAATGTACGAGTTACTATAAATACTTAATACCCGAATCGCTATAGGTGTGCCTATAATATTTGAAGAGTTTCTTCGATTTCTCCAGGATCCCGTCATCAGAACTGGATTTTGACCACAATGGGACCAACCTGGAAGTATATCCTTTGAAATAAAAAAATAATTTTCCAAATCGGTTTACAAATGACGGCGCGCTGAGGTAACAAACAAAAAAATACAAACGAATTGAGAACCTCCTCCTTTTTTAAAGTCGGTTTAAAAGAGGTTTATCTATTCAATCAATAATACCAAAGTAAGATACCTAACTAAATATTGCTTACACTAAAATATTTTCGTTTAAATGACTTACCTACTTATCTATAAAATAATCGGTTATTAAATTGCATGGTATTAAAATGCGATATCTTACAAACATTTTTATGTACCTAAATACAAATTCGGAAAAGCATCACAATATCCAACCATCGTTATTAAAACTCAAATAAAACTTTTAAATCGCAAAATTGTGTGTTCGTGTCAGCAGTACAGTGCTGCGGCTCTTTGTAAGCGCCCCTAGCTAATGACCCACCGACGGACGCCGCGAGGTGAGGTGCGGTATATGTCAGCGCGGGGAAGGGAGTGGCCATTCTGTACGAAGTACTATTAGGTATTCTGTGCTCCAGATTTATTTAAGCTCCTTGCAGTTAGGTCACCGATATCACCGATCATCTGCCTGTCTCTGGGATCAAGAGGATTCCTCGGATAATTACGAAGATCTTTCTTACTTTCTAATAATTCAGTCCTTTGCAGTTAGTCCTAGCCAGAATTTTTGAAAAGAACCGTTTTTTATAAATTATCCTACGACAATCATCGACGCATCTCAATTTACGACATTATTATGAAAACCTATTTCATGCTTGCTGATTGCTTATGAGCAAAGAAGATTATAATAGGATTTGAAGCAATAATGATTAAGAAGAAATAAAAATCTGTCAAAATGACTGTCTTTATCGTCGCTAAAAAACAAAGTCTTCATGTCTTCATTAAATGCTGTGTTTGCAGAAAGTTAAAGTAAGTTTAACCGCGATTTCCAACCATGAAGAGACATTTACACGCCCTCCGGGCAAGCACCACCTCCATTAGAAGCCTGCGCCGGGCGAGTGTGATGGGCCACAGCGCCGTAGAACTAGTATCCGAGATATCGCTCCTTAAGGAAGAAACAAACACAGGGGATCACTTCCTAACACCAGAGCAACTCGAAAACGTGTATCGTACAAGCGTGGTCACCGGCCTGACCGAGAGCTTTGCCGCGGAGCTGTTAGAACGTTATGGTCCAAACGAGCTAAAGGAACTCGCTGCCACCAGTCTGTTTTCATTATTTATGCAACATTTGTTTGGCTGGTTTCCATGTGTACTTTGGGTGGCAGCAGGAGTAAATTTTTTAGGATACTTCTTGTCTGTGGGTAAAGAATCAAAAGGTGGGGATGACGAACATGATGCCCACAGCGCAAGAGAATATCTCTATTTAGGATCTGTGATCTCTCTCACTATTATAGGCACAGGCTTATTTGGCTTTTATCAAGAAGCCAAAAATATAGCAGTTATGAGTGGTTTCGAGAAACTAATCCCACCGAGTGCAGTTGTTATACGAGATGGAATTCGAAAAACTGTACCTAATAGAGAACTGGTCATCGGCGACATTGTAGAAATGACTGGGGGAGATATAGTGCCAGCCGATGTCCGAATACTTACATGCACAAATTTAAGTACAGACATGTCTTCTTTAACTGGAGAATCTGAACCTATAAGGCACAGGCCAGAATGCACTCATTCTAATCCTATGGAGTCCAAAAATATGGCTTACTTTGGTTGTCCTGTTATTGAGGGTACTGGCAAAGCCATAGTAATTGCAACTGGAGAAATGACTCAAATAGGGAAAATTGCTGGACTTGTAACTGGTTTAAAGAAAGAAGAAACCCCTATTGCAAAAGAAATTACACATTTAGTTACATTATTGTGCGGCGTGGCATTTTTTTTGGGTACATTGTTCTTTATAATGGTATATATCATACAGAAGAATTGGCTGACAGCACTGCAGTATATGCTGGGCATGATATTGGCCAATGTACCTGAGGGTTTGATTGTAACGTTAACAGTGTGTATGACGTTGTCAGCTAAATCTCTTAAACGGAAAAACTGTCTTGCTAAAACATTACAAGCTGTAGAAACCTTAGGATCCACTTCATGTATATGTTCAGATAAAACTGGAACTTTGACTGAGAATCAAATGAAAGTGTCCCATTTATTTTGTAATTTTAAAATAATAGATAAAGATGACCGTTCTCACGTCGTAGAATCGAGTTTTTCAAATTTATGTTTAGCAGGTTCCCTTAATTTAAAAGCAACCTTCCACCCTGAAACAATAAACGAACCCATCCCTAAGAGAAAAATCATTGGCGATGCCTCCGAGTCCGCTATATTACGGTACATGGAGCAGAACCGCTCAGCCACAACGCTTCAAGCAGAAAATCCGAGAGTAGGAGAAATTCCATTCAGTTCAGCTTACAAATATCAAGTCACGATTCATCATATGCTAGACAAGGATTCCTACTTCTTAGTTATGAAAGGAGCACCAGAAATTGTATTAGAATACTGCTCTAAGGTTTTCGTTGACGATGGCCCGCAGCCCCTCACGCCACAATTGAAAAAAGAATTGAAAGCAAATTTCATCAAGATGGCAAATATGGGAGAGCGTGTTATTGGATATTGTGATTTACCATTGCCAGTCGAGGACTATCCAATAGGTTATAAGTTCGACACACAAGCACGTAACTTTCCCGTGGAAGACCTTATTTTTATTGGAGCAATATCAATGATCGATCCTCCAAGACAAGATATTGAGAAATATATTGGTTTATGTAAAACGGCTGGAATCAAGGTGATAATGGTGACTGGGGACCACCCCGTCACCGCCTTGGCTATATCTCGCAAGTGTGGCATTATTTCAATGCCGACTGCCTATGATTACGCGTTTGAACACCACATTGACCTAGCTGATGTGCCAGCGCACATTAGAAATCAATTTCAGGCAGCTGTTATAACTGGAGACGAACTTCGTAAAATGAGCGTTAACGATTTGAAGGCAGTACAACTTAAGTACAACGAAATTACGTTCGCAAGAACCAGCCCTCAGCAAAAATTGTTTATTGTTGAGACTTATCAATCGTTAGGTTACGTCGTGGCCGTGACAGGGGATGGCGTCAACGATTCTCCGGCTTTGAAGAAAGCAGACATTGGTATAGCTATGGGTATTAACGGTACTGAAGTATCCAAAAAAGCTGCTGATATGATCCTATTAGATGATAACTTTGCTTCCATCGTGCTGGGAGTACAAGAAGGTAGAAGAATCTTCGAAAATTTAAAAAAGACCATTGCGTATACCCTTACATCAAACGCAGCTGAAATGATACCTTTTGTATTGTATGCGGTCCTGGGTATGCCTCTGCCCCTTACACTCATTTTGATAATTGTTATAAACGTTGGAACGGATCTACTTCCTGCAATAAGTTTAGCATATGAAGACTCGGAAGAAGATATCATGTCGATACCGCCTCGTAAACCCTCAGATCACCTCGTTACTGGCCATTTGTTATTTATGGCGTATTTTCAAGTAGGACTGATTCAGTTCTTCGCTGCGATATATGCGTATTTCATGGTATTCGCAAAGGATGGGTTCTTTCCTTCTAGCTTGATGTTTGTTCGCAATGATTGGGAAAGCCGCAAGGTAATTATAAAAGATACATTAGGTCGTGTTTGGAATTACTCAGACAGGAAAAGGCTCGAGAGAAAATCGCAGACGGCTTATTTTGTCGCTGTGTGCTTGACTCAGATATCGGATGTGATTATTTGTAAGACTAGAAGGGTCTCGATTGTGAAGAAAGGTATGAACAATCACGTGTTAAATGCCAGTATAGTTGTTGATTTGATCTTTGCAGTGTGTGTGTCTTACTTGCCATTTTGTCATGAACTTTTTAGTACTGAGAGGCTAGCTTATTCTGATTTCTTTCTGGCGATCCCTTTCATGGTCCTTATGATCTGTATGGATGAAACGAGGCGTTACATAATAAGGAATAACAAGTCCAAGTGGCTCGAAAAGGAAACTTATTATTAAGTTTTTTTTATAAGAGGAAGCATTATTAAGTTCGTTAGTATTGATAATTTGTTTTATTAATTAATTGTCAAATGATTATTCCTATAAATGCGGAATTGAGAAAACGTACGAAGTTTCGCATTTTGAGGCACCCGTGCAGGTGGATTTGAGCCGTATTTAAGGCCTAGCCGGTTCAGTTCCACAGACATAAGAAAAAAATATAATTCCTTTAGGTATAACTTAGCTGTTCTAATCGACATATAAAATTATACGTGCATTCGTGCATTGGCTAAAGGGCGCGGCTAGATATTATGAATTTTAAACTGGCTTGCACATTCTGCTTGTTATACGTACCGGAATAACTGCCGAATGTGACCTACATTACTCCAAATTATGTTTCTGTGCTGTATTGCTGCCTAGAATATGTAGGTACCTACACTGTTGTGTCTATACTGGGCACACTGCTAGCGTGTGTAACATTTATCTCCAAGAGTCTTTTTTATTAGTTTTTTTCTTGAAGTAAGTAATTTCGTTAGTGTTAGCTGTACCTTCATGCTAAAGTATGTTCTGTTTATTAAGCGCTTTCAATGTCAAAATGTATAATAATGTTTTTGCATTTAGTATGCACGATGACAGATCAAGCTTTACATAGCCATTGTACGAAAAGCCTATACAATGAGAGGTCAGCTAAAATTGGAAATGTTGACGCGTGTATTTTATGTTTTAAATAAACTCTTGATTTGAAACATTATATTTCTTTTTTTATTTTCCTAGTGATTTGTGTATCCTAGTGACTTGTTTTGTTATTGCAAATGTTGAAATAATTTACACAAAAGCGCCTGCCAGCTAGGTTCGAACCTACGTCCTACAACACGGGTAAGTCGCGGCTGTACCACTGGTCCACCTTTGCTCTCTGCTGGATTGTGCTCCGTAGATGGCAATATTTGTCGGGGAATCTGTTGAAGCCATCATTATTATTATTATTTGGTTACACACACTAGCAGCTAATCAGCTGATGCGTGTGTATCGGTTAATTTGGAGATCATTTAGTCTGTCCAGTCGATTCTTGAAGCAGTTCAGTGTGGGAGCTGTCACAACATTTTCCGGGAGCTTATTCCATATTGTTACAACTCGGTTAGACAAAAATTACTTTAAGTGCTTTTTTTGATGAATTTTCCTATACCTTCAAGGAATGCCGGCGCTAATGTGTGTTCGCATTCAGCGTGTAAAGGTCTTGAAGTCTGGGCACTTCGTAAGTTGGAGTGGTTTCACACGTGCGTTTGATATGCAAGTATGACGTATCAGCTCGTATGCGCATAGGTAGACATGCATAAAAGTGACCTGTCAATAGTGCCAGTCCCTGCATCAAGTGGAATGCTAGTGATTGGCACTATTAGACTCTAGGTGCTCACTCCAAGGTACTATTACCCGCAATCCTTCCACAACTCTTTTTATTTAACTTTTTAATTTTTACTTTATTTTTTTTATTATTTGTTGCTATAGCGGCAAAGTACACACTCTGTGAAAAGTCAAGTGTCTACCTATTCCTATTATGGTTCAAAATATAAGGCCCTGTGACAGACGGACGGGCAGCGAAGCCTTAGTAATGGGTCACGACTCCCGTTTGTACCCTGTGGGTACGGAACCCTAAAAAAGAATTGGTAATCGCTTGCATTAGAACCACAATTACAGAAGGGTCAGTTACCTTTATTCTTTGTCTCAAGACTACAGACCATTACACGACTTTATTTGCTCGAATTATGATAATGTCATCGTTATTGGATTTGTGCGGAAGGTTATTTAGATGGCTTTATACTACGGCTACATTGTTGCGATAACGCGAATAACTTCGCGCGCTCTCTGGTTGTATAGCGATAATTTATCTCATGGGACTAGTGGGACAGTGGGGCGGAACGGTTCGGTGTGCGAGAGAGAGCGCGCGAAGTGTTCGTGCTATCGCGACAATATAGCCGAAGCATTATAAGGAGAAAACCGAAGAAACAATGGATTTAAAAAAAAATATTGCTTATGGGCCCGCTCGACCTCGATCACGCCTGATGGAAAGCGATGGATGACGTCTGTGATGATGGATGATTCGCTTGGCAAAATAAAGTAAGTGCGGTCTGTTAATTCCATTTATTCCGGTTTGATCCCCTGAACCCCCCTCCACCTCCCCGCCCGGATCCCCGCTAGTTCTTCTTCTGTTTTAAATACTAATTTCTATCATGATCATCTACCTAGCCTTTTCCCAGCTATATTAGGGTCGGCTTCCAGTTTAACCGGATGCAGCTGAATACCAATATTTTACATGGAGCGACCTGTCTATCTGACCTCCACAACCCAGTTACTGGGTAATATCTACGATACCCCTTGATAAGACTGGTTATCAGATTTTCGAGCTTCTGACGATGTAACGACTGTCAAAGATCTACGAATGACGGCCGGGACCAACGGCTTAACGTGGTTTCTGCACGCGTCTTGGTATGTGAAGATGGTCACCCATCAACAGACCAACCGTGGCAAGCGTAGCTTAACTAGGACACCAGGTCGATCGACCCGTGCGGCTGTTATTAATTAGCCACAAGCCCCTCAATATACTTATTTCTAATTAAATTATTATAAAGAGGGTAACGTGGTGTTGGTAACCAAAGCGTGTTACACATGTAGATTGGGTCATAACTGTCACAAGCAAGACCAAGCCCACGCGTGTGTCCATAACCGTCCATATTGATACTAGATAACTGATAAACTGACAAGTTCGCGCAAAACTTTGTGTTTCTTGCATCAGATTTTAGAACTTTCGATTTATTTAGTGTGCTGTTGCACTGGTCTCTATTTGGCTATTTGTCAATTTGATAAATGTGTGGACTAGACAGTGTAGTGACTGAATTCATGAATCATATACAGGGTCAAATCAAATTAGCTAGCAAAACTCCACATGTCGTGATGTGTCATTCATATCAACATTCTTCTGTCCTTATACCAATTTATTTGGTGCTGGAGCAAGATGTTGTTTTCTTCTTTCAACTTCTCTATTAGTTGTCATCTCGGTTTAATCACCCCATTTCTAACCATATCATCATTCACACAGTCCATCCATCGTTTTTTGGTCTTCTCCTACTCTCATATCGATCTAAGGACGATAAAATAAAGAAATAATCTTGCCAAATACATAATTTCATCTGCGGAGTTTCGCTAGTTAATTTAATTTGACCCTGAATTTAAGGCCACTTTTACAATATCCGGAAGAATTACAGTGTTCGGAATCATCTGCCAAATTAGCAAAGGAATTTGCATTCATAGCAGAAATATATGTCATAGTTTCTTCGTTGATCAGTAATCATTAGATAGTTACTTGGGCTCAGCTGTATATGTATAGATATATATATAATAGTACCTATTGGATCGTGTATAAGAATCGATTGAAATCAGAACACCAATGGATAATTAATTTGGACTGCTCGATCGACGTGGACGCGAAATTGATCGCTTCGAAATATAATCGATGGTCGATCGAGCAGCTGTGCGTGTGTGTGTGCTGTGTTAATCAGCTGTTTCATACATTTTGTTCAAGTAGGTATAGAACTTTTGTATTAAACAGCTGATCTTTTTTCGTGATTTCAGAGTTGATGCCATAGTGAAAGTTGTTCAGTTCGATGGTCTAAAGCACCTCTTAAAGTTTGTAGAGTTAATTTTTTAACACCTTATACAGGCCGGTCTTAAAGTCGTGGATCAAATGAAATAGGGAAATAAAGGAAGTAATTTTCAACGCTTTTAAAGTGAGAAAAAAATTTTGGTAACGCTTCAAAATTTTTGGGAAAATAGTAATTGCTCTTGAAATTTGGTACCCACAGCCGCAATAGAACTTTTGTAGTGCTGATACATTATCTAGTAATAATACAACAACGTTTATTTTATTGTTTTAAGTATATCATTTTTTTTTTAAATTAGTGTAATTGTAAAAGAACTCAGTATAAAAAAATATTCATTCTTTTAAGGCAATTTAATTATGGCCATACTGTAGAAAGATTTTTTTGTTGGAAATGACCTCCTTTATCACCCTATTTCGTTTGATCCACGACTTTTTGACCATTCTGTATATTAATCATGTAAAATGACGTCTGTATTTTCTGATGGAGGTGCATAAATACCATCACCAATACCTAATAAGGTGTTTATGAGGTTCAGCCCTGCCCTTTTTCTGTGAGCACTAGAATCTGTAGACCAGATTCGCTTCGTAGGGTCTTGGATTCGATTTCCAGGTCGGGCAGCATTATTGGGCCATTTTTTCTAGGAATTTCTCAGGAGCAGGGAGTCTAATGCGCCCCATTAGAAGCTCGCCCACTATTATATGACTCTTAAATATAACGGGCTAACTGTGGGCATCACCGCCCTGCTACTTCATTATTAGTCTCTATAAAATTGGGAGGGTGACCCATATTATTTTCGTCAAACAGAACAGCACGCTTGCAAGCTGGGAATGCAGGCGTGGTGTTAAGTTAGATCTAGATTCTAGACCAACAACTATCCCAAACTAATAATTAAGCATAACTAGCCTTTAAGCCGACACGTTATACACATATCAGTGCATATGCCAGTATCCTTGTTGCGAAATATGTATCAAGTGTAGATCGTGCGTGGTCGCAGTCCGCACCGCTTTATATACGGCGCTCTGGCGGGGAGCGTCACACGTGCTCTACACCTCACGACGTGCGCGCGCCACAGACATGCTAGCTAAGGTAAACATTATTAATTATACTGTTTTAAATAAAAGCGAAATATATAACAAAAAATTGGATATCAGAAGAATAATTCAGCGAATTCACAATACTTACTTTGCGAATTTTGGTGTCATTTTCCTATCATAATTAGAAGCCAAAGCTATACCTACACGGATATATCACGCCACTTTAACCCAAGTAGGGCTAAACAGAGGTGAAATATTGTAGATCTAAACATTAAAGATAGCCATGAGTAAGTCACTTATAGTCAGGTAAAGCCCTTTTCCGTTCACCAGGCACGATATGTACAAACATTCCAGAAATGGGCTGAACTGGTGACCTCTTTAGTGATCAATGAGGTCAAAAATCTACAATCTCTCCCATTGTGAAATAGCTATGAGCTTGAAACAGAGGGGCAATTCTCGTAATTTTTAAGAACGTTCACAGTCTGATCTCAGTCTCAATCTGTCAAAAATACTTCAAATTTCCCTACATTTTGACAAGTTTTTGACATTTTTTTGTCGCCGAGATGAGACTGCGACTAGATTTTTAACGTTTCAAATTACGAGAATTGGCCTACAGGTGTTTTGGCGCGCCAACTCCATGAAGCAATTTCGGTCTAGTAGCCTATATTCGCACGAACCACGATACAGAAAAAATCACTTTGTGGACACTTGTTTTATTTTAAACTTATTTGATTAACTTTATGTACCTAAAAATACAGATAGGCATTCCTACAAAAAACCAAGGGTGTTACATTGGAGGAATAACATGATTGTAAGCTTCCGTGTTCTTGTCAGTTGTTATTATTATGCTGCGCGTGCGCCGGAGCAATGGCGCTGCCGGGGCTGTTGGACGGCATCGGCTACGCGTCCCACGGCTACGCTGCACCGGCGTACGCTGCACCAGCATACGCCGCGCCAGCGTATGCGCCGGCGATCACCACACACGCGATCGCAGCTCCTGCCATCGCACACGCAGCATATGCTGCACCTGTCGTTAAAGCTGTGAGTATGAGGAGAAACGGTTCAAATTCAATCTAATACGCTTTTTTTTTTTAATGCAAGCCTAGCTGTAAACTACAATATGCTATCGCGGACACCATTCGACATTTAAAGCAGGACTAGTGACGATTTCAGATTCTTGAAGAAAAAACATCACACTTTGACCTTCAAGTTTTCTGTAGGTACATTCATCAAGATCTGGACACAAATGACCTCAAACCCAATACTGCTCAACTTAAACATTCCTTTTCCAATTAATAACTTACTGAAATCCTATGATCACAGGTGGTACGCGCTGAGCCCATAGACCCGAACCCCGCGTACAGTTTCTCATACGGCGTGGCAGATCCTGCCACCGGCGACCACAAGGACGCCTCGGAGACACTTCAGAATGGCGTGGTGCACGGCTCCTACAGCCTGGTGGAGCCTGATGGCCACTTGCGCAAGGTCACCTACACTGCCGACAAGATCAACGGATTCAACGCCGTGGTTGAGAGGACGGGCGCTTCTGCTCACGCGGTGAGGGGTTTATTTAAACATAAAAATAGGTAAAATTGCTTGTTTGTAAGAGGTCATCTCCGGCAGTGCTGATCCGATTACAAAAATTCTTCCTCTGGTAGAAGGATTGCCGAGTGCCATATGTTTTTTCTATGCGGACGAAGACGCGGTCAGAAGCTAACGGGCATATTTAATAATTGGTCGAAAATTGTTGGAGTAAAATATAAAATAAGAAAATTCTGCTACCGAAGTGGGTATGAAGAGGGCAGAAAACAGTCTATCGAAGTCTTGCGAAACCGTCTACCGTATTGTGAGTTATTTCATAGAAAGGGTTGTTAATGTTCCTTCAATACATCCCTGCACTTTTTTAAAGAGTTGTTTTCTGCCGTTATTATATTAATTGCGAAAGTCCGTCAGAATTCTGAAATGTTACCGTTTGCTTGTCTTAAAAATTGATCTTCTTTCAGGCACCAGTAGCAGTGGCGGCTCCCATAGCGAAGGTATACGCTGCGCCGGCGCCGGTCGCTGTCGCCGCCCCCGTCGCGAGGTACACGCTACCAGCTGCTCACGTTGGTGTTGCCCACCCGTGGGGCTAAGCCCAGCAACAACGAATACAAAGCGACCTAGCTCCTTGCTGAACAATTAACGATTGATTTCGACGAACAGAAAATAGTGTTGGAAATCGAATTTAAGGTCACATCTCCAGTACAACACTATTTTCTGGTGTGTCGTCAAGGAATTGGGCAGATTTCAAGTTTAGAACAGCGTCGTCTGTTGAGATTTGGATAAAAGCGGATGTGATAAAAAAGGTTGTTGCATGATTTTTAACTGAGAGTTTTCGGTAATAGTTTGGTTAGAAGTCATAGGCCGCGGCTATATGGTAAAGGCGAATCGTATGTGTTTTACTTATCTTTTGTAGAAGTTCTAATGTTTTTTTTTTGTTTTTGGGCCCTGTTTGTTAACATTTTGAAAAATGATTAAAACGTCAAAATGTACCATTGGGCGTTTTTCGTTTGAATGTAAAATTGTGAGGAATGGCCCTATTTTCTAGTTTTTCTCGCCTTTGCTCTCCGGCCCCAGTCTGTAAAACTATGGAGGTTCGTTCAGCAAGACTAGGCGCGCCTGATGACCTCGCCCGTCTACTGTAACTTATTATTTATTATGTACTGCTTTGACTGTTGCCTACGGACCTGATCTTGACGCATCGTATTATTTACGTACATGTAAATATAATGTAGTTTTATAAATAAATGCAATTTTTGCAGTATTTTATGTCTTTATTTGTCCCATGCGTGAAACATGCCGCTAACGGCAGTATGCTGCTTCTAACGTTGTATTTGGTGGTTATTATGCAAGTACCCTAATTGCGATAACATACTTTTTTTCATAATCCAACAGTTTTGAAGGAAGTCCTAATCCATTGATTCAAGGTTTGAAAAATTCGCCTGCTCAACTGTGACTGTTCCTAAATTACCCTAGGCTTATAAAAATTTTGTTCTTCCAGGATTATTTTAGTATTAGTATTGAGATCGGCTTTCACCAATGTTATAAACGCAATGAGCGTGGCTGAACTGTCTAAATGAAAGGCATTGCGATTGTTTTCCATTGTACGTGTGTTACGCAATTACCCCGCAGTTTTCTCTTAAACTCGGGGGAAACTTTAGGCATCCATTTGTATGTTGCTTAGTGTTAGTGAAAACGGGCATTTAATGCTAATTTTGTGTTCTAGATCTAGTTATGTACTTATTAAAAACTACGTGAAACATGGCAATGATAACCTACTTAATAATTAATCGACATGGTCTTCACATAATCTAACCAAGATTATGTCTGGACATTAAAAGAAACTCTGACCTCTGAGTTTGTTTCGGCCTTTTTTCTCAGTCAGTCAGTAAACCTCATCTAGTTTTAAAATATAATTGACGTGTAAAAGTGTTTGTACAAACACTACAGCATAGCTATTCACAACTACCGTATTCCGGATTCCGTACCGTATCGAACATCAATCAATGTTATCGTAGGAGTCCTATAAACGCTGTTCACAAGTCCAAAACCCGAAAATTTTGTCAGTTTAAATCAAATAGACGACCACTATTCTTACGACAGCTGTTAGCTGTCGGGGGCAAGGCAAATCAGGTTGTTGAAATGTGAAATTTTCGATACGATAGCTTGTAGTATGGTTGTGAATTAGGGTGCAGAAAACAAAACAGAATAATCATTTATCAATAAGTTAGTCATAGAAATAACATGAGACAAAAGGGAGGAGAGAGCTTTTTTAAGTGGAATTGCTAACCGCTTCGTAACGGTCACACCTAATCATTACCTATGCCGTTGGCATCAAACCCGACCTACTAATGAACATGTGCAACACTCAGTTTAGTATTAAATCCACGAAAAAGCTTAATTCTGCATCCGGAATATGTCAGATCCATTTTAGGACGGATTTGACAATGTTTTCGTGTCGGTCCTAAACGGTAGCCCTATTTAGCACGGCTATTTAGTAAAACTGGTTTATTTAGAGCTAAACCATAGTTTTCCTGTTAAATCTAGTAATTATTTATGAAGCCTGTCCGACTCAATTACCTAAGGTAGGTAATCAGCCTTCCAGCGGAAATGGTGGATGTTGAAATCGTCGATGTTAGAACCTGTAACTTGCGTTGCCTAGTTAGGCCTGGCATAGACATACATAAATTGTGGCTTGTGTGTGTGTGTGTGTGTGTGTGTGTGTGCACCACATCCAGAGATGTAAGTGTATGGTGACATTTGCACTATAGTTGTCTGGCTGTGTGTCTTTTAGTCTGTGCTAATCTGTGCTAAATAAATATATTTTGTTTCATTCTTAAACCGGTAAGTATGTTCTAGAACCAAAAATTCGAAGACATATAAAAACCTGCACTGGGCCCGCACGGTAGATTACAGCCCACTTCCTCTCAAAGAGAGGAGGCCTAAGTCCCAGTAGTGGGAACATTATAGGCTGATTATCCTACATACTATTCAAGAAATGTGACACATGGTGTCACTGTAGATACATGTAGGTACAGACGCCAGCACATCAAGCTACCCAAAACTGATTTTTTTCCAATCAACTTTAAACCTTATACTTTAGCGACAAAGTTGAAATACTATTAAAGAAATTTGAGAGATTGTATAGCTTGATCTTGTGTTGTGTTGTGATAGCTTGTCTGTACTTAAAAAGAGACTACTTCTTAAGGAGACCGCACCCTTTCATTGCATCAGCCTCATATGAATATGAGTTTTTGGTTCTAGGAAATGCCGGTTTCCTCACGATGTTTTCATTCACCGTTTTGAGAGCAGTAGTGATGAAATGATCTACACAAAGTAAAGCAGGCTAGGTTCGAACCCACGACCTACAACTCGTAAGTCGTGGCCGATAGAGGTTGTGAAGTTAGGTTTAATTAAATGTTAGGTTCAGTGCTAGTGCGTGAACATTTGAGATAATTAAGAGGAAGTAGTAAATTAAGTTTCTAGATCTGGGGCACGTGAGACCAAATCTAGAAATGATAGATACGTGTGTAAGGATTAAGAAATAACATTGGCATATTCCGCCAATTTGCGGCTATATAAATATTCAATGTAACTACCAATTTAGGGCGAACGTACGAATATGTCCGAGAATTCTATGAATAAGTACTTAAGTATAGTTATTTAGTTTATAGGTATGTGATAAAATTACTTTTTAGCGAGTTCGTGAGGTGAATCATTGAGGGCGAGAATTTGTTTATGTTATGGTTTAATGTAATTACGCTCATTCTTGGTTAATAACTCATAACTTGGTCAAGACTAACGTATGTCGCTCAAACCTATCTATCAATAAACATGGGCAGGTTTTCGCACTTGCAGTAAGGACCGGAGCCACACCATGATAGCGAATGAATGACCATCTTATTTGAAATCTTATAACATACTCTAGGTACTATTTATTTTCACAGAGGACCAATTCTGTTGTTTCCGACTAGAAATACTAAACTCGGGGGCCTAATATAGCACCTTGAGGCACCCCAAATAAAAGAAAATCATTAAACAGTTTAAATAATTCATTGAATTATACAATGCATCACTTAAATCCCACTATGCAGTTCTACACTATTTCTACAGAAGGCTACGCTACAAGGCAAGCCTTGGACTCCGATCACACTGGGATCCTATTCTGTTGGGCCCACTTGGTGATGGTCCTGACGATGTTGTCAGCTCGGGTGTGAGACCTCGGGCCTTTGAGCAAGGCCAGGGCGTCTCTGAGGTCAGCGGCAGCATTGGGCTTGTTGGCTGCGGCGGCCTGGGCGCAGCCACAGACTGCTCCACGGAGACCTTCCCACATTTCTGGGCCACCGTCCAATCTGGGACGAAATGATTAAGTATAAATGTTGCTACATTATAGATCACTGCCATAACTTTACATACCTACACAAGTCGTTATTAAAACTTAATCAAGCGTTTTTGTTTTGTTTTTGTGTAAATATAAAGTGATGGCTTGAAACACAGGTTTGAATAAACCTAGTTCGGGCGGGTCGCTACCTAACACTAATTCCGAAACATCATTACTTGCACCTGTAATATAAAATACTTTAGTTTTATTGTATTTTTATGCACTATAATTGTATGGGAAATTTGCTACTCGGCTAAATGTAGGTACACATTTTGTAAACGTTTTCTTTATAAAAATAAGTTAAATATTATTATTATTTCGTTTATTTATCTATTTATTTACTTAATCTAAGTAATTAACATTTAAAAATATAAAATAATAGTGATCCACTGATGTCGGGAGCAGGGTCCAAGCTACTAGTGGTTAGGGCTCCAGAGACAGGAACCTCCTAACATGCGAGCCGTATCGAGGAGTACTGCCCTCTAAATCAGGCCCTTGATCCAACCGCCTAACGAGAGCCTCGATAAATATGTTGATCGAGTCTTCAGGCGCGGTCGCAGCCCAAGATTTTGGGGGGGGTCACCATGGGTGCCGCGGAGTATTTTAAGGATACATATCCTCGTTAGTGTCGTGGTCGCAAGCGTTACTGTTGAGCATGAGGTCCTAGGTTCGATTCCTAGGTTGGGTAGTGTTATTAGGTTTTTCCATCAGAAATTTCTCAGAAACAGGCCTGTATATGGATTTGTGCCCGGTTGATTGCAGTAGGCTCGCACCCTATAACATGGGACTTCAACATAACTGGCGAAATGTGGGTGTAAGTGGTATAACTAGGAAGGTAACCTGCCTAATGCTCCGGGGATTAAATGCGTGGTGTTCATGTACATCTCCAGTTCCACATTACTTTACTAATGCTGTTCAGGGACGCAGTTTAGTGAGTGGAGGGGGGTTTAATAATGCCGGCAAATTGGTCGTATGTATAAGAACGGTAGATTATTAGGAAGAGCGAGCGAAGCGAGCTCGAAAATTTTAACAACCCACCTCGGTTTGGATTTGTATGATATTTTTATGCTGAAATAGGAGTTACATTGTCGATTATGAAGGCAAGTCAAAGAAACTATAAGAATTTAGATTGCAAGAGCGAGCGAAGCGAGCTCGAAAATTTTAACCATCCGCATCGGTTTGGTTAGGTTTTGTTTGATATTTTTATGCTGAAATATGAGTTATATTGTCGATTTATGCAGGCAAGTCCAAGCAACTATGAGAATTTAGATTGCAAGAGCGAGCGAAGCGAGCTCGAACATTTTAACGACCCACCTCGGTTTGGTTTTGTATGATATTTTTATGCTGAAATAGGAGTTACACTGTCGATTATGAAGGCAAGTCCAAGAAACTATAAGAATTTAGATTGCAAGAGCGAGCTCGAAAATTTTAACAACTCGCGTTGGTTTGGTTAGGTTTTGTTTGATATTTTTATGCTGAAATAGGAGTTACCTGTCGATTTATGCAGGCAAGTCCAAGCAACTATGAGAATTTAGATGGCAAGTGCGAGCAAAGCGAGCTCGAAAATTTTAACCACCCGCCTCGGTTTGGTTAGGTTGTGTTTAATATTTTTATGCTGAAATATGAATTACATTGTCGATTTATGCAGGCAAGTCCAAGCAACTATGAGAATTTAGATTGCAAGAGCGAGCGAAGCGAGCTCGAAAATTTTAACCACCTGCCTCGGTTTGGTTAGGTTTTGTTTGATATTTTTATGCTGAAATAGGAGTTACATTGTCGATTTATGCAGGCAAGTCCAAGCAACTATGAGAATTTAGATGGCAAGAGCGAGCGAAGCGAGCTCGAAAATTTTAACCACTTGCCTCGGTTTGGTTAGGTTTTGTTTGATATTTTTATGCTGAAATAGGAGTTACATTGTCGATTTATGCAGGCAAGTCCAAGCAACTATGAGAATTTAGATGGCAAGAGCGAGCGAAGCGAGCTCGAAAATTTTAACCACCCGCCTCGGTTTGGTTAGGTTGTGTTTAATATTTTTATGCTGAAATATGAATTACATTGTCGATTTATGCAGGCAAGTCCAAGCAACTATGAGATAGATCGCAAGAGCGAGCGAAGCGAGCTCGAAAATTTTGCACATTCTCGGATAGGCTCAATTTTCTTTTCATTCTAAAAGGACTAGAAATTGCTTGCTTTACCGACTTAAGAAGAAATGCTCAAGAATCAACAGAATGCAGATTGCAAGAGCGAGTGAAGTGGGCCTGAAAATTTTAACACCCTACCTCAAATAGGTTCCGTTTTCTCTTGACCATTATACAGAAAGAGAACTTAATATATCGAATTAGGACGAAATGCACTCGTTTTACAACAGTTTAGGCTTTGGAATCTGGCCTTACGGACGGGGTGCCCAATATCCCGAGTTTGCTTCGCTCGCTCTTTCATCCTAGATTCTGCAGGATGAATATGAAAACTTGCACCAAACCGAAATAGGAGGTCCAGTAACTGCTACTTAATCATTATAAATTGTTATGTCCCAAATCAACATTCTTGAAAAGAATCGTGTAATTATCGTCTTAGATAGTGCAAACTAAGTTATTGCTTTCTAGTAGATACGAATAAATGTCGATATTTACAGATTTTTTCTCTAAATTATCAAAACAATTATGAAAATTAAAGTGTCAATTTTATTGTACCTATTCGGTATTCCTTAATAATATGCTCTAAATTTTCTTTAAAACACGTTGAATTAGATGTTTTAATTTGGCGAACCTATTCAATTTCATCTAGTAAGTATACCTATTTTACAACAAGCTTTTTGAAGTAAAAACTTTTTACGCGTGTTAAAAACCCCACTGTCATTTCATAGTTTTAAGTTGTTACTTCTGTGGCAGGCCCTTTGTCTGCCTATGTTCTTAATGTTTTATGCCCATCGAGGTCTCCGTGGCACAAGTTAAGTTAGTAAGACAAGTCAATTATTCAGACTCTCGACAGCTTGAATGATTTTGGGGGGGGCGTCATGACCCCCACAACCCCCCCCCCCCTCGGACCGCGCATGCGAGTCTTACCCAGATTTGAAAACATAATTATCGTAAAACTGCAGTACTCATAGGTGTACCGAATAGTATCAACTTCAATAGATATATCGTAAGTATACTATCAATTTCAAGTAAGCATTTTAGTACATATTAAATCCGCTCTAAATAGATTGATCTGTGATAATTGGACTCACCTGTCGAGCATGTGGAAAGCTTTGGCGGCGACTAAAAACTGCCCCATTCGGTAGCTGTCGTTGGCAACCAGTTGCAACAACGCGAAGCTGTCGGGAGTGCCCGCTGACTGTCAACCAAATAAATGTACGTGCATTGATTTAATATTATAAAGAAAAGTCAGTTCAGTATTTGTTTAGTGGCGCAAATAAAAACTCATATAATCGAATCGAAATAACATTTTCAAACAGGGCCCACCCAACTAAATCTATATAATTATTATATGACCTACTTACATTTAGTTTGTCGGCAAGCAAATAGTGTTGATCTTTATTATGGAAACATTTTGCTGGGCAAAAACCTTTATTCCTGGTCGTCCCCGCCCCATCGTCCCCACTGGGCACATTTTAACAATCCGTGAAATCTTTTATTTAAATTCCCATTAAGTACCTATTGCATTTTGACTCCCGGTCTATAGCGGAACGAGTGGGAAATAAAAAGTTCCAATCGACACCACTGGGGAGGAACGAAACTTTTTTTTCCGACGACGACGGGGTGGGGACGACCGGGAATAAACCGGCAAAAAGGTGATAAGCTGTGTACATTTTTTTTCTTATAATAAGAACAATACAGGGTGGCATCCCGAGTTCGAAGTGCAAATTGTAACCATGATTTTTGCACATGATTCTAATCCTTTCGACGGTTATCAACATAAAAAATTATATCATAGAATAGTGCAATACCTATACGCGTTATGGAAGAGCAAATTTTCTTACATATATTCGGCGAAAAATTTTCAAACCCAAGGGGGATTGAGAATTATGTGCTGAATCCATATTCTTATATCTATGGCTGAATCCAGGGTAGCTTGCACGTCGATGTCCGCGTCACTCTGTATTAATTTATTTAAAAAAAGTGTCGTCATTAAGCTCGGCAACGGGCACAGTACAGTCATTGTCTTTTTTATGCAAAGTTCCAAAAAGAACAGTAAAATTTAAGTAAGCTTTTTTAATCTAATTTCCATACCTTAACACACATCTCCCACGCGAGCGCAGCATCCTTGTTCATGACGTGACAGCGACACAAACAGGCGAGGAACGTGAACGAACTGCGCATGCTCTCGTCTTGAATCATCAGGAGACTCTCTTCAGCCTCCCGGTAGAAACCCGTCGCTACTTTAGCCTGCCGGATAGAAAACATGTTAAAAACGAAAGAAAATTGCGTTTAATTTGGACCTAAAGGACATATGGACAACTATGTATGGAGAGGAGGTCTATAACATAAACCAATAGATACGTGGAAACTACAATTTTAGACAGTTTGTCGACGTCATCGAAATAAAAACAGACAGTTTTGAAAAAATATGCCTAGCCTGCTTACTAAAAAGCTAAAGGAAAATTCGCGTACAACCATGTTCTCCTTTTTAACAGAAAATAAATATTCCAATGAGTAAAGTTATTATAATTGGTATTGTTTCGAAATCCCAAGCAATCCAATCAGCTACAGCCCTACAGGTGACTACCTCAAAATTCCCTTTCTTGCAAAGTATTTTAATTTAATTCAAGAGGGTCACATGAAATTTTCACAACAGTACCTATACAATATTTACCTGGGCATAGTTAAAGTTAAAAGTATCATCATTGACGAAGAAGCTCTTGATAGAGTTGAGATACACAAGTACTTCCTCATAATGCCCCGCTAAGAAGTAGGAGGAGGCCATGCACTGGCGGCCCGGGATCGTGTCGCATTCGGACGCTGAACTGCCTACCAGGTGGAAACTCTGCTGGGCCAGTTTGAGTTGCTCGTCCTGTAATGAAACGGGAGTTTGATTATACTGTCTTAACTGCCATCTTGATAGCAGATAAGACAGTATAATCAAACTCCTTGGTTGTGGTTATTAGGTATGGCCCTTTCAAAAGTGTCCCGTTATATTTTTTGCATTGAGATTAGATTGTTTATAAAACGAACTCCTTTCGAAAATGAATGCGAAACGTGCAGCATATTGAAAATTATGAAATCGACAAATACGGCTGCAAATAAGACTTAATTCTATATTCTATCTATAGTTTCTAAATAATTCTTCTTCATACGAAACCAGCTTTTGGAAGAGTCATTGACGTTCACAAGTACCTTTAATGACCTACCTACTTGAAATATTGACTTACGTAAGTATATGATCAGACTTTGACTTTACAATAGGCAAATTATTTTAACATTTCATATTTTATAGAAATTGGCCCCGATTCTATATATTATAGAATATATAGATTATATGTTCACAAACTAAACTAAATTTAAGTTCAGTGCATCTTTTTCTTTCTATTTCATTACGAAAAGGACAGAAGATAAATATTAGTTTAGTCCCGTCAAATTAGATAATCCATAGACAAGTTTAGACGTGATTAAAAAATTGGCTACTAAAAATACGTCAATTTACGTCAGGCGTTGACTAATTTGACCGGACTAAACTAATATTTATCTTCTGTCCTTTTCTTATTGAAATAGAAAGAAAAAGATGCACTGAACTTAAATTTAATGTAGTTTGTGAACAACAGAATCGGGGCCATTGCCTGACTTTGGCACATGGAAAAGCTGTTTTGGGTTTATTTGTACTCACATCACTAGTTTCATTATACAACCTCACTGCGACTACAGCCCTCAGGATGTAATGCAAAGGCGAGGTTGGCTGCAAGGGTTCCAGTAGTGTCCTCGCTTCTAAAGGCTCTCGGTTGCGAAGCCGGTAGCCTGCCAAGTTGAGTCGGGCTTCTGGCACCACATCCACTAATTCTGGTAAGACCTGGGGAAAGGTAGCAATTGGTCATCTTACGATTTTCAGTGTATGACGTATGTATTAAACATAATTAATTAAAATTAAAGTCGCATTTCGTGTCTGCCTGTGTGACAGCGTTGTTCTTCTAAATTCCGCAACGGATTACGAATATTGATGACTGTAGATTTTACCATCATTTAGTGAGTTTATTCCGGATGGTTTTTGTGCGTAATACAATCATACTGACTACCTCGTAAGTGTAGTGTTCTCAAGCATGAGGTCCTAGGTTCGAATACCGGGTCGGGCAAAGTGTTATTGGGTTTTCCCATCTGAGATTTATTCATTACCTCCGGGCTGCAATTGAAAAAATCAGGATTTGTGCTCTGGCCCCATATACGCAACAAACACATAAACATAACAGGCGAAATGTGTGTGTACTGTAGGTACCCCTCTACCTATGAGCCCTACGGGAATTAGCAGGCGTGATGTTATGTCACTCATATTCATATTAAACTTACATTTAACCGATCATACTCCGTCACTTATGACGTCTCTGTCACGTACTGACGACGTCCTGCTGTGCAACCTTCTCACAAAAAAATTGTTTTCTTTTTGAATCTTTGTCGATTATCTACCGGACCATAGAGCAAAACTGCCTCAAAGGATATTAGACCTTATTTAACTAGTAATAATATAGGTTTAAGCCGCGTGAACCGGGTGTAATCACATGTGACACATTGGTGCGTGACCGTTGGGGCCGGGTGAATTACATGTGATACAGCGGTGCGTTAGCGGAAGGAATCTTCATGTTTTGTGAAGTCGTAAAAAACGTGAGAAGCAGGAGCGATATAAAAATAATAGCTTTGGACTTGGGGAAATTGTGTTATGTACCTTTAAAGCACCTTCGCCATTTCTGAAGACTACCAGATTATGCTTGACTAGATCTTGTCCGAAAGTGTGCTGATCTGAAGTCATTTGTTTCAGTTCGTTCTCAGCTGCTTTACCGTTGTACAATCTGAAATTGTTGGGGTTGTTGTTGTCACACACTTGTTCGGGTCGGCATGATTCGGCATAACCGGCCGGCAAAATATATTATTCGATGATTATGCCGCCCAGTTGAGCCGAATCAAGACCTCTTGCCGACGCCTAAAGTATTGAAGAGTGTTTGGTGAAAAATTTGGCTTTTTCTTTTCAGGTTTTTTGCTGAATGGTTTTCTGACAAAATAATATTTATAAGATTTATAGAATCGAGTGTATCATCTCCATATCCATTTTCAATATCAAATTGCAAGTTTGCTTATCGTCCCAGATGATAAATGAATGAAACCTTCCTTCCTAACAAATTAACAAAAGACGTTTACCTGAAAAGATTGCAAGCCTTCAGGTTCCCGGCGACGGTGGAGGAGGGGTGCTGAGCTATGTAGACCCCCAGCACCTCTTGGGACACGTCGTAATAATCCAGCTTGTAGTAGCATAGAGCCACATATACGTTCAGCGCCATAAATGTGCTGGAGGAACGCAAGAATGTTAGAGATGCAAGAAGAATATTAAGGATACATAAGCATAATCAGCCAGCAGCCTATAACGTTCACAGGCCTCCTCTCTTTGGGAGAGAGTGGGCCATAATCCACCACGCGGGCCGGTTTCCTCACGATGTTTTCCTTCACTGTTTTGAGAGCAGTGGTAATGAAATTATATACACAAATTAAAGTGCCTGCCTGGGTTACTTACGACCTACATCTCGTAAGTCGGGGAGGTTTATTCCTGGTCGTCCCCACCCCATCGTCCCCAATGGGCACATTTCGTGACAATCCGTGAAATCTCTTCTTCAAATCCCCATTAGTTATTGTATTTTGGCTGTCGGTCTATAGCGGAACGAGTGGGAAATAAAAAGTTCCAATCGTCATCACTGGGGAGGAACGAAACTTTTTTTCCCACTCGTGCCCAGTGGGGACGACGGGGTGGGGACGACTGGGAATAAACCGTCGGGGACACCACTGCTGCCCTATATACTAAGGATGCAAGATGAATATCAAAGATGCAAGAGAAAATTCGTTGATACTTTCAATTTTAAATTGTGTCTGCCAAAATTAGTGAACCTTTCCAAATAAAAATGGATTCTTTCAAAATATAAAATAACGTTTTATTCTCGACTGCTATGATATCGTATCTACAGATGATTTCTACTACATTGATCTACAATATGTTTTCTAAACTGATAAAACAATCATAAATAGGTTGGTTCATACGTTTATATTGTAACAATGAACTTGGCAAACTTTTAGCACCTACCTACCTACACGGCTACTAACGCCTAAACCAGAAACTATTGAGACGAAGAAAATAATGAAATTATTCCACCGTACTTCTGACTACATAGTACCTACGTTCCTACTGATCATATTTAAGGTGAATGGGAAGTGGTAGACCGCGAAATTCAAAGTTTCTTACGTTTTTTGCAATTTGCAGGTCAGTATCAGGTTGTATTTTGATCAAAATTTGATTCGCAATTATGACAGATACGTATTTACAGAATTATAATCATAAGAAACATTCATACATCTTTATAAGTGAGATTTGTACCATAAACACTTTTCCCTAGGAGATTTCTTCTTGTGGTAGGTACTTACAAATCTAACTTAGGAAGATGTATTAATGGTTAGCTAATGACTATAATTATATGAATAAGTACTTGTTATAGTCGCGAATCATATTTTGATCAAGATACAACCTGACACTGACCTGCTAATTGCAAAAACGTAAGAAAATTTGAATTTCGCAGTAATCACTGCGCAATCACCTTAAGTATAGGTAGGTTACCCATCGATAGATGACAACACCTTAACCCACTCCAAGTCGTCCTTTTCAAATCTTTTATATCTGTAGGACGTCGTAATATTAAACGAATGTCTATTGAATGATGCTTAATATTTAGGTACAGCTGTTTTTTGATCCTATTTAATCGTCATCATCGTCTACTTAGCCTTTTCCCAAAAAACAAAAACAACCGACTTCCAAAAAAGACACTACAAAGTAAAAAATAACTTTAGTTTTCGAAGTCGGTGTCATTGAGTTCGCATTTTCGTTGTTTGCCACATTTTTATTTTTTACTTTTTAGTTATAACCTATCCCACACAAATTCATATAACACTACTTGCTATGTAACAGTGACAGGAAACAATAACACATCATCAATATAAACTAAGTGGCAAAAATACGTATTATTGACGCTAACTCAAAAACTACCCAAGCAAAGTTAATAAAATTGATATGGGACCCCTGAGGTATATATACCCTATCCATTAAAAAAAAGAATTTTTGAAATTGTCGGAGATATCGAACAAACGTACAAAAAAAAACAACACGACAATTGATTTGAGAAACTCCTCCATTTTGAAGTCGGTTAAAAATGTGTCTGCTCAACAACGTAAATATCACAATGAATGTTGTTGAACTGTCAAAATGAAACCCATTGCACTAGCAATGGGTTTCATTTTGACAGTTCAACAACAATATCAGTAGACTACTACTGATATTCTGTTACGCAATTTCCACGCAGCTTCCAGTCTAACCGGATGCAGCTGAATACCAGTCCTATTTTACATGGAGCGACTGCCTTAACTCTTTTTCCAACTTATCTAATATAATAAAATTAAATAAGATAAAGTCATTTCTTTAATGCTATTGGAATTTATTTGAAGAACGCGATGTTATACAGACTTTTACAAAGTTTCCTTCTACAAAGAAAATAAAGTAAGGTAGGTCCTTAATTAAAAAAAAGAAAAGAACCTTGACTCATAACCCCACAGTTTCCTAAGATACACTTCTACACTATCCGTATTTTAAAGGTGTCACTATGGCCAGACTTCTCGCATCACTTTTTAGGGTTCCGTACCAAAATGGTGTCGACGGGACCCTATCACTAAGACTCTACTGTCGTCAGTCCGTCCATCTGTCTGTCAGCGGGTTGTATCTCAGGAATCGTAACAGGTTGGCAATTGAAATTCACAGTGTATATTTCTATTGCCGCTATAACAACATAAAGAAAGAAAGAAAAATAGGTTTATTTGTCACAGAAACACGTGCAAATAAAAAGATAATTAATTCTAATGACAGCATATATTAAAAACAAAAAATATCTCTTTATACATTAGCACAAAGCAGAGATAGCCGACGGCTGCACGTCATGACTGTGACAAGAAGGGGAAAGGGGAATAATAAGGGGGAAGCGTGTTTTTTTCGGCGTTCTTGCCATAAGGTATGGAACCCTTCGTGTGCGAGTCCGAATCGCACTTGGTCGCTTTTTTTAACGTTCATTTTAACCTACCGTCTTTCAAGCAACAGCTTCTTATACACGTCAATAGCCTCTTGGTAATGCGCCCTCAGGTAATGCACTGAAGCGAGACACAGTTGGTCTTCCGGCACGTCGCGCAGGGTTGCGTGTGCGCGCATTAAAGACTCCTCGTCACTTAGCTTGTGGGCCAGGTGGAATTGTAGACGTGTCTGCGGAGGAATTTAAATTGAAGTCAACTAGTTTAATCATATTGCCCCGTTGGTCTCGTGATTGCAAGTGCGACTGCTGAGCGTGGGGTTCCTGTGTCACCTGCACCCTAATTGCGAAACACTATCGATATCAATTTGAATCATTTTTAAGCATATTGCTAATCCATTGCTTCATATGTTCGAAAAATGTGTCTGCTCAACAACGTAAAAAACGCAATGAACGTTGTTGATCTGTCAAAATGAAACCCATTGATACTAATAGTGTGTTACGCAATTACCCCGCTGGGTTCGATTCCCAAATCGGGCAAATTGATAATGGGTTATTCCATTAGGAATTCCTTAGTTACAACCCGTATCTTGGAAGTTGGCGGTGTGATACCACCGTAACTCGGAGTGCACGAGTCGTTGGTCCTGCGATCTCTCTCCGCATCGGACTATGAGAGTGAGGGAACGGAGAGTGTATTTGAGTCTGCGCACGCACTTGTGCACATTAATATCACCTGCGTCGAACGCTTGTCTCCGCTGAGATTGGTCGTCACGGCCGAAATTCGGTCTGAAGGACTATTATATCGAGTAGGGTTTCTTTTTAACGTCAAAATTTACAAGAAAATAGAATTGATTCTAGCAGCTCCTAGAAGGGCTTTGTCAGCTATCCTTTGAATACAGTTAAAAGTAGTGTATAGTACAGAGAGAATATTAGAAATGACAAATCGCTAGAGTTAACTTGAGACTTCGCTCGGATGACGTAAGCGCGCGATACTGAGGCGTTGATGGCGATAGCGTTTTAACAGCGCGGGGGTCGGGACCTAGCTCGTGTCTCAAGTTAACTCATGCAGATTGTATATACCTTCAAAGAACATTTCGGTGCTTCTTCAGCTGCTTCCTGTGACTCCTGGTACATACCTGGACAGTATTTAAATGAACTAATGAACATGGAACACACTTGAATGTTGCACTTTTAATACTGCCTTAATAATATTAAATTAATTGCCAAAATAATGAATTAAAAATGTAACTTTCGGTTTGTGAAAGACTTTTCAGTTTAAATCTGTTGTTGAATTGGGATCATATCGATTCCATGTTTATCATTTTGCTTATTATATTCAGCCCATAATGTTCCCACTGGTTCCCAGCAGTGGGAACAATATGGGCTCCTCTCTCCTCTCTGTTAAAGGGAGTGGGCCGTAATCCACCATGCGGGCCAAGTGCGGGTTGGTAGATGTCACATGTCTTCGAATTTTTGGTTTTAGTACATACCGGTTTCCTCACGATGTTTTCCTTCACCGTTTTGAGAGCAGTGGTGATTAAGCGCGGCCGTTACCACTGGATAACCTACTGCCCATTTTGCTTTTACCAATAACAAAAGATACATGAGATTCGATAACGGTTTCTCAAATTAAGAGTTTCAGAAACACGCAACTGCATTAATCGTGTTTCTGACAAATAAATACTTTAACTTTGAGTCGTCATTCTCTTGCCCTTATTCCTATTTATTTGGTATCGGCGCAACATGATTGTCTTTACCTTCCATACTTCTCTTTAAATATATTAGTCGTCATCTCGGTAGTCACCTCCTTTCTAACCATATATTCACACAGCATCATTCATTCATCTATTGTTTCTTTGGTCTTCCCCTACTCTTTTAACCATCAACATTTAATTCTATAAACTTTCCTCACGACTCAAACTCAAACTCAAAGCATTTATTTCAATTAAACCATTTACAGGCACTTTTGAATTGTCAAAATTAACTAGTCGGTCAGTTAGTAAGTTGAAGCTAGTTGCCCATTCCAAAACGTAGATCTCTTGGAGAAGAACGGGCAAGAAACTCCAAGGACACTCTTTTAAATCAAGATATTACAAAATCCTGAGTACGTTATTCTTGTTGCTTCTATGTATATGTGAGAACAATGTTATGAAGAAACAATTCAAAATAGGTATTAAGATTAAAAAGAAGCCCTGGCAGCTAAGAGATGACCAGTCTCAACCGACAGCGCCCGTTCACGAACATGACGCATGGATCAGCACCATCCAGCTCAACCATTTTGAAGGGAACCGAATGATCCATCCAACACACGCGCCACCATCAGTGAGACATTTTTTAAGTGAGCATGACACATTCTCAACTGCAATGCTCTTTCAAGTCAATATAAAAAATTATAATAAACGGATCTATTGTTCTTACATTTACAAAATTTAAAAAATGCTTCTAAATTATACAAAACTATAGTTTCCAATTTATTTACGAGATGAATAAAATATAAGAAAGAGGTATATGATATTAAAGTAACAATTAAAACTTGATTGAATTAAAAATACACACATTAAGTTCGAAATGTCAGAAACACTTTAAAAAAAAGAAAAGAAAAAACGACGTTTTCCTTATCCTCCGTATCACATGCCCATACCATGACAACCGATTTCCACACAACTTTTCAGTTACCGGTGCCACTTTCAGACTTCCTCTGTACTCATTTCTGTAACTTTGAATCTAGCACTGGCTTGGCAAGTAGTCTTAGTATTAAAGTTAAATCCTCAAAGAGCCCACAAACCTAAATAAAAGTAGCACACAGCGATGTCCATAGCGATGTAGTCAGACACGCGCGAGTCGAGTTTGTCCCGTGTGCGTACTCGCAGGTACACGTCCAGTGCGCGCCGGTACTCGCCCAGGTGGAACCAGCACCACGCGCTCCACACATCTGGCCACACGTCTGCGTTACCCTCGTGTTTGAGGAACTACGATAAACCATTATGAACTATTACAAAGACTGCCTTGTTGGTCAAGACAGTGCTCAAGCATGGAGTCCTGAGTTTGATTCTAAGATCGGGTAGTATTAATTGGATTTACGGAATTTTTCAGTAGCAGCCCGTAGACTGTCTATTGATGGCAATAATAGGCTTGGCCTCTATTACATCAATGAGACATTACACCTTTGCCTACTCCTTCGAGGACAACAACTAGACAGATTGGACGGCTACCATTTATTTTTTTGGTTAAATTATTTAGAGGTGAGGCTATCAATGATGATGATGAATGGACTATTTAGGCTTACTTTATCAATGCATACAGACCTGTTCTTACAATAGGGCGTATTATGACAATCAAACAAACCACGTCACGGACTTACCTCAAGCATAGTGAGAGCACCGACATAGTCCCTCTTCAGCAGAAAATCTTCTAATTCTGGGAAGCTTTTCTTGGCGGAACTACTGTTTGTATTGAGCCTGCTCTCAGTCGCTGGTTTTGATCGAGATAGAATCTAAAACGAAACCAAATACGAATAGCTAAAATTTTTGCAGCACTTCACTATGATCCATAGAATTGCCAAATAATTCATAATCTATTTTTTGTGATTTCAAGAAGTAGGTAACAGTTTTGCTTTTATCAACAAAACCATGATACTGCTTACCATAATTATTTATTTTTGATATCACGAAATCAGAAATTATTTGTATTTGTTTACTTCGCATCCATGCAACTATCCCGCGCTTTTGTTGACACAACGTTGCTATGGCAACGCATCAGCTAAGGACGTTCGATAACCAAACATGCTATCGAAGCATGGTCGAAGCCCATAAAATCATTAAAAACAGCTGTTGCCTAGCAACAAACAAATTGTTAATGGACAATTTTTTTGTTTAATCAATTTCATTTTCAATCGGCTCCTTGAAATATACATTGGATTCTTATAGGTTAGCGCGAAAGAAACCGAAAACTGATTCGAAATGTCGGAGACTGCAAAGTCAGAGGCTTCGATGCCCTGCGTTTGTACTGAGGAAAGTACAACTGAAGAGTCCATTGTCAGTGGGAGCTGCGAGTGCCCCCGGGATGACATCGGCATCGTCATCCATGAGCCAACATGCCTTCTGTTTCGGCATGAGTCGATTGTGTATGATGTGAGTTATTCATATTTAGTATTTTTTTCATTTTTCGTCTGCCTAAACTTTAAAGTCTAGACTTATTTAAGCTTCCTGAACACCGGAGCCGCACCGGTGCCGTGTCGGAACCACATGTAGGTACACCGCCTTGATGCCAAGTTTTATATTTATTTATTAGTTTTAAGAAGGCTTACAGACTAATTACAAATAGTAGGTAACAACAACATATTATCAAGTTGCTTGCTAATAACAAGCCTCCACAGATATATAACATATAAATAGTTAGGTTAGTTTTGTTCTATAAAGCATTACCAATGAAACTGTGAAGACTTTACAAAAGTTTTTACACTCATTGTGACTTTTTTGCTTCATATAATTTCTTATTTCTTCAAGCGGTGCACCACGCCGGTGCGGCGCAATACACAAACCCACGGTTCGGGGCCGGTGCGGCTCCGGCTTCATGTAGGTACAAGAAGATTGCACATGAAGATTACGATTTAATTGCTTGTGGCGCAGCAAAATTATGTTGAAGCAACAATAAAAATTGCACTGTCTAACAGGTTTTGGACGATGCAAGTCATTTGTTACATCAATTTTTTTGTATGCCACAGACAAGAAACTCGCATCGTGTAGGTAGCTTTTAAGTCTCCTACACTCTAACGAGACCACCATGAAAATGAACTATCGTCAAAAAAAAATCTTATCATTCCACACTAATGATCTGCATTATTTTAGGAATCTATCTGCTCATGCGATCACCCACCATTTGATGAAGAGGTGTGTCCCTGCGTGTGCGCTTGCCCTGCAGACAAGTGCCGCTGCAATAAATCTGGCAGGGAAGTTTTCGACAAGTTAGTATCTTAGATCTCCATTACAGGCCATTGGGTTTCAAGGAAAAGTGCCGTTCAACTTTCGACTAGGAAAATATTTCTATAGGAAACTTAGATTTCCCAAAAGGGCGGCTTATATAGTGCCCAGTCTTTTGTTACAGCAATTTGTTTTCTGTATGGCTCCTAAAATTTATAATAAAATACCACAGTCATATAAAGCACTGCCGGTAAATTTGTTTAAAAAAAAGATTCGAGATTTATTAACAGATAAGTGTTAAATATAAATGATTTTTTTAATGACACGTTTTGACATTTTTTTTTATTTTATTTTATTTTATTTTATTAGTAGTTCAGTTTTGTGACATTTTATGATTCATTTATTTTACTGACTTATCAATGGTTATAACTTTTTATTTACTTTTTTTTTTTTTTTTTTTGTAAGCACTATAAATTTGTACGCCTTACGGTGAAACATGTATGTACGAAATATTAATATTGTGACATCCTGCATGCTTAATTTGCATGTATACGCATGTTTGACAAATAAAATTATCTTTATCTTTATTTATCTTTATCTTTAATTCTTGACGCTGGTATAAAGTACAAACGCCATCACATCAAGCTGTTAAATTTCTTTAATAGATTTTCAACTTTATAGCTAAAGTATAAGGTTCAAAGTCAAAGGTAGCTTGATGTGCTGGCGTCTGTACGTTCCTACTTACCCACCGTTATTTTCATGGCGGTCGTCTTTTTACGTTACCTGCCGCTACTCTGACGCTTTGAGGAAACCCACGCTATTCAACCGTTTACGGTCATAATGATAGCCGATTTAGAAAATCTGTTTTTTGTGTTTCATCGATATTCGATATCGATATCCAACCACGTCTATGAAGTTAACATAAAAAAGCGGATTTTTGAAACTGTTATTTTAAATTTCTACACTACCAAAACTGCTATAAATAGGTCAGTGATAAAATTGATGATGACGATATTATTCAGTATTAAAAGTTCATTATTTTTTGTTCATTCAGATGGCGCGCCCAACGTGACATCGGAGCGATGCCAGCAGTACTGGAGGCCACGCACCCGCTCATGCAGAAGTTCCAGGAGACGCTCAAACAGTTTTTGGTCAAGGAGAACGCTATTGCCGAGGAGGAGATAGTTAATCTGGTAAGACGTTAATAATTTATGAGGAATAAAGTATAATTTAGTATCTACAGAATAGCATGATCGATTATCGATAGTTTTATAATTAGCCTAAGGGTAGGTAGGTATACATTGCCGAAGATACCTCACCGCGATAACTCGCTCGCTCGGTTTAGCTCGCTACCTCGATATCATGAAAAAGCAAATGCATGCTACATGCTCGCATCATGCTGAAGGATACTTACATTGCGATACATCTCGCCTGGTGTAGATTTAATAGACGACCTTTCGTGGCTTAGCTTCATCGCAAGTGGCAAAGTAGCCTGATTCAGAGTTTCACACTCCACCAATCAATCTAGTCTAGCCTTTTCTTAACCATGTTGGGATCAGCTTCCTGTCTAACCGAATTTTGCTGAATGCCAGTATTTCACATTGAGCGACTGCCTATCTGACCTCCATAACCCAGTAACTGCGTAACACGACCCCCTATAGCAAGACTGGTTGTCAGAATTTCGGACTTTTGACTGCCCGTAACTGTAGGAGTTATAAATTTAGTATTTACAGAACATCATAAAAGTATTTTCTATTATTGTATGACAAGCCTGATTCTTCCCGCCACTTCTTCCTGGGCCGGCTTCGGCGGCATCGTCCATACTCAGGCACCCACCGTCACAGCCAGCCCAGTAAACACTGCATGCGGCGGACGTGACCCGCAAAGATCGGATCGCGGTGGCCCTGGAAAAGGAGGCGTGGAAGAATTTGGTACAGTGGTAAAGTCCAGGCTAACTTAAAAAAAAGCCTGATCTACCTCAGCTAGAATAACGCTTTAAAGTTCAGTGGCTATGTTATGTCCATCTTCATTTCGGTCATACAGCCATATTTTGCGACAATTACTACCTATTTCTTCTGTTACAGCGAGAAGACCTAAGGTTGAGCAAGATGCAATACGACAGAGATCTGGAGACCATCTACCGCAGCGACCATGACACCAACGCGCAAAGGGTATGTGCAATTACCTCCAACTATATTTACTTATTAACATCTTAACTGCCTGTTTGCCCAATAACCTGTTATAAATATTTATGGGTAGAGTGCTTGTTGAAGGAAACTGTAAAGGTTAGCGTTTGTAATATAGCACCAACTTGGTAAGATATTAATTTAAATTTATTTAATTAACTCGTCATTTAAGTCAACTATATTTGGCTTAAAGAGCAGTATGTTCTACCTACGAGTCAAACCATTGACCGCGGGAATGCCGATATTCTCGGTGTTTCGGTCTGGCTTTTCAGATTCAGCGATTAGCCCCATTGGCTCAAGTTTGTTTCCATTCCATCCTCTCGAATTCAATATTTACCCTACCTACAAAACCTGCGGAGTAATTGCATTACTAAGGCCTGAGTTCACCAACATTCAAACCACCGGTTAGGTATTTAAACAGTTGGTTTATGTCAAATTTCCTAGGGAAATTTTAAATATAGGGCTTATTAAATATTTAATCAGTTGATTTAATGTTGGTGAACACAAGGCTAACAGTAGCAATGGCTGTCATTTTGAGAGTTCAACAACATTCATTGCGTTATTTACGTTGTTGAGCAGACACATTTTTCGAGCATATGAAGCAAGGGATTAGCAATATCCTTCAAAATTAATCAGACTGTGTTGTTATTTACACAATTAGGGTGCTGGACAAATCTAGCAATATTTATTTACAGCAGAATTATTGTTGTCGTAGGTACTGATAGAGGAATATGAAGCAACTTTAGCGCAACGCACTATGGAGCGTGAAGCAGCTGACAAACGTGCCAGAGAGTCCAACGAGAAGCATAAGAAAGCGAAGGCTAAACTAGACGAGGATATAGTTAGAGGTACTTTAACTATAATACATAATTACAGTCAGAGAAAAGTAATAACACGAAAGTTTTCAACGCATGGGGCGTTGGAAACTTTCGTGTGTGATTAAAAAAAATTGCTTTTCCATACATTTCAACCAGATTTGAAAACAGACGAAAAATGTCTACTCTAGGAGATCTAGAATCATGTGCTCAATCCATGGTAACAGGTTACGCTTCGATGTCCCGATGCCACTGTGTATTTTAATAAAGATACGATATATTTTCCGTATTCAGAACGCGAGGCCACAGAGGAGATGGAAGCTCTTGCTGCTCTCTGCAGGCAGCTGGAAGCGTGGCGTGACGAGACCGACACGGACTTGACCGTCAGTCAGCGCGTGTCTGACAAGATGAGGGCAGAAAAGAAATCCCTCGCAGATGAGAAGAGGCAACTGGTAGGAACTTGAAATTGTATGTGGAGTGTTCCTTTTTTCCTAGAACGAATGAGGGCAGAGAGTACTGTTTGTTAAAAAGCTCGCGCGGAGGAGTGATCGGTACTATGTAGTACCTACCATCAACATTCCAAACTACCATTTTCTGCTAAAAAGCGTCAATGGGTTCGCATAAGGGCCGGAAAATAGAACTCCGTGATATAATCATCAACAAGCTAGAATTTAAATTACTTCCAGTCTTAAAGGTTTTAATAGCCCTGCCCCATGAGCATGGTTCGAATCTCGTCCGGTATATGAATACTTTTTGTGTTATTATAAGGATATACCTATACGTTTGAATTGCGAAGTTGTAGCAAAGTTAATTTTAATACAACTGGGGTACCCAATTGATGCAGCCCACTGTACAGAAGCCAGCACATCAAGCTACTACAATCTGTCAAATTTATTTCATAGATTTTCAACTTTATCACTAAAGCATAAGGTTCAAACTTGGTTGGGAAAATTTGACAGTTTCGGGTAGCTTGATATGCTGCAGGTGTCTGTACATTCTCATAAACAAATAAAATATATATGATTCCTTACAGGACATGTTCCTGTTTGGTTTGAGCAATGAAGTTTGGAAGCTGGAGTCCAAATTGGAGATGTTCAAGAAACAGCTGGAAATCAAGAATGGCGAGATGGAGAAAGTAAACGATAAGGTAAGTTTTTTGGTAACCTATCATTTCAGAAGCAAACAGGATAAGTCCATATCATTAGGGCCGGATTCATCTGGTGTACGCCAGTGTCGGCACACATAGAAAAGTAGTATTTCCATTTCAATAAAGCAGAAGAGAGAAGATCCTAATCACTGTTAGTTTCTCTAGCTTAGTCTTCATCTAAATTTTCTTAGGTGACAGCATACGCAGCTGAGCTGGAAGACCTGGAACTTGACAAGCGGCGTCTGGTCAGTCTGTGGAACACTGTGATCGTGAACATTACGCAGCGGGACAGGGTGTACGACTCCGTCAGGGATGATTATAGGTAAGTGTCGAAATAGAGGTAGGTGTTCAGTAGAAAACGAAGATCCCTCTACTTTTTCGTTACCGCTTTGCCACCTGATAGAGGAGCCCAGAGTGTTTTGAGCAAGCTTATGCAGAGCGAAAAGTTGATAGCGTATGTGCGGCATGATGGGAGAACACCGAAAATATATTTTAAAAGTTTCTAATAGGAACCCCGTGGTCAGGAGTCCACTTTCAGATTTCAAAAAAGAGCCTAAAATAAAGTGATCTTCAGTTGATTTTCGTATGATCGTGAGCGGCCTAACCCATAAACTCAAACTCAAACTCAAAGCATTTATTTCAAATAAACCAATTATAGGCACTTTTGAATTGTCAAGGGTCGGTCAGTCAGAAAGATGAAGCTAGTTGCCCATTCCAAAGCGTAGATCCCTGTGGAGAAGAACGGGCAAGAAACTCCACGGACACTCTTTTAAATCATAAAATTGTTACAAAAATCTTGATTACATCATTCATGTTGAAATTATACATGTGAGAACGATGCAGAAAGACGTGCACGTTAAAGGCGTCCGTACTAAAAAGAACAATTCATAAATTAAAATAAGCCGTGGCGGCTAAGAGATGACCAGTCCCTACTGACGGCGCCCGTTCACGAACATGACGTATGGATCAGCACCATTCAGCTCAACCATTTTGAAGGGAACCCAATGATCCAACACACACGCCACCATCAGCGAGACATTTGAGTGAGCATGACATACTCTCAGCCGCCAGGGCACATTCAAGTCAATTAAAGACGTACCCAGTAAATGGTAGCTTTATAGTTTAGGTACATAGTGCTCACACGTGTGCTATGCAATTATACAATACTAAGAGATTGAATTTATACAATGCAAAGATAGTTTTTCAATCTTCAGCAGCTCCAACTATAATTTCGAATGCTAATTAATTAGTTTATGCGCCCTTGTGGAGCAGGACAGCGTTCAGCCAAGCATTTTTGTCAGCGATGTAATCCCCCAACTTATGATATGCTTGGCTGCATAGTGTGCGTTTTATGCAAGATTTGAATTTCGTTTCATTGAGTTGGAGTATGTGGGGGGGTATTTTATTGTAACATTTTAAACAGTACCCCATGAAGGATGAGTCTACTTTAGCCAATCTGAAACCTGGTTGAACTAATTGGTCCCTATTTCTAGTCCCATAGGTGTGTCTTTCACCTCTTTTACTGAAAAGATTTAAGTTTTTCCTTACGTACATGATGTTTTCATAGATGTATTGACAAGGTACTGTCATGATATTAATGTCTTTAAACAGTTCCCTTAGAGAATCGCGCCTGCGGAGGCCATATATTGCTCTGATGGCTCTTTTCTGCAGAATAAAAATAGACTCGATATCTGCAGCCCGTCCCCATAATAAAATACCGTAAGACATGATACTATGAAAGTAACTGAAATAGACTAGCCTCGCGGTATCTACATTAGTAAATTGACGGATTTTTCTTACAGCATATGCTGCTGAACTAAGCCGTCCTGCAAGAGATGTTAAATGAGGACCCCATTGCAGCCTTGAGTCGAGCGTGATCCCCAGGAAAACAGTTTTATCGACGAATTCTAGTATCTCTTTATTCAATACTATGTCACAATCACTACTTTTAACATTCGGTAAAGAAAATCGTATGCATTTAGTTTTTTTCCCATTTAATACTAAATTATTAGCAGTGAACCAATTATGCACCTGCAGTAGGGCGTTATTTACGTCGTCAAGATTTGGAGCACGTCTACTTATCTTAAAAATTAATGAAGTATCGTCAGCAAATAACACCATTTGTGGTTGTTTTTTTAATAAATGGGGTAAATCATTAATGTATACTAAAAAGAGGAAAGGACCTAATATCGAGCCTTGTGGAACACCCATTTCTACTTTTAGACCAAGTGAATTGACACCATTTATTTGCACTTTTTGTTGTCTATCATTTAAATACGATTTTACTAAACTGAGCGCAAGTTTACCTAATCCGTAATGCTTAAGTTTTAAGAGCAAGGTGTCATGGTTAACGCAGTCAAATGCCTTAGAGAGGTCACAAAAGATTCCTATGGCATCTTGGGCCTCCTCCCACACATAATGACTTAAATAGGCAAATGTGATACATAAATGCTGTCTCAAAAACCCTCTGGGCCCCCTACGAAGGTGTTTACTTACATACCTACTACCTCCAAGGGTCGTATCAAAGTCGGTATTGTTCTAGAAGGATAATTGGGTTTTCGGTTAGGAATTTCTCAGTAACAGATAACTATCAGGAAAAATCCAGTCTCCGGGATTTGTGCCCATCATAGTTAGGCATTAGGCTCACTACCTTTATATGGGACTACATAACCTACGAGCAATATACCGGCGTGATGTCGTGTTCTATACTAACCTCACAGTTTTGATGCCCAGCGTGGGGCATCAAAACTATAGTAAAATGTGGAGGATCATTTATTCATTTTATTTGTATGTTTTTCTTTTATTTATATTGCGACCTTGTTTTTAAATATAGGTACCTATTAATTTTATTTGTTAACATTTAATTGTGCTTTTGTGTGTTGTGCTACATCTTTTGTGTGCACTGAAATCTTTTATCTATGTATTTACAGATCTTTACAAGATAACTACCGCACATTGATTCACTCCCTCGAAATCACCAAGAAGATGTTGATGGAGGAGATGAACAAGGGCAAGGAGATCACCATGAACAAAGATAAACTCATCTACGATATCGACCATTCTAATAAGATGCGTGAGTACCCATATAACTACTGAATCAACATCTCAATAAAATACATTTGAATTGCTACTTTTGAATCACTTAGTAGGTAACTACTTTTTACAAACAGTGGAGTGTTGACAGAAAAGAGTGGGACTATACCTATCTATTTGTATCAGATTACCTATCTAATTACCAAAAAAATCCACCCCAAGGTGCATTCGCGGAAAGGCATGTCCGAAAATCCACCCTAGGCCTAGTTGGATAAAGTATTATTTAGTAGGTTTAGGGTGTATTATTATTAAACCGTTAATTATTCGCAGATGAGGCCGAGGAAACAAGGCGGCAGAATTTAGAAACTCAGATCAATCAGCTAACAGAGTCCATCGAAATGACCGAAAGAGACCAGGAGATGATAAAATCAGTACGTATGATAAGTAGGATTTTATTTAAAAATACGGTCTTTCCTTAAAAAAACAAGTAGCTACTAAATAGGAACTCTAAATCAGCGAGTAGATCTTTCATGTTAGTGTCTATGAGGATGAGGTCCTCCTCATCCATCGCTTTCTACCAGCCGAGATCGTGGTTATGAGCAGGCCCATTACGTAACTAAACCAAAACTAGATACTGAGATAATAGATTCCTACTTAATTTTCCTTGTCATACTTTCAGGAAAACCAAACGATGAACAACATATTGAAGAGCACTTGCAAGGAGTTGGAGAGGAAGGTAGACTACAAGATGAAGCTAGAGAACGAGATACTGTTGAACCTGCAGGAGTGTCTGCTGAACGACAAGGCCGTGCAGTCTATGGCCAACGGCATCCGGAAGATGAGGGAGATGTCCCGGAAACAGGTGACTATGAAGAAATGAAATATAATGTATGAAATATAAAGGTGGACTGAAATGAAGAGAAACTTCTTCGATTGTAGCGATAAAAGTATCGTCAAGGTTAGTGATGCCGAAGTCTGTCCCGGCTGGCAATTTGTAGATCTTTGACTGTTTTTACGTGTAATCCGAAAAGTCTGACAACCAGTCTTACCAAGGGGTATCATTAGTATCATATGTTACCCAGTAACTGGGTTGTGCAGGATAAATAGGCAGTCATTTCATGAAAAATAGTGATATTCAGCTGCATCCGTTTAGACTAGAAGTCGACCCAACATAGTTGGTAAAAGGCAGATGATGTCTTTTGTTGATCGGTTTTTGCGGGATGTCTGCCTTGATTGGAATGTCTGTATTCGATTTCTCAGCGATTTATTTACGTGTTTTGCGTTCTAGGAAATATCTCTAATGACAATGGAAAATCAACACGCGAAGATTATGCTCGAGATAGAAGTGATGCGGAACCGTCAAGAGAGGAACAAAATAGTGCTAGAAGAGAGCCAGAACATAATGCTGGCGAAAGAGAAAGAGATAGAGAATATGGAGGCCGAGTACGATCAGAAGACATCCCTCATGATGAGGAAGCAGAGGGAGCTGGATATTGTACAGAAGAAGTATTCTACGCTAAAGGAATTGTTTGATGTGAGTTCTGGGACACATTATATTTTGTTTTTCATTTATTTTTAGGGTCTAAGTTATAAACCTGTGGCAAATTACACGATATATCATGTTTAACAATTGTTTGAAATATTACTTTTCCATGAAGCTTTGTAGATGCTGAGATGGCATCTGTATCACAAACTACTTTAAGTTAACGTTTGGCGCTACTCGCAACTCTTCTGCTCTCAAGATCACCGTCTTCCTTGATTCTGATTTATTGTACGGTCTCCTCCTCTCGGCCTTCATGCAGTGATAGACTCTGTCGACAGTATTGCAGGACGCAGCAGCATAATTGGTAGCCACTAATCGATTGAAATCCCTACCATAATGAGAAACAGCGGTGCAAGCACGTATCTTTGGTCGTTAAACTTAACGAGTCGGTAAAAGTCGAAACAATACCGAATTTCATTCAATTAGAGAGGCCACACAAAAATTATAATTTTGGCTCTAAATCTAAACATGATTGTGTCAGACATAATAAATAAGATGACTAATATTAGAAACGATGAATATAAAATTGTTTAAAAAAAAATCAAAGAAGGCATCGTAAAATGATATAATCGAAAAAAACTATAAAATCTGTAATTAAGGAGAAGTTTTATTCCCGTCCTTATCGCGCGGTATAATTTATTGCGCTAGTACCTAAACATAGTCGTGACGTCACTTCTATGATATCACAGTTCAGTGCCATCTCCGTCAAGCAGTTATTTTAAAACATTTATAACTTGGATTTTTTTTAAACTTTCACACGTTTAATAATATTACTCATCCATCGCTTTCCATCAGGCGTGATCGAGACAAAGAGCGAGCCCATTCAGCTATAAAAAAATTCTTTTCACTATTTGCAAACAAATATTCTTTTGAGTAAAAAAGAAATTGTCATTATCCCTATTTGAATAGTTTATATACCTTTTGCTGTTCACATTCTGACGTTCATGATCTATATCCCCAGTCGAAGTCGCCCCAAGAACGTCGTATCGAAGAGTTGGAGAAGCAGGTGAAGTGCCTCCGCGAGCGCACGGAGACGATGCAGCATGAGTGGCTGCGGCAGCAGGGCCACGTGGTCAAGCTTGCCGACCAGCACCACGTCATGGTCACCGACATCAACCTTATCTGCAAACGTTAGCACCTACAAATATCTTCCATTTAATAAAAAATCTTAGATTCACTGACAGACAACGCACATCCTAAACCGCTGGGTCTAGAAGCATGAAATATACGAGGTACGAGCATGTTTGAAAACTCATCCTCTAAACTCTAAAGGGCTGAAAGTTTGTATGGAAGTTTGTCATTTTTGCCGAAATTCCGTCGGGCACGGCTTGTACATTTATATTTTAGAACTCTCTGTCCGCGACTTCGTCCGCGTGAAATTTCACCCTCTTCTATTCACCCTCTTAGGGGTTGAATTTCGAAATAGCCTTTCTTCGTAGATACCTACCCTTCACAAAGAACACACTCTCAAAATTTCAAGTCTCTAGGACCAGCGGTTTAGGCTGTGTCAGTCTTTATATCAGACTTTGAATTTGATATACCTACAGTCTTTATATCAGACTTTGAATTTTATATACAAGGTGTAACAGAATAAACGCAAGTCCTGAAAGTAAGTAGTTTGTTCATAATTGACTACTGAATCCATTTCAGTAACTTTTTATATAGGTATTTTTTCATACTAACCGCCGATTAGGCCAAATAAAATTAAACCTTACTTCAAGGTAATAAGACTTAATTTTAATGCATAAAGTAATGCTAGTGTCAACACGATTTTCATAAAAATAGCAAACTTTAAAAAAAAATAAGTTTTGGTCATTGTATTATGCTTTTAACTCGATACTCTAATTGGGTTAAGTATGTTACACCTTGAATATAGTTATAGATTTATTGAACAAACCAGAACACGTTTTGTAGTTCAGGTGTCAGTAGACGGTTCCTACGAAACAGCCGAAGTTTTAGCAGAAGCAAAAAGTATCATAGGTCATAGGTAATACGGTCAGTTGTCCGCAACTCCACGTCAATGTGTGTATTTTGCGTACGGGTGGGAAAATCGATTATTCGATCCACCTCAACTCCTCAAGGAAGGCCAGCAACGCCTTGATGTTACTGACCCTCTCACGTAGGGTACCTGGGTTACCGAAGTACTTGTGCCGCTGTCTCGTCGTCGTCAAAAAAAAAAGTATCAAACTGGCACAGCAGCAAAGGCCAAAAACGAAGGAAGCTAAAATCTACCTACCAATAAAAATATTAAGTCTAGCAAACTCATGAATTTTATTACTCTTCACATTTTCAGAGATACAAATCTGTGAACAGAAAATAATGCGCTTGCAAGCGGAATCCGACGCGGTGGACTCAGACAAAAATCGAGTGGAGCGCTCGCTCCGGACGTTGAGCGGGAGACTTCAGGTGCTCGAGCGCACGCGCAAGGACGCTCTAGATCGGAACCAGGACTCGCAGAAAAGCAACATGGCGGTCACGCACGAGTATTCTGCTAATCTCAAGGTAAGGATGAAACTACAAGTGTATACTGCTACTCGTAACTAATGATCCAACTGCAGAGCTAAAGACTTAGGCCGCTTGTAGAACATACTTTTCACTGGACAATGGACCGTGTTTATCACATTGGGTAGGACATTGTTTCGGCTTCCGGTGCACGTTAGGTATATACTTCAATTGTAACCTAAACACAGGTAAATAATAAAACGGTCTCTCTTATCTGGTGAAAAAGCGGACGTATACGAGCGGATTACACCAACGCAACGCCTGGCTGACGGAAAGCGGTCCTTTTTCTTTACCTTTATGAACTAGCTGGTAGTTTAAAATTTTTATACTTTTCAAAGATGTGGACCGATTAAAATATTTCTAGTTTGAATTATGTTTCAAAATTTCCTACAGGATGCGGAAGCCGAAATAATTCAATTAGAGGAAGATATAGAAGAGTTGGATAAAGACAAGATGAACCTCACACAACACCTGGATCGCGTTCAGAGGGAAGCTCTCATTTGGCAGAGAAAGGTCAGTTGTACCCAATATCATCACTGTCATGGCGCATGGCTTTCTAAGTAAATCCAAAACCTGTTTCATGTATTCATACACACACGAGTATGCATACAAACATTGACACTAAGCATACGTCCGCACGGGCGCTTTTATATCGCGACGTTTTTTTTTTAATCATATTCTGGATTATCAACTCTCGGCGTCGCGTCGAGCCGAGCGTTGAGGATAAAAAGGAGCACATAGCACGTTGCAAAAGCGCACATTTGGATTTTGGCGTTTGCGTTAGCGAGAATTCAGAGTACCTACGGTACGTTAAAAAAACGTCACCATTAAAAGCCCCGTGCGACGAGGACTAAGTATAAAACTGATTTATTTCCAACATCTCACAACTTAAGGTCCAGTTGAAAACCAGCGTCAGGCACCAGTTGTCTGGACAGTTAGAGGTACAGATACACCTAGATAACGCAAGAGCAACTACTTCGCGTGCCAAAAATCGCACCAGCTTACGTACAAAAATCGTAAGCCGCCACTTTCGCGCCCAGTCCTGAGTACTGCTGGCTGGGTGAGCGTGAGTGAGACAGAGTGCTTGTGACGTCATAGTAGGTAGTCAAAAAAATGGCACGCTTGGTTTTCATACACATACTTGCGTTATCTAGGTCATCTGTGCTATCAGTTATTTTATTGCGACCTAGCCTAGGTGCAGCCGTGAGTGAGTGACACACTGCTAAATTGTTCCAATTTTTCTTAAAGTGTAAGAAAGAAGTAATTTCTTTTTTATACTTTTATTTTGCAGAATATATTGCGTACCTTTTAGTCGGTGCTAAATAAATGTATTTTCTTTCTTTCTTCTGTTTTAGGGAACATTAGCAGTAGAGCTGAGGAAAAACATGAAGAGCGCAAAGTCAGCCGCTGGCGAAATTGGAGTAATGAGGAATGAAATACACAGAATGGAGGTAACATTGAATAACTACTGTAGTGTCAGGATAATAACAAAAATCCTTGGTCGATGGAAGGCTTTGTAGGTGTTAATAAACCCATATTTGACTCTTTACAACGTGCAGGGGAACTTCGACGGGCAAACTAAAACCATGAATTTAGCACATGATTCAAGATTCTTGCTTAAAAAAAAAAATGTCGGTTATCAAATCTGCAGTTTCATAGAATAGTGCAATACGTACACGGGCAAAATTTATGGAACAGCTCTTTTTTTGATAACCGAGGAGATATTTCAGCTTTTCAGAATTACATATGTACAGACGCCAGTAGGTACATCAAGCTACCAGAAACTGTAAAATTTTCCCAATCAACTTTAAACCTAATGCTTAAAAAGCATTAAAGTTGAAAATCTGTTAAAGAAATTTGACAGATTGTAGTAGCTTGATGTGCTGGCGTCTGTACTTACTGAATTCATGGTTTCAGTTTGCGCGTCGATGTTATCGCTAGGTACCATATATAATTTATACATAATATTACACAGAACCGATTGAAGTGGTGGTGCTTGCTCAACTTGATGATGATGATTACTTCAATCAACTATCTACTTTAGGGTCATGTAGTATTGAGTTGATTATTAATTGACCGTTAGTAATTAAAGTCCTTAAAATAATTATTTGTAGTGTTCGCTGTTCCAAAACTTGATAATTATCTTAGATTTTAAATTCAAAAACAGGTTCGTCGAGAAACCCTTCGTCGCACTAGCGAGAAGCTGGCTGATGACTTGGCGCTGTACGTGACGCGTCGAGACACGGTCATAGAGAAGACCAGGGCACAAGCCGCGGTGGTGAAGTCGCATCCTACAGCCACCTCGCAGACAAGCTACCATCACAAACTGAGGCTCGCCAAGGCAGATGTTACTAGAGTTGCCAAGGTATACATGATGATGTAGTATAGCTTTTGCCCGTAGCTTCGCTCGCAAACGTACGACCGGGTCTAAGATAATATCCAATTTCCTAACTCAGGTTCTGCCTGTGTGCCAAATTCACGGAAATATGGTCGACCGCCCTAACCAAAACGATCGTCGCATTCATTTTGTTTGGCGAACCCAAATACATGCTCGCGGCCGACAGAGGGGTGGTTTTCGGTTATCCGAACAAATGAGTGACATAATGATATCGTCGACCGTAGGTTCAATTGAGGTAAGGGACAAGATACCCAATGTCCCTTACCTCAATTGAACCTACGGTCGACGATATGAACGCGACAACCGCGTATTCGCGGGTACGATCATTTTGGTTAGAACGCAGGGTTCAAAATCGATGGTCGGTCGATAGTCGATAGATTCGACGTTCATAACCATAGAGAATTACACACAATCGATCGACTTCAAATTGAAAACATTCGACGTAACGTCTGTAGGTACAAGGATCTTTTGGCACGTGGCCAAACTCGGGACTATGGACGCCATCTTGTTTTTTCAATAATCATCTTTTATTTATTTCAGATCTTATAATCCAATTTGTTAGTACTTACACGCACGCGTGACGCGTGGCGCGTCGCGCGCGCGTGGCGTACTTTATTTGTTTTTTTCTTTCTTCTTTCTTTAAATGTAACTCAAGCTCAAAAATGACACCACGCAAATGATTACCGCGGTGGGCGTTGCCGAAAAGGTCACCACCAGAACCAATCACGGCGCTTGCCGGAATACAAAGCTTTACGCGAGCGCAGCTGATTGGTTTATTTGCATGTGTGTTCTTTCGTTCGAATACTCGAGGTATTTTGTCAATGCAGTGAAGTTTGGAGCCGAATCTTTGGTTGATTTTATTCATAGTTACGCTTCCTGACTTTTTACTATTCGTAGCCACGACCCAACGTTAGTTACTTGAGTCATGTAGGTAGGTAACTGATGAATGGTGAAATGTAACTTGGTGATGCGTGGTGGTGAAAGTTGATATCAAGCAATATGAAAAGGCTTCTATTTATACGTACCTATCAATTAAAGGCACGTTTGAATGTGTTGCTTGCAGGAGATCACAGAAGCGAAGGCCCATATGGAGCAGCTGCAGAAAGAACAGGAGCGTTTGGACCGAGATCTGGCAGAGACCAACACCACTAACAATCAGCTGGAGGAGCGCGTCGCAGAGCTCATCCAGGAGACGCGCGTCACGGAGAGGACCAAGCACTGGGTCAGTATGATGTGGTGTAGTTACAGGAAAATGAGACCTGAAGGACCAGGAGTGTTTGGACTGAGAGCTGGCAGAGATCAACACCACCAACAAACAGCTGGAGACGCGCGCCAGGAAGAGGACCAAGCATTGGGTCAGTACGGTACGGTTATGCCATGTAAGTAATTGCCTACAACACTACATGGTTCTTTTAGCGTGTGGCCAAAATCGGAACTAACGCCGCCATCTTGTGTTGTCAATACAATTTCTGTGACAATTTTGAAATTTTGATTACCAATTTATTTTATTTCTTTCGTTCTTTAATCAAAACGGTATAAAACCAATTACTTAAAGACAGTTTGTACACATACTCGTATCTACATATAAAACAGAGTTCAGATGAAAAAGTTCTTTTATTTAAATAATTTATTTTACGAAAACTTACAGCTAAACAGATACGCCTGACGTAAATTGACGTAATTTTAGTAGGCAAGTTTTAATCACGTTTAAACTTGTATGGAGTATGTCAGGCGCTGATTACTAAACTAAACTAAAATGTATCTTCTGTCCTTTTCAAGTAAAAGATGCACTGAACTTAAATTAGTTTAGTTTGTGAACAAGAGAATCGGCACCAATATCTACCTATGAAAAGTGTTTGCTACATTATTGCCTAGGTTTTTAATACTTAATAGGTAACTAAATAATAAAGGGTGCACTTACTAAATAAAAAAACGAGTGTGCTTATGACCACACGACTGAAGTGAAACTTCTTATCTTGCTTTGAATCTGTTGTCACACACTTTTTGTGCACAATTTCCGTACGTAATTTCTTCTTAGTTGGTGGTCCTGGAGCATCGCTTTCATACTCAGAGTATGTGTCACTTCTTTCCATAATTTGTTATTATTTACCCGAAAATTCACAAAACATGAACTCTAAAATGAATTTACAGTTTTATTCACTTTAAACGTAGAATATTGAATGTACCTATTGAACAAAATATTAATTCATAAAATTGTTCAAAACGAAATAGAATTACGAAAAATAACCAAAGAATCACCGTTCGCGTAACGCTAGTAAACTCGCAAACGAACTACTGACTGAAATATATATATATTTCATTTACTAGCTATAAGAGAAAGAGAGAAAGAAAATGTGCGCGCGCACTGCTCTCTCTTGCTCCTACACTGTGATACAGACAATAAGCCTGCAGTGTGCTTAGATATACGGAACGTATTTGGCTATGAGAGGAAGAGAGAAAGAAAATGTGCGCGCGCACTGCTGTCTCTTGCTTATATCCCCCACTTAACTTCCGTTCGCCTTGCCCGATCACACTTTTCGTAACGCTTACGTCACGCGTTCGCCAGCTTACTCCCCAAGTCAAGCGTGCGTAAAAAAGTTTCACTTCAAAAATAAAATAATGGTTTCCAGCTCCTAGAGCGCGTTGTTCGCGCGCAACGCTTTGGCAACGAGCTCTCCACTGCCATCAAGCGCCAGTCAGTTCGCGCCAAGAAACCTAAGGACGTAACCCTGGCTGAACACCAACAAGCGCGAGATTTGAACGAACGCATCAGGTAAACACAATAGTCATAGGATTTCGATTCGTATTAAATAACTTTCTTTTTTAGGGTTCCGTACCCTACAGGTGTCAACGGGCCCTTATTACTAAGGCTCCGCTGTCCGTTCGTCGGTCTGTCACAGGACAAGTATCTTTTGAACCGTAATAGTTAAGACACTTGAAATTTTCACAGAGTATGTACTACATAACATAACACCACGCCCTGTTTCCTTGAAGGGTTGGGCAGAGGTTCACCTAGTCACCTACATTTCACCAGTTATGTTTCAGTCCCATGTAATAGGGGTCGAACCTCTGCTACTGAGAAATTCCAGATAGAAACACCCTATAACGCTTTACCCAACCTAGAAATCGAACCCGAGACCTCATACTCAGCAGTAGAACTTGCAACCACTAGACCATACGACGTGTAGGTACTACTTTGGCCGCTATGACGAAAAATTATAGAGTTAAAAATTAAAGGTTATTCGGTGTTTTTTGCTCGATCCTGATACGGAACCCTTCGTGTGGCAGTCCAACTCGCACTTGACCGCATTTTTCTCTAGCGTTTGTTGTTTATAAATTAACTGACTGCGCGACAACAATAACAGAGTTAAACGTTGAAAAAAAAAACCGAATATAACCTCGATCACTAATAACTTTAAAGATTCGATAACTAACAAAGAAATTCTTAATTAGTGATTGATGGTCTATAACTAAAAAGTTCAAAACAAGCCCACTTTCAATCAGTCTGATGCAGTTGGTGGCATTAAAACAACTGCATCAGACTGTAACAACCAGAGATGTACAAAATAGTCCTTGGATCTTGGTTCTTCTAACTTATATTTTTCGAAACTGTTTTAAATGCTTTCTTTTATTATTTCAATTAACATGCCACAATATACTGGGTTGTCCATTTCCAATGAAGCTAAGATTTTTTTCATCCTTACTGATTGAGGTTGCAGACATCCATAATGTGTATCATTGTCACCTTCCAAGCTCTTGATTGCTTCAGCTATGCCCTTAGTAGCCAATACAAGCACCATTCGTTCATTTTAAATCAAGCTTGACTGGTAATGTTGAATAAATTTAATCACAAAGTACCTACTATGCATTTTTAAAATGGAAAATATGTCTCGAAAAGTATTTTAAATAAAATACAAAATGCTTTTTTTTAAGTTATTAATGCAAAATACAAAATAGGTATTTTGTATTTTAAATACAAGTATTTCAAATAATTCACATCTCTGGTAACAATTGTTTAGTACCATGCTTAAAAGGCAAATAAAGACAAAATTCAAGATTGAACTAAAACTAAAATACTTACCTGCCACAAACTGCTTGAAAAGTGAGCTTTTTAGCTTTTTAATCGCAGTCTGGTTTTTTTTTATTGCCATAATTCTAGGTCTTGGTCCTCACTATATTATTATAGGGAATCCTAGTATCGGGAGCAGCGAATTCAATATAAATGATGCGAATTATTTAAGAATGAACTTTTTCTTCTAGATTCATCGTCAGCACTCTACAACGAGAATTCCCGCATCTCGAAGATAAACTGGAATATATTTGGAATACGCTGAATATATTTTCGCCGGAGGAATCACCAAAACTGTACACTACAGGCACTTGCAGTCTTGTACAGTCTGGAGTTTTCCGTCTGACAGATGAAGATATTATAGAGGCAGCCAAAGAAAAGCTGGGTAACCTGGGATGATATATTATTTCAAACAATCTGAATTAATCGCACATTGTTAAGAAGAGTAACACTAACCAAAAAAGCTACATTTTTAGTAGGAGCATTTAATGTTTTACCAAACAGTAATGACTAGTTTTGCACCAGAAATAATAAAAAATTGGTATCATGTCATGAAAGCATATTTTATTTAAAATATAGCTTTTTTGGTTAGTGTCACTCTTCATATCAATGTGCGTAATTGTTTTGTTTTTTAGAATTTATTATTATTGTATTTGTGTGAGTTTGACGGGTTTATGAATTTACTTGATTGAATAAAACGAGTTTGTACCAAAATAATTGTTTGAATTAATTTACAAACCACTTACTAGTAAACGTTGTGTAGCGTCTGTATAGTTACACAACGCTTTGTCTTCTTCTTAAGAAATTCGGATTCGAAAAAAATAATAGAAGTTGGTCCATGTAGTTATACCTACCTACAAACAGGGTTAAGTACTTGTAATTCGATGTATAACCGTCAGGAGCTGATGGGGGGCAAAATGCAAAAAAATTAACCCCTTATATGTATAGCCGAAATTCAATATTTTTCGAGATAGGTATTTGAATTTTTAAGGGTTTTTCGATATAATTCCAAATAAAAAAATAACTGCATATTGAATGAGTACCATTAAAAAATGATATTGTAGCTGGCACTTCAATTAAGTTATTAACATAATTAATACTTTGAATTATGTTAAAAACTTAATTCAACCAAATAATTAAAATGATGAGCGGTTTAAGAATAATATCTTACCAATTTTTTCATTATACGCTTCAAAAATGTTTCAAATATCTCAAAAATTATTGAATTTCGGCTATACATATGTGGGGTTTAATTTGTTGCATTTTGGCTCCTGACGGATATACGTCGAATTACAAGTAACCCTGTATGTAGGTAGGTATAGGATAGGATAACTACATGGACAAACCTCTATAATTTTTTGCGAAATCAATAAGTTCTATTGAGCAGTACCTATAACAAATAGGACTTTTTTGTCCATTCTGTTATATTGTATAACTACTAGTATAACTAGATGGACTGACCCCAAAAAATGAAGTATAAAATCGAAGGCAGGCGATCCTATGTGCCGGGTGGTGGGTCGGCGAACAAGAAATTCCACGCGGACGAAATCGCGGGCAGAAGTTAGTAAGTAATATATATACCACACAGTCAGTCCCCCTTACTATCAAATGAATAGTTACACACCTATTTCTCTCTTTCAGTCGTCAGGAATTTGACTTTCGAAAGAAAAAGACAAAGCGTTGTCTAACTATACAGACGCTATACAACGTTTATTAGTAAGGGGGAGTATTTATAAACGTGTGAGTTATCGGGTTATCTCACACACGTTATTTCGATTCTTCTCTCTGCTGGTCTCCACTTCTAGAAACACAGCCATCTCTCAAACATAGTTGTTTGTTTGGTTTATAAATCAAACTACAATTACTAAATTACCAATAAAATTTAATAATAATTTGAACAAATATTTTTAATGATTTTTATCTTAACAAGAGTTTAACAACAACGTTTGACAACCACTTCGAAGGACGAATCTTGTGGGACCAGTCACATATCTTGGCCATCACAGGAAGAAAAAACTTAGCATAAAAAAATATAGTTCCGGTTCAGCTTCTGTTCACCATTGAAATAATGGCCCCGATTTTGTTGTTCACAAACTAAACTAAATTTAAGTTCAGTGCATCTTTTTCTTTTTATTTCAATATGAAAAGGACAGAAGATAAATATTAGTTTAGTCCTGTCAAATTAGATAATCCATAGACAAGTTTAGACGGGATTAAAAAATTGGCTACTAAAAATACGTTAATTTATGTCAGGTGCTGACTAATTTGACAGGACTAAACTAATATCTATCTTCTGTCCTTTTCCTAATCAAATAGAAAGAAAAAGATGCACTGAACTTAAATTTGGTTTAGTTTGTGAACAACAGAATCGAATTTCATTAAGTTCATAGTCGCATTGAAATACTAGCCAACCAAGTCAAATGGACAATGGGATAAAGTGGGGCACACCCATCGCTTGGGCCAAGATTCAAATAAGCATCGCATACGAATAAAAACATTATTCTTATGACAGTAATGTTCGTATTCGTATGAAATGCTGTCTTACTTTCGCGTAAGGAATATGAAAATTATAAGTAATCGGATAAGGTAGGTATAAAACGATTACTGAGTAAAATCAAAGTGAATCTTGCCATTCGCGTGAAGTCTCCGTCTCCTATTTACGTCGCATAGAGAGCCTGGCCGTACGTCACGGCATTATGCTTGACACAGGCACGTATCCACAGACTATAATATAATATGAACGTACATATTGAAGCTGTCCCGTATTTTCAAGAACCCTGTCTCAATCTGTCAAATAACCTCTAATTTACCTACATGTTTGACATGTTTTTGACATTTATCTCTGATATGAGATTGCGACTACAATTTGAACGTTTTTCAGTACGAGAGTTTGCCTTCAGAGGGGCAATTCTCGTAATTTTAAGAACGTTCTCAGTCTCAATCTGTCAAAAAATACTTCTAATTTCCCTACATTTTGACAAGTTTTTGACATTTGTTTGTCACCGTGATGAGACTGCGACTAGATTTTGAACGTTTTAAATTACGAGAATTGACCTTCAGATGTCGCCAATATCAACTCATAATACGAGATGAGACTCCACAAGAGGAGCTCGTGGTTAATAATAACAGCCGCACAGGTCTGCAGATTGACCAATGGTGGCCCAGTGGTAACGGCCCAGACTTACGTGTGACAGGTCGTGTGGATTCAAACCCAGTCAGGCGCTTTACTTTGTGTAAATAATTTCATCACCACTGCCCACAAAACGGTGAAGGAAAACATAATTAGGAAACCGGCGTGACTTAGAACCAAAAATTCGAAGGCTGTAACATCCACCAATTGAACCCGCACGCTAGCTACGCTTGCCGCGGTCGGTTCGTGGATGGGTGACCATTCATTTCATATCGAGACCCCTTCGTGCCTCGGAAAGCACGTTAAGCTGTTGGTCCCGACTGTCATTCGTCGATCTTTGACAGTCGTTACTGGTAGTCTGAAGCCCAAAAGTCTGACAACCAATCTTGCCAAAGACTTTGCCTTGTGTTCACTATCAACTGATTAAATATTTAAAATTTCCTTATCTACATCGCCACATGCGAACAACGCGTCATACTGACGTCACGCAAAATCCTGCATCTCGCAAGCAGAGTTTACCGCGCAACTAGCATAGATACAACGGCCCGACATGAATCTTTGGGAAGTTACCCGCCAGGCACAACACCCGTCTGGTCGGAGGATCCACCTTTTTCTATGGAGGTTGAGTGAACTTTACACCCTGTTTCTTACACCTCTATAACTTAACCGGTGGTTTGAATGTTGGTGAACTCAGACCTTAGTTGGGAAAAGGCTCGGCAGATTGATTGAATGGTACAATTTGCCTAATTACCTTGGTGGGTTAGTATCTTTATAAATTAGCTCATCTGGTGAGCCGGCCGTGGGTCACGCGGTTATAAAGTTCTTCTCGTGGGCAGTGTACTCGTGGCGCTTGCGATGGTCGGAGCGACCGAACTTAATGCCGCAGTATTGGCACGGGTGTCGCTTCTCCTTCGTATGACTTATCATGTGCACGTTGAGGTAGCTGTGGGTAATAGAGTGGGTTAAGTTCATGCTGTTCCCAATCCACTAAGATTTACTAAAACAATAAGCCCCTTTGTACAGTCCACACTAAAAGTAGATGATGAAAATCAGAAATTCAATACTAATGAACGGAGTTCGCGTCAGAACTGTGTGGCGTCGAAGTAGTAAATGTTTGGTACAATTTACAATCGCATACTTTTGAATCACTTCGACGGCACACAGTTCTGACGCGAACTCGGTTCATTAGTATTGAATTTCTGATTTTCATCGACTACTTTTGCTGTTGACTGTACACACACGTTTTTCTTGCCGTGTAAAACTAAAAAGTACGGTTGTTTCGCCGTGTGCAGTAGGCACGGTCGTCAGTGGTGTATGGAGCACTATGGAAGCTTGTTGTCAGACACGTTTTTTCAACGGCGCGGTTTATACGCCGTCCCGTAAAGAAACCGTGCCATGTACAAAGGGCCTTAAATTTCAGGCGTTGGCTAATCTTTCTTCTAGGTCGATTATGACCTTCTGCGGCCAGTTGTACTACGTAGTGCGTGATATCTCTAAGGAACTGGTAGAGAATGATGTGTTTTTTACTTGCACGTGCACAAAATTTACTTTATACCAACGACTTTATGGTATATTTTGTATTACTCAAGTAACATGTATATTTTGAAAAATACGCTAAGTGAAGTGCTGGAATTAGGGCGCCTTCAAATTAGCCTGAAACAATCACGCAGCTACAGCGCCGCGGCCGCACTTCTTATACAGTTTTACACAAGTTAGAAATGCGCTGTCGCCGCGTTGCTAATGCGCGATTGATTGCGGCTTATTTGAAGGCACCCTCAGACATGGTAATAAGATACTAACTTCCTTTTTTTGAAGGTCATATCGCACAGCGTGCAGGCGTAGGTTTTCTCCTCCTTATGGATCTCCCGGTGGCTCTTCAGGATCGAGGTGGTGGCGAAGCACTTGCCGCATTCAGGACACTCACATGGCTTCTCTTTTGAATGGCTCCTACATGGAGAAGAAAATGAATTATAAATCTTTGTAATGATTTTGGCCGCTTCCTAACCAAAAGCGACAGTTTTTGTTTGGAAAATCGGGAGACGCCCTCTGTTAGCGCGACCACTCGTTCCGGTTCACCGGACAAAAAGTACTATAACTTTTGGTCAGGGCGCGGGGGTAACTGTTTAATTTATTTTATTACTTTCCATCAGGCGACATCGAAGTCATGAGCAGGCCCATGAATAAAAATAAAAAAAAATATATTATGGGCCGATTTATCAGCCGACCGATAACTTTTATCGAAGGAATAAATATTTCTGTTTGACACCTTTTGTACAGAAAATATATCAAACCTGCGTAAATATTCTGATAACACTTATGTGACGATTTCAAAATAGATCTGTTATCTACTCATTCAGGGATTCATCAGTACATAATAATAGTGAGTGATCAAATAGGCCTTTCAGCACAAACTTACCGTAAATGAATTTGCAAATGATATTTCTTAAAGAAGCTTTTTGAACATAATTGACATAGATGCGTCTTCTCTTTATCGTGAACTGCACGTCTGAAAACGTTAATTTTAGATTGTATTAGTAAAATATGATGCATGTTATACAGCAAATATTAATCATATGCCAGATTGGTCAAACGTAACACAAATAAGCCTAACAGTACTAAATACAATGTAACATGAAATGTAACTTAACAACTAGGCGAATTTGTTTCGAGGTGTGTACTACAGATAGTGCAATCCACGAAGACGCGCACCACTCTTTTTCCTAATGCTTACATCACAAGTGAGCAACATTCCGCTAGTGTTTTAGTTTTGTCGATACATACTAATTATTATTAGTGGCTAATTAGTGTGTATCAAAAAAACTAAAACACTAGCGGAATTAAATAGCGATAACCGCTAACGATTAGGATGAAGAGTGGGGCGCGTCTTCGTGGATTGCACTATCTGTAACATAAAACGGCCAAGGCTCTAAGTCTATGACTAACTAGAGTCTAAACCAAGGCTGGTCAACCTTAGCCCGCGGGCCACCAGGTGGCACGCCAACGCTTTTGAATTGGCCCACCAAAAGCTATCAGCTGGCGGTAGTCTATTCAGGTCTAAAAAATATTTTGCTTCGAATTAACTCATTATAAATTAGCCAACAATATTTATTTTCAGACTAGATTTTACCATCGACCTCTGTCGCCAAATGCCAACTGATAATAGTTGTTAGCAAAAATACGTTTTCAGTATCAGTGATGTTTGTTTTAGGTCATTCAAACTAAGAGTAGCCTAGTTTTGATTCATTTTAATAGCTAGGTATCTACCATAAGTGTAGGCAAGTTATAATTGACTCTTTCGTATTACGTTTTACTAATCTCTACCTGAGGGGCCGGCGAAGCATGCGTATTGCGTATTTTATACAAACGTAATACCAAAATAATTTGCAAATTAAACATATTCTTAGGATGGTGTGTATTTATTCTGATTGGATTACTGAATTTCTAGGTTCCCAAATATATATTTTGAATGGACACTGATTTAAAGACGAGTTATAAGAAAAATAAGTTTTCTATAGAAATTTGAAATTCCTCATTATCTCGTCTTTATATCAGTGTCCTTTCAAAATATATATGTATTTGGGAATCTAGATATTCTGTAATCCAATCGGAATAAATACACACCATCCTAAGAATATGTTTAATTTGCAAATTATTTTGGTATTACGTTTGTATGAACTACTCTTATGTCAACTCACTTATGAATCAGCACTCTTTGTTTAGTGGAGAACTTTTTATCACACTCTGTGCAGGGAAACGGTCGGTCCTTGGTGTGCGTAGTCATGTGCAGTTCCAGGCTTGAGTTAGATATAAACCTGCGTCCGCACGATACACATTCATAGGGTAAGGCAGCTCGGTTGTGCACCAAACGATGGTGCTGCTTCAATGATGTTACCACTGAAACCGTCTCAGGTTGAGAACATTATTTTATTATTTCACTATAATTATTATACACATGTTTGACAAAATTGCAGTACATTGCTTTTAAAGTGAAATAGCCTACAAAGAACTTGTAGTTTACTTCACCTTACCAATAATTATTGGACCATGCAATAGTTATTGCTAAAGTAAATAGCTAAATACTGAATGTATTGAAAACACATGCTTTCCGAGTAGGTGTGCTGACTTTGCTACTTCATTATGATTGTATGGATAGATTTACACCTGAAAACGGAAATTTTATTGTCTATGATTACGGCATCACTCTCATAACCAGGTTGGGTTGCTCCTGCTGCCAAGTGGATTTTTAACTGCCCCGTTGGTCTCGTGGTCGCAAGCGCGACTCCTGAGCGTGGGGTCCTGGGTTTGATTCCCGGGTTGGGCAAAGTGTTATTGAGTTTTTCCATTAGGAATTTCTTAGTAGCAGCCCGGAGTTTGGTAGTTGGCGGTGTGATACCCCCGTGCCTTGGAAAGCACGTGAAGCCATTGGTCCTATGCTTGATCTCTCTCCGATCGTGTTGGATTGCCATCCCATCAGACTATGAGAGTGAGGGAAGAGGGATTGCACCTGCATTTGCGCGCACACCTATGCACTATCTATAATATCTCCTGCATACCCGGCTAATCTCCGTTGAGATTGGCCACTGTGACCGAAATCGTTTGGGAGGCTATTATTACTGCCAAGTCTATCAAACCCATAGTGATCTTTATTCTCATTGCAATTAGGTTTCAGTTGCGTTCCTGCTGTCAGAGATAAAATATATTTGTAAGGACTATACATCCATTACTTACCTTTATGGCACAGCAAACATTCCTGCTTTATGCCTAAATGTTTAATCTTATTATGTTTGTACCGTGCGCTGTGACTGGAGAACATTTTGTCACATGTTTTACACTTGATCCGTTTCCGTGAAGCTGCAGGTAAGTGCAGGAATGAGTGAGTCTTCAGGTCCTTTACAGTTTTCCCACATTCCTCACACATTTGTTTTGCAGACTTGGATGTTTTATCTGATTTAACTCTTGGAATACCTTTCGTTCTTTTCCTTATTCTTTTGAGTGGTTCTAAAGACAAACAAAATATGCAAATATTATGAGCATTTTTATAATTATATTTATTTAATACTTAAAGCAAACAAAGGTACAGAGGCGACTTAATTCCATAGGCATTTTCTACCAGTCAACCTTTGGGTGATGCAGAGACAAAATTTTAAATAGTATTCTATATTAATAACATGCTTGAGCCCATAGTATTGTAGTAAATTATTAGTTTTTATAGTTCTTCAACAAATGTTCTCATTACTTGTGAAACAAGTACATATTTTAGCTTTTTTGGGATTTGGAAATGGACCCAATTTCAGTGACAGAGAGGTTGATCAGCTGATTGCGTACAAAGACAACAGAATTAAGAAATTATAGTACATTGTTTATACATACCCTTCTCTTTAATTTCATCGCTTTCATTTTCTCTCTCTAATTCAAATTTAAGATTTTTTATTACACTCAGGAACTCATCATCAGATTCATAATCTTGTGTAGATTCCTCATTTCTCAAATATAGCACATCTTTTGGTTCCTCCTTTACAGTTATGTCTAGAGAATCATCACTCAAGGATATCAGCTCATTTTTAATATCGTCTCTTAAGAATACTTTATTTTCAACGCCACCTTCTTCTTGCACTGACTTCAAATATGCATCATTTTTTAAAGCTAAACATTTGAACTCGTGGAATGATAGTATTTTCTTATAACATTTTAAACATAGTTTTGTACTAATTTTGGAGTCTTGCTCAACCTAGGGACAGAGAGAATACACTGTTGTATTATCGTGATACAATTGGGGACGTTATAATATTCCAACAAGACATTGTTTACCTGTATGTCCAAACAAAACATGAAAACATCAGCAAAACTTTGGTTGTCGCCATTTTTAGGACTTTGTGACTGAAATATGTCCTTAGGCGACCCGCCTGTAAGACAAATTCTACACAGGTCCATAATAATTTATTAATTACAACTAAATTAAACTTTATAATCCCAAAACCATATTTCGCTACAACATTGACAACTTGGCAGTGGCTTGACGTGACGGACGTGACAGTTGACAATTGACATTGACACTACTTTTTTTTTTCGTTTTGGCTTCGCATGGTCTGTGCATTCAGCCAATGTCATGTTTTATTCAAGTTGGACGTTTCCCGCGTTTTTCAGCGTCTTTTGACACTACTTGACATGATAACATTGACTACACAGCCTACAATATAACAAATTACAGTTCATTCATGATTCGGTTGGGGCACCCCACCCGCACTACTCGAGTCACTGAGCACCTAGCTAGAGCCAGAAGAGATAACGAAAAGGCAGGGTTGGTCGCCTTTTGGGATATCTTCTCGTGTAAAAAAATAACTAAGAACATAATTAATAGGCTTAGGTACTCTAAATTAAAAATCGTCGAGATTTTCAAAAGAAAACCAAAAAAAAATCAGGTTTTCCATACATTTATGTTCACATAACTCGTCAAAATATAGGGCAGATTTTTTTTCGCGACCGATTTCTTTAATTTTTTGTATATCGTCAGAAAAGACAAAATCAAAATCGTTTATTTGCATAAAATGTGGTAGGTACCTACAAAATATGGTATGTAAAATGTAATGATGGCATGCAAATATTTAATACATGAAGTAGGTAATACATACCTACTTCATGTATTAAATACTAGCTGCTGCCCGCGACGTCGTCTGCGTGAAGGCTCTACAGCACCAAAAATACCTAAGATGCCAGTGTCGCTATAGCATTATAAGTAGGTACACAACTTTTAAAATAGCTTTAAAAAATAAGTTTTTTTTGCAAGAGAAGCAAGTGAAGAGAGTTACATGGGAATCCTGCTGAGTTCAGTCATAAGATGTGACTGAAGGAAATAAAGAAAATAATGCAGGAATACATTCCAGGACACAAAAGAGTAAAAATACGTACAAAGGTATCATACCTTACAACACTTCCCTATAAACTACGTTGGTAGTTATGCTGCCAGGAGCCAAAATGTAAAGAAATTCAGGACTGGTGACGCGGGAGCAAGCGACGTACAGTACAGTTGCCCGTGTGAGAAGCAACTCGTCCTGAGGTTGACACCCGCTGCCCTCAGTGTCTGCCCCTGCGACTTATTGATGGTCATCGCGAAGCAAACACTCACGGGAAACTGTACGCGCTTGAAATGGAACGGCAAATTATGAGGTATGAGGGAAATGCGTGGTATAAATACTGACTCGCCGACGCCACAACCCGTAAGAATTTCCGTCTCAATGGTGTGTCTGTGGAGCGAGATGACTTTAAGGCGGGTCCCGTTACACAACTTCGGAGGAGATAGGTTCCGAAGAAGCATAATCGGGACACCGACATTCAGCTTGATGGTATGCACTGGAGTCCACTTGCTGACAGGGAGTTCAGAAATTTCACGGGATAATGTGTGGCGTCGTCTTGCTCGACAACAGTGTTTATCGAGGTGTAGACCACTTCATTTCCCTGAATTTCCGAGAGAATGCATTCGTTAATTGCTGCAGCCTGATCATTTTTGGGCGTAAAATGGCCCGCTCACACACCCAAGAATTCTGCTGGTACGGTATACGACTGATGTCCCCGTACATACAGCGAATGAGTTCTTTTAAGCTGGATACCACTCCACCGAGAGACTCTGGAAGCACCACCTGTCCACCTCTCTCTTCTGGTAGAGTGCCTTCGCCAAGACTTAGAAGAACATAGGAGAATTCTTGGCACGTGCATTACCGCCGAGCCGAGCTCTCATATTAATGGTCAAGCGCAGCGTACGAACTCGTGACCACAACGAAGATCGTTTCAACGAAGCATTCACCTCGTCAGCCCTCGATCCCCGCGTCACCACGGGAAGCGTTTGCCGAAACATCACCACTGAACAGAACTGTGACACCACCCATCAAATGTTCGTTCCTGCGGATGTCCTGCAGGGTTCTGTCCACGGCCTCAACTGCCTTCCTATTGGCCATCGTACACACGCCAGCAGGTCAACCTACTTACCTACCCGAATCTGTCTTTCTTTGATAGATTTTCAACTTTAGCACAAAGGAATAAGGTTCATATTCAATTGGGAAAATCTGACAGATTGGGTAGCTCGATGTGCTGGCCTCTGTACACTCATCCCACACGATCAGAGAGCAATCCTTGAGCACGTGTCCCTTATCGCTGTTACGTGACACACCACAAACAGGCGTTTCGGCGCTCTCTAAATCGATGGGAATTTTAAACATGGCATGTGCTGTCTTGCCACTCGGAAGCAGTGTGGCAGCGATTCCCGACGACGCTACAGCAATAGCAATTTTGCCTTGCCTCCTGACCTCTGCAAGTATGCCAGTGGTAACAAATGTTTTTCCTGTTCCACAAGGAGCATTCAAGAAAAACATTTACCCTGGTTTTGCCCAACACTTTCAAGGACGGTGTCACAAATTTGTTTTTGCTCTGAAGAGAACAAAGCGACATGGTCATTTCGCCCGGATCGTAATTTGTCTCAGCGTTATACTCCCGATTTCCACGGTCATGATGCGGTGATGATTGGGGAGCTGGTAACCCATATTCGATCAGTGGATTGCCGCCGATAGAAATGACCACATCTTGAAGTGAACTGAGACAGGTGTTCAGCACGCGTTCATCAGTTACTTCGACTTCGTCTCCAGTAGCACGCCTCAAAGCTCGTAGAAAATCTTCAGACAGACGATGGCGATACTTCTCCTACAAAGCGTCAAAACGAACTATACGATACAACTTTTATGAAGAAAATGCACATTACCATCTATGAATTATAAGAATAACTAACTACTTACCTCGCCAACATGATCAAATTTAAATGGTTAATTTCCAAAAACTTGATTTGATTTTTATGAAATCTCATAGATGGCGCTGTTTCAAAATTGTCTTTATACTACTAACATTCATCCTACTATATAATATTATAAATGCGAAAGTTTGTATGTATGGATGTATGGATGTTTGTTACTCTTTCACGCGAAAACTACTGAACGGATTTTGATGAAACTTTACAGTAATATAGCTTATACATCAGAATAACACTTAAGATACTTTTTATCCCGATATTCCCACGGGATCAAAACTTACGCGGGTGAAACCTCGGGGCGCAGCTAGTTAAACTATGTTTCTCTGCCCAAGTTACTTAAATGTCGTAGTTTTTATAGTGTAAAGCTAGATAATAGCATGGCTTACTCAAAAACAACATTTAAATATGCGTCGTTAGATTACACGCTGTCACAGAATGTGTAAGAAAAATAAAGATTCACAGCTCCTCCCTCGTAGGTGATAGCGTGATAATATGTAGCCTATATGTTGACCCGACCTCTTAGTAATGTTCATGCAAAATTTGAAGTAAATCCATGCAGTACTTTTAGAGTATATCCCGGACATACATACAGACAAACAGACAAAAATTCTAAAAACTATATTTTTGGCTTCGATATCGAATGTGGATCACGCCCCAAGTATTCTTTTTAAAAAATATTCAATGTACAGTTTTGACTTTCCTACGATTTTATTATATTATAGATTTAACAAATTATACAGTAATATACTAATAACGTACCTAGTAAAATTATCAAAGGAACATAATTAAAAAAATATTACAATGCATTTCTGAAGTGATAGGACTGACGAGATTTTGTGTTCAGAAATTCGCCGCAATAGTGCTCTGTGATTCGCCGACAGAATAAACGATAACAGCAGGTATGTGGTTTCCTAAACGCAGTGCTATTCTGTAAAAATCTCACCGTGAAAAATAAAGTGAAGTGAGCTGTCATTCCACCTGATGTTGTCCATAATGATAGCTCACTTCACCCAAGTTATCACGGTGAGATTTTTACAGAATCGATCGGCTGTATAGAAATAGGGCTATTCTATGTTAGAAGGGCTGGTTCCAACCAGCCCACCTTCCTCCACAACTCACGGAAATATTTGTTTGGTTCCGGTACTGATTAGAAATACTAATTGTACAGGTACTACGGTTGGTACCGGTGTCACACTAAGGCCAATGGTACCGGTTTCCAGAAATACCGGTATTAATTTCAAGCCCTGCTCGCAAATCACGAATGTTAAGGGCCTATACTACCTCAAATGGCTTAGCATGATCCTCCGTTATGTCGAAAATACTGCAGCATTAATTTTGAAATAAATATATGTAAAGTTGAGGATTAATGCTAGGTCTTATGTTAGACGAAAACACGATTTCATAAAATTTTCTCGATAGAAAAAAAAATCCAAAGTTACCTCCAAACCGAACAATAAACCGCTGGTATTCAAAAGATACTTCAAATTAGATCATGAAACTTTGTATAATAACCGAACTAACTATATAGCAGGTCTTATGTTACTTACTTTTTTTAAATTACCATTATTTTCACCGTAAAAAGCAAATACCTAAACTATTGGCGCTGCCTGCCGCCTAGCACCGCACACTGTCTCGCTCTCACTCAGTCCGCGAGCAGTATCGTGCGAGCGAGATAAAGGGTGAATTTTAGCTGAGGTAGTCTCTTAAGGCAGCTTCTTAGATTTAAAAAATATACAGCTCTCGCCACAGAATTGGTGGATTTTAAGCTGGTTTCAGCTACTGCCACTCCTAGGTCCTAGGCTAAGTTGCGAGTAACACAAACTTTCGGTTTTTATTTTACTAGTGTAACTAAGCCTTACTCACCGTTTCGAAAGTCAAGTACTTAATCGTGTATAAAAACGCCTGAGAGATAATTAGTTATCTATCAATCACAGAGCATGTAACCTTTTACTGTTGTCTCAATCGAATCCGTCATGCACACAAGTAGTCACACACACAGCGTACAGCAGTGCTATTCTGTAAAAATCTCACCGTGAAAACTAAGGTGAAGTGAGCTGTCATTGCGCCTGATGCAGGGATTACCCCTATTGATAGCTCACTTCACTTATCACGGTGAGATTTTTACAGAATCGATCGGCTGTATTGATATTGGATCGCGTCTGTATCGTTGCTGCATCGCGACAGGCAGAATCGTGGTTACGTGGGCGAACATATAAGACTAGCGAGAGCATCGAGGTTTTTTCATCTAGCCTTTGCCTATACACTTACGACAAGTGAGTGTTCATACACACGTCGGCGGCCGCCATCGACGCCACGGCGGCTACAAGTTGCCTCTGTTGTTGACACGTGCCGCTCATGTATCTGAGTGCGGTGCTCAAATACGTGAGCAGCACGTTGTCGACAGCAGCCGCCGACGCGTCGACGGCTGCAGTTGCCTCTGCTGTTGACGCGTGTCGCTTCGTGTGTATGAGCACTGAGTGACGTATTATCGTAGCAGAATCATATAGCCGACAGAATGTGTCCCTGACATGTCCGTGACTACCGCTGGACCACCAACGCCAATCGCTTCCATATTTGGTAAATAATTAGTATTCAATTGGTACTATTTAATTAGTATTCGAACAACAAAATTGGTACCTTAATAGTTTTCGAGAAAATCGACTTTGAAGGTGGTCCGGCGTTAGTCACGCTCCCTTCTGACGAAACACCATGAACGCCGAAAAAGGGGGCATGCTACAGCTATTCTAAGTATACAAACAATAATAAAATTACATATGGCGGTAGTCCCGGAGATGTCCCTAGCACCTGTTAGTATGGCAATTCTCGTAGCTAATAAAGATCAAATTAGCAAAACACATATTCGTTTATATGAAACTGACGGGTGTCAAGAACGCATTCTTTCGTCGGCGGCACTGTAACTTACTATATTCCACGAAGTTATGGTCGTAAATGGTTTGAATTTTGCTGTTCGTGGTTATTTTAATTTCCTATAAATATTCAGCCGTCATAACTCAGTAAGCAATAAAAAACACAATATTAGAGTCTTAGCTTTTATTTTCTTGTAAGAATGTTGGATACAAATTGCTAATTTCGTATCAAATGTTTAATAAAATGCCACAGTATAAGGAGAAAAATTGTATATATTATAAATAGAAGCATTTTGGACGCCATACAAGTACCCTTGACGCTTCCTACAGTAAATGTTACTTTATGTATGTCGATATGGCCCGGAAGAGCCTAAAGTTTACCAACGAAAAGACAGGCACATTAACTTATATCTATGAATAAAATATATGTCTAAAACAATAAATCAATCCCCTTAAATCACGAGTTGTGATGTGTAGTAAGATGTGCTCGAATACGTTCGCATATTATTAGCTGCCATTGCTTGTTTAAAACATAACAGAATATTCCAATTAAGGTACAAAATAAAATTGCAAACTGGTTATTTATATAAAATACAAAAAAAAAAAAATAAGTAAGAATTAAAAAGCTAAAAAAATATTGCATAAAACTTTCATTCGTACAACATTATAATTTATTAACATTAATATTTACTGAATATACAATTCAATTTATCTGAAACACTGTAAGGTAATACAATAATTTTTCATTATATTAATATAAAATTGACAAAAAAAAATGTTTACCCCAACTTGCTGTGGAAAATCTAAATGCTATTTAATAAAATATATTCTAGTCATTACTAATTGTCAAAAATGTTTCTAATGCTATCACCTAGATACAATCTTTATTATAATAAAAAAGAAATAAATAGGCACATCACATTCACTCCGAATGTTCGAAATACTTAACGAGCTAAATTAGAATATTAATTTCACATTGTTCTCTTAACTATAAATTACTTAAACAATCCACAATTATATTGTAGTATTGCTGGTTTACAACAAACGTTGCTATGGCGTTCCTGAATTTGTACTAACATAAACATTCATTATTATATTTTGTTGTTATGGATGTAGCCAGGTTGCAGGTAAGCTATCTTATAAACATACAAAGCTTCACCCTCGGGAGCCATGTTAAAAATAGACCTAAGAACAATTAAATAATGAAGTTAAGATAATCTCATTTAATATAAAATTCTCGGGTCAACTGTTAAGTACAGATTAAGCATCTATCTATAATTTTAACTAAATAATACACAACATTGCAAAGAAAATTACATCCAAAATAGTCGCCATAATATAAACATGCAAGCCACATAAATCAATAGTAAATAATATTAGAATTAACACAATAAAATGCAAATATACCTTAGAACACGAAGGAATTAATGAATACATAAATGTACAGAAAATGCTCCTAATTGGATATTTTTTGTGTACCTAGAGTAACCAAATTGACTTTAATTATTAGGGAGAAATGAAATCATGGCAGTACCTTTAGCTGTCTAGGCATAGAAGAAAAATTTTACGCTATAAATACGTGTACAAATTATACTAGTCGTAAAACTAAAAATTATCACTCTTAATAGAGTTTTTGTCAAATGATAAAAAATACCGGTAATTCGTCATGAATCGGTGGTCTGAATACCGGTTGAACGATACAGTACTACACGTTGGAATATAGACAAGTGGCGGAATATTAGACCGGTAGCGTAGAGAATGGTTTCGAAGAGTGCGTGGTCGCGTGTCGTGTCGTGTGGATGGCGTGTCGGTCGGCTAGTTGGTCTCGGCGGCGGCGGGCGGCGGCGGCACCGGCATGGACAGCGGGGACCGTTGTCGGTCAAACATCTCGAGGATCAGCTTCGGGTCGGTGCCGGCCGGGACCGTCACGGTGCCCGTCTGTGTGAACACCGCCTTATGAGTACCACCGTACGTTCTTCTCGGCAACTCGTGACGTCCGCGCGTGTTTACCAGGGTCTACTGGAGATTATTGCCAAAACGACCTCGTTTAAAACTCTTTCTTTTTTTTTTTACTAAAATTTATAATAGTCATGATGGTGAATGATCCCTGTACGAACAATACACGAGCGGACGTCACAATACATTGCGTATAGTTTGAGTTAGTTGGTCAATACACAATTTAAGTTTAGTTATTTTTAGTAGAGAAAGAAACTGGTAATAGAGAATCTAAGAGGTTAATAAACAAAGGCATATGAAGCTAAATAATTGATAGAAGGGATCTAGTATACTTGGTATAGAAAAGGGCGTTCATGCAAGGTAACATAGAAGTTATTGTACGTAAGGTAACTATGAAAGCAAAGTGTGGGGTACCTCGATGCGGGTGATGACTCCTTCCTCGCGACTGTGCTCTAGGACTACAAACAAAACATAAAGCGCCCGTCAAACATACAAACGGATAAACATGTAACATAAACATATAAAATGGTGTATGAAGCGATTTAAATCTTAAGGTTTATTTTTTAATTTTTACAGTCGGCAGAATGGTAGAAAATGAGCAATTTCTGTTGGAATTGAAGAGAGTGAATAAAGTCTTCTAATACTTGATTACATCTATGCTAATATTATCAATATATAAAACAAATTCGGGTTAGTTACACCATACTGAAGAACGGCTGGACAGTTTTTTTTTTGTTGGATTTGTCTTCGCCATTAATAGCAGAATAATAATAATTAAAACATGGGAAAAATTACCAAAAAAAAAAACTAGGGCGGTACGAGGTTCGTCGGGTCAGCTAGCAAAGACATAAAAGTATGTATGTAGGGAGAGTAATCTTTGGAGCTGCTGATTACGATGTCAAAAATTATTTCACTAATATGGGATGCTACAGCGTTGTCGAGTGTCATATGATATTTGATGTTAAAACAAGAAATTTCACGCGAACGATGACGAAGTCGCGGGCAGAAGCTAGTAAATAATATAAAACCTACTAAACATTTCTGATTTTTTTTTTACTTCTCAAGTGATTTGATTGGATGTTTTTCCTTTCACTAACCAATCACAACAACGAGTTTTTGACAGCCGATTTATGAACAAGCTTTAGAAATTGTTCATTTTCTGTAATGTAACCATTATTTTATTAAACAATAAAAATATTATTTTGCGCGTATTGCAAAAGCTTTGCTTTATAAACATCATAATACAATTTGTATACAAAGTAAGCCAATTCATAGCGTATATTTCGCTTTCATGCAAATTATATTTTTATTGGTGGGGGGAGATTTAAATCCTGAAAATAAAAACTGTATAAAATATGTCAGATTTGAGTTTAACAACTGAAAACTACTAGAAGTTAATTGGAATTCGTGTTTCTATTCAGTCTAAAAAACATATTCGCATAATGGTATATTTGAAAGTCAAAATATTATTTGTCTGATAACTAGTGGTATAAAAAGCATAATGTTCCCTCTGCTGGGACACAGGCCTCCTCTTCGTGAGAAGGAGTGGGCTATAAAGCACCACGCGGGTCTAGTGCGGGTTGGTGGATGACACATGTCTTAAATTTTTTTTGGTTGTATTACATGCATGTTGGCATGTTGTAGGCAAATTTTCTTATTGGTATCAAGGCTCTGGCCTAGTCAAGCAGTTCGTTACATAGCCTCGTTAACGCCCATTTTCACTAATTCACAGGAAACATCTAAATGAATACCTAAATATTATAGGACAGATGGATTCTAAAACCCTCGGTGCTGACCCGAGCGTTAAAATCCAACAGTGCACTCTCATTTAGGCGTTACATGGTGTTAGGGTAATTACATTGCGAAGATGCCTCACCGCGATATTTCGCGGTCGTATTTGTTTTACATGGAGGTGTGTTATCGAGGTAGCGAGCCAACCCGCGACCGTGAGGTATCGCAGTGAGACATCTTCGGCATGTAATTAATTACCCTTAGTGAAAATCGGTATTAATCAACGATCTACGTAATTAGGACAGACGATGGTGTGTCCTAAGGCCAATTCTACTGAAAAGACACAGTAGAAACAGTGTCTAAGGAATGACATTATCGTTACGTCAGTCATCTATATTGTAGATAAGGTTATGTTCTACGTGTGTGTGACGTCATACTCACTGTTCTCGCTGGTGGAGTTGGTGGTGGTGGTAGTAGTGGTGGTACCGTCGCCGTTGGTGTCGTTGACCGTGGTGCGCGTCGTCGTCTTCACCACCATGGAAGACGTGTTCACTTGCGAGTTCTGAACGTGGAGATTTTTGATTATGTAAGGAAGGGAGTGTGTGACTAATTTATTGACAGTTTAAAGTACCAGTGGATTAGTCAGTCCACTGGTACTTTAAACTGTCAATAAATTAGTTTTAGTTTTGTCGATACACACTAATTAGCCAACAATAATAATAATTAGTGTGTATCGACAAAACTAATACACTACCGGAATGTTGCTCACTTGTGCTGTAAGCATTAGGAAAAAAGAGTGGGGCGCGGCTTCGTGGATTGCACGATCTGTATTAAAAGATTGATCAGCGTTTGGGAAAGCGGGTTTAGAGCTCAGTGACACGTCAGGGGCCCGGAAAAGATTGCATGCGTACATCTGACAAGCATATCTGCTGACTTAAGCTTTAGCATCCTTACTCACTGGACCTTTCACCACACCTTCTCCGTATAGCCCAGAAGGTAATGGATTGAATTCATGTGTAAATTGGCTGGTAGACCATGTTTAGTGGCAACTAGCCCACATTATAGTAAATGCGTTTCCACTTTTAACAAGAACTGCCAGTAAATTGAAACTTCATTAAGGTTGAATTATCAGTATATCTGTCACATTGGTCTTGAAAGAAAGACCCTGTTGTTTTTTGACGTGCAAGTGACCTTCAACCTTATGGTGGTAAGCAATTACGAGGCTTCCAGTCTAACCGGATGGAGCTGAATAGTATTTTACATAAAGCGACTGCCTATCTGACCTTCACAACCCAGGTACTGGGTAATAAGATACCCCTTGGTAAGATTGGTTGTCAGACTTTCGGTCTTCTGATGACCCGTAACGACTGCCAAATATCCACGATTGACAGCCGGGATCAACAGCTTAACGTGTTTTCCGAGGCACGGAGGGGTTGTTAGGTAAAGATGGTCACCCATCCACGGATCAACCGCGGCAAGCGTAGCTTAACCTGATTTATCGACCCGCGCGTTTGTTATTACTTAGCCACAAGCCTCTCTCTCCTTACCTGTAAGTTAATATTAAGCTCGGGCGCAGCCTGTGGATCGGGCGCGGCATTAGTGTGGTCGCGCACTGAATCCACTGTGATGTCGGCAGATACCGCTGTTACGTCGTGCGGTGCTTCTAATGTCTCCTCCTGTGACAAGAAAGAATTATATTGAGTTTGTAATTTATTTATTTTTAAAATAACTAAGGGCCTTAGTTTCGCAGTATCTGTTCAACTCACTAAAACATTGAACGCTAAAGGTTCGTCTTTTTATTCATCTTTCGTCTTTTCACACTTAAGACAAGGGAAATCCTACCTTAAAGCTATGAACGTAGAGTTGCACTTTGCAATACTAACCCTGTGTTCACCGTTAGTTAGCGGCGGCTCTTCCACCGCCCCGCGAAGTGCGGCCGCCCACGGCGACAGGATGATGTGGCATTGAGCGATCGTCACCTATAAACACATTATTAAATTATGTAAATACACATCATTTTTTACATGCTAAACCAAATTTATGTTACAGAATTAAGTGAAGTCTTCCCAATCCCAATGCGGAGACTGGTCATCTTCTTTTTTCAAATGATTCATACTGGTTATAATATTTTTATCTCATATTTCGACGCGCGCTTTACTTGTGGTTATTAAGTGTACAAACACGCTGTAAATGTGGGTAAGCGCAGGAGCTCTCGGTAGCGTCTGAAGCAATGGCGAAGTCGGAAATGTGTGTATGCGTGTTATGTGCTGACGCTATTCGTCGTTACGCACACAGTCATAGAGTGTTTTTTTACACTTGGTTAGCACATGTAAAGCGCGCGCGGCTTCGTGAGATAAAAACATACTGTATTTTCAGCCTGTATCATCCCACTGCTGGACAATTGTCTTCTTACTAAACTAGACAAAAATATAAAATTTTCTTTAAGATATGTTGCACATACCTTCGTAGCCGAGAGTGTAATCCGTTGTAATTCCGACGAGGAGTGCAAGTAGAGAGCTTCGCCTCGTTTCGAGAAGCATAAACTTGAAATACCACTGAAACAAAATAAGTTTAGTTAAGTTTAAGATAGAGATACACAGAAAATGTAATTCAGCCGTGTTTAGACTAAAAAAACATGTCGTATATATTTAAATTAGTGTTGCAAGATACGAAAATGATTATCACTTTTCACATCAAACAATGTAGTTGTCTTTATCACTTTATTTTAGGGGAGCGCTACACAAATGTTCAGGTCGTCTCATTCAATTTAGCAGTATTCGTTGAACAACATAGCCGACCCGAAGTTATTACTACACATATTCGGCTTGTGCCGATCGGGGTCCGGTACCTTCGCTTAATCCTGTTTGGGTTAGCTCGGCACAATTCAAGTCAAGCAAAGCGGCTTTTTCCCGAACGTATATTTTATTTGCTGCTGAACTGTGCCGAATCACGGCGACGGGATTATGTGTAGAGCACCCCTTAGGTTTTAAGTAATCAAAATAGGCCATAGAATCCAATGTATCAGTAACTCACTTGATGTCCTCCTTGCGCACGGCCGCGGCGTTGAGCTGGCGCCGCAGCTCGGGGCTGAGCACGAGGCAGTCGCCCAGGTTCGTGAGGCACAGCAGGCACCACTCGCGGTGCCGCGCGCCCGAGCCGCCCGCGCCTGCGGACACGCCCTGTCCGCACTCGAACCACGCGAATGCTGTGCGACGGACCTATACAACAAAATTAGTTTACAAGCCGAATATAGGTCGCGTCACGTGAAAAGAACGCTGAGCGACAGTGGAGGGGGTGTGTCTGCGCGCACGGATACAGTCGTGTCCTAAAGTATTAGGCTATTGTTTTATATATATAAGTGTAATTGTATTATTGTTGAATCATAATAGTTACTTTACTAGCGTCGCGCTCCCTTTATACCACCAATTTGATCGTTAAATTGCTTTGTGCGCAGGTAAACCCCAGCGTTCTTTTTAAGTGACGCGAATTATAACAGTCATTTAGATAGAAGTTCTAAACTGAGAAAAAAATTAAGATGAGTTAAGTACCCCTTTGCCTAAACGTTAATTTATTTTAAATAGAACGCGACGGCCGAACCCAATTTACACAATTTAAACTTAATTTTATTTAACACAGTCGTGTATTCTTCTCACAAAAATTCTGACAGTATCATCTTCCATTCATTCGCAAACATATCAATATTTGTTTTTGAGTTCAGGAGAGCTTTCATAGCGGCTAATGTCCGAGGAATAGGTGACTTGGAGTGTACAACAGCACGGCTAGTTGGAAACTTGGAACAACCGTTTAACCGTGAACCATGGCCGATAATGAAACTGTGGATTTAGCTTTTGACGTTTCATGTGAAATAAAATATTTTGAATTTGAGTGTAACATACCCTAGCGCCCTCGTGCGCGGTGAGCTTGTACTTGTTGTGCGGTTTGAGCGAGGGCAGCGTGAAGATCTTGAACTGCTCCTCCGACGTGATCACCACGCGGTGCGTGCCGCTCTCGGGTAGCGGAGACACGCCACGTTCAACCTAAGTAAAATGATCACTTTGACTAAGTCCAAGTTACAAAAAAGTTAGTTTTAGGTCCAAAATGCTCGCCATTCACCACTTACTAGTGTTCTTGCTGAGGCCAAGAGGCACAACTCCCCAGTAACACTCGTCTCTCTCTTTTTTCTTTTAGAACTTAAAGATTCTATGCAATTTTATGATTAATTGTTGCATTTAAGATCAATATGAGGACTAAATTCTTCTCAACAGAATCCAGGTATGTATCGGTAACTGACGACTTGATATGTGATCCAACTTTTGCTTTTTACACCTCTGTCTACCAATAGACGGAAATTCTATTCTCAAAAATTTAAACACGTCATTTTTAGCAATAGAGACTAAGGTATCTATATATACATTCCATATTGCGAAGGAGGCATAATGTTGACATGTTCAGCAGAAGATTCTACAACCTACAACTATTTTAACGACGTACCTCAAGCGGGTCAGGCAGCGGTACGGCCGCCCCGTCCAGCACAGTGATGCCTATGACCGGAGCCCTGTGCTTCAGCTGTATTTCCTTGGCTAGTTGGCACGTGACGGGCTCGTCTTTCCTCTTATTTGTGTTCGGCACGGTTATCGTGAACGCGTATACAGTTCCGTTGTTTGTGCCCGCCCAGAGAGTTGGTGTTGAGTTTTGTGCTATAATAAAGGTTTTTTTAATGTTTAGTAATTGTAAAGTTTTGAGTGTGAATTTCAATGGTTAGAAAAGTAGAGGAAGATCAAAGAAACAATGTGTGAAAGATTATATTAGCAAAGAAAGGGGGGTGCTTACCGAGATAACGGCTGATCGAGATGTATACTTCGTAATAAAAAAAAAACAGAATATCTTGCTGTGTGCTGTGCCGACTCCAAATAAGTTGGGGTAAGGGCAGGAAAACGACGTTGATGTTTAGTGATTACAAATTCTATGTGAATATCGCCGCTAACATGACTAAAAGTTTTATCAAATTTTTTAGCTGATTTGAGTTAGGACAACTACATTTTTCTATTTCTGATTCTTTACATTTTGATGCCTTTCAAAATGGTTATATTTTGAGATCCAAATAACATAGAGATATGACGGTTAGTGAAAAATGTAAACAATCACGAATAGAAAAATGTAGTTGTTCTAACTCAAATCAGTTAAAAAATGAGAGAAATGAGATAGGACTTTAGTCATGCGAGCGACGATATGACGGTTATGGAGACAGCTAAGTGTCGACACTCGTCGACGGCTGCAGTTGCCTCTGACCACAGATATAGATATACCTAGATAACGCAAGTATCACGATCTGTATGAAAACCAAGCGTGCCATTTTTTAACTACCTATTATGACGTCACAAGCGCTCTTTCTCACTCACGTTCACCCAGCCAGCAGTACACAGGACTGAGCGCGAAAGTGGCGGCATACGATTTTTGAACGTAAGTTGGTGCGATTTTTGGCACGCGAAGTAGTTGCTCTTGCGTTATCTAGGTGTATCTATATCTGTGCCTCTGACGTTGACGCGTGCCGCTCGTGTGTATGAACACCAAGGACTGCTAAATTATTTTCTTACTTTTGTAGGTTCGAATAGAGAGAAAATATGTATAAAATAATAATTATTAAGTATACTGGTGTAGGCATTGACATTAAATCTGTACATACTGTTGATAAGGAATGTCCTCGCGAAGTACAGACAGCGCACCATGGATCCGAACCCGTCGTCCGCGGGCCGCGCTTCGATGGCGCGTTCTACTGGTTTTAACTCTGCGTCTGTATCTGAAGCTGCTTTGTCTGCTGGCTTCTTGGGGATAGGCTGCAGAGGAAGAAGGCATATAGAATATAGAAGGTCTGCAGCGACTATATCTTTGCAAGAAATAGGCCTCGAAATGTTTTACAAACAGAGACGTGGCCTCTAACAAAAAACGGAATGTCATGTAATTAGACGTGGACTTCGGTATCACAGCAGGTTTTTAAAAGCCTTATAAGTTAATACACTGCCGAAATATTAGTTATTGGCCCCGATTCTGTTGTTCACAAACGAAATTAAATTTAAGTTCAGTGCATCTTTTTCTTTCTATTTCATTACGAAAAGGACAGAAGATAAATATTAGTTTAGTCCTGTCAAATTAGATAATCCATAGACAAGTTAGACGTGATTAAAAATTGGCTACTAAAAATACGTCAATTTACGTCAGGCGCTGACTAATTTGACAGGACTAAACTAATATATATCTTCTGTCCTTTTCTTAATGAAATAGAAAGAAAAAGATGCACTGAATTTAAATTTAGTTTAGTTTGTGAACAATAGAATCGGGGCCATTGGATAAATATGGTATTTTTGTAAAATCACTAGTCCTTTAAATTAGTTGCGATTAGCCTATTGATTAAATTGAGTAAGTAGACTTTTTATAGGGCTCGGTGAGTCATCCTGGATTTTTGGTGTGCTCATCCCAATGTATGATCATTCTCGATAGATACAACTACAAGAGTTACGCATACTGACTTGTGTCGGTGAAGTTGGGCTCGACGTGGTAGTTTGACGTCGTTGTGACCTTCCTTTCCGCAGTCTTCTGAACGATTCCCTCAGTGATTTCTTGAACGACTTTCTCCTTGAAATTGGCGTGTCGCCAGCACCGGAATGATCTGGAGAAAATAATTTATTATGCAAAGGTTTATTAAAAAACCAGCGTTAGACAGTATCTGTGATCATTAACGCTGAATTGACCTTGACCTTTTTGGCGCAGCCGTGGGGTAAACACTATTGTTGTTAAAACAATATTTTCACTTTTTATTTTGTGTTTCACGAACTGTGTCCAAATAAACTTTACTTTCTTTCCTCTGGTACACGGTACCCTTCTGGAACTGGTACCCAGGTACGGAAATGGCAAGAACCGCTAAGTATTGGTACAGGACCAGTACTTTTGGTACCGTACCAAGCCTTGCATTTCCACAATCTCGTGTCGGTCCTGTCCGCTTACCGTGCGGGTTGAGCGTGCACTTGTGCAGCAGCGGCCTGCTGGTGACGGCGTCGACGAGCGCCAGGCCGTGCGCGGTGCCGCCGCACACCACGCCCCACTCCCACTGCGCGCCCAGCGCCGTCACGGCCGCCGGCGGCACCAGCTGCACCACAGAGCTCGCCTGCGGGGACGAACATACAACATGTTTACAATGAACCTAAACTTGACTTTCACCATAGAGATCCGAAAAAGATTAAATTCGTGATAGGTATGACATATTATGAAATATTATGAGACTCACCTGGTATCCTTGTGGGAATGTCAGTGATCCTGATCTGAGCGTGAGCTGGTCGTGTCCCTTCCACACGAAGCCGTCACGATCCGACACGATGTTCACTGTCACAGACTGGAAAACAACAACTTATATTAGAGATCATATTTGATATTCGCCGCCGAAGGGGTCGGCATGGCAGAAAAGCTCACCCACATGTCCTGAGTAGTGTTAAAAGTTTCATAACATAGGGCGAGTAAATTACTATAAACTTGGCACAAATATAAACTTAAGGCAGCTATTAGAAATTTTCTAATGAAAACCCTAAAAACAATTTAGCCAATCTTGAAATCGAACTCTAGACCCCCTGCTCAGCAGTATTGCTTGACTACTAGACTGAAGACTAATTAACTTTAAATTAAACTATCAAAGGATTAAATTTAGTAAGCAGTTCTGAGTATGTATATATTTTAAGTGGACAGTTAAAATAACAAACACAACAACATGTTAAACAATTAGTCAAATAGCCCGCCCCTAACTGTTGCATTGCCACATTGGATGGCAATGGCTAACCTTTGCACCAAGAACGAGCCGGAGCGGGAGTCACCCGTTTTGTCACAGAGCCTGTGCCCTATCTCACTAATGAGCTTCTTGGCCTCAGTGCCTCAACCACCCATGGTCTTAACGGTAAAAAAATTAAATTAAATGGAGGGCAGGAGTTTTTTTTAAATAAACTTATGTTGTATGTACCTTAACTTCAGCAGTGTTGGAAGACGTCTTGAGGCTCGCGACAACTATGTGACCCGCCGCGCCGCCGATTGTCAGCATTCCCGATAATGGGCACAGGATTACCTAGAGAGCACATACAATTTTATTGTTATATACTCCCAATATTATCTTGAATTGATCTACAAGTAACTCAAAATTAGAGTTTATTTTTATGATCCCAGTGACATTACACTGACAAAACATAGGTTATTGGCAACTTGAATACAAACTCAAAGCATGTATTTCAAATAAATAAATTACAGACACTTTTGAATTATTATTGTAATGTCTAGAGGTTGGTCAGTCAGAAAGATGAAGCTAGTTGCCCATTCCAAAGCGTAGAAGGTACTTATGGAGAAGAAAGGGCAAGGAACTCCAGGGACACACTTAAATCAAAACAATATTATTACAAAATATTGGTTACATCATTCATGTTGAAATTATGCATGTGAGAATGATGCAGAACGTTAAAAGCGTCTGTAATGAAAAGATAAAAAAGAACAATTCAAATATTAAATTAAAATAAGCCGTGGCAGCAAAGAGATGACCAGTCCTTACTGACGGCGCCCGTTCACAAACATGACGTATGGATTAAAAACTTGCAAAGCTCATTTAAATACCGTTAAATAAATTCTATGTTTTGTGCGTCAAAACATAGGATTTATTTACCTTAAAATAGATCTACTGTAATGCTTTTATTCTATAATAGTAACATTAAAGGTTTCTGTATCATTATTTATGTTTATTCTTACCCTTTTAACAGCAAGTCGTGGGTCGTCGCTATAAGGGTCGAAGGTGCCAACCCGTCTGAACGGAGGCCATTCCTCTTCGTCGTTCTGACTGTCGTTGTTCTCGCCTATTTCTTCACCACTACACATAGAAATAATACATTGATTATATGGAAATGAAGGTAAATAGTAGTCCCTGGCAAAAGCGTGGTTAAATGTGTTGGCAAATCAACGCGGCTGCGAAAATATTGCGCGAAAATTAACCGTGTCCCGCAACGAAATGGCAAAGAAAGCGTCAGTATGAAAACGGCGTGAGAATGCCAGAGAAAGTGAAGGACCTAAAATAAGTTTTTTTTTGGTCGTCAGTCAGTTGCCTTTTTGCGAAACTCAGTTGAAAAGAGAGGTCTTATACGGGGACCACGCGGCACAAAGTTCCAGGCAAAAATACATGAAAATGAGGGGGTTTCACAATAAGTCCAACGAAAACTAAGAAAAATACATTTTAGATAACTGTGGACCTAAATTAAGCCAGCCGGGTGGCGTATTATGACGGTTTAATGCCATAATGATTCCAGTATAAGAGAGAGACCGAGCTATGCATGACCGAAGGCCATCCCTTTTTCGCACTGAAATCATGATGGCATTAATACTTCCTAATATGGGCCATGGCCAACTTTTCAGGTATCGTTGGACAAAGTCTAGGTAATGAACAATGAACTACTAACCAGACGTAATTTAATCTCTAATTACGTTTAGTCTTCGCAGAAAAAATGAGATGCTTTAAACATATCATAAATGCAATAGTTTATAACAACACTAAGAAAAAGAAACCGAAAGTGAGATAAAAAAACTAAACCATTTATAGGAAACTCAACTAATAATATCCTCAATAATGCGTGCATTACTTGTCTATGAAAACCGACATGAATTGAAGAAAAAGAAATAATATAAGCATGCAGCTGGCAATAAAATAATTTTCCATGCTTACAACATTATCTGTTACCTTGTGGTCGACCGTTTGAGCCCACTTCGTTATGAGCAAGCAATAAGCAGAGGAACAAATCGTTAGCTAACGTTAAAGGCGTCGACACACAGTTGGCATTAGGGCTATAAGACTTAAGTGACTTGATAGTGCGTTTTTGGATTTATTATTCACTAATCCGTGAGGCAAAATATTAACAATTTCCGAAAAGACTGGGGTTAGGGCAGAAGGATGATGAATCCATAATTTCAGAAATATCTGAAGGAATTCATGACTTGAAAAAGGAAGAAGTTTAAAAGTTAGACATATCTAGATTAGAGTTTGACAACATTTCGTATCACACTACAGTGAATATTGAAGAAATGCAGAGATAGTATTACGGCGAAAGTCCACTAAATTCGCAGGCTACCTTAACGCACCCCACTTAAATAGTCGCAGATATTCGCTGGGTTGTGTGTGGGTGTTTTGTGGCAAGTGTCAAGAACACGCCATGAAACATCTCAACAATTTTACACCCTCCCATGTCCTCTATGTGTCGAGGCCTCTATAGCAAGCTATGAGTGACTTCAGCAGGCTATTTAAGGATTTAGTTATCATTTATAACAAACTAGAGATTTGTTAGAAGATTCTAAATATTCAAATGAATATCAAGGAAGCATTTAGAATTTAGACTATTTCGCATTAATTTAATGTATCATAATTGGAAATTAGTAGGGAGTTAGTTAACTATTAATAAAAAATGTTTCTAATTAATTATTAACCACGAAATTGATACTATTTAAATATTGTATTGCAGCATTTTACCTAAGATTCTCTCGTATATTATCGGCTGTTTATTTATTTACCTGCAATTGTTAAGAGGTGATTCTACCCGTCATAATGAATAACTTTTATATGTAAACAATGTCCCAGCTCGTTAAAAAGCTAATGAGTTTCCAGAATGCAGATACGAAAGCGTTTTTTTTTTTATCGCAAATTCTTCTACCTAGCCTCTTCCTGTTGGTTCTGCTTCCAGTCAAACCGGATGCCGCTGAATACCAGTATTTTACATGGAGCATGCCTATCTGATCTTCTCAACGTTGTTACTGGGTAATACGATACCCCTTGGTAAGACTGGTTGTTAGATTTTCGGGCTGCTGACAACCCGTCACGACAGTTAAAGATCCACGAATGACAGCCGGGACCAACAGCATAACGCGCTTTCCGAGGCTAGAGAGGTCTTGGTATTCTTGGCCACAAGCCCCTTAATGTTAATGGGAAAACTATTCAGTATGAATGACGGGTAGAACTCTTCAACGAAAGTAGGTGAATAAAGCAAACAGCTCATCGAACCATCATAATCAAACAGTATTCCTGTTTCCTCACCTGAACAGCTGCGACGTGGTATATTTGTACAACGGCGTCATGGCAACGCCTGTGACGTCCCAGAAGCGAACGGAGCCGTCTTCGTGTCCCGTCAGTAACAACTGACGTTCGGCATGTTCGCTGGACTCTGTGATGCCGCCGGATATCGGCCACGCGCTCTCGGAATACACGTTGTCGCTTTGCTGTTGACCTGTGACAATTAAGTATTCGTCAAATTGTCTTCAAGTAGTGAAGGTGAGTCTGAAGCTATGAAAGCTTAGACGACAGTCAGAACATAATATTAAGACACGGTAAAGAAATATGCACGTCAACGTTTTTCGTCTTTGTTTGGACTGTTAATAATTTTGGGATGAGTTATTCTTTTCACATTTTCACTATGCAATTTAGACTATAATTATAGTGATTTATTTTATGATCAGTCTACAGCCAGGGATTCCCAAACTATTTTGGACAAGTGATCCCTTTTCCAAAATGAACTATTACCTCAGACCCCCATGCCCAAATTACCTACTTTTAAGATCAACCCCGTCGACCCCCAAAATCAGTTTCGTTAATGTCGACCCCTAGGAAACCGATATCGACCCCAAGGGGTCGGTATCAACCCCTTTGGGAATCCCAGGTCTACACTGAAACAGTTACAACAGCTTTACAGTTTGATTAATTGACGCCGGATACTAAATGTTACAAAGACAAAAAAATCAATGGGCAACATAGGCAAGGCAAGGGCAAGGCAAGGCAAGGCAAGGCAAGGGGCAAGGTTGTTACTATATTATTATGTATACTTAGGTTAAGGTATGTATCTATGGGTCTTTGTTACCAGATAATAAATGGTTTATTATTATTATAGTCCTACATTTGAAGATACTTTTCTCTGGATTGCATACCACAATGTTTTTTGAGTAGATTTACAAGTAACTCACCAGCAGCTACAATGTTGTCGTACACGTTGGAGGCCACGTTGTCGACCAGCTGCGCCGTGGTGACAGCGGACGCGTGGATGGACACGAGGTAGGGCAGGCGCAGCGGGCGCCAGCGGTCGTCGCACAGGTCTATCACCACTAGCTCTTCTTCAGCTAATACCACCTGGAAGGAAGGTAGATGTTAGGGTATGGTATTTTCTAGACGTACTGGGGTTTCATCGAAAAGTGACCCAGTGCGAGAAAAAGATGGAGCTACAAAGAACGGTATAATGTTCATCATTATAGTGGTATCCCTTTTTTGAACTGCTATAATGATGAACATTTTAAAGTAGCACTTTTCGTGTCCGGCAAGAGCTTTCTTGGTATAGTAGAAGTTTAGTATAGTAAAAGCTTTCGTAAGTAATTAAAGAAATTCTTTAAAGTAGTTACAGGATAACCACGGATTTTACGTTATTGAAATATGTTTAAATGATAATCTAATACATCACAAAAATTGTTATGCTTTGCTAAGGCAGAAATAAACGGTAAACGAGAAGCATTTAGTTAAAAGACTATAAAAAGAAAAATATACTTTTTAACTTACCAAAGCAGCGGCGACTTGGTTGACTGTTTGTAGTAGCATCTGCGCCGGAGTGTCAGGCCGGTCCTCTTGCAGCGGCACGCCGTCCGGTGGCACAGGCGTCGTTGTGAAGAAATCGATTACCTAAAAAGCAAAAAAGTAGTATTACTAAATATTATCTTATAGTAAGTCTTCACTTAATAAAGGCCGCATGTTTTCTTCTTAAACTATGACATATACAAGTTAATGGTTAAAAATGTAGACCTATTCTAAAATGTATGAACATCCTTTGGTGTTTCTGGCAAATTAATTTCTTGATTTTGACTTAGCCGACATCTCAGTATTCACCCACTTTATAACCATATTATCTTTCACACAATTCATTCGTCGTATCGTTAACCTTCCCCAACTCTTTTAGTCATTACTTTTTATTATAGAGTAATTTGTTCTATACTTACTCGGCTAGTAAAATCGAAAGCGACGTGTTTCTCTCCCTGTTGTACTGTGACCGTGTATTTGTCGGAGTATGAAGCGCGCGGCATACCACCTGTAACATAATAGTAGTGTTTAGTTATGGAATGTGAGTAAAAAGTTAGAAAGAAAATAAATTTAACTGACCCAAGACACACAAGAAAAACAAGGAACACACATTTATTTAGATCCTGTGAATGCAACTGCACTGTGACTGTCTCTTTGAAGGATAAAACCAGGAATGAAAGTATCCGGAAAAGAACCGGAGTTACCGACATAGCTTGCAGAGTAAACAAACTGAAGTGGCAGTGGGCTGGCCATGTTTGTCGAAGGACCGATGGCCGGTGGAGCAGACGAGTCCTTGAGTGAAGACCGCGTATCGGCAAGCATAGTGTGGGACGCCCCCCAACTAGAAGGACGGACGACCTAAAGGTGGCTGGGACGGACTTGATGCGGAAGGCGGAGGACAGTGTTGTGTCGCAGTCTAGGAAAGGCCATGTCCAGCAGTGGACTGCTATAGGGTATGTTGATTGAATGCAACTGCAAACTGGACTTGGTTAGAGTCCTTTCCAAGATTTGCCCTGAGATTCAAAACAGCGCTGGCTAAATCATTTGTTTTAACATAGTCATGAATTTGACGAAAATTTAAGTTTTTTTTTGTGACTGCTTATACAGTTAGTTGAAAACTTTCATCCAGGATTGATAAGCTAGTTCATAACACACAAAAACTCAATAGATTTCTTCTGGTGTAGTGTTTAGTTGGAGAACTGATTCACTACTGGGCGTGTGATGGTTTTCCGTCCACTTCATCTAACAGAAAGGAGGCATAGATACGGGAACATTATAGGCAGAACATATATGGATATCTTACCTGCATAAATAGTGATCTCATCGCCGTCCACACTGGTCCTGTTCAGTATCTTATTGATGGCCTTGCAAGGGTAGGGCCCGTACGGAGTGATGGGCTCCTTCAGCGGCCGGTCGCTGGCGGCGCCCGCGACTTCCCACGTCACGTAGGAGCCGTCGTTGTGTGATGAGGTGAAGTGCTCGCCTGGATAATTAGTTCGTGTTGAATAGATTATCAAGGGAACAAAGATAGTTCTAAGGACTGATCTTAGGAGGCTTGAATTGTATTGTAAAAACGCCATATCGTCGGTAACTAAACTCAAAGCATTTATGTCAATTAAACCATTTACTGCCTGTAAATGGTTTAATTGACATAAATGCTTTTGAATTGTCAAAAGTCAGTCAGTTAGTCAGAAAGTTGAAGCTAGTTAGCTATTCTAAAACGTAAATCTCTAATAATCTCTATGGAGAAGAACGGGCAAAAAATTCAAAGGACACTCATTGAAATCAAGTTATTACAAAATCCTGGGTACATTATTATTATGAGATTAGTTGCCTGATAAAGGTGGATACTTTCTTAATTTTTTTTCACTGGACTATAAGTTAACATTCAACTTTAAGTAACATACCATCATCATTCCAACACAAGCTCTCCAGCTGTTGATTGGACACGAAGGTGTGTGTGGGCGCAGCGGCGAGGCGGTCCCATAACACGACGAGTCCTCTATTATAGCCAACCAGTAGGCGGGACGGCACTTTAGGATGCTCGCAGATGGCTTCCACTGCACCTGGGTTCACTTTGAAGTCTTCTGGACAGCTGGAAGTTATAGAGAAGGAGGTTAGTCGATATCTTTTTGAATGAACAATTTGTTTAGAAATTAACGAAGTTTTATTTGGTCCTCAACCACTACCAGGTGCCGTATTATTCCAGTGCGAGAGAGACGGAGCTATACATGACCGATAGCACGGTCCCTTTTTCCGACCGGAATGATGATAGCACATCATACAGCCTCAGGGTACTGAATGAATGCAAGCGGCCTAGAGTAGATAGTTCTCAAAGCGGGGGTGACATGCGACTGGTATGATGTTTCTTTCCTCTGTTTTATATGTTCAGAATTCTTTACAAAAAGTGGTAACTAAACCAAGCAGTCATCCGAACGTGATGAAGAATAGGTCTATTAAGGCCTGAGTACACCAACATCAAACCACCGGTTAGGTATTTAAACAGTTGGTTTATGCCAAATTTCCTAAGGAAATTTTAAATATAGAACTGATTAAATATTTAATCCATTGATTTAAATGTTGGTGAACACAATGCTAAATGTATTTTTTATTATATTAGCAGTTTGATGCGACTCATATTTATTTATGTTACATAACAAACATAACATCACGCCTGTTATTCCGCGAAGGGTTAGGCAGAGGTGTACCTTAGCATGTATACCCACATTTCATCAGTTATGTTTAAGTCCCGTGTAATAAGGGGCGAGCCTATTGCCATCAACCGGGCACAAATCCAGACTCCAGACTGCTATTTAGAAATTCCTGATAGAAAAATCCAAGAACGCTTTGCCCAACCTGGGAATTGAACCAACCTCATGCTCAGCAGTGGTGCTTGCAACCACTAGACCAGCGAGGCAGGTATTTTTATTCATGTTAAAACTACTATGATGACCCCAATTCTGTTGTTCACAAACTAAACTAAATTTAAGTTCAGTGCATCTTTTTCTTTCTATTTCAATATGAAAAGGACAGAAGATAAATATTAGTTTAGTCCTGTCAAATTAGATAATCCATAGACAAGATTAGATGTGATTAAAAATTAGCTACTAAAAATACGTCAATTTACGTCAGGCGCTGAATAATTTGACAGGACTACTAATATTTATCTTCTATCCTTTTCTTAATGAAATAGAAAGAAAAAGATGCACTGAACTTAAATTTAGTTTAGTTTGTCAACAACAGAATCGGAGCCAATATTTATATTTTGTAAACCAAACGAATGAATGGAATCATTTCAACGTCGCCGGAAACTACATTCATAAAATCTTTCATGTGTAACAAAACAGAACGACACCTGAATCAGAAATAAATCAATCAACATTAATTTTTCTTTGAACTGTTGAAAAAATATTTATAAGTAAACGAATCTGATTGCTTTATTAGTACAGTTTTTTAAAAAAAACATAAAACAATTTTAATATTTGTAGGACATTTTAGTTCAAATTTCTTTTGCACATTTTCATTCTGTCTGTTCACACCAGACAGCTGTCAAAAGGGAACGAGATGCTGGAGGCCTATGTCCAGCAGTGAACTAATTTCAGTAGATATGATGAGGATCTATAATATCTATAGCAAAGCTGCCTCATCTGATCTCACGACCTGTTCCATTAAAACTTGTATAAGGTTAATGAAGCACGGTTGTGCACTAAGTAGCCTGCAGTTGACATATTTTGAAATAATTATAGGTAAAGTTAAACTATTTTATTTAATTTGAATTGTGGGACTGAATCCATAACCGAATTAATCACGGTTGTGTACTTACCATAGACTAAAAATATTTTATTATGAAACAGATCATAAAACTGTTGTATATAGTATAGCCACTTACATGTACCTGTACTTATTTTGATACTAAAACTAACAAAGATCTCTAGCAAAATTGATAGGCTTTTTTTAATGTTCTTAAATACTTACTTCTGCATAACAACATCCTGATATATCACATCTTCGGTGACGGCGAACGTGTTAAGGTCCAGATTGTATATGTTCCCGCCTTCGGTGCCGATCAGCAGGTGCTTGCCCGTCGACTCGACGCAAAGCGACGAGATCTTCTTGTTCTTACCCTCGAATAAGTATGTCTTTAACTCCACCAGGGATTTCTCGTTTATCTCCCATAGGTGGAGGCTGTTATCGTCGGATAGGGATACTAGCCGGCCTGTGCCTGAAAAGGAAAATGTCATAGTTGATTATAAATGTTGATGACATGTCATCATAGCTACATCCTCCAGCGCGTATTCCAATTTATTTTGTTTATTATTATTATTATTTTGTTTGGCAAAGCACACACGCTACTTTTAACACCGGCGATCGGCGATTTAGCCGCTTTTTAGAAGTACTGCAACGATCCAGTCGCAGAATCGCAGATAGCCGATGCTAAAAGCGCAACTTTTAGCATCGGCTATCTGCCATTCTGTGTGCTTTGGCCCTTATTGACGCGAAAACTGTAACCATGAATTCAGTACATAATTCTAGATCCCTAGCGTAGAAATATTTCGTAGGTTATTAAAAAAAAAAACAGCTGCTTCATAGAAAATTGAAAAACCTATGCGGTCAAAATGTATGGAACAGTATTTTCAATGCACTGGGGTTCAGAAAATTCAAATACACTGGGGTTCAGAATTGAATTCATGAATTTATCCGTGTTAACAGGTTACGCAACAATGATGTCCCTACCAACTTGTATATTTTCGACTTAATCCATAAGTACATCATTGTTAACTATTTCTATAAGCTCAGTATTTACACCTTTCTAATCATATCATTCTTCCCACGTGACCATCTTCTTTTCCTCGGTCTTTCTTGATTCTTATAATCATCCATATTCATACGAACATGTAATCTATAACTATACTAAATAATAATATCTACTAATAATAAAGCCGAAGAGTTTTGTTTGTTTGAACGCGCTTACCTCTGTATAAAACGAAGTATAGCGCAGAAAGGCGACGGAATGCGATGCGACGGGGTAGGTGGGAGGAACAACAGAACAAGAAATTTCACGCGGACGATGTCGCGAGCAGAAGCTTGTAGCTACTTATTATGCAGATAAAAATATACTCCTAAAATAGTGCTCATGTTAGTTTAATTTGTTGATTACGTGATTCTCGACAAAAATAGTCCACTTCCTGTCTTGCAACTGATGCTGTCATCCAACATCCTGGATGACTGTTAAAACTCAAGACTAATAGCAGTATGTAGGTAGTTCGGGGATGGCCAATTTTTTGCCGGGAACTTTACGATACAGGAGTTGCTAATGGCTGATAAGTAATGATAACCTCGTTACCACTTGACAGAAACATATGTAATGAATAATATCTATCTGTATCGTATATTAGACATAATACCTACTTCACTATTTATTTATTTATTATTTTATTTATCTATTTATTTCAGGCATCAAGGCCCATATCAACACATACAATAAAATAATAACTATGGTATAGTCAACCTCGTTATAGACTTAACACCCTAATGTCGAATTTCAAACGTTACAATACAGTCCTTTCAGTTATTTTACCTGGGATTTTGCATAACTGTCAAAATCAAATCAGTCAATCAATCAATCAGTGGTCTTTATTCTCGTTACAATAAGGTTGCTGTTGGTTTTCTGCTGTCAGAGGTAAAATAACAGTGACACATACAGTCCTCTCACAGCTATATTAGTAAGTAGGTTTTAGTCTCAACTTTGATGAAGCTTTAATAGACTGGGAGTTTTATTTTTCAAATTGGTAAGCCAATAACGAGGTCGACTATACATAGCGATATCTAAAAAAGGGCGTAAGTAGGTACCTTGTGAGTATGACAGATGAATAATGTCCTAAAATAATTTCTTATCAAAGTCACTGGGTGACTAAGCGTTTCATAATAAACGAATGCGTGGGCGCAGGCAAGCTCCGCGTCTGTGAATCCCTAACGAAATATGTGTTTTATTCCTATCTGTTTATATTTTAAGACGAATAAACTGTAATTTAATAGGACTGTTCATGGTTTAGAAGAAAAATACTGTTTTGATGTTTTTATGGAGTTAAATTAACTGTTTGAAGTTTTATTAAAACGTTGTTGTTTCAGGTTTTTTTTATCTCTAAATACTTATCGGTCATATTATGTAGATGTCCTCATAAGATATTTTAAAGCATAACAGCACAGTGCAATTAATTAGTCATCAGTTCATCACCAATAAACCTAATAATCAAAATACAATAACAAGTCATCCAATACTTGAAAACTAATCTTATCCTGATAGGCAGTGGCTCACCTTAAAATACCATAACGTACCTACTGATTTTATTAGTAGTCTGTCACTACCATTTTTACCAAATACTACGATTGGATAAATTTAAAATTTTACCAAAGTTGGTTATCTTTTATCCATGGAACAAAATTGACGTCTGACAGTACTAGTATGGAAAAAGTGTCAAACATTCAGAATGTATTCTCAGTAAAAGACTGAATACTAGATATAAAAGTTTGGTGAAATTCGCCTTAAAAACTATAATAAATCGTCGCTTTTCCCCTCCCTTTTCTCTAAACCAAGATAGGGTCTTGCTCATTTTAACAAGTTATCCAGGTCTTATCAACGCAAAAGTTCTTAATCTATACTTTTGGGACTCCCCAAGTTTTAACTGTAGATGCTACTGAAAAATTTGCTGACAAAAACACCCATTTCTATTATCTGTGGAGGTAAATCCTTATGGAAATCTTTTTCTAGGGAGAAAAGAGCTATGTCGGACTCTTACCGAGAAATCCTAATGTTCCTCCTGTTACCGTGAGCCCGAGAACTAAAGATATCACCGAAAAGCATCTGCTAAATCCTTGCTAAAAGTGCTGTTTTGTTTCCTTACCTGGTATAAAATGTATCTGTGTGACGGACGCGTCTGAGTTTGTATGCTGTCCGTATAGTTCGACACCGGGTCTGCCGTAGACCTTCAGGGCACCGGTGGCTGTTCCTAGTGCCACTACCCGGAGGAGTGGGTCCCATGCTAGTGCCGATGCTCTGTGTGGAAAGCCGTGCTGGACTGTCTGTGGACAAAGGAGAATGGATTCGTTAGTTTTTTTTAATAAGATTTTTGTAACAGATCAGGGGGCATGGCCCAAAAGGGAGGAGGCCTATGCGACAAGGCTGCCATTGACGATGGTGATGAAGACGTGATTATGTTTATAAATTAAACTTGTTTATATCTAAAAATAAGTGACACTGTGACAAATTAATGTTTTGTGATGAAAACACAATATTTGCAGACAATTGCATCTGAGTCATTTCTGATAAGATTTTGTCAGAAAAAAAACAATCTATTAAAAGGGATCTTTCCTCAATGTAAAAATAGCTACTATAAGTAGATCATCGTGTCAGCACTTACGTTCCATAACCTTCGAGAAATAAAATAGTTAAAGGATACAGCATAAGTTATCACAAGGATTGCCTATTTATAGGACAATTACATCCGACAAATGCGAATAAGCAGGTAATTAAGTGATAGAATGGGGTTTTTGTTGCCGTTTTGACACCTCGAATACAATGGAGTGACGTCACAAATCGTGCAAAGATGTCTGACTCATACTAGTACTTCTTATGTAGTACTTACTAGCTACCAACAGTACAGGGAAGTGTTATAGACATCGATTTGAAAAAAACAGGCCGTTTTTCCTATAATATGAGCCTACTCAATGTCTTTTGTCTGTTACTAAACTGTTATTACTGTATTCTGAACTATTCAAAGTTAACATTGGTTAACAGTGTACACTTTTACAAAGAAGAAATAGGGAAGAAGTGTCGGGTAATGCAGGGAACTAACTGTACTAAAGTCTATTCAACAATGTTTCAAATTAATATTATTTCAGTTAAACAAATATCAACTTATATACAGGCTGGAAGGGACACCGACGCGCAACCTGTTACCCTATCCTGATGGATTCAGTACCTAGGTACATAATTCTGGGCTCCCTAAGGTTGAAATTTTAGGTCGGTTATTTAAAAAAATAATCAGATCCTCCAAACATTTTGACCGCGTAGGTGTATCACTTTTCTATGAAACAGCTGATTTCTTTTATAACTGACGAAAATTTCTACGCTGGGGATATATATATCCATACAATGATCAAGTGGAGGAAATAATACAGGGTGGTAAAGGCTGCGGTTCCACTGAGGCGGAGTGGAGCGGAGACGAGCAGGAATTGTCCAGCCACAGACGAGACGAGTAACGCGATGATGATTTCAACCATTGTGATTGGTTGATTCCTGCTCGTCTCCGCTCCGCTCTGCTCCGCCATAGGCTCCGCTCCGCCTCAGTGGAACTGCAGCCAAAATGTAGGCGCGATCAAAATGTATGCACTGCTTTTTTTTTCATAAAAATTTCAACGTGGTGGAGTTCAGAATCATGTGCTGTATTCATGGTTAAAGTTTGCGCGTCAATGTACCTGCCATCACCCTGCCTGTAGACTATTTGCGCCAAACTTTATGGCGGCTCGGAACATGAGGCGAGTCGCTGCGCAGTAACAAGTTCATGAGTCAGCGGGGATGAGGGTTGGAATACTACGCAGCGAACAGCTCACTTCAGGGCCGTCATAAAGTTTGACGCGAACTATACCAGGGTTTGTTTGTTTAAAGAGCGAAAAAAATCAACCCTTCACAACAGCACCAACTATCAAACTAACCAGCTGAACTTGAAAAGCCACATCTTTCACATTGTTTATCTCAGAAAGTCATAACAATAACTTTTACTACCACCCCGTATCTTTCCAAACGTTAACCATACATCTGTTTTAGATAAAAAGACCGGACAAGTGCGAGTCCGACTCGCACACGAAGGGTCCCGTACTAAAAAACGCCGAAAAAAAAAAACACTTCTTGTATGGAGTGGAGACCCATTTTATTTCAATTATTTGTTTTTATGCGTCGATAGAAATACACACTGAAAATTTCAACTGTCTACCTCCAGTTCAAAAGATACAGCCCGCAGACAGACGGACGGACAGCGGAGGCTTAGTAATAGGTTCTCGTTAGCAACCTTTGGTTACGGAACCCTAAAAAAAAAACAAAGTAATTAATTCCTTTTATGAGACGATAGTATATTTTTTAGACGCCATGCGCCATTGCGTGCGTGCTGTCATTCAAACTATTCAAAGTTTTATGTCCAAACGCATAATTAACTACCACTTGAGAATCCACAAACGATTACTATAAAAAATAATGACGCTAAGTTATCGACTAAGAAGAGGGACGTGGGAACTCACATGGGCAGATAAACATAGTACTTATGTGATACTTCTGCGAATACCTGTAGTCGTTACCTAGGTATTATGTTGAATATATTTCTTCTTACGAACGTAGCAAATTCAGTTTGTTCCCGTTGAGTTACACCATTTTGTGTTACAACAAAATGGTGTAACTCAACGTGAACAAAGGGCAAATTCAACTCTTATGTCAAAGGATTTTATTGGTTGTAGGTAATTAGGTGAGCCAATTTCAGCAGTTACCACGAGTTAGTTTATTGTTGTGATGATCAGCTTGTCAAAACCCAGGCGTTTACCCCGTATTTCAAGTCAGTATTCGACTTATAATAACTGGCCAAAATGCCCCAACAGGCATAGGTTTCCTCTCTGTGAGAGCACGTGAAAGGGAGTGAGCCGTTATACACCACGCGAGCTCAGTGCGGGTAATGTCGATGATACAAAAAAAAACCTGTCAAAACGTTATCGCGTTGAGAAGATTTCTTCAGAGGCCAAAAACAGTCATTCCTTTCCCCATCACGAAGACGGTTTTTTTTGTAGAACACTACAATTCATTTAAAATGTGTCATGCATGCATTGTTGTTAGAGATTAACTAAGTTACTACGCTTTTGTGTCGGTACGTGGTTAATATGAACGATTTTAAATTAATCACGTACGGACCGTACGGTATGTAGGTACACACGGCTACACATTAAGCTATAGATTTCCAGTTTTAGCTGACCTCGCACTGTATAGGTTTTTCGTACAATCAGAAGTCAGCTTATACTGGTTATGTATAGCTTGATGTGTAGCCGTGCGTACGATCAATCATTTGCCAGTAGTCTGTCTACTGTGTGTACCTAATAGCGAACGAGTATTACAGACTCATACAATCCTATTCATAAAATAACATCACGCCTTTGATACCCAAAGGGATATGCAGAGGTGTATTATACACCCACATTTCGCTAGTTATGTTTGAGTCCCGTGTAATACGGGGCGAGCCTATTGACTCCTGGCTGCTACTGAGAAATTCCAGATTGAAAATCCCAATAACACTTTGCCCGATCCGGGAATCGAACCCAGGACCTCATGCTCAGCAGTAGCGCTTGTTACTACTAGACCAACGACGCAGTCAATCCTATTAAAACTCGTGTAATTGGAGCTCAGACGTGTTAAATGACAGCTATCAATTATAGAAAAAAAAAATCTGAAACATGAAAGGATTTTCATATTACGTCGCAGCTATTCAGATATTTTGGGAGCTTGCCTCACACAATATTTTTACATATCATTGAGCTTAAGTATCACTATGTAGACTACTTTGTTCAAAGTGTCGGTCATTACGGTGAACGTATCATTCTCGCATTCAAATGTAAAAATAGAGCTGTAATTACCGCTTTTGTTGGCCGATATTTGACCATACAACATTCTGGTACCACCATATCATTACACGATTTCGGGCCTCGTGAAAGCCAGTCCAATTGAACACAATAGTGAAGGTATTCCGATGTACTAATGGCGCCTACTAGGTTGGCTGTCAAATATTTGACGTAAAAAATTAAAAACATTAATTGCGATGACTCAGGCCGTAGAACGTTAGCATAACCAATTAAGGTCGTTATGAAGTTCACGTTATCGTATGAATCAGCAAAAGCCTTAAGTAAACAAAACGTTTCTTTAATAGACAGGCATTTATTAATAGCACAGTTTTAATTTAAAGTAGAGGCACAGTAAACATAATTTTGAACTTTATAGCTTCAAAACTAAGGTGTATTTTCGCATTGTGGATGCTCTGACAAAAGTTCACAGTTCGATGGGTGCCGATTCGGAATGCTGTCGCATTCCTGATCGCAGCTAGCGTGACCGTCGACCTCAAATGCTTATGTTGCTTATCACACAGGTATTGTGTCATCTGCGTTTAAAACAGCTGTTATTTCGTAGAACAGACGGCTTTGTTTGAACTGTGAAGTATCCTTGTGTCTGGGAATTTTCCCGTTAGTTATTAGATCGAATAATACGTATATTTTATTCTTTATCCCGTAGACAGTCATGGGATTAGTCAATCCAATGCCACATTCAATAACAACATTAGAAAATATAAAGACATCAATATTGCTGAATGGGCCTGCTCTTGACCTCAATCACGCTGATGGAAAGCGATGGATATGATGGAACAAGCGTGCCCAGAACATGCACTCTTGCTTTGAAGGCAAACGCGTTAAATGTGGAAGGAAACACAGACTTTACTTACTTATATCATATCAATACAAAATCACGCTGCGCCTTTCATTATCATCATAACAGTAACTTATGAAGTATAAAGTCAACAACAACAGTCAACAAATAACAAACGAGATGGTCGGAAAAGCGCCTAACATCCATTGTCCAACTTCGACCACGATTGTAACAGAATCTGGTCGTAGTCGGTACACGTGCACTCGTCTACGAAGTTCGTTAGATAGCTTTGTTGGACCGGTTTACAACAACGGTGGTTCTCAAACAAGTCCCAGTTCTCCTTCAAGTCCAAATTATTATCACGTTTAAGCAAAATGCGTGGGAGATCGTCAAGATAAACCTAACTTATGACAAGGGGACATAAGAAGAAAGACAGCTAAAATAAACTGACAAGTACCCTATTTTCGTAATATACTTTAAGCACAGCAATCTCAATAATTTTGAAGGATATTGCTAATCCATTGCTTCATAATTATGTCCAAGGATCTTCAAAGCCCTTTGTCTGATCCACAACTTAAACAACGCAATGAATATTGTTGAACTGTCAAAAGGAAAGCCATTGCTACTGTGTGTTAGGCAATTGCCCCGCAGGTCAGAAGCTTGCAATTAACGGTAGAACAAATTCATCTGGATTAGGAGAAAATTGATGGCGTCAATACCGGCGTTATTTTTACCTTTGGGGTAAAGAATATTGGAAATGCTTTCTCATTTCCTTCGCGTATCAAGAAAGGAAACGTTTGAGCGCCTCTGGTTCTTCACCGTTATGGGCTCCAGCTTGTCATACAGCAACATAAAGGATACAAAGCCAAGGTATGGGCATTATTACGAAGTACGAAAGACCATATTCTGTTGAAGATATTGTCTAACGAGATGATAAGCTCAAATCTCGCTTTTTTGGTGAGGTGCATCGCCCTAAGAACGTGATGTTGTTTCAGATGGCCCGAGATTCGAGATTCGCTAAGGTTTCATAAAGTCTTATATGGAGTTTTGATAATCTTCGAGCGAAATTGTTATTGTCAGGGCGTTTTGTGGAGATAAAGTGACACAGGAATGCCAATAAATAGAAAACATGAAATTGTGTGCTTTAGGGTCGGTTCACATCTGACGGAAAATGCGTCGAGCGTATCATCAATCGCGTCTATTCGCAATAACGCATCATCGGTTGAGTGTGAAAGGTTGAATGTTTTATCTTATAATTGTCTGTTCTGGCGTTACGCGACCGATAATACGCGACGCATTTTCCGTCAGATGTGGACCGACCCTTAAAGGTTTGGCCGGATCCGTTGATGGAACTGATACTAAATAAAAAGAGTTTTATACTGGCACATTGACCTAACTTCCGCTGTGAAAAAACTTCTAGCATACAAATCGATACGCAAGCAGTATTATTGACATTGCTTTCTGGGAAACACCTTTGTTGCTATACGGAGATATCCTATTACGTCCTAATCGGATAACCTCTTCCTGCAGGAATTTCATAACATATACCTACTAATAATAAAGCTGAAGAGATGTTTGTTTGAACGCGCCAATCTCTGAAAATACCGGGTCGGATTTGAAAAAGATTTTTGCGTTTGATAGCCCTTTTCTTGAGGAAGGCTATATAAGATCGCGCTAGGACCCTAAGGAGCCGAGCAAAAAGAAAAAAAGTCAGAAGGAACGCTAAGCGAAAACGAAATACTAGCGCGGGCAGGCGATGCGATGCGACGGGGTGGGACGGGGACTCAGGGGGACATAAAATTTCATGCGGACGAAGTCGCGGGCAAAAGTTAAGTAGTTACCAATAATGTCATAATACAAACTGATGCGCCAATAAACTAATTACGACTATTACAAACGTCACTCGTTCATCAATTACGCGTAATAACTGAATGTAAATGAAATTGCTCATTCATATTCATGATGGATGAGGAATTTAATCAATGTGCTAACCACATGGGCAATTAGTGTTGCTGTTTGTGTATCTGTGGTCATTATGCGCCACTCAGTACATGGGCAATTTGGGATACCAGCTTATCTGTTAGCTTAGCTTGATGAGCTTGAAATGTGTGCTATTGGTATGAGCCTTCAGTACAAAGGAGCAAGATATCTATACTAATATTATAACGCTGAAGAGTTTGTTTGAACGCGCTAATCTCTGGAACTACCAGTCGGATTAAAAAAAAAATTTTTTGCATTAGATAACACAATTCTTGAAAAAGGTTATTTAACATCACGTTACGACACTTAAGAATCGAGCAGAAAGAAAAAAAAAACAAAGTAACGGAGCAACAGCTAGAGGAGATTAAAAAAGAAATTTAAATCGAAACGAAAGCTAGTTTTTGACCTAAGGATGGATGGGATTGTGTAAAAGAGGATATGGATAGAAAGGGAGTGAATAGTGAGATGACGGCTGATAAAGATGTATGGAAGAAGAGATGAGACACCCGTAACATACTGGTTAAGAGCAGAAGTATAAGGACGAGGGTAAACATTAATAACAATGTGGATTATGAAACAGTTGATAGTTCGTTCTCAAAGCACACTTTGACGTCGTAAGAATGACTAAAAAGCATCATCAGTCATCGTCTAGTTCCCTTGTTATCTAACAGGTCATCCTATGTGCAGGTGGAAGAGTCATAAAACCTAGTCAAGATCTAGGTACAACTGCAGTTAATATCATCTAGTACTCGGTTTACGAGGAGCAATTCGCTCATAAACTTGCATATTACATTAGCCCTGGTTAACTGGTAGTAATATGATTGTTCACATCAAATTGCACTGATATGCCTACGCACTTTGCAATGATGTCACTGTGCCATTTAACAGCTGCGGCTTTCGTGCCAACTGACGTCATTTTATGACGGCGAATTAAGGTGCCACTTTTCGATATTTTTTCTTAACAAATTTCGGGAGAATATTACTCCACTGTTGTTTGACTTTGTGCATCCAAAGTTAAACACATGATATCGTTTTGACTTATTATTAATTGTGTCTGTACGGAAACAGAATAGTAAAATAAAAAGCCATTAAAAAGTTATGAGCCAACAAAGATTCGTTTTTCTTGCTATTTTTTACGTAACTTTGGGTGTAAATAAGTAATAAAAGAACTATAAAATCATCAAAACCATGTCCGTACCGACAAAGCTCAGTTATCGAAGAGATCAATAAACTTTATTTGTAATTAATTTATGCAGTGGTTTATTCACAAAACTCGATTTTCCGAAGCACTTTTCGAATCTTTTTATTTATTTATTTAAGGGACAAGAAAACGCGCCTATCAGTTCGTAACGGTGTTTCTGTGCGTGAGAACTAGGCGTTGTTCGTGTAGACTAGCGTCTAACTGCTCATCACTGATACTAGCACTGCCGGACACGAAGCCAGGCGAGACAGCGTGCTTTTTGGCTATGACCACCAGCGAGTTCGAGCTCGCGACTAGTTTACTCTTAACACTCGTATTTAAGTTTTTGTCGATCGTTTTTTGTTTGCTTGGTATGCACCGTTCTACTTTTTGGTCTATCCGGGAAGCGGTTACCCTTTCTTTTCCACTCATAAGTCGTGCTTGGATTATCTAAACCCAGAAGTTATGGCAGGTGCATGGACAAAAACGTCTACTTTAATAACGATGACGTCATGTTTCAAAAATCTCTTTGGATTTACGACTTGGCAAAACCAGAAACTGGTGATACAATTCTTGGGACCAAATATCCAAAACTGTTCAAGGTGTCGTAGGCATAGGTTAAAGTATTTTGTTCTTTCTTCAATCCCAAAGAAAACAGTCTATATTTATACAGCAAATTACGAGTAAACCGCGATAATTGGTGAAGAGTTCAAATGCCGAGAGTATCGCGCACTGGTACTTGGTTAGCAGACACACAAAAATAGACAAAGAATGAAGAAGTAATTAGGAGAGTTGGTACTTAAAAACGACTGGATAAGAGGCAACTATTGTCCCGAGAATATTTCTAATTGCTCATCCGAAGTGCATTTCAAAAGAGGCAAACAAAACTTTAGGCCTGTACGAGTCAGTTCTTTAAGAATAGACGTTTTACAATGAAACTTTCACTGCTGCAGTCAAGCTGAGTAAAAGTAACCGGGAAAATATCCCTTCGATAAACATCAGACATCCTGAGGTCTCAGATATATCTGTATCTCTCATTATCATTTCAGAGATAACCTGTCCATGTAATTATGTAGTGAATAGTGATTAAATAGACAGAGGTGGTGACCCTGGTAGTGGCCTTGACCATTACTGCGGGAGTGCCGATAGTGTAAATATAATTAACGCGGCCGGAATATTTATATAATGTCGTATGAATCATTTTGTTCCGAATAACAGAGAGTTTATTTATCTAGATGTGTGTGATGTGCGTATCGTAACCTGGTATATTTACTTCGTGGTCGCAACTCGGCCACATTAGGATGGGCCGCATCTAGCAAACACATTGGAAGATGATTTATTATTATGCAAGATACCTCATTTTCTGCAGTCTTTAGACGCTGCATCCTAAATAGACAATCTGATTATGTTTAGGTAACCAATATAAAAGGATCTACCTACCTTTCTGATATATGTTTCTGACTAGAGACTGCTCGAAGAAATCACACATATCCTTAAACGACATTCAGTTCAAGTTCTAACAAATTCGGTTCTTGACATGAAAATAATATTAAAAAAGTATTGTAAAACTTCACACGGTACTTATATGGCTTCGGGAGGAAACGGAAGCCTAGTCGAAGACGCACTGCGAATTCATGCGTACATTATAATGTCAACGACTTCTAATAAAACTATAACTAACTATAGAAGTCCTTTCTGGTCCATTCTGGTCTATATCATTACTGTTTTCTTCTGGGTTCTTTCCATCTTCATCATTGGCATCCTTAATCCATGCTCTGTTGAGTATACCTAGGCCTCCTTGCTTATAGGTCATGCTTCCCTGGTCTGTGCGAGTCTCATTCAGGTCTTTCCCGGAATCTTTTATAGGTCGTTCACCTATCTAGCTGTTGGGAGTTCTCTTTATAGATTCAGTGATTCGTTAGATACAAATTGGTTCGTTAGATACAATTTGGTCGATAGACTTTAAAAATTGGCTATGATTAACAAGCTCTTCTAAGAAATTATTTCGCAAGTTTACAAACACTTCAAAGTCTGTGCTCCTAGTACATGTAATGACATCAACGCAGCAAGAGTAATTGAACATGATTGATCTATGCAGGCCAAAAATATTGAAGAGGTCAATGAGACGGCCAATTCTTAGCTATCAACAGAACTTTGATAGAGATGATAAAATTAGTGCATTCAAGGTTGATATAGATGTGATGGACAAGAAGACTGAAAAAGTGCAATCCATAACTGTAAATGATAAATGGATCAGGAAAAAGCTGTGTCGGATTGATAACGATGTCTAGATACATAAAGATTAGCACAAACTGGTTCTGAATAACGGTGATGGCACAGAAGAACCGTTTTGATCGACAGGTGTCGGTATACCTGTCAAAACAGACTCCATAACATACACGTGTAAGTGCTTAGCTCAGCTACTAAATTACTATTTAATAAGCTTTTCCGTCCGTGGTATTATTATAGCGGTCTGTCAGCATGCCAATAAACAAAACAGACTGCATGTTAAACGTTCGAGAGGTTTGATTTTTTATATCGAAACCACTTGAGAAGTTAACTTGGGGCTATAATGTAGATTGTAGAGGCTGTCTGGCATGTGGGCGATGTTGTAATACATATAAATAGGACAGTAATGGAGGGCTTTGCGTATTGTTGGAATGTAATTTTTCGCTTCGCTGGTGGAAAATATCGATCAATGTAGGTTCAATCAACTTGCGATTAGTTGCGTAGCATCAACGAATCAGAATCGATATGTCAATACACTTTCAAGTTATTCGATTAGATTGAAAGTTATGATGAACGCATTCAGAATACGATGTGTAATTGAAGTTACGAATTCCATAACTTAGAAGGCCTTTTACTAAGCTTCTGTCCGGGTGAAATTTCTTATTCCCCCGACCTACCTCGTCGCATCGCATCTCACGTCCGCGAAATTACCCACTTCGTTTTCGCTTAGCGTGTTTTCTGATTTTTTTCTTGGCACCTAAGGGTTCTAGCGTGATGTTAATATATATATAGCGTTCCTCATGAATTAGGCTAACAAAAAGAAGATTTTTAAAAATCCAACTGGTAGTTACAATGTAATTAGCTCTTTCAAACAAACTCTTCAGGTTTATTATTAGTAGAGATATAAAGCTTTTAAACTTGGTATAAGATACTTGGTAGGTATCTGTTCTTAGATCTACCACACAGCTGTAAAACTGTTCTTTCTTACTCTACTCATTACCAAAATGAGCGATCACCTATTAAATGAGTATGACGTCACCCACGCTACGTAGCACAGGTTACGTCTCGGTGTCACCAGTCACTGGCCGGCTTCCTGCACAACTTCCGCACCCACAATGCGCAGGCGTCACTATTGTTGCCATCGGCGCGGGCGCAGTGAGTAATCGATTGTACGTGATAACTGCACGCTATAGCGAATTTTACAAGTTGTCTACGCTGCCAATTGACTTTCGAGTATCGATAATAATGTAACGGAGAATAATCGTGTTTTAACCTGTATTGCATTCATCGCTAAACATACATTATTAGCAGTCTGTACGAAGTTAGATATTGAGAGGCCTTTAGGTCCACTTGCTCCACAAGTCACAAAATGCGTTTACCGCTAAACATAATTTAATTATTCTGTCTATCGTTTTCATACGATTGACAGAAACAGAGCGATGTCATAAATACTTTTATTGGTAAATATATTTAGCTACTAGCTGCGCCCCGCGGTTTCACCCGCGGAAGTTTCGATCCCGTGGGAATATCGGCATGAAAAGCATCCTGTGTTTTAATCCTGGTTATAAAGTATCTGTGTGCCAAATTTCATCCAAATCCGTTCAGTAGTTTTTGCGTGAAAGAGTAACAAACATCCATCCGTCCTCACAAACTTTCGCATTTATAATATTAGTAGGATAGTAGGAAGTAGGATATAGTAGGATAGTAGGAAGTAGGATAGTAGGATTTGTGGTGCAAGCGGGCCTCTGCAGGGAAAAAAAATTAAACCATAAATAGAAACTATGAATAGAAATTAAAACTCCTATTCAGTGGTCGAGATTGACAAGAAAATAGTAGCTACCTGGCCATTCCTTTACGCTATATGAAGATTCAGCCACTAATTCCATTAACTATCAATAAATAACGATTAGATCAAGCTGGATCGAGTTAGAATAATAGTAATGAATAAATAAACGATCAATTAGCTTAAGTAATACTAGTAGATAATAGGCGTCTACCCTTATAAGGATGTAGTATTTCTTCTATCGGTGACGATACTCGCAGGACTGGGCGCATGCCTACGTGATTGATCCATTCAGTTGCGCCGGCGCTTCGAGAAAATGTCATTCATACGATAATGATAGGATGTTTGATTTTATTTGAGAGTGAAATGGTAATTTGTTTTCGAAATTAATTGTAGAGGACAGTGATTTATAAGGCAAATGGTGTTCATTGATGAACTGTGACGCATTAGGTGCTGTTTCTATCATGTTGAATTAAAAATAACAACAATGCCTAAGGTCCTGGTACCTTTTTGTGTGCGAAAAGTTTAAATATACAAATCCATACTAATATTATAAATGCGAAAGTGTGTCCGTCTGTCTGTCTATTACCTCTTCAGGCTTAAACCGTTGAACCGATTTAGATGAAATTTGGTATACAGATAGTTGGAGTCCCGGGAAAGGACATAGAATAGTTTTTATCCCGATATTCCCACGGGATCGACGCTTATGCGGGTGAAACCGCGGAGCGCCGCTAGTAAATAATAAAATTCCTACAGCCAATTTTATAATCTACTAGCTGTTGTGATTTTAATTCATAAACAATTTAAAATTTTCCTTCGAGTAATAAAATTGACGTTTGACAGTTTTTGTATGAAATAACTGTCAACATTATTCCTCGAATAAAGTTATCAGATGATTGAAAAATCAGCCCCTAGTCATACTGATTTTGCATTTAAGACTTATTACTAAAGAAATGTCATCGAATACGCAAAATCACAGTCAGTCTAACATAAAAAAATATAGTATTTCTTATTTTCTTCGAAAACCATTTTCATTGAAGTACTGTCAGGTAAAGTATCAGAAGGCTTACGCAATCATTCTAAGCGGTAGCTATTACTAACAAATTCTACAGACACATTTTCATAATTTTCTTGGTAAACTGCGGCTAATCTTTTATTTCCAGAATCCTTTAAAACCCAGATTATGCTTGAAAACATGAATCAGGTACTAGATAAGATATCCAACAGTAACAATGTAGAACGCAGTGAGTCAACATGAACATCGCTATCAAACAACAAATAATTCTAAATGCAACGCGTGAATCTAAATCTTCTCAATACATCTTCGGTTAGATACAAATGATTGACACTTCCGTCTAAACAAAACCGTCAATGTAAATAGTTTGTGGTGTAATAACCATAGATATATAATAGGTGCAATCATAGAGGAGCGTGCAGGTGATTGTGGCATGCGTGAGTCAGACACCTATTGACATTCAGTACGAGTGCACGGCTTATTGCTGTGTTTCCTTTGCTTGCGACGGCTTGAGGAAAAAAAAAAACTATGTTTCTGATTGGATTTGCTTTTGAAGGTTTCCAAGATATTTATTTTTATTTTGTTTTTACGATTGCCATGCGCAGTAGGCATTACTCAAACAAAGTTGGCGTTTAAATCTATCGTTAACCTTTGCATTTGTTATTTATAAGTAAAGGAGGTAAAGTGTTTCTCCAATAAATTACTTAAAGTACATATAAACAAACCTATACTTAAACATCAAAGGTGACACGGCCATATAAGGCTAGCAACAATGCAACGATCTCAATACGGTGAAACTTCGTGAGTTCGTGCAGCAAGGAGGCGGAGTACCGTTGCTTTTAACATTTGAACCTACATCCGATCACAACCTCTTTTTCAACATTCACGTTTCCTATATTCCGTTATTCTATACCTTATTCCTTAGATGCTAAAGTCTTCTTCCAATGGCTAAGTGTAAATAAAGCAGCCGTAAGTAAGTTTGCGCTTGTATCTCTAAATAAAGACTTGACGGTTTAATAAGCTAATGAACAGTTAACGGTACAGTATTGTATGTTTAATTAATTCTTGAGATGACAGATGTTGCGTCTCATCCTACTCAAAGGGTCAATGAATGGGAAACCTACTCGCTGAAGCGGGAAGTGATCATCACGACGGCAAAACGTGAAGGTCTCAATGATTAGGCATCCATACTAATATTATACAGGGTGAAATTGAAAACATGCGACAAATCGAAATGAGAGATTGTACTCATCATTATGAACAACTTTTACTATGGGACCAAACCTGAAATCACGAAAAAGAAAACATCTGTTTCCTACATTTATGTTCGCATAACACGTCAAAATGTAGGGAACAGCTGTTTTTTTTTCGCGATTGCAGCTTTGGTCCCTTAGTAAAAATTGTTCATAATGATGAGTACAATCTTCCATTTCGGTTTGTCGCATGTTTTCAATTTCACCCTGTATATGCGAAAGTAACTCTGTCTAGTCTATCTTTTGCCTTTTCACGCCGTAAAGGCTGAACGGATTGCGATGAAATTGACACACAAATGAACCATGGTTTGGTCAAGATACTTTTTATCATTGTAGTACGTCTTCGTGGGATAATTTAAGACCTACATGCGGGCAAAGACTAGTATAGTGGGTACGTAGTTTATATCTAAACCTAAACTCAAATTGACTGGAGGAAGTGAATTATTGTAAACAAGCTGGTTAACAAAACACAGCATATTTACACATATAATTCAATACATTGTAACTAACTAAAAACAGTTACCTACTGTCAGTTTCGATCTTAGGTAAGCATTTAAAATAAACATTTCTATGGAATCGAATGCACGCGAAAGTGAAAATCGATTCTCGTATGCAATGCGATTGAATTATGCAATGAGTAGGAAATGGAGCACGCCGTGTGATCTCGATACCGCCTAGCGGAACGGTAGGCGCGGTTGTCATTGAGAATACTGCACATATTGTAAACTAGAGCCATATTATGGCAAAATTAGGAGTTCATAGAGCTAACTTAAGAACAAATTCGTTTCCTAACTGACTACTTTTATCAAAAATTCGCCCACGTTGTCCGAAAAACCATCGTTTCTAACACATGACTCCTTTACAAACACCAACCAACGCAAAGAGTTGAAGGGATTTCATGAATCCGCAATCTAAAATCTTTCTCAAAACCCATCCCCTGTAAACCTATCAGCAATCAAAACAATCTCATTCTATTTTTAACCTCACCAACCAAACTTGCAAATCGAGCTTCCATTACAACGAAAAAGCTCGATTGCTCATGGCAGCATAGCATAGCACCCACGTTTCGCCAAACAAAACACGGTACATGGCAACGGTCATAAATATTCATGCTGATACTGGCACGGGTCGTTGTCAGCTATGAGTTGCGATAACATACCTGGGCCGACCTTCGTCAGGAGCAGACGACTGAATGTAAATATTCACTGACAAGGCGCTTGAAAACGAATTGGATTTCAATATGGTTGTCTAGTGAGAGTTGAATGATTGGATACCTCAAGCTTTTGACAGTGATAGGTGAGTAAGAGTTAGGATTTGGGTCTTGGGACGTCTCGTGTCTCGAAGACCCGGGACTTTTTTTTAAATTTAGATGTCTTAGCTTCAGGTCACTGGTTATAATTGCACTTATTGCTTTTGTGGAAGAAGGGTATTGCACACTTTTTGAAAATATCAAACGCCAGATTTGGAAATAATGGACGCCGAACCTAGTTCCAGTAGCTCTACATAACGAACCAGGTTCAAAGTAAAAAAAAAAAAACTGAAAGTTTGGAACTACTTTACAAAGCTTTAAACAATAAAACTGACATCTCTTGAAAACGATATCCTTGTCTGGTGGCATTATTACAAAAATCACACAAACAAATCGTTTTTTTTTTTATTGATTCATCTGGGCAAAATTAATTCGATTGTAATTTTATTCTGAGAAATCTCGAAATCTCGTGGCGTCTCGATAAGTCTCGTGTCCCGAGACATCCCAAACCCTAGTTACAGTCAATAAACTAATATAAAAAAAACGAAGTACAATAAAATAAGTAATCAAATAATTTATCGAAACAAGTAGACACCGGAATGAGTCTTTAAATAAAAGAAAAAAAAAAAAGTTCTGAAGAGATAGGAATCCCGAGTCTGTGCCAACTTATCTTGGAGAAAAAGAAAACGAATATGCTTTTGGTATATGTTGAAGAGGTAGAGATTAAGAGTTACCCCGGCTTATCCCTCTCTTGGTCTGGTCTGGGCACACTGCCGGGTAACTCCAGCGAATAAGCTAGTAGTAGAGAAGGAAGTGAAAGATTTAGAAACTTGGGAATAATGAACTTATGCAAACAGATTTGGGAAGCTGAATGCAGATAACTAAGAACCGTGTGATGACTTTGTTAGTTCCTCACAGCTAAAAAGATAGAAAAGGCCAAAATTACGGCTTGATGCATACAATTCCGTTGTATCTTAATCTAGCTTGTGTTCCTTCACCATCGTTTTGTTTACCGTTTAAATATTGATATAGAATATTATTTGCTTGTATGTGCAGTGTAATGTGCTGTCAAATTTATCTCTAGATATACTGCGTACAAGATTGGAATAGACGTAACGCAAACCAGTTTGCACGTACACAGTTTACGCTAGACAAACTTTGATTTATTAGACTGCTTGTTCGAGGGTGCAACGTCTATAAGGGGTGAGAGTTTATTGCGAAATACGTTAAATGTTGAGATTGTACAAGGAAGATATACATTCATAGGGAATTCCGGAGAATACTTTCAGCTACGTTTTATTTATTTATAACTAGCTTTTGCCCATGGTTTCGCCCGCGTGGAGGTCGGAACAAACATTTATAATATTATTAGTGGTATGTTTTTCGGAGAGGTTTTCTCTCTCTTGGTAGTGAATCCAAAATGTAAAAACGTAAAACCTTTTAAAACAGATTTCACAGCGTCACTTGAGGGTAATTTTACGCGTGCAAAACCTGGTTATCCTTTCAATACTTTAAATAACAAATACTCAACATTTATTATGGACTCGTTAATTTTTTTATGAATTGTAATCACCACAGCAATGGGAGTGCCGCCGTTTCCTATCGCAATTATGTTTTAATAAAATTGTTCAAGTAGACGTCCTTAGTTGCTCGACAACAATTTGCATACTTAAGGGCCGAAGCGACCATGATTTGCCTTTAATTCGTAACAGCAAAAACAAGTTTATAAAGAGTAATTTCAATTGGTCCATATAAAGACTCACTCAAAGAAATCTTCTAAAGGAACACTTTGTCATCGTATATGGACCCTTATAATATGACCTCTTTACTGTCCCTTAGCTTAACGGCTTACACGAAGAGATAAACGGCTGCTATTCCACGTATGTAATTAAATTTTCCTTTACCTGGCCTATTCTTGTTTCTAAAAGTTCCTTTTCATTAACACTAGTAGTAGTTTCTAAGTACACTAGATGTTTAAGTTTGGTTGACATAATAGCTGCGTAAATCCTCAACAAAAACGCTAAATCCAAAACTAAGACATCCATTTATTAAAGTTTAAGGGCGACCGCGAAGAGAATTCCAACTAGGAGTGGTCAATTAGCAGATAATATTAAGCTGGCTAGAAAACTGGTGGATACAGAAAACTATGTATCGTTGAGATTGGCGTTACAGAGAAAGGAAATGATGACGAAGATGAACATTCCAGTAACATATTCACTAGTAGCCGTACCCATTATTATCCAGGCAACCTCGGTCTCCTTCAAGAAGGGCGCGTAATCGATGATACTATAGCCGATACCGATATCAACGAAACGATAAGAGCAGTACAACGAAGCAATCAATAATTTTAGCAGTACATATGTACAGCTATGAGCCATATCACTTGTTCTAGCTAAATGACTCATGGATGTTATAAACGATAATGTTTCGCCAAGGATTCCATAGTTACAAGTTTATGTAAAATAAATAGCGTATTAATTGTAGGCAATTGGAAATATGGTTGCGACGTACCTTAATAGTCTTGAGATGCGATAGCAAGCAATATTGAAACAAAAGATTGAAACAATAGATGCCAGAAAAAACGATCAAAATGAACAGTCAAAGACAAACATAGAAGCAACAACAAAATACATTGTGAAACAAACGCAAGACCCAAATGATAAAGCTGTCTAAACAAACAATAACATAGTAAGGATAACACGCGATCCTCCAATAAGGATTCAATACAGGGACGAAGATAATAATGGCGTAGTAAAAATACGCATGAAACATCATTCATTATGCCATGTTACGTCACAAATAAAACTTTAATGGCGGAGGAGGTGTATTAGCTAATAGTAGAACCGTAAAACAATCGTAAATAAGAGGAATTTGACCTGATGGTACAAAAGTAGGAAGAATACGAGACTCCTGATTGACAGCGAGTGTTCCTAATGTTTGGACAGAGTGGTTGTGGTCTGTTTATCGTGTGGGAGTGTAAATGTTAACTGTAGCTTATTTGGGTATTTTATTGCCCAGAAAGGCAATAAAATCAAAGAATTACCACGTACATGTGGTAACAGTTTTTATTATGTCAGTGTAAAAGCTGACGAGCAAAACGTTCTTCAAAACGATGGCGAAAACTGTGTCCATTTTCAAGTTCATTCATTAATTCCCGAAGCCAGTTAAGAGTTGTGCTGACTTAAAAGATTTAAAAGAACTAGAACTTTCTTTTATAATAAAACTTCCAAGCTAGTAATTAAAATTAATATCCAACACCATTAGCTGCAAAAAACCGAACACTTTCTTTATTCTTAACTGCATGCAAGAATACGATTAATCTTTAAACATAAACAAATACACGCTAAACGGTGCGGTGGAAAACTGCTAGTCAGCAAGACACGTGTAATAAAAAAAAACACACGATAGGCAAACTAAACAGGTTTTCACGCGAATATAATTATTGATAATAATTATGAAAAATCATCAAGGAACAAAGGGTGTGCCTAGGAGTTCATGAGGACGATTAAAAAGTCTAGGACCAAGAACATCACAATTTTGAAGCCAAAAGGTGAAAGGAAAATATTGCTACAGGATGCACACAGTTCGTAAATGTCAGCTAAAAACATAAAAATCTGAAAAATAAGACTACAATTTCTCTCAAATACAAATGTTTTGCTTCCTTCAAAGTCCAGTCTCGTCCGTCAGACAAAATGCAAGACCCAGTAGACAAAACACAGCATTCACTACAAGATTATTCACGTGAAGCGTAAAATAAAATGCTCGCTTCCAGACAATAGTGCATAGTGTGCATACTAAACCCACCTACCTAGACTTACGTATGTTGATAGTCTAGCTTTCCAGACACTATCTACGTGAGCTTTTACTGCCCTGCAGTAGGTAATGTATTGTCTGTACAAAAACTAGATTGGCCGTCTAGAAGCAAATTGCAATAGGACGGCCCATTTCCTGAACCCTATTTAATTTACTAGTGGAATGTGGAAAGGCTGTATGAATTCAATGCCTTAAAATTGTGAGCATGTCGTAAATATCGATCCCTGAAGGAACTGCTCTGTTACCAGAAGTAAATTAGATCAATACAATAAACAAGCCACCTACAAAATTAACCAATTATTAATGGACATATTACACACCCTTTAGGTACTCCTCTGAAATTAAAACTTCCCTTTGAGCCAGAAGTATTTCTTTTTCATTTTAGGGTGGCCAGGTTTACACTAGGTTGCAATATGCCGTAAGGTGGGGTCAAACAATGTGTAATTAGCAAGAGAATCGATACAGAGAGCGTCGAACCTAGCGTAAGGCTTCCAAAGCGTCAACTGTTAAGGCTTCCTTGCAGCCGATTGTGCAATTTATGCAAGGAACAACAATTTTGTCTTATGTAATTTTGCATGATTCAATTTGTTATAGTTAATTTTTCTATTGTTATTTTTCGGATGTGTATTTTTTTTACTCTACTGTTTAATTGTTCACGTTACCAGTATACCTACGGCCGGTTACGGGTGAGATACATGTGACTGCTGAATTAATTTACTTTCTAATTCGTGCTATGTAGGGATGAAGATAATGCATTGCAGAAGTATTTTGCTATGACTTTCATATAATAATTGTTATAAAAGTGTTTGACTAAGAGAATTACAATTCTCACCAAATTTTACAAATGATACACAGTCACATGTATCGAAAAAATATTTTTCTGGAATAATAAATTGAAGTGACCAATGTAATTAAGTATTGAAAAGATAATAAAATACTTCAAGTTGTAAGAATTCCAAGGGAAATTCGTGCGTACAGTCATACAGGTTTAAGGATGAGCATGTCATTGTTAGGCTATAAATAAAGCCTCGACCTTCGCGGAGGTGATCGTCCGGCCACAAAGGCCTAGCTGGTACATTCTAACCTATCTTTTAATAATCATTCAAACAAAAAAGAAAAAGAATATAGTAATTTTTTGTTCGATATTAATGTAAAAGGTATAACGGATGATTTTTTATAGAAGAATGACGATTATGTGATTGAATACGTTCAAGTTGATATTGGCATTTTTTTTTGAAAGTAATATGCTTACAATATTACAATCTATGGTAGGCATTCGTTTTATTTTGAACATTCTTTTATAAGGTAAAGTGCGGCTGAATTTAAATGGAATGGAATAATGACTACACGCACATTTATTAATGTGCGTGCAGCCTTTGACAAACATTTGTGTATTCCTATCATTTGTAACAACGCACCCACGCTCTTGTTTAATTACTTAAATTCATTAACAAACGCGACATTTCGCGTCTATTTGTAAGTGTGAATTATTTTTTTAGAGAATAGGAGGTAGACCTAAATAAGTTTTTATTAAAGTCAGACAGTCCTACGTCTGGGACGTGTCCATGCATGGATCAGTCGCGTTACTATAATGACTACACCATTAATATGGAAGTAAAATCACTCAGACGTATAAGGAAATTGAACTGTGATTCAAAACACAACGCAACAGACAATTAAACAAACCGTTCCTGTCATTACAACGTTTATGAAATTCTCTGAAAACCCATCCAGCCATGACGACGGCAGACATAAACATAGTGGAAAATCTGATGATCAAAATAACATAATTAATGATACTTACCCACTTTATACTTTTAAATTCAAAACAATCGGATATATTCATTCAACTAAAAACGACCAATTTCATCTTACGCATTCACGATAAAAAGTTGAAAACAAGAGAAAATGGAGAGAGGCAATACGAGAAAGGCTCGTACCATTAATACATGAACACAATGCGAAAACCTCGGCATTGTGGGATCATCTCACAGTAATTGTCATCGCTTACTTAATGCTCCGTGCAACGCAATGAATGAGGCTCAAAAGCACCTTTTATTATGGCCGTTATGCTTACTTCTACGTTATTTTGGATGTAAATAGGAAGATTGTACAACTTTGCAAATTAAACGTCAATTTTCGAATCTTCCCAGAAATGTAGTGTTATTGTGTGGCGTTTAACCTTTTTACTTTCCACACCATTTTGTTTAATCCGATAACACTGAAGGAATTCGACCAGTTCAAAAAGTATGCATGACCACATGTACAGCATTCAGAAAAGCGCAGTTTAAACAAAAATCTAAGGAATCAGAAACCGTTTTAAATACTGTTCCCAAACTCAAGACTAAACAATATGCCACTATGGCATATTACAATATCACAGCCGCCATATTTGACAGTTGCCATATTTTAGTTCATTCTTATAGTGTTCATTATGAGAATATATTTTTAGCACTTGATTTTATTTAAGTTCATCTATAAAACCATGTACGCATATTAAATATCGTAGTCGAAATTGATTCAGAAAAGGATATTATGGACTTTAAGGGTCCCTATCAATTTCGCGGTCTAAAAACAGAAAATTCAAGTTTTTTCAGCGCAAATTTCTCAATAACCTTAAGTTAACTAGTTTTTTTTTAAATACACAGTTATTTATCAACTATTAATCTAGTAAGTGTACAATTTTAAATTTTGATAACTACTTAATATAAATTACAAAAAATAAAAATCTAACACATGTTTTTACGTAAGCACGAAACACCATGTTTTTCAATTACTTTCATAACTTACTGGCAGCAAATAACAATCTAAAAAAAAAAATTGTAAATACTGGGCATATACTAAATTAGTAAGTGTACAATTTTGTTTTTTAAAGTTTAATGATTTAGTACTTGTAAAAAAATGTTAATCACGCTGAAAAAACCCAATAAAATCATGTGCAAAACCCTTGTCTACGCGTAAGAATTTATTGAAAATAATAATAAATGTTAAATATTTTAAAATTTAAGGTATTTATCTACCAAAATCAATGATTATATTTTTATTTTGACTACTTATTTAATTGTAGTAAAATATCTAAATGATGCCTCATAAACTTAAATTCGATCGTTCGTTTACTAAAATTGAAATTCTGAGACTTACTAAATAAATAGGTGATAAATAACTGTGTATTTAAAAAAAGAATGTAGATAACTTAAGGTTATTGAGAAAATTGTGCTAAAAAAAACTGATTTTCTGTTTTCACCCCGCGAAATTGATAGGGACTCTTAAAAATCACTGGAACTTACATTATTTTATAAAACGGAGTGCATAATTACGTCTTTCGTCGAATAAAGCGTTGTCTCTACTTATTGTGACTCTATACAGGGTGGAATCGAAGTCATGGGCATTATTTTAACCTAAGGCACTACTCACGATACTGATTGCATTAGGGCTATTAATACGCAAATCAAAAATATTATTAATGCAAGTAAGGAAAACCTTAAAAATGTAGTAAGTCAAATTGCACAAGGCTTATTATTGCAAATAAACACTTAAAGTAATTAAAACAAAATACTTCGTTAACGCCAATAATTGTTGAAATATCAAAATCTTAAAGCGCAGTGCAAAGCGAAATGTAAACAAACATCACCTGCGCGCGCGCGGGTTTTTCCTTACAAGTAATAATAACAATGGGCTACAAGACATTCCGTCCGGCGGGATTCCCTGAACTCTCTCCGTCCCACTCCCTCACTCGCAAAAATACGAATATCACCCCCGCGCGGGGTATGCTTCCCGCCGCAACACGAAGTCACGAACCCGGAACCAGTGTCATAACGACTGCGCAGGTGCATTGACGCGTAATTGATTTATTGATCCCGTGACGTAATCGCCGTACTCGCCGCTCGCGGCATACGGTGCTTGGATTGCAGTGTATTAAGTGTTAGTGTAGTAGTTGTGTGTTGTGTGTGTGTTTGTGTACACGATGCCTCGACCGCGTAATGTGCAGGCTAGGTACACCAACCAACAATACCCACAAATGGTTGTAATTTACGATCGCGCAAGAAATTTAGTATGAACTCGTGAAATGTTCCATCGGCGCTACCCGAACGACCCTATTCCTTCACGGGGTCTCATTCCACCAGAACCACTCAGAACCTGTTGGATTTTTCGTCTTTTCACGTGCCAGCACATGCACAAGCTCGTGGAAGAGCACCCGTTTACCCTCTGTCACTTTACCGACAAATAAGGTTTTTTCAAAACAATCCACAAGCTAGGTACGTAAATGTTTTTTTTTAATGTATGTTAGTTGACGTAGTTTTGACCGTCCTAAGCCGGCAAAGTACGAAGGGAAAATTGGAATTTATTATGAATCAATTCATTGGCAACTTACGAATGTCACGTGAGTCGGGCGGGGTCAAAGAATTCACGCCCAATGACGCGCGTACGGCGTAGTGTACCTACGCATTTGCTATCGAGAAGCGCAACTAATTTGATACTTTGTATGACTTACTACATTTTAAGGTTTTCCATACTTGCATTAATAATATTTTTGATTTGCGTAATAGTAGCCCTAATGCAATTAGTATCATAAGTAGTACCTTAGGTTAAAATAATGCCCATGATATCAAATGCACCCTGTATATGTATGTTGGCCGATTCTCAGACCTATCCGTTATGCTCACAAAATTTCATACAAATCGGTCCAGCCGTTTCGGAGGAGTTTGGTAACGAACATCGCGACACGAGAATACGAATTTATATACAGGGTTATTTGAAAAACATCAGCAACCTCTTAAGAGGTCATTGTACTCATCATTATGAACAACTTTTACTATGGGACCAAACCTGAAATCGCGAAAAAAAATCAGCTGTTCCCTACATTTTGACGAGATAGACGAAGATAAATGTAGGGAACAGCTGATTTTTATTTCGCGATTTCAGGTTTGGTCCCATAGTAAAAGTTGTTCATAATGATGAGCACAATGACCTCTTAAGAGTTTGCTGATGTTTTTCAAATAGCCCTGTATTAGACTAGCTGACCCCGCAAAAGTAGTTTTGCAAAAAAAAAAAAATAGGGCTATGAAAAATAGATGTTGGCCGGTTGTCAGACTCACCCGATATGCTCAATAAATTTCATAAAAATCGGTCGAGTCGTTTCGGAGTAGTTCAGTTACGCACACCGTGATACGAGAATTTTATATATTAGAAGACTAGCTGACTCCGCAAAAGTAGTTTTGCAAAAAAAAAAAAATAGGGGTACGAAAAATAGATGTTGGCCGATTCTCAGACCTAGCCGATATGCACACAAAATTTCATACAAATCGGTCCAGCCGTTTCGGACGAGTTCAATTACGCACACCGTGACACGAGAATTTTATTTAGTAGCTTTAATGCAAAACATAATGGGGAACCTCTCTTCAAGTTTTAGTAAGAAAACATCACGACTCGATTAATACCGTTATTTGTAAGCAAGTCCTATTTCGTACATTATCAGATGAATATTTGCTTTTTAAATATGTTTTATTATGATAAGAAATCACGATTAAAATATGTATAATGATGTCGATGGCGGTCGGTTAGGACCGGTGAATGAACCTAAAACCTGGCTTATCGTGCACCGACGGGTCGCGGAAACGCTCCTCAATGCAAATATGTTCAGAGACGTGTAATCTCTCAGAATACACACATTTGCACGTTAGGGATTTGTGTTATTTATTAAGGTACACAACAGCTTCTATGTATAATATAACTTAAGTACCTACTATGCGTAATAAATAATAACCTTGGACTTACACAGTCGCCAATTACAGGATAACCAGCAATCACAGAAATAGGTGATGATAACAGAAAATAAAAATAAAACTTAAGGCTCTAGAATTTAGAAATTATAGGAAAATAGTTCTTAAAATGGAGATTAATAACAAAAAGGAAAATAAAATTACCAGACAATATTTAAATCGTGTTGAGCCGTTTATGTGAATGTTCTTATTATTTTTAAAGCTAGAACGAAAGAAATTTATAGGGTTTTGAAACATATTCTCGCCAACATTGACGAATACTTGAAAATATGAGCAGAAACAGCATTAGCCACATCTAGATCATGTCTGAATGTCGATCTCAAACTATATCGCATTTGTATGCTATATTGTACAACGTGATAGTTTTTTATCCATTTGCAAAACCAGTAGACAAAACGCACCAACATTTTACAAAAAAACAACAACTACATTGAATATGTACATTACAGTCATTTAAATGACTCGTGACTACTACACTGAATTGGCGAAATATCTTGCGAGCGGGAAGCCAATCAAGAAACAGGACGGCAGCCCGAAATAGGAAATGCCACCCTCGGGAATTGGACGGGTCATAGAAATATATCTCCAAATGTGTGTTATAATAGTTAGCCTGAATTGGTGATGTCTGTAGCAAGTAGGAAACCGTGGGAGGCGCGCAGTTCAGGCAATGACGCGGCTTAATGGAGGTTAAGATGTGTGCCCCGAAGTAACGAGCATCGCGCCTTGTTGGACGCAACTATGTTCATTCAGGCAAATTGGATGAGTTGCTTTATTATCACGTGGACGTTCAGTGGAATGCCGAGGAGAAATGTGATTGAAATGAGTTCTATCACGATACATTAATGTATTTGCTTCTGAGTTCAAAAGGTTGCTATTAGAACTGAAATGGAAAACATTTTGATACCACATCCACGATGCAGTACTCTGCATGTGAAAGCATTTGAAGATAAAAACATAGAATAAAGATATTAAACGGTGCATACCGGAGATAGTTTACAAAATAATGTATGTAATAATGACGTGGGCCTGTTACTCAATCGAGAGCGATCCTACCGAGCATGTGGCTCGCTCCGGAGTTTTTATATCATCAAATTAAAATACCAAAAGCTATAGTCAAATGATGTTCGGCGTCTGGTCAGCATCAAAAGTCAAATATTTATTTGTGGCTTACGGAAAGGTGAACAGATCATCGTCCGAAGCCAGCTTGGCAGCCGATTGCTGAATGGATATTTTCATCAGACATTTGTTGACTGCTGTTTAGTTTACGATATTTGAACATAATACGTTTCTGTTTTGTGTCAAATTATTTAGGGCTGGTAATAAACCTCGTAGTCTCGATATATCGTTGTTTACAAACATTTTATATACATTTTTTTAAGGCCCTTATTAATATTGATTGATTGAGCCCTACATACAAAGCATCTCGCTGGGCAACTCTAGCGCATGTATTTAGTAAGTAGAGTACATACAGACAATACAAAAGAAGCAAGATGTGGCCGATCGGTTAACAACTGTGCTGGGTGGAATGTGGTTTCGTCAGTTGAACTTGAACATTATTGAACATATTAGAATGTGATTTCTGGAGCAGGCTATGATACGAGTACTGTATATGTTTTGATTTTAACTTTAGATGATAATGATAGTATAAATGATGACTGAAAACATGTGAGAAAGAATAGGTTAGAGGTTGATGTAATATCTCTTATTGAATAAGTTATCGATCTTCAAATGGATAAACTTGTCTCAGAGAAAGAATGTGGATACATCATTGAATAATGACATACATTGAAAGTAAAACAGTATTTCTCCGTATAATGGTGTTTGTATGACCGTTAAAAAGTAAATACACGACTAAACAAACGTACGATTTTGCAAACACTCACAAAAAAACATCGATGAAACAATTTTAGTGAAAACGTTTTTGCACCCAGACAAACTTATATAGAAAGATGAAACAACATGGAATCCTTTCGACAGGTAGATCTGCCAGGGTTTAAATTAGACACTAAAATTAGCCAGAGCCAGGAGCAGGCATTAGCCAAGTAAAATAAAAGGAATGGCGATATTGATCGCAGAGTTTACCAAAACGAGTCTACCTGTGTTATTTCGGTTTCGCCTAAGGATGCCTCGGTTCTTCTAAGAAAGAGGGCGTGAATACTGCCTGACCTGAATACAGCGGCCTGTTTAAGTCAAAAGCTTTTTGTACCTTGGACCAATACTTATGGAAATATTATTTGTCGAAGAATAACGAAAGGTTGGCTTTTGAAAGTGTTTTTGAGAACCTAGAAATTCGACAAGTAAAAACTTGGTTATACTTATGCGCTTTTGAATAGAAATCATACATTTTAATTTGTAAGTTATATGATTGCGATTTACCGATAACGGCCCGTTAGTAATAGTAGAAGAGTAAGCTGTTTGCACGTGACTTTGCACGGTTAAATATGCAAGACGAAGTGCAATAATACATTATGCATGCCGGTGGTCTGTGAAAATTTTCAGCAAAATACCCGCCATTTGAATAAAAAAAGGTCCATAACATTATGATGAAGAGTTTACCTATGAGTAAACAATGAGTTATGTCTAGGTTTACCTTTAACTATAAATTGAAAAACAACGGCTATATACAGTACCTATAAAACTTGTAAGGAAAGTGCTTTTCAAAGGCCATTAGGTAATTTCAGCCCCTATTTGGTAGTCAGAAGAGTCTAGTCATAAAAAATAATCGAAGATTTTCTCCTACAAGTTAAAGTCTGGTACAACTTCGGTATTCATAAAATTAACATAGTATGTAACACCGCCCCTGTTCCCATCGAGGAAGGCGCGGCATCTAGGACGGGTTTGTTGCTAACCGTGTCTACAGAGTGCAGTCTGACGCTCGCTTTATGGGAACGCCAAAGTGATGATTACACTGACTAACATGGGTTTTAAAGTTAGAATGAGGTTTATGACTCAATTTAGGAAAAAATACTATTTATAAAGTTGCTAGTTTGGTGTTGGAAGACCATGTGACCATGAGCTCTAGAACCTACACCTTATCTTAATTTATCATCTGAATTTTTATAAAACTCCAATCGAAATTAATATATTAATAACATAAGCACGTAAAACACAAGGAAAACCAAAAGATTCGAAAGCATGGGGAAGTCCGATGACAAATGACAATATTATAAATTCCTTTTTCGATGACGCTATCGTATGGCATGAAGTAATACGTAATGGCAACATCGTAACGATGCAATTAATAGCTCCTATTAGAAAAATACAATAAAGTTCGATAGTGGAACATCGAAACAACTCTATTTCGAAAATAATATCTATGCCCCATCAAGTGCTCTTCCAAGAAGGCGATGTTATTATAGAAAAACGAGAGAAGTACTTGTCTATAACATAACCTGTTGATTATATAATCCTATATTACGGAGCTGCGACAGCCACAGGGCATGACAAACCAGTTCCCACAGTGAGTCAATATCAGCACTACAGATCAACGCTTTCAATCTATAATATAACACGTGAACAAAAAATCTAATTTGTTACCAGTATAGTAATGAAAGATACATTTAAAATACAGGAAAAAATGGCTTTACTGGCTGTTTATTTTCGCACCAGTATCGAATCAACTAGATTTCTTATTATCAATCTAAATATACAAATAACTGAAGTAATATAATTTAATTACAATTTAATATCTTGCAAAATCTTGTCAAACTCGTAAGCAGTCCTTGATGTAGCAAACTTGAAATTAATTTCAGTCATGTCTTATAGTGTAAGCGTAATCTATATATAATATTATAACTGCGTGTGACCGCGTTGTTCTTATAAACTACGCAACGGATTTTTATGCGGTCTTTCTTTACCATAATTTATATAATTTATTCCGAAAAATGTTGTGTGTCACTGTTTTGTCTCTGCATCACCCAAAGGTTGACTGGAAGAAAATGCCTATGACCTTAAGGCCGCCTCTGTACGTTTGTGTGCTTAAAGTACTTAATAAATAAATAATGTTTATGTATATAATACATAAATATTTAATCTAGATATAATAAAGAAATCTTCATGTTTTCTCAGGTCGTAACTACCGTGCGAAGCAGGAGCGGGTCGCTAGTATGATATAAAGGGATTAATCGACCGAATAGACTATTGTATTTTGTAAAGGAGTAAATCGTTCGTTATCTCTTTATCATTTGTGTTTCTATTGGTGTCGACGATGGCAAGTAAACAATTGGATTACTCAACTAATCCCTGTTACTACAATGGCATTACTCTGATTACATACAACACAACAATGAAGATCCTTCAAGACTCAAGAGATGATGAATATAATTTCCAAATAAATAACTCTGCTTGAACAAACAAATCTAAATGAAAACAGAATTTGGGAAGAGGACAGAATTTTGGAAATACAGTCAATAATTTCGTCTAGCCGCAAATCGTTTGCTAACTTTTGGCAGCTGCACTTTATTAATAATACAAGTGACCGAAATTTCCGTAATTAATTAAAACCACAAATTTGCGGTTCGTTTATTCGGTCTCATCACTGTTAAGCTGGCAATTCACAGCACTGGACTACACGAGCGTATTATAAATGACTAGCGACCCGCCCCGGCTTCGCACGGGTGCAATGCTGATACTAAGTATAGGTACTTCAAGAATGTCAGCACGCGCGGCCGGTACCGCAGCAACCGCTATGTCCCTGCATTTTAAATCTGTAATATCTTCGAAAATATTCATTTAAATGACATGCTGTAAAGGGCCATATTTATCTATATTAAATGCACAATGTATTTAAGGTACTTAATTGGATAAGGATTAATGCTGTATTGCTTAAAATCGCTTAGTAAATAAGCCAATATTTCTTGTAAAAAGTAAAGGATAAAAAATGATTATTGTGGGTTATCCCTAAGAGATAGACATATACCATCGCGGACTTTTTTGTAGACCTTTTTAAGGTGTGCAATACTGTAGTACATTATTTTGACCTATCTCGTAGGGTTCAGCCAGCGTTTGAAAAGTAAGCGCAAAAAATGTGTTTATTTACGACATCACATTAGAAACCTCTAAAATTATCAGTGTTTCTCTACTATACATGCATGCATGTATTATATATATAAACCTTCCTCTTGAATCACTCTATCTATAAAAAAAAAAACCGAATCAAAATCCGTTGCGTAATTTTAAAGATCTAAGCGTACATAGGGACAGAGAAAGCGACTTTGTTTTATACTATGTAGTGATGATGTAGTGATATGAAAGCCAATGGAGTGAATGTTGAGAATGTTAAGAGCGGACAAGCGATTAGGACACGTTAGAGAGCTACTGCAATGGAGTATATAATGTGGGTGTTACAACACACAATACGAACATAAAAATAATGGCTAAAAAGCGGAAAAAAATAACAGAAAGAAACGACGTCGTAAAGGGAACTATTGCAAATAAGAAAAAGAACAATATCTAGCACATAAAGAAAACGATAAACAACGAAAGCAATGTGACAACACCAAATGAAGACTAAGAACTTCTAAACTGCATAACAAGTTGAAAGCCTTATCGTAAACTTCTCAGCATTATATTTAGTGAATGCAGATCTACAACAGTATTCAAGTTTAAGTAAACTGGCGCAGGAACTGATAACAAACTTGGACACGATGTTGCGCAGAACTTCGGGAACGAAGAAATTCACTTAAAATTTCCTCCTTCTAAGATTGTAAGGAAACTTCTGCAGTGCCTTGTTACTTTGCCGATAAGAGCGTGAATGTTTTCACGCGAATGGATTTCATGTGCCTTTATTTGTCGTTGCAGTTATGGTATGGCAAATTAGACGTTAGTATAACAACGTGTTTTTAAATAGCATTTTCATTAGATAAATTGTGAGGCATTCTGAATTTATTATGTGGTTTTAAAAAGTCGCAAAGGATTCGTAGCAACTCTACGAAAAGACATAGGTATCAGAAAAGTTCGTGTGATTCGATAAAAAACCGATACACTATGGCCACTTCATACCGAAAATAACAAAGTCCATTTCCCGAGCATTTATTTCACTACTTAGAAAGGTGATAAATATTTATTATCAGTTATTGATAAAAATTAACGGTCTGGCGGAGCAGGGTGCGGCGTTTATTGCACCTCGGTCGAGATAACGACTAACGCATACATCCACGGTAAGGACTTGGGCAAATAGTGGAGATATGGGAACTATGGAGTGGTTCTAAACCCTTAGTTCTAATCAATTGTGTGGAGTATGTTATTAATCCAACAATTTTAATAGTTTTGGCCTCGCTTTATGTTAACGTAATAGTTTGTTTTAATATCAGTGGTAATGGTTCGGAATTGGACGTATTATTCTAAAGACGAAGTCTGCCAGTGAGCAGGCAGAACGCTATTTAGAGATTTCAGGTTACCTTCTACTCAGCACTTTACGAAATGGCGAAACTTTCAATCAGACTTACAGAGCAAAGCCTTATTGATACTTATTACTGAAATGCAACAGCAGGGTTAATTATTTTGGGTTCCAAGAAATCAACTCGTAACTTATAGTCGTCAAAACAGAAACATACAGACAGTCACAGCAACCGAAATAGGCATGAGTGTATTTTTTTAAATTTTAGGTTCCAAGAAGTAAAAAACTGCCTCAGTGTCGAATAGTGCTATCCAATCAAAATTCAACAAACCAAACAATGAAACTACATTTGAAATAAACTGGACAACAATATTACTTGTTTGGCGCAGCTGTTAATCGACACTCGTCCAAATTGGCCAGGTGTTCGGGCAACTTATCAAAAGCTAACATTAACGGCCAATTAATTTTTTACAACAATTAGTAAACGAAACTATATAGTTAACATGATTATTTTAGGCCCTGGAGGCCTCTAATTATGGAAAACAGGAACCATTCTTGGCAAAGAGAACTACGTGTACCAAGATGGATGGACAGTGAGACTTCCATTTCTTTATTAACAAACAGTACCTAGGTTTAGTCCATTTTCTAGTCAGTTGGTCACTTCTAGTTAATTTTGATAAAACACTGATAGTTACTTCAAATCAGGGTTGGCCGTTGAAGACCAGAGATGGAACTTCGGAAATTTTGGACTTATGTGATAGAGATAAATATCTAGCTAGGACATTGAGGGTGAGGCCATTGTGGAGAAAAGCGTAAAAGAATATGAGCTTTGGGCCGATGACGGCTGAAATATGGTGAAACATCGTGAGGAAACCTATTCTCATATCTTCGTTTTTTTAACCCGCACTGGGCCCGCATGGTGGATTATGGTTCGAAGAGAGGATGCCTTTGTTCCAGCAATGGGAACGTTATTAAGCTGATTATGCAACAGCGATATTCTTCAGCATTACGAAGCGTTAATTCTCTGGACAAAGCACAGTACCAAAAAGTGCTAAGACCCGGCCCTATAGCATTGACGACCAACTGATATCGATTGTATGGTGTTATCTGTTCGCTATCGAATAAAGTACGATAACGTACCCTGTAGGTACCTACAACACTGTTTGGCTATGTATTAGTATAGTAACAAAGTGAAAAGTTGAAATTTTAGTTGAGGAAAGACGTTTTGGACGCAGAATATCCCGAGGCGCAATGCCCGTAATTTTAAGAACGTTCACAGTCCGATCTCAGTCTCAATCTGTCACAAATTCGTCTAATTTCTCTACATTTTTGATAGTGATTGTCGATGAGATGAGATTGCGACTTGAATTTGAGCGTTTTTAAAGTACAAGAATAGGGTTTCTGTTTGCTCACACCCGAAAACGGATTTTTTGGGTGTGAGGATATTCTGTATTCGGTAACGAGTTGATGTTTTTGCAATCGGTATTAATTGATTTTGATGTTCGGATACATAATATACGTAAAATCACGCCTTTTTCTGTAGGGTAGGCAGAAACTATAGAACGTCACCTGCTACGATCCTTACATACCTACTCCCCTTGCTTCATTCACGTACAGATGCCAGCACATCAAGCTACTACAATCTGTCAAATTTATTTAATAGATTTTCAACTTTATCGCTAAAGCCTAAAGTACATAGTTGATTGGGAAAATTTGACAGTTTCGGGTAGCTTGATGTGCTGGCGTCTGTACAGTGCATACATGTGATCATACACGCACGCCGGTGCAAGTCGTACTAGGATAATTTATAATTATGTAAGTAGGGATTATTTATTATAAGTTTATAACTGGTATTCAGACAGTTTGCAAGCCGACCCCAACATACTTCGACAGCCTTGTTGGAGGTTGATGACATCGTGTTTCAAGCGATGAAGATTTAATCAATTGCTTCTCGTAACTACTCGAGAGATTAGTATGAAATCAAGCGAAGTGTTTACTTCAAATGGGGCATTGAATTTTAACAGTATATGAATTAATTTTCAATAAAATGTTTTATTAAACAGGAGTGGATTTTAGACATCATTTAAGTTGTTTTTTTCGTGCTCTTAGACTTATCAACTATGTATGTTGAGCTTGGTTTCCAGTCTCACCGGATGCAGATGAATATCAATATTTTACACAAAGCGACTGCCTATTTGACCTCCACAACCCAGTTACTGGGTAATACGATACCCCTTGGTAAGACTGGTTGTCAGACTTTCGGGCTTCTGACGACCCGTAACTACTGGCAATGATCTACGAATGACAGCCGAGGCCAACGGCATAACGTGCTTTCCGAGGCACAGAGGGGTCTTGATATGTAAAGATTGAAGAAGAGAACCAACCGCGGCAAGCGTAGCATAACCTGATCGATCGATCCGTACGGCTGTTATTAGCCAAAAACCTCTCTTAGTGCTCTCAGACTAATGACCTTTTATTCATCCGGTAAATAAAGTCATTAAAGAAATTATTTTTATTAACATTCAGTCTAGTCTAGATTCTAGCCACTGTCACTACATATTATAAAACAAAGTCCCCCCGCGTCTGTCTGCCTGAACGCGATTAACTCAAAAATTACCTAAGAACGGATTTTCAAATGGTTTTCACCAATGGTCCAATGGACGGAGTAATTCATGAAGAAGGTTTAGTTTAGGTATATCATTCATTAAAGGTGTTGTGTAAATTGGCTGAAATATGACGGTGATTTTTGAAAATGTCGGAAAACCATTCCGTCTGAGAGCTTTACTGGCGTGCACCGCGTAAACCAATAGAGTTATATGAAAACCCCGGTAGACCCGGTAGTAAGTTCCCATAGGATATTTTCCGACCTCCAGGCAAAGCTGCAGGCAACAGCTAGTTCAAAACAAACTAAAAAAAAATTTAGCATAAGACTCAAAACTTTCGACCATTATAACTGGACCGAACGATTTCAGAGTTCAATAACTTGACTTGAAACCCGTTTAGCTGATAGACCGAAGATGCGATCGATCGTCATAACACTTGAATGTTGATTTGATACAATATGCCCGACCTTGATACCAATCTACGTGGTGTCATCGGAGTCATCGCACAATTGGGACCGTCATCGTCAATAGATTCCAATAAGAAAGAGGCTTACTTCTGAATGCGGTTCAATAGAGCATATTAATACTGATGATTTCTATTACTGCTGGTCATTGTAGTAAACAGTTCAATATGAACGGAAATGCGATTGGTTCAGATGGTAAAGCTGACCTTTGGAATTAAAGTTGAGAGTATTTGCAGCGTAATGTTGCATTTCAGAACGCCTATAGGTTGACCGCGGACGTGACGATGGATCTAAGACGTGGTGTTATCATATAATATCTGTACTACTAATAAAGCTGAAGAATTTGTTGGAACGCGCTAATCTCTGGAACCACCGTCGGATTTGAAAAATTATTTTTGCATTTGATCGTCCATTCTTGATGAAGGCTATTTATCATCACGCTACGACCCTTAGGGCGAGCAAAAAGAAAAAAAAAAAACAGAAAACGAAGTAATAGCGCAGGCGGACGATGCGACGGGGTCGAGGAAGTTTTATAAAAATGTGGCTTTTGGTATATTGTGTATCTTACGTATTCCACGCGAATGAAGTCGCGGGCAGAAGCTAGTGTCCTTACAAGGGCAAAATTTAGGTATGTTTAAAATTTATCACTTAACAAAACTGACACGATTCTGCAAACCTAATGAATCAAGATAAAGTCCATGTTGAAATATGACCGTGGCCCATTTTTGAACACGAAAATTTCAGGTAAGTACTGTAAAAATTAAGTGCCACATCTAATCTGAAAACAAATAATGAAGGGCGATAACTGAAGCAAACAGTTTCGTAATCTAGGCTGGTTATCTTTGTGTAATATGGGGCCTAGTATTTTTTTTTATTTAAAGAATTTAGGTATGATTAAATGTTTGTACGGTATGCTGCTTGGTAGTAGAGTAGAGTAAGACCACATAAGACAAAGTTGGATATAAATAAAGGATTCTAAGATATACGTTAGACTGTCGTTTTAGGAAAGTTAATTAGAAAATAATCATAAATGATAAATAGTTTTATTTCTGTAAGAAGGTTTATACAAGCAGTCAAACACTTTTACACATACATATTTTTTTTTTAAACTAGATGAAGTCGGCTTTCCTATCTAACTACTCTGAGAAAAAAGACTGAAGCAAACTCAGAGGTAAGCATTGAGCTATAATGTACTACGTATGGTAAGTCCAGACCCTAAAACAAAACATATCTTTAACTTTTCTATGTTTTATTTTTGTATTAAACTAAAATGAATGTGTTTCTATTATTTACAAAACACATAACAATACGCCTGTGATGCCCGAAGGGTAAGACAGAGGTATGTCTGTAGTACACCCACATTTTTTCATCAATTTTTTTCCTATTATTTTTTTGAGTAAATTCAATGTACGCAAATCTAGAGACAGAATGTGGACTCAAGAAGGTGATATTTCATAATAATATGACCTTGCTGAATAATTATTGCCAACCCAAACACATACCCATTGGACATGCTTACATTTGATTGGCTACACCAATTAGTAGCGCATGAAACATTAATCATTACAAAAATATCCATGAGAGAGAAATAGGTAATTCAAAGACGAAGGAGTAGTATTTATTTAATATGAAAAAATACGTCATAATTAGTCATTGTAGTACCGTAGAGGATTCTCACAGTACATTCATTATGTCATAGGGCAAATACTAGTTTTTTGTCATTGCTGGCTGCCGTATGCAAACAAAATGAACTAGAGTTTCAACAATGTTGTTGGTTATTTAGTTTCTGATTGTCAGAAGATAAATAGAAGGCACTAATAGGTTGTGCCTTTGCCTGTCTTTTTGTGCCCTAAAAGGAGCAATAGTAGAAGCAGATTCTATCTTTTCTCAAGTTGTATTCATTCTAATTTGGGTTTTTTATTCTGAAATTTCTAGCCAGTGGTTTTTAATAACAGTACAGCGCTTTACAAAGATTATTACATACATAGAAAAAACTGTTAATGAAATGTTTGGGTTTAACATTGTTAGTTTATATGAGCCCAGTTATGTTGAAAAGTTAATAAGTAAACAGTATTCAGAGAATATCATCCTTTCATTAATCATGTATTACATTCATGTTTTGTCCAAAACATACATCATATTACAAGATAATGGCACTATTAATTAAGAATCTGCTGAAGTGTTCCATTTATCATGAAAATATTTATTCTAAGTCCAGTATTACAGAACATCACTCAATACTCAAGCATTACTTAAAACTAGTTTCAACCAATCAAATGGCTTGAATCTAGTTTTAAGTAATGCTTGAGTATTTAATGACTTCTGTAATACGGGCCTAAGACTGGCAGTCATGAAAATGAATGATTTGCTTATTTTTTACAACTGTATAGTTTATGTTGATATTCATAATATTGGTAGTAAGTATATTAACTTAATTTTATAATCTACAGACTTAACAATATCAGTATAAAAAAGCAAATTAGTTTAAATTCAATTAAAACCAACAAAATTGTTTGTAATTTAGAAGAAAAACTATTTTGTTCACAATTTTAAGTATAATATCTGAAAAAAAAAGAATGTCACATAGATAATAGCGGCAAAGACAATTGTTTTGAAGAACTTAAAAGATTTTAAACAAATTCCTGCGCTGATAAGCTTCAGAAAGGCAGTGTTATCAAACTAATGACACAATGCATTACTGAAGTAGCCAGCGAACATTATGAGGACCTTCAATGGTAGTGTTGTTCTTCAAAACAATAAGTTTGTTATGTCAGCCCATAGATAGAAAGTTAAGAACAGTTGAACAAACTTATGAATTGAACTTTCCAATGTGCAGACCTATCTATGCATAAACAAATGACTACATGCTAGGTACATACCTTGCGGAAGGCAAAGAGCTCATTCTGAAGTTTCTGCCTCTCAGCAGAGGGCTGCTGCCCCTTGCCGCGTATGAACTTTAGCATCCTGCCGGCCTGCAACAGAACAAGCACTTAGCACTCTTCACACACGACACAACAAACAAACAGACAGACAACACGCTACCCCCACCATTATAATTTCATGCTTAGACGCGTGAACAACCGAACACTAGTACACCGACCGGCATCGAAAAGCCGACTGAGTTTTATAGGCTGTCAGCTCATACCCGCCGATACGGTCGCCTAGCCCCCGCACCGAGATAATAACACAAGCTTCACTTGGAATCGCAAGATAACCGGCTCCAAGATAACACGATCGATAGCCGAATATTTCGAAAAACACCAAATTTGAAGCGTCTCTAACATAATTTCGAATTATGGCCACTGACCGCAGACAACGCCTGCCCGACAGGTTACACGTTTACCAATAATACGATGTTTTGGGTAACCTATGAATGAGCGTCTGGTGATAAATAAAGTTTACATACCCAAAGACGACAGTTTGAAGAGTTTTAGTGACAAAATCCAAAATTAGAGAGATGACAGGCAAGTCACAAACGGCGTCAGAAATACACACAAACATGAAAAAGCACTCACAAATTCATGAACGCACGCACGCACAACGCACCCACACTAACGTCGCAAAGTGACGTGACTGGTTTTATGTGTTGCCACCAACGGCATTCAATTACCCCATAACGTGCTAATTACATTATTGTATTTTTTTTAACTTTCATCATTTTCATCACCGATTTTTGCATAGTAGGATTTTCTGTTCGCAATACTGTAAGTGTAGATTGCAATTTGTATGCTAATTGTACAAGCATTGACTACCAATGCTTGTAAGTTTGATGTTCATATTTTGCTATTTAGGGTATTCTGAACCACAATAGTAATTATCGACTGAATGAATAATTATTATCAAAGCAGACCTTGCAATTCGTTTAGCTTTCTAAAATTAGAACAAATCATTTGTAAAAAAAGTGCAATATTTTTGTTTTTTTTTTTTAGTTGCAACATTTGCTTGCAGTGCGTTCAAAAACGTTGATGAGTTGAAGATATTGATTTAACTTCTCAAAGAATGCATTTTCAAATAATTTTGAATAATAGTTTGTAGTTTGGAAACCTTAAATATCGTTCATTTGACACTAAAATATGTATTTATTATATTCTTTCAACAAGCATTACAAGCTTTAGGTGCATCAAATTTTTTTCAGCAGATGTTTTTAATCTTAGTTTTTGAATGATACTGCCACAGCTTATTTAATAATATGTATTGCCAATTCAATTTTAAAAACTTATTATATAAGGAGTTTTGTTAATTGGAGTATTTTATTTTAATATATTATGGACATTTAAAATAATGATTAGCTAATGATTAAGCGCTTATTATGCTATTTCTGAAATAGAATGCGACAAATAAAACAAAGCGTTGAAGCGGTGTGATGACATCAGTTTATTGAAAAGGCACATATTGCTTTTATTTTTTACCAGGCGCTTTTACACAAACACACGGAATAAATCAATGTTTACTGTACAGCACAGGTACTGTGGTTGCGGGGCCAATTTACATTTTTATTCCACTCACACTTGCACAAATTGCAATTCTCACGGTGTGCGAACATCACAGCACCTTATAATAACTAAACATTGTTGCAAAAAGCATGAAAATAACACTTGTTTATTCAAACGCACCGAATGCTGTTCTTCCAGAGATGTCACACTCATTTTATTTTTGTAACAAAAAGGAATCGAGGAGGTCTTTCTCGTCACATGTACTCAGTAGGTACTATCAATCGATGGCAGCCGGCGTAATCCTCCCTATTTAGTCTGTGGTTACCACCCTCTGCAAATATCGAGGGGTGGGTTTTTCTTTTTTTTCCGCAATGTATTGTAGTCTTTTGAGGGCTTTCATAGCTAGGTATAGTTTAAATTAAATAATTCGTGTTTTGGATTTATGAATATGCGCCAGACCTGTTACAATGAAGTAGATTTGAACCTTGTATTTTTTAGGACGATTCTAAAATACAGTAAGTATTTTTGTATCACTCTAAAAATATAACCTACCTACTCATATTCAAAAACCGGGGCTATTCGCTGGAAAAATAAAGTCAAGAATTGTTTTGAGGGAAATTGGAGCTCAGTCAGGATTGACACAAGGGAGACGAAGCTAAAGGTATACCTAAGAGTGGGTCGATTTCCACCCTACCAGCCAGCTATAGATGGTTATAAAAAATCGTACCTACCTACTCTATGGTCAAGATTCTTTGTTGTTTTCACCTTTTTGTACCCAATGTGGGCAAACTGTTTCATACTTACTTAAGGCTGTATCTTTTTAATCGATATATTAATTATATAAGTATACAGTTGAAGTTTTCACAGAATACGACCGGGGGGATGGTCATGATCCCCCCAAAAACATTCCAGCTGTCAAGACTCTCAAGAGCCTATATGATTTACTCGTCTTACTAACTTAAAACTTTACTTGATAAACCACGGTGACTCCGATGGGTGATATGCAAAAACATTAGTAAAAAAGCCTGTTCTAAAAATAGAGAATTTAGGATGTCTTGCATCCTAAATTCTCTATTTTTAGAACAGGCGAGCAAAGCAAACTCGGGAATTTGGGCATCCCGCTCGTTCGTAAGGTTCGAAAGGCTAAGGTTAGATTCCGAAACCATAACTGCGGGGTAATTGCGTAACACACTATCACTAGCCTAACTATGGGTTTCATTTTGACAGTTCAACAACATTCATTGTGTTATTATGTTGTTGAACAGACACATTTTTCGAACATGATTAGCAAATTATCCTTCAAAATTATTCAGATTGAGATTGACAGTGTGTTATACGGTAGGTAACACACTGTAAATCTCAATCAAGCAGCACTGCTGCTGCTGTATATCGAGACATCGAGTTTGCTTTTTTCATAACTTGCCAAAAAAAGTTCTATAAAAAAGAAAACAGAACCTATTCACGGCGGCGTGCTAAAACTTTCAGACTCGCTTCGCTTGCTCTCGAAGGGAGTTTGCATCTAATGTCCCGGGTATCGGGCTAAGCGCGGGTTGGTGATTTCAGACCGAAGTCCAGAGTTTCAGTATGTGGTGTCAAAGGAAAAAGATGTTTAGACGTATAACTTTGAAAAAACCATATTGGTACTAGCGGTGTTTGAACTCCCAATTTGGGGCGGAACGCGCCTTGAGCAAGCGTGGTGTGGTGATTATTGTTCATGCCTTCTCTGCATGAGACGATGCCTTTGCCCTAAACTGCAGTGGAATAATATAAGGCTGGCATTAATATCATACTGTATAATTCAGCTAGGCTGACTATCCAAGGCCGTAACCTGCCCCGTTGGCGCAATGCAAGCGCGACTGCTGAGCGTGGGGTCCTGGGATCGATTCCCGGGTCGTGCAAAGTGTTATTGGGAATTTCTTAGTAACAACAATGAGAGTGATGGAAGAGAGAGTGCACCTGTGTCTGCGCACACACTTGTGCACTATAATATCTCCCGCGACCCATTCTCAGTTGAGATTTCTCGCCATGGCCGAAATTCGGTCTGGAGGACTATCAATATTACTGTCGCATTAATATGCCACTAGAAACAAAATACTTATTCAGCGAATCATAGCAAACATATTTACATAATACTAGCTTTAGAATTAAGTCGGTATCGCTACGGTTTTGTCCTTGCATTTGAATATTTGCGTCCATATTTCAAGTTGGTTCGTTCTTGATCATAATTAATTATTTATGAAGGACGTTAATCTAGCCAAAGGACAGAATGATAACAGTAAAATGGGAAGAAACAACAATTAATTTAGTTAAAACAAATGTTGCCAGCCTAATCTGTGGGAGAAAAATGTGGGAGGGTGTTGTAGGTAAGTACAGTATACCGTAATATCAATAACAATTTGACATTGGCAGTGCCTAGTAAGGCCGTATTTTCGTAGTGCAAGTGTTGACTGTACTTGGATGAGGCGACCATTGGAAGAGTGACCTAGATAATGTGGATAAGACTCGAGTTTAAAACAGAAGAAGATCTAGCGGGGGATCCCGGGGGGAATGGAGGGGGGGGGGGGTTCAGGGGATCAGACCGGAATTAATCGAATTATCAAGGATACTACAATAAGAAACCCTTTCTTTGTGATAAAATATTTTCACAAAATACTGTGATCACTCATCCTTATCCCAAGTCCTTACTTGGATTAAGGATGAATGAATGAAAGAGGAGAATAGTAGGTACCATCGTCGACGGTACTACTGGACGGTCTAGACGCCAGCCTATGAAGAATTGCGGACTAGGACACTTCGTTCGATCGAAACGTAGCGACTTCCAAGACCTACTTCTAAGACTACCTAGGTGCTACGGTACCTACCGGTGCAGATAGTTGAACATACATAGGATTCATAAACTCACGCCTTCGCATAGGGGTGAGCAGAAACTACAGAACGCCCTCTGCTGCGATCATAATATACCTACTAATTTTGCTTCGTTTACTTTCATACATCTTGGGCCCATGTCTGCTATTTTTATAAATTCGTCATTCCAACACGATCCCATTGTCATTTTGCTAAAAGTTCGTAATCTGCTAAATTCATTATGGTCGACCATTGGTCGGTCAATGGTATCAGAAAAACTACTAAATTTCATGCTAGATTTCATTTAATATATATTTTTACATATTACGTATTAGTGTTTGCAATCTGAAATAGTAAGAAGTTCGTAAATAGCAATAAACATTACATTTATTAATTCGTCATTATGTACGAGATTATCATTTCTTTCAATGGAGTGTCAGTGGTTGACTATTGGAAAGTCATAATGACGCAATTATATTAGTAGATTACCAAACTTGTCAAAATCGACAATTATGAAATCAGTGATAGACCATTCTGACACTATTAGTAATAGCAGACTTGAGGCCCAGGTCATACACGCACGCCGGTTGCGAGTTGTTGAAAATAAAGGATAAGAAAGGCGATAACCCGTATCCTGTAACCTCGCATTGTACCTGGGCATTTCGATCCATGTTTTTGGTTATGATACCCGAAACCGTCGGAATTGCAATTTGAGGGAGGACATCTAGACATCTACGACGCTTTGGTGAATAATTGTGTTTGGGTTGATGGCGAGGCAGAACGGAGAGAGAATCAGGAAGTTGGATATAGGTAAAGGGATGTTGGTATACAGGGTTATTTGTAAAACACCAGCAACCTCTTAAGAGGTCATTGTACTCATCATTATGAACAAGTTTTACTGTGGGACCAAACCTGAAATCGCGAAAAAAAAAATCAGCTGTTCCCTACATTTTGACGAGTTACACGAACATAAATGTAGGGAACAGCTGATTTTTTTTTCGCGATTTCAGGTTTGGTCTCAGAGTAAAAGTTGTTCATAATGATGAGTACAATGATCTCTTAAGAGGTTGCTGGTGTTTTACAAATAACCCTGTATATAAAGGGTTATTGGTAAAACACTTACAACCTTGCAGGACTGGATTACTAACATCATAAACAACAACTTTTGCTCTATGACTTTTCTCAAAACATAATACTCATTGTTTTAACTAACTCCTGCTCCCCTTCGCTGAATTTTGTACTAGATACGGCAGTTTGTTTACCTAACTAGCGCTTTTTTTGCTTCGCGTAGAGTTCGTAACATTTAGTATGAAAGTCTGATGAATTAAAATCTGATGAATTATTAAAAGTCATAGAACAAAAGTTGTTGTTTATAATCCAGATCAGATTGGTGCAGCAGTATCAAATTCTGACAACCATGCAGTCTTACCAAGGGGTATCGCATTACCCAGTTACCCTGTAGGATACTGGTATTCAGCTGCATCCGGTTAGACTGGAAGCCGACCATAACATAGTTGGGAAAAGGCTAGGCAGATGATGACCGGTGCATATAGTTACACCTTGTAATTAAGAGGACTACATGACCTAAATCGTGGTCACTGTCGGACTGCATAGAAAAGAAAGAGAAGCGTGATGCTGATGACACAACGCTGGTAATTTATTGCAAAATATGAAGCAATTATCTATTTACAAAAATCTATTATTTGGACTAAAGAATTAAAACACTAGTGCTTTAGTATGTGGCTTGTAGAATAATCTGACAAAAAATCAGAATGATTGTATACTATACTAGTATGGTTACTAGTATTGTGAAAAGAAATTTTTTAGAGGTATCTTCATGATTTTTTTCTATCGTATCAAATTAGTTGTACCTATTATGTTTTCAACACTCTATCTAACTAGCACATATTCTGAAGAATATCATAATGTCTAAACGCGAAGACTTGTAATTGGCTTTCTGTCGACTATTGTTTCCTTTTATTCTGTTTTTTAGCTGTAAGTGCTGTAAGTCGTCCATCTATACTTATAATAAATCTGTAGAGAGGTCAATTCTGTACATGAAATATATTTCCAAAATAACTATCAGCGGGTGATTAGTGATCGTTACTGACGCCAAAAATGCAATCAGTAAAATTTTTGTCTGTCTGTCTGTCTGTCTGTATGTTCGTTATAGAAACAAAAACCACTCGACGGATTTCAACGAAACTTGGTACAATTGTTCTTCATACTCCTGGGCAGGTTATAGTATACTTTTCATCACGCTACGATCAATAGGAGCAGAGCAGTGAAGGGAAATGTTGGGAAAACAGGATTTCTTTTTAGGTGAAGTAGTAATAGGTTAGTAGTAGTTAGTTAGTAGTAGGTAAGTTTTGGTTAATTTATGTTCAGTTTTTTTTAATATTAAGTAGGTAAAAGCGTAGGTACTTTTATTAATTATAGGTATAGGTGTTATTAATTATAGTAGTTATAGGTATTTAGTTTTAAGTGAAGTAGGTTTTATTATATATTATTTTATATATTAGACGTAGTTATATATTTTTAGTTATTCAAGCCCCAAGCGGACGCCGGCGTCCGCCCGCTATTGTCTTGAAAAACGCGTTGAATGAGAAATACGCGTTCTCAAGAATCGGCAGAAGAAAGAGCACATCGGTTAATCTCTATGAGAGTTAGTGCCTCAATTTCCGGAAGTCATTATTCCACGCGGACGAAGTCGCTGGCAAAAGCTAGTGATGTAATAAATAAATAAATAAATATTTTTCTGAATTTGTTTACTTTAATGGATCATATACTTACCTACTTTTAGGCATTACAAAACTTGCGTTTAGGTCCTGTAGTCCCCTTAAGTAAGTAGAGAGGTAGATCTTCTGCATCTTTCTGTTTGGTGTTTCAGTTTCAGTAAATGAGAGGTTCGTGTGGTGATACCGCAGGTATTGTATTAATTTGCAACGTAGGTATTCCCGCGTTTTGTTTACTAATCTGTGAAATAAATTAAATGCCTAAAGTAAACATGAAACGTTTGTGGAGTTTTAATAAGGCTCAATTTATTTTATTTGGGTATGTATACCTACCGGCAAATAATATAATGTAACCAGCTAGGTTTATTGTAAGAATAGGTAAGGTACTTGCACCCAATAAGGACCAGCACCTATTAAGGGCCACCTTAGAAAACTCACACTTGGCATTTTTTGAACTGCTTCAAATTTCGCGCGCAGCATGCTATACCACCTATTGGTTAAATGCAATCGCGCCATGGCGCGTATATGCCGCGATTTTGTCAGTAGCATCCAGTTTGTGTAAGACAGCGGTTAGAGACATCATTTTATAAAATTGATGCGCGTTGTTTTGTAAGTTTTCGTGAAAAAAATAGTGTTTTTAAGTAAATTTTTATAGAAGATTGGATTTAAACATTCAGAGGTAGCTCTACATAGGTAAATACATTGTTATTTTTACATTATACAACTTTAAAATGTGTCATCTATCACGATACCTACCCAAATCCTAATAAGGACCACAATACGAGTTTGTATTAAGGTCCGGTCCTTATTAGAAGTATGAATTTGGCGTAAATTTTTATTACTTAAGTAATTAATTATTTTTTTATATTTTTATTTCTAATTATGAATGTAGGATAAAATGAAATGTAAGTAAATATATATTATTTTGTATTTATAACAAGGTAGGCCAATAATAAGAATCATTAAAATGGTTTCTTCTTATGGTTTATATGGAGCTAATCTTTTTATAAGTACCTACATATTTTCATTATAGCACCTTTTTGAGAACTCGTTGGTAACAAATATATCTGTGTGGCGATTAAGTTTAAAATTATAGTTAAATTTGGTTGTCTAGTTGCGAGAATAGTTAAGTTCGCTCATATTGGTATGCCTTTAACTTCTAAAGTTAATATTTTAGTATTCCTAATAAGGCCCATCAAGGTATCATAATTATAGTAAATTAAGACTGATTTTCCTTAAAATGTTCTAATTAATGACTGAAGAAAAAGTGATTACTTACAAAAAAAAAATATATATGTTGATTACCGAAATAAAATTAGTTTTATTCTTAATTTTCACTTTGATATACATAATAAGGCCCACCTTAAAAGTTTTGGTCAAATATTAAATATTTGCTAATAATATAATAATTAATTCATTAATACTATTGTATACGTTAGATTAAAAGTATTATTATTACAAAATAATCAAAATTTGTTACATTTTATTATGGTCCTTAATAGGAGCATAGGTGCTTAATATGGCCTAACATAAACATTTTCGAAACTGTTTTCTCTTCAGTTTAACAAAGCAAACTGTGTATTTTTTGTCATAATTATAGATCTTCATAAAATTTTATTTTTATCTTATAAGCGTTACTTTGTGTAATTACATAAATTTTTAATTTATAAGTATTCTAATAAAGGTGGCCCTTATTGGGTGCAAGTACCTTACTTAGGTAATATTTTAAACTACATATCGACACCTGCAATTTAAAACATTATAACTCATTTTTCACTACTTTTTAGGATAGCGATTTAAACATTCAATGTATTCTCACTTTGTTCCTATAAAGTCCTAGCGTCTTCCAATTTTGTAAATATAAGTAAAAAGGGATTATCTAATTTGCTGTCTATGACTAATATGTTGTTTACTTATATGTATTTTATATGTATATGTTTTTATGACTTAAAATGATTTTTCATTAAAAAGTGAGTTAAAATGTTTTAAATTGCATGTGTCAATATGTCGTCTCAACTTGCCGTAGTAAGTATATTTGCCCGTTTTCACTAACAACTTTTAAGAAGCCCTATTATACCGGTTCTCTAATGATCTTCTCTACTGCGAAACGAAAGTCCTCAAAGAGTCCGCTAGATTTTCATTCTTTCTGCCTGCACAAAAATTTACAAACATATTAAAAGGAGACCCGACTACACATCTATCATAAGCAAAAGAAATTAGGTACAGAATCCCAACACCTGACAGCACCTCATTGCTAGCAAGACGCTCCCCGGCCTACTCTCTCCAATAGTCTGCAAACTGTGAAATTCAAAATGATTTTTTTTATAGGTAAATTACTTATGTAGGTACTTTTAAGTTGTTATATATATATATAAGAAATAAATATTTGTTTAAAAATTATATCTACCTACTATTATTTTATCAATGTCGTAGTTATAAAAGAAAATCGACTTTCCGTCCATTTCAACACCCATATTTTAAAACGTAGAACACTCTCGTGCACGTTTCCCGAAGATACTAAAATTCTTATTGCAAATTAGATTATACCAGATATGACCACGATGGAAGAAGACATTGTTTTAGATTTTCCAGAGCATTCTATTGAAAACTTTTGAAAACAGTCTCCTCTTGGGATATGAGACCTCTGGAGCGGAAACAGGATGACAGAATTTCATTATGAAGGTCAGATGAGTTTTAGGTAGGTATTTATGGGTTTCAAACAGGTGTCTCTTGACAATTGCGAGGTTTAAACGAAACAACATAAGACAATGGGTGGCGTGCTTATTCATAAATTGTATGAAGAAACGCGCGTCGTAAGAACTTATTTGTTTTAATTAACTTTAATTGGAACAGCCACAGATAAACTGAAACATTTTTTAAGGATTTCATGGTGATGTTTATGTTAGGGACTATTCAAAACACCTACATTATTTAAGGTACCTTACTAGTTGTTGAAATGTCCCATGTCACCTATGTGTAGTGGAAGTGAATGGATATTTCGCAGAATATAAAAATGATGTGCACTTTTCCATCGATTTTCTGCGTAAGTTCTTACGTTTGACATCTGTAGAATTTAGCTGCCTCTATACTTTTAGATTACCAACCTAACTATAAGGCAATGAAAATCAAATTATTTTATTTCATAGAAACCAACATGGACACGTGAAACGTCAGAAGCTAGGTGTACGGCTCCTTATTATCTATATTATATCTTATTAATCAGTCTATAATGTCCTTAGGTACTGCTGGGGCACACAGGCCTCCTCTCCGTGAGAGGGAGTGGGCTATAATCCATCACGCGGGCCCAGTGCGGAAATCCACGAGAGAAATCAACGGTTACTCATTTAAAAATAATTGTCTTACTATAATCAGAGTGTTATTTAGGTACCTATGAGAGGACAGTGTGTCTCTGTTTCGTTATTCTTGTAGATTCCAGGAATATGCACTCTTCCTCATTGGGTATTGTTACTTTGTTGTTGTGGCCAGAGAACTACACTGAAGATTGTTTTTAGTTTTTAGTCGCCATGTTCATTGTTCACAGTTTAATTGTTGTTGCTGTTTGTCTAATCAGGTAACCTAGAGATTATCTCTACAGATAATACTTCAATACTGTCTCGTGTCTAGTGACTCGAATATTATGGATATATGAAGCTCATAATTGAATGTCAATCATTAATTGTATGGTGTCTATTAATTGTTCGATTCTCAATTGTCTGTGCTCTGGGCCATTTGTGTGGTCCTGGTATGAAGGCTTTGTCTCATTGAGGGATTGTTGACGCATCGCTACACATATTATCTATATGTCCACCTAAATAATATGAACATCATCTGCCCAGCCTTTTCCCAACTATGTTGGGGTTGGCTTCCAGTCTAACCGGATGCAGCTGAATACCAGTATTTTACATGGAGCTACTGCCTATCTGACTTCCACAGTCCAGTTACTGGGTAATATGATACCCCTTGTTAAGACTGGTTGTCAGATTTTCGGGCTTCTGACTTCCTGTAACGACTGTCAAAGGTCTACCGTTGACAGCCGGAACCAACGGCTTAACGTGCTTGCCGAGGCACGGAGGGGTCTCGGTATGTAAAGATGGTCACCCATCCACAGACCAACGCGGCAAGCGTAGCTTAACCTGATCGATCGACCTGTGCGGCTATTATTATTTAGCCACGGGCCCCTTCCCCCTAAATAATTTGAACATGATCAAGTATTTGATAATGACTCTTCAATGTTGAGTAAGTTAAATTATTCTTTCTAAATTCAGTTGCCTGTTCGGTACGCAATTGTCTCACTACAATTAAAATGGGGTCAACTACGAAATGCAAGAAAAAATCTGTTTATTCGCGCGATGAAGGTGTAACTATTATAAACCCCTGCCTAACCCTTTGGAGAATACAAGCGAGATGTTATTATCTACCAAAAAAATCTTGTTGTTATAGTATAGAGACTAAAAGATATTTACGGTACTTATAAACACACAATATAATTTTATTAAACGTAACTTTCCACGCTTTGTTCCAAAATATTCAACAAAATGCTGGATACCGCCGGTAAAACGGTGTGAATAGGGATGCAGGGGTGAATCGGGACGAAACTTTAAAATGAATTTTAACGTTGCGTTGATGTAGGTAATACAGTTTGTTGCCAACAAGTACACTTAATCATTAATTATAATATAGTGAACACATTGGAGTCCTTTTAGGGATATTTTTCAATGTTAAAATCCATTTTAAAGTTTCGTCCCGATTCACTCCTGCATCCCTATTCACCCCGTTTTACGGTACCTAAAATCCATTCAGCAAGTTTGAAGCTTATCCTACCTTCCAATGATCGACTGCACAATGCATACATTTTGTGGTCAGTACCATACAGGGTCATGTCAAATAAACAATGACGTCACAGCCAGGGCAAAACTTTGAAAGCGAGGATCTCATTCATCTGTGTATAGTTTGCCAATTTTGCGTGGGCACGATATGCTTTTTAAACCGTACGATCGACAATCGTGTGACGACTTTGTGGTAAATCGATACCAATCTTGGGTCGAAGAGAGCGTAAGAACCATTGGTGTGCTTGTTCTTTAAATATATTAGGCATGTTTAAAGGGCTCGTGGCTAAATGATAACAGCCGTATGGGTCGATCCTAGGGATGGGATCCATTACATATCGTGATCCCTTCGGGCCTCGGAAAGGACGTTATGCCGTTGGTCCCGGCTGTCATTCGTAGATCTTTGACAGTCGTTACGGGTTAGAGCATGGACTATCGGAACCTTTTTCCAATACCGGTTTTGTTTCGATTTTACATTTTTGAATACCGATATTCCGGTATTTCGATATTTTTCCGATATTATGGCCAAAAAATGATCAAATTCGTTTTACGTTGTTAGGGTAAAAATTTTAGAAATAAGAGACTATTACAAATAAATCAACGACATTTATCATTAAAAATCTTTCATTGCAATTTTAAAAATAAATAAATAATTAATTATACCCCCGCCAGTGCTGCCGACCCTAAAAGTGTTGCACACATTTATACGGAAATAGTAATTTTATTTATTTATTTTTAAAACCTAATGCACAAGTAAAAACTGTACAAAGGCGGACTTAATGCCTTGGGCATTTTCTACCAGTCTACCTAGGGTGATGCAGAGAAAATACAGAGTAGGTGCAATAACAGAAAACAAATTAGAAAATATTTATAACTAAAATATATGAATAAATACATACACACAACAAAATATAAAACAAAAAAAAAAATGAGAGATAAACAAGAAAATCTACAACAACTTAATTATGACGAATCTGCCAACTTCTTGTGTATGTGTTCTCGAGCTTTCACTTTAAATGTGAACCGATTGGTTACCGTCCTGATATTCTGAGGGAGCGCATTCCAAAGGAAAACCGCCTGGACAAAGAAAGAAGACTTAATAAAGCCAGAGCGATGAGAAGGACAACGAAGAAGACGATTATTCTCGGACCGAAGATTCTTGCTGTGTGCATAGCATACATATTGACAAAAAGAAGTCAGATATGAAGAAGAAGTGGGTTTGTGAAGAAGAGAAAACAGGGTTGTCAAAGCCCTCAACGCTCTGCGCTGCCGGATAGGTAACCATTTTAAAAGCGATCGATGTGCAGATACCTGATCATACTTGCGGAGATTGAAAACTAATCGAATGCAGCTATTAACAAGTCGGTCAAGTTTATTGAGGAGATCTGCATTCAGGTCATAGTATCACACATCACCATAGTCAATTATGGGGAAGATAAGGGACTATACAAGCATTGCCTTAGTGATGGGAGAATATTTTTCAACCGATAGAGCGACCGCAACGTACCAGTGAACTTCTTGCTCATAATCGCGACCTGCTTACGCCAGTCAAGGCAAGTGTCAACATGGAAACTCAGATCCTTGACGTCAGAGCTAAACGGAATCACTGTGCCATCATAGGTAACCGGTGGAACCGTTAAACGATTCAGCTTCTTCAAGCTATGGGGGCTTCCTATAATGATAGCCTGACACTTGGTTGGGTTCACCGCCACCCCAAAACGATCAGACCTGTGTTTGACAGCTCGTAAATCCCGATTTAGCTCCTCGACAGCACCGGATAAGCTGTCAACACCTGCCTGACAATAAAATGAGGATTTGTAATCCTCAGCAAAAGATGATACGCACACTGAAGCTCGGAAGTTATGAAATCTATAAAGATAGAGAACAAAAGAGGAGATGAAATGCCGCCTTGAGGGACACCAGTTTCAAGATCACATCAGCTGGAGTTAGAGTCACCAGCAAGAACTGATTGCTGACGCCCTCGAAGATAGGAAGAAAACCATTCAGAACCTCGTGAGAGACAATCAGATAGGAGAGGATGGATAAAATGACTTCGTGACTGACGGTATTGAAAGCATTTGAAAAATCGATCAACATTAAAACCGTAACTTTAGTGTCTTCCATTCCTCGCCTTATATCGTCAGTCAGTCACTTAAAGGAGAGCAGAAACGGTAATGTGCCCGGGCCTGAACCCGGATTGGAATGGATTGATGAGGAAGTTTTTGTGAATGAAGTTGGAGAATTGTTTATGTACTTACACAGGCCTCGAGTACTTAGGATAAAAAGGGAAGGATGGAAATTGGGCGAAAATGACTGAGAAGAGTGGGATTAGGGATCTTAGGTAGTTGTCGAACATGGGCTTTCCGCCACAGGGAAGGGAAAACACCGGAGTAAAGGGAGAAGTTAACTATATGGGAAATTGCAGGAAGGAGCCGATCAACCGCTGTCACGATCATGTGTTGACTGATGTTATCACAACCAACGGCTTTGGATTTTATGGATAGGATAATCTTTTTGATCTCTCCCGGGTCGACTGGGGTGAAGGCAAAGGGGGTAATATTGGGTCGCGTCAGACCAGCAAGATAGTCAAGGGTTTGACATTTGGTTGGATTATCAAGGGTCGGAACAGTGGAGAAATGACGATTTAAATCGTCCAAGCCAAATGTTAGGAAGGTCTGAATGCCGCGATTTGCCGATACCTAGAGTTCCAAGGAAACGCGCGGTCCCATCATCGAATCACCATCCGAACTCACACAGTCTTCTCCATAGGTACTACCTACTACGCTTTGGAATGGGCAACTAGCTTAATTTTTTCTGACTGACCGACTTCTTGACAATTCAAAAGTGCCTGTAAATGGTTTAATTGAAATAAATTCTTTGAGTTGAGTTGAGTTGAGATTCATCCATAATTTTATAAATGACACTGCAACATACTTATTATTAACCGATAGGCATGCATTAATTAAATTTAATGAAATAAGTAAAAGATTCTATTGCGTCTGGTTTTTCATATCAAATATCGAAAAACCGATATCAATGAAATCCAATATCGGTTTTTCAATATCGGTTTTTGGTCCGATATTCCGGTTTTTTCGATATTATCGAAAACCGGTATCCATGCTCTATTACGGGTAGTCAGAAGCCCAAATTTGACAACCAGTCTTACCAAGGGATATCATGTTCTCCAGTAACTGGATTGTGGAGGTCAGATAAGTCTGTAGTCGCTCCATGTAAAATACTGGTATTCAGCAGCATCCGGTTAGACTAGAAGCTGACCCTAACATAGAAAGTTGGGAAAAGGCTAGGCAGATTGTCCTGCTTCTTATTTGTGCAGTAGGAATTATAAAGATGGCAGTTCAAGCCACACAGGAGATGGCGGGATGAAACATTAAAACAGAAAGACACGAAACGCCAGATTGTAGAATAATGGAGGTTGACCTTTGTTTAGGACAGAATATTCGAAAAAAAATGTTATTTTCGTTGTGTATCCTGATGGGTGGTGGACTGGTGGCAGATCTTTTACCTTAGGCCTGAATTCCTGTTACGCTGATGTCGGTCGCGTACGTCGGTCGCATACGTCGGTCGCGCTTGTGAATAAACATTGTGTTCTATATAGCACCATACTGCGACGCTGATATCAGCGGCGCGTACGTTGCTATAATATATTTCTCGCTGACGTACGCAACCAACCGTACGCGACCGACATCAGTGTAACAGGAATTCAGGCCTTAAAGTGCGTTTGGACTGAAAAAATGTGTACCTGTGTACCACGAGTAGCATGTCGGTAAAATAACTTTTCAGTGTTCGTCATCATCAATCATCAAGGTTGATTGACGACCTGCATACCTATTCAAAACCGTTCGATACGCTTCGGTGCCGAATCGAACATCAATTAATTTTAAATCAAGAGTCCTTTTAGACTGTTTACAAATGCAAAATGCTTTTTTTTCCGTAAATCAATAGAACGACAGCCATTCTTTCAACAGTTATTTGCTGTCTTCAAGGCAAATTAGTATTTTTTCAGTTTTGTAGCAAAGAACATTTTCCGGCTAAATGGTGATGATGATGATGATGAAGCGGGACCGAGTACAGCAGCACGGTATTTTGTTTTGACCTCAGCGTTTGATCACTTTTGATGTTATTAATTTTACTTACCCTGAGTATCTGACTGTGATGTTCCTTGAGTTCCTTCCCAAGATTTGCATAAAATTTAGATTATACGGTCCCTGTTAGCCTTAGTTCTATAACTATACACCGAATGATCAAAATTTTATAATGAGTCATTGAGTCATCATGTCTGTAGTACCTACCTAATCGACATTATAGCAAGGAATTATTACATAACCACTGCTATATGCCAGACCGAAATATCCCCACTAGGCGTTCTCTAAGTTCAAAAAAATTCTGTCCTAAAGACTTTGTACCAATATTTTTCAAACAAAACCAAAATACGCCCAAAAATCGTGTCACCAATCGTCGCCAAATCGTAGAACTAGAACAAGGTATACGTATCAATTATCTGTTCTGCGTTGTGCAAAGTATCGAACAAATTTGTCTCTGATCTCACATGCCGCAAATGATGATCGTGCGCGGTTTCCATTGAGTTTCGCTCTGTTTCGCTATTATAGTTTCGCGTAAGTGAAGTACTGTTGCACAGCGAAACTCACGCAGCGGTTTCGCAGTTGTTGTTTCGCAGCGGAGGTCTGCTACAGGCATAAAGGTCTTGTCTGGATGTGGGCTGGCGGCCGTTGCCATGGTTACCCACATCGATTGACGCCGGGCGCATCTTGCACCGTGCACAACACAACCTAATAAGGCTTTGTCGGACTGAGAGGAGCGAATGAAGGGAGGTTACTATTGCCCCGGCTATACGGCTATATAGACTTATAGAATTGGCTACCGTTCGCTGTTGAATGTGGCCGTTAGTAATAAATTAATCAAGTTGCGGTAGCATCATAATTTAGTAAATAGAGTTGAGGTTGAAACGGTTTTTTGAAGATTTACGAACATTGTTACGAAACGGTTTTTGAAAGCTCGTTGTATTTAATCTGTTGTCTAATGAATCACGAAGGATTTGATTAGCTGATCAGGTTTTCGATTTTTTGGGTTTTGCGATATGTAATACACTCTTAAATACCTGCGTTTTATCGACTGTGGCCCTTTGTACACACACTTTTTTCTTGTAGTAAAAACTACGGTTTATTCGTAGGCGTATTTCATAATCATAAAAATCATTATCAGCCTATGTTTCCACTGCTGGGACACAGGCCTCCTCCCGGTGAGGGGGAGTGGACCATAATGCACCACGCGGGCCCATTGTGGGTTAGTAGATGTCAATATAATATAATAATCTAGGGTAGGCGCGGTCGTCACTAGTGTATGGATCACTATAGAAGCTTGTTGACGAACGCGTTTTTTTACGGCGCGGTTTATACGCTGTACCGTAAAGAAACCGTGCCGTGACAAAGTATACACGCCAGCACATCAAGCTACCCGAAACTGTAAAATTTTCCCAATCAACTTTGAACCTTATGCTCTAGGGATAAAGTTGAAAATCTATTAAAGTTTGACAGATTGTAGCAGCTTCATGTGCTGGCGTCTGTATCTCATGCTGGACTTGCAACTGCTCAACTTGCATTTTTTAAAAATGTTTTTGTTCTTTCTCTGTGTCATGTTTACAGCAAATTAAACGTATTTTCTTTCTTTTTCCTTCTGGAGGACACTAACAGTATCTACCCACCTACATTTATGACTGTCGACAAAATAAGCAGACATGCAATCAGTGCCAAAGCACTCGGCTAAGCTTCGTTTGGCACAGAGTGAGTTAAATAAATGGTTGTACTTAATTTAAAAGAAAATTAAGTAAAAGCATTGCAAATGCTCTTCCGCGACCGCCCACAAGCAACCCCATTTCTTTTTCACTGCTATCTTAACTTTGTTTTAATACAAAGTGTTAGGAAGTAGCGTAAAGCTGTACCTATAGAATACGTTTTTTACTGACTTCAGCCCACTTTTAGATGAAATATCTTCATTTTGGGTAACTAACCGAAAAGGTGTAGTGAAAATGTCAAATTTTGATAAAATTTTATCAGATTGCGCAAAGTTATTTTTCCTATTCAGCCTCCTTGAAGACACCGGTATTGCCTTGTCGGAATTTAATTTAGTTGGCTTGCGACCCTGAAGATGTTTTGAATAATTCGTTTAATGGAAATCTTATTTGGCCAAGCCTAAAATAATTATCATCCGAATATTAGGTAGGTATTAGCGTTGAAAATAGCGGGCATTTTCCGATTTGTTCGATATAGATTAAGCATATTATATTTTTCTAAGTAAAGTAGGCATTAAGAACCTCTCTAGCTTAGACTAATAAGCTCTCTTCATATTTAGAACTGAAGTCTAAGTAGATGTAACTAAGGCTAGTAGTCTAGAAGCTAGTTCTATATTTGCTATTTAAGGATATGTGGTTTTTAGTTATTTTCATGTGACTGTTTTGTTAGTGTCAAGATTTTTAAAATTCAGTATGTACAGACGCCAGCACATCAAGCTACCCGAAACTGTCAAATTTTCCCAATCAACTTTGAACCTTATGCTTTAGCGATAAAGTTTCAAATCTACTAAAGAAATTTGACAGTTTGTAGTAGCTTCATGTGCTGGCGTCCTGTGCGTAATAACGTAACCAGTGGACAAAAGGTTTAGGATATCAGAAGGCCAATTCCCGTTATTAAAAACGTTCAAAATCTAGTCGCAATCTCATCTCAGTGACAATCAATGTCAAAAACTTGTCAAAAATGTAGGGAAATTAGAGGTATTTTTGACAGATTGAGACTGAGATCAGAGGGGCAATTCTCGTAATTTTAAGAACGTTCACAGTTCGATCTCAGTCTCAATCTGTCAAAAATACCTCTAATTTCCCTACATTTTGACAAATTTTTGACATTTGTTTGTCGCCGACATGACACTGCGACTAGATTTAGAACGTTTTAAATTACGAGAATTGGCCTTCAGACTGTGAACGTTCTTAAAATTGCGAGAGTTGCCCCTCAGATGCAAATGTGGACCTACCTTCAAACTCAATCAACTCACCCTATCACAGTCCACTGCTGGAAATAGACCTCTCCCAGGCTGCGCCACAACACCTTGTCGACCGCCTTCCTCATCCAGTTCATTCCAGCCGCTTTCTCTAGGTCGTCCATCCATCTAGCTGGGGGACGTCCTACACTACGCTTGCCGATACGCGGTCTCCACTCATGGACTCGTCTGCTCCACCAGCCATCGATCCTTCGACAAACATGGCCAGCCCACTGCCACTTCAGTTTGCTCATTCTGCAAGCTATGTCGATAACTCCGGTTCTTTTCCGGACAATTTTCCGGACCTGCAAACTACTAAAGAATTACCTAACTAAGACTTAGACCAGTGCTGTAAGTCTTAGGAAACCCTTACCTACTTTCCAAAGCAAATCTTTAGAATGCATTTCAACATATATTTATTTACGTTTCCTAAGAATTTCCAATAGGTGTGCTGCGATCGTTAAAAGTTTTCTCGGCGACTTTATGGTTGGCCGACTAGTTATAGCCGTGGAAGTCGCTCGCAGTAAAGTGTGAATAGTACCCAACGTTCTCGAGACCTTTGAGATGTTACGGTAAAAGATTAGGGGTGATATAGACGCTGAAGTATTATTATAGTGGGGCGAGAAAGAGCTGATTGTCACTTGTTCAAAATCATTTGGGGTAAAATGGTTAGCGGTTGATTTTTGTCGAATGAGTTGCTGAAATAATCTGTAGTGTTAGGCGGCCATGAATTGAATTCGCCCTGAATCAAATAGCTGGAAGCCATGTGGGAAACTGTGCCTAACAGTGGGATGATGCAGACTGACAGTTATCAGTAACCAGTACGTAGGTAACCTGTGAGTAGGTACAGCCGCCAGCGCTTCAAGCTACCCGAAACTGTAGAATTTTCCCAATCAACTTTGAACCTAATTCTTTAGCAATAAAGTTGAAAATATATTATAGAAATTTTACAGATTGTAGAACTTGTGTCGCGTTGATGTGGTGGCCTCGTTGGTCTTGCATGAGGTCCTAGGTTATTATTATTTATTTATTCCCAGGTCAGGCAATGGGTTATTGGCTTTTTTTGGGTTATGGGTTATTGGATATTTCAGTAGGAGCCTGGAGTCTAGATTAGTATGCGGTTGATGGCAATAGGCTCGCCTCTTATTACATGAGATGATGGGACTTAAACATAACTGGCGAAATGTCGGTGTACAATAGGTACACACGCCAGCACATCAAGCTACTACAATCTGTCAAATTTCTATAATATATTTTCAACTTTATTGCTAAAGAATTAGGTTCAAAGTTGATTGGGAAAATTCTACAGTTTCGGGTAGCTTGAAGCGCTGGCGGCTGTACACACCTGCCTAAACCTTCGGGGAATATAGGACTGGTACAATTTTCTACATCTTTAGCGACGTGAAGCTACATAGGTAAGTCTAGCATCCTAACAGTGTCCATCAAAAGTCGGTAATAAAATAAAAGCACCGGTGCACAGAACGTGGATTGCATTCAATGAACTTACAAGTAACTCAACATTTTCCATTCTATCTCTAAAAATACAATACTTACATTCTATCTTTATTTTTAGATATATTTTAATGTCGAATATGGAGTGGAGAAGCGAAATAAATATATATTTGCATATCCTTGGGTTGTACAGTCAACAGTAAAAGTAGATGATGAAAACCAGTAATTCAATACTATGAACGGAGTTCGCGTCAGAACTGTGTGGCGTCGAAGTAGTAAATGTTTGGTATAATTTACAATCACATACTTTTAAATCACTTCGACGCCACACAGTTCTGACGCGAACACCGTTCATTAGTATCGAATTTCTGATTTTCATCATCTACTTTTGCTGTTGACTGTACTGCTGGTGTTGCACACGCAACAAAGCTTGCACTTGCTTTGATATAGCGCTTTGTAGTTGCCGAACATAGGTAGATATTCAAATTACATTATTATATGATATGTTACTCTATTTCATATTTAAAGACTTATTATAGCTATTTTCACCTACCACCTCCGGGTAAAGGGGATTTAAATTTTTTATATGGAAGCCTGGCATACCGACGAAAATGGCAGCCTCGCATGAAACATACTTTAAAAATTGATAGCTGATTTCGAGGCAAACAGAAAATATAACAGAACCGAACCCCTTAAAGCGTCACGATTCCGAGATATTAACGTTCAAAGTTGATTACGTCACATCTATATTTTTTGAATTAGCATACATCTTGCTGCATACTCGTATATGTTTGAAATAGGTAATCACTCTTAATAATCACCCATAACACTACTGTCAATTTGGTCAACTCGAGAACTCACGCTTTACTTCTCGTAAGTCGGGTCAGTTACGTCTGGGCCACCACATATTTAAATTAAATTATCACAACATGTTTTTGGACCTGTCTTCAAACGTCAGCATCGTCACAGGAGATGTTTCATTGAATGGTTCCCTTTATGTCGAGTCCCTTTACGTCGAGTCTGGAGTCTATTGTTTTTGCAAAATATTGCTATTTTACGCTTTCTATTACCGTTACGTCGAGGATGGAGTCAGGAATATAAATTAAAAGCCATTATCATTAAACTCTATAGCACTCGATTCGCACTTGCTTTTGAGGCGCCGCGCGCCGTGAGCATTAGCATTTTGTCCTATTTCTTATTAAAACATAGCACAAAACACACTGAATGACCCCATTATTCAAAACAATACGAAAGCTTTCACAGGTAGTAAAATACACGTACATTAAGTGCCCCTAAGGCTAGCATCCCCGATAGCATACGAATTAGTTGCCAAACGCAAAATAATGATTGCAAAGTTCTCGAGGTATGAAATAAAGCGGTCCTGTGTTCACCCCGACCCAGAACCCGTAACTTTAGGGGTGAGAGGGGGGGGAGGTAACCCCACAACTTTAAGCATTCACCTCGGGTCTTTGTGACCCAACTTTTGATCCGCTACCGTTTTTAACTATGCTTTTCTATGGAGCTATTGTGAGCACATTTAAAGGTTTTTGTATGGTTTCCTTTTTTCTGTCTATTTCGTTACCTACTTGTAGCGTAGATACTTATGTAGATTAATGGCCGCTGTAATAATAATCCATTTATGTCAGGTGATGCAGGCGCCAGGCCCATAGATACAGGACCAGTCTGACACTCCCTTCTGCTCCACCCAGAGCGGGAGGGGTCATTTGATGATTTCCCATCCTCATAAAAAAAAGATTTTGACCGGTATATGTATGTATGTTCATCGTCCCCCATAACTTCTAAGCTGCTTGTCATAATTTGACAAATGAGGTATCGTTGGAAGCGTCTTGATTGTCCGCTGGTTATAGGTTATGTGACGTCACATTAAATTTAACATGGCGCCCTCTAGCGGACAAAAAGACATGACCTAAAAAAAACATTTTTTAAATTGTAAAACGAACTACTTATTATGCACGAAGTGATGACTGTGTCGACGTCGTGTTGCGCTGCGTGGTGTCGCGTAACCTTCCACAAAAACCGAATGGACCGTAATGGTAACTATATTTGAGGAAAACTGCCTCATTGCTCTAGTGATCTCAAGCGCTCCCGGGTGTGATTTTCAGGTTTGACAAAGTTTTATTGGGTTTTTCCGTTATGAATTTGTCAGTAACAGCCCAAAGTCTGGATACGTGCCCGGTTGATGGTAATAGGCTGGCCACCTGGGGCCCCATGAGGCTTTATTTATTTATTTATATATACTTTATTGTACAGACGCCAGCAGGTCAACCTACCCCAATCTGTCAAATTTCTTTGATAGATTTTCAACTTTACCACAAACGAATAAGGTTCATATTGAATTGGGAAAATCTGACAGATTGGGGTAGCTTGATGTGCTGGCCTCTGTACACCACAAAAATACAACAAGTAAAGATACATCAAACACTACAAAATAAACAATGGGCGGCCTTATCGCTTTCTGCGATCTCTTCCAGGCAACCTTAGGATGGACAGTGATTTTCCTGGACATAAAATGGGGCTGTCGTTGGTGCAAATATTATGTATACAATACAATAAAATATAGACACAGATATATACATATCCAAAATTATAGATACATAAATACCTACATACTAAATATATAGGCAACGAAAATAAAAGAAGACAGTAGATGATTGCAGTTAAGACAACAATATCACAAAGACAAGTAGTGTTCCTTTACGAGTCTTTTGAACACATGTAACGACTGCGCGCGTTTTATTTCAACTGGCAATGCATTCCACAAACGAGCGGCCTGGACAGTAAAAAAATTATCAAGGAAGCTTGTGGAATGCATAGGCATTTTGAGCTTCAAGTTATCTGATGACCTTAAAAATTTCGTATGGGAGTCACAAAGAAACTGGAAACGCTTCTTGAGATAGAGTGGGGTGGAAGGGGAAAAGAGCACATTGTACAAGAGGGAAAGATATGAACTTTAACATAAATTTGGGTGTAAGGCAGATACACCTCTGTTAAACTCAAACTCAATGCATTTATTTCAATTAAACCATTTACAGGCACTTTTGAATTGTCAAAATTAAATACTCGGTCAGTTAGAAAGTTGAAGCTAGTTGCCCATTCCAAAACGTAGATATCTTGAAGAAGAACGTGCAAGAAACTCCAAGGACACTCTTTTAAATCAAGATATTACAAAATCATGGGTAAATTATTTTTGTTGCTGCTATGTGAGAACAATAAAAAAAACACAAATGAAGAAACAATTCAAAATCTATCTATATATATAAAAATGAAACCCGGTTTCCGTTGTCACGACATAACATGAAAACGGCTTGACCGATTTGGCTGATTTTTTTTTGTAGTTTTCTAATACTCTGTACAAGGTTTTTACGGAAAAAAATATAAAGAAAATCATTCCATTTCATTTTTTTTTCATTTTTTTTTTTCGTTTTTTTTTTTTACAAAGGATTCATTTTTATATGGAGGATATTATAGATTCCAGTTCAAATTGAATAGGTACTCAGCCGGGTATAGCCGGGTCAGCTAGTATAAGATAAAAAATAAGCCCTGGCAGTTAAGAGATGACCAGTCTTGACCGACGGCACTCGTTCACGAACATGACGCATGGATCAGCACCATCAAGCTCAACCATTTTGTAGAGAACCGAATGATCCAACACACGCGTCACCATCAGTGAGACATTTAACCTCCTTCAGAAAATACAGGCGTGATGTTTCATGTTCTATGACTGTTTCGTTACTTGTTGAGCGTAGCTAACTACTTAATATAAAATGGCGGCTATAATGGTGAATATATTTGAGTAAGTGCCAGTTTATACCAAATGTGACGGTATTCATTGCTGCTGCAGGGATATATTACCCGATAATACTTCTTTTATCGTCGAATAAATGTTTTGTTCTCGGCTACAAGTTTCTTTTTGTTTTTCAGCAGAGGCCATGGATCTGAGAAAGCCTTAGACCATTTAATGTATTATGAAGCTCACATGTTTGTTTTTGTTCCTTAATTTTTCGTCCATTTTGAAGTTATCCGTTGTTGTGCAGTAACCTCGTTAAAATTACAGAACAATTCAAAAGGTTTTATTTTTAGAGAAATCCGGGATTAGAAAAGCTTAAACTAAGCCCGTCAATTTGTGGTGACACTTCAGAATACCTATTTTTAAAATAGGTAGGTATAGGTAAACCATAATATAATTATTGTAAATAAGAATTTAACCGTGTTTGGGCGAGGTCTACGTTATAAACAGAGTTTCATCTCTCTTCTAGCATCTATTCGTTTATCTAGCTATGCATTCTGTTGCCACCAAACCACTCGATTGCAGACACCGACACCCATGTATCTATAAGTATAGACTAGACATCGCAAGGAATGTTTGGCATCCGATGTATGCACGTAGTACTGGTATTTCAGAGCGAAAGTGATATCGATATTACCTTATAATAGTATCCATGTGGAATTTGCACACCTTCGACAATAAACCGACACAGATAGGTTTTGCTTTTATTTTTTTTTATTAGGATCTCCAACAAAGAATACACCTTACATGCTATAATATAATGGACAAGAACAAAAATCTATGTGCTCCCTCAATTATAGGAGACCACATCATGCAATAAAAACGATAAAACAAATAACATTCTCTCACACTTTAGAGAGTAGGCAGTATCTAGTGGTCCAGTGGTAACGGGTGTGACTTATGAGCTGAAGATCGTGAGATCGATCACAAGCAGGCACTTTACTTTGTGTAAATTGTTTCGCATCACCACTGCTTTCAAAATGGTGAAGGAAAATATCGTGAGGAAACCAACATATCCTAGAACCAAACCAACCCGCACTGGGCCCGCGTGGTACATTGCAGCCGACTCCCTCTCATAGAGAGGAGGCCTGTATCCCAGCAGTGGGAATAATATAGGCTGATTATGCTTATACTTAGGCACACTGTTGTAACACAAAAAACCCCGTTACAGTGGGAACAATATTAGCCAGTCTGCGAGGTAGCAGTAGGGGTCGATTGATAGGTATGATGTGTCGGACGTAAGTAGGTAATGTAGGCACAGACGCCAGCACATCAAGCTACCCGAAACTGTCAAATTTTCCCAATCAACATTGAACCTTAGGTTTTAGCGTTAAAGTTGAAAATCTATTACAGAAATTTGACAGATTGTAGTAGCTTGATGTGCTGGCGTCTGTACCTAATCTAGTATCTAGTATAATAGTAATATTAGGTATCGGCACTCGTGACTGCTATTTCATTGAAGTACAAAAATAAAAGCCACATTAGTAGGTACACTATAATATCATAACAGTACTGAACGTAAGAGATTTTGTGAAATAAATTGAGTATTTATCCTACTGCGAAAACCCATTTAATAAAAATCTTTGTAATTCATTCACAGGCAGACAACGTACAGCTTTAACAGCTTTGTCTAGAAGCGAGAAACTTTGTACAAGCGTTAGTTTTATAACGAATTTGAGCACAAGGAAGATTTTATGAAAATTCACCTGTATATTTATTTACAAAAGGTGTCAAATATGGGATGAAAGTTTGTAAGGCAGTTCGTAATTTTTGCCGATAGAAAATCCCGTAGAGCACAAGTCATACAAATAAAGAAAATGTCAATAAATTCTGCCAACCAGACAGAACAATGCCGTCACTAACTCCACTTAAAGCCAGAACTCCTTACCATCAAAAGCGAACGACAGTTTAAAAACTCCATAATTGTCTCAAGACGTCCCGAAGCAGTCGTCATCAATCCATTAGGCACAAGTGTTCCTGTGCAGACGACAATTTGACTATTATGTGAGTGAATGAGAAACTACTGCGACGATGTGCACTCGAGCGAATGATTCGGGAGCACTCTCGTTAACGACGCGATTGTCGGGAGTGAGCAAGTTTTAAGGTGAGGAGGCTGGGTCAGCTAGGTTGGCTGCCGTTCGTTCCTAGTTGTGAAATAGGGGAAGGTTATTTTTAGTTTCATTGTGTTACAGTGTACGAAGTTATTCGTGTTGGTAGTTGAAATTTACGACTGACAGCGCAAGATGGCGTTGTGGCAATTTTTGCGGCAGACCTTATTCTCTGTCTGTCTTTTCGCAATGATATTGACGAGACAGAATGTTACGAGGACTTTTCTTATAATTTTATTTTCATTGATATTTGGTAGGGTAGTTAGTGTGAAATAGGGGAAGGTTATTTTTAGTTACATTGTGTTACAGTGTACGAAGTTATTCGTGTTGGTAGTTGAAATTTACGACTGACAGCGCAAGATGGCGTTGTGGCAATTTTTGCGGCATACCTTATTCTCTGTCTGTCTTTTCGCAATGATATTGACGAGACAGAATGTTACGAGGACTTTTCTTATAATTTTATTTTCATTGATATTTGGTAGGGTAGTTAGTGTGAAATAGGGGAAGGTTATTTTTAGTTACATTTTATTACAGTGTACGAGGTTATTCATGTTAGTGATAGAAACTTACGGCAGACAGCGCAAGACCGGTCGTTATGGCAATTTTTGGGGCTCACTTTTCCCAGCAGCGGAAGTCTTTTGGAGAAATGATTATAGTGTACATCTGTCCGAATCTAACGTGGTCATTTTATCTTTGGATTTATTCTTATGTACAGGGCTACAGGTTAAGTCGACCTAGATCCTTTAAGAGATTGTAGTTTCCAACATTCCTGATTCATTTGACTATGAAACACCGTACCCCAAAGTTAACCATTTTCTAGATATTGGACTTTGAAGTTACAAAAAAATGGTTTCTTGTCTATTGACCAAATTTTTTTTTGCGTTTTGCCTCTAATATATTTGTGTTTGCGATTTTTGTGTAGTAGATAAGTTGCTTTATCATATCAAAAAACTTTAGTCTCATGTCTTGAAAACGGTTAAGTTTGGGGTGCGGTGTTTCATAGTCAAATCAGTCAGGAATGATGTAAACTACAACCTCTTAAAGGATCTAGGTCGACTTAACCTGTAGCCCTGTATATTTTATCCAGCCTTTTCGGCACTTTTCCTGTTGACAACGATGCGGACCAATTTTTTGATGCCATATGATTCTTTCCTTTTTATATACTTGTACATATATTTTTATATTTAAGATTTTATTGTAGGACTGTGCGCTTTTAAAATATGTAAATATTTTAAGAAATAACCATTCTTCTTATTGATTCTTATTGATTATTCTTATTGACATTGTAAAAGCCAATTATTTTTAAAAGAGTAACCGTGGAGTTTCTTGCCGGTTCTTCTCCATAGGAAACGACCAATTGGAACCGTGCACCTAGCTTCTGACGTTTCATAAGTGCCCTTGTAGGCTTATGTGAAATAAAATATTTTGATTTGATTTGATAAAATTGTTGTTGTATTCTTTCAGCTTGTCGACACAGGAGTCTCCCAGAAGGGTGCACTGACCTCTTACAGTTTATCACCCCAGGCAAGGTGGATTAGGGACCGTAAAACAAGCCAAGCATAGCCTTAAATTGCAAGCCTGACTTTGACGTTAGAAAGCCACGCACTATGAAATGCACCGACCATTTTGAAGATAATTTTCGCATTAACAAGATCAAGTTAGGTTTGTACGAAACTTACATAATATGTCGCCTGTAATCCTCGAAGGGTCAGACAGAGTAGTAGGTAGGTACTTATAACAGGTATTTACACCCACTTTTCACTTCTGTTTTTTTAAATCTCATGTAAGAGGAGTTAGTCTATTGCCATCAACCGGGCACAAATCCAAACTCCAAACTTCTTTTTTTATCATCTAAATATTTTTTTTTGTTTTTGATATCATCAAATGACCCCTCTCGCTCTGGGTGGAGCAGAAGGGAGTGTCAGACTCTTACTGACTAAAACCCACCCGTGTTTCTTCCTTAGCCCTTTATATTCCGGGATAGCGGTAACCCTTTCAGACAATCCCGCTGCCCCGGCAGGCTACAGCCCTTACGGGCCCCTTCCTTATGATGCTGACATATCTTTGAGGCGCGCGTGGAACACGTACGCGCCATCCGGCACGGGCCTGGTCCTGATCGGATGGTTATGCGGCTCTCGGAGTCGTCAAGCGGCTCCCGACGCCCGGAGTGTCTCCCGCGGCGGCTGGGACGTGAGGTTCTCTCCCTCAACCATCCCGCCACCTCCTTCGCTAGCATGACTGCTTCACAGAAGGAGGTGACTGCCTCCAAAACTCCAGACTGCTTCTATGAAATTCCTGATGGAAAAAACCCAATTACACTTTGCCCGACCTCAGAATCGAACCAGCGTAGCAATCAGGTTTAAATACTTTAATGAAATAATGCCTCCTACTTCCAAATTTGAATGAAAGGTAGCCAAAATTTTATTTGGCACAGTAAAGGAACACGGATACAAATACTTGCTTTCTAATGTGATCTCATATTACCCTGGGGTGCTGGACCTTTGGAAGGAGCACGAGGGGCCGAAGCCAACTCGCACAGGCCCGTCAGATGCTTTATTAATATTCGTGCACATGCCAAAAGCACAAAATTCCCAGAATTAATTTTGAAACAAGCACGACTCATCTCAATTCAGGTTTCATCAGAATTCATTTAAAGCAGCGCTCCGCTGCTCTACCTGCAATGAACTATAAACCAAGTTTTTTCCTGTCTTTATTGTCCACTGTCTAAAATTCAGACTAGATTTACGAGCACTAGAAGTCTAGGAATGTGGTTTTATGTCATTCTAAGTTAGTTAGGACAATTGGAACAAGTTGGGGTACGGTCGAGCTTTTGTTTGTGTTCTCCCGCTAGCTTTTGGCCGCAGTTTCACTCTAATTTTAGGAATACTACTAAATTTCCGCGGATATAAAGTATACTATATTTTAAAACAAAACACAGTCTACATGTGTGCAAAAACTCATCTAAATACATTGAGCCGTTAAAGCGTGATTGACTTACAAAGATACAAACAAACATTCACTTTTAAAATATTAGTAGGGTGAGGGCGTGACATGGTTGGGTCTGGATTGTGCCCTGAGGCTTTCAGCCACTGTGGTTGGAGTTAAGCTTTTTGGTTGTACACTTGGTAGAAGCGTTGGACGGTCAAATTGAATTCCAAGTTTAACTTGTTTTGTCTTAATGGGGAAATGTATTTTGTACCTACATTGTAATCAGTACAGGGCAAGTTATTAAGTTTAGTAAAAACTGAAAAAGTTGTTCGTTGTTTTTGATAAAAAGGAAGGGCATTGTCTTTTTAGAAGCAGTGGTAGCCTATTGGTCGTGACTTATAAGTTAAAAAGTTCTAACCCAGACAAGCGCTTTACTTTGAATAAACTTTAACATCACCACTGCTCTCAAAACGGTGAAAAAATAATTGTGAGGAAACCGGCTTATCCCAGAACCAAAAATTTGAAGACATGTGACATCTACCAACTCTCACTGGGTCTGCGTGCATTACGGCCCATTCCCTCTCGCCAAGAGGAGGCCTGTATCCCAGCACTGGGAACATTATAGGCTGATTATGCTACTGTCTTTTAATTTAGATTTTAATAGGGGTCCACTTTAAGGCTTTAAAATTTATGTTCATCCTTTGTTGAAAAAGAATTAAGTACAGGCACGACTTAAGGGAGAGGTAAGGACACAACTAATTCAACAAAATTAATCAAGTCCATAATTAATTATTCTAAGAGGAAAGAAGGAAGTAAAACGTTCAACATTTTCCTCAAACAAACTTATTCAAAACATTAATAAATCTCTTCTTCGAAAAAACTATCCAAGTTATCATTTGAAATATAAGTTCATTTTTAATATTAATCGTGCTATGTAATACGAGGGTGGAGTTATGAACTCGAACGCTTGGCAGCTGGCCAGCACATTACAGAAGCCGATATAGGTGTCCTGCAAGAAATTATGCAAAAAATGTGAGTAATACTCGCAAAAACCATCTTTATTTATTGTTATTGCGTTTTTTCTGCTTAACTTTTTCGGAATGGCGGAGCTCTGGAAATGGCAACACTTTTGCTTTATGGGCTTTTTATTTTTTGCTGGACTGATTGTGGATATCCACAGGTATAGTTCTTGGTACATACACCATATAGGTACCTAATTCAGAAAAGTGCATGCTAAATATGCGAGTCGGTATTGAATTTTTGAATAAGACCGCTGATTATTTTTCGCGATTACGATATTGACCCCATTGAGAAAATTGTTCAGTTTGATGGTCTTTACAACGCTCTTAAATATAACCACTCATTTCTGATATGTACATTGTGTACCGGCTGGCTAAAGTTTCCTTCACTATTATCACTATTAATAAACAGAGCACACATAATGCAATGTGAGTTACGAAATTTCCTTGTTGATGGCAAGCCGAGTCACTTTTATCACATACGATTTACCAGAGGATCCGTGATGAATATTTTTAGGGGCAAAATATGCAAAAGTATAAATATGACCTAAAGTAAAATTAGTGACGACCTTTGGCCAGCAGTGGAACAGTGCAGATTGAAAAAAGGAAATTGGCTTGCCGTAAGTGACATGTAGGTGGTTGTATAACATGTCAATTTTTAAATACTTATTAAGCTAAACCTAATTATTCAAACGCTCCTTGCTTTCTCGCAAAACAGAATATGGCCGATGGGGCAGAAAGGTTCTGGAGTGGCGACCGCGTGCCGGAAGGCGTAGCGTTGGAAGGCCCACATACTGGACCGGTGACAGCCGCAGGAATCCTCTGAATACGGGAAGCACAGAACAGGTCGAAGTGTCGATGCTTGGAGGAGGCCTATGTCCAGCAGTGGTCTTTCGGCTGAAATTATCATGATGATGAATTGTCCAGACCATCTTTATATCCTTGTGAATCTCAAGTAACTAGTTGGTATGAATATAACCACAATAACTCAAGTTAATCTGTCTCAAGTCGGTTTAATTAAGCTCTAATTAAACGAGGATTCAGATGGAAACTATTGATCATCTGCTGAATATCTTAGTTTAGGATCTAGCTAACTGCTAATCATATATATATATCTAATCTGCATTCGCGATTTATTTGCCAAAAATCTATGCTTATAATAAATCTGTAGAGAGGTCAATTCTGTACATGAAATATATTTCCAAAATAACTATCAGCGGGTGATTAGTGATCGATACTGACGCCAAAAATGCAATCAGTAAAATTTTTGTCTGTCTGTCTGTCTGTATGTTCGTTATAGAAACAAAAACCACTCGACGGATTTCAACGAAACTTGGTACAATTGTTCTTCATACTCCTGGGCAGGTTATAGTATACTTTTCATCACGCTACGATCAATAGGAGCAGAGCAGTGAAGGGAAATGTTGGGAAAACAGGATTTATTTTTAGGTGAAGTAGTAATAGGTTAGTAGTAGGTAAGTTTTGGTTAATTTATGTTCAGTTTTTTTTAAATATTAAGTAGGTAAAAGCGTAGGTACTTTTATTAATTATAGGTATAGGTATTATTAATTATAGTAGTTATAGGTATTTAGTTTTAAGTGAAGTAGGTTTTATTATATATTATTTTATATATTAGACGTAGTTATATATTTTTAGTTATTCAAGACCCAAGCGGACGCCGGCGTCCGCCCGCTATTGTCTTGAAAAACGCGTTGAATGAGAAATACGCGTTCTCAAGAATCGGCAGAGGAAAGAGCACATCGGTTAAACTCTATGAGAGTTAGTGCCTCAATTTCCGGAAGTCATTATTCCACGCGGACGAAGTCGCTGGCAAAAGCTAGTGTAAAAATAAAGTGAATATTTGTTTAACTTGAAAGAACATCAATTTGTTACATTAGTTGGAATAGACGATACATAATAATGAGAATGTTTTGCTATAATTATGTTTTACTAGCGGCCTGTCCCGGCTTCGCACGGGTGGACATTTTTTTTTCTTGCAATTTAAAAAACCTATATTAATCAGTGATAATGTAGCATTCACATGGTGAAAGAATTTTTAAAATCGGTCCAGTACTTTTTGAGTCAATTCGTTACAAACATACATACTTACAAATCTTTGCTCTTTATAATATTAGTATAGATTACGCAAATAGTAGCAGGGACATTTACGCGCAACCTGTTAATGGTTACAGGTGCATACTGAATCTATGGAGATTCAATAGTTAATTCTGAACATTTCTACGGTGATATATTTCATCCGTTTGGTTTTTTCTCACTTTCGTTCTTCAATCGACTGATCAAGTTCTCGAAGAATAAAATAAATTACAACTACAGTTCAGACGTCGAGAGAAACCGTTCCTAACACCGTCAGTGCGACAATTCTAGTAGGTAGCTATAAAGATCAAATTCGCAAAATATGTATCTATTTGTTTATATGAAACTGTCAAGTAACCAAAACGCATTCTCTCGTCGGCCACACTGCAACGTATGTTTTTATTTCAACGATTTTAATCCAGGAGAAATGAGTGACAATTATTTTCTAGCGTTCATCTACTCAAAACAGGTGAGCGAAGCCGCGGGCACAGCTAGTTGTGAATACCTTATCATGCCTGAAAAAATGTTAGCAGAATCGTATTAGGTAATACAAAAAACAAAAATTGTGATCATCAGCGTAAAAATCTAGTTACGACAACCAGATAATTTTTTTGTCTAAAATGTTGGTTAATACCTAGCTCCTTCATTGTGCGAATTTAACAATTCCACTAATCCCCTGCTGTGTGAACATACCTTTCTTGACATGACACGTTTGGAATACTGAACCATAGACACGTATTGATTTTTCGTGGCAACTTTTGGCAAGGGCATGAAGTCAGTGAACCTTGTTATTATATTCAAAAGCTGCAACCTCGTTTTAAGTTTGAACTCATTCAAAATGAAATATTATTGTTTGCCTTAGAGCCTCCTAAAGGTAGTTAATTTAACCTTTTAGCTTGGTTTCTCAGTCCGTTGCTCCTTAATTATTGTTTCTTTGTGAAAAAGAAGTCTAAGCAAAACAATGGGTTTAAAAGCGTTTATTGCGGAAAATGTAGCAATGAAACAAAAGAGAGTTAGTCTCTAATTTTAATTGGGTCTTAAGTGCGCGGGTGCTCGAATTATTTTTATATTTTCGCGTTTACACACATACATACATAAACTCACGTCTTCTTCGCATAGGGTAGGCAGAAACTGCAGAACACCACTTACTACGATTCTCACATTATTTTATAAAAACTTTTATACAAAAAAAAAACCGACTTCCAAAAAATACACTACAAAGCGAAAAACAACTTTAATTTTGGAAGTCGGTGTCGTTGGGTTCCCATTTTCGTTGTTTGCCACCGACTTCTGAAATTAAAGTTATTTTTCACGTTAGGCGGTTGTTTTAAAAAAAAAAAATTTTTTTTCACTTTTAAGTTGTACTTACCCCACACAAATTCGTATAGCACTTGCTATATAAATATCAGTGACAGGAAGTTATTATAACACCATCAATAAAAACTAAGATAGCTCAAAAACTACCCAAGCAAAGTTACTAAAATTTATATGGGATCGCCCCCGAGGCATACCCTAATCAAAATTTTCAGAAAATCACAAACATAAAAAAATATTTTTAACCGAATTGAGAACCTCCTCCTTTTTTGAAGTCGGCAAAAAATGTCAAAAACCCTTTGTTCATAAAAGTAGAGGTTAATTCGGTTTAAATGATTTTGATTAGATTCTATAAAAAAACATAAAACAAAACACTTTTTGAAATATTGGTTTTGTTACTCGATTTAAATAAATAAGTTTGATCATCAAAGAGTATAAAAATAAAGTTTGCATTATTCATCAATGAAGGATTGGATCTTATATCGAATAATATTATTGTAACGTGGCAACACTACCAAGCAGTAGGCGTGGCCATCGTTCGCGTCATCGAGTCGCAGGAGGTGGCAAGATGATAAAACGGGCGGCAAGTGAAGATTCTCCCCTTTTCTACCTGGACGGTCGGAGCGTACGGTTGTGCTAGGATTTAGGAACTATTTCTCGTTATACTTTTAATCAGTTGTGCTTGTAATTATTTAATTATTAAAATATAGAAGTGTTGTGTACATTTTGTGCATTTTTTTTATTTAATTCTACTTCTGATCGATAATATCAGAAGTGGGATAGAGCCTCATTTGCCTACCCGCTTTTGTTATTTATTCCTGATCGACATTATATTAAGAAAATAAGTAATAAGTGTCTTGTTGATTTTAAAAATCATTTTATAGTAGTTTCCATTTCATCAATTGTTTAGTTTAGTAAGGTCACATAATGTCTGAACAAAAATCTCGCTCTCGTAAACGCAAGCGTGATTCGAGCAAGGATGCGCTGGATGCTATTCTTGCCAGATTAAATACACTTGAGGAACGTTTTACTACGCCGCCGCCGTCCAGGTTTCCTTTACAGGTTCCATCGACATCGCCGCAACCGGTCCTACCCGCATTAGCAAATAGTGCAGTCACAGACGATGTGCGCGATGACGACTCGACAGCGGGTCACGTACCACCCTCAATATCTCGGGAAAGTACCTCAACAGGCGGAGATGCAACTGGCAGAATCGTGGAAGCCATCACTTCATTGGTCAAAGTAAGGTCTAATAATTATTTTATTTCAAATTTTGACCCAGATGTTCACAATATAGACGTTTGGTGCGAGGAAGTAGATAGGGCTAAAGAAATGAACGGATGGGACGATAATGAGTGTTTGTCGCGAATCGGAAACTGTTTAAAGGGAGACGCGCGTGTGTGGCTGAACGAATGGTCCAGCACCGATCGTTCATGGACTTCATTCAAAAGGGAATTTAAAACATTGTGCCCGCGAACCGTCGATATTGCGACCATCCTTTACGAAGTGATGACCAAAGATTCCAAAAGTTATGCTACTTATGCCGAATATGCTAGGCGTTCGTTATTGAGGTTGGGACTAGTTAAAGGATTGTCGGACGAGTTAATTGTTGCCATAGTGTTAAGGGGCATTACTGATCCTCATATCAAGGCCGCAGCCACTAATGCTAAATTACAACCCGGTGATCTAGTACAATTTCTGTCGATGTATGTAAAACCAAAAAATGATTTTCGGTCTACCCGCGATATTTCTCGTCTATCACGTCTTGGCTCTAGTTCTTCCACCGTTCGACATAATGAAAATAAGAAAGGTGTTAGCGACTTAAAATGTCATTTTTGCGGAAAGATTGGACACAAACGTATAGACTGTAATAGTGCTAAGAGAGCGCGGTCTAACAACGGATCAGGGTCAAAATCATCTGAAAAACAGACGTTCTCGCCTTAGACGAAAACATGTTCGTTTTGTAAAAAAATTGGCCACGTCGTCAATGATTGTTTTGCCAAACAGCGTTCCGAATCAACCAACCTTAATTCGCATAGTGTCAATTTTTGTAGAAAATCCGATGATATTGCCTCGAAATCAACGACAGATGTTACAAGTGCTGTGATCGAAGGGATACCGGTAGATGTGTTAGTGGATAGTGGTTCTTGTATATCACTCGTATCGAAGTCCTTGTTGAAATATTTTAAGGCTAATCAGAAACCGACCTATCGTGTTTTACGGGGTATAGGAAGTCAGCTTGTCGAATGTACTTCATACGTGACACTGATTATTGAACTACCCCACATGTCTATCGAAGCTGATCTTTACGTAGTTCCACCTAGTTGCATTAGCACATCGGTTATAATAGGTACCGATATATTGAATCGCGCGGGTGTCACGTATATCCGAAGGAACGGTGTCCAGTTGTTAACGCGTTCAGATATATCTGTATCTGTGAACAATATCACTGATAATAGTAAAGTTAACACGCCTCTTGAAGGTGAAGAAAAGGAATTACTTTTGTCGGTTATACGTGATTTTTCAAATTACTTTATATCGGGCACGGCTATGTCTACAGTTACGTCAGGTAGCATGAAAATAGAAGTTTCTAATGCTGAACCAGTGTGTTACAGACCGTATAAATTGTCGTATGATGAGAGACTTCGCGTTCGCAATATTATTAACGATTTAATGAGCAAAGGTATTATTCGGGAATCTGAATCTCCATACGCAAGCCCCGTGATATTAGTAAAAAAAAAAGACGGCACAGATCGAATGTGCGTAGATTATAGGGTCTTGAATTCGCGTACTGTTAAAAATAAATTTCCTTTGCCCCTCATAGAGGATCACATTGATAGGTTAGGATCAAGTAAATTCTTTACGAGTTTAGACATGGCAACAGGATTCCACCAAATTCGTATGGAGGAAGATTCAATCGCCAAAACCGCTTTCGTAACCCCAGAAGGTCACTTTGAATATGTAAAGATGCCATACGGTCTTACCAATGCACCAGTTGTATATCAGAAGATCATTTCAAAAACTCTCAAGCCGTTTATTGATTCGGGAAAGGTTCTAGTATACATCGATGATGTTCTTCTAATGTCGAACACGGTACGCGAAGGGTTAGTTTTATTGCGACAAGTCCTAGAAACTCTTACTTCGTCAGGGTTCTCGATAAATTTAAAGAAATGTACTTTCCTCAGCACTGAAATAGAATATCTTGGGAGGGTTATCCATAATGGTCAGGTTAGGCCGAGCACGCGGAAAGTATAAGCCCTAGTCGAGTCAAAAAAACCTAGTAATGTTAAACAAATCCGGCAATTCCTTGGCCTTGCGGGATATTTTAGAAGGTACATTCCAAACTACGCTCGACGAACAGCATGTATTTCACGCCTAACAAAAAGGAATATTCCGTTTGAGTGGGGAATTGAACAAGACAATGCCCGTAAGTACATTATCGATTGTTTAACAAACGAACCTGTTCTCGCTATTTACGATCCCCAATTAGCGACTGAAGTACATACCGATGCAAGCGCAATCGGTTATGGCGCAGTCTTGATACAGATTCATGAGGGAGGACTTAGGCGTGCCGTAGCGTATTTTAGCAAGTCAATTCAGGGCGCGGAGTCTAAATACCACTCGTACGAATTAGAAACGTTGGCTGTGGTAAAGGCCCTCCAAAACTTTAGAAAGTACTTGTTAGGAATTTCTTTCAAGATCGTTACGGACTGTAATGCTTTAAAGTTAACTGAGCAAAAAAAAGATTTGCTTCCACGTGTAGCTAGGTGGTGGCTCATCATGCAAGACTTTCAGTATACTTTTGAATATCGGAAAGGGTCTTTAATGTCTCATGCTGACTATTTAAGTAGAAACCCTATTGATGTATGTCATATTCAAAACCCCAAAAATTGGGCTAAGTTAGCTCAATCCGCAGATGAGGAGACACTTAAACTAATCGATAAACTCAATAATGGTCAACTAGACTCTACCCGATACGTCTTAAAGAATGATCTCTTATATGTTAAGTACTCTCCCAGTGGCGAAGAATCTCGCTTATTATGTTATATTCCTAAGGGGTACAGATTGAGTTTACTTCATGTATTTCATGATGACCAAGATCATATTGGGTATGATAAGACGGTAGAACTTATTTTGCGCCATTTCTGGTTTCCTGGTTTACGATTATTTGTTAGAAAATACCTCAAACACTGTATTGTGTGCCTTTCTCACAAACGAGTGCCACGTGCACCCCATCAACCCATAGAATCATGGTCTAAACCAGACGCTCCATTCTCCATTATACACATGGATGTACTTGGTCCCCTGCCAGAATCTCAAGGCTATAAGTACGTATTAATTATAATTGATGCTTTTACAAAGTATTGTCTTTTGTACTCTCTCCATCGCCAAGACACCAACGAGTTGAAACGAGCCTTTACGGATGCGATTTCATTATTTGGTTCTCCTAGACTTCTAGTCACGGATCGAGGGCGGGTGTTTGAGAGCGTTGCTTTTCAAGACATGGTCAGGTCTTTTGGCAGTGACGTTCATTTCATTACGCCAGGCATGCATCATGAAAATGGGCAGGCTGAGCGTTATTGTCGAACTCTGCTAAATCTGCTTCGCATCGAAGTTAACCATAAAGGTCAGGATTGGTCAGATGTGCTGTGGAAAACCCAACTTATTTTAAATAGTACGAAACACAGTACGACCGATATGTCCCCCCTCCAACTACTTATTGGAAGTGACTCTTCCACTCCTATCATACGTGCTCTTGTCCGAGATGTTGCGATCAATATCGCTACTCCAAACCGTGAAGCGACTATGGTGCTGCGGAGACAACGTGTTTCGTCTCTACTATCAAGTAACCAGCAAAAGCAAGACGATTATGTGAACAAAGGTCGCAAATCACCTCGTGTGTTTAATGTTAACGATAGGGTGTTTGTTATTAAGACTTCACGGCTGTGGGAAAATTAGATTCCTGCATGCGTGGGCCCTACAAGGTGATGAAACAACTTCCACATCATCGGTATGCACTGGAGCTATTGGTTGGTTCGTACGGAAAGCGTCTGTACGCTTTCCGTACTGAGGCTGCAGCTGAAAACATGGTAGCATGGGCAGGAGAGTGGACTCCCGAGACTTGCGCAGCATTTTTTGATAGTAAGTTACCAATACTGATCATTTTATATTTTACTGTTGATTACTCATTGGAGTACTTCCATATTTTTATTCACGTTGACATGGAGATGTGTTCTCTGTCACGGCAGATGGATTACTCATTGGAGTACTTCCATATTTTTATTCACGTTGACATGGAGATGTGTTCTCTGTCACGGCAGATGGATTACTCATTGGAGTACTTCCATATTTTTATTCACGTTGACATGGAGATGTGTTCTCTGTCACGGCAGATGGATTACTCATTGGAGTACTTCCATATTTTTATTCACGTTGACATGGAGATGTGTTCTCTGTCACGGCAGATGGATTACTCATTGGAGTACTTCCATATTATTATTCACGTTGACATGGAGATGTGTTCTCTGTCACGGCAGATGGATTACTCATTTAGAGTACTTCCATATTATTATTCACGTTGACATCGAGATGTGTTCTCTGTCACGGTTAATGAATTGCTTAATTGAAGTAATTTCTATGTTCACTTGTGGTATCGAGTGTGATTCTCTACCACGGCGGTTTAGTAAAAATGAATTGGGGCCCTCAAGAGATTGACCTGTATGAACGAATTTGAACGATTTGCGTAAGAAATGATTAAAACGATATGATGTATGAATAAAGTATGACATATTTTTGAAAGGAGTATGTTTGTTAAAGGATAAACAAATTCTAATTAGCCCAATGTATTTGTGAATTTCAGCGGAGTCGGGCGACTCGTTGCAAGATGCATCGGTGGAGCCTTTGGCGGGGACAAGCTGCGAAGACATTGGCGTTGCGGACGAGGACGACCGCCCGTCAGGAGAGGCCGTGTAACGTGGCAACACTACCAAGCAGTAGGCGTGGCCATCGTTCGCGTCATCGAGTCGCAGGAGGTGGCAAGATGATAAAACGGGCGGCACGTGAAGATTCTCCCCTTTTCTACCTGGACGGTCGGAGCGTACGGTTGTGCTAGGATTTAGGAACTATTTCTCGTTATACTTTTAATCAATTGTGCTTGTAATTATTTAATTATTAAAATATAGAAGTGTTGTGTACATTTTGTGCATTTTTTTTATTTAATTCTACTTCTGATCGATAATATTATAATAATTTTATACAAAATATTATATTTTAATTTCAATGAAAATGTAAAACAGTGTTATTCTGCGTGTCTGTGTTCACCTAATTAAAATAATTTATCTAACACGTACCAAATAAGACAATATTGTGTTGAACAGTATACTGCTGGACACATGCGTCTCGCATGCCATTTCTCAATCTTTGGCTTCCAGCCACCCTGTGAATGTAGTCGCTCCACCTAGCCCGACGGCCCTCTCCTTTGCTCGCCCATTCGCGGTCTTCACTCGAAAACGTCTACACCAACTGTCAAGCAGTTCTTTTAAAGTCAAAACTTCTTTAGGCGCACTTTGCGCTTTCACGTCACGGTCGGGTCGGTGACGCTGAATCGAGTATACTCGGGTCCAATCGGTCTATGACAGGAATCGCGTATATTCGGCGCTTCTTCTTAGCGTGTCAATGGCAATCTAAATGGACTCGGCCAAGAATTCGGCCACGTGTTTGGCGTCATACAGCATACTAGTATGCTAGTAGTAAAACTCATGTCACTATGTTTTACAATTATTTATTTAAACAACCCAATGTTAGACCGCCAAACTAATACACCTTGCACCCTCCGCCGTACGGCCGTGCAGATTAAAAATTCCCGCGTTCGCCAAGTGTTGTCAACTCATCATATCGATTCTAACGATTCCTCAAATCGATTATACTTAGGTACCGTTATTCGGTTTATTTAATTTTATATTTGATTAAAATGCTTTTTAATTGCTATTATAAATCATAAACCTTACACTAGCGTAACATCGCCATCAGTACTTTGCGCAGAATCGAGTATACTCGGCTCCAATCCGTCAGAAGCACACAACCTCTTTATTTTCAATGTATACAGGTAAGTTCTTTTCATGTTGAACATACAGTCTATTATTTACATAAACAGGTTAATGTTTGTAAGCGATTCAGATATAAATAAATACAGATGCGTTACCTTCATTGCATGCTTTTGTTTGAGCTAACCTAAGTACAATGTAAACTGAATTACAGGCACGCTATGTTTACGATACGAACGTTTTTATTTGTTTGAACGAACAGGAATATAAACAAAGTACTAGTTTAAATTGTAGCTCAAGTTAAAGTCTAGGAGTACTCTATTGGCTATTTAGAACTTTAGTAATAATAGAGCTCTTTGTAAAGGCGCCCTTCCGTCCGGGGAAGAAGTATTTATTGATCTGTACTATGAATTAAAAGAAGTTTCGTATTACCCAGTAACTGGGTTGTGGAGGTCAGATAGGCAGTCAGTCCATGTAAAATACTGGCACTCCGCTGCATCCGGTTAGACTGAAAGCCGGCTCCAACATACTTGGGAAAAGGCTAGGCAGATGATGATGATGATGACTATGAGTTAAGTATATCTAAGCTGAAGAGTTTGTAGTCGGATTTGAAAAATTATATATTCTATATATTAGGCTACTTAGAATTACGCTATGACCCTAAGAAATCGAACAAAAAGAAAAAAAGTCAGAAAGAACGACAAGCGAAAACGAAGTTATAGCATGAGCAGATTATGCTATGCGATGGGGTGGGTCGGGGATTAAGAAATTTCACTCGGATGAATTCGCGGGCAGAAGTTAATTATTAAATTATGATAAACTAGCTGCGCCCCGCGGTTTCACCCGCGTAAATTTTGATTCCATGGGAATATCGGGATAAAAAGTATCCTATGTGTTATTTTGATGTATAAACTATATTACTATAAAGTTTCATCAAAATCCGTTCAGTAGTTTTTGCGTGAAAGAGTCCTCACAAACTTTCGCATTTATAATATTAGTAGGATAGGAAGTAGGAAGTAGGATTAGTAGGATATTAATCCATCATGTTCCTATTTCTGACGTGGCTCGTCAACCCAAACATTGAGGTGCCACCTTTATGTTCATATAACTTTTGAAGTTTTATACTACAAAATCGAAGATCGATCCTACAAAATATTTAAAGTTACTACTAAATAAGTATATTAATTTAATTAAGATATGAAAAACAGCTCCTCAATCCTTACGGACATTTTAAATTTAGTGCAGAAAATTATCTATTAATACAAATTAAGTTATTCCTATCACTCTGTCTTCTCACAGAACCGCAAACATGCTAACATTATCATCTTCCATTCATGAAAAAATCAGTCCAATCCAGGCTTGGTCTCCATGAGCACGTTGAGCATCGTCAACATACACGGTATCGAGGAGGTAGATCGAGCTACAGTACGACGAAATGGGACGTTACTTAGTTGATGGTGGCGATTTTAATTATTAGAAACAAATAATTTGACACAGCTCCGCACGCAAATCGACGCATCGCTATGACCATGAATCATTTAACAAGCTTATGTTATTAGGGCAACAACTCTCCTAACTTTAAGTGAATTAAAATTCAAGTAACCTAAATGAAACGTTATTAGGGAATATATATGGGTAGTATCCAAATACACGCTTGTTTAGAGTGTGAATATACAGCACATTTATATTACAACAGAATAGTTTAAGTACTCTTTATTAAGTACACTACAAATATTACCGATATTAGAAGGTATATTAGAAAATTTACAAGGGGTGACACAATGTCTATAAAAAATCACTTTTAGTGATAAAACCACCCCGTCTTATCACTAGAAGCTATTTTTATAGACAAAGTTTGTGTGGATTAAGGGATAAAGGAGAGACAATACTGCAGGTAGTCTGTGGTCTGTGTTTGTGTCTGTGTCATTTACATATCTATATTATATAAAAATGAATTGTTGTTCGTTAGTCTCGCTAAAACTCGAGAACGGCTGTACGGATTTATCTTATCTTGGTCTTGAAATGTTCATGGACGTCTAGGGAAGGTTTAAAAGGTGAGAAAAATCGAATGATTCCCGGGAAAACCCTAAAAACAGCCCTTTTCTATTTCCCATACAAACGTTTTCTAAATAAAATGTAGAGTCAATTGTCTTTTATTTATCGATTGAGGCAGTACGAAGTCTGCCGGGTCAGCTAGTGTACAATAAATGTATACAATAATAGCCATAAAACCAGTGTACAGAACATAGAAATGATATATCGATTTCGATAGACCATGGACGAAATATTTTATTCAAGTTAAGCCGATTGAGTCACACGCTTAGCCACATCATCAAACGATTCGTCAGACTTCCTGCAACCCAATGAGAATACATAAATAATCAGTTCTGCTGAAGCTTTCAGTATGAAATATCTAACTCACCTCCACAACCTCAGCGAAATAAAGTTAACTATATTACAGTTGTGAGTCACGGTAATTCAATAGAGGTTTTCAAACGAATTACTCCATGATACGGCTGTTTCCGAGAACTAACTTCGTAATACTGTGACTCAACGCTATTGTGTTGCGACAAAGAGCTTTGAGCTTCAGAAATGTAGGTATAGAGGTGGCTAAGGTACGGTCAGATACAACAGTCGATGATCATTTTAAAATTTAGTTTTTTTTATTTCATAGAACTTAATATGGGGTATCCTTAGGATAGCATGCTACAAAAAAGAGAAGGCATATACATAGCATTAAGTGGAGCTGTTATTCCATAATTTCAGCCAAAAAACGTCCACTGCTGGACATAGATAGGCCTCCCCCAAGCCTTATCCCGCCACTTCCACCGATTCTGTGCTTTTCTCATCCAGCGAATCCCTGCGGCCTTTACCAGGTCATCGGTTCATCTTGAGGGAAGCCTGCCAACGCTTCGTCTTCCGGCACACGGTTGCCACTCCCGAACTTTTTGGCCCCATCGGCCATCTATTCTGCGAGTAAGTGCCCTGCCCACTACCACTAAAGTTAGGCAATTCTTCGGGCTATGTCGGTTACCTTCGTTCTCCTTCGGATCTCTTCATTTCTGATTCGATATTGTAGGGAAACTCCAAGCATAGCCTTGTCCATTATCCTTTGGGTGACTTTTAGGCATCTAATGTGGCCAATTGTGAGCGACCACGTTTCAGTGCCATAGGTCATCACGCTGCTATTATTTAGCCGGGGTAAAGTGTTATTATACTTTAATTGTAGGATTTATTCAGAAGCAGCCCTATGTCCGAATTTGTTCCCAGTGAACAATGACAATAGGCTCTTCTTCTATTATGAGAGACTAATATTTCTTTATAATAATAATAATATAATTCATTTATTAGACATCAGAGGTCCAAGGGTTAGTTACAAAAACACTTATAAACTATGTTAGTAAAACACACTAAGAAATAGAAAAGTAAAAAAAAAAAAAAAAAAATTACTCTTGCCTCACCAGTATTCGCATAAAGTGCTGCAGAAAAGGTGAGTACAGTTTATTTGTTAGCATCCTCAAAATGCCATTTGAGCCAGACCGCGCCCTATGCAAAAGTGAGGCTGTCTTTAGTCTCACCATGGCACAAAAGTCATGGGTGTGAGCCTGTGCAAACATGCCCGAGGCACTACAGAAACGCGGCAAGCTCAAAAGCATTCTGAAGCTGTCATTGTACTGGATCCGCAGCTTATCCAACACTCCACGCGTATAATTGACCCATAGGCTACTCGTGTAGAAAGTTTGGCAATACGCTTTAAACAGGGTTAGTTTTACCTCTCTACTACAACGAGCAAACCTGCGGTACAACATATTAGCTCTCACAGCGAGAGCTCTGCGTTCCCGCTCAATATCTGCATGATCCTTAAGGTCGTCCGTTACACAGTGTCCTAAGTATTTAAATTGTGTCACTCTATGCATTACCTGTCCATTGAGTGTAATGACTGGCTCAAGAGATATTTTTTTGCCGACGGCCTTAAAGACTTTATGTGGCGGCTTTATGTGGGTGAATTAATCTTTAGTTTAATTAAAACATATATTGTATTCAGAGGAGATCCTTCAAAAATTTGTTACAAACTAGTAATAATTAGTAAGTTTTCATTCAAAATCTTTTCTGTAATTTTTTTTTAGGGTTAACCTACTTTTTGTGCTGACTATGCACTACTCTATGTATGTGAGTAAGACTACAAGGTTATCGCGATTCACTAATACATTTCCGATTTTCGAGTAAAACCTTCATATTCTTCGTTTTAATGTCATCGTGTTTGAGGAAAATCGAGGTGGAAAAAGGTTTAGCCTCAAGGTCGAAGCCTCCAGCATTACTAGCTAGGTCAATCTGGGACTAAGTTAAACACCGTTATAATTGTGAAAACCTAGATTTAAACGGTAAACAAGTTACTTAATATCAAAGGTCCACATGTATCTTTCGTCTGTCAATCATTTTCCTCTCCAATCTCCATGTTTAAGGGCTGAATTTTCCAACGCCAGATAATTTTAATAGGAGGAGGAATAATTTTGAATTTTTGACAGTTCTTCCATATAAAAATTGTCAGACGTCAATTTTATTCCACGAATAGAAAATATCTGCTGATTGAAAAATCAGCCCTTAATGAGGTGCGTGGTGGATTACGGCCCACTCCCTCTCATGGAGAGGAGGCCTGTGTCCCAGCAGTGGGAACATTATAGGCTGATTATGTTGTGTTATATAATGAGGTGCGTTACATACATCCTCGCGACGTACTGCTGATTAAGAGGTGATTGACGAGTTGGAGGAAATTTCGTCTGACAAGATATGGCATCGCATTTTGAAAGCTCTCAGCAACTTGTGTATCATTCAAATCTAGGATTTTTCCGTATTTTCTGCCAACATGTCCTTGGAAAATCGGCTTATTGTCATGTATGTATGTAGGTCACTGAATTTTTGGAATCATTGCGAAACTTCAGTGAAATATAATAAATAAAAAAATATATATAATTTTATAAAATTACTAGCGGCCCACACCAGCGTCGCACGGGTGCATATTTTCTTTCAAATTCTCCAAATTTTCTTTCATAGAAACCTTGTCCTGGCAATATTCGCAATAAAATAATATTGCGATTATAAATTGTCTTACTATAACTAACTATCCTATATTTCAATTTTTATTAAAATCGGTTCAGTAGCTTAGGTGTCCATTGCGGACAAACAACGTGACACGTAATTTATATATATTAAGAAGATTATATTTTAAAATTTAATAATCATCTAAATTAAAAAAAAAGTCTGTCAAATAACTCTGTAAACGGATGCCTGATTACAGAGTTATTTCACAGATTTTTTTTTTTCATAAGAAGGACAGGTTCTACAGTGTCAATAACCTTTTAAAGCTGCATTAATTTCAATTGTAATTTGCACTCCCAAGAAAACTGTAGTAAATAAGTTCTTGTTCAAACAAATATAAAGCTGAGCCGGATTGACGGCGTCAGAGCTCGTTAGTTAAAGTGTCCTCACAACAAAATATAAATGGAGCCAAGAAAGAAGAGGTGTTACGCGCGTAGACCATCTACGAAAAGGTCTACGAGCGTAGCAAACCGCGTAGCACTCTATTACAATTCGAGTGATCCCAGTGTATGGTCTACAGGTTAACGGTTATCTTTATTTTTTTCCCTGAAAAGACATACTATGTCCTTAAGACATAACATCACGCATGTAATCCGCAAAGGCTTAGGCAGAGGCATACCTATAGTACACCCACGTTTCCCATGTTATAGGGGGCGGGCCGATATTGTAATAAAAATATTATAATGGACCATTCTTATATGAAGTGCAAAGGTCAAGTGCGTGGCTTCTTGGACACTTCTCATAAAGCGACAATAGCATTATTACACTTCCACACAAGCAGATATAATAACCTGCCGGGGCAGCGGGATTGTCCGAAAGGGTTACCGCCACCCCGGAACACAAAGGGCTAAGGAAGGAACACGGGTGGGTTTTAGTCAGTAAGAGTCTGACACTCCCTTCTCCTCCACCCAGAGCGGGAGGGGTCATTTGATGATTTCCCATGCTTAAAAAAAAGCAGATATAATAAAAAGACAGACAATCCCTACATACCATTCATATAATAGTCCATCTGTTACACCCCGACTTAAAAACGTGTTTCGCAGCAATAAAGGATGGCCCGTGTCCCCAGTATTTTAAAGTCAAACTTGTGGCACATATTCCGCGGGTTTTATAGCCCGGCAATGGCCGGCTGCCGCTGCTGACAGCTAATCAATTCCCGTTCACCCCCGCTTTTTAATATAACCGCAAGCTTGGCTTCACGGCGGCGACGTTCTGCATTGTTGTCTGAACCTCTTGCAAATCATGCGACAACATCTGACTGAGAATATTTTGAGAAAATGACGATGTTTTTAGAATAAATTAAATGGGTGTTTTTTTGTTGGGGTAATTGCTGGTTTATTTGGAAAATAATAGGGTGGTTATTGAAAACATTGGTTGTCTGTAAAGTCGGTTTACGGACGATAATTTTACGTGATAACGTCATAAAGAAACATTGATGAATAAATGTGTCGAATCGTTGAGCTCCTTCAGTTTGAGTTGAGCTGCATGATTAGTGACAAATGCGTGCACTGACTGGACAGGTCCTCTCAATCGGTGTGGTTCTTTCCTCAAAAGACCATTTCAGACACCAATCTACATGGTCTCCACATGATCTGACCAAGATTATGTCTGGACTTTAAAAGAGACTGTGACCTCTGAGTTTGTTTCGGCCTGTCTTCTCAGAGTAGTCAGTTAGGAAACGCCGACCTCATGTCGTTTTAAAAAATATGATTGACGTGTAAAAGTGTTTGTACAAACCTTACTTACAGAAATAAAATCATTTATCATTTATCACAAACCAACGCTTGGGCCGATTGTGCCTCTCTGTTGCTCTCGCTCTCGCTTGCACGCTCAGACTCAGGCGGAACGTGACACTTTTTCGTGTGTACAGCCGGTGTTCATAGATTTATAAGACGTTGTCACGTCAAAAAGTATGTGTGGAGTAACATCACTCTTAATTTTACTTGAAGCAGAATGACTGTGTCCTTATGGTCTAAAAGACATCGGTCGGTGCTCCGTGCTGGTCGGCCAAAAGTAGACAATAGAAAAAATAAAGAAAAATATGCTATCTAAAATGTCATCACGTTCCATACAGTCTTGTGTAATAATTCGTATGTCCTGTTAATCATCATCAGAAACTTTTATCTGTTTACACTCTTTTTTTATTTATTTTTTTATTTGTAATGGGTTCGCTCTTGACTTTAGTCTAGGTCAAAGATGACACAGACAATGTCGACAATGGAGTGAACTTATTCAAAAGAAGCCTCCATTCAGCCGTTTGAGCGTGAAGAAGTAACAAACATATAAACACACACACTCACAAACTTTCGCCTTTATAATATTAGTGTGATGTAATAGAGTTCGGGCCTATTGGCATCAACCGGGCACAAATCCAGACTCCACGCTGCTAATGAGAAATTCTTGATGGAAAAACCCCAATAACACTTTGCCCAACCTGGAAATCGAACCCAGGACCTCATGCTCAGCAGTAGCATTGTCGCTTCATTTTCAATCGATATCTTCATTACTACCGTTCCTAACGATAGTGTATCTTCAAAAACAAAACAAACATGTTTTTTTTTCATTATTTTTAATCAAACAGTTCCGTGAAAGCTCGCGCTCCATCAAAGGAGATATTTGCAGCGAAATGTTTTTTACAGCCAATCGTGATAGCTTCCTGGTGCTTCCGCATAACTATTGGTTCTCGGAATTTCTTTAAAGGTATTCGGTAAGTGAAAAATCAATGAATTGCTATGACCGTTTGTTTTTTGAATAAGAGAAGAGAAAGTAGATTTACACACTAATTATTATTAGAGGGTAATTAGAGTGTATCGAAAGAACTAAAAAACCAATGGAATTAACTAGCGTTAAACACTAACGATTCGGGAAATGAGTGGGGCGCGTCTTCGTGGATTGCACTATCTGTATCTGACTATTGAAAAATTAACCCTAAGTATTGTATGGTAAAACATAACTTATGTTTATTGTCATCCTCTGCTTGCCTTTTCCCGATTACATTGGGGTCGGCTTTCAATCTAACCGGTTGCAGCTGGATACCAGTATTTTACATAGAGCGACTGTTTATCTGACCTCCACAACCCAGTTACTGGGTAATACAATACCAATTGGTATTATATTTTATTACTTATGTTTGCATCAGAAAAATGATTCAATAAGATGTGCCTCGGGGTTTTCTAAATATCCATTAAATCCATAGGTATAACAAACTTCCCAATTATTATTGGATTTATTGAGAAACTAAAATGTTTAATTAACTTAGTTTACCCAGAAGTATACGCCTATACGATTAATTAAACAAAGCCACAATGAGTAGGAAGATATTATGATCGTATTTGGAACTTGTGAGGTTTCACGATGAGTCGACGCTAATTAATCTGGCATAAAAAATGTACGCATTATACTTAGAGAGGGATGACCAAAGGTCTAAGGGTATAATAAAACCAGCTTATCATTGACCCACAGTAGGTCAATGACCTCTTCTCACACAGATATGTGTGCTTCACCACGTTTGCTCATTGCGTGTTGGAAATTTAGACGTATACGTACATATTTTACAGTGGGTCATTAATTTTTCGGGTTTCGACTTTCATAGGTCGTGAATTATGGTTATACTTTTGATTAAAATATAATATATACTTGCGTCCCGCGGTTTTCCCCGCATTAGTCTTGATCCCGTAAGAATATCGAGATAAAAGTATTTTATGTCCTAATCCTGGTCATGGTCTACCCATGTGCCCAATTTTATCCAAATCTGTTTAGCGGTTGTAGCGTGAAAGCGTAACAAACCATACAAAAATCAAACCTTTTCTCTTTAGAATACGAATATTAGTTTACAAAGATGACTTATTGTGTTTATGATAATAATACTAGTCTATTATTGTCACACTGCAGAGCAAATGCCTCTTCCCATACAAAGAAAGCACAAGCATTGATGCTTGCTCAAAACGAGTTGGCGATTTCAGACTTATTGGTATTATTAACTATATACTTACTCGTAAGTACGTCCGTGATGTTTTCCTTTATCGACACCAATAATGTCCAAGATAAACTTATAAAGTACATACGCATAAATTTGAAAAGTCGCATTGGTACGTGCAGAAAAGGCCATCAAACATTTTGTTTCAACAGAACTTGTTTCTAATATTTTTGAAGTGAAACTTCTTTACGCACGCTTGACTTGGGGAGTAAGCTGGCGAACGCGTGACGTAAGCTTTACGAAAAGTGTGATCGGGCAAGGCGAACGGAAGTTAAGTGGGGGATATAAGCAAGAGACAGCAGTGCGCGCGCACATTTTCTTTCTCTCTTCCTCTCATAGCCAAATACGTTCCGTATATCTAAGCACACTGCAGGCTTATTGTCTGTATCACAGTGTAGGAGCAAGAGAGAGCAGTGCGCGCGCACATTTTCTTTCTCTCTTTCTCTTATAGCTAGTAAATGAAATATACATACAGATGGAGCGAAAGAAGTTTCACTTCAGTCGTGTGGTCATAAGCACACTCGTTTTTTTAAAAATGCATCGTATCGTCACTTACCGTTTCCATGTCTTAGTGATTCAAATCAAGCCTATTAAAACCCCGGTTAAGTGCGAGTCGGACTCCCACACGAAGGGTTCCGTACCACAGTACAATATATTTAACCCTACAACATATTTAAATATAAAAACTTTATTTTTAGTATATGTTGTTATAGTGACAACTGTCTACCTGCGGTTCAAGAGATGCAGCCCGCTGACAAACAAATGACGAACGGAAGGACAACGGAGGCTTAGTAATAGGGTTCCGTGGACACCCTTTGTATTAAGAAAAACACCCTTTTCTTGCTGACACTTTTTAATCGCACAACTGTACTCTTTCACAATCCATCGACAACTGACTTGCACTACACAGTTTACCATTTAAAACGACATTTGCCCCTCCCAGAAATAACGTCAATATCCAACCGTTATTTCAAAGTGTTGCCAAAGTAGAATAATACATTTAGTTGCTATAGTGGAAATACATTTTAAAAGTTTGTTACATTATTATTAATTTGTACTTTTACAGTGTTGCCACAGTGGATATTATAATGCGGTATTTAAATAATGCATGTTTTTAAAAATTAAATCAATGAAATCACGACATTTGTGTACAAAAGCCTAAAATCTTATAATAAAAAAAAATGCACAAAACTATTTCAATATAAATATAAATAAAGGGGAGTTCTCATAGTAAGGCCTATACGTGAATCAAGGTACCTACATACGTGCATCCAATTTCACCGGCTGACTGCGAGCGAAAGGTTCTAGAATAGAAGCCGGCACGGTGTTCCCAATAAACATGGTTTGTGCTCGATATGCTATATTGTCATGGATATCTTGTGAGCTGAATAGAAAAAACCTGTTTATTTTGTTTTCACCGATGGTAGATGAAGGTAGACGGAAGGTTTTTTAATACATACATAATCAGCCAACAGCGTTCCCACTGCTGGGACACAGGCCTCCTCTCTGGGAGGGAGTGGGCCATACCCCACTACGCGAGCTCAGTGCGGGTTTTTGGATGTCACATGTCTTCAAATCGTCGCTCATAATGTAGTATTTAAGTAACCTGTACTCAAAGTTGTTTGTTTGAAATAAAGATTATTATTATTATTAATTTATACACACATCAAAAGTGTCTAGGGATCAACATATATTTTTGCAATAACTTTTCTCCTGATTGATATTAATTAAAATTTTCTTTAAGGATTCATCAAATAAAGTGTTTTCGTTTGTCACAGTAACGATAAACCAAGTCACCTTTACATTAATAAAGAAATTTGCCATTTTCCTAATAAAGGGATTTTTGACATTTGAACCACTAACACAAAAGTTCGAAAAAAAGACTGAAATAACAGTTTTCTCTAAAATTTTATTGGGTAACTTAAACAATTAATAATCCGTGTTTCTACCGCGAACACTAACAACACAAGAACATCGGTTTGGCATACTCAAAATGAGTTTATCCAAATCACGCTGTGGAATGGCCGCCCATGTTCGTTGCAACAACAAAAAAAGGTCTTCTTGCGACTGGATACCCTCCATATTCGGCAGAGCTCTTCTCTGTAGCATATCCCATGCATGCTCAATCGGGTTCAAGTCTGGCGACTGAGCAGGCCAGGGCAGGACATTGATGTTAGCTGCGGCGAGAGTCTGTCTTACAACTCTTGCGGTGTGCGGTCGTGCATTATCATGCATTAACTGAAATAAGGGACCGATTTGCACTTGTAGAGGAACGATGACGTCTGATACAATCGTCTCAGCATAAATTTGAGCGTTGAGGTTGCCTCTGATCCAAATCAACTCAGTTCTTCCGCCGATCCAAATACCCGCCCATACCATGATGGTTCCACCACTATAAGGATGGACTTCCTGGCAGGATTTTAATCGCTGTTGGCGTCCAGGGGTTCTCCAGTGTCGTATACGTCTTGTATCCGGTCTCATACCAAAACGAGACTCATCAGAAAAGCACACGAAACGCCATTGTTCTTCTGCCCAATTTCTGTGTTCAAGAGCCCATTGATATCGAATCCTACGATTGTGCATTGCTATAGGTGGTACCCGTAGCGGTCTTCGGGAATGAAGGTTCACTTCATGCAAGCGGTTTCTGACTGTTTGGTCGCTAATTAAGTTCCCTGAAGAGTGATGAAGCCTCACGGCTAACATCATGGCGGTTATTGTTGGAGCTCTTCGAGTTAAGATTTGAATGTATCGGTCTTGTCTCCGTGTGGTGCAGCGATACCGTCCTCCATGGCGCTCAGCCACGGTACCAGTGCTTCGGTAACGTGTCCAAAGTCGACTGATAACACTCTGACTTGTATTCAGAGCTAAAGCCACAGTACGTTGCCGGGAACCAGCTTCTATCATTCCCACGGCTCTGAGCATTTCTTCCCTGCTTAAATGACGTCGCCGCTCCATAATAACGTTGGTTTTAATCAGTAGTAGGGAAACAGTAGCACTAATAATGTCTTCAATGCGTTGTATGTTTTTATAGGGAAAATATTGACAGCTGATTTTCATCTTTTACTCGAATTTGATTCACAGTTCCTGATTCAAATTATGAAATGCACCAAAAAGGATCCATATAAATTTATAAAATCATAAATTTATTACAAAGCCACATCTCAATCTCAAGAAATCCGCATAAAAATGCTTGATCCCTAGACACTTTTGATGTGTGTATTTGAATATTTTACCTTTGCAAGAATTACGTTTTGGAAAAACCGTGTAGGCTTCATGTTTAAATTAGTTATTCAGCTTCTTGTGTTGATTAAAATGTGTTTAAAAAAAAAAATTAAAAAAAATTTTTGGTTCTATCACATGCCTCACGATGTTTTCCTTCACCGTTTTGAGAGCAATGGTGATGAAATTAAATACACAAAGTGCTTGCCTGGGTTTGAACTAACGACCTACAACTTGTAAGTAGGGGCCGATACCACTGGGCAAGCTCTTAAAACTAACTCTTTTTTGAATAAATACGATGTTATTTGCTGCTCCATTCGGAGTAGCAAGTAGCATCGTATTTATTGAGGATAACCTCATTAATGCTCATCAATCATATTTTCTTGCCTGCTCTGTAGATAAATGCAAATGTCGGTTAATGTAGATAATTTTTATGTTTGTTTTTGTGTTGTTATTTTTTTGTATTTTTTTTTTGTTTTATGTTCCCGGAGTTTGATAGTTGGCGGTGTGATACCCCCGTGCCTCGGAAAGCACGTTAAGCCGTTGGTCCTGCGCCTGACCTCTCTCCGGTCGTGTCGGATTGCCGTTCCATCGGACTATGAGAATTAGGGAAGAGGGAGTGCACCTGTGTCTGCGAAACCGAAATCGGTCGGGAAGGCTATTGTTATTACATGTTTACAGATTATACTTGTGAACTTATTGGTTTAACTATTGTGTGAATTGTTAATCGTAGATTATTTTGTAATGCAGTATGTCATTTTGTGAAAGGCTTATGACAAGAAAGTATGTGAAAATTAATCAGTGATGGCTGGCACGGGTGTGTTAGAAAGTTACGATGTGCATTATTTCTGTTTAATATTATACGTAGATCTATTTTTCTGACTACTCGAGTTAATTATCTTTTTTGTGCTCGTGTTTCTGTGATAAATTAACCTTTTTTTCGTTCTTTCTTTTATCGTATTAATATGTGGGATGACAAGACAAGTCATCCTCTTTTTTATTCACTTTTTTAATACCCAGAAATACAAAAAAAAAAGAACCCATATTTTGCTCCTCATGATGAAAACATGTCCAACATGTTAGTAAACACACAAGGTTTTAAAGGTAAAACTATTTCCTACTTCCCAGATGCGGTGTCGCCGAGCTGCACTGAGCACTCTCGACGTCGCATCGTTAAAATCGAGCACCCTTCACTAGGCACCTCTATGCACGTCGCTGAGCACGTCTTTTTGTTACCAGTTTTAATTGTTACTGATTTCAGCTTTGTTTTTTGTTTGGGCGGCCTGAATGAGAAATAAGAATGGTTTTTTATAAGACCGTGACAAGTAGAGTTTTGTTTTGATGAAAAGTTAGATATAACTAGGTATACACCAACTAAATTATATTTCGACAATTTTATAAAGAAAATTGCCTATTTCACTGATTCATTCTGTCGTAGTTCAGGTCAATTTGAAATTGAATATCTTGACTACATTTTCTCGTGTCGAGTTGGTGAAAAACCCTTTATCGCGCTCTTTGAGCCTCGAATTAATATTTGAATGAAAAAAAAAATGCTTTTCAATGCTTATCCCGCTGAACTGCACATCAGCTGGCTGCAACTATTATAGCGAAAGATAAACAGCATGGCAGGACCATCGACGCGCAAATTATAATTGTGAATTCAAAACATGATTCTCGACTCGCGACGAGCGGACTAAGTAGCGGAGAAATTTTCCGCCAGTTATGAAAAACAAAATAAAATCTAATGTTTCATAGAAAGCGGTCAATATGTACTGAAGAGCATTTTTTTTTCAAACAACCGATGAAAAATATCAACGCATGGGAGTTATGGGTCATGTAAAGACGCCAGCACATCACGCTACTACAATCTGTCAAATTTCTTTAATAGATTTTTAACTTTATCGCTAAAGCATAAGGTTCAAAGTTGATTGGGATTTGACAGTTTCGGATAGCTTGATGTGCTGGCGTCTATACAGAATCCTTGGTAACAGGTTGTGCGTATTATATCAACCTACAGAAGAACCATATAGATACTGAAGACACATTTTCTCAGAATTAAGGTAACTGTATACCCACTAACAAGAGCGAAGTCCTTTTATAAACTTCGCAGACTGCCGAACGCCCGATGAAAACACTCCAACAGTATTAAATGGCAGTAACTATAAACTTTTCTAAAAACCAAATCAGCTCATTATAAACTTGGACAGTTTGCCAAACAACCGTTAATGCTGCTTGAAAGAAAGGCTTTGTAAATAGATGGGCAGAGCAAGTTTCTTATTAAGATAATCTGACTTTGGTGTGCATCGAATTTTGCGTATCTCTTGAGAATTGTGGTATTGGTTGCAGTTTCTCTCTCTCGTCCAAAGAGCTTTGGTCAGCTGGTCTCGGCTGTCATTTTTGGATCTTTGACAGTCGTTACGGGTAGTCAGAAGCTCGAATTCCTGACCACCAGTCTTAACCAAGAGCTTAGGTATCATGGTTTTCTTTAAGAAAAAAAGTTTCTTCTAAATCCCAAACCTTAAATTCTAAACACTAAAACTATTCATAAATTCACTTCAAAAAACCCCCCGTACTATCTCTTCTATCTAAAACAGCCAGCAGATTACAAACAACAAAAACACGCCATACGCCCCCGAGGTGAACGTATGGAATCTCTAAAAGGCTTCATCGAGGTCCTCGCACGCGTAACTTATCGGGCGCTCCATGCATCCAATTTAACTTGCTGCCCCTACCAGAGATTGTCGGAAAAACTATCCGTAGTTTGGTGGTGTATGAAGCCGGCAATGTCGTAACGTTTTTGTAACTTCTTCAATTTTATTTTCTGATGTATTTTGGCCAGTTAGGTTAGGAGGTTCAGTCTAGTCTGGAAATTCACAGACACTGAGGCTCGATGTGTTTTCTTTTAACTTAACGGACACCCTGTGCTGCCCCCCAGTTTATTGCGCCTTCTTCTTCCCACCTAATCCACGAGGAAGTGGTGAAGGGCGGGCGTTTTAAGGTACTGTCCTATGTAATTAATTAGACGTTAAAAAAGTGCTGATTCTTAATCTAGTTTGAATAAATGACCCTTGATTTATAACCGACTTCAAAAAGGAGGTTCTGTATTCTATCCGTATGTATGTATGTCCACGATTTTCACAAAAACTAATGAACCAATTTTGATAAATCTTTCATTAATGTGATCTCCATACTTTCAAAAAGGTTTTAGTACATAATACATTAGCTAATTATTATTATGTACGAAGTTACGAGTATATGCATAAATGTACTGCATCTCCGGCATTTATATTAATGAATAGTTAATTATCTATAATTGAATTTGTGTGGGGTAGGTATGTACAACTAAAAAGTGAAAAATAAAAACTTTTTACCAGAAAAAAAGCGACAAAATGAAAAATAACTTTAATTTCGGAAGTCAGTGTCGTTGGTTCCGCATTTTCGTTTGTTGACACCGACTTCCGAAATTAAAGTTACTTTGCACTTTGTTGTGTTTTTTTGTTATTTAGTTGTATCAACTTTAATGGGACTGGGCAGGACATTTCTGTCGCATGCCTACTGTGGGCCCAAATAGCATAGAATTGGTGCTCTGAGACAGTGAGGCGGGGTCGCGGCAGACCACGTAGGAGATGGCGGGACCAGCTGGATAGGTTCGGTCAAAACTAGAAGGAGGACGCGCGGACTCGCGAAAGATGGAAGGAGTGGAGGGAGGCCTTTGCCAAAGAGTGGGACAGGGCAGGCTAGTAAAAAAGGCTAACAGGAGGTACAGGCCATTATAATACTCTAAGCTTATGGGTCTTTTTGGTGCAGCCGTTAGGCACTCTTTCCTTCTAATTTCTTACATAGGACTTTTCACTTTATATTTGTTTTTATCTGGTGTGCCTTTTAGTCTGTGATAAATAAATTAATTTTCTTTTATGAAACTACTCGCCGAGAACGTCGAACTTCGTACTGCCTAAAACATACAGCATTTCTCATACATTTTGTATTTATTTAAAAATCAATAAATACAAAATGCTTTAACTGCTGGCCTTTTAGAGAGACTGAGAGTCACTCAACGAGTAATGGAAAGAGCTATGCTCGGAGTTTCTTTGCGTGATAAAATCCAGAACGAGGATATTCGACGAAGAACCAGAGTCACTGACATAGCTCTTAAAATTTGCAAGTTGAAGTGGCAATGGGCAGGCCACATCGCTCGTAGAACTGATACCCGATGGGGAAGAAAAGTTCTTGAGTGGCGACTACGAACCGGAAGACGCAGCGTAGGCAGGCCTCCCGCTAGGTGGACCGACGACATCGTCAGAGTCGCGGGCAACCGATGGATGCAAGTGGCGGATTGTCGTTCGGCGTGGTGGTCTAAGGGGGAGGCCTTTGTTCAGCAGTGGACGTCTTCCGGCTGATGATGATGATGATGATGAAATAGAAAATGTATGAGAAAATGAATTAAGAATTTTTTTCCTGAATTTTTCCCATGTTTTTATAGTTATTCTGCTATTCGGGGCGGAGACCAATCCAACAAATCAAAGATCATAAAAATCGGTCCAGTTGGACCGATTTTTATGATCTTGAGTTATAAAATAGTGTAACTAACCCGACTTTGTTTTATATAAATAAGATATATAATCTTTTTTCTCAATCGGACAACATATACTTAGCATGGATTTCCACTATCAGTTACAACGGCAAGTTATGCTGTTGCATGTGCAAATACAGTTGTAGGTACACATACCCACATGGGTATGTGAATAAGAAAATATGATTCATCCAGTCAGCAACAACTACCCAGTCACGCAGAAAGAGTTGATAAATGGAGATTTAAAAACATACAAACTGCAACTGCAATGTTTTCAGAGAAGGGAAGGAAAGCTAATTTACAAATATTTCATGAAGTTGGGTTATTATAATATTATTATTATTAATTATTATTACGGCAACGCGGCAGGCCCAGAATGAGATGGCGGGATGAACTCGACTCTTTCCACAGGGATTGGCGCATAACAGCACTGGATAGGGATAAGTGGAAGGAGGGAAGGGAGGCCTTTGCCCAGCAGTGGGACAGAAACGGCTGATAATAATAATAATTATTATTATTATTATTACAATGACCGGCCAAGTGCGTGTCGTAATATACCCATGCCAAATTACAGTTTTTTAGTACTAAGAGTCTCTAAGCTAAGCCGCGGATAGACAGACGAACGGACATGGCGAAACTATAACCATCTTATTACAAAACGAGTTCTAAATTTAGACCTAGCCTAAACCTTCGTAAAGTTCTTAATGCAAAATTTACAGCTTAGACTCGGGGTTAACGTCAGATTTTGTAATAAGAACTTTAACTTTGTCGGATTAAAGCTCGTTTAAAAATGGTTCGATGATTAAAACCTGGGTCTAAAGATAAACCTTGTTTTCTATTAATCCTTGTACACTACAGAACCGTAAAAAAAACCCATGTAGGTACTACATAAATATTGTATTACTGGTACAAACAATTTTTCATTCTGTTTGTTACGTTACAAGAATATCCAACCTCTTTTTTTTCCTTTTTGACCGCCTCTTGAGACTCGCTGGTGTGGTTAAAATGTAACCCATGTCCATCCGGAGTGTCATCTCATTTCAGAGGGAGAATGTTTAAAATCGGTTCAGTGGGTTTGAAGATTACTTCGAGCATGCTTCCTTTTATTTATTTGAGTGTATTTTTGCTATGTAAAAATGTTTTTAATGTCATTTTAAAACAACAACTTGTATTGTTATAAAATACACAAAAGAGCCTAACAGTCTATGGTGTGTGTCAATATTTTTCCATCTAGGTTTATTTTTGTCAATGATTTCAATATCCTACTTCCTACTTCCTACTAATATCCTATCCTTCCTACTAATATTATTGTAAGCGACGCAACTACCATAGGAACTTTTTATAGAATGTTAATTTATTTTCTTTTAGCCGTCAAATTGATGTGCACTTTTTTTTTGGTCTGTCATCGTCGTTGAAATCCCTATGTATTATATTTATCTGCTATTTTTGTAATTAAAGTTTATTTGTTCGTTTTACTGTTAAATCCGTCTTTTTTCTTCACTCCGAGTCTAGACCATTACAGTTGGTCCTACGAGCCGGATCAATGTTTCATTCACCACCAACAATGTTCACTCGAAGTGCTTCAAAGAAACTAGCGGAACAACAGGCGAAGTCTTCGATCCAAGAGGTTCCACCAACACTACCAGCGAGCGAGGAACAAGTAAGTGTGAAAGACTTACAGCGTCAAGGTGACAAAACTCTTCTCGAAAGTGTAGTTGAAAAGGAACCACGATCGCTATCCGCTGTGGATATGTTGTCTACAACGTTTCAAGTCTGCAAAACAAAGTCTAACAGGTCTTCATCTTCCTCTGTACTTGCACGGAAAAAAAGACTAGAGTTAGAAGCTGCAGAGGCGCGGGCGAGGATAGAATTAGACTTAATAAATAAACGACTAGAGGCAAACTTAGCAGAGATCGACGACGAACGTAGTGTAATGTCAGATCACACTAACAAGGGTGTAGAAGAGTGGCTAGAGCACAGCAACCAAGAGCTGTTGGTACAGCCCGTCCACGACAAGGGTCATACATCGGACGTGGCATGCCCGCCGACCACACAGAATGTCGGCACTGATGGTACAGTTCACCTGCTGGCCAGCGCATTAAAGGATCTTGCAGCCGCTTCTACCAATAATGGACTTAATTCAAACCTTTTAAGTAGAATTTGCACACCAAGGGAATTACCACCCTTTTCTGGCGACCCCATGGAGTGGCTCCACTTTAAACAAGCATATGAAGAATCGTCTAAAGTATGTAATTTCAATGATAATGAAAATTTGTGGCGCTTAAGGAAATGTTTGAAGGGATCAGCTCGCGAAGCTGTCTCGGCCTTGTTGATAAGTGCAACCTCGCCTGCAACAGTAATATCTACACTTGAGCTACAGTTTGGAAATCCTAACATCATTTTGTCACGCATTATGGTTGATATCAAGAAATTACATCCAGTATCACAAGAATATTATAAAGATATTGTGCCCTTCTCAGTCAAAGTGAGAAATTGTGTAGCCGCTGTCAAAGTAATTGGGCAAGATGAATACTTGAATGGTATAGGAATAACTACATGCATTTTATCTAAGTTGCCATCAGTTCTGCTCTCAAAGTGGGCAGATTACAGCTACACATTTATCAAACAAGGAAGAAAGCCAACTTGGTTCGATATATCCGAATTTTTAAACGAGGAAGCTTTTAAAGTGTCGTCTATGGTTCTATTGAACAATAAAAACGTCGCAAATTACACACAAGGTACAGTTTTACTAAACAAAACTAGCGACGACAGTGAAAAATGCAAGTTCTGTCGTATCTCAAAACATAAACTACAGGACTGTAAGAAATTTCGAAAAGCATTACGTAGAGATCGATGGAGTTTCGTGAAGCGAAACCGGATATGCTTCAAATGTATGAATGCAGATCACGATAGAGCAACCTGTCCAGCTTCAGCATGTGACGTCGAGAACTGTGGTCTACCACACCATAGGTTACTGCACTACAAAATACCTCAATCATCGAACAGCGATAGCAATGCTGCATCCGAACCGTCGTCGCCGCCACCGCCGGTGGCACCTGAAACAGTCACTCATATCAAGAATGGCGAGTGTAAAGTATTGCTGAAAGTTGTGCCTGTAACTGTGTATGGACCTAACGGTATTGTCAATACAAGTGCATTGCTAGACGATGGATCTACTGTAACTCTGATCAGTGCAGAGCTGGCGTCACGCGCCGGGCTCCGCGGGCGCCTCGAGACGCTGCGTGTGCAGGGCGCGTGGGGTGACAGCGCGCTGGTGTGCGACGCTGACGTGATGAGTGTTTGTATAGCGAACCATAATGGTGAGAGATTTAAAATTTCTGCTCGTAGTTTCCAGAACTTTAGTGTACCTGTACAAAATATTGATTTAGTTAATTTTAAAAACTATGAACATTTAAGTAGTTTAAAAGATTTATTTTGTTATTCTTATACTAAACCTGAAATTTTGATAGGTCAGGATAATTATAATTTATTATTACCGTTAGATGTTAGAGTCGGCAAATGTAACGAACCTTGTGCCACTCGTACTCCGCTGGGATGGTGCGTCCACGGACTGGTGCCTGTCTCTCTTTCGACGCGCGGGTGTTTCTCCACTCTACACGTCTCCGAGGTACAATCAGAGTTGGCAATCACTTCTTTCGAAAACCTGCACGAGATGGTAAGAAAGTCATTTACTATCGAATCAATGGGAATATCCGGGAAACCGCGCCAGAATGCTGATGAACTGCGCGCTCTGGAACACCTGGAACGAACGGCTAAGCTGATTGATGGTCGATGGCACGTAGGTCTGCCCTGGAAGGATGCTAGGTGTAAGATGCCTGATTCTGAACGTACGGCACTGTCTAGGCTGCATAATTTAGAGAAGAAAATGTCCTTAAATGGGCAATACGCACAAAGGTACCGAGATCGTGTTAAGCATTTGTTAGACAACGACTTTGCTAAGGAAATTACAAACTTATCGAAACCTATAAAAACTTGGTACTTACCTCATTTTGGTGTAGACAACCCAAACAAAGGGAAACTTCGTCTTGTTTTTGATGCGGCGGCTAAAACGCGCGGCTTATCACTGAATGACTATTTATTAACGGGTCCCGATTTATTGCTTTCTTTGTTAGGCATTATGTTGCGTTTTCGCGAACATGAGATCGCCGTAATAGGCGACATCAAGGATATGTTTTTACGAGTTAAAATCAGGGAGAGTGATCAAGATGCTCTTAGATTTTTATGGCGCGAGAGCCCTCACGAGCCCATTAAGACGCTTAAAATGACTTCCTTGATATTTGGTGCGAATTGCGCACCTTTTGTTGCACAGTTTGTTAAGAATAAGAACGTTTCGAATCTTCAAATCCTCAAGCCGTTCAAGCTATTCTCGAACAGCATTATATGGATGATTATATTGATAGTCTACCGAACGACAAAGCCTGCATTGACCGAGCGCGCGACATAATACATATATATAAACAAGGGGGCTTCGAGATACGTAATTGGCTTAGTAACAGCAAGATAGTTTTAAACAGTTTACCCGAAGAGTTGCTCGCCACCTCGGCCGTAGCCGTGAAGATTGGAGCAAGGCACGAAGGTGAACGCGCCTTGGGTATATTATGGTACCCTGTCGATGACACCCTGGGCTTTAATACCACATTCAAGCGTATACCGGAAGAAATTCTGAATGGCACCAAATGTCCTACGAAGCGCGAGTTATTAAAAGTTATTATGTCATTGTTTGACGTCCATGGGTTTCTGTCACCATTCATTATTAATGGGAAAATATTACTTCAGGAAACCTGGAAATCTAATGTGAACTGGGACGAAAACATAACGGAAGATATTTATTTTAAATGGTTTAAATGGTTGATGCTATTAAAAACAATAAGTAGTATTCGAATACCACGCTGTTACCAGCGAGTGAACACGCCGTTGTCACCTCACGCTGCAGCAGGAGCGAGTAACGCTGCACGAGTGAGCGCACAAATACCGACCAACCAATTGAGTGATGAAACAGTTTATAATTGTTTACAACTACATGTTTTTTGTGACGCGTCTATGCAAGCCATGTGCGCTGTTGCTTATTGGCGTTGGTTGGATGGCAATGGACAAATAAGGGTTTGCTTCGTTGCGAGTAAATGTCGAGTTGCACCTGTAAAACTCGTTACAGTACCGAGGTTAGAATTACAGGCAGCAATCATAGCTGCCAGGTTAGCGCAAACTTTACAGTCCACACATAGAATTAAAGCAACCGAACGATTTTTTTGGTGTGATTCCACGACGGTGCTGCAGTGGGTGCGCAACAACACACGGTCATACAAACCTTATGTTGCTCACCGCTTAGGAGAAATCGACGAGTTAACGCAAATTAAAGAATGGAGATACGTACCTACGTCAATGAACGTTGCAGATAAAGCTACTCGCGAGAACTTTGATAGTGTTCAGCTGGATGGGGAGTGGTTTAATGGACCTGCATTTTTATACGACACAGAGACTTCGTGGCCGTCGAGTATATTTGCACCGATCATTGAAGAGTCTGACATAGAATGTATATCAAATATAGTTCACAAAAATGTATCTGAAAACGCAGCAACTGAACCGGACCCGATGCGGTTTTCGTCTTGGATTCGGTTGCTCAGAAGTACAAGTGCAATGCTAAAATTCATAGATAAATGTCAAAAGAAAGAAACTGATGACTACACTGCTATGAAACGCGCTGAGATTCTGCTTTTACGAAATGCTCAAGGAAAATCATTTTCTATGGATATAATTTTAGTAAAAAATGGAAAATGCTTAGGTAAAAGTAGCAAATTACTTAAGTTAACGCCTTTCTTAGATGAGCAGGATGTTCTTCGAGTGGGTGGGCGCATAGATGCCGCTGATGGTGTTTCTTTAGATGCTAAGCATCCTATAATTTTAGATGGAAGAAGTCAAGTAGCAAAGTTAATCGTTAGACATTACCATGTACAAACGTGTCACGGCAATCAGGAGATGGTGGTAAATAACCTGAGACAAAAATTTTGGTTAATTCGAATGAGACCTACTGTTAAAGAAATAACAACTAGATGTATGCTTTGTAGGATACGAAAGGTAAAACCACAGATGCCAAAAATGGGTAACTTACCAGGTGCTAGAGTATCCCATCATCAGCGACCGTTCACTCATTGCGGAATCGATCTCTTTGGACCCATGGACGTTACAGTTGGCAGACGTATAGAGAAAAGGTACGGGGTCCTCTTTACCTGCCTCACTGTTAGGGCAATTCATTTGGAGACAGTGTCGTCGCTCAGTACCGATTCGCTGATTATGGCTCTTCGGAGGATGGCTTCAAGGCGCGGATGGCCTGCCCATTTATATTCCGATAACGGGACTAATTTGAGAGGTGCAGACGCAGAACTCAAGAAGTCAGCTATGGAACTTGATGAGCAGCTTCTGCAGACCGCTGCCGGCATTCACGGCACGCGATGGACCTTCATACCGCCGGCTAGCCCCCACTGGGGTGGATCATGGGAGCGCTTAATTCGTAGTGTAAAGGTTGCTCTGAAGGTCGTCCTTAAAGAAAGAGCGCCTAAAGAGGAGGTGCTGAACACTCTGCTGGCTGAGGTAGAAGCTATGGTGAATGGCCGTCCACTTAGCAACGTCTCGGTGGACGTAAACAGTAAAGAGTCTTTGACGCCTAACCATTTTTTGCTCGGCTCCTCTTCTACTTCACCGCAGCTAGGCAGCTATCAAGATTCAGACCTGTACCGGCGTCGACAATGGCGGGTAGCACAACGGTTGTCCGATATGTTTTGGAAAAGATGGGTCACCGAAGTACTGCCTACGATGATACCACGGCAAAAATGGACCGATGACGGAAACAAGCCTCTTCAAGTTGGAGACTTAGTGTTTATTGCCGACCCTGATGCGCCACGTAACGTGTGGCCACGAGGCATCATAGAGGAGGTTTTTCCTGGAAGGGACGGCAGAGTGCGAGTGGTACAGGTACGAACGCAATTAGGTAGCATTAAAAGATCTGTGGCACGCGTCGCTAAGTTCTCCTTAGATTAGCTAGTGCTGCGCCAGCAGCACTAAGGTGGGGCTATGTAAGCGACGCAACTACCATAGGAACTTTTTATAGAATGTTAATTTATTTTCTTTTAGCCGTCAAATTGATGTGCACTTTTTTTTTTGGTCTGTCATCGTCGTTGAAATCCCTATATATTATATTTATCTGCTATTTTTGTAATTAAAGTTTATTTGTTCGTTTTACTGTTAAATCCGTCTTTTTTCTTCACTCCGAGTCTAGACCATTACAATTATAAATGCGAAAGTTTGTGAGGATGGATGGATGGATGTTTGTTTCTCTTTCACGCAAAAACTACTGAACGGATTTTGATGAAACTTTACAGTAATACAGTTTATACATCAGAATAACACATAGAATACTTTTTATCCCGATATTCCCACGGGATCAAAACTTACGCGGGTGAAACCGCTGGGCGCAGCTAGTTAACATATAAATTTGTTTCCGCATGAAGAATTACATACACACCATAATCAGTCTATAATATTCCTGCTGAGTCACAGGCCTCCTCTCTGTGAGGGGAAGTGGGCCGTAATCCACCACGCGGGCCCAATGCGAGTTGGTAGATGTCACATGTCTTCGAATGTTTGGTTCTAGTACATGCTTTTTACATACTTCTACAATATTACCTACTAGCTGACCCGGCGAACTTCGTACCGCCATCTATCGAAATCAAACAATCCGTTCTCAAGAAATCATCAAAAAGCCGTTCCATACAAAATGTATCCGAAAATTAACTATCTTTTTTTTTGTGAATTTTCTCACGTTTTAATAGTTGTTCTGCTATTAGGGACGGAGAAAAAACCAATAAATCAAAGATCATAAAAATCGGTCCAACCGTTCTTGAGTTATATAAATGGTGTAGGTAACCCGACTTTGTTTTGTAGATATAAATGATAAATGATAAATGATTTTATTTCTGTAAGTAGGTTTGTACAAACACTTTTACATGTCAATCATATTTTTTAAAACGAGATGAGGTCGGCGTTTCCTAACTGACTACTCTGAGAAGAAAGGCCGAAACAAACTCAGAGGTCACAGTCTCTTTTAAAGTCCAGACATAATCTTGGTCAGATCATGTGGAGACCATGTAGATTAGTGTCTGAAATGGTCTTTTGAGGAAAGAACCACACCGATTGAGTGGACCTGTCCAGTCAGTGCACGCATTTGTCAGTAATCATGCAGCTCAACTCAAACTTAAGGAGCTCAACGATTCGACGAACAATACCAAAGAAAGTACATTTGGGTGGGTCGCATAAATTACTCAAACTGCCAGACCATGACTAAAACTATCTGAGAAAATAAAAAAAAAAAAAAGGCAAAAAAAAAAAAAATAATAACCCACATAGTCTTCACATTCACAGTCATTAAAATAATATAATACTTTACAAAGTAAATATTCATGTCACTGTATATGTAAAATTGATCAATGTCAATGTGTATATAAAAATCCAGAAATAGTCTTGGTCAGATCATTTTGAGGACCATGTAGATTGGTGTCTGAAATGGTCTTTTGAGGAAAGAACCACACAAATTTGAGTGGACCTGTCCAGTCAGTGCACGCATTTGTCAGTAATCATGCTGCTCAACTCAAACTTAGGGAGCTCAGCGATTCGACGAACAATACCAAAGAAAGGACATTTGGGTAGGCCGCATAAATTACTCAAACCGCCAGACCATGATTAAAACGGAAACAATGACCCACATAGTCCTCACATTCAAAATAAATAAAATAATATAATACTTTACACAGTAAATAGTAAATGTTCATGTCATTGTTTATGTAAATAGATATTAAGAAAAAAAAGAAGTGTAAAATCGCAAAATAAAATAAAACAACATTCGCAGTCTAAACTTATTGGAGCAGCTCAATCCCAAGCCTTTTTGTCCTCAATAAAGTCATTTACAGTATAATAGGCTTTTTGGCATAGTTTACGCTTTATAAAAGATTTGAATTTATTTAGGCTTAGTTCTTGAATGTGACTAGGAAGTTTATTATAAATACGTATACATTGGCATCTAAACGAGCCACCTATTTTTTTGAGCCTTGATGAAGGAACAACAAATTTGTGTTTGTTCCTAGTATTTATGTTATGGATATCACTGTATTTTTTAAATAGATTAATATTTTTATGTGCATACAAAAGATTATCATAAATGTACTGAGAAGGCACAGTCATTATATTAATCTCTTTAAATTTGTCTCTGAGGGAGTGTCTGGGACTTAATTTATAAATGGAACGAATTGCCCTTTTTTGTAAAATAAAAATTGTCTGAATATCGGCGGCATTTCCCCACAACAGAATACCGTACGACATCACACTATGAAAATAACTAAAGTAAACCAAACGGGCTGTCTCTAAATCAGTTAAATCACGAATTTTCCTAACGGCGTATGCTGCAGAGCTAAGCTTTTTTGACATTTTATCTATATGGGGGCCCCATTGAAGCTTGGCATCCAATGTTATGCCTAAGAATACTGTGATATCTTCGGGTTTTAACTCTTCATCCTTTATGAGAACACTAGTTTCGACTTGTCTAACATGGGGTATCGTAAACTTAATACATTTGGTTTTTTTTTCGTTAAGTAGTAGGTTATTAACATTAAACCAGTCAACTACTTTTGCGAGGGCGCTATTTATATTGTCAGTAACCAGCTGCTGACGTTTAAGTTTAAATACAAGTGAAGTGTCATCTGCAAACAACACTATATCATGATTATCCTTTATGAGGTAAGGCAAGTCATTAATATAAATAATAAATAAAAATGGGCCAAGAATCGAGCCCTGGGGGACCCCCATTCTTACTACAGATCCGGGTGATCTTTTTCCGTTAATATCAACCCTCTGAATCCTATCACTTAAGTAAGAAGTAAGAAGATCCAGGGAGCCGTTACGGATTCCGTAGTGGTGCAGTTTCCTGATTAATGTTTCATGATGAACACAATCGAATGCCTTGGACAAATCGCAAAAGATGCCCAACGCATCGCATTTGTCCTCCCAGGCATTATAAATATGTCCTAAAAGTTCAACTCCGGCATCGGTAGTCGAACGACCCCTTGTGAAACCGAACTGTTTGTTATGCAGTAATTTATTTTTATTAAAAAATCTTTGCATTTGGTTTAAAATAAGTTTTTCAAAAATTTTACTAAAGGTAGGTAGTACTGAAATGGGTCTATAGTTAGTAGGGTCTGATGTACTACCCGATTTAAACAATGGTATTATTTTACTGTTTTTCATAAGATCAGGAAACTCACCACGGTCGATACAATTATTAAATATAACAGCTAAAGTAGGTGCTACAATGTTTATAATCGACTTAACAACATCCACAGAATTACCCCAAAGATCTGCGGTCTTTTTAACATTTAATGTGTGAAAGGTTTTAATTATATCTTTACAGGTGACATATTCGAAGTGAAATTCAGAATCACAAACTGGAACATTTTCCTTAAGTAAAGACTCTGCAGCAGTGGGTGATGAGTTTAGAGATCTAGTAGTTGATACGGGAATCTCTGCAAATAAATTTTCAAAGGCCGCGGCGACTTGAGAATCTGATTTAATTATATTGTCATTAATAGCAAGGCTGTAGTCACTACTTCGGTTGCATGACTTTCCCGTTTCGCTATTAATTACATTCCAAGTCATTTTAATAATGTTACTACTATTTTTAATTTTTGAACTCAAGTAACGTGACTTGGCAATACTACAAACTTTTTTAAATATTTTAGAATAATTTCTAACATATAAATTAAATTCAGCAGTGTTTATACAAATCCGTTCTTCATATAATTCATAAAGTCGTTTTCTACTTTTATGTATACCAATGGTGGCCCAGTCGCTGAAGGAAGCGTTACTATTAACCGATAATATCTTTGGAATGAATGTATTATCAAATTGTGTGCAATACATATTAAAAAAATCATTAAATTGTTGATTAGGGTCATCATTAGTCAACAAAAGTGGTAATTTACTCAGAAGTTTAGTCTTAAATGTTTCCAAGCGTTTAGTTGTTTTTGGGTTTACAGTGATATCTTTTTTAGTAGCCTTTTTGTTTAAATTTGTAATAGTGATCAATTGTCCGCAATGATCTGAGTCTATTGAATTAATAATTTCTTTGCGGGTTGGTATAGCATCTGTATATATGTTATCTAGGCATGTGGCACTAGTAGGAGTTATTCTAGTGGGCTCCAAAAATTGGTATATAAACATAGATTTGTTAGCATAAATTTTCTCAACAGCGTCAAGTGGCCAAAAGTAGCACAGCTCTCTACTGGAAACCGGTCTGCATACGAGTACGTGTTTTTATCGTGTGTGTCTGTGTTTATGGTTTGTTGTTCAATAAAGAATCATACGGTCGCGGGAATTCACTGGATGCGGACAGCACAGAACCGGTCGACGTGGCGGTGGTGCTCGGGGGGAAGGCCTATGTCCAGCTGTGGACGTCATTCGGCTGAAATGATGATGATGACGCAACAATCACACACTACCTATTTATATTTCCATAGTTTTTTAGAACGAAGCTTTCGGTGGAATAAACTGGTAGAAATCGTCACGTAACGAAAAAGCGCTATGCCCCCTGCATTAGACTTTTTATTATATACTAGCTTCTGCCCGCGACTTCGTACGCGGATCCTGTTGATTATGCCAGCGACAACGGGGTCGTCAAAATCGAAGATCTGAAATGTCTGATGTCGAATTCTAAGAGCCCGGGGACGGGAAAACAACTGGATGCGCGAGACGATTCGAGACGTTCCAGATCTTTCATTTTTGTAAGTCAACAGACAATTCCCATCAGACTAAACAACTTTTGCTAAGATTGCTAAGACGTCATTCCTATATATGTTGTAGTGTCGCTGGGCTTTGGAGTTCCACAACAGGTGTTCCAGATCTTCAGATTTATTCTCACAGCAGAAAATGCTCTTCACGTGGAATAATTTTTGCTATGGCACCATTTTTATATATATATTTATAGATTCTAAGGCAGATTAAAAACTGTGTACGTAGGGATTTACTTCATGCAACATATTTTGAAGCAGTGAAATCAGACTATTTGTTCAAGTGCGGAAAGTTTTGGTTTCTAATATTTGCCTGATCTTGATAATTGGATACGAAATATATTTGGAGAAATTTGTGGTCATTTTCAGACTATAATGAACCAATAAGGTGGTAAACTTGGCCTTGCACTTTGAATGTTGGCATAAATGGGCCTCTTGAAATCTGTTTCGCACCAAAAGATGTCATTTGAAAGGCATTGTATACAGATGTTGTCCAAGAAATGTTTTGACTGTGGATGGTCACCAATTAGCAGTGATCTTAATATTTCTGGAGGATTTTGTAATATTTCAATATGTACTTTTCCACCCGAGCAACACATACCGTTTGTTTCTTTTTGCCATTTAACAGCTTCACAAAAAGTACAATTTTGAACCACACCTCCGATGGCGGAATACGTGGCGTAGTCAATCAAGTCATTCATAAGAGTATACGTAAATGCACTCCGTTCCTTATCAACCCAAGGAAGGTTGCCACGTCTTACGGCTATATCTCTGTCGGATCGGATGTGTCTCTGTCTTGAGACACATCCGATTCTTCAGATGATATCGACATTCTGTTCAGAGAATGTCGAAGTCGATCAGAATTCAAACGTTAGTTGCGCTCTTCTTCTGTCTCTTCATGCCGTACTCCAGCAATTCTTTCTCTCTCACTTTCTAACTGATTATGAATATTTTGTTGTGTGCGTGTTCGGGACAATGTATGATAATCTCGATCACCAGTTACTCGCGCATCACGTTCATCACTCGTTTCAAAAGACCTGTTAGTAGATGTGCGAATACGCTGAGAACGCAGGCGTGCTTCGCGATCCGAAGAGGTTTCCACGGAGCGAGTTGCAGCTTGATGTTTTCGAACAGCATCAAGTCTCTCCTGACGCTCTTCGGTAGATTCTTGGGATCTTATGATCTTTCAGCTCCTTTGGAACATTGGGAAAGATTTGACCTCTTTCTAGGCATGGTTATAGTTTTATTGTGAATATACCTGACCAATTAAAATCTAAGTGACTGCTCCCCTGCGTTACCGGGTAGGCTACCGTGTCACGAAGATAAATGGCAAAGGAAATTAAACACTCAAATAACATAAGCCCGAAGGCATATTTATTGATAAAGTAAAAAAATAAATGGGAGTTTTGACCAGTAGAGTCAACTTTTCAATGATATACCAACGTCACCGAAAATCAGTCCTAAACTGTTACCGCCTTCACCGCGTGGAGGTACTCCCAGCTTATGTTATTTGATAATTATACAGTGAAATTAGTGATAGCTTTGATTTCCACATCAGATGTTTCTGATCTTCGATTTTTATAAGTCAACAGGAAATACCCATCAGATCGAACAACTTTTGCTAAGACGTCATTCCTATATGTGTTTTGGTGTAGCTGGGCTCTCGGAGTTCCACAACAGGTGTTCCAGATCTTCGATTTTTATAAGTCAACAGAGAGTGCTCATCAGATTGAACAACTTTTGATAAAACGTCATTCCTATATATGTTATAGTGTAGCTGGGCTCTTGGAGTTCCACATCAGCCATGCTATTCTCTAAGGATACAGCCTTGCGGACAGCGCTGTCGCGGTGGGTTTGACAGTTGCGACAGCGCTGTCCGCAAGGCTGTATCCTTAGAGAATAGCTCCCCAGGTGTTCCAGATCTTCGATTTTTATAAGTCAACAGAGAATTCTCATCAGATTGAACAACTTTTGCTAAAACGTCATTACTATAAATGTGTTATGGTGTAGCTGGGCTCTTGGAGTTCCACAACAGGTGTTCCAGATCTTCGATTTTTATAAGTCAACAGAGATTTCTCATCAGATTGAACAACTTTTGCTAAAACGTCATTCCTATATGTGTATGGTGTAGCTGGGCTCTTGGAGTTCCACAACAGGTGTTCCAGATCTTCGATTTTTATAAGTCAACAGAGAGTGCTCATCAGATTGAACAACTTGTGCTAAATCTTCATTCCTGTATATGTTATGGTGTAGCTGGGCTCTTGGAGTTCCACATCAGGTGTTCCAGATCTTCAAATTTATTCTCTCAGCAGAAAATGCTCATCACGTGGAACAATTTTTGCTATGGTACCATTATTGTATCTCTTATACTTTAGCTGGTCTGTTGCGGTTCTGCATCAGGTGTTCCATTTTCCAAAATAAATTACAGCCATGTTGCCCAGACTTAATACCTATACAACAAAAAAAAAATCATTCAAATCCGTCCAGTAGTTCCGAAGATTAGCGTGTACAAACAAACAGACAAACAGACAAACAGACAATTTTTTTTTTTTGGATTCGTGCTCTATTACTGTTTCTAAAGCCCCCTCAAGTATTTTTTTTTAATATATTCAATGTACAGACACAGTTTTTTTACTGTTTTATTATATGTATATAGATATAGATAGTTGAAAGAGACATAGAAATAGAGATAGTTTTCATAGTCTTCGAGGGTGCTGAATCCAACAGTGAGGTCAACATGAAAATCCAAGGTGGCGGCTACGAAAATTTAAATGCTGCCGTCTTGGATTTTCATTATGAACTTCGTCCTTCGACCCAACAGGTTATTTTTTTATCGGAACCTAGCAATTTCAAAGTAGTCAATTTCCTTAGCCCAGCTTCAGTTGGGCTCGTCTTTCACCTTTACATATTTTAAAATAAAGTGTGTGTCGATAGTAGGGCTCCTGCGCTGGTTCTCAATACACAGGCAACAACTTCGATGGCTGCTCAAATCTTGATTGATAGATAACTCGAGTTTATCCATCGCTCCCAAACTTTCAGAATCGGTGGCTTATACAACTACATTTAATATTTAGTGTTAGGAGGGAAGCACGAAGGGTTTTCTATAAAGTTTTGAGGTTATGGAAATTTCGAGAAACTGTAATACATCCCTTCACCGAGAGGAGGCTTGTGTCCCAGCAGTGGGAACATTTATAGGCTGATTACGTCGTGAGGAAAGTTTTAAGTATGAATGTCGATGCTCTAAGAGTAGGCGAAGACTAAAGAAACGATGTAGAGACTGTGTGAATGATGATCTATTATTTATTTATTATTAACTAGCTTTTGCCAGCGACTTCGTCCGCGTGGAATAATGACTTCCGGAAATTGAGGCACTAACTCTCATAGAGTTTAACCGATGTGCTCTTTCTTCTGCCGATTCTTGAGAACGCGTATTTCTCATTCAACGCGTTTTTCAAGACAATAGCGGGCGGACGCCGGCGTCCGCTTGGGGCTTGAATAACTAAAAATATATAACTACGTCTAATATATAAAATAATATATAATAAAACCTACTTCACTTAAAACTAAATACCTATAACTACTATAATTAATAATACCTATACCTATAATTAATAAAAGTACCTACGCTTTTACCTACTTAATATTAAAAAAAAAACTGAACAAAAATTAACCAAAACTTACCTACTACTAACTAACTACTACTAACCTATTACTACTTCACCTAAAACGAAATCCTGTTTTCCCAACATTTCCCTTCACTGCTCTGCTCCTATTGATCGTAGCGTGATGAAAAGTATACTATAACCTGCCCAGAAGTATGAAGAACAATTGTACCAAGTTTCGTTGAAATCCGTCGAGTGGTTTTTGTTTCTATAACGAACATACAGACAGACAGACAGACAGACAAAAATTTTACTGATTGCATTTTTGGCGTCAGTAACGATCACTAATCACCCGCTGATAGTTATTTTGGAAATATATTTCATGTACAGAATTGACCTCTCTACAGATTTATTATAAGTATAGATAATAATGTTTATTAATGCTTCAGTTTACGAAAAGGGGTGTAGTGTTTGGAGCCTCCTTTTAAGCAAACAATGACTGTTAGTAGACCCCGCTCTTCCATAGTACAGCATTTTTACAGTTTATTCTAGTTAACAAAACCGTATAGGTACTTAAAATATTGAATAAAAAATTAAAATTATGGATGTTAGTGAGAATATGTTTCGAGTGTGAACATCTGTACGTATTGTGTTTGTCTGTGAGACGATATGGTTAGAAATGGGATGACTACCGAGATGACAGTGTGGCAGCAGGAGCAGCGGTGGTCCAGTGGTAACGGCCGCGACTTACGAGTTGTAGGTCGTATGTTCGAACCCCGTCAGGCTCTTTACTTTGTCTAAATTATTTCATCACCATTGCTCTTAAAACGGTGAAGGAAAACATCGTGAGAAAACCGGCATGTCCTAAAACCAAAAATTCGAAAACATGTGACATCTACCAACCCGCACTGAGCCGGCGTGGTGGATTACGGCCCACACCCTCTCATAGAGAGGAGGCCTGTATCCCAGTAGTGGGAATATTATAGGCTGATTATGTACCGAGATGACGAATATTAGAGAAGTGTGAAAGAAAAGAAAAAGACTTTTTTTGTGGTCGGTGCAACATACCGACCACAAAAAGATTGGAATGAAAGCCAGGAGAGAGATGATGATATAATGTACTATGCATAGGCATGAGTAGGTTATAAATAATATATATCGGTAACTAACACTTTGCCCGCGATTTAGGCCGCGTGTATTTCAAAATTTCCTCAAAAAAATTTTTAAAATATGTTTACGATTTTTGTCATCTACAAGATGTAACTCAAATAACGCACAACCTCTAAAGGGGTCATTGTACTTTTCATTATGAACAACTTTTACTATAGGGGCAAACCTGTAATCACGACAAAAAATCAGCTGTTCCCTACATTTTGGTGAGATAAATGAACATAAATGTAGGGAATGGCTGTTTTTTTTTTCGATATCAGGTTTGGTCCCATAGTAAATGTTGTTCATAATTATGAGTACAATGACCCCTTAAGAGTTTGTGCGTTATTTAAGTTACACCTTGTATATAAGTAGCTAAATCAGTATTATCTCGTAGGGTTCAGCCAGCGTTTGAAAAGTAAGCGCAAAAAAATGTGTTTATTTACGACATCACATTAGAAACCTCTAAAACTATCAGTGTTTCTCTACTATACATGCATGCATGTATTATATATATAAACCTTCCTCTTGAATTACTCTATCTATTAAAAAACTCGCATCAAAATCCGTTGCGTAGTTTTAAAGATCTAAGCGTACATAGGGACAGAGAAAGCGACTTTGTTTTATACTATGTAGTGATTTTGGTCTTAACATACTGAGTTTCAAGTTTATTGGACCGCGCGATAAAATTCTTCCATACAAACTTTGACACCCCCAATTTCCCTTTAGGGTAGTTAAGAAAAAAATAAAATGACAAACTTTATAATTTACTTAGATAAGCATTTGTGCCAAGTTTTAATTTTAAACTTATTAATTATACCATTTTTTGAGTAATTACTATAATCCTCCCCTTAAAATTCGAATTACATCTTTATGCCCAGTCAGGGGTCTATTTTCGAAAGACACTTATACTTATTATTGTTTCTTTTAAGTATGAATACTGAGTTTCGAGTTAACCGAACCACCCTTTTAAATTTTTTCACACAAATAACACCCCTAAGCCCCCCTTTGAGGGGTAGTTTTGAAAAACTAGTATTGACAAACTTTATTACTTACTTAGGCAAGTATTTTTGCCAAGTTTCAAGTTTATTAACCAAATGAACAAGAGTTTTCATATAAACTATAACCCCGTTTTTCACCCCCACAAGGGTGGAATTTTGAAAAAACGTGTTACCCTTTTCACCCCGTTAGAGGTAAATATTTGAAAAACCCCGAAAGACGTTATTCTTTATTTTTGGTCTTAAGTATAAATGCTGAGTTTCGAGTTAATCGGACTGCGCGTTAAAATTCTTCCTAAATTTTGACACCCCCAATCCGCTTTAAGGGGGTAGTTTAGAAAAACAAGAAATGAAAAACTTCATAATTTACTTAGATAAGTATTCGTGCCAAATTTCAAGTTTAATAATTCAAGGAATAAGATTTAAAAAAAAAAAACAAAATCGTTTTCACCCCCTTGAAGGTTGAATTTCCAAAAACCCCAAAAAGAATTAGTACATATCACGAAGATCAGGGATGGAAAATATCTGTATTTTCAGACTTCAGCGCCCGTAACAATAATGACAAAGGTTATCCTGAAATACTTTCGCTCTACAGATTAATAAATAAAGATTAGATATACACTTAATTGGAAATAAATAAGCATCGATTTATTGAGGGGTAATGCCGATCCGATGGACGAGCGTCATCCCTTATTTCTAATAATTGCTAATTAACAATATTATAACGAAATTAGATCATTTGGATCATCCTACGGAAGGATGAACCAATAAACCGTAAAACAAACACCTATTTTCGTTATTCAAAAATAGAAAAGGAAACAAAAAATACAGTCCCATATTCATTTACCTTCATAATTTATAACCAGATGGATGACATTTATCACCGAACAGATCCAGCGTTCCCCATCCATCAATAGGATCCCTCCATTCAAACCCACATGTACTACATCGATATTAATGACTCCAGAGATTTATTAGGGACCTACATAAATTAAACATTTTCATCGCTGGCAACATTAACGGACTAACTTCCTCCCCGTTGGCGCCGTTATTATGCCTTGACAGTTATTGTAGAAACTTTCAGCCGACGAGGCTTTGATTCCGAAAGCCTTTCTATCCCCACCTCAATCGTTACATTCAACAGAACTAAACCTATCTCCCTTCTACACATAGTGTAAGAAAGGGATGGAGATAGTACAGGTGGAAAAGATTACGGGAAGCTGTAAGTTTGATTGGTCAAGACTTTTGTTATCATAAAGTCGTTCGAACATCGACTTTATAGAGTCTGGCAGTCTATGGTCGATGATAAACGTTAATAGAGTGATCAGAAAAGTATTCTACGATATTTTATTGTCTTTGACGGGTTGCTGATTGGGTTTTCAGAGGGAAACATATATTTTGTAAACAAAAACCTTAATATTTTCTTCTATTTTTCCTGTTAAGTTTGAATTATCTTGTGATTGACGTTCTGACAGTTTTAATGGGTTTATGTCGTTCCTGTAATAGAAAAATGGGGAATATGTTTTCTGTTACTAATGGAAAAACTTTATAACGTTACTTTTGTTGTAAGGTAAAAGTAAGATGTTGATAAAGTTTTTCCATGAATATGTACTCTGTACTCAAGCTAAACTCTTTTAGATATTGATAACAGTATTGTACAATTTTGCCCGGGTTTATTTGTTATAACTAAAATAAAATTCTTCTAAATACTCCTGCAAATATACCTACGGCACGTCTTTTATTATTTTTATGTCTGGCCTTTTTATTTTTTTAATTTTATCTTGTAAAAGCCAGAGGGATAATTCTCGTAATTTTATGAACGTTCACAGTCTGTAGGCCAATTCTCGTAATTTAAAACGCTCAAAATCTAGTCGCAGTCTCATCTCGGCGACAAACAAATGTCAAGAACTTGTCGAAATGTAGGGAAATTTAAAGTATTTTTGACAGATTGAGACTGAGATCATACTGTGAAAGTTCTTAAAAATTACGAGAATTGCCCCTCTGATCTCAGTCGCAATATTTCAAAATAACCTGTAATTTCCCTACATTTTTGACAAGTTTTTAACATTGATTGTCGGGTTTAGTGAGATTGCGACTAGATTTTGAATGTTTTTAACTACGGGAATTCAAAAATCGAAACAAAAGAGCATCATCATTAAATAATATAAAATGACTAACATCATTCTACACAATAAATTTAAAAATAAAGCCTCATTATTCGAAAGGAAATTAAAAATGAACTGTGCTAGGGTTGAACCGTTGAATGATGAGACATTATAATTGGCTGAGGCTGTTAGGTGAAACAAAGGTCCGTAAAGGGCGAGCGAAGCTTCCGGGTGCTGGGTACGTATCGAGTACACCCGCCCGCCCGGATGGGCGGATGACACAGATTAGGTAGGTAGGGGGCAGACGGTGCGAGGATCACACACACAAAAAAAAAACGAAATATTGTTCCAAAAATATTTTGACTTTTTTAGTTCGATAGTTTCACAAACAAAACAGTTTACATGAATACATTCGCTAGTTGTCTGGCAAAAAATAATTTAGAGCCATAAGATCGCTCATTTCACGTTGCTTTCTGGAAAACCTTGAGCTTTGTACTTTCTTTAAACTGAAAATATGATTATAAAATTTACCGCTGTTTCATGCAATTAAGAATGAGCTTTATTGAAACTACTACCTAGCCGATTCATATTGAATCTAAACAATGTTGACTGATTCTTTAAAATATTTGTTGATTTCCCATCCACAAAAAAAAAATTAAAAATGGAATTAGTAACAATTCACGAAATATTGTTCATACTTCGAACAAACCCTTCTCAATCCCACTTTTTTCCATTAAGCCAATAATAGTAACTTAACAAAGCAAAATCAACCCCTATTCTACCTATTCACCCATCTTCCCTCCGCCATCTTTAAGGTTTTCGCGCGTTGTTCGCAGCGGGCGGCGCGGCGCAGCCAGTGTTGGTCAGTGCCCCGCGTGCCGCGTACCGAACGATACGCGTTCCCGACTACGACACAACACTAGAATTCCATATTTGAAATTTTTGAAAATTCCATTGCCAAATGCTTCACGTTTAATTTTTTCCTAATTTTCGACCAGTGTTTTTGTAAGACATGAGGCGAGCATAAAAAGAAGGGCGATTCTTCAAGGTAAGTCATAAGATATTTTATGTTTCAGGGTGGATTGGCACGTGTTTTGCTTCAGTTTCAGTGAAATGTTGTCTGAAATGATTTATTTAGCGTAATGGAAACGGTTAATGGAAGCTTGCTTTATATTCGTCACCAATTTATTTTTAGGTTGTATAATGTTACGCACTGTGAAATTTCTGCTGCGGTATATTTTTGTTATTTTTTATGGAAAGGTTTTATAGACATTAGGAACTGGAAAACTTTTGAGGGATGAAGATTATAATGTATCAAAATCGTACACAAAGCACAAATTATGCTTAGTTTTCTAAAAATAAAACAAGATGATATTACATACATAAGTTCTTTAATAGTGTTTACACAAAATCTTGCATTGAATTAAATTACATAATTTATGATTTTTAACTGTTTTCATATTTTTTAAACTATATATCTATAATGATATTTCGTTATCACCAGAAAAACGGAAGGGGCAACGTACTATGCGTTCAGTATCCTTGGTCACATCCAAATCAGCCCTTGAACTTAACCAAAATAAAAAAAAAAAACTAATAAATCTCTTTGATGGTTTTTATTATTATGAAAATGGGAACTGTAATTCTTGCATTCTTTTCCAATTTTGCTGAACACAATAATTCGTAGCGTCATCGTAGCTGAGCTACGAAGTCTACGGCGTAGCTATTTATCGTAGCAGTTAGATGGCTAACTGCAAACCGTTATATTTTTTTATAACTATGATAATTTTATACTATACCTCACTACGTTAGTCTCAATGGATGTAATGTGCAGTAGGAGAATAAACCTATTGGCCATAGTAACTGTAATAACATACTACCCTTTTTTCTTATGTAATTTATGTCGTAATACAGCAACTGGTTTCTTTTTACAGCACTGCTAATAAGACATATTTTGTAGTATGTTTATAAATTCTAATATTCCAGTGTTTAATTTTATTTTTATCGGTAGGAATTTTATTTTTTGGCTCCCAGCGGTCTCGTATTGCGGAGTTTTTATGTGCTGTAATGTTAACCCGTAAAACGTCGAGTGTAATGCCACTGTTACCAGTTTAATGACCAGCGCTGAGGGTTGTTTGTTCCATTCCAGTTTTGAGACACGGCACGGAAGGGTTATGGCCCGAATTCTCGCGTTTTGTTTGTGAATATTTAATTAATAAAGTTTAGGAGCTATGGGTTGTGCCTTTACATTATATTTTTACATCGAGTTTTTCGACTCTTTTTAATTATCTTTATTTTCTTAACGACTCTTCAGGTATACCTACGCTACAATTTAATAAAGCGTCGCTAATAATAGATATTAATTTCATAATATTAAAAACGAGAGCTTCTTCAAGAGGCGCCCTTCAATTTAGGTACTCTTTTTTGCTTCGTCTTAGAATTCTTTTGATAAAAATGTCTTTGAATATAATCGAAATTCAGGTACAGTCGAGTTCATTAATATATTGGCAGTGAAAAAGTTTCAAAATAGCATAAGTGTTAAAATGATGATCATTTTAAAGGTTATAATATTTTGAAATTTTGTCACTGCCAATATATTAATGAACTCGACTGTACCTAAACGATAATATAAATTAATATTATGAAGTCGAATCTGCTATGTCGCGACAGAATCGCTTTTTCATTCCGAACATGAAATAGTGACAAAAGCCCATTTATACTAATATTATAAAGAAAAAATATTATTTTTTGTATTTTCGTTTGTTACCTACGCTTTCACGCTAAAACGGCGGAACGAATTTGGATGAAATTTGGCACATGGGCATAGTTTACCATATGATGTGGAGTTAGAATACGTTTTAACCCGATATTTCCCCGGTTTGAGACTTATATGGATGAAACCGCAGGGCGCAGCTAGTCAAAAATAAATAGGCATTTAAAAGGAAAACTTTTACTTATTTAAGGATTTTTTTATTAAGGCACCGCATCTCATGCGCAAGGTTATTGGTTCAAATCCGGGCAAGTACCAATGTGAATTTTCCAATTCATATGTATATTCATATGTATCTTAGCATTCACGGACATCGGTGAAGGACAACATCGTGAAAAAACTAATATTATAAAGAGGAGAGATTTGTATGTATGTTTGTAACGAATTGGCTCAAAAAGTACAAAACCGATTTTAAAAATTCTTTCACCATTTGAATGCTACATTATCACTGATTAATATAGGCTTTTTAAATTGCAAGAAAAAAAAATGTGTAAAAAATAAATGTCAACCCGTGCGAAGCCGGGACGGGCCGCTAGTGTTTAATATAAGTCTGAAATCGCCAACCCTTGTTGCGCAAGCGCGGTGAGCAACGCTTGTGTCTTCTCCGTATGAGCGTGGTCTTAGCCCTGCAGTAGGACAATAGGCTGGTATGTATGTCTATATTATTTATTTATTTTACCATTTTTGTACAGACGCCAGCACATCAAGTTACCCGAAACTGTCAAATTTTCCCAATCAACTTTGAACCTTATGCTCTAGCGATATAAAATTGAACATCCATTAAATAAATTTGACAGATTGTAGTAGCTTGATGTGCTGACGTCTGTACACAGATCTATAAACAGACAAAAAAAAAAGAACAGAAAAAAAGGTACAAAGGTGATGCTTATTTCATAAGAAATCTCATCCGCAGTGTACTCATCATATTTATACATGCTACAATTTTGCAAGCACTTAAATAAAAAAGGACACATTAAAAATTGCACACCAAATAAAAATAAAACTTCCTGCTCGAGTTTCAAAGAAGAAATGAATAACTAACTTCACATCTACAGATGAATTCTGGGAAGTAAACTGAATAATGCACTCATAGTACTTATTCCACTATAAACATCGTAATTCTGATATATTCCGTTGAAAATATAATAAGGAAACGCTTTTAACAACTATACTCGTACTACCAACTAGGAACAGAATACTATGACTTGAAATTTCGGGGTGGCGCTAGTAGCAATAGCTAAGAGTTAAGCAATGTTACGTCATACTCCATACATTTAACTTTAGTTCCTTATTTTCCCGCATACCAAGATATTGATACTCAGTAGCAGGGTTTACAAAATTAAACACGAACTATAAATTCTCACTCAATCTGTATTTGAGCAGAGTAACGTCCATAACACTAGTTCACAATATAATGCCCCTTAAAAATGATTTGCCTCCCTTTTTATACACTTAACCGTCAAATTCAAATCAACTGTCAGTTAATTACTCAATATGTTAATTATATTAAATTATTGTTATTGAAATCAAATAAATGACTTATTATGGGTAAATAAATACAAAGAATATTATTTAGATAATAATGAGAATATTTGAAAGTAACTTATGAATAATTAAGTAACTACTGCGTCATAACCGTCGAGTATCTATTTGGTACTTGTTAACAATATATTGGTCACACGTTAAGTAGTAGCTGAATGTAGGTACCTATATAAAGTAAGCTTATAAAATATTCAAGAAAGATAATTCGAAAAGCAGTCGTCTTGTTAGTTATTCGATGGCAACACACTAATGACTCACTCAAGTTTCCATTTAATATACATCGTAGTGAGCATTTATTGTGTGATATTAGGAACTTCGGATTTATTATTCATATATTTTGGTAATGGATGTTAGATTTACACGGAAATTATTGAAGCTACATTGTTGAAAAAATGTTTGTAAAGAAATTATTAATGGTCGGGTTTTATGGGTCAATTATTATGTAGTAATTAGGACAAATAAGTTCTTGTTACATTGATTTTATGATACAATAGAACAACAACTAAATACGAATAACTATAATAAGCGTAAATCAAAATGTTTCGTTTAAAATTGAGAAGTTTGGAAGGGCAGACATTGTTAAGAAAAAAAAGGGCAGGAGAAAGGTTTTAGAAAAAGGGCAGACTTTTAAGAACCAATATAACGGGGTAACGCTTTGACGAGCTAGAATCGTCACGAAGACATAACCTTATCACAACTTTATAAACGTTTATCATAGAATCCTGTCATATACCTACATCTCCATATGAACCCTATAAACCACAACAAATGACAGAATAAACTTCCCAAGACAATACGCAGATATGACATTAAAGCCTGTAATTCACCGCAATTGTTAGTACACAGACCGAGAGGCAGCCATTAGGACGTAACAGAATTAGTGGGAGCGACGTCGCCCAATTAGAGGGGATACACCGAGCTGCCTTTTATCATTTCGAACTGCGTTTTTAAAAGCAAAAACGCAGCGAAACGTAGGTTTTTCAGCAGAGTTTTTTTAAATTTTTTGTGTGCCGTGCGTGTTTTTGGGCCGATATTGAATTAATCGGGCGTGTTTAAAAGGTTTTATTTGAGCGTTTCGAAAGTCGCCTTTTGATTGGCTGGCTTTGTTAATATTGGAAGTTGGAACTATAAATGTGAAAAGCATCGTGGATTTATCAACTATGATGACTGGGTCCTTTGAGGGTCATACTCCATTGGCTTTATTTTAACATTACTTATAGGTACATGCATTTTTTCATAGGTTTATTTGGGGATGCATGAAGAAGCCTCCTCATGTAGCGTAAGTTCCAACAGTTACTCAACTGGACCAAGCGCTCGTCGCATCCTGGACAGTCACACCCAACACCTTATTTGACTGGCCAATTCCTTCCTTGCGGTGGTAGGGCTAACCCCCGCCTGGATCGCGACCACCCTCCCACCGGAGTCCGGCTTCAAGCAGCCTGCTGTGTTTCGTCGATGCGGGGAATTCCAGTGCCTTAAGCATCTTCTGGGCAAGCTCGTTCCATCATAGACCTCATCCATCGCTTTCCATCAGGCGTGTTTGAGGTCAAGAGCGGGCCCATTCAGCAAAAAATTAAAAAAAAATCTCTCGAACTCGAACCCTTATGGAACATAACATCACTCTTTTATTCCCCGAAGACTTAGGTAGTAATATACCTATAGTGCAGACGCCAGCACATCAAGCTACTACAATCTGTCAAATTTCTTTAGTAGATTTACTACTTTATTGCTATAGCATAAGGCTCAAAGTTGATTGGGAAAATTTGACAGTTTCGGGTAGTTTGATATGCTGGCGTCTGTACACACACCCACATTACACCAGTTACGTTTAAGTTCAATGGACTCCTGGCTGCTACTGAGAAATTCTGTATGGAAAATCCCAATAACACTCTGTCCGATTCGGGAATCGAAGCCAGAAGCTCATGCACAGCGGTAGCGCTTGCAACCACTTAACCAACGAGGTAGTCCCCCAAAACAAAACAAAGTTGTAAAGATTCTCAAATAACCACACAAAAGAAACTGAATTTTCTTGTGCAGCATTTCTTTTAAGTTTAATTAAATTTTAAATAGACAAAGAAATCTTCTCTGCACTAGGAACTTTCATTGCTGAAATTTTCGGAAAATTTCTTGTTACTATGTATTTATTAGCTTGTTTTTAATAAAATCAAGTAAAACATTTACATTGGGAAAGCTTCTAAACCGCAAATTAACTGGTAACAACAAAGCAATTTCCTCTTATTTTATACTTAAACTCATCCATTTGATGTTAATATCTGTAATTGGAAAGACTTACCTACGAAATAACTTTTCATTTATTGACATTTTCAGAAAATTATGTTGACATAATATCAGATAATTTTTCGTTTACGGAGCGTTTATTTGTTTATCTTATTTAAATTTTATATAAAATACTAGCTTTTGCTTTCTTTTAGCTTCGCCCGCGACGACGTTGGATTTTGTCCCACGAAAATGTACTGTCATAAAAATTATCCTATGTTAGGATATGGGATACTTTTGGGTTTTTGGGTTGGTTAGAACCAATCCAAGTCTGTGTGCCAAACTTCATCGAAATCCGTTCAGCCGTTAAGGGGTAAAACGGTGACAGACAGAGTTACCTTTGCATTTATCCTACTATCCTACTCCTACTAATCCTACTTCCTATTAATCCTACTATCCTACTAATATTATAAATGCGAAAGTTTTTGAGGATGGATGGATGTTTGTTACTCTTTCACGCAAAAACTACTGAACGGATTTTGATGAAACTTTACAATAATATAGTTTATACATCAGAATAACACATAGAATACTTTTTATCTCGATATTCCCACGGGATCAAACTTACGCGGGTGAAACCGCGGGGCGCAGCTAGTAATATTATAAACGCGAAAGTTTGTGAAGATGGATGGATGTTTGTTACTCTTTCAAGCAAAAACTACTGAACGGATTTCGATGAAACTTCCCAGTAATATAGCTTATACATCAGAATAGCACATAAGTTACAATTTATATAGATTTTGTGTGATTTGGCCATAATATAAAGATAAGTATCAAGTAAGTCGGAAAAAATCCTGCGCTCTGAGATCTATCTTAGCATGCTCTGCCTAAACCGTTAGAGTTAAACGCAGTTAATGTATTGTGGGAATGTTTGTCTTAAACAGTCCTAAATAAAACTCCACGACAGCATATATCTAACTTTTATGTGGAAGCCATTATATCCAAAATTGTGAGCCATAAGTACCTACATTTAAATTGGATACATTTTTTACAATGCACATTTTAGAGTACTTAGTTAATTCTTATCAAAATTAATACATTTATAAATCATCTACCTCGTTAATTGTGTAAACTTCCGTAATCAATATTTCGCACAACCAAAATTATACCAACATAGCAAACTTTTGTGTTCAAACCGTTGAAAAACACGTGGACGAAACCGGGACAAAGCCTTGGGAAGTTGCATGGAGACCCCAAAAGTATCTGCTAATATTGGGTTGGGTTGGGGCCAGTACAAAGACTACGCAAGAGATACAAATATAAACACAAAGAGGTATTTTGAACTTAACTAACATGTAGTTTAGTATTCAGTTTGCGTGGCATTTAATTAGCGATGTAGTTTTGTTTTTGATGTGAATAGCAACTTGTTAATTTAACAGAATTTGAAATACAAAAGATAATTAGCTAAGTATCAAATAAGATTTATGGATTGTAGGAGTTTTATGGGAAACTAATACAGTTGATTATATACTTTTCAAATATTAAAAACCGGCCAAGTGCGAGTCGGACTCGCGCACTGAGAGTTCCGTACAAATTCGTAGGTATGTAACTAAAAATTTACGGTTTCCGGATTTTTTCCTTTACTTGTACTACAAGACCTTGCTTCTTAGGGAAAGTACCCTATAAATTTTGATTCCCTTGAGAGTGTCTAAATATACGTTTTTTGCGGCATAAACGGCCGTATCTTTTTTTTACGTTGACTTAGAAGTTTGATTTTTTCGCAACTTCAAGAAACTGTAGACTTGAGTATATGGTTTTAGTTTCAACTCGATACCTCCACGCGTTCCCGAGATAAAGGGTCTTGACAGACAGACAGACAGACGGACACCAAAGTGATCCTATAAGGGTTTCGTTTTTTCCTTTTGAGGTTCCGTACCCTAAAAAAAATACATAGCAGAACGCCTGTAATCCTCATAGGGTTAGGCAGAGATGTAAATAAAGTACCCACATTTCGCCAGTTATGTTTAAGTCCCGTGTAATAGGGGGCGAGCCTTTTTTTTTAACGTGGAGAAATGCTCATGCATACTGCACTACCACGGGGAGATAGTGCGGTTATGTGGGTCTCTAACCCACTAAAACTCCACGGTGTCCTCCTCCGTCGCTTATGGCGGAAACACGGGCACGCGTTAGCACTCATCCGTGAACCCGCCGCGGCTGTCCGTCACCGAACCCTCCTCTGGGGAGTACTCCCCATCACCGGTGCATCAGAACGCATAGCACGCCGTGGCCACCCCAGGGACCACACCAGCACATGGGCGCCAGACGACCCCGTGTCTGGGCACCCTTGGTCCCCTTGCGGCGGGTCAGGTCGTTGGCCCCGCCGCCTGCCAATTTTCGGCCGCAGAGGATAGTGGCCAACGTAATACCAACACTCCTCCTACTCGGCGACCCCACCGCGTCCGCCATCAGACGGTGGCGACCCCGTCAAGGCCGCGGAAGGTGGGGAGAGCGGCGCACCGCAATACCGGCACTCCTTTCCCGCCGCGGCCTCCAACCCTCAGCCGCAATGCCTCCCATACGACATCGCGGCCCGCCTTAATTGCGATGTCGCCTAAGTGGCACCGCAACCTACTTGTTGGCCGCTACGTCGTCGGCTCACAGGCAAAAGCCCTCACGAGCGGCCCCTCCTCGGGTTCCTCTTCGCTTCACCGTGGGTGACCAAGACACGGCTACTGAGCCCCCCCGCCTCGACAATGCGGGAACCCACCGGGGGGGATAGGGGGCGAGCCTAGGGTAACCAACTTTTTTATATCAAATGTAGTATTTTCGAAGCCATTGCCTGTAAACATATAGTAGGTAGATGGCGAAAAACTATGACGACTAAAATATTTTATTTTTAAACTAGCGGTCCGTCCCGGCTTCGCACGGGTGGAAAAATAAGAAAAAAAATAGCCTATAATAATCAGTGATAATGTAGCATTCAAATGGTGAAAGAATTTTTAAAATCGGTTCAGTACTTTGCGAGCCAATTCGTTACAAACATACATACAAATCTTTCCTCTTTATAATATTAGTATAGATAAATACGTTTTGCTAATTTGAGCCTTGTTTTTTCAAAAGTTTTACACTCTAAATTAAGGTTACAAAACACCATTGAGAGACATAGGGTTGGCAACCCGAGGTGAGCCTATTGCTCATTGCTCACACGGGACAAAAATCCGAACTAAATGATAATATATTATTATAATTACTACATTAAAGTCATTCAAACAAATTCAATGTAACAAAACGGTCATACGCCACGAGCCAATCCTGTTAAAAGATGGCATACATATATGATATACATATATGGCATACATACATGATGAGTACATGTTGGACCCTTTTTAAACATAAAAAGGGTCCAACATGTATGCCATCTTTTTATAATCTCACACAAATAACCATTATCGTTGAAACTTTGGAAAGAACTTTCTAGAAAACCAAAAACATTTCTAAGTTCGGAGCGTACCTGCCCTTCGAGATTAGAACTTGTTGGTAATGGAATCAAGCTGTCGACATTTCTATCCGTTCAATTTGGCTTTCAGCACACAAACCCGTTTTACTTTAGATGACTTTTATTGTCTAGGTTATTTGGAAAAAGTACTCGAAATAATATTAGTTAATACGTATGGAGTAGGCTTATAAGTTGAAGGTGTAGGGTCGAACCAGACACGCGCTTTTCTTTGTGTAAATAATTTCATCACCACTGCTCTCAAAACGGTGAAGAAAGACATCTTGAGGAAACCGGCAAGACCTAGAAGCAAACAATTCGAAGAAATGTGACATCTACGAACCCGCCCTGGGCCCGCGTGGTATATTATAGCCCAATCCCTTTTAAAGAGAGGATGCTTGTGTTCCAGCAGTGAAAACATTACAGGCTGACTTGCAGCGCCCCGCGGTTTCACCCGCGTTAGTTTCGATCCCGTGGGAATATCGGGATAAAAAGTATCCTATTTGTTAATCCTGGTTATAAACTACCTGTGTGTCAATTTTCATCCAAATCCGTTCAACAGTTTACGCGTGATTGAGTAACAAACATCCAAACATCTTCATCAACTTTCACATTTATAATATTAGTAGGATTATGTAATACATGTAGCTGCCGGGCTGGTCCAGGAGTCGCGAATGCTATTGCTGAACTTGGAGTCCTGAGTTCTATTCCAAAGTCGGACAACGTGTTATGGTGTCACATCACGAATTTTTAGTAGCAGCTAAGCACATCTGCCTATCCTGTCAAGATTATACAGGTGTAATGTAATGTTGTTTGTTGATAGTCAAACTAAAATATCTCTACTTTATTTTCCCCTTTTTGCAAACTTTTCTTATTTCTTACTTCACAAGAAACTTTCAGGATCGCAGCGAAAAACATTTCTAACGTGTCCCAAGCGGACTGGAGTCCCAAAGTTCTAAGAGAGCTGTCGACGAGGGTTTGTTAAAGGTAATCCCGAATACTGAACTATAGTAATTTAGTCGTATTTTATTTCTAACCTACTTCATACCTACTTCTAAAACTTAACTGTGTATTTTTTCTTGAACTGCTTATAATCCAGTTGCGCAATAACTAGATCATGTTTTTTCTCATTCACACTGATAATCTATACTAATAATAAAGCTGAAGAGTTTTTTTTTGTTTCTTTTTGTTTGTTTGAACGCGCCAATCTCTGGAACTACCAGCCGAATTTGAAAAATATGAAAATATTTTGAATTTGATAGCACAATTCTCGAGGAAGAATATAAGCTACTTAACATTACAAATAACAAACAAAAAGTTGGAAAGAACGCTGAGCGAAAACGGAGTAATAGCGCGGGCAGGCGATGCGATGCGACGGGGTGGGACGGGGGAACAAGAAATTTCACGAGGACGAAGTCGCGGGCACAAGCTAGTTATTAATAATGTGTATAGTATACGAGAATTTGTCTATCTAAAATCTTATAACATTCTAACAAAGTACCATCAATAACAAAAACAAAGAGAGTTAACTTAAAAACATTTCTATATTTGAAAAGGACTTTGAAACTTCAACGTTTCCAAGCTGTCATCTGTCGTTTCAATTCGGCGAACCCGCATTAGTTCATCGACTTTTCGGAACCTACATGTACGGCGAAATCAAAACGCCAGCTGAAATGCGAATTCGCAGTTTGAAATGACATGAATGATTGCGGAAAGTGAGCGAGCGATATGGAGAGCACTTGGGACCCTATAGCCCTTTTGAAAGCCTTTCATTTCGAACGGCCCTCGCCTGTTGTGTCGTGCTTGACCTCTCTCGCAAATTAAGAATACTCTTGGCTGTTAATAAGATGATAGTTCAGTTGTACTTAATTATTAGACTCGTTCGTTCGTGTTTTATTAATTAGAGCCTTAGAGGAGCATATAAGTTGTTTTAATCTTTTCGCGAATTAATTAGTCGTATTCGAAATAAATTGTTATGTTAGCTTCTACATAGCACGTATTCATGTAATATGTAATGTGTATGACAAAAAATATTGCCGACGAAGTCAAAAGAATCCTATATCTCGCTGTCAAGAAAGTTACCAAGTAATATCTGCCGCGCTCGTTTTTCTGCGAAACGTCGCAAAACTTTCAGAACACGCTAAACTTGTGAAGGTAACGAAAGCCGAAATTCATCGGAAACTTTCGTCCTGCCTCATTGGTCTAGTGGTGGCAAGTGTGTCCTGGATTTGATTTTTTTTTCCCGGGTTGGGCAAAGAGTTATTGGGTTTTTTTTATCTGGATTTTCTCAGTAATAACCTGGAGTCCGCATTTGTGCCTGGTTGTTGTCAATAGGCTCGTCTTCTATTATCACCATTCTCCTGCCCCCATAGTACCTATCAATTCATTTGTGGTCGACGGTCGACGCAACATGTTTGTCTTTATCTCCCATACTTTTATATATTAGTCGTCATCGCAGTAGTAACCCCCTTTGTAACCATATCATCATCACACAGTCCATCCACTATTATATGGAACTTAAAAATAACTGGCGAAGTGTGGGTTAGGGTTAATGGAGGACACCAAAGGAAAGGCCGTTATAAGGATTTCAATAATACGTTTATTATCCTTTTATATAAATATTGGAACCTTCCAATATACAAGGTGGTGCTTTGCAACCTCGCAAAATTCAAGGAGGTAACTATGCTACTGATTCTCGACACGAATCAATAATAAAATAAGTAGGTACTTTTTTATATTTTACTATTTTTTTAAGTAAACACACCATGTGTTTACTATAATAAAGTTACAATGTAAACACACCTGTGTTTACTATAATAAAGTTACAACTCTGCCAAACCCTTCAGGGCAACAAAAGGCGGGATGCTATGTTCTTTTGTCCTGATAAACAATTCGTGTATAAGTTGCACACAAACGAAACCGGCTGTTAAGTTAGTTATGGCCGCCGAGAAATAATTTAGTTACGGCGCCGGCGGCGCCTAACAGCCCATTTCTACATCTACCCTCGCTCCAAAATCGAAGACGATTATTAAAAGCGTTTTAATAGAGGACCGTTTTTATAGCGGAGCCTCCGGCTCTGTAAATAAGAGACGAAATTACTTTCGGCAAATTCTCGCTTTCCCTAACGCAATGCGGAGGCGGTGCTGTGGTGTTAAAACCAACGTTTCTCGTTTGCTATTTTTAGGCTTCCATTAAAATGTCCTTATTCGCCGTTTGACAAGTAACAACACGCGGTTTTGTTATTTGGAGTTAATTAAACTTTTTGCGCGAAAATATACGAGGTTACGGGTCATCGTACACGTGTAGATATGATGTCGTAAGACTGTAAACTAAATTATACTAATATAATAAAGCTGAGGAGTTGTTTTTTTTTCTGAACGCGCTAATCTCTGGAAATGCTAGTCGGATTTGAAACATTATTTTTGCATTTGATAGCCCAAGACGCGAATAAGATTACCTATAGGCTTTTTAACATCATGGTATGACCCTAAGGAGCCACGCAAAAGTGTCAGAGAGAGCGGTAAGCAAAAACGAAGTACTAACGCAGGCGGGCGATGCAATGCAACGCGGTGGATCGGTGTTGGTTTATTTTATACAGAAACACGTATAGGCAGCAAGATAATTAACTGTAACAACAACAAACAAAAGAAAAATAAAAACAAAGTAAATCTTTCCTATAAGTTCCTATACCAATTTGACCATTTAAAGTTGATTCTAAAAAAGGGCAACTTCGGATAACTCCCATTAATCAGTACCTACATTGTGGTGTCTTACGACTTCCACACGTACGAAGACGCGAGCAGAAGCTAGTGTAGGTATATACCTACACTAGCTTCTGCCCGCGTCTTACAGATATTGTATAGATATCTATAGAATATCTGCACCAATTTTGAGGATCGATATCCTAAACAATGGACATTATCATCGACTGCCCCTCCTCCATCAAGAGCCACAAACAACCTTTATATAAATGGTTTGTCCGTATAAACAGCGAAAGCATGAAAAGGGACTTAGATCTCACAACAAAGCTTCGGAACATTTCCCATTGTTGGGTGTGGAAACAAAGAAATTCCCGACACAAATCGTAAGTACACTATTTGCTTCCCATAATTCTGTCTTTGTCGAGAACAAACTGATAGCCGATGTCGAGGGTCGGAGACCACTGAGACGGATTGTCTCTTTCAGTACAATTGTTCCTACTTGACATGGTAATGATGTTCGTTTTCTCATGTAGGTAGTGAGAATTTAGCACGAGTATTGATTGACTTTGAGTGGTAACCTCGACTTACTCGTTGTAGGTCGTGGGTCCGAACACAGGCAGGCGCTTTACTTTGTGCAAATAATTTTATCACCACTGCTCTCAAAACAGTGAAGGAAAAATCGTGAGATAACCGGCATGTCCTAGAACGAAAAATTCGAAAACATGCGACATCTACCAACCCTAAAAGTCGTTATTTCACAACTTTGCTTTGTACACTATTAGAATAGGAACCTTACAAATAAAAAGTCTTATTAACTCATTTTAAATTAGCCTGTAGGTATCTAATTTATTGCCGTCAATGGGCTTTCTCATCGGAAAAAATTACGAACTTTCATCCACTTATTAACCACTTTAGAGGGCGAATTTTCTACAAATCTTTCCTTAATGTTGTTCACGCTTCTAGACCCAGCTGTTTAGGCTGTGCGTTATAATTATGTCAGTGCATTACCTACTTTATGATCTTTATTATATAGAACGGTACTTGCGTGTTAAAAATATCTAATATCCATATAACATCAGGCCAATTTCGCATACTTTAAATTTCACGAAAATACAACGGTCCACGACCCAATTATTGTAATACGATACCCATTGGAAAGACTGGTTGTCAATCTTTCGGGCTTTTGACGACTGTAACGACTGTCAAAGATCTACGAATGAGAGCTGGTTAATATGCTTTCCGAAGCACAGAGAGGTCTTAGTATGTAAAGGTGGTCACCCATCCACGGACCAACCGCGGCGGCAGGCGTAGCTTAACCTGATCGATCGAACCGTGCGGCTGTTATTACTTAGCCACGAGCCCCTCACATTTTTTTTTCACGAAAATGCATTACGTATCGTTTCGTATTTTTATTGCAACTATTACGCGGCTGCGGCTGGTTTTGAAGCTGTCATTCGTGGATCATTGACACTCGTTACGGATCGTCAGAAGCCCGAAAGTCTGACAACCAGTCTTGTAAAGGGGTATCGGTTACGTAGTAAATGGATTGGTGAGGTCAGATAGGCAGTCGCTCCATGTAACATAGGTACTTGTATTTAGCTGTATCCGGTTATACTGGAAGTGGACCCCAACTTAGTAGGGAAAAGGCTAGGCAGATGATGGCAGATGATTGCAACTGTTATGTCCATTCAAATATAGACATGATGCTCAACAACTAAAACACTAAAAAGCCCAAACTTAAACAAAGCACAACCACAATAGGTGTTCCCACAGTCTAGTGCATTAACAATCGATAGCCCTCAATCCGTCATGCACAGAGGGCTGTAAGGGCACAACGTTGGCACAACAGCGCACAACAGTGGCACAAGAGCCCTCAGTCCACGCGTTGTGCCAACCGGCTGAGTATCGACCGCACTGTGCCGCGGTTATTAATATCCTAGGTAATGCAAGGACGCTGCTGTTGCGAATAAATGGTATGGTGTGAA